>JAVMKO010000008.1:50205247-51498164 GCA_032164245.1 Sternotherus odoratus | reverse complement strand
ATGAGGATTACCGCGAGGTGATCAACTACATCAATGCACTATTCCATATGTAGCCAACCATGGAAGCCTTCATCTCCACCCTCTGCAAATCTGTCTGCCCTCCCCATAGAAAAGTTTGCTGTACCTGCGTAAACCGGTTGTGGAAACAGCTCCTGCAGCCACCAGACACTGTGGCTCGCTCTGGGTGCTTTCTGGGCTTGAGAACAGTTCCTGGGAGCATGTATCCAGTGATTCCTCAGTGCCCTGGCTCGCTCCCCCTCACGTGTCTGCCTCATCCCCCTCCTCCTCGTCTGGGTCCTGCTGCGAATCACTGTCCTGCTCCTCTCCAGCTTCCATTCCCCCCCGCCCTTCATTAGGTGGCTGGGAAGAAGTGTCCTGGGTGGCCGCTGGAGTGCACGTTGCATCACCACCCAGGATCGCATCCAGAGACTTGTAGAACTTGCAAAACACAGGGGCTGCCCCAGAGCGGCTGTTTGCATCGCAGGCTTTGCGATATGTAATCCTAAGCTCCTTTACTTTTGCCCGGCACTGCAGAATGTCTCGTTCATGCCCTCTGTCCCTCATGGCCCCTAATATCAGGGAATAGGTATCGTAATTTCTGCGGCTAGACCGCAACTGACACTGGATAGCCGCCTCCCCCCAACAGCTGATGAGGTCCGTGACCTCATGATCGGACCAAGCTGGAGATCGCTTATTGCGAGCAGGCAGGGCACGTGGAGTCATGGGTCAAGCAAAATGGTTACCTGAGGAGCACTCCACGCCTGGCTGTAGCAAACAGGAAAGGGATTTTCAAATTTCCCTGGGAATTTAAAGGGGCGGGTCTGACGTGTGGTCACCTGAGGACACGACAGAAGAGTTTAAAATGATGGCCAGAGAGGCTCGAATGGGAATTCTGGGACAGGCTGGAAGAGGCTGGAGGCTCATTAAAGCGCAATTGGTGGTCACATTTGCACCGTTGCATTATAGCGCTAGCGCAAAAAGGTATTTACTCTCGGAGAGGAGGTTTACAAGTTGAGCTTTAAAGGAAGACTATTTGCGGAAAATGTTCACTGACAGTGTGTATGGTTAGAGAGTTATAGCGCTCCTGGAGGGTTTTTAGCGCTATAAAGCGCCAGTCTAACCATGCCCACAGAGTGGATACATGTCATCCAGACTGGGAAGACACTCACATTTATCATTAGGAGTATGAGTGTCAGCTCCCAAGTGATTAAGTGGCATAAAAACACATGAGTTCCATCGGGACTCCTCTCCATTCCAAATTATCTGTATAGTCTGTTCACCCAGTTTATTTATAAAGCTTTCTTCAGTTTTTAAATCCTCACACTTTACAAACTGTTAATAGCACCAGCAATTGCTTTAAGATACATGTTACACATCAGTAAGATGTTTCAATAGCCTTTAAGAGGCCCTCCCAGGTAGAGTTTTACAACACTCTACTTCTACAATTTTAAAATCTATATGTTTTGAAAACCAACTTCAATGGTGCTATGCCCATTTATATTAGTGAAGAATCTGGATCCAGATGTTTTAGAAAATTACTTCAGTAGTGCTCTGCAGATTTACACCAACTGAAGATCTGATCTTGAAGATACAAAGAGTGTGAGTTTAGTCTGTGATTAGGTATGGAAATTGGGAAAGAAAGTAGTCTATATTCTAATGCAGAGGCGACCAGAGGGGTTGCATCCAGCCCTTCAGACATTTTAATCCAGCCCTGGAGCTCCTACTGGGGAGCAGGTTCAGGGGCTTGCCCCGCTATGCATGTACCATGGCTCTGTGCAGCTCCTGGAAACAGTGGCATGTCCCCCACCCCGGCTCCCACACGTAGGGGTAGTCAAGGGGCTCCACATGCTGCCCCTGCCCAAGCTCCACCCCTGCAGCTCCACCCATTGGCCAGGGAGCTGCAGGGGCAGTGCTTGCAGATGGGGCAGCGTGCAGAGCTGCATGGCCATGCCTCCACATAGGAGCCAGAGAGGGGACATGTCGCTGCTTCCAGGAGCTGCTTCAAGTAAGCGCAACCCAGAGCCTGGACCCCTGACCCTATCTCACTTCCCAACCCCCTGCCCCAGCCCTGATCACCCTCCTGCCCTCTGAACTCATTGGTCCAAACCCAGAGCCCCCTCCTGTACCTATCACAGAGCTCACACCCCAGCTGGAGCCCGCACCCCCCCTCCTATACCTCAACCCCTCTTTTGTGAGCATTCATGGCCCACCATACAATTTCCATACCCAGATGTGGCCCTCAGACCAAAATATTTGCCCACCCTGTTCTAGTGCTTAGATATAGTTGTCTATCCTAAAGTGTAATTTTGATGGATAGAGTTATCCTGTGCTCAAAGATAATAGGGGAAATTCTGGATTTGAATACTTAGGTATGTCACTGCGCTGCCACAAATACTACCACCTTCAAACATACAGAAAAGTTGTGAAACCTGTGCCACACCTACTCCACAAGAAGGCTGAGGTCAACAGGTCTACTTGTACAGACAGCTGCTCCTCAGTGAACAATATGAGGCTGTTAATCCATGAAGTCTTTAATCCTGCTGCTGGTGGAGACTAGTACCTTAATATTCTGAGGAAAGCAAAAAGGCACTAATAACCTATCTCCCTATCATACAGATTTTACAAAGATGACCTCTGCTGTGTAATACTTTTGTCTGCTAATCAACTTCCTTCTATTCTTACAAACATACACCTTTGATGCATTTAATTCTACAAAGAACATGGACAGTCAAGGCAAAAATCTACTTTAGACCATATGAAGAACTTCAAACATACTGGAGTGCATTCTCTTTTCAGTGTGCATGGATTTCTGCAACTAGTATAATGGGTACACAGTTTGGGATTTTTTCTTTGAATATGGAAATAGCTGTCCTTTACTGCCTGGTCACACAATTTAAAAAAAAAAAACACTACCACCACAACATAAGAATCATCTTATTTTCCATTCTCTAAGATAATACAGTAAACCCTCGATTTAACGGACCCCGATTTAACGGACTTCGGATGCAACGGACAAAATTTCCCGATACATCCGAAATCCGTTATTGGGGGCTGCCGGCTCCCGCCCCGGGGAGCCGGGCGGGAGTTGTCAACCCGGCTGCCCGGGTCCCCGCAGAGGGGAGCCGGGCGGGCGGTCTGACAGCTCCCACCCAGCTCCCTGCAGAGGGGAGCCGGCCGGCCGGGTTGACAGCTCCCGCACGGCTCCCCGCAGCGGGGAGCCCGGCGGGGGGGGGGGTTGACAGTTCCCGCCCGGCTCCCCGCACCGGGGAACCAGGCGGGCGGGCTGACAGCCCGGCGGGCGGGGGCGGCGGGGGGTTGACAGCTCCCGCCTGGCTTCCCGCTGCGGGGAGCCGGGCGGCGGAGTTGACAGCTCCCGCCCGGCTCCCCGCAGCGGGGACCCCGGCAGGAGTTGTCACCTCCCCACACCCGGCTCCCCGCAGCGGGGAGCCAGGCGGGGGGGGGGGGGGTTGACAGTTCCCGCCCGGCTCCCCGCAGCGGGGAGCCAGGCGGGCGGGCTGACAGCCCGGCGGGCGGGAGGGGAGGGTGGCGGGGGGTTGACAGCTCCCGCCTGGCTTCCCGCTGCAGGGGAGCCCGGCGGGTGGGCTGACAGTTCCCGCCCAGCTCCCCGCATGGGGGAGCCAGGCGGGAGCTGTCAGCCCACCCGCCCGGCTCCCCATTGCGGGGAGCCGGGCGGGGGGGGCGGGTTGACAGCTCCCGCCGGGCTCTCCGCTGCGGGGAGCCAGGCGGATGGGCTGACAGCCGGGCGGGCGGGCGGGGGGGGGGGGTGTTTGACAGTTCCCGCCTGGCTCCCCGCAGCGGGGAGCCGTGTGTGTGGGGGGGGTTGACAGCTCCCGCCCATGATCAGTAAAACCTCTATATAAGGGACTAATTCGGGTGAGGGGGTGTCCGTTAAAGCCAAAAGTCCTGTTATTTAATGATTTTAAAAAATTATTAAATAACGGACTTTCGGCTTTAACGGACACCCCCTCGCCCGAATTAGTCCGTTAAATCGAGGTTTCACTGTACGATTAAAAGAATTATCATGATGCATGAAATCACTGAATAGTCACCTTCTTCCACACTATGGACTTATAACTTATCCCATATAAGTATTTTTTTAAAAATAATTTTGATGGGTTTCTGAATGCTAAGTTAATTTTCCTATCTCCTATTTAGCAAGTTAGAGAGAACATTACTAAATTGAGCTTAATTATTTTTTAAGTAACATTGTTGATACTGAGTCATGCTTTCTTTACTTCTTGGCTGGGATCACTATTTTTTTTAAAAGTTTAGTATTTCTCTGTCTCTTTTGAATCATTTGAAATTATCCAGAATTGCGAAGAGGATTTAATGTAAATGGCAGCACCATTTCACTTTGTGAAAAGTGCCAGGCTGACAGCGCTGGGAATTTAAGTCCTGCATTTATCCACATTTATCCACAATTGATCTTCAGGCACAAAATCTAACAAATCTGTCCACTGAAAGAAACAACATGCCAAAGCTGACCTATATTATTAATTATTATTATTAAAACCTTTGGTCATATATGTAAGTTAAACTTAGGCTTGCTTAATTAATTTGGGGATTCATTTTAAAGAAAATGTGGGGGCCCTTAAAGAAAATGTAGCAAAACTATAATACTAAACCTTGCTTCTAACATAAGAAAAGCTGATAAATAGGTTAACTGTGAAGGCTGTGTTCTATATGGCATGTGCAGATAAAAGTGTGGGAGAAGGCGGGGGCTATAAATGCAGTTTACTGGTATAGCTTATGCCTGTTGGACAGACCAGTTGGTATATGTGCATTTATACTGATTTCAATGTGTTCACGCTAGAATGTTTTGCTGGTATAGAATAGTTATATTGGTGTAGTTAATGTAGACAAGAACTCAAGTCTCTGTGCCTCAGACCCTGTCATCGTAATGGGGATGGGGTATTTGCTTTTCTCACTGGGCTACTCTGAGGATAAATACATTAAAGATGGAAAGGCACTGGCATTCTATGGAAATAGGGCCCTACAAGTATCTTAGACAGATAAATGTAATTACGGTATGATTTTAAAATGAATCTTTTGTTCAGTGGGCTGGCAAGTGAAACTCTCCTCCCGGCTTTACAATACAAAGGCAGATAGCCAATCACAGCAACATTATTTAAAGGATAAATATCTCAGGAGATGAGGAGAAAGGAGAATTCAGCCGGAGTTACCGTATTTTTCGCCATATAGGACGCTCCGGCGTATAAGACGCCCCCGAGTTTTTAAATAAAAAAGCCGGACACAAAAAAAAAAAAAAAAAAAAAACCACCACCACACACAAAAAGCGCCTCGCTCTCCCGTCCCCGCTGCACGGGCGGGCTGCTGGGAGCGCGCCGCTCTCCCGTCCCCGCCGCGCGGGCGGGCGCTCCCAGGGGCCCCGGGGCCCGAGCTGCTCCCGTTCCCCGCCGGCCCCAACACATGCGGGTGGGCTCGTGGGGGGGGAAGCGCCGCCCCGCCCCGCCCCACCCGCCGGGCCACCTGCAGCCGCCCCAGCTCCAGCTGCCCGGTGAGTTTAATATATTCGGCGTATAAGACGCCCCCCCTAATTTTGAGGCTATTTTGGGGGGTTAAAAAGGCGTCTTATATGCCGAAATATACGGTAATTCAGGGAAGTTCTATGGTCTGTGTTATTCGGGACTAGATGATCACAACGGCATTGTCTGGCCTTAAAAATCTAAGAATGATTCTATGACAATTATTAATTAATTTTATATTTAAAAACCACAGTTTTTCTTTTAGGTAAAGAGTGTAACAGACAGAGCAATACATACATTATCTGTTCAAACCCCTAGACTGAAAAAATAAGGTTATATTAATACGGATTATCTCTTGCAGCATTGTCAGCTTTCACAATTTTAATCACAAATCTCACAATATTTGGTGTTGTTCTTAAAGCCCCCATTCTTCAGTTCTTTGAATGTCAGCTTTCAGTTAAAAACAAAGTTTATTGCCCTTGTGATTACAAAGAAAAGCCCCAAAATATGACTGAGGTACACAAAAAGCTGAAAAAATAATAGATAAATAAAAAAGAACCCCGCACTAATTACAGAATGGGGTGAGGAGGGGAGAACATTTATGATTTTAAGCCCATCTTGTGATTGTTGGAGTCTGAGTTGTGATGTTTGAATATCTGGAGGCAGCAATACTGTTCTTTGGTAAAAGTACACTAATATTTCTTAAGAACCCATAGGACCCTGAAGACAAGAACCATTCTTCTCCGTAGTCCAGTAAACTTGCATGTACATAAATAATTATAGAAATAAAGATTAATGGGATCTTGACCACTAATTTCAATGACAGCAGGATCAAGCCCTATCTGTCATAATTAATTTGATCTCTCTCCTTGACAATAGTACTAGATTCTTAATTTCATTTAATTCAGCTTCTATATTTTAGGTTTGAATTTTTCCTGGAAAGACACTTTGGCCTAGATGAGGCAGCACAGACAAGTGATTAAGGCCCCAAACTGGTGGTCAAAAGACCTGGATTCTATTCCTTGCCCTGCAACTGACTCACAGTTCAGTTTTTGGAAAGTAATTATCTCTTTCCATCTGTAACGGCGTCGGTCACTCACCCGGCGGCGCCCCCGTCTGGTCGTCAGGGAATTAGCTCTTTTTGACCCAGGAGCGCCCTCTGCCGGCCGACCTCCGCTTCTCCACGCCGGCCCCGTGTCCCTCCTGGACCCCGGAACCCCTTGCTGAGGGTGCTGCACCCTTGCAGTACCCTCCTGGTCTTAAGGGTCTCCCCTCCCTGGGGAACCCAACGCCCACTATCCCCAACTTGCCTCAGATACAGCCACTGCCAGTCACCACTGCCTCAGTCCCTCTGAGGCTGACTGCAGTCTCATGGCTACTCATCACCGGCAAGAAGGGGTTGGCCTCTTGTCAGCCCAGGGCTGCCCCCTTGCAACCCCCCCCCCAGTACCCCGTGGGTCGGGCCTTCCCTAGGCTCAGCAAGCTGGGGCCCTCTCTCTAGAGCTTAGGCTCCCTGGCTCCCAGCTGCCTTGCCCTCGCCCTGGCCCAGTCTGGGTCCTCTGATAAAGGCTCCCTGCAGCCAGGCCCTGTCTCCCTCTGATTACAGAGGAGACTGCCCCCTTGCAATCCTCAGTACCCCGTGGGTCGGGCCTTCCCTAGGCTCAGCAAGCTGGGGCCCTCTCTCTAGAGCTTAGGCTCCCTGGCTCCCAGCTGCCTCACCCACGCCCTGTCCCAGTCCGGGTACTTTGCAGCCAGGTCCTGTCTCCTGCTGCCTACAGAGTAGACTGACCTCAGAGTAAACTCACTCTCCCTCTCTCTTTCTCCCTAACTCCTGCCTCCCAGGCTTTTATACAGCCTGGAATGTTTGGGGCGTGGCCACACAGCTGAGCCTGCTTTCCACTTAAGCCTGCTAGCAGGCTCAGCCAGCTACAAACCCTCTTTCCAGGGCTATTCCAGCCCTGGCCGGCAGGGAGCGGGGAGCACCCCGCTACACCATCCCAATGTCGTCATACAGAAATTGAGGATAAAATTTTCACTATGATCATAAAATGCTTAGAACTGCAGACAAAAAGCACTCTATAAATATCACCTTGAGTTTTATAAATATTGAAACTAAACATTCTTTTATTCTTAGCAAACTACTAAATGGGAGTGCTAGTAAGAACAATTTAGCTTCAGGAATCACTCACAAAGAAGCAATACCTTAATGTAGACCATGCAGTATGTTTAAGACATTATGAGACTGTCAGTAATAGAATACACTTTACTCAGGGAAGTGTCTGCTGTTCAATTTTTTTACTAAAAATAAACCAAGTCAATTATTATTATTGTGATTCCTTCTTCACATTGGCCTCCTGTCAAATTTAAAATTGATCTTAAAATATTTTAAGCTGTAAGGTATTGAAAGGGCTTGTTCTATGCTACTCCTGTGAATTGGTATCTCCTTGTACTCCTATGTATGACTGTGATCTGCAGATGCTGGCTGGCTAAGCTTTTTTTGTTTTTGTTTTGTTTTTGTTTCAACTCATCACAAGTCCCCAGATAGCAGGAATTTTAGCTGCCATGTACAATAGTCTTAAAAAAAAATAACACCAAAGGTATCAAGGAATTTGATGTTCTATCTCCACAAGAAAAATTCAAACTTACGTATTATTTAGAAATGGACCAGAGTTGGCACACCAACTCTAAATTCTCTTACCCACAATGAAATTGCAACTAATAAGTACTGTAGGTACACAATACGTCTTAAAACCAGTCACTTATTTAGGTGCCTAAATAGGTATCTAGGCACCTAACTTTTGAAACCTAAGTTTGAAAAGCTTGGCTTTAATAATTAGGGCTTCAATTCTGTAAATACTTATTCACATGCTTAGTTTTAGTCTCACGTGCTTAAAGTTAACTATGGACATACAAATTTGCAAGATGGGAACCTATAAGTGTGAAGATTGTGGAAGTATTCTGCAGCACTCTTCCGTACTTTGACATATTAGAAAGAGGTGAATTTCTGATGGCTATCTAAAGAAGTTTACAAAAGGCTAAATTCAGAAAGGTTACTCAAACCATATAAAAACCTGGATAGATACAGTTGGTAAATAGGTGGATTAAAACTCATAATGAATTCACTAATGCTTATGACTCACCTACTTGCTTTAAAAGCACAGTTTAAGGAAGAAAAATTAATACTGGATGAGAAACACAATGCACTTTCCTTACTAACATCACTAAGGACAAAATACATAATTGTTAGAACAGACAAAGAGGTTGTGACACATTTAAGAACACAGAATAAATCTGACAGAGTTTGACATGTTCTGGCTGCCTGGTCACAGAGGGTAAAACTGTAACAACAAAATGGCTCCCGTGACTAAAAAGTTGTAAAAATATAAGAGATTAAAAAAAATCCCTCCTTGAAGGTGGAGGGGTGTCAGAGGAAAAAGAAAAAAAAAATCAGTTCATTTTTGTAGACACAATCAATTGTGTTCATGATTTGCCTGAGGCTTCTAAAAAGCAAGATTTGCAAATCAGCCAATCACACAGACCGAGTAAACATTCCAAAAATGTGACTAGATACCATAGAAAAGAAGTGCTATATCTTTTATTGATTATATTAGTTAATGTTATGTGTATTAGCACATTTCAGAAGATGAGATGGCATTTACTCACAAATATCACCCTTTATAAGAATTTTTTGCATTTCAGAAATAGATAATGGTACTGCAATATTAGTGGGATTCCACACACTGAGCATAGGGAAGTGGGAAATAACCCAATTATCAAAGGTTTTAAGGCTGACCGGCTTAGCTAATGAATGGAGGGAATTTGAGAGAGACAAGATGAGTGAGGTAATATGTTTCATTAGTGAAACAAACAAGATTTCGAGCTGCCCAGAGCTTCCCTTCAGAATGGAGAGAATGGAACTTACACAGTTAAAATCGTGCACACCACAATACAATTATATCCTCTTATCTTGGAGAAAAGAATGAACTGGGATTTTCACTTAAATGAAAAAAAAAATACTGACCAAGGAACAGATTTTTGAGTTGACATGGAAAACAGTTGCCTGACACAGAGATAACTGTGGGAGTCAAGGAGGATGTGAAATGGATTGTTAGTGAAGAAAATATATAAATTAAGAGGACAGTGTTAATAGTATAAATAGTAGACTTATAATTATCTTTCTCCCATGCCGTACTTTAAGGATATGCGTGTTTAGTATTGTAATACTGAGCAGTCAAATTCTATCAGGATTCAGAAATTAAAGTTATGGAGAAAGATGAAATACAGGTAGGTTTTGCAGTTACACATTAAACATCAAATTGTGGGGCTGGAAGAGGGGCTCACATCATGCTGACATCGAAGTCAGGTTCACACCTAACTGGGATCTGGCTTCATTCCTCGTGGACCTTACAAAAAAATCACCATCCAAAGCAGCCAGGCATTGAACCCATACAGAATTTCGCAATGATAAAAAAATATCCCTGGCTACATATCTGTTTTTAAAAAGTCTGAATTAGTACAAAGCCAGAAGGGGAAGGCTGCATTTTCTGGCACTGATAAGAAACACAATAGAGGTGGTGTGGCGGAGGAAACAAAACACAAAAACAAGGCTCTATTTTGCAGCAAGGTTTGTGTGAGACTATACCCAGAGTCTCACCATAGTGATGGAATAGGAGTTTGAATTTTTTTTCTAATTCACTCTGGATCTTATCCTAAGGGGCTTTTCAAAGTCAGAGGAGAGACCTGACTGTAAATTACAGATGCTTTGCCCATGAGTTACACTAACAAAAGGAACACAGAAGAGGCTCTTCACCTTGAACAAGACATTACAATAGCTTAAGGACTGACTATGAAATATTTAGAATAGGGGTAGCAGGAAAATTATACAGATTACCTGGCTCTCCAAAGGTAAACTAAGGATTGCATTTTCAAAAATAAAATGTAGGAGCCTAAAACCCAGTTCCAAAATAACTTAAGAACTTGAACTATATTTCCAAAGTATTTAGACAGCTGAAGATGCAGATAGATATGGACTGAATTATAATGCCCCAGGCTTTCTGAATACCTAGAAGGGATTTCCTGGAACCACAGAATTAACCAGAGAAGTGACTATAAACTGCATTAAAAACCCTGTTATTGTAACAGCTACTGTAACTCACAGAAAAATGAACTGAACCATCTTTCAGATAAATCAGCTATTAGACTTATAAGAAACAAACACTGGCAAATGTATATCTAGATCAACATTATAAAAATGATTACATAATCACCCTGCTATCATTCCTGATCATTAATTTATAGAGAAATATATTCCTGATTTATAAATTGTACACTCCTGAAGAGAAGCATAGACCTACTGGCCTCAAAAACCCATACAGCACTTCAAAACTTGCAAATTAAGAAAAAAATTTACAAAATGTACAGAATGACACTATTTGGAATGAAATCGAAATCACTGTTAAGGCTACAAGCTCCAAAGGATAGTTTTTATAAGAAGTGTTCTAACAGTGTTACTCTCTATATACATGACATGTAGAATTACCTCACCAACCCTTCTATCTACTATGATGAAGCTGCAATAATTAATTGTCTCCGCAAAGTACAGAATTATGTACCTCCTAATGCCCTATCTCCATCTTTAACATACATAGGAATGTTCTTGATAAGGTCAGTACAATGTCTCTCCCCATGCTCCCCACAATTCTGCATGTAGATCACTGTGATTTCATACATCAACAATAGCTAGCACCTATATAAGGAACCTGCCACAATATTATTCTACAATGGAATAAACTGGCGCACTCTTTTCAAGTATCAGAGAAGATACTTGATCCTGGTTTCTGGGGATATTTATTTTAATTGGTAACTCTTGAAACTTTCAATTTTGGTCAAAACACAACCATGAAGATACTAACTAATAATGTACAATCAGAGCATGCTTGCAAGAAGAATTAGATAACTGTTCCGTTCCCCTCACCCCTATTACATTCCATCCCCTTTTATATGCAGTTGTCATTGAATCCTATGCTGTGCGGTTTGATGTAATCGGCACACGCACCTTCTGGGTCTGGTGTTCTGTCCCATCTAATGGCACCAGGACCACTTAGAGAGATAAAATGAGTCTGCTCTCCATCCTTAGCTAATAGGCAATTGGCTTTTAGCTCATACAGTAGAGGAATTTATGCCTCCAAAGGATTGTCCCTGAATTAGGTGAATCCTTGATGATGACAACCAACTGCATGGCCTATTTGTATTGCCAGAGTAGAGTGAAGGGGCGATATGAGACTCAAGATAGACTCCTGTTTAAAAAAAAAAAACGGGTTATCTATTACTTTGCTATGCAGAGTTGTTTAGTTTTAAAATTTATCTAATCTTAAATAATAGTATGATGAAAAAATCATGCTAAATGTAATTAATGGCTCGTCCTTAGTTACTAATTACTAGCACTTCCATTTTTACCCATAGAATCAATATTTTAAGTCTAAAGGTCAAATTCTGCCCTAATTTGGTCCTAATTGAGTAGGGTCTTCTTTTTATTATATTTGCAATGTTTTCTTTGACAATTAATACACTTTCCATTTCCCATTATTTTTAAGCTTATTTACTCTTAATTGCTCATTTTATTTTGTCTTTTTGAAAAAGTCTGTTATATTAGTTGCCTAAAATGAGAATTGCAAATTGAATTTTGTGCTCTTTTCTATATATTTGCATACCTAAATATTGTTTAAATATTTCCAAATACTAATCAATGCCAATGCATTCATTATATAGCCACCAAA
Source organism: Sternotherus odoratus (assembly GCA_032164245.1). Lineage (NCBI taxonomy): Eukaryota > Metazoa > Chordata > Testudines > Kinosternidae > Sternotherus > Sternotherus odoratus. The sequence goes on along the minus strand of JAVMKO010000008.1, from coordinate 51,485,881 downwards.
TCCTGAAGCCACATATGTACAAACAAGATTGCATTAAGAAGTGAGCCAATGACCCACACAAACAAACAAAGAGACACTGACTACACATAATCTAGCATGGTTTGTATTTGATTTGTTTAGTTTTGTAACTTGGCAGATGATAACTCACATGGAAACATCATTAATAATTGCCAGTAGCTCTATTTGGAAGGACTAATTTGTATAGAAGACTTTGCCTTAATGAGGTTCCACTTGAAAGTGAACTAAGATTTATTGAGCTGGTGCAAAGGACATTTTAATTAGTATTTTAAGAGTTGCTTTAGATTTTTATTCATTTGTTTATTTTACTGATTCTCATATATGTGATCTAATTATATACAAGAATCAGAGAGGTAGCCGTGTTAGTCTGGAATAGCAGAGGTAAGCATAGATACTACTATGGACAAGGTACCCTACTATGCAGCTTTTCACTTTATAAAATAAATTTGCAGCAAAAGACTATGTGTGTGCATTCTAAGTGGTATACTCTATTCTCAATACAGAAGAATTTATGCTCGCGTAACTTTAGCCCCCCTGTAGCCAAGATGGAGTCTGCTCTGCAGGCAGCTCTGGCCAAGAGAAAGAGCACACAAGAATGCAGCAAGATAAATCCCTTCAACCCCCCAAAAATCACACCCTAGCTTGTACTGTGGATGTAGTCTAAAAAAGAGAGAAGGGAAGGGAAATTAACCTGTCCCTTCTCCATGAGACCTACAATTTGAGAACCCATGAGAAGTTTATATATTTTAAATTTGAAAACAAGTGTATAAAGCAGAAAATTCATAATATTCCAAAGTTAACTGGAGTGACCACTGCACAGCAGCAGAAGACAACCTCTCCCAAAGACAGAGCATGTTGCCTCCTTGGTGTTCCCAGTTCTTGTTGTTCCAGGAATTGGGTTCCTCGGTGCTCCATATTATTTTGCTCCATTTGTCCTACTTATCTATCTAGCATCAATCCCCATTCATTTAATTAGTGTAAAATATCTCATCTATGTTGCACAAAATGGAATTCACTGAGGTTCATGTTAAAGATGTGCATCAGTATGACTGCTTACTCTGGATTTTTGCTCTAGTTAATGTGCTTCTGGCTTTCAAGATATGTTACCTTAAGAGCAAATATATGAAGACAGATAGCACATGGGTATGCCACATGAGGGACTATTGTCATGGAAAAATTGTAGGGATTAACCAATAGGATTCCATCAGAATGTAATAAGTTTCTATAGAAATTCTAAAAATGATGGCTCTTCTGAAGTCAATGAGAGCTTTTTCATTTATTTTAATAGACTAGAAATTTCACTCATTTGCAGAAATATACTCATTATAGGATTTAAAAAATATCTAGAGAGATATAGAGAGGGGATATAATTCTCTTTTGAATTCTACAGGATGTGTCGAAAACCTACAGTGATGTTATGTTCTATTATATGTAAAAAAATGTTTCCAAAGTTGTACTATTCACATAGACTATATGACAGAAGACAATGCTGAGTGAAGATGAAGCATGTTGTTCCAAGAATGTTCAGAGAGAAAATGCTAACATCTTCAGTATTTTTCACCCTTTATTACCCCATAGAAAAATAAAAATAGAGAAAAGAGCATTGTGTTGTTTAAATTAACTTTCCTCCCTGCTCTAGCTTTAAAAACCCTAAAACTGATTTCCAATAAAATAATTTTCTTCAATGTTTAATTACAGTTTTCCTAAACATTATCATTTCAGAAATGTTTCAGAGAAGAGAGAATCCATGAAAACAATGCAATAAGTGATGAAGCACTTAAGGAATCATAGAAAGAACAGATTTAAAAAGTATCAGCTTGAAAAAGCATCAGTCCTCTAGGTTTGGTGGGACTTTTTAGAGAACTAATACCAAAATAACATACAAAAACGTTTGAGCCTACTATGTTCATCATTTAGAGTTGCACAGTGGTGCTAAATGATAGCTGAAATGTACTTTAAAAATGCAGATTAATAAAGTATATCAAAATCCTAGTCTTTTTTTTTTTAAAGTGAAGTCTAAGTTCTGTTTCAGCATCGGAGTTTATTGTGATTTCAGGGTAATGACTCTTTCCTTCTAGAAGGTTGCTGGAGTGGATCATCAAAACTCTGTCTTCGGTAATTTACATTCAGTCCTATGATTCTCCTAGTCAGCTCCTATCAGGTCATCTGCCTTTTATTTATCTTTAATCCATCCTCCTTTGCTTTATGTTGCCTGTTGTGTGTTTGGCGCTAGCATCTTAGAGGCTCATCAGCAGTAAGGGCTTGTGAGGTTAAGGATGTAAGCAGATTTGATTTACCAAGGGTCTTTAAAAGGTGAACAAAGAAAAAAAAGGCAGAGTAAAGACAAGCTTTTGAGCATTATGCACTAAAAGCTATCTATAAAATTATCAGAATGACATGTTTCTTCAGTGAGTTAGGGCTCAGAGGCATATTGCAAGAGTGAGATGATCCTGACAACAAGGCAATAGGACTGCCCAAAGGTCCTTCTCCTTCCAAGATAAAGCTTGGTCCTCCAGTCCAATTGTGTCTATTGGACTAAATGTTTTGGTCCAAATTTCTTTAACTCAGGAGCAACTGATTTAACCCATTTCAACATCAATCTTGCAGTGCCTCTAATACTGCAGATGTGGAGCACATAATATGCCTTTACACATTATTCATACTCATTATCATCACCAAACATACTTTAGTCTGAACTGACCTTTGCTAACCATGAAGTAAAGTGAACTAAATGCAAGAAATGTCAACCTGTAAAGACCTCACTGAGAGTTTATTTCACCAACAAACAAGCAGCCAAACTAAAAAACTGATTGGTTGAATACTGACAAACAGGCTGCACTCCAGGCTGTTGTATAGAAAGCATAGATTTTATGTAAAATATTTCAAAACTCTTCATCCGATTAGTGAGAACTGTAATTTTATGTATTTTTTAAAAAAATACCTAGGAACAACTAGCAATGAATGTGGAAAATGGCTGTCGAGGTTTTGTTCTTTCACATTTGAAAGCTGCTTGGCAGATAACAAAGGTTGGAAATTTTCACTGTTATTTTAATGTAGATGTAAGTAAGGTATTTACTGGATGACTGAAAGGTCAGATATTTATTAGAGGTGTATGCGAAGATATTTATCACTTTTGCTAATTCATATTGAACAATATGAACACTTAGATTTTTCTATAGATATTGTAGGTCATAATGAATTTACCTTGCACCTCTGTGAAGCCTAATGTATTCATGAAGTGCCCAATCCAAAGCCCATTTTCAAGCCAAAGTGCTCTGTGACCAGTACTTCCTTTGCCTTAAAATGTGGGCCCAAACCCTGTGAGTAACATGCACCTGTTCTCAGGTGGTGTTCTGATATTTGTATGGTTGATTACTAGTTTGTTATATGCAGGCATGTGTGCGCTCTCTCACATACACACTTCTATCAACACCCTTCAGAACAGGTAGTATTGTGGTGTGGTCAGAAGATTTCATCAGAAAAAGTTTGGGATTTTTGTGTTACTCATAAGTGGAAAAGCCTGAAGTATGTTATGATGATCATCCCAATGGAGTGCCAATAAACCTCTAAGCCATATCATACTATCATGTACACATAATTTGTGTGTGACAGATAAACCATAAAACTATTGAGAAAATTTTTAGAGATTTTTTTTAAAAAAATCTTATTTGCACTATTTCGGTATCCCTCCACTTGGAAATCAAGGTTTTTATTAACCATTGGCCAAATCCTCCACTGGTGTAAATAAGCATTAAAGTCAATGGAGCTGTATCGGTTTACACCAGCTGAGAATCTGGTCCCGTGAATTCAAACTGAACAAGCACAGCTGAGGGTGCTCAGCCTTGTGCAGGATTAAACACTTTATTCTACTGTCTTTTGTGCGCCCATTTTTTTTCCATAAGAAGAAAAAAAACCTATCATTTTCAAATATACTTTGAAATTAAACCAATTCTTGATTTTCAATCAGAAAGGTTATTAAAACTTAGTGAAAACCAAATTAGCATTTCTAATAAATCAGAGTTATACTGTCATTAAAATAATAACTATGACCCTTTGTTACAGTTATTCTATATCAAACACTCAAAATTTAAATCCTTCACAATATGAATAATAATAGCATAAGTAATAATGATACCTTGATAATTAATCAACTAGGTGAGCTCAAAGTTAGGGTGTCTAGTTGAACATAAAGTACCTAAATAAGTGCTGCTAAATATTCAGGAAGTGTAAATGACAATGAACAGAAGATTTCCCTTTTAATAGCACTGTAGCATTGACTGGTCAACATAGTGCTTGAAAAACTGCTTTGACAAGTATGTGATTAAAATAAAATAAAATTCAGAAGGCACAAAAAATTACAAAATAAAATATATGGGTTTTTCCACATCTCATTCTAACTATGGCTCATGTTAATCATGTGATTCCATTTTTCACTTAGAAGAAATTAACCCTAGGGAAGAATGGGCAAATGTAAAGATCTAACGACACCAGCATTTTCTTCAGAAGGAAGAAAGTATTTTACGTAAATTAATACATTCCACTGGAGGTTTAGTACTGCCTATTGAGAAAAATCTTGGAGTCTGATCTTGTAGACCATCATTTACATCAATATTTTTACCATGTTGTCAAGGTCTGCCTCCCCATTCTGAACTCTAGGGTAAAGATTTGGGGACCCGCATGAAAGAAGAAATAACCCCCCAAGCTTATTTTACCAGCTTAGGTTAAAACTTTTCCCCAAAACACAAACTTCTCCAGTGTTTGGACTAGGAATAACGCTGCCACCACCAATTTAAGCCCCAAAAACCATGGGTTAGGGTAAATTGGAACCCCTACTTTAATCACCCCCAAATCTCCTCCCTTCACCTGGGAGAGGTTTGAGAAACAAGAAATCCCTCACTTTCTGTGAGACGTGTCTGATCCAAACCAGGATCTATCCAATGGAAACAAGCAGACAGAGTCTTAAAAGGAAGATTTTACTTAGAGAAAACAGAAGCATAAATCCCTTGTACAGAAATCAATAGACTAAACACCCCCACTAGCATTACACAGTATAACTGATCCCTCCCTGGGAATTCTTCCCCTGCCAAAGCTTAACAGTGAAGAAACAGCATGGATCAATTATCAAGTGATACAGTTCAAGCATACAATTCACTTACTACTGGACTTGACTTATTAGAAGATTATAGAAATGTAGAATAGAGACAGAAGGTTGGTTCGTCCCATAGCTGGGTGAGACGAGGGAGCTGAGAGAAAATGAAACTAAAAACACTCTCTTTGTCCCCAAGGTTGATTAGCATATCTGTTACATCATTTCCTCTCAGGTTACTTCAGGTTAACCCTTTACAGGTAAAACAGTGATTCTAAGCTACTTTATATTTATGACATATGTACATAGGATTAGTCTGGTAAAGGTTTAAAGAATTGAGCCCATGACAGATTGGGGATATGTCTATGTCAAATTGTGAACTCAATGGTCTTTTGTGGCCCACATGATGTTTTGGAATGTGACTTTCCTCGTGTATTGCAACCTCCACTGGGGATCAGAGCATCCATTTTGTATTGGCGGCTTGATACTCAGCTAAATGTCTATTGTGACAAAGTTCCTCTTCTGCCTTGGTAGATCCTGCACTTACTGGAGGATTTGCTTGTCTCAGAGATTCAGGGCAGCCCTCAGTTTCACCACTTTTGCCAGTGGCTCAAACCTGCTGTTCACTCAGCTAACCTTATCACTGGCCAGCATGGGGAAAAAAAGAGGACAAAAATCCATCCTGTCTCTGCTGACCCACCTAGTGGGTCAGGGAACAGGCCAGAGACCTTCCCCTTTGGTGGTGGAACCCACAGTCCAGGTCAACTCCTCCGGTATCAAGTAGGTAAATTGGAGGGATGGGGGGAACCTGGGCCCACCCTCTACTCTGGGTTTCAGCCCAGGGCCCTGTCTAGAGAGTCTCTTGTAACAGCTGTGTTACAGGCCCTAGACAGGGCCCTGGGTTTCAGCCCAGGGCCCTGTCTAAAGAGTCTCTTGTAACAGCTGTGTGACAGCTACAGCTCCCTCAGCTACTTCTCCATGTCCTCCTCCCAACACCTTCTTTATCCTCACCACAGGACCATCCTCCTGGTGCCTGATATGCTTGTTCTCCTCAGTGCTCCAGAAGTATGCCTTCCCACTCTCTGCTGCTAGTGCCTCTTGCTCCCAGCTCCTCACAGTGACTATCCTGCCTGTCCTAATTGGTTCTAGTAGCTTCTTAATTGGCTGCAGGTGTTTTAATAAGCCGGCCTACCTTAATTGTTTCCAGCAGCTTCCTGATTGTTCTGAAATAGCCCATTATCTTACTTAGGGAAAAGGTACTGGCTTAATCTGGGGCTAATGTATCTACCCTCCAACATTCTCCTGCAGCCATCTGGCCTGACCCTGTCACACTATGTCTGAGAATCTGGAAACCTGGCATAGAGCAATATATGGCTGTCAATAGTGACTGACTCTTCCTACTGAAACAATTTTTTTCTGCTGACTTTAAATGAATCTTGGCACAGAAGCTGACAGAAGAAAATGGGGACTATGGTCCAGAACTCTCTCAGGGACCACATGAGAGATAGCTGCAATCTCTGGTTGTTCACCTAAGCAAGTGTATCAGAAACTATATTAAAATACTTTTGTTGCACCTCCTACTTGGGAAGCACTCCGCATAAATATCTTTCCACCTACTTCAATCCCTTCTCAAAACAATCCTTTGGCAAGACTTTATGACTAAGTAGCTAGTGTAGCGAGACTACTCCAAATCCCGCTGACCAACATTGCCTCATTATTCACTTGTACTCCCGCACCTGTCTATATCTATCCCTGGTAAGCCCCTTGAGGCAAGGATCATTTTTTTGTTCTATGTTTGTACAGCACCTAGCACATTTAATCTAAGTAAGAATGCTCTTTGTTGGGGGGAGACCACAGCCACATGGGCTGAAGGAAAGGGCTAGAGGAGAGAGAAAGCAGGAAGGGCAGCAGAGCCTAAGGATGCTACTCAAATCCAGGATTCACCCCTTTTATGAGATTAGACTTGGGGGGACTTCAGGAATGTTTGTTGTTTCCCAAAGATCTATAACTCTCTCATGCTTTAACACTAAAATGTGTGAGGTTGAGAAATTCCTTTGCTAAGCCTGTATTCCTTGCTTCTTTGTCATATTGTCCCGGGGAGGGGAGGTTAATCAAGAAACCTTCATCCAGGTGGACACTGGATGTCTGAGGAACAGAACAGTTGGGAGGGCTGTGGCACTAGTTCTGGGGATTAAGGCAGCTGGACAGGGGATCACACTGCCCAAGAAAGGTGTCAGACCTAGAGTCTGCCCTGGAAGTGCACCTTTGAGGCCCAGCTTTAGGAACAGCAGTTAGTCACTGGCCAGACCCAGGAAGCTTAAAAGCACATGGGATCCATCAGTTTGGCCCACTCACAACACCTGTGTCTGTCCAGAGAGAGGGACTGGGACAGGTTGTAAAAGGCCCATGTAAATTAGAGAAGGAAGAGATTTATTGGGCCAGTGATTCTCAATCTAGTCCAGACCTCATTTCTGTATTATAACAGAAAAAAAATCCTGAACCTCTGTCACCATAAAGGGAGAGTGGTTCCCCTGAAACTTGTTTGTAAACTCCGGGTTGAGAGCCAATCAAGTCCCTGCCAGTGAAGGATTGTTCCATATATAAAACCCTGTGGGCCTTACCTAATCCAGTTTCACAGTTCTTTCCATTGGAAATATTTTTTCTTAATATTCAGCCTACTAGATATTCCTATCTTTTGTTATACACCCATGTCATAGGGTCGGTGTCCTCTCATACTGTCTTCCCACACAAACTGCACAGACTCCAGTGGTTGTGCCTTCACCATATTATTTTATTTTAAGTTCCCTCCACCATTTCTACAACAACTTCAGTCAAAGAGTCTATTTACAATGCCTACAGCTCCAGGTCCTGAAGGGGATAGAGGTCTTCCTCCCCTGAGGCCTCCCTGTTACTACGCTCTACAAACCCTGGTCTCCTCTGTCTTCTCCCTCTTGGCACTTCCTTCCTGACTTTTTATCAGCCTTGGGCAGATGAGATAATTGTCTCTTTAGACCATTAATCTAGCCAGCCAGATTGTCTAATTACTCCCTTTTTCAAGGGCAGCTAATCAACATCTGAGTGCTCAGAGTGAAGGCCCACTTGTTCACACCCTGCACTCTTGTCACAGCCCTATATCAGTTGTCTCCCTCCTTGGTCTTTACACTCTTTAAATACTCATATTTAAGTCGTATGACAATTAATTTGTCATCTCATGAATACTGTGTGTGCAAATGGCTGCTATGAAACAAAGCTCAGCATGAGAATGAAGTCACAGTCTTACCAGATATGGCGCTTCAAAGGCATACATTATCCATTCTAATTTTGCAGTTAGAAATCTCTGCCGTTTCAGTTACTGTATACAGGTAGAATACACTGTCCTCACCTGATATAAATCAGCATAGATCCAATTAACTTAATGGAGCTACATTTATTTACACCTGCTGAAGATCTGGTCCCAGATGCCCAGGAGGAAGAAAACTAGCCATGTGGTCTTCCTAATCAGTCTAAGAGGTACATAAAATGAAGTTATCTAAACAAGAAGGTTTCAAGAACATCATGTGTATTGGACAGTGTTGAGGTAATTGGTCTTAGGAAGCATGAGTGGGCCCCACTTGATCTCTCATTGCCATCAGTGCAACTGAAGGCATTTCTCACATTAAAGGAATAAAATCCAACAGGTTTAGCAAGACTAGTAGGTTAGGATGATATAGAATATTTATTAGCTTGTAACTGATGAGAAAAAAAGTCTAAATATTAGATGTTCAGACATATGAACTGACTGTTGAAGAACATACTCACATTGCTATGCAGTTACTCACAAGTAAATTCAACGACATCAGTGTCACCACTTGTGTGAAGAATTGTTCACAAATGTGCATAAAGGGTTAACAATCTAGCCCTAGACTATTAGGTACCATTGCTGGTTTATAAGCATGCTTTCAAGAGAGCAACAATGACTATAATCAGAACGAGACACCAGAACAGCAATAACGATTACTATTTGGAAGTTATGGCACTATTCTACAGACAATCATCTTTTAAAAATAAATATGTGTTTGATTCTGATCTCAGTCACACAGGTGTAAGTCTGGAAGAACTCCAGTGTAAGATATTAAGTTGGCCATATTTTTGTATATTTTCACTAGATTGTATGTTTTTCCCACTACAGCCACACTTTCTCAAACCTTGCGGTAAAATTAGAAATGTTGACAGAATCTCATCCACATTTTCCCCCGGTAAACTATTTTGTAACTGTAACAGAAACTGAAAAAAACAGCTGAAAATGTCAAACAAAATTTGCCCATAAAATTTATTTACCTAGAATACATTCCATTTCAGACTGTCAAGTAGATGTATTATCTGTGTCCTCATTTTCTGACATGAAAAAAAATCAGTTACTGGAAATTTATTAGGAACCAAGCTTTAGTCAAATGGTGCTATCAGTTGTTAATAGCCTGTGGTGTAATAAGCCTGTCTGTGAACAGGTGATGATTACAGTACTTACCACTTCGGAAGAATCAAAGTATAGTGACTGTAATCATTATAAAAATTACTTCTTAAGTGTTATGCTGTTAATTACAGTTCAAAGAATTAGCATCTGGTTGAAGTTAGTTTTATGTAGCCAAGAGGAATTCATACTACAGGAAATGCATTTAAAGAACCTTTAAGTATGACATAAAAATATGCTGGAACTGAATAGTCTTTTAAGTTCTGTCCACAGAAAGTCATACCTGGCATAGTTTACTGTGGCATAGTAGACTAAGTCATTGAGTGCTATAGTTTATTATTGAGATGAGCACCAGGAAGCAGTTTTATGTTGTAATCTTTTTCACATTTTATTCTCAAAGTGATATACTAATAGGGCCTGACATTCAGCATGTTTTACATATCCTTTCCCCAATATACACAGCAGCACATTGAGTTAGTGCATTCACATTTAAACTTCTGCATTCTACTGCGGCCACAATATTGCAGTTTGATTCTGTATTGTGTAGTCACATTCACTGTAGAGAGGATAGACATGTAGATATTTAGTCACCCTTTTTAGCATACTCAGAGAAGGAGGGCTCCCCAGTCAGCAACACAGGTTTTTTAGCCAGGTTCTTTGTCTATTAACCTGATCCTGAATATATGGATTAGTATGTAAATGTCGTACTGTAACTTTACCTTAATAAAAACTTCAAAAAAATCCATCACAGAAAACTAAGTGGATTGTTAACGAAAATTGTTTTGTAGCCTTTTACAGCATTTAAAGTGAAATGACTAATGTTATATTACAAACCCATAGGTTCTGCTCTGGTGGCTACTGTTTCAGGCTCTACATGAGTGAAAGTCACCTCTGCTACTTGCTTCAGATTTAGTGTTTGTAGGAACACAAAGACCCAGGATAGTGACCACACATATATTTACAAGTATTAGGCATAATCTGTTTTATAAGCTTTGTTAAAGTTACAATTCAGGTTATGACTACCCATGCATATAAAAATTCTATAAAGATCTATGCACAAGTTACAAATATAGCTATACTCACATCCTGAATGATATTCAAAGGATCCGATGTTGCCAGTTGAGCATCAGGAAAGGGACGTTTCCTTCTGGAGCCTTCCCATAGGAAACTCATTTTACTCCATCTGGGAGCCCTCTTTTATCTTGTGACTCTGAATACACCTGCACTTTGTGCATGTGTGTGAAGATGTCCACCCTCTATTCCCTTATTTTTCTTGTGTTCCACAAGAAAATTGGGGGACCCCATTTTCCACAGGTTATTTGTAGTTCCTTTTATTCTCATTAGCATTGATGCACATAGGCTGCATTGGGCGAGGAGGGTGTTAGGAAAATGTGACTACTGGGTATCTTGGAATCAAAAATTTATCTTCTGGTACATTTTCCACAACACCACCCACTAGCACAGTTTTTCCCTTAATTTTGTGGCATTCTTATTCTTTGGTCACTTACTCATGTTAAGCATTTCCTAAGCCTATGGCCAAGTATGGCTAAACTGATATTTTACAGACCTCAGCCTGCAGGCTTTGCATTTCAGTCCAGCTTACTTAGATGCCTAATTATATACATCTCCCTTCTGACTACAGATCAGATTTATGGTTCTATAATCCTACAGCTTCAGTCTATTTAGCATTGATGATTATATACAACATAGCATATGAGTTAATTATAACATCACACAACACACAATAAATGAATGATCAAATAAACCAATTGGCTACAGCTTCAGCCAGATTCATAGGTGAGTTTTTTCCCCTTCAGAAGTGCAAAACTTTGCTCTGTGCTTAGCTATGCCAGTCAGATTTGTATATTTACTGTGTAATTATCTAAGACTCTCAACATTGATTGGCTCCCCCATTTATCAAGATGTGTATCTGCAACCAAGAGAATTGTTTCTCTATTACCTAAGTGGGACATGGACATTTTGCATTTAAGAGAAGGAACATCTTGCACACATGAAAATTCTATACACTTGACATTTTAGCATTGCTAAATCTGTGAAAAAAAATTAATAGCAGTAGTATTGTGGTACCTGAACACCTGCTAAGATCACGGCTCCATTGCACTAGTACTGTATGTATACATTGCAAGAGGCAGCCTCTGTCCCACACAGTTTGAGAACTCCAATCTAACAGTCAAGAGAGAGAAACAGTTGGAGACAAAGTTAATCCCATTTTTAGATGGGGAACTAAGACCCTGTAGTCACACAGGAAGTCTGTGGCAAAATTAGGAATTGAACTTCAATCTCTTGAGTCCCAGGTTTATGCCTTAGCAACAAGACCATCATTCCTTTTCTCACTAAAATTGGTTTGCTCCTATCCCCTCCTCACTAGTTAACTGTGGCCACCAATAGGAGATGCAGATCATGTCCCTCACCACCCAAGATTGGGCCCATTGTAAATTCATTTACTGCATATGTGGCATGTGAGACCTTGGGTCTTTTTCTCCTTGAAGTGAAACTAAGCTTTCAAATATCTAGGAAATCCTGCCTTAGAAAGTAATTCCACTGTGTTCCGATGGTTGAAAAAAATATTCTGAGCTAGCTCATTTTAACTGAACAAGGGTGAGCAAGTTTGGAATTCCTATCAGAATTGTATAAAAAATATTCTACTTTTCATTTCAATGTAGTTTGTATTTACTTCATCAAGTAGAAGAGTCATTATGGTGATGCATCTTCAGACAGTTTTCATCATAAATTAAAATCCATTCTCAGCATCTCTCTGTGTGCCGGCAGAAGAGAGAAAGAGAGAGAAAGAAAATTGATTTACTGCTTCATTATCTGAAAATCTGGCTTCCCCTCATTTAGCATGTTAGTCTTGATGTATATGTCAAGAATTTATATTTCATGCTGAATTATGTCAAGAAAATACATTAACTACCAAATTGGAACTTATAATATGAGCAGATTATTAGACGCATACAATCTCCACTAAAATTCACATAACTGCACAGTCCAAGTTGCACTAATGATCCTGTTTGCAGGTGAGGGAGAAACAAAAATAAATTATAGGTATAAACACAAAATGTGGTTTCAAGAAGGTTAGACCCTGGGGATTATACTCTGGATTCATAAAAATACATTAGCGAAAATAAGGTTTATTCCTTCTAAAGACAAAAACGGGACACAAGCAGGACAAAAATCTGAGGTTATATATGAAGCTACATGTACTCCATGGAAAAAGAACATAAATTCTATGGCAAACACCTGAATTCTGTGCACACAAGTGGAAATTCTATAGCAGTTTCATATAAATTTAAAAAATCAAGTTGATTGAATATTAAAAAATGAATAATCTGTCAAATAGCCTTGGTTTGACTGATTTGGGGATTATTTGTTAAATTATGTTCTGTTAAAAAGATCAGTAGTGTGATTGCTCATGCTGACACTGACATTCTTGTTCTTTATGTTTCAGGGTTAACAATCCTCTAAGAGGGAAGAGGCAGTTTTTTCTTAGAGGTATTTTCCCATCTGCACCCACAAACACATTCATTTTTACTGATCAACAATGTAAGGTTGGATTTAGTTGTTCTGTAAATTAAAATGTTAAAGAAACAGTGTGCTTGTTTTTCTTTCATATTAAAATATGCTGCACTTAGTCTATAAGTACTTCAGCTTATTAACAAAAAAAGTTACTTTTTTATTGCAAGGTGTAAATAGTAACAGGTAGTCAGTAACGTACTTTACAATTTCATTGTTTTACTGCTACCTTCAGTTGTCTATCTATTGTCCTATCTATTTTCTACAAACTAAAAAGCCCATAATATATACCAACACCAAGTTTTTTCTTTTCCACTTCAGAAACTATACTTGGTTCAGTTAATAGTCAATATCAAGTAACATATAACATGGACCTAGTTTTCCACCAAAATTCTACTAGATGCACTTTACAATTTTATGTTTGTATTGATCCTCTTAATAATGTGTTGTTTGTATTCTGTTAGTGCCTACAGGGTACGGCACCATTGTGCTAGACATTGAACAAGCAAATAACAAAAATGGTCTCTGCGCAGAGAAGCAAAGGTTAGTTTAGACACCATTAGTAAACAAACACTACAGGCTGGATGATCCCACTTAGAACCATGCATTACAGGGGTTCATCCATTATGGATATTTGCCCCCCCATGCAGAAACGCAATTTGACCTAATTCCATTATAACGTTTCTACTCCACCCTTTCAGAGGGCACTCAAAATCCAGCTGGGAAAAGGAGGTGGAGACAAAATGGGGTGGGGCTTAGAGAGATGATCCATTGTATTGTGGGCAACTCCAGTGGAGCATCCCCTCATGTCAGGGGTTCTTCCACTCTAACACTCCCTCTCATTGGTTAGTCTGGCTCCAGCATGTCTTCTGCTGGATGACTCACCCCTTCAGCCAGGTCACACTTAAATCCAGTCCCCTGCTGGGGTAATAATAATCCAACTAAAAGTCCAAAGGTCCCAAAACATGATACTTCTGCCTTGCTTAAGCTCCTTCTCAGCCTCTCCTATGTACTCAGCTTTAAGACCCAGGGCTGGTGCAACCACTAGGCGAACTAGGCTGCCACCTAGGGCACCAAGTGGTTGGGGCACCAAAAAGCAGTGCCCCAAATATTTTTTACACAGCGGAGCACAAGGGGTTGCCACTGCTCCCCACCTCCCAGCTCCAGAGGGGCCTCCTCTGGCTCAGCCAGTCCCTCCCACCATGGGAGCAGCAGCGGAAGAGGGGGAAAGGGGAGGGTCTAGCGCTCGATGCACCAAGCTAGATGCCCCCCTCCCCTGGTCCCATCCCAACCCTGACCCTTCCCTGCCCCTATATCAACCCCTTCCCCAAATCCCGGCCTGCGTCCTACCCCAGGCACGCTGTGTTTCCCCTTCACTCCCCTCCAGAGAAGCAGAGCGGCAGCATGCTCAGGGGAGGTGGTAGAGTGGATGTGAGCTGGAGAGGGGAGCTGCCGCAGGGTTCCCTGGGCGGGGGGAGGGGGAAGGGAGTTGCTGCAGAGCTCCCCGGGTTGAGGGCAGGGATCTGTTACAGGACTCCCTGGGCCGAGGGGGGAGGGTGAATGATGGAAGTTTCATCTAAGGCGTGAAATATCCTTGCATCGGCCCTTTTAAGACCAATACTGAGCTTAATAGATTTTGTGTCTAGCTTTTATGCTCCTTCCATGGGACTGGTAGGAGAACCCAGTTCCATCCTCTGCTCTGGGTTCTGAACCATGGAGTCCATATTAAGCGGTTAAGTCCTTTATATTTAGTGCTGTTTCCCTCAGCCACTTCTTACTTCTAAGCCTCTTGCACCATTTCCCAACAGCCTGTTTTTAATCCAATCCTTTCTCTGGGTCACCAGGTTTCCCCACCTCTCTCTCGGTCTTCTGAATTCCATGTTCCTCCCTTAGAACACCAACCTACAGAACTGTCTCCATGGATTATGCTCCATTTCCACGGCCTGTCACAGAGCTAACTCTGGGAAAGGAAGGGTAGGGAAACTACAAGAGCAGAAAGAGGAGACTTTTTACCTCCTCTCTCCTCCTTCAAAAATAGGAGTTTCCCACAACCCTCTTCCTTTATAGGAACCACCCAGCCTGAATCTTCCCATCTAAGTCTAATCCTCAGTTAGCTGTTTCCCCTCTAGTGCCACCAAATAGCCTAACTGGGCCCTCAGAAATCCTGTTACCCCTTTATTTTCCAGCATGGGCATATGTCCATTCCTGTTGCTCCTTTGGCTCCATGGATCTTACACAAAGAAGTTAACCTGAGGATGTATTATGTTACCTCTTCCTTGTAGCCTCAGTTTCTCAGGGAACAGGGGATCCAATGTAATTTTAATGGAGCTATTGGGTCAGGGAGCTGAGGAAGCACCAGAAGACCAGGGGCCAGAGTGGGTCCAGAGACAAAACATGCCCCACATATGACATTGACCTCTCATGGTTTCTCTGGGATCCACAAGGTTGGTGCAGACCAAATCTTTTCTGTGGACAAGAAAATCCCCTCATCTCCATGCAGGGCACTCTTCACAAAGGAATGTTTGCAGTGATTTCCTCCCCAAGAGTCCCCTTCCCATGAATTATTTCAGGAAGGGATGATACTGTACCTATAACTGGTAAAATAATGTTTAAACTTAGTTACTTTGCCATGGATTTTCCAAATAGTATACTATACAGAGAGCTCTTCTGGTCTGCCCAGGAAAAGGGGGCTTTTGCTACCTCTCAGAAGAGACTTCTACAAATACTGAGTCATTCTGTCTGAGATACTCCACAGAAGAATCACTTTGTTCGGGGTTCTATTCATTTGTTGCTACATAAAGCAAACAAATACAGGTATTGTTTTGATCTTGACTGTTATTGATAGAGGTGAATCAGAACTGTTTTCAATACAATTTAGACCACTTGTTTCCTTCCTATTGTGATCCTATGCTTGTAAGTCTTTTTTATAATACAGTCTCTCTAATTTTAAGTTAGAAATCATTTTAAGCATGAATTTCCCCATTATGAAACTTCTTACAACTACAAACAACCTATGGAAAACAGGATAACCCAATATACTTGTGGGACACAATAAAATAAGGAAAAAGGGGGTGGACACCTTCACACACAGGCAGATAGTGAAGGTGTATTCAGAATCACTTTTTTTTTTAAATTAAAGACATTAGAGGGAGGTTTTTCTATTGCCTAACTGGCCTCAGAAGGACTCATTGAAAACTCCAGCAGTTCTCCATCTCTCATTGGGACAGCTAGATGTCATTGCTAAGGTGGGCTTTTCTGGCTAATATGGCATTCAAATTGCCTAGAAGCTTTTGCAGAGAGGATACCAAAACCTGTGGAAGAAGGGGGAAAATCAAATATGGAGCTTTAATTGGCTAGATTCACATAATGAGGAAAAGTAGGCAAAGATATCATGTACTAAGGTGCAAAATTTTTATGAAGAATGTGTAATGTTATTTTGGAGTGTTAGGTGGATTCTAGCAAAATTCACAACCCTAAAGTCAAATTCATATAACATTTCTCCAGATAAGAAGTACTTTTATCCTACAATTAGTCAGTGAGAGTATTTGCACATTATACTACTGTCAGAGAGAGAGACACACAATCTAGGCTTTAACTCTTAATGAAGAGAGCTTTTAGTTTTGGAATGATTTGATAGTGTGGCTGACATGCTTATTATAAACTTATTGTAGAAGGGACATATTAACTTGGATCAGAGCTCCCTTCTGGCATGAAAAGGGAAACATATGGACAGTTTATGATGTCTCTTCCACCCTTGTGAATCAGGAATGACTCAAAAGTATTAATTTTACAATGGGTTAAAACATATAAAGCCAGAGTCCAGCTCCTAGTGTGCGTTGTGGCAGCACAGAGACACAACCAAAGGAGCTAATTGCCTCAGTTACTGGGAACATTATTATTTTTGATTTGTATAGTAATGATGAATGTTTAGAAGGGTAAATTTCTCTGAGACCATCATTTACTTTTCAGCTACCTGCTTTGTTCTAACATGAAGCATTCCAAGCTTCACAGCTAGCAGCTCCATGGAAAGTGGCTCTGACACATTCATTTCATTATGTTATAGAAATAAGAAGTGGAGAACTATTGAATATCTTCTAACCTATCCCACCCACCAGTGTCAGATTGCTCCCTACAGTACATTTTGTAGTGCTTTGCCAGTCTAGTTATAAACATCTGTATTGATGGAGCTTCAATTTCTTCAATTGTCTTATGCACTCAACCTTACACCCAGAAAATGTGTATTGAAATTAAATAAAAATAAAAGGTCTAAAAATCATATCTTTTCTTTTGGTAATAGTCTAAAATTATACTCTGTTTCGTCCTTGGTGTCTATACACTTTAAAGACAGACTGAAATTGGCAACTTTAAATATCTGATTTAAAAGTCACATAAACAAGAAAAAAAATACAGTCACTTTTGAATGCCACTCTTTGTTGTTTTATGTATATTATATCTGAGAGTAAAAGATTTTTCTGTTCTGCTCTGCTTAAACCCCACATCCCAGAAACATTTGCGTACATGTCTAACTATATCTAAAGGAAAACCTCTGCCAATTGAAGATGTATTAATTCATTACAATAAACCAGCATCTGACATTCTCCATACATGGTGTTAACAAAATAGAAAGAAATCTGCACAGAGACTAACTCCTAACTCTTGTGTCCTTAAACATCAGTCAGTTTTTTCTGCATGTTAAACATTTATCACTTCATCATGTATCAAACCTCTTCCCAGTTACACAGATTAAATATATATGATACAGATGTTCTTTAAATAATTGAACACATATAGTTTTAGGCAATAATAATAACCCATCCATTGAACTACTGTATAATTTTGCTTAGGGAGTAATTAGAATGTATTCTAAAGTTAATGATTTACTGAGCCAGAAATTGAAATCATATGATGTTAATCCAACATTGCTTGTAATCTTGAATCTTATTTAAACATGCACCTCAAGCAAAAAAGACACTGGAAAGTTGTGTCTGTATTGGCAGTGAAGATATTGTAACTTATTTAAATATTGAAGGATTTGATTTTTATCAGTACACATCAATCTCATTCCTCCACACACAAATGTTTCCATTGATGATGATAAATTTAAAAATAGGCAAAGAAAAACACTGCTTGAGAACTTGGAGTTTACTTATATTCATACTGTATATTTAAATGCAAGATGTTTCAAGAGTTATAAAATTTTATCCTTTTGAATCTCAATGTCTTCTATTGTCAAATAACTATTGTCTGACCTCTCCTCCATAATTTACTGCAACTGTGAAAATTTAAATAGAGAAATGAAAAAAGTAAACAGATGTCAAAATGATAAGTCAAATTCTCCCAAGCCTGTACTTATTTGATTCAGTACACCACAGTACTTTTACTTCCCAAAAATTCCAATGCCTCTAACTGTAACCCTAAGAACTCACTCTCCTATAAAAGAATGCTTAATTTATAATTAATGTAACTTCCTGTTAGCCAATACATGATTAGGCATAGTATTAATATGTGTGTTGGGAAATTATGTTAACTGAATGTATTACTCACCCCTCACAATTTTGTTAATCCATTTTATGTATCCCATAATTGCCTGCACTAATTAAAGAAAGTTTTGGCTTTAGTAGATAGGAAGACAGTCAGGATCAGGCCACATGATTGTTTTAAATACCAGTTGTCTATTTATTATGATGGAGGCCTACTGAACTGATATACTGCTTCTATGTCACACTCAAGATGTGACAAGATGGTTTCTTATACATTTGCCACAAGTTGCTATTTCTTCTCCTGGCAAAAAGGACGAATGTCAGATCCATCTTGGGGATGCATCCAACTCACAAAAGTGACCATATAGGTTTAGAGTAGTGGTCCATCTACCCCAGTATGATATATTTCAACATTGGCCAATCCCAGATGCTTCAGAGAGAATGACCAGAAATGTAATCCATCTGTTGCAAGGTACACTGAGTCCTGTAGAGACGAGGCCACACACAGTAGCTGAATGAATAAAAGTAGTGAGTTTATTGAAGGTGAGAGTGACAAACCCACAACGGGGGCCCCCGGCATTGCTGTCACCAAGAGACGGGGAAAAGCCTGACGCATTGGAGCAATGCTCAGGATGAAGCCCAACATACTGGGGCCCGCTGACACAGAAATACCCATGCACATTTGCATCTCATACGTAGCTCATGAATAGCAAGCACTTATTTTGCAGTACTGCCTTAGTTTACATTTCCTAATCTCACACAAGATAGCAAACAGTTAACAGCTAGAGCTGGGAAATTCTTCTCAGACACATACACACACATGAGATAACAGGGAGGCAAGGCCATTCCCTGGGCCGATAAGCGCTGCATTTATAATAACTATTGTTTGCTTAGGCACCATTCTGAAAACACACAAAAAAGCAAAATTATTAAGAAAGTCTATGCCTCCTTTTCCTCCTCCAAATAATCTACCAAAAAAAGATCAAGAACACTTCTACGTTTGCCACTTGCATCATGTGTCATCACCTATGCTTGTTGAACCCCTTGCCAGCTAATTTACAGCCTATTTTCAGCAAAGGTACAGAAAAGAAAATGGTTTAACAATGTCTTGGAGTTCAGGAGAAATGAGAGTGGTTATTCTGAGTCACTGAGACTATTACATATCTGATATGTCATCATTAGTGTCAGTAGACCAGGGTAAATCTCATTTGCACCTTCTCTCTTTCTCCTGCAGCTCTGGCTAATTCAGCCTCTGCCCTCAAATGCCATTCTAACAAAACACAAAAAGTAAAGAGCAGTGTGCACCAGAACTGCATGTATTGTGTAAGGATTGCTTCTGCTCCATACACATTCCATGCCCTGTCCCACTGTCCTACTTAGAGTGGGTTAGGAGGGATCCATTAGAAAAAGAGCCCAGCACCATTACTTAGTCATTAATCATTTATATCACATAATGAAGTTAATATGATTTGTGCAGCAAAGGAGCATGGCCCCACTGCACACATTTACCCTGCTTTGGACCACACTTAGAATTGCTCATCAATGATGTTTTCTACATGATGATTAGAAAAGTGCAAAGTGATATAGGATCACACCTACTTGCTTTCAAGTTTATTACTCACGAGAGGATATTGGCAGAAACACAAGTTATCGGACCATTTTCCTGCTCCTCCTCTCTCCTGCCCAATTAAAGGAAGAGCCAGCTTTGATTGTGTCAGCAAGAGTCTTTCCAGTGATTTCATGGACATTAATGGGAGTTTCCCCAGGAATAGATTTTTAAACAAATTATCCACTCATAATTTCTGTTATAGGGATGGTGTTATGTGGTTAGCCAAGTCATACTAGCCAAGTCATATCCTAAATCTATATGTTGACACCTATCTCTCTCTCTCTCTCTCTCTCTCTCACACACACACACACACACACACACACACACACTTAAGTGGGGGGAACTCAAGTGTTAAAAGTATGGCCTTTATGTACAGTATAATTTGAATATACACCCAAATAACTGCAATGAACAGGGGTGTTCAACTCTAGAAAATATTATTGCAATGTCTAAAATGCTTTCTTATAGTGTAACTAAACCAAAGTGAAAATGCATGTTTCCCTATAAATGATGGTTTAAATTTCAATTTCTTGCTACTTGCAGAGTTTATGCACACCCATAATTATCCAAAGTACAAATCACTTAAAACTGGGAAAATGCTTTTTGAAATGCAGCGTTTTGATTAATTTGTACTTGATTTCTCCATAGTATCTGGTGTCCCCAAAGCTTTGATTGGCAACAAGTGATAAGGCCACATTGGGACCTCCCTTTACTTCCATGCATTCTATATAAGTGAGGTGTCATGAGAATTTGATACACAGCACGCACATGCATTACTCCACTGATGTTTTAGATGAAGGATTAATTTGTAGACTTCTTAGCACAGTGTATTAAGAGTTCAGCACAATAAGGTGTTACTGTTTAACTACAATCCAGACATCTTTCATCCAGGGATTAAGCTAAAACAATGGAATTAATACATTTATTAATGGGCCCTGAACTTTGGGGAACCAAAGGAAGGAATTATCAACATCACATCATAGGTTCATCTAGCATCTGCAGCCAATTGGTAACCACAGGGTACACTCAACTTGAAGGTCACCAAGAGAGCCTAAATTGGCAGTTTGGGAGTAAAATAATCTTATTAATATATTTAAAAATTATATGTCATAATCCACTAACCTGTAGGAGAAGGGTACCCATAAAATTCTTAGGGTACAGAAGTAAAATTTGGATCTAGGAGGTTGGGCCTAAATTACATAGGTCAGAATCCTATAAAATACCTTGTAAAAAGCATTCATTTGTTCTGCTATTCCTAAAATCCTCTTTTCCATAAATCCCACTTCACCATGTTTTCACTTTACCACTTTTTCAATTCTAAACCTTTCTTTGATGCTTTCATTCATTCAGGTATTCTATACTCTATAAACTATCTATTCTATCTTCTATCATGCTATTAGCTCAGGTTGTGCAGTATAGTATTTCTATTCAACATTCTTAGCCACTGGGAAAAGCAGCACCATCACCTAATCGGATATGCCAAAAGCAAGGCTGGTCCTTCACCTCCTTAATTATCATGTCCTCAGGAAAGGGTGCAACTATATTAAAATTAAGTACTTATAAAAATGTTACTATCAAAAGTTTTAATATCCTTTTACTGTTTTGTGGTTAAGTTTCATTACATTTCTTATTATGCGAATTTCAATAAAAGTTTTGTCAATTTGATAGTCTCAGTGTGTGTTCTTGTCAAGCACCCCAAAACTCCTCTCGCCACATAAAACTCATTAAGTTCTCAAACTCTGTAGCCTAAATTCAATAAAAACCTATAAATCTTCTGGTCAAATGCAATCAGTGGCAAGCTATTAAATTCAGGTCAACATTACACCATTTGGCTGCTGTGCTGTGAGACATCCAGAGGCAATGTCCAACAAAAATAGTAGAATACCACTCCATAGGGAGATTTTGAATGCAAATCTACTCTTCAGCCAGAGACAGTTACTCAAGAATAATTCTAGCTGCTTTATCCCTTCCAAAACCTGTGTGTTGCTCCTGTCTCCTGCTGCCCTATGGGCCAGGGATAATTCTTCTGACATCCTAGTGGCTGCATTATCTGTTCCTAACTGGTGGCTTATTCACAGCCCCAAACCCTTAATATCCCAAATGCCTTTAGGAAGGGTGCTCAGATATGATCTAACTGCATTCAGAAAATCCTCTGCAGGACAACTGGAATTGGTTTCTTCATAGTAAGAGCTATCCAAGAGCTTTGACTGGCAACAAGTGATAAAAGACTCTGCTTTTTTCCCCCTTCTTTCTTTTTGTCTGTGTATGTGTTTGCATGTGTGTCTCCTTTGAAGTCTTTAAGAATTGTTATGAAATATAACCTGAAAGTGAGAGAGTCTGGACAGAACTGAAGAAATGCAAGGACCTTTCCAAATAAAGTGATTGACCGTAACTACTCCATTAATTCTATGAAGTCTTATTGAAGTCAGTTATTACAACTGACCTTGTAATCCATATGTATTACACATTTCACCCCTAACAGTAGCTCAAGAGTTATGATGCATCATGTAAATACATCATAAAGCTCTATTGCAAAGCATGTAATATTAACCAAATAGACCATAACACTTTAGATCCACTAAAAGTCAACCTAGTAAATCAATATTAAATGATGCTAAGGTGCAGATTTTTGACCTGAGACGTAATAATGGCTGGGTGCTTGTTTGTGTTTAAATCACTAAATACCACTAGTGAGAAATTGCTTTTTTAACATGAAGTAACATCACTTAAGGTATTTTGGAAGAAAAATGTATAGTCCCACAACAGCATTCACTCATATCCAGTACATTCTTACAACAACAAAAATAATTTAAGTTTCACAACTGTATATTAAAAAAATCTGCTTTTATTATATATGGTACAATGCACAAAAAATATGGATAGGATTGTCAAAAGACTCAGCATGGGCTAAACTCTGCTTCTTCTGAAATTAGGGCCGTTGATTAATCGCAGTTAACTCACGCGATTAACTCAAAAAGTAATTGTTATTAAAAAAATTAATTACCGTTTCAATTACATGGTTAAACAATAGAATACCAATTTTAAATTTATTATATATTTGAGGTTTTTCTACATTTTCAAATATAAATTGACTTTGACTTCAATTACAACACAGAATACAAAGTGTACATTGCTCATTTTATATTATTTTTATTAATATTTTCAGTGTAAAAATGATAAAGTATTTTTCAATTCATCTCATACAAGTACTGTAGTGCACTCTAGATTTTTTTTTTGTTACATAACTGCATTCAAAAACAAAACAATACAAAACTTTGGAGACCACAAGTCCATTCAGTCCTACATTTTTTAAAGCCAATTGCTCAGGGTATGTCTACACTATGAAATTAAGTCAATTTTATAGAAGTTGATTTTTAGGAAGTGATTTTATACAGTCAATTGTGCGTGTCCCCACTAAGCACATTAAGTTGGTGGAATGTATCCTCAATACCGTGGCTAGCTTTGACTCATGGAGCGGTGCACTGTGAGTAGCTATCCCATAGTCCCCGCAGTCTCCGCTACCCATTGGAATTCTGAGTTGAATTCCCAGTGCCTGATGGGGCAAAAACATTGCCGCGGGTCATTTGGGGTACATGTCATGAGTCTCCCCTCCCTCCCTCTGTGAAAGAAACATCAGACAATCATTTTGTGCCTTTTTTCCTGGGTTACCCATGCAGACACCATAGCATGGAGCCCGCTCACCTCACAGCTGCTGTTGGGAGCATTTTAAGCACCTTGAGCATGTATGTGAACAACCTGGTTAGGCGATGCCAGGATGAAGACGATTGTGAAGAGGACATGTATACAGACTTCCCTGAAAGCATGGGAGGTGGCAATTGGGACAATTCTGGGCCCGGAAAACAAGCACAGACTGGTGGGACGGCATAATGTTGCAGATATGGGATGATTCCCAGTGTTTGCAAAACTTTCACATGCATAAGGCCACTTTCATGGAAGTTTGTGAGTTGCTTTCCCCCACCCCAAAGCCAGGACCAGCTCTAGGCATCAGCAAAGCATGTGCTTGGGGTAGCACATTTCCAGGGGCAGCATTCCAGCGCCGGCCATCTTTTTTTTTTTCCCTCAAAAAAATCCACCAATGTATGAAAAAAAATAATTCATGAAAATCAAAAATATCTCCAGTGGTGCGATAAGAGCATGATGTGAAAAATATCATTTCACATCGTGACATGGTCATTCATAATGAGAAAGTGTGTAAATGTGTTAACGTTAATGGTTATTGATCAATTAAATCAGGAATCACAATTACTTGTGTGTACTGTGCCACTCTATTGGTGCCATTTCACCAATTTCCATGTTGCATCGGTGCTAGTGGTTTAGCATGTAGTATTGAATATTTTGCTTGTGTTTGAAATTGTTTTAAGTCATTTCAGCTTTCAAGCCAGCCAGCCTTGGTAAAGGTGAATAAAGCATTTATTTACTTATTGTAGCCAACGACAAAAATCGCCTATGCAACGAGAGTAAAGCATTAAAATATAAACTTGAAACTTAAGTTTTGCATGACAAGAGGAAGAGCTGATTAGATTTTGAGCAAAATCGCTGAGGGGGGGAGTTTACTTGAAGCGCCTTTGTCTTTATGGAAAAATAATAAAAATGATATTATCTATTTATAAGACTAAAATGCCGGGACAAAAACAAAAGCAACTTTCTGCTGTTGCTTACGGGCAACAAAAAGAGAAATGGCAAAAAGAATTTGAAAAACTATATGTGTAATAAAAATACTTTGAATTTTGTTATAATTGAAATCAGTATATTTGAAAATGTAGAAAACATCCAAAAATTTTTAAATAAATGGTATTCTATTATTGCTTAACAGTCCAATTAATCACAGGATTAATCTTCTTAAATCACAGAATTAATCACAATTAATTTTTTTAATTGCTTGAAAGCCCTAATTGAAATCCATGGGAGTTTATCTGCAGAGGAAGAAGAATTCAGCAAATGTGGAGAGTGTTTGAAAATCTAACAAAGCATTTAACTTGTCACAAATATTGATCTGATTATGAGAAGCTGGGATGTTCACCCATTCTTAATTGGGGATATTATGGTGAGGCCACATTAATGTCATGGGATAAATGTTATCTTTCTAGTGTCAGCTGATTTAAGGGACTGATTCTATCATCCATAGTCAAGCAAGAACTCCCAAGGGACCATAATGGGAGATACATTCAATCCAGGAGAGAAAGCACATGGACTTCAATGTGAATTGTGCATGAGTAGCAATGATGGCTAGAACTGACCTTATATTATGTACAAACATAACAACCAAAATCATTTTTTTGCTATCTCAGTCCCGGAAAGCACACCCGGTGGTGCCTTTTGGCTCGTTTCTAGAGCTTCTTTGTGTTGTTTGGCTTGTGGATAGACTGAAGATCCAATTGCCCTCCATTCCATAATGTCAGAGGCAGCAAATCTTTAAACCACTTCTCTGAACTATGTATTGTGTTGTGATGTCATTAATAACGCAATAATCTGTTATGGAATTAAATAGGATTTTTGGTTTGGTATGTTAGTTAGATCTAAATAATGTTGGAGATTTAAAAAAAAATAAAAAGATAGAAGAAAAAAATCCGGATTTAAAACTTTTGCATCATGAAACATTATTGTTGAACCTCTAAGCCAGATTTCTAGAATGCTTTGTAGAGGCAGACTTAATGAGCAGGAGCTTTAACCCCTAGTCTACCTCAAATTAACATGCTACCTGAATTTCCTTTTCCAATGGGTCTTATGAACCCAGATTCATGGGACTAGTTCTATGTCAGCTGCATCCATAATTTCCAAAGAATTGGCTTTCCACATTTAAGAATGCTTTAGAGACAGAGGCAGATTATGGGTCTGTGGGGTCCTGGGCCAAAGCAAGTGGGGGCCCCTCTCCACCCCTTCTACCTGCAGTCCTTTCCTCCTCCATTGGCGCTCCTGCTGAGGAGTGAGATTGGCAAATGGGTCTTCCCCCACTCATTGGTAGAAACGATGGGCAGGAGGAGCAGGTCAGGGTATTGGTCTGCCCATTTTTATGGGGTCCCCCCAATTGTCTGGGGCCCCTGACCATGAGTGCCATTGACACAATGGCTAATTTAGTTAGTCTTTAAAGTGCCACAGGACTCTGTCACTTCTGCGATTCCAAACTAACATGGCTACCTCTCTGATCTGCCACTCTTTAGAGCAAAGTGAAGATTCCAAGGAATCTGGAGACAACTTCAAGAGAAAATCAGTCTCTAAGTAAATGGTTGCAGAGCCTTCAACTGTATATTCAGTCCTGTCATAATACAGCACATAAGTGCTAGTATAATTTGGCTATATCTAAGCTACACCTTTGACTGGACATTTGAGAAATCTGCAAAGCTGTTGCAAGACATTTCACACCATTACTCTTCTCTCTCACCACCCTCAATGTAGGAGGCAGGTCAGATAGTAGTGCTTCAATATTTACTGTAGAACTCCCTTCAGTCCCACTACAAAAGTCTGTTATTGCAAGATGATCTCCTGAGGGAAAGGGGGAGGATCTGCAATGGCATTCTCACGGAATGAAAGAAAGTTATTGACCTCTAACTAGAATTCTCAATGTATACTGCCTTGCTGGCCGGTAGGACCCACAGGGCCAAGGCACATATTCCTAAGACCATGTTTATTTAAAGGCAGAATCTTAGCAAGACTTGAGATACGGCTGAATACCTCTTTTATTTCAAATTTTGAATTTAAAATTACTTACGAGCCACCAAGATTTCACGATCCAAGTTTTAGTTGGGAACAAATTTGTATTGAAGAGTTGTAAACCTTGAAATAGGAAGCACTGACATACACCTTGTGTTTTATGGTAGCCACTCTTGCTTTAATAATATCACAGCATGAGTTTTCATAGAAACCATTCAGTTTCATAATACTCAGACAATTGTCAAAGTATTGAATGACCTGAATTTTCCAGACAAGAAATGTGTTTACTTCTTAAAACAAGCTATCACAGAAATTTAATTGAGTGTAATAGAGAGAGTTTGAGAAGGTGTTTTAAATTTAATATATAAAATATAAGGTTAGAAAGATAGAGTTTGACTTTTTTGTAAACTAGTAGACTTTTTTGCCATATTTTAGTTTTTCAGCATGTGTTTACTTCAAAATTAAAGATCAGCTTTAAAAGTCTACCCCCATCCCATTACATGAATCCTTCCCATACAAATACCTGTACTGCAACTCAGGAAAATGTACTGTGAAAGTATGATACAGTGATAATGCCTAATAAATTAGCCAAAAATCTTTCATATGCCAAATCTGGGCCCTATTTCTGCAAACACTTGTGCACATGCTTAACTTTACTATTTCTAGGACTTCTTACAATAGGAAAGTAACACCCATGTGTAAGTGTTTAGGGAATCAGACCCTATGGGGCAGACAACCCGTCTTAAAAAAAAGTAAGGCTACCACTCATGATTATTTATTGTATGTATTGTGGTATCACCTACAGGGCTCACTTAAGGATTAGGGCCCCATTGTGACAGGCACTGTAAAAACATAAAAAGATAGCCTCAGAGAACTCACTCAGCAGCACTGTGCCCCGAAAGAACTCCAATGCAAAACAATGGCTTCTGCCCCTTGTGATAATTTTTAAATGATTATTCAAGCACTTATCAGTAAACCTGCATAATTTTTTTGATTATCATCTTAAAATGTTTTATGAACTAGATAGAGCCAAATTCAGTTTGGTGCAAGCAAGTGCCTTTTAAATCATATGTACTCTGGGCTGAATTTAAACTCATGCTGTGCAGCACAGAAAGAAAGTTCCTAAACAGATTAACAATTTTTTGGTATTGTAGATACATCTTGGGGCCTAAACAGGTTGACAATATCACTTTGTGATAAGCAAAATTATGAATTCACCATTCAAGTGTTTAACCTGGTATACTTCAATTCAGGCAGCATCCTTCTTTTTTGCCACCAGCTGTAGATGTTAATAGAGTATGAATCATGAAGTCCCAGTGCAATAACTCAATCAAAACCATAAGAAGAAAATATCAAACCATATCCCACCTTTGTCCAAGTTGTTCTTTACTACACATTTAAAGTTAGCTCTCTAAGGACTTTTGTCCCATCTTTTCAGTCTCTCCCCAGATATTGCTTACCTTTTGAATTAAGCAATTGTATTTGCTGTTTTCATAGGTTTAGGTATTTGGATCATATCCAGAGATGCTCTTGGATTCCCTGTCTTTATTACAATTTGTGCAATGAATGTTTTCTCAGAAGAGGACAACTTCATAGACAGTTTTTTTTAAAAAAAGACCTGATTGATATGGGATTTAGATGGCTCAGTGGCCAGTAAGTATTTGAAATGCTTTTGTATCTGAGTCTCCAATTACACTATCTTAAGCTAGCGAGAGACACAAATTTGTGGTCACAGTTTAGTCCCAAGATGACTATGTACAATTCAGTACAACTTAACAAAAAATGTCACTTTTTTTCCACATGAGAATTCCTGGAGGAATCAGGCACTTATCACTAACAAAGAATAGCTCTTCTTTCTGGTCATCAGTGTATCAATATAGTACATCACCTCCTCGCTACTGGTTTCACATATAACTAAATGAATGACTGTTTCTCCTTCATTTATCTTGCACTATTATCCCTTCTTACACAGACAAAAAAGACTGAAAGCCAGGGGAGCAGTGTGGCCTGGTGAACAAGGCCATGGACTGTGACTCATTAGACCTTAGTTTTAAGTCCCAAGTCTCCCACTGGTCTGCTGCATGAGCGTTGATATTTCACCTCACTGTACTTCAGTTCCTCCATTTGTGACATGATGGTAATTATACCAC
This sequence comes from Sternotherus odoratus, assembly GCA_032164245.1. Classification (NCBI taxonomy): domain Eukaryota; kingdom Metazoa; phylum Chordata; order Testudines; family Kinosternidae; genus Sternotherus; species Sternotherus odoratus. Next base: position 51,456,888 of record JAVMKO010000008.1, on the reverse strand, counting down.
CCATTGTTTGTAAAGTCCTTTGAGGTCTAAAGATAAAAGGTGTTATATAAGAGCTATATTATTTTTATGTTATTAATAAATTGTATCTTTGCTACAGTTCATTTTACAGAGCTTTCACTAGAATCAACGCTTACTTGATCTTTAGTTGTGCTATGGAAACATGTTTGCTGGCAGTTAAGCAAGATTAGATGGGAGAAAGAAGAATTTATCTAGGGAGATATTTAATCAAGACTCATTGAAGGCTAACATACAGCAGTATAACTGGTCTAAATCAGCTCCTTTTTTATAAGGATTATCAATTAGATACAACACTCATTAAAACAAATTGTTAGGTATCCTTATGGTGTAAAAGCATATCTTAACGAAAAGTTAATTGATAGTGGTCACTAGTTTCAGTAGTGGACAATTTGATCAGAATGAATTCAAACACAGAAACGTGAGGTGATCTAAATTGGCCTGGGCTAATTCAATTGATTTAACTGGAGCTACACAAATTTACGCCAGCTGTGAATTAGATTTTTACATTTTCACAGTAATTGGGCTTCATCAAAGTGCAACAATAGATAATTTTACACATTTTCATTAAAAATTCTCTGCATTTATCACTACTTTATGGTGGAACTTTGTTCTAAAATGGACATATAATTATTCTATACACCAAAACAATGTTTGGGAATCTCAAATACTGAATTCTGAAATATATATATATATATAAGATTTCAGACTAGACAAGGAATGAAGTCATCCATGAAGACAAGTATTTTTCAACTATCTGAAGAAATGTGGCTTAAATACAAGCTTTAAATACAGCAGCAAGCTTTTCTCAATCGGAACATCAAGGGGAACAATATAAGAGTCAATCAATGGACCAGCCATTTCCTGTGAAGTCTGAATCACACCATATGGCCCTGAGAGGAAATCCTTGGTTAGCTTGCTGACTTGAGGATGGTCCATCTGAATAGCCAGAACTAAAAAATACTTGGTCATTACCCACATTTCCTCAACTTGCTATGACGCTTTTCTGCTCATCCACCAATGTGCTACAGTACAGGTATTTTTAGTTAGAAACATTGGACCAAATTGTCTATCAGCATAACTCCATGGAAGTCAACAGACTTATGAGCAGAGAACTTAACCCAGTGTTTTTGAAATAGCCACAATGTGTAGGATTTTTAAAACTCCTCAGCGATGGCCTAATTATGATTCCATTGAAGTCCAAGGGAATTTTACCATAGATTTTAATCGAAATTAGGCTAATGTACACTTCTGAAAATCCTACCTTGTATGTTTATTACTAAACAATTGCCTTTCCCCCTTATCCCCCGCCCATCAAGAACAGCGAATGGTCACCAAGTTCCAAGTATTTATTTTTTCAAGTTGTTATGGGTCTGAACTGGATATGCCATTTATTTACTGAGTGCGGAGAGGAGAGTGGATGGTCAGTCATTACTGGTGAGCCAAATTATTATAGAAATTTAGGCTACAATTGCGGAATGGTGGCATGTGTTGACTTGTCTCACAGAGAGATGGAAAACAAACATTTCAAGTATTGGTTTACTTGCAGAACTCACCAGTAGAAACTGCCAGAATGTAACTGTACTACTCTCACCAGGAGGAGAGTGTTATCATAGCACATATCAGGCATCCAGAATCAGGAAACAGATGCCTAATCTTTGAGTGTACAGAGAAGGTGCTGGGTCATCTTATTTCCAGTTAATTAGGTTTCAAAGATTTTTCCTGGTTGAATGAATGACCTTGCTTTTCTATCAGTTCCTCTCACTTACAGTGGTCAACAAGATTTGCTTAAGATTTTTGCAGCTTTTGTGCCAATCTACTTAGAGCTGAGCTGAATCCTGCCTCCCTTTATGTGCACTCATGGCAATTACATTTACAGCATATGAACTCACTCAACACCTACTGCTTGCACCCAGATTAGTCCTTACAAGCAAATGGGAAGAATTCAAATTTCCCACAAAAAAGAGGGTCAGGGTTTGCATAATGCCTCATTTACCAAATCCATCTTTTGCAAATCAGTCACTCTGCCTGGTGTTGTCAGTCTCCCTGGATGTGAAAACAACCTTTGGTGAAAGTGATGATCTTTTTTTCCTGTTCAGCTTGGGTTAAAGAGACAGCATAGAAAAATACATATTATTCAAAGTGCAATATAATATTCTATTTATATCCATTCCTTTGTTGCTGATTTCCAAATCAGATTACACTATTGGAATAATGCATGACAAATTCTTAACATTTTAAGCTACATTTCCCTTAATATGATTTTAGTTTTTCATTAACAATGGTCAGTTCCTATTATATCTTTTTGAATAATAAAATAATCTAACTCACAGTGTCATTCTCGCCCTTAAGCAAAATTTTATCCGGTTAATCTCTTCAGCACGTACCATGCTCCGGCTTAATTGGAAGTTACTCTCTTTTCTGCTCACTGATACTCTATGAAAACTGAAATAAAATGACTGGTCTTTGTGCAGATTTCTCCTGCCCTTTTCTCATCTGAATGGTTTAGGGACCATCTGTAAATTTCAGACACCTTATCAAGGGGTTCGTTCATCTCTGGGATGCCTTCTCCTGGCTGCTTTAGGGAGTCCCTTATGTCACTCACATACCCTGACACCCTCTCGCTCTTTGTACCTCAGGGTGCTCTCTCTTCAGAGTTTGACTGTTCCCTCTTCATAACTTGGTCCTCCAGCCAGGTCACTATGTATTTTCACTTCTGTGGTATGAAAGTGTCTCCATGGAACTGTCTTAGGCAGTCTTCCCATTCACTGCATGCATCCGATGAGTGGGTATTAGCCCACGAAAGCTTATGCTTCAATACTTTAGTCTTTAAGGTGCCACAGGACTCTTTGTCACTTCTGCAATTCCAGACTAACACGGCTACCTCTCTGATTCTTCCCATTCACTGTGCCTCTTCCTGAGTTAAGGTGACCTGATGTCCTGATTTTATAGGGACAGTCCAGATTTTTGGGTCTTTTTCTTATATAGGCTCCTATTACCTGCCACCCCTTGTCCTGATTTTTTACATTTGCTGTCTGGTCACCCTATCCCCAGTGGCTGGTAGGGAAAACTGGTCCCCACTCTACTCCATGTGCCAGCTCAGCAACAACACTAATCAACAGCCAAAACCTACAACATCTCACCTTTCTGCCATTTCTCTGAGTCTTCTTCTACTCAGCCTGTCTCAGGCCTTTGTCCCTTCACTCTTCTGGATAAATCTTTCCTTCAAGACAGGATCCCTTGGAATTTTTACTCTCCCCTTAGGTTTCCTTCCCTCATGAACACCCAAACTGTGGCTGCAGGCTCCTCTTTTCTCCTATCAACTTCCTGGCTTCATACTAGCTCCTCCTATTCCTTCTCAATTTATCTCCATCCATCCAGGTTTACTTAGGCCATCTAATCCCTTAGGTGTGACCTATCCACTTAACTGGCACCTTCTCAACATTATTAACCTTTCCTAGGCTAGTGTGGAGTGAACACCCCATCACTGACCCCACTTAGGAATCACCTTAAAGTGTAAAATTATTTCAAGGTTTACATACATGCTATTTATTATATGAGGAGAAAACTAATGACTATGCTCATGAAATAATGCAGGCCACAGGACAATTTACTCACATTCATACTAAACATCCCTGAATATTGCAGGAAGCCATGTTTTGTTTTTAGTGGCTTGTATCATTGTGTGTGGTTCTCTACCCTGTAGTATTTGACAGCAATTCACTAATGATTGTCTCTATTTCCTTTCTCAGTGAGGTAAGAATATCTCAGTTACTTTTTCCTGTGCTCCTTCTTGTCTTTATGCTGAGAATTTAACTTCTGAACATTTCTAATGTGAGGAAAAGGAGTACATTTCCTGTCATATAGTGCAACCTGGGTAAACAAATCTTTCGGTTTAGCTCATATCTGTTGTGTGGCTTCCATGGGAGATTATGGTCCTAAGTAATCTATGTATCTTTTATACCTTCATATTAAGGGAAGTTGCCCTATTGATAGCTTCTACCTTTCACTGCTGAAGTTAAGAAATTAGACTCTCTCACCAGTGGCAAAGCATATTGTCCTAGCATATTCTTAGAGTAATTTAGAATACTTGTTTATGTAACCCTTCCGTGAGGTTTTCAAATCACATTGCAAATACTATATTTGGCTTTGAAACATCCTTATCAGGTAAGAAGATATTCTTACATTCCTGTTTTACCAATGAAAAAAAATGAGGCACAGGCAAGCTTAGATTGCAGTCCTGGTTCTATTGAAATCATTGGGAGCACACTCTTTGTCCTTGGAGGCAAGACTGGGCTAATGGACTCAGTGTACCATAGGCAGTTCCCAGCAGAGTTGGGACAAGAAGCCTGAGCAGCAATCCCATGCATTAGTCAAAAGACCACCTTTCCCTACTTTTTGTCTCTTGTATGTATTTATATATATATATATATATATATATATATATATATATATATATATATATATATATATATTATATATATATATAAAATGATAGTTTGAGGAGTCGTTTCCTCTATGAAGTCCCTTTTAAAAACAATTTAAAAATATATAGGGTGGTATTTTCAAAAGTGCTCAGTATCAGTTCAAGTCTTCTTTTAGATCAGTGGTAGAAGTTCCATTGGCTTCAATGGGACCAGAATTAGGGTATTACTGAACTTACAATGTGTTTACCTTTTTTTTTCTTCTTCTGTCCATTGTATTTTAAGAGGCATCAAGTGAGTGGGAACCACAAAGTGAGAATGGAAGCATTAAAATGTATCATGTGACTTAGACAACAGTAAAGCTAATTCACTGATACAATAGTTTCAAAAGAACACTCAAAAGAAAATATTGCATTTACACATTTGTTTCAATCAGCTAGATCAGGTTGTTCAGTGGTGCCCTTACCTCTAAGCAACCTATTTGGCTTGAATGAAAAATGCTGTGCTTGAAAGAAAAATTAAAAGCACTATTCAAGTGACAGGTCTGGAAAATAATAAAAATCTAAAAGACTGGCTAATTAGAACATTCTTATCACTTTAACTTAGACATTCGGATATAATTTTCAAAGAATGTCCACTCATTTTCAGAATAAATTGGCTTTTATAGTGAGACAGTTCATTTTGTTTATGAGAGTAAGTTACCTTCCCCTCCCGAATCCCTACAGCCAGACTTGTATTTTCAATGGTATATAATTTGAAGCAAAACCAGAAATTACTACAAATAAATAAATCTAACAGCAGCTGTTTTTTTCTACATAAAACTACAGATGCCTTCCTTTTCACATTTTCTTCCTTACAGATTTCACTCCTAGTGCAGTGATGACCTTAATAGCTGTCTACATGTGTAACTACATAGAAATATGGAGCCAAATGACGATATGCTGCACTGTAAATTGACAGAGCATAGCTTTTATCTCAAAAACCTAGCATCCCTATATTTTTAATTATCCTGCTTGGACTCATTTAACATGCATGTGATATCCTGTGACATTTGAGCTGTCATGGCCACCAAGAAAGGCCAGTGTACTGCACTTCATTTAAATATTCTTTCTGGGCAGCCCTACACAGCACAAGCAATGCTTGTTGAGGAAGCAGTCTTCTTGAAGAAATTGTATCCTCTGAGCCAGATTATGCCACTCTTACTCCGGCTGGCTAGTACCTTATTCTGAAACTAGCCACATTCTTACTCTGAAAGTAGGAGTTAAGATTCTTCTCAGTATGAATAATAGTGACAGATCCCGTCCTATGAAAACAAATCTCAGGCTTTTTTCAGACAAAGTCTCAGGCTTTTCTTACAGAGAAGAGTTGTTTTGCTCCTCCAAAAGCGACTACCTAAATGCTTTTGTCCAGGCTTTCGACCTCCTTTAATCCACCCACTTGGCATATAGCTCTCAAGCCATCCCCCATATCTAGTCAGCGGGCATCTGGTCTTTCCCAATAGTTGGCTTCAGATGTGTCACTTTTTCCACATATTTTTAACTGTTGCTTATCTGGCTAACTGAAAAGCCATTATAAGATGCCAGGGTTATAAGACCAACTCATGCTATAATCAGTAGCTTTTTTTACTTGGTAATGTCTGACCCTGCCTATAAAATTAATTACATGGTTCTCTTTGGGTAGGTTTCCTTAGATAGATGCTGATCCTGCAGACACTTACTGAAATAAGTGTGCCACACTTATTTCAAATTTAAAGAGGAAACTTACGTATGTGTATGTTTGCAGCAATAGGGAAACAGTTTGGAGCCAAAGACTACTCAGCTCCTTATGTACCATTGCAGCAATGAGGATGTTATACTTACCAGGTCTTAGGTATGCACTTCTGAGATTGGAGAATGGATAATGTTCCATCTGTAGAGTTCCTGACCTGAATTTTCTCTGGTTGTCTGGAGTCAACAACTCATTGAGATGGACAGGAACAGATCAAACTTTTCATAAGTATGATCAAGCTTTCGTTGGCTCAGCATGGCATTGATGTCTCAACTTTATATAACTGGAATTTTAAAATGAATACTTTGGCACAGAATTGTGTTTCTGAGTCAAAGGATGAAGCCTGTGGCAAATTATACGTCCACAGAATTGCATCATATATGGGACTCTGCATATAGTATAAATATAGCCTTCAATTATGCTCTAAGATCTGCACAGATGCCTGCACCCTTATAGAGCCCAATCAAAGTCAGTGGCATTCCAGATAGGTGCAGAGATCAGACAATACACAGTGTAGCATCAGGGCCAGTATCTGCATAAATATTGTGTGTTCATGGAAGGAAATAAAGCTGTATCAATTTTTTTAAAATTGTGAATATTTGTAATTACATATATTGAAAAAATACCGTGAGGTTCTTTTAGTTTCTTATTGAATCTGGGTTCTACAAATTCAAATATTCATGAAGTGACTGGATTCATGTACAGAGGGAATCCAATCCAGTATTTCATCACACCCAATCTTTAATCATAAATTTTAATAACGCTCTATCCTAAGTCTTCTAATGATCTGTTATCTGAGGTGGTGTCAGAAAGGTTCTTAAGATAAGTTTGCATATTGCACAGTACCTTCTAGATATGCAGTCACTGAAGTATTTGGGTTTGCAAAGCCTTTGAGAATTCTCTCAAATAACCTTGCCTTCCCCCCCCCCCCCCATATGTTTCATCTACCAGCTGCCAACATTGGATGAGATACCCACTATTAATGTAAAAACTGGATAGAGAACACTTATCTTAAAAGGACAGCTTCCCGCTTTTGAGATTGGATATTTATTACAAGATTGGATATCCACTGTGAATTGAGATTGTGAGTATATGCTGTGAATCTGATAGTGCAAACAGAATGTGAAGTATCTATGTTTTTGTTTTTTAAAGTGTGATTGCCTCACTATTGGATTTTATGTGCAGGCAAACACTGAATACAGTCTAGAATTGTTGCACTGCATCAAACCTAAGCTGAGTCTAGTCTACTATCCTGTCGTGACAGTACAGGGCACTTAAGGTGAAGGCATAAGAGCCCTGCAGCAGGCAGATGGGGAACAATCTGACCCTCCCCTACCCCCGCCTCCATAAATCTCATCCACTTCACTAGTGGTAAGAGATTGGCTTAAATCCTGAAGAGCAAAATTTAATATCCCTTCCAAAATGTATCATCATTTTTTGTTACTACTTGGTCTGCTACTTTTTAACCCTTGTACTGATCTACTGAGAAATCTAAAGCTTTTGGATTTTTTTCTCATTTTAAGGTCTAGATATTATGCATTTATTTCATATGAAATAGAGAGTACTATCTGAGTGATTACACACACACACACACACGTGTATACATGTGTGTGTGTGTGTAAAGAAATAATACTGGCACTAATAGATTTGAATAATTTTCTAACTCCCTGGGTTTTTATTTTTAATTTAGATTACCCAAATGTAGGTCTCACTGAAGTTAATGGGACAGCTGATGTGCTGGCTTAGACATAAAGTACACAACATTGCTATCCCCAAACATTCCAAAATCATGACTCCTTTCCCTCTGAAAAAAAATCATGATTAACCTAAGCCATGAGATTTTTTTTTTTAAAAAAACTACATTGTTGGGTCATTTTATTTGCCTTCTCTTCTTAAAGTTCTTAAAGTCATTAAAATTCATGTTTTCAATCTTCTCTACAACCTTCAGGAGTAGAAAAAATATTAAATGAAAAAGATTCTCATGTGATTACGAAGATCTAGAACTTCAAATAAAGCAGAAAATATTGAGAAATTTATCTAATCATGAGAGTTGACAAAAGCCTTAACCAAATTCAGAAAACAGAGGGACACAGAAACATAACATTTTATAAAATCTTTTCCAACCTTTAAAAGAACCCAACAACCTTGGATTGGTTCCAGGTCTGGGTTGGTTCATATTTTATTCAAAGCAATTATTTCCTCCCTAGTCTGAACTAATATGGTTGTTTTCAGAGTAACTAAAAATAAATCAAAAGATAAAGTTATGCAAGATTGTATGTTAGTATATAAGATTATACTGTCAATTTACATTTTGCTCTCTCACAATCTATGTGATTGTGATGCAACAGTCATGCAAATATTAATCATCTAATGGACTAAAATTGATCCAGTAGTTAAAACACAATTTAAAAAAGTAGTTTAGATTTTTTTAAAACCTTTTAGTTAAAACCTTTTAGTTAGAAAAATAATCATATATTGGGCTTGTTGGTAATTAAGAAACTACACTCTAGGTAGATCTATTGTTTCAATAGTGAAATTTTAAGTTTAAAAGCTAACATTTCAAAGTGTTTGCAACAAGAGGAATTTGCATTCACTGAACCTGTTAGCCCGGAAATGTTCAGGTACAAGCATTATGTCTCCACAAACCACTATCTGGCTGGTAGGGTGCGCTTGTGACATGCCTGAATAAATTTATCCACTGAGGAAATTTTGAGCAGGATCATCTGAGGACTCATACAAAGACACCACATTTCAATTTGCACCCACAGCAGCATGTCCATGATGGGTGGGCCACACTCATTTTCACTTTGCAGGTAGGTTTGGGAGAAGGCCTCTTCAGTCAGAGGCAACATCATTCCTGCAGTCACTTTGGATGGAGTCTTGTGTTCCTGAAATTAGCCAAAACCCATTGAGATCATGGGAGTCTTTCCATTGACTTAAATTAGTTTTGTATCAGCTTCAGAGAGAAGGATAGCAAAGAGGTAGCAGCCTTCAGGGCTCAGGAACAATGCAGACCCACACAAAAAGAAACATAGCCTTCATGTACCAAATGATCTTATCCTCATTCACCACACACCAAGTGTCCACAACTAATCATGGAGGGGATTAGTAAAGGGGTGTATGCAGAAGGGAATATAGTGGATATGCATAGAGCAGTGTATGGTATGGTTAGATAGCTTAATGCTTGTGAGATTATATGCCATATATGCTGCATGAGTGTTTCTGTGCATTATTATATTCAAAGTGGCTTATACTTTTTAGCTCAATTTTTAATTCAGAGAATCTATCAACAAAATATTGTTGTGTGTGTGTGTGTGTGTGTGTGTGTATTATATATACATACACACACACACACTAGTCAAACAATGCATATTCAGATTTTGGCCTATTTGTCTTTTCGAAAATGTAGCCATAAGGACAGTTATTTTTTAAGCAACTGTTATAATTCAGTGACATCATTATAGGTCTGGCATAGTGACTCATTCCATTGTTTATTTCAGGAGGCTATTGTTCACTGAGAATTTATTTGAACTTTAGAATTTAACATTTTTTGAAAGATGATTTTCATCATTAAGTTCCTCTACTGGAAAAGCCTGTGGAGGCATTATTGCTTATCATTACACAAAAGAACCGGTATAGACAAGGATGCTGGACAGTGCTTGTTGCAAGGTACACTGAGTCCCATAGAAACGAGGCTCACACACAGTGGCTAGATGAATAAAAGTGGTGAATTTATTGAAGGCAAACAGTGACAGTGCAACAGGTGGCCCTTAATCGTTCCAGTCACTGACAGACAGGGAAAAAGCCTGACGCATCAAAGCCATGCTCAGGATGAAGCCCAACACATTGGGGCCCGCTGACACAGAAATACCCATGCACATTTGCAACTCATACATAGCTCATGAATAGCAAGCACTTGTTTTGTAGTAGTGCCATAGTTTACATTTCTAGTTTCACACAAGCTGAATCTCACGCAGCTGTAGGCAGAGAAGCTCTTCTCAGACAGATAACAAGAAGACAAGGCCATTTCCTAGCTGATAACTTTGATTGTCAATGCATTACCCTGGAGACAAGTTGGAAGCATATTGTGCCTCCTAGTAATGGCCCGTGACATTTTCTTCCGCACCCTCCAGCGCTCAGAGGCAAAGACTGGGTGCAAAAAGATGAAATACCTGGTTATGAAAGCTCCAAATAAGTCCTTTAGTTACAACTAAAGAGATGAAACGCACATAATGTGAGGTGTTAACACATGATAAAAAGTTTTGTTAGTGGGAAATAAAAATATTGTGATTCAATTTCTATACAATGGAATGAGCATCTTCACCATGAAACAAGAACACAAGGAGGAAATGTGCCCAAGCCAGAACAGAGATAATTGACTTTAGCTGAACTCTAGCAATAATAGGAGAACAATGGCCCAGCCCACTGCAACACAGTAGCTTTCCAAAGTACCCTCAAGAAAATAAATAATGGTTCATAATCCAAGTTAACAACCCCAAACTGGCAATAGGATTTTGGCCAAATAAGTTTTCATCAGGAACATTTAGGGCCCATTCCTGCAGGGACACTTCAGGCTGTGAAGGTTCTATGTGGATTCTTAAGATGCAGCCTTCTCAGGGGAAGCTGCTGACATGTTATTCTGCTGCCCAAGAATAAAGTCTGTCAACCATCCTCATGTCCAAGGACAACATTACAAAGGCAGTGTGGACATGTAGTGCCTCCTTAGATATGTGAGCAGAGGGGCAGTTCCTTCCATTTGATAGCCAGATGCAGAGGAACTTAAAGGGACATTCAAAAACACTGTGCACACAGTCAAGTCCCATCAGAATGCTTCCCTGACCAAAACAATACAGACAGGGAGAAAAAAAACCACACGCCTTCAAGCCCCACCCACAAGATAAGATTTCTTAACCAAATGAACTCCATTGCAGTTCCATTCTCCCAGGAAGGCAATGCAGGCTCAGTCACTGTGAGGAGAGTCAAGAAATCTTGGATAGAAGGGAGACTACTTGGCATAGGGCCTTGAAACACCTGCTCCAGCAAACACCAAGTACGATTCTTTTACTTTCAAGCTTTATTATTTTCCAGATGGGCTCTGTGCAGGCTAGATAGAAGGAGCACAGCCTGCCTATCCTGAGAAGCTCCATTAACTCCCCTTTATTTCATCTGGCTTTTTCCTCTACCTGCTCCCTCAATTTTTTTAAATTATCCACACCCTAATTCAGAGGGGAGCAGAGACTAGACAGCTCATCCCTAGCAACTGGCAAATTAGATTTGAAGCAAGTATGGGTCACACTGTACCGTCAATTTTAAGCAACACTCCCCCACTGAAATCAATGGGAGCCTAAGTTTACCTCAGTATTTTCAATACTCCCTCGATATTCTCTGTTGTAAGTATTTCAGTATCTGAAATATGCCTTCTACCTACTATAGGGAATTTTTATGCTTTCATATTGAAGTCAGTTTTGTGAAATATTCCCTAGATTACAGAGAGTATTCAGCACTAGGAAGATACACCACACTGTAAATAAAAAAATGCATAGATAATGCAGAAAACACAACTTTACGTGTCAGACAGATTATGAAACAGAACATATATAGACTTGACATAAGAGCATAAGAGCAGGGGACGTCCATTAAATAGGAGAGTACTTTTAATTTCGTTATTTTATTCTAAAAGAATTGTAATGTTAAGACAGACAAGGATGCATTAATCTATTACAATACACAAATCACATCACTCATGCATTTTAATGCATTTCTAAATCTCAATAGTACCAAGGATCTATACAGCTGTTTCAAACATTCAGTGTTTGATTGTGATGTTATTACACTTTTGCCTAAAGGGATTTAAAGACAGACAGTATGGGGTAACTCTGCTATAAAGCTTTCTTTCAGCAGCCAAACACTGCTGTTTTGTTATGGAGTTAAAGAACAGACATTATCGAGTTGGCAATTTATTGACAGTCAACTATCCTGCTGAGGGAAAGGGGTGAGGGAGCAGTGTTTTGCATTTATCATAGAGAACTCTGTAGTGAAGACTTTTCTTCTAAATGCATCTTTTAAGGGATTTCCAAAAAGTCTCCATAGTTACTGATAGGTGGACTCTTAAATTCCTTGTACAATATACCCCAAATCTTGTTCACAGGTCCCAACATGAGAAAAAGTGCTGACACTGGGATCTTCAGTGGTAGCAGGGAAGAATCCAGACAGAATGTTGCCATGGGCTCTGATCAAAGCCCTATTGAAGTCAATGGGAATTGACTGTCTGAATCCCCTCCCTATGTGATAGCATTACACACTTTGCTCTTCAGTGCTATGCATGGCAGTGGAAGTGTTCAGGATTGGCAGAGGCCCTGGAGGTTTTTCACCTTCCTCTGCAGCATGGTCATGGGTCACTTGCTGGAGGATTTTCTACACCTTGAAGTCTTTAAACTATGATTGGTGGACTTCAATATCTCAGACATAGGTGAGAGGTTTATTGCAGGAGTGGGTGGGTGAGATTCAGTGGCCTGCATTGTGCAGGATGTCAGATTAGATGATCATAATGGTCCCTTCTGACCTTAAAGTCTATGAGGTATTGTGGTTGTGGAGAGATCCTCTCACAACATGTTAGTATATGGTAGGGTCAAATTTTCCAAGCAGAGAGAGTGGGAGATAGTGAAACAGACAATTAGAACACACTGACAGCTCTTAAATGAACCTGGCAGCTATGGATAATGGGCCCCATTATGCCAAAGATGTCTTCTCTCATGTCTGTTAGGGAGCAGGGGGAAGATCCCTCCTTCCACTCCTATACGCCATTGGCACCTTCTCCTGTTGCTGCTCCAGCTCCAATGCTGTAGTTGCCTCCACAGGGTTATGTCTGTCATGTGTAGTCCAGGGATGTAGGAACCTTCGTCCCTGCCTTTCCTGTAACCCCATGGTACTTAACTGTGAAGCTCTTCAGTGCTACCCTTCCAGCATCTCCAGACATAAGCCTGCTTGGGGTCAGACTGGTACTGAGCCTTTATGTGTGGAAGTGAGGATCATGTAGATACCTTCAGAATCTGGAATAGTAATAACTGAGTAAACTTGGACAATGCACAATATTCTGACTCAGATGTTTAGATTTGTGCTTACACAACTCCCAAAACCTAGGTACACATTCCTATGAACCAAGAATCCAAACCCCAACTCACTTCACCTCCCAATGTCAGCTTTCATATAGCCAAACAATAGTTGTACCATCCTGCTCCTTAATTCATAACAAATTCTCCACATAGGTGGTTGGGTTTCTGTGATTTAAAATTTTACAATGACGCATGTAGTCTGTGATTGAAATTCACTTTACTGTCTGAAACATCAGCTGTGGGGGAGGCCATCTTCATGCTGAACTGGTCAGGTTCAGTAATACTTTGGCTACATCAGCCAATCAGTGCTGTGTCGTGTTATGGCATCACTCTCTCTGCTTTTGGAGGTGTATTGTGTGAGCACTTATTCCTGGACCTGGCTAAACATTTGTATTTGGAGGTATACTAAGATTTCAGAGGGGATCTGATTATTTATAATGGTTGGGTTTTTTTTAAATCTTTTCACATAAACCACTGTTAAAGTAATAGAACAAAGAATTTGCCTAATGGTTCATGAAAGTGTCATCAACAAATAACTACAGGCAATTAGGATCCTGGCATTCTAATAGTTTCCTATTATAGTTCAAGTTTTACATGTATTTGCCTTAATTATGGTCAGAGAACAGAGGGTATTGCCTCACAAAGACAATTAATGTTTTGACAACTAATGATACTGACAGTTTTCTTGTCAGACAGAGAAAGGTAGAATGTATAAACTGAAATACACTGAACTCCCTTCCCCTAAGCTGAATACTGGTAAATGAAGAGAAAAATAAAAAATGTGGAGTGTGTGGTGAAGAACATATTTGAAATTTATCTAAATACTAGCATAAGTGCCCGGCGTTGCTCGGGTCAGTCGGAGGTGGGGAGGGGGCAGACAGTTGACACCCCCTGACCAACCCCAACACCCACCCCTCACCCACCCTGACACCTTCCCACCCCCCCTGACCAACCCCAACACTCCCCGGCTCACTTACCCCCCGACCAAACCCGACAACCCCACCTGCCCCCCCCCAAGCAAACCCAACACCCCCACCTTACCCCCCGACCGAACCCGACACCCCCACCTCACCCCCCGACCGAACAGTGTATTTAATAATCTGTGTGCTACACAGTGCACCGTGAGCCGGGGGGAGGGGGGGTGTCGGGTTTGGTCTGGGGGGGTGGGAAGGTGTCGGGGTGGGTGAGGGGTGAGGGGTGGGTGTTGGGGTTGGTCAGGGGGTGTTGCGGTTGGTGTGGGGGGGTGAGGTGGGGGTGTCGGGTTCGGTCGGGGGGTAAGTGAGCCAGGGGGTGTTGGGTTTGGTCTGGGGGGGTGGGAAGGTGTCGGGGTGGGTGAGGGGTGAGGTGTGGGTGTTGCGGTTGGTCAGGGGGTGTTGCGGTTGGTGGGGGGTTGAGGTGGGGGTGTCAGGTTTGCCTGGGGGGATGAGGTAGGGGTGTCGGATTCGGTCGGGGGTAAGTGAGCCGGGAGGGTGTCGGGTTTGGTCTGGGGGGGGGGGTGGGAAGGTGTTGGGGTGGGTGAGGGGTGAGGTGTGGGTGTTGGGGTTGGTCAGGGGGTGTTGCGGTTGGTGGGGGGGTGAGGTGGGGGTGTCGGGTTTGCTTGGGGGGGTGAGGTGGGAGTGTCGGGTTCGGTCGGGGGGGTAAGTGAGCCGGGGGGTGTCAGGTTTGGTCTGGGGATGTTGCGATTGGTGTGGGGGGGGTGAGGTGGGGGTGTCAGGTTCGGTCGGGGGGTAAGTGGGTAAGGGGGTGTCGGGTTTGGTCTGGGGGGGTGGGAAGGTATCGGGGTGGGTGAGGTGGCGGTGTCGGGTTTGCTTGGGGGGGTGGGAAGGTGTCGGGGTGGGTGAGGGGTGAGGTGTGGGTGTTGGGGTTGGTCAGGGGGTGTTGCGGTTGGTGGGGGGGTGAGGTGGTGGTGTTGGGTTTGGTCGGGAGGTAAGTGAGCCGGGGGGGGTGTCGGGTTTGGTCTGGGCACCCACCCCAACACCTTCCCCCCCCAGACCAAACCCAACACCCAAACCTCACCCCTCACCCCCCCCCCCTGACACCTTCCCACCCCCCCAGACCAACCCCGACACCCCCCGGCTCACTTACCCCCCGACCAAACCCAACACCCCCACCTCACCCCCCCAAGCAAACCCAACACCCCCACCTCACCCCCTGACCGAACCCGACACCCCCACCTCACTTACTGTCCCACCAAACCCAACTCAGATCCTTCGCGGGCGGGGAGGGGGCCCAGAGCAGAGGGATTCCGGGAACCTTCGCAGGTGGAGGGGGGGGCACAGAGCTGATGGAGTCCGGGGTTGAGGTGGGAGGGGCAGAGAACTGAGGGATCTCCGGGGTTCCGTTGGGAGGGGGGAGGGGCAGAGAACTGAGGGATCTCCGGGGTTCCATTGGGAGGGGGGAGGGGCAGAGAACTGAGGGATCTCCGGGGTTCTGTTGGAGGAGGGAGGGGTGAGCTGAGCGAGTGAGGTGTCTGTTGGAGAGGGGTATTATGACATCATCACCACCTAACCGCCCAGCCGATGTGATTGGCCCTGAAAGACTTTCACCCCTGGGGGGCGTCAGAGGTGAGATCCGAAAATTTTTCGACCCTTACCAGCATCTAGACCCCAAGACCCCTCACTGTACCAAATTTCAAGTCTCTGGCTCAAACGGTGCGGGAGGAGTTCGCAGTCATACGTACATACATACATACATACACACATACATACACCACTTGACTTTTATATATATAGATATTGCAAATACAGGATCAAGTGCTACTACTGCAGGTAAATACACACACTATTTATGCACAAGTGACCACACATCTGACTTGAAAAACATTGTGCCTTCATAAGGCCAACACAACATGCACTCTGGACACTCTTTAGTGCTCTCTTGCAGAAGGTTAATGTGCAGTATTGAACTGCTGGCACATAGCCTTTGGTGCTGATGGGAAAACATCATGCTACCTTATGGGCTAAGAATTCCCAGTTCCCAGCTAATGACTCACCCTTTCTGCACCATGCATGGGGAGGTGAAGGTAGATGTCAGTGCACTCCCAGACCCCGGTGTCCTTTACCTTGGGAAACTGCTCACCGCAGTACCACCAACTCTGGGTCTCCCTTCCCAGGGGAACCGGAATCCCCTATAACCACCTTGCCTCAGTGGCTACTGCCAGTCATCATCTAGCTCCCAATTCTCTGGGGGCAGACTGCAGTTTGCACTGGCCACTCATCACTGGCAAAGGGGTAGGACCAGGTGCCTCTGCCTTCTCCCAAGGGGCACCTAGGTAACCCCAGTACCTGCTTAGGCCTTAACCAAGGCGTCAGCCTGGGGAGTTGCCAGGCTGGAGCTCCCTACTCCTATTGCCTTCCCCCAGCACTGCTGTACGTCTGGTACCCTGTGCTTCCAGATAACTAGGTCCTTCTCACTCTGTAGCTGGAGCGGGTCTCTGACCCAGCTCCTCCCTTCGCCCTTTTAATCAGGGCCTGCTGTGGACTGATTAGGTGTGGCCACAGCTGTGTTGGCTTCCCCAATCAGCCTTTAACCTTGTTTTTTTCAGGATTAGGGTAACTCTCCCCCCCCCCAGGCTCCCAAACTGAATCAGTGCTCTATTTCTCTCCTTTAAATTATTTTTTCTTCAATATTTATGGTTACAAAGGCAGTAAGCTAAAAAACATTGCAAACCTCACCATTCCCACAGAAGAGCTAAGTGTAAGAACATCCATTTCCCCCATACATATAAAAGCACAAGTTAAGTCTTTTACATCTAAAGTGCTTAGTGAACTAGCCTCTCTATAGCTTGGCTACAAAGATCACTCAACAAATCAGCCTTCCCCAAACATAAGAACAGTTAGTAAGCCAGCCTCAGCAATGGAAGACTGAAATTAACATATGAAATTAACAATGTTGGAAACTCCAAAGGATCAGAGTCACAAGGTGAGAATCTTACCCAACTTATCAAGGCCTCTCCATACATATAACCTCCTCTACCATCAACAAGCCTCGTAGATAGAGTGGAGAGAGACAGGTGGGAAGAGACTGTGATTAGGGTAGGCCATGGGAGGAGCAGGGCCCTGCCCAAGTGTCCATAAGTTGCTTGAATTCACCGGACCACAATCAGACCTGAGGGGACACAGAATGGTATATATCCTGGTTGGTGAAGTAGCAACCAATCAGCAGAGGTACTGAATGCACAATAGCAGATTGGAGGGTCATGCTATAGTCTTCAAACACAGACATTACTCCTCTGCACAAATCTTTCTTACTGGGCTCTGCAAAGGAGCCAGTCACTAAGATCCGGCAAGAGACTGCAAGTCACAAATGATATAAGATGATTTCCATCTGCACTAGCCTGTTAAGTTCTAGTAAAGGGGTTATCATTTGTGGGGGAAAAAGAAGAGTGAAATATTTTGCTCCTTTGCTACATCTTGAGTGTTCTAGATCAGAGGTTTAAGAGCAAATCATCTAGATCTGCACCTGACTGTTGCTCTGCATGTAATTTCAAGTATTTAACCATCCCATGGAAAAGATAAATAAGAAATCAAGATAATGTTTCATCTCAGTCTTCCAGGAATTACAGAGGGGATTTTATTTGCCTTAGTGGTATGTGCTAATGAATGTAGCACCTGGAACTCTGGGCCACTATCACAATGGGGTTAATATCCAAATGAATTACCTGACAGTGAAACAAGACCGTTAAAACTCTAATCCTTAAACTACGTTAAGAAGATTTAAAAAAAAAAAAAAGAGAGAGAGATTCCAGGTTGCTCATATTTCTATGAAGAATCATTGAGTAGAGATTTCATTTATTTTATAAAAACTTAGTAAAATAAAAAATAAACTAGGTAATAAAGAAAGCTCCCATGAAGATGTAATACTAGAGAATTGCATTGCTGCGGGAATTGATACAAAATAGGGATGAGAACATCATCATAAGAATAGCCACACTAGATCAGACCAAAGGTCCATCCAGCCCAGTATCCTGTCTACTGACAGTGGCCAATGCCAGGTGCCCCAGAGTGAGTGACCCTAACAGATAATGATCAAGTGATCTCTCTCCTGCCATCCATCACCCCCCCTCTAATAAAGAGAGGCTAGGGACACCATTCCTTACCCATCCTGGCTAACAGTCATAAATGGACTTATGAATTTATCCAGTTCTCTTTTAAAATCTATTATATTCTTAGCCTTCACAACCTCCTCAGGCAAGGAATTCCATGGGTTGACTGTGTGCGGTGTGAAGAACTTCCTTTTATTTGTTTTAAACCTCCTGCCCATTACTTTTCCTAGTTCTTATATTATGGGAACAAGTAAATAACTTTTCCTTATTCACTTTCTCCACAACACTCATGCTTTTATATACCACACCACCCCTTAGTCTCCTCTTTTCCAAGCTGAAGAGTCCTACCCTCTTTAATCTCTCCTCATATGGGACCTGTTCCAACCCCCTAATCATTTTAGTTGCCCTTCTTTCAATCTTTTCTAATGCCAGTATATTATTTCTGAGATGAGACCACATCTGTATGCAGTATTCAAGATGTGGGCACACCATGGATTTATATAAGGGCAATGAAATATTCTCAGTCATGTCCTCTATCCCTTTTTTAATGATTCCTAACATCTTGTTTGCTTTTTTGACTGCCACTGCACATTGCTTGGATGTCTTCAGAGAACTATCCATGAGGACTCCAAGATCATTTTCCTGATGAGTTGTAGTTAAATTAGCCCCATCATATTGTATATATAGTTGGGATTATTTTTCCAGTGTGCATTACTTTACATTTATCCACATTAAATATTTGTTTGTTTTTTCCTCATTCCAATTTTTTATCTGCATCACCTCAGAGATGTGGGAGGTAAAGTAACTTTTTTTTAAAAGCAGAAAAAGTCTAGAAAACTTAGTGTCTCTCTTATTTCTACAGTTGCCTTGTAACTTTAAAAGGGTAATTAAACTTGTAGGGCTATATTCAGTCCCCTGTGAGGCCAGGGGAAAACACAACCTGGTATAATCCAAGGTATACCTCTATGGTGGAAATACTACTGGAATGGCTAAAAATGTCAAAAATCTTCCCACCAATAGAGAACCTGTACCAGAAAGAGACTCAAACAGACCATGCTACCTCTAGCAGAATCAGGAGCATAGGATGAGTGATTCAGTGCATATTGTGGGCAACTTCCACTGACAGAGCTTCATAACTGCTCTCCCTTAATTGAACCCCTGGTTCTAGAAACATCATCTCTCTCCCAGGTTGAATGTTCCGCAGTTCCGGTCAAATTTCATCCTCCCCATACCAGTGGGATAAATCAAAATTGTGTTTGTAACTGTATTCTTGTCTCTTTCTCTTGAAGTGGGGGGCAGTAAAAAGAGAGAAGGATTCTTAAAACAGATTGTTCTTGATAGGGTACATTTTCATTCTTAGGAATTACTAATTCATTTGCTCTACATTTTTCAAATGAAATTTTTAATAAAGAATAGAATCCTTTTTTGTTTGGTCAAAATAGTGATTTCAATGTATGGTATAATTTAACAATTAGCCTGGCTTAACAACATCATCAACAAAAAACCTATCTTCTGTAGATTTTCCCAGTCAAGGGCTGAATGTAATTCCAGCTGACTCCCTCCCCTAAGAAAATGTGACAACAAAAAATTGGCTATTCATAATCATGAATAACATGCTTAAGTTTGAAATTAATGGTCAGTAAATGTAGAACAAACAAGATGGAAATTACTCTTACAGAGAATCAAAGGGTTGATTTACTATTGTGTTACACCATCTTTATGCCAATGTAATGGTTCTGATTTTCCATGGAGTTGTATTGGCATAAAGTCTGACTAATGCAGTATTGAATCAAGTCCAAATTGGGAAATTTGTTACTGTGTTGATCAGAGTCAAATAATGTGGCAGGATAGTGTCATGACCAGTAACATCTATAGCAATGCATGATAATATTGGGATAATCAACAGTCATGCTTCAAGGATGATCAAAGCTTCATTCCCTATTTATTATTGTATAATTAGCTAGGTGCATAGTGATGACCCACACTCTTGGGATTGAAATGGGGATCTACAGACCTAAAAGTCTGAACAGGTTCAACTGAAGACCCAACAGCTCTCTGGCTGGGGCTGTAATACGTGGATATTCTCTACATCAGGCAAACAGAGGGACCACGTGGTGGTTTACATATTTACAGTATGATATTTCTATGATATGTTTATGGAGGAGCTTGTCTTCTTCTAAAGCATCAAGGCACTTGGTGGATGATGCCAGAGGTAGTAATTTCTTCTATTGAAATTGATAATTCAACCTCAACCATGACAAAAATTCTACCTATCAATATTTGGATTGTTTACAGATTCTTAGTTTTCCTCAAATTATTCAACTGCATGGCTGGTAAACTCCAAAAAGATGGATTGTTCCCTTCTGTCACTAATAAAGTTCAAGTAGAGGCCCAACTTGTAGATCATGTGAACTCTTCAGTACTTTCAAATGTAGAGTCTTTAAAAGTTCTTATCTAAATAATTATTCTATTTTCAGTACAAATTAAACACTAAATAAATGCCCTGTTCAACTGTCACCTAAACCAAATGACTGAGTGAGAGAGGAGGGAAAAATAAGGAAAAAGAGAGAAAAAACTAATGAATTATATGGATTAGCCTGAGAACAAATAATAGAGGATAAGAAAGTGGGTGGCTATATTTCATCTCTTGACAAGGCTGTTACCTAGGAAACAAAAGACTAAATGATTGCATGAATGACCCTATGCCTGTGGATTTAAATTGATGAAATTATATAGGACTGCAATCTATGCAGAACAAGGAAGTAGATTGTCAGGGCCACTGTTTATTAGGTGAAATAGAAAAGTTTAAAAAGGCTATTTTCATTTTGATGATTTTTAAAGCATTTATTATCCAAGTTTTCTGTCTTTATTATCTTAGTCTCTGACCTAACAAAACTGAGGAATAAAAACCAAACCAGTCAACCTGTCCTGCTGATTAATCACCATTTTTAAGACTCCTGTATAGGATGCAAATTACCAACTGAACTCCAGCTCCCATCAGCAGGACTCAAGTTGATTCCAACAGACATCCAGATGGTATCAGTAGGACATCATTTTGACTAGTAGTAAGGAGTTCATTAATCCTCCTATGTGTGCTAGGCTTCCAGCAAAGGTAATCCTGTATAAGAAACCACAATATGCCCTCACAGACTATGACAAACAGATATCACTCATTAATTTTACAACACAAGAACCTGGTGGTACATTGCCTCTGATCAGTATAATAACCGTATGTGAAAATATGAAGAAATCATTAAAAGGATGAAAGTGTTTGCTTCCTCTTGACAAAAAATAACCTTGAGATGCTTAGAGAAATACTTGTAAACGTAAAAGTCATATACTTTTGTACAATAAGATTAGTTTCCTTCGACAGGCTTGCAGCAACCAACTTTCATAAGCAATAGAAACAATTTCTAATGCTTTTCTATATGTTTTCTCCTCTTGCTGTGCAAACAGTACACTTTTAAGAACCCTCAGTATATTTTTCCATGAAATAAAAAGGGTTATATATGGGAAATAAATCTTATAAAGATGTTTTTGAAAACAAATAAAGCTGCATTGCAGTAGGGATTTGAACATAGTAGTAATAAAATACTGATAATGCTGTGCATTTATATAGTGTCTCTTAGACTAACCCAAAGATGGTCAGGTCTCCAAGTATTCAAATCAGACTACCCTATGAAAAACAAGTTCTTGAAACACTTAATTGGATATCATGGTTCAAAACTATGTCAAAGTGTGGTGTGATGTTCCACACTTTTCCCTTACATATAATGGGCTAAATGTATTCCTGGTTTAAGCAGGTGCAACTCCATCAACATCAATTTCAACTGAATTTGGTTAGTTATATTTTTGGAGAAAATGTGTTCTCTGTTATGCTGTTGTTTGTGGATAAATTTTCATCACATGGAGCATATAAAATAAATGGATGACGACAAAGCCAAGCTAAAATGTTTGAAAACTACAGAAACCATGTAGTAGTTTGAATAGATTCACATGCTATATAAAGTTGACAGGGATCAATTGTATTTGGCTTATTCTGCAGCATGGCAGATTTAGGTTAAATATTAGGAAACACTTTCTAACTATTAGCATAGTTAAGCATAGGAATAGACTTCCAAGGGAGATTGTGGAATCCCCAACACTGGAGGTTTTTAAGGACAGATGGGACAAACCCCTGTCAGGTATGGTCTACATTTACTTGGTCTTTTCTCAGTGCAGGTGGTTGGACCAGATGTCCTCTCAAGGTCCCTTTCAGACTTACATTTCTATGAGGCAGATATGGACATTCACACACACAGCTTTTGATCAATGGCATCTTAGTTGGCAAACAACGCTTTCAAACCATTTTTTAGTTCATATCCCATCAGGTTACACATGATGCCAGATTCTCTTCTATATTCCTTGTTGTTTTTGTTACTTATTGGATCACTTTTTTCCTTGATTGAGGGTCTTGGTTTTCTTTTCAATAAAGATTTAGGTAGGTAAAAAGATTACACTGGACTTCCCTAATTAAGTCATCAACTTTTTCCCCCACTGTTCCTTTGGTCTTTGATGGTTCACTTTGTTCAGTCTGTATTTATATCTCCAACTATTAGTTCTACATGTTCATTGCTGTGTATCTTTAGGAAGCTATTTGCAATGTAATTATTATTCAGCATGCATCAGCTTCTTTAATATGAATTTCCCCATGATTCTTACTAGGTTTAAATTTCACTATTTCCTGTTTTGGGGAAGTATTTTAGCTGCCAAAAAGTTGCTTTACTTATTCCATTAATAGCTTTTCCTTGAGGGGGCTAATGGCAGTTCCCTTTTCCTCCTTGTTTGCCTAATTAGGTTGGCAGATGAGAGAGGATCAGAACACAAAGGGGAGAGGGATGATTATGTAGACATTTACTTATAAAACTAAATTGTGGTTCAAGGTGGAGATCTATTGGACCGGAAAAAATAAAGAGTGAAGATGACCTAGTGCCCCCACAGGAGTATTAGCTTAAAGAGTCAACCACAAAAGGAATTGCCTCATGGAAGAGAGCAGAAAGCTTGATATGAGAGTACAACCACCACACCTGCTATGAGTCACTCCTCAAAATCTAGCAGATGCTTTTGTTGACTCATGTGAAATGACTGAATTGCAGTTACATTTGTTTTTTGAGCAGGATAGGAATTAGTCTAGGAAGCGGGTGGAGGAGTAAAGCTGGCTGGTGGTGGGTTATTTGATTAGCTCCAGTAGTTCAGCATGAAGAAAGGAACAGTAGACAGAAGACTGTCGATAAAAAGAGCCTGGGGTAACCCTGTCATTATTGTGCTGTTTGGCTATCCTCCCTGCCTTCCCTGCACCACTGGCCTTGGCTGTTCCAGCTTGGTAGTCACTGAACACTACAGCTGGTCTTAGTGAGAGATGAAAATCTGTTAAATAATTAACCAACACATTTTCATCATGCCATTTAAAGCAGTAGCCACAGCCAGTTCTTATAGCTGTCAGCAGAGTCTCTCTCTGTACAATCAGCAGCTAGAAAAAAAGAAAAAAACAAATCTGATGGTGTCTTTAGACACTCTCCTACATCCATTTTGTCCTCCTTCATCCCTAAGGTGCAAGAGAGCAGAGAGAATCAAATGAATTGTGACAATGCTTTGGAGTCAACTTTTTAACCTCAACTGCATTTGCTCAGCTGCATCTCCTTTGTCCACGTTGCATGATAGACAAAGAAGTAGCCAGAAAATAAGTGGCTTGTTAGCAAAGAGTTTCTGTGAAGCAGGTGATGTAGAAGATAAGACAGTCAAGAAAGGGGAACTAAGATGTTCAGACTAGGGCCTTGGTTACACTGGCACTTTATATTGCTATAAAGCCTCCAGGAGCGCTATAACTCCCTACCCATCCACACTGACAAGGCATGTATTGTGCAATAAACCCACAGTTATACCGCTCCTGGCAATCCTGCCTTCTTTGAGGAACAACAGCTATTGCGTATTCCCTGTAGCATATTATGGCAAGTGTAAACAGGCATTACGCTATAAGTGATCTCTGGCATGCCTCCAAGCCATTTAAGGCAACTGACATCTCTGCGCTTTGTTTTGAACTTGGCAGGAGGAATGCAAAAGTACCTTTTCAGAGTTTCTCTCTCAACTCAACAGATAAGCACTGCAAATGTTTACAACGGGAGCTCTGTGAAGGAGAAACTATAGCAGGCTCTAATTTCAAAGGATACCCACTGACAAGACACTCAGCCCGTAGAAAATCTCCCTCTGCATACACACTACACGTTCCCCCTCACCTCCCTCGTTTGAAAAGCACGTTGCACCCAGCTGAATGCTGGGATAGCTGCCCATAATACACCACTCCCTGTGCTGCTGCAAGTGCCGCAAATGTGGCCACACCAGAACATGCTATAGCGCTATACCTATTGCTGTATATGTGTACAGCTATAACCAAAAGCGCTATAATCCTGTAAGTGGCCTAAGACTGACTGTTGTAAGCTGACATGCAGACAATCAGATACTATTGTGATGAACCTGGTATAAATGTCTAGACAGAGATAGATGTGCAGTACAGTGTGTGTAAGAGGGAGATGTATTAGGATAGCTGTTTTTTGCTTTTTGTACAGTCCCAGGGAAAGGCTATTTATTTTATGTTAAGGTGGCTAAAGTATAGATTATTTACTTCTTATCTCCTGTTAAGTAAGTATTAATATTTTCCTTTCTATGGAAAAGTTCCTGATATAACTATAAGAAACATCCCAAAAGACAATCTGTTATATTTTTTTTAAAACAAATTTGTCCTATGGAAATAGATTTCTTTCTTCCACTTGTGCCATAACCTTAATTTCATTCACTTATTTAGGTAGGTAGCCTAAGTATTTTTGCAAAATCACTGGATCACTCCATGCAAATTATTTTACTGCTAATGTAACCATAGAAAAATTGAGTATCTCCAGATAAATCAGATATTGGCCAAACCGTTACTTTTGTACGTACCTGCTCTATGTTAAACCTGTTCTGGCAGTCTCTAGCTATCACTATTGAGTGAGTACACTGATGAAACTTGCTATAAAAATAATGACAGCAGTACTCTGGCCTGTGCTCAAAATGTTCTTACTCCATGGATTCAGTCAGTAAATTGGAACAGTTTGAGAGCTGGAAGTCCTGATTCTTCGGACAAGCTTTTCAGCTTGATATTCCAAAGACTCAGTATTTACCAAGTTTGTCATTTTATAGATGACTGGCCTGCTGGAAAAAATATTTAACTCTTCTAATAAAAGTGTGAAACTTTTATAAGAAGTAAATGGTATCTCTGAGTGAAATTTACAATAGGACAGACAAGTATATTGTTCATTCATGAATACTTTATTTCATTTTGAAGTCAGATTAATAAAATCCCTGTATTCTTCTTAGTTTAAAGGCCTGGAGCAATACAGTCACATTAAAGTTAAAAAATAATCAAGAATTCTCATGGGCATGGCCTTCAACTTGTATTCATGATGGATATTTCCAATCATAATATAACCATTTTCTTCTCTTTATGATAGTTTTAGATCTACCATAAGGATTTTATATGCAAAAATATGTACTGCTAGAAATATTGCAAAAATGCATATGCTTAATGAAGATACTAGCAGTTCGCCCCCTGCAGCAAGCAGTGATGACAAGTTATAGCCTGAATTATTCCATTGCAGAGAGAATTTTTTTGGTTAGAATTCAATAAACTTCAGCATAGTATGTAGTTCATTAAGGCTTGTCATTGACTCTATGGTGTTTTGTTTCAACTATTAAGATATATCCAGGTTCCCAGAAAGAATGGGAATTTACACATCAGGATAAGCTGCTCTCCAGCCATCTAACCCAGTCAAGGGGCAAAACAAGTAAATTTATGAGTTCATATAAACCTGACATTACTGCCTGCATGAGAAGCAGAATATGAACTGGGACCTTCAGTATCACACCTCTACTGCTTTAGCTAATAGAGTATAGCTAAGTGCAGTAGAGGACTAATCTACTGGAGCCTATTGTGGATCACCTACATTTTAAGGAAAATATTGACAATTCTTTTGTACTAGTGGGTCTTTGTACTAGTAGCCGTTTGCCTACCTGTGTTGATTGAGCTGCACATTATTTCCATACCTGGAACTTTGCTTCCAGCTGCTCCACAGTTCTCAAAGTTGTGGACAATGACCTTATAGGGTATGGCACCATGCAATACAATCAATTGTGAGTTGCTCAAAGGTTTAATATTTGTTTTGCATGGATTTTGTTTCAGAGTGTTTTTGAAGCATTTCACCTGCTCTCCACATGTATAATTTGCCAGATCTTAGTTCAGAATATAAAACATGCTCTGATAGATGGATCTCAGGCATTCAAATTACACGGCCAATCCATCTCAATTTGGTGCAGATCAAATAAGCTTTGATGCTAATCAAGCCAGCTTTCCCCAGGACTTCAGTGTTGAATCAGCCACTTGAAGGAGATATGTCACACACTGCCAGTTTGTTACACTGACAGAAAAAAAACAACAAAAAAAACATATACTTTACTTAGAGTTTATCTTAGAACTGAATCATTTGCGCCATCTTTGGTATTTCAACAGCAGCCACAAATACAACATAGTTAGCTTGGAAACAATTGGCTACCTACAGCATCAACAGAATAAAGCGGTCATCTGAAACTGCATCTCATGACCCCATGACTTAAAATATAGACATTTCCATGCAAGGTTAAAATCTGCCCCAAAAGAAAATCTGATCACAGATGACAGCATACTCAAAGACATCATCACACTAAAACAGATCCAAAAAGTAAATCACTTTGCATTGGTTATTAAAATGATGGAACCTAAAGCAATCTATAATTGCAGTAAGTGCAAGGAAGATCAAAATGATAATGGTCCTGCATTAATTTATTAAAATGAACTTGTCTGAGGTCCATTTTATCCTTATGACTACATCTGCCATTGGAAAAAAAAAAGTCTTTCCTTTTAAACACATGGAGCATATCCTGCCAGCAAGAGTTTGCCTGAGTAAGGACTTAGACAATGAGTAAAGATTTGTCCTATTTCCAGTAGAATGTTCACCTTGAGGGAAATTTTCAAAGGCATTAACAGTAGTTAGGTGACTAAGTCATCAACAAATCCCAGAACAGAATTAAATTAGGAACCATGGTCGTTCAGAAGTATGAAGAAATATACTGACTGACTTCTTTGCTGGCTTATTGCTGGAGGCCACAGGTTTAATTACCTTAGCCAAATATTTCAAGCATAGTACCAAAAGTTAATCTCCCAAATCCACACAAGTGTAGAAACTGAGCTTAGGTGGGTACTTCACCGAACAAGTCCCCAGATTGAACTCAGCCACAGTGGCAGTGGGGTGAGATTTTGAATGGTCAGATTCCAACTATGCCACTTACTCTCACTGCTGATCCAGTAAAACACGGTAAGTGTAAGACTCCCCTACTTGTAAAGATTTTTTTTCTTTGAAGAGGGTAACAATGTTTTGTTTGGTGGCTGTTTGAACGGATATTAATCAATACGTTTAGTAGAGATCTCTTCACTCTGCCCAGAAATGTAATAATTGGGGTAATTTTAAAAAGCTCTTAAAATAAATAATATAATCAAATTGGAAAACGGTCATTTATGAAGAGAGCCATAGCAAAATGAAAACAAATATAAATGTACACTCACATACACATAATTTATGTATACACAGGCAAGTGCATTTTACTCAGTTTTAACTTTTATGTAGCCAAAGGTCCAGTGTGCTTCAGTTGCAACAGTGGGGACTACAAGTTATAAATTACAAATTGCTGCATGTTGGGAGAACTTCCTGGTGCCTGCCAAGTAATACCCTCTACCCTCCTAGCAGGGAGAGCATGAGGCAAGCAGAAAAGAAGCTACTGGACTGTAATCTTACTCTGTGTTCCTAGTGTCTTGTCTTATCTGACTGGGTCTGGTCTGAGGTGATCACAACGAGGAACTTCAGTCCCAGTCCCCAAAGTTGGGTAAAAAGCCATAAGACGGACTTACCCTATCTTGAATAAACCTCATACTGGGATGAGCAGGGAATGGGTGGTGTTGATGGTGGTGGGTAAATTTAGAAAAAAAAAATTTTTTTCAACTATTCCATAAATATAATTAAATGTATAGAAAAAACTGTCTGCAAATCAATACTCCTCTGCATTATAACATTTGTATGCCATGTGTATATCATAATCAATACACTGTTGCCATTAGGAGTATAGGCGTTTGATACATCCTCTTTCAAGTGTAATATCCAGTCAGCTGTGAACTTTACCTTTCCTAGTGCCATGCTATGAAGGTAGCTCGTCACATTACTGTCCACTTGGTAGGTTCTTAGAGGTGACCCTGAGATTCTTTGGACAGGGCAGGGTGCAACCTGGACATTTTGTGGTTGCCTGCTATGGAAAATGATGTGGCATTTTAGTGATACATATTTAAAGTAAAGACCAGTTTCCTCTCTAGTGCTTTTGAATTCTACCTGCTGAGTTCAATCACAGCTCTCTCATGTGATTGTACTCTAACTCACACTTTTCAGGCAACCAGGGCCATGAGCTTTTGCACTACAAAGCAGTAGTCACACTGCTTTTCAGTCAAGAAAAAAACGGGTGCTTTGCAATGGCAAAGGATGAATGTCAGAGTTCAATTTCATCTTGCAAAATCTTAATCTTCCCCACTTGATTAGTATTATTGGCTATCACAATGAAAAGACATTGCAAAGGAGAGGTTGCAGAAGTCTCATACAGAGACTAATCCAAAACAAAGTCACCTTCAAAATTCCCTAAAATTATCTTTATTTTATTACATTTCTGTATTCCTGATTGGTGTAAGGAGGACATCAGTTAAAGATGGAAGAATCGGGAGGGGAATTCTATTTTAAAAAGCGAATGGTAGCAAAGAGAAGAAAACTCTCCAACATTCCAAATGTGTCATTCCCCCTTTGCTCCCATCAGAGGAGAAACCGCTTGTAGCAGATTCTCGCCTCTCTCAAAATACATTGCATGAATTCATCTCCTAACATGGAGGACTGAACACCTTTATTTTCATTGCGGATTGCCTCTTACCCATCAATCTGTGTGCAAAACTCCAATTGAAGAGAATGTTAGCTAGGCTTAGAGATCTCTGGCTAGATATTGTACCATAAATCAAAGACGCAAACAAATGAAAAAGTAAAAGACCAACATCACATTCTCTCACTTTGCAAACTCCTCCCACTTTGGGAGCCTGAGGTTTCTTATTGTGCAGGTAACATCAGCCTTCAACCTCCCACCCTTTTGGTATGACATGATTTTTATTGTTGTTTCCTCTGTGTAAAAAGTAGTGCTATTGGTGAAAATAGCTGTTACAATATGTAGAATACGGGTATAAAGCAAAGCTACTACTTCAGCTTTTGTATGAGAAACTTTTCACTAAATCTTTTGCATGGTAGGTTAAGCTCCTCTTTTATGAATGTTATGTTTGTGTGTGGATTTGCTTTTTATTTATTTACTTCGGGAGATGGGGAGACAGACAAAAGGAGGGAAATTAGTTGTGGGACTTTAATGGAGTGAAGGGCAGAAGCTACCCCATGGTTCAAAGAAGCTCAGAACCCCCTTGTCATAAGTGCCTTAGAATTACTGTTTTACCTGTGAACGGTTAAACCTGAAACAGGAGAAGGGATGACGTATCAGAGCTGCTAATACTTGGCAAACAAAGGGTTTAGTTTCACTTTTGTTCCCGGGTTTTTCGGTCTGTCTTTCTCTGCTCGGAGTCTATCTGCATTCCTTGGCTATGGGGAGGAATCACATCTATGTTTCTATTTATCATTTCAATAATCTGCTAAGACATCTTAGCAGTAAGTGTATTCTTAAATTGTGTTATTTGTAATCAATCCACGGTGTCCTTAAACTGTAAAGTTTAGCAGAGAAAAATTCCAAGGAAGGGGGTTCCACGAGGGTGGGGTAAGGCTAGGAGACTTAGTATCTATGAATTTCTGTGTAAGGAGTTTATGCTTTTCTCTTTTTCTTTTATTAAAATTTTTGTAAGAACTGTCTGTTATTTCCATTGGCGTGATCCTAGTTTGGATCAGGCTAGTCTCACAGCGAGTGAGGGTTTGTGTTCTCGAATCTCTCCCAGGTAAAAAGGGGGGGGAGGTGTTTCTATCGGGGTTCCAATGTGTCCCACCCCATAGTTTTGGGGACTCATATTGGTGGTGGAAGCAATTTCCAAGCCCCAACTGGAGAAGTTTGGGTTTTGGGGGGAAGATTTAACCTAAGCTGGTAAAATAAGCTCGGGGGGTGATTTGTCTTTCATGCGGGGTCCTCACATCTTTACCCTAAAGTTCAGAGTGGGGAAATAAGTTCCCTGACACCCCTCCTTTATTGATTAGCAATTCAAAACGTTGTGGGTGTAGTTGAGATTGAGATGTAGTGCCATTTACAACCAGTGGTTCGGGAACAATTTTGATAGTGTGGATGATGAAGGCAGAAACCATGTATTTTGGTTATTACTACTTCAAGCCAGAAAGTGTCAGCATCCCAGTTCCAGCACCTACTGAGACACATTAGTAGATGTTTGCTGCAATCTGACTGCAGCACCAGGACCCAAATGAATAATTAATGTCTCCATTAGTCAAGTATGGGCCTGAAATTTTGTCACAGGGGAGAAAAAAAGTTTGCAGAAGAACTGGCAACCCAACTGGGAGTTATATAGGAGATCCTGATAGAAAGGTAGATAACTAGGTTTAGCTGCATTTATATTATGCAGTTTTAAGTATCTTTCTACCCTTGGAATCTTCATATCCTCTCATATCCTTAAGGAAATCTCCTTTAATATTTAAAAGAGATAAAATCAATAATCACTCTATAGTAATGCAGTAGGATTTTATAGAACATTACTTACAGGCCCACCCTTACTGAAAGGTTCTACAGACCACCATAGAAAATGGAAACTTAATTATAGGAGTTCTGAACCATATTTTAAATATAGCATGGTTCAAAAAATCTGTAGATAATGTATCTTTCTATAATTTTTAGAGTACAGTAGAGTAATCTTGCTGTGACTGTGTTAAAAAAAATCAAGTTAACTGGGAGATATCATAGGAGTGCTTTCCAGAGTGGTGCCAAAAAAATTAGGTATGATCATGAACCCACTCAAAGGTAGGGTGAGCTTGAAATCTAGTCAAATTCACAATCATCATCCCAGGTTCATGACATTTCAAAAAACCTGGGTATATTCTAATCACACTGCTCACCTAATCACACCTGCCACTATTTTGTACTAGACTCTGTACATCTCCAGCTTATCATTACTGCCTTCTGGCAGACCCTATGTGCTTACCATTCCAGCTATCTGCCAGGTCCCAATTTCTGTTTTATATTTACAGAAGCTTTAACATTATCTTTAATAAAACAAGATACTTTAAATACAAAGCTAACAAGTGGTAGAAACTCTCTTTCTTATACAATACCCCAGAGAGTGAAGTGCAAAAGATTAATAATGAGAATTTCTACAAGTACATATTTACTCAGTTATTTCAGTTCCCTTATGTGATACAAAGAAAATTCTTTATACACCTGAAGGAAGATAATAAAGTAGCATTTGACTTGCAAAGGGACTTAGAACTTTATAGTAACAGTAGAGAGTGTAGGCGCTTTTTGAGCAATGTAATAACATCTCCAAGCCTACATTTACCTTTATCAGGATTTCTATGACAGAAAGTGAGAGAGATTGAGAAACAAGTATTCTTTGCAGGTAATTCTTCACTTATGAGCTTACAGTAGAGAATGCCCTATTTTCCTGGAACCAAAGTAGTGCCATTATTGCACATGTCTGAGCAATTTTGCTTGGAAATAACAAGAAAGGTTTGATCTTTCTATGTGGTTCATAGAGTTTGGAAACAGTTAACTGTATTCTTTCTGCTTAGTGAATTACCTCAAAGCAATACTTAGCCTGTAAATGTTGGCTGGCATTTTCTAAGTGCTGGACAATTGTTAGTTAATCAATTCTCACAGTCTTCCTGTGGGGATAGATAACTATGTATTATCTCCACTTTAGAAATGGGAAACAGACAGATGTTTAAGTGATTTATCAAAAGTCACATAACAGGTCAGTGGTAGATGCCTACATTTTCAGAAGTGGCCACCAAAATTTTGGTGCCCTTACTTGAAACATCTAGGAATTTATGTTCAGAAATATCAAACAACCATATCTCCAATTGCAGTTTGTAAGAGTTGTTAGCAGAGCTGCCTGGGGGGGAAAAAAAGATTTTTCTCCTGCAGACAATGCTGACTTTTTAGGTGAAATATTAAAAATTAAAGTATTTTGGCCAAATCCCCAAATACTTAGATTCAAAATGGCACCACTGTAGCTCATGAAAGGTAAAGTTCAAGTGCCTGATAACCCACCAAATACAAGTGTAAGCTCTCCGTCTTGGCTATATCTGATTCACTATTCTTCTCACCATGAGGAGGAAAAGTGTATCAGAGGGAGATTTTGCTTGGAAAGACAGACAGAGAATAAGAGCACTAGGCACTTGAAAGACAACTCCTCCCATGAGGCATGGTGGCACCTGTGACAGGTTGGGTCACAGAAACCTCTGTGGGTCTGCCACCTGATGTGCCTAGACTACCTCTCAGCCTGTTTTCCCTGCCAGCTTGGGACTCCCATACTTTTCCTTGTTTGAGCCAGACATGCTTGCCTGCTACAAACAGATCCAAGTCAGAACCACTCCCCCCCCCCCACAAACTGCAGGCTTAACTGAAAACAGCTTAAGAACTTTTCCTTCTCCAGTACTCAGATACCCAAAACCCCAAATCAATTTGCTTTACCCTGTATAAAGTTTATATAGGGTAAACTCATAAATTGTTCACCCTCTTTAACACGGATAGAGAGATATGCATAGCTGTTCCCCCTCTACCCCAAGATATTAATACGTACTTTGGGTTAATCAATAAGTAAAAAGTAATATTAAATACAAAAAGTAGGATTTAAGTGGTCTCAAGTAATAACAGATGAAACAGTGAATTACCAAGCAAAATAAAAACAAACACACACAAGTTTAAACCTAATACAGTAAGAAAACTGAATACAGATAAAACCTCACCCTCCGAGGCTTTTTTCACAGACTGGATGCCTTCCTAGTCTTGGCCCAATCGTTTTCCCAGTATAGTCCTTGTTCCAGCTCAGGCAGTAGCTAGGGGATTTCTCATGATTGCAACTCACTTTGTTCTGTTCCACCCTCTTATATAGCTTTTGCACAAGGTGGGAATCCTTTGTCCCTCACTGGGTTCCCATCCCTCCTTCTAAATGGAAAAGCACCAGATTAAAGATGGATTCCAGTTCAGGTGACATGGTCACATGTCACTGTAAGACTGTGAATCTTTCTGTATACAAGTAAACTGAGCCAATTATACCCAATTGTCCTGGTTAATGGGAGCCATCAAGATTCCAAGCCACCATTCATGGCCCACACTTTGCATTATTACAATAGTTCCTCAGAGTTATGTTTTATATTTCTATTTTCAGATACGAGAATGATACATGGATACAAATAGGATGAACACATTCAGAAGATTATAAACTTTGTAATGATTTCTTACAAGTGACCTTTTGCATAAAGCATATTCCAGTTACATTATATTTATTCTCATTAGAATATTTTCATAAAATCATAGAGTGCAAGGTCACAGCACCATTTTGAATTGCAATATTTTGCTCTGGCCAAAATCATTTTGGGTGATTTTTTTCAGTTAAATATTGAAATTTTCTACAGTAAGACACTTTTCTCAATAGGTGTCATTTTGTTGAAAACCCATATTTCTGTCAAAAAAACAGTTTTGAGAGAGGGGTTTTGTTTGACCAGCCCTAGTTACAATTGCTCAGCACCTTTGAAAATTAGGCAACCTTCACACTCTCAGATACTGATCCTGCTTTGTACCTGCTTTGTAAGTTAGTTTACAGTATCTTTCAGGCTGACCTATGTCAGCTGCCAGTGACTCCAATGCATTCTTATGGCAGTGGGTGATTACTAGGACACAGAAAAGCCATCATGCCCCCTACACGAATTGGAAGGAGGGTTCTGGCCCAGGAACTGTTATGTTAGTTCTGCGTCACTAAAGGACATTAATACACTGTAACCCTCTTGTGACTGGCTATGCTGGGTTCAGGGCCTCATTGCATTGACAAAGTAATTCAAAGCAGCCCAAATGAAGGAAAATATACTAGCCATTATGAGAGGCAGGAGAAAGCAAAGTTTTCAGAATACGTTGCTCATTTCATTTCTGATTGTCAGGCGGTGTAATATTAATTTCTCCTTTCTTTGTGTGTGTTTAATACTTAAAAAAAAAAAAACTTTATTTGGTCTGATTGCTCATAGTATTATAGTTTACATCAATTTCCAAAACATGGACATCCCAAAATGTGCTGCCTAATATTGTGAAAATAAAACGATGCCCCAAAACATCTTTGAAATCGTATATTAATTACAATTTAGTATAATAATTTAGTTTTCTCCACATTTGCTCACATGTATGTTTAAATGACAATTTCTAAAAACATGACAGCAATGTTATGCCAGGAACTGTGCTAGAGAGAAAATGACATTTCATTTTGTAAAAATGCCCAAACTATCCAACACAAACTCAGAAGATGAATATCTAGTTGGGCTAATTTTTGTAGTTGGGTTTCCAATAGACTTTTGGGTGGAACTGGAAAACATTCCAACCAAATCCTACTGATCCTGGAACTTTACACTCTCTCTTGGAACAGTAGATACTATTGACTGAATTGTTAATTATTGGTGAAGTAAGGGTGATAGTAACTAGGTCATTTGCTTAACATAACACACACACCATTTTAGATTCCAGTTAATGTTTCTTATTTCTTTGCCAAATGATCATTTCATCGCCGATCTTTTCTTTCATTACCAGCACTTCAGGTGCATTAATCTGGGCTGAGTCCAAAGAAACTGAACTAAAAGCAGCAACAACTTTAATGAAGAGGTTCTGTTCTGCCAAAAACATTGGTTTAAATCCTGTGTGCAATATGTCTTCATATCAATTAAGCTTTAGGATCAAACATCCATGCTTCATGCTTATGTACTTCTTTGTTTTCTTTAAAAGTTAATAAGCACTCAGACCCCAATAAGATTTAAATAAATAAATTCACTACTTAACTGAAATATCTAGTTCCTAGCCATCCTATTATTCAAGTATATTATTTTGTAGCAGAAGTCTTAGGACTACATTTGATAGTATTCATTAAAGTGAAAAAAAAAGAAACTATACATCTGGCAAGTGTCTCCTTTGGAAATTATACACATTAAGACAACGAGTAAAATAATCTTGAGAGTGGTTATGTTTAGGTCTCAGTCTTAGTAGCCTGTTTCTGAACTGAAGACTTCTAATTTCCCTTTCACATTTTCTCTAATAACCATTTTCTCTTGCTCGCTCCCCTTTTTAATTATTTCAGATGAAGGTAATTGTACAGAAAAGGGCAAGAGTATGTTTCATTTCATTCTTCCTATTACACAATACATCTCAAAAGGGTTAAATTAAGAATTAAAAGACAATACATAGGATGTGTACTTCAGTGAAATAATTCAGAGCAATGATGCAAATAACTTTCTGCTATCCTAATTCCTAGCAGATATCTGTTGATAAGGAGTCTCCACAGGAGAAGTTTAAACTTTCTTTGCCATAAACATTGAGGCATCATCATAATCCCAACATAACTCATGGGATTCCTGGGATCAATGTGATGGGCTGCTTCGAACAAGGGCAATCATGGGATTTCCCATTTTCTGCAGTTAGAATAATCACCTGAGCAGTGTATATACACATCAAAGATTCTCAGCCTTTTCAGTCTGAACAACTTTGAAACATTATTTTATCTCCTTCCTAGCATCCTTCACACAGTTCTCTAAACATGTGCTTTTTTGGACCCCTAAGGAAAACTTCATGGACCACAGATTAAGAACTAGTGAGACAGAAGACTGGAAAGTGAGAGTCAGGGTGCTCTGGTGGAGTAGGCATGGGAAACGGTAAATCCACACTTCTAATCCAACCTTTAACTCACTGTATGGCCTTTGGCAAATCTCAAATTCTGATTTTAATTTTCCCCAGTGTAAAAATGGTACTAACACATATTTCACATAAACTTTTAGCAACCTCAAACTGAAATATTTTTAAACCTCAAAAGTTTGAAGTTTTGTGTGTTAAAACAAAACATCAAGCCACAAAACAGAACATTTCTCCGCACTTCTCTTCTCAACTAAAATAAGAAGAGAAAATACCAAAATGGCACCATAGGCTAATTTCACAATATTTCTGGTTTGATCAATCCACCAAATATTTATTATCTACTTTATAATATAGTTATGGTGTTGATCATCTTAATATTCATGAATGTAAAATGGAAAACTCAACAGAATGCCCAACTGATTTCCACAGAAAGGCTTTTGGTACCATCTGAACACAAGGATGACTGTCCAAACTGAATCACTTGAAGTCCTGAGGTTGCCCCACTATGCATATCTATTATTTCATTCTAATATAGAGGTGGGTAAAGTTTTTCAGCTGACTTTTTTTTTTTTTTTTGCCAAAAAGAAAATGTAGATTCAGGTGATCAAAGCATCTGAGAGAATGTGTGATCAGTTTGCCAATTTATTTTGGTCTAAAACACAAAATCTGAAAAAAAAATCCACAAAGTGTTTCATTTGCACAATTTCAGCAGAAAGACTTGTGATTTTTTTCTTTTATTCTAAAGAATTTTACTTCTATTTTATTTTTAAAAAGTGGTTTAATTTTTAGACGAAACATTGCATTTCAGTTTAAATTATGTGGATTGTTTGACCTTAAATTAAATATTTGTCACTTGTTCAGTTCACTGAAAAAATTCCATTTCAAGTTGACCTGAGACACATTATTGTTTGATTCATCCAGTGAACAAAAACCAAAACAAAACAAGACATCAAAAAAACTCCAACAGTTATTCAGCTCTAATATTGTTCTCTTTAAAAAATAAAAAATGTTTATAGAAGCCATTGAACGTGTATGTTACAGTGATAGGAGATTGCTTGCAGCAAAACATTTCTCCCTTCCCCCAGTCACCCTAGATTGACTCCCCAGTGCTGGGAGACACCATCTAAGTACAAAAAGAATGAGGAGTACTTATGGCACCTTAGAGACTAATACATTTATTTGGGCATAAGCTTTCGTGGGCTAGAACCCACTTCATCAGATAGATAGCTCCATGAAAGCTTATGCCCAAATAAATGCATTAGTCTCTAAGGTGCCATAAGTACCCCTCATTCTTTCTGCGGCTACAGACTAACATGGCTACTACTCTGAAACCGATCATCTAAGTATAGTCTGCTCACGCCTCAGTTCTTTCTCTCAAAGTCTGTTGCAAGTTCAGACACACTGTTTTCGTGTTGGTCAAGGGAGAGCTATATCATTAAAAATTAATGGTCCAGTTGTTGTCTTCCATTATATCTCAAGGGTAGCTTAATTCACATGTTTACAATTCTTCATACTCCATTTATGCCAACCTAGACATGTCTATGTGACTCACATCCAGACATATCACTACTTATTCCATCCCAGTAAGAAAATTAATTCCTTCATATCCAGTTGGTTACAAGAAAAAATGAGTGGGGAAACAATCACAAATACATTTCATAAAAATCTAGAGCAATTTCTTAATGTAATAAAGGTCTTTGTGAAGAACATGAACAGTTCAACAGTGAAATTATGTGGAATTATCATGACTGGAGATATCAAGACTAGACTTGACACCCATCTAAAAAGATGATCTATGGATAATGAAATCATTCCTGTCATGATGCAGAAGACCTAACTGGAATATCTACCCTGTTTCATTTCCAGTAAAATGGCTATGAATTCCGAAAACTTTCCAACACATCTTCTCAGTGAATACATTCCTTCTTCCTTTCAAATTGATATTGTTATGGTTTTGTACATCTGTCCCTGAGTTACAAAGTAAGCAGGATTTCTCCCTTTTAATGTGCCTGTCAATATATCTAGGACTGAATATGTTTAAAGTTTTCACAAAATATTTATGTGCAACCATATAAACAATTTCTGGAAAATAATTTAAAATGGGTGGCTAGTATTGGTAGAAAATAAAATACAAGAAAAAATGAAAAGCACAGAGTGAAATCTTTGTCAGAAGAACAATTAGGTTAATGGAAAAAGCTTTAAGGAAAAACACTGATTTCAAATGAAAACTAAGAATAAGTGAAATAAATTAAATCAGAGTAATAATCAAAATAAAATTAGGGGGAAAGTAAATAACTGATTGTATTAAAAACAAATAAAATAAAATGAGAATAAAGTGAAAGTAAAAGTGAGTTGTATTTTTTTAAGTTGCACTTATGAGGACAAATCAGAAGACCCTATCAATCTGTATAATGTACTAAAATGAAAATCTATACCAATTTATATTTATAAGCACAAATTCCACACCTTAGAGTGTTTTAAAGAGGTATGGTAGAACAGTTTGCACATATTCTTAAACATATACATTTTACAGTAACATTTCAAACCTGAAAGGCTTCTCTTCCTGTATTTTGTGTCATGCATTGCTTAAATTCCACACAGCAATGTGTACCAAACATTGGTGTTAATTGTTCATTTTTTATTATAAAAAAATATTTTTTTCAGATGACAATTTACATACAATGGGCATGATTTTCCATTGCCTTGTACCTTGTGTAGTTATTTGCTCCAGTGCAAACGGAGTATAATTAGAATGGTCATGTTTTACACGCACTTTGCAATGAACTAAATTACTACGCAAAACAATGAAGAATCAGGCCCAGTGTTATGTTATATGACATTCTGCTAAAGCAAATAAATATGAATCTGTAGCTAGCAAACAGCTGGTAGAAATACACACTGAAGCAGGACATCCTTGCAATTTGAAACAAGAATAAACTATAAATAAAAAAGGCTTTACCCTCCCCCCCCCAAAAAAAAACCCCCACACAGCGGGTGAAAGATTCCCGCTGATTTCACTAGAGCAAGTATTTCACCCAAGAAATTTAAAGCCTTATGCTGTGCCACTGAAGTCTGTCCCAAAATACCTATTGAATTCAATAGTGTAGGGATCAGGGCCTTAATGAGACAAATTCTCATTCTTGCAAGGGTCCAGGAGGACTCTAACAGATCTTTAAACTCTGGGCAGTGACTGGCACAGTAAATTAGCATTCCTTCTATGGAGGTAAATAAGTTAACTTTTTAGCATCCTAAGACATTGCTGTCTCCCAAAAATGGAGGTAAATTCTTCCTAGGGAGAAAGTAAATTGATCTGAGGTGAGTCAAGGCTAATCAGGGCCCAAGGTCTACCAACATTTTGGGCCCTCTCACCAAGGCTTTTTGTTTTGGTATTTTAAAAGTTTAAAATCTTACACTTTTACATACAGAGACAGCAAAGTTTTGTTTTCCTTTGATGGAGGGTTCCTCAGCTGCTCACACAAACATTATTTTGATAGCAAAGTACTCACATGATGCTATCCTATAATGGAATCAAATTAGCAATATGTTAACAGCAAATACCATTTTCTTCCAACTTTTGTTTAAAATGGTGAAGCAGCATATAACAAAGGCACAAGAAATATAAAGTGAATGTTACTCCAGTTAGATCTGCTCAGTGATATTTAGATAGATAAGGAATTGGGAAGATTGAAAAAGTAATAAGTAATCTTTAAGACAGTTACCAGAATATAGCAGGTTACTTTTTATTATAATGATATTATTTAATAATTATTATAATTATATAATAACTCTGAACTTAATTTTAATCACAGGTGTGACTAAACATTTGGATCTTGTAAAAATATTGTACATCATTTGAAAGAAAAAAAGGGTTTCTGAACTACTGATCTGTATTCTTGTAGTGCAGTCAACTGTTCCCTTCAACTCCAAGCTCTGATGAGAGGTCTAATTCTGCCATTTGCAGAATAAGGACACTAGTCTGAAGTAGACATGGAAATATGAACTTTGGCTGCAGCTAGATGCACTAGGCCCTGAGCAAGGAGCAGAAAGAAGGTCTGGGATTCTCAAGGGTGCATTGGGGATTTCAGTGGGAAATGGGTTTTTAGACTTGATAGGCATCTTTGAAAGTTTCAGTCTAATGTCCTTTAAAGCTACTTCTGGAGCCAAGTCCCTTCTATTTTCCTCCAAGAGGGCTCATTTTACCTCATGAACCTTGATGCTTTTCTTCTTTCCCTTCTCTGTTCCCCACCTTTGTGTCTGCCCCCACTGACTATTTGATTTCCCTCATTTGCTCCCCCAACTCTGTACATTTCTCACATTTTCTTTCATGAACACCCCTCTTCTCTGCTCCTTACAGATGTGCCTGGACTGCATTTAGAGCTCTCTGTGCTAGTGAAGGCATTGCAATATGAATTCACTACACAGCATCTCCAGCTGGCTGCCCTAAGGAGAAAAGCATAGGCCTGAGCTACTTATTGAAAGAGAGACTTCACCTTTTGTTCATAGCAACACAGCACAGATCCTGAGTCGAGGGAACTACCTATGCGGTCTCCCAGGCAGCCCTGTTTTGGACAGGTGATAAATGCAAAAGTTTTGCCACTGTGGAATCGCATAATGTTGTCAAAATGAAGCATGTGTTGCTGAATGAGATCCTGCATCATAACATTATCTTAAACATGTTTTTAAAGGAGGGAACAGATAAGATAACGAATATTGACAGAAAGAATAGAAAGGAGAAGAGAAGCAAAGTAGATTGTTGTGGGACGTAAACTGCTATTTTAAAATGTTCTCTCCCCTGACTAAATCTCTCTGGCATGCATGTATGAAGCTCCCAGTGAAAACAGTATATATGTATCATAAGACTAAATTTGACCAGAGCATGTTAAAGAAAATAATGAGTAGATGGATATAAAGACTACATCATTTTGTATTAAGACCCCAAAGCAAGCACCATTCCCCCACTCCCCGACTGAGGTGGCATGTGCCAAGGAAAAAAAGAGAACGAGAAAATAATTGTTTTCTTTGCATTAAATGATCAATACAAATGTCAAGATCTGAATGAATATGGGAGTAACTACATACAAATTTGGATTTTAAAATGAAGGTTCACATTCCTGTTTGAGTCACTGTTTGGGAATATATTGGTGAGCCAGGTTAGTCAGGGTTATTTGCAAATAATGATTTTAAAGTTTTAATTTTATCAGGGAACATTCTTCAAAAGTATTAACTTTATAATCAAAGCTCTTTGGGGCACATTTTTGGTCTGTGTTTTTACAGCACTTACACAATGGGCCCCTAGTCCGTGACATGTACCCTATAGACTACTGCTTCACACATGTTTACGAATTCAAAGTCTACCAGTTTCCACTTTAGAACCCCAATTCTGAAAGTCATATTCACCTCCAGGGACAAATATGTAACAAATGACCAATGCTTCCAATCAAAATACTACCCATTTTGTATGAACAATAGCAAATTTTTACAGTAAACTTATCAAATCCAAGGTGCAGGTAAAAAAAAATGTTTTCACCTTCCCTTAAACAGTTGGTGTAGACAAGCCCTTCACCGCTCATCACAGGAATGAGCCAAGACCACACAGTTTTCCACAACAGTGCCCCTTTTATTCCCTTGTGCAAAGTCCACCACCACCTATATACAGTTCTATATACACAAGTCTATATACAAGTATACTTACTCAGCTGCTTGGGGGACAGCTAGCTCCTGCAGCTAGCCAGGAACACCAGCTACTTGCTCCTCTCTTTCCTGTTCCCCCCTGTGCACTCCCTGCCTGCCAGCTTTATCCCTCTGGCTGCAGAGACACACGGGTTCTATGCCTTAAACCCTCCCGGCTAAGGGCCACACCCTGCCAGCTCCAATTAGTCCCCTGGCTGGGGCCTGAGCTAGCAGGAGCTCAGCTAACAGGGGCTGGCTCAGGGCTTCTCAGCCAGCACCCTGTTACAGTTGACATTCACTGCTAGCAGACATTATATCAAACTAGATTAACCACTGATCAATGTTGATATGACAATTATAATATATTTATAAATTACTGCTTGGTCCACTGAAAGGTGCGACTTCACTAGCCTCACCTACACAGTTAATTTTATACTTCTTTCTGATGATTTTACTGAAGAATTAACTTAATCAACATCTAATGACTATTTACACCCTTTTCCTCAGTTCCATATTAGATCACAGTAATCTGAATTGTTTCGTTCAGTTGTAATGCTACCATTCAATGAAGTTCCCATGAACATAATAAGTACTATCTTTCCCAAGAAGTTGCAAGACTGAGGTTAAAATGAGTTCCATAGAGGGTGAACACCTCAGAGGTCATTCTATTTGTCACAATATAGAGAGAGTACTCATCCTGGCTACATTAGCTTTCCGGTGCTATCGCTCACCGGAGCGAAGAACAGGAAGAAATAGAGCAAATGTGAAAAAGAGTATTAGGGCTACTCCAAAAAGAGTCTCAGTTAAGCCACTGTGACTCTTTAATCCACATGAAAGATTAGGTTGCTGTAACTGCTGGAATACAAAGCATAATGTGAGGTATGTCTTTTCATGGTGTCCAAAGGGAAAGAATATTAAAACTCCACAGGTAGAAAAGAGAGGTGAGACATATGAAGTCCCGGAGCTTTGAAATAAATCTTTTCAGAGGTTCAATGATTACTTTTGGAAGGACCAAATCAGAGGTATTATCAAAGTCAATAATGGAAGACATACAAGACTAAGGTTTTTGCCAAGCTGATGAGTTGAGAGAGCGACTTATTTTTCAGTTTTATTACTGTTATCTTGCATGGAGTACAGAGCCCATAGTCAGTCAGTAATTAACCTCAGGGTACTGGCAGGCTTAGAGTAGAGAGTGAAGTCTGCCCTTTGCAACCTTTAAGCCTTCAGATATAATCATCGAATTCCAGAAGTGTTAACTCTTAAATGTAACTTAACTTCTACCATCTGGATTCTAAGTCAGATACATGAAAACATATGGAAGAATCTAGGTGAATTTCACCCTCAGTCATTACATTGGGAAGAGTCCATTTTACATCTTGAGAAAGATTTAGACAGAAAAGAAAATACAGAGATTGACACATACCTGATTGGCAGCTGTGGAAAATTTCCACAATGCTCTTATATGGAGGCATAAATTGGCTGAGAAGTCACTTTCTATTTTGTTTTCATTTGTTATATTTTATTAGTTAAAACTCCTCTTTAAATTTTCAATGTGCAAATTGATGTTGCTAAATTGTATCAGATACTTAGCATTTATTTTAAGCTAACATAAATCAGAATATCTCCACTGAAGTTGATGGAACTATGTTGATTTTAGATCAGCTGATTATCTTTTCCTTAGGATGAGATTTTCCTCTACTTTAGTATTTTAACATCATAAATCATAAGTGCTTCTAATAATCTATATTTCCATTGAAATAGCCATGTATTTATAAACACAGTATTATGATGTGTTTAATACAAATTTTTAAATCATAATGCAGACCTGGATTGTTAACTATGGGAGGAAAATCTGCAGATGATGTCTCTGGAGAAGGAAACAAGTCTCTAAATAGATAGAGAAGCATTTGTTTCTCACAGATCTGAGGACTGATCTTCACTAGAAAATGTAACCATTTTTTAAACAACTGAATCGAGGGGTACAACACTGACCACAACAGTCAGCATTGGTGAGGAGAAGTCACATTAAGCGTTCGAATCAGAGAGGTAGCTGTGTTAGTCTGGAATTGCAGAAGTGACACCCGATTAAGTGTTTATTATATATTGGTAGGTATTTAGTTTTGCCTTGGAGTGAAAGATGAA
This sequence comes from Sternotherus odoratus, assembly GCA_032164245.1. Classification (NCBI taxonomy): domain Eukaryota; kingdom Metazoa; phylum Chordata; order Testudines; family Kinosternidae; genus Sternotherus; species Sternotherus odoratus. The sequence goes on along the minus strand of JAVMKO010000008.1, from coordinate 51,412,714 downwards.
TAGAGTGTGCCTGGAAGATGGGAGAAATTTACTGTGGGAGCTTCATAGTCTGAGGCTGTTTCCATTTGTTAGATTGAGTATACAATAAATATTGTATACACAGCATATTTTTACAGGAATTGCTGTTAGCATCATAACTGCAGTCTAATAAAAAGGAGAGAAGAGCACAACTTTAAATGTAATGACTATTTGTATCACCAAGTTTCTGTTTGGTACCGCAACTAAATATTGTAGAACATTTTACTATAAAGGAAATTTACCTTTCCTGACTGATAATCTGTAGGCATAGTCTTCAATCCTGACACTCCCCTCTCACATGGCAAAAATATCTTGAGGCTTCCTGTACTTACATCTTCCTGGTATTTATTTTCAGAAGCAACTTTTCCATTCCATACAGCATGAACACTCACTCACCACAGTAGGAGCATGCCTAAATACATTCACAAGTAAAAAGGTCACACATGCTAACCACTCAGGCCAAAATTTTCAAAAATGGCCTTAGATTTTGGCTGTTTAGCTTGAATCCTGTTGGGGCTGATTTTCAAGAAGTTTGAGAATCAATAGATCTAATTAACAGTGAGCAAGTTTGAAAATCAGGCCCTTTTAAAGGGTTTCATTTTGGGGACCCAAAATGCATGACACTTTTGCAAAATCTGGCCAAAAACTGTTGATCCATCTACCACTTGTTCAGTTATTATTGCTAAACAGTTTAAATGTGTCAATTTGGCAGAATATGAAAAGCAATTTACCAAAATTCCCAAGATTAAAAAACCCCCATAAACATCTCTATTTCAAGACTGTCCTTCCTATAGTTATATACCAGCAACTTCAGCTACCTGATGACTTTTAGTTAGTTTCTTATAATTATTTGCTTGGTTATACAAAGGTTCTCTTTTCAGAGAGGGAAAGGGAAAATGGTAAAAAATAAGCCACCTTAAAGATGGACCTTGGAACATTATAAAATTTGCCTTTGAAGTTTCAGTCTTTTTCTGTGGTTACTGTGTAAATTAAGATAAACTCAGTTTAGGAAAGAAAAGAAACAAATTGAGCTATTTAATCTTCTTATACTGATAATTGCAAGCTGTGATAATTCTTTACACTTTGTGCTTTTAGTACTTTCACATGACAAGGCTTAGGCAGCCCTTAGTATTTAGTTTAAATAAGTTGTTATATTTAGCGCTTGCTTTTTAACTCACACTGCTTTTTTGAATTTTACTTCCCATACAGTTTTTGTATTTTTATCATAGATCATCATGCAGGTATTTTTCTTCAGCAGAAACTTTAAATTCAGGGTGGTCTCTGCAGAGAGGGATTAGAAGTTGTTTCTTATTTAACTCTCACTTCCTAAACTTATTGCCTGTTTTATCACATTCACAATACATTTTTATCCCCAATTGAGCAGTAAAGATTGTTGCAATTGAAGATCACCTATTCAATGTTCATCCAAGTCTTTGTATCAAGCCTCTAATGAGAGGATCAAAAAGTGAGGTTACCAATTTGTAAGTAAACAAAAGATGTTTTTATTTTAATTTTAAAACTCTACTTTCTGAGAAATAATTGTAGATCTCAATTTTAAATGAAGTAGCTAACAAACATAGAAAGGGCCAACATCCTGACTAAATGCAAATTTATGTCTGTAGAGCTTTTGTGTTTTAAAGGTAGTTTGTCGTGCACTGCTGCAGAAGTTGTAGGAATAACACAGGTAATTCACCAAGAAGTGTTGCCGTTACAAAAGAACACTTTATACAAGGCTGGTTCATGCACTGAGATCTGCCTGCAGGCAGTCCCCTGCATATGGGCATTCCCCTATTTGAATTAATATATGGGAACAAGGCTGTCAAAGATGTTGGGTACACTACATGAAGTACAAATCTATCATCCCTATGGGGAATCCACTTGAAAGCTAACACAACTGAAGTTGCACTGGCCCCTTTATGCTGTAGAACTTGCATCCAATGGGATTCTAGGGCAGGGATGGGTGAAAGGGACCTTAGAGGTAAAACTTCACTGGGAGGTGGAAGGGATTTAGAAACGAGGACATTCAGAAGATCATGGGATTTGTGGGGTATGGGCCCTGCTTACACTTGCTGAGGTGTTCATGACCATGATTTTTATGAGAGCAGGGAGTAGAAGCTCAGATGATTAAATGCTGCTGCCTCTACTGCTGTTACACCAAGTGTATTTTATTGTGGAAATTCAACATTTCTCAGCTGACGATATCACTTTTATGCTAATCTTTAAAGACAGCAGCAAATGTCTCAATGGAAACAGCATTCCACTCTTTGTATGCTCTAAAACTTTAAACCTTATTCCTATGGAGTACCCTTTCAGTTGAAAGGAACATCTAGACATAAAAGGTACACCCAGACTCACTACATAACCATACACAATACATGTATCTTTCGTGATTGCAGTGGAAAATGTTAACACTTAAATGATCATAATTAGTCTTGCATTCAAAAACTCACTAAGATGCATGGAAAAGTTCCACCTATTTTAGTGCTGATGTTTCATTGTCTTGGCAGAATTGGAACTTAGATGCAGGTCATATTCTGAATGCTTAGCCTGAAGTTTACTTGTACTATATGGTGACTAACTGCATTTCAGATTACGAGGAATCCTACTTTACATCAAATGACAATTTATAGCGATATAAAGACACTGTATTTTAAAGTCCTAAGCACAAGGTGTAAAAATTAAAAAAAAATTCAAATCTGATAGTCTCATAGTATCCACCATGTTGTGGAATAAAGACCACTCTTATATTTTGGATTTAGAAATAAGCCTGAGGCCTTTATTGCAGTTAAGCACCGGTGCTGGGAAAATGCAGCAGTCTGACACTTTCAAAGTGCAAAACTGGCTAACTTCCCCTGTTTACAACATTCTCCATGATTTTTATAGATTCTTATTAATTATGCAAGCGTCATACATATTGGTCATGCAAGTGTCACACATCCACATGGTACTTTCCGATCTGGAAAAGTCCCAAACTTTACTTACTTGTACCATGTTAGGAATAAATGCAATCAAGTACCAATCAAATCATAGTATTCTTAACCTTTAATTAGCTAGAATAGAAACATGTTTTTTCAGTAAGCACCGGATAGTTGTGGTCAGCCTAACATCCTACAAGTCTAAAAGGAGATATATTTGCGGTTAGCAGGGACAGGGTTCACGTCACCAGATATCTCTGATCGGTGTGCTCTGCAATAACTGCTGAAGACTCAGATCATAATCTTCTGTCTTATGATCTGTTTTATAGCAGGCCTTAATGCTCATTAATTTGACTATATTTTAGGCCTGAAGCAAAGCCATCCTATATTTGCTTCTACAACCACTAGGATAATTTTTTAATAAAGAAATCAGAAGTCTTGAATTCACTGAACTGTCACATTGAAGAACTCTGGTAGAAAAAAAAAAAAGATAAAAGTATCAGTGTTATATACTCACTAACCCAGGAGTCATATCCTCCCTGTAAGACCAGCGGTATAGTGATTCCACCTCATCTCTTTTTTACAGCTCCAGTAATCTAGTCTGGTGAGCTGGCTTCCCTGCCAGTTCACATACAATTCTGTACCTCCATACCCCCATTCCAGGATAACCAACATCCAAACCAAATAACATCTCACAAATCAAAAGGAAATAAACAAGCTCTTCACCCCGCTTGGGCTCATCTTCAATTCCACTTTCCAAAGTCTAAAGTGGATGTAATGGGACATGACTATCAGCCTTCTTGGGCTCATTTTTCTACAGTTTCTTGGCCTCTCTCCCAGGCTCTGAATTGTTCTTCCTCACTCTTTTTACAGACCACTAATATCCCAGGACTTTCTCCCTGGAGACCTATCTCTCCTGAGCAGCTAATCACTAGGACCCTCCTCTCGTTCCCCTTGGCTGCCTCTTCCCAGGCTAGATACTTACCCCATTTCTCTGACTGAAGATTGGATATTTCCAGGGTCTGCTCCTCTCCATTTTCCCTCTTCTTTCAGAGCCAGCCACAAGAGATACTCTCCCTCTGATAGCTGTCATGTCAGTGCCCTGCAGCTCTTCCCCAGTTGAGTTCTCTTCACTCTTTTAGGGAAATCATCCAGATTCTTCCTATCTGAGCCTACTGATTGACACAAATCACCTAATCCCCACCTGATCAAGATCTCCTGGGGAAAGGAGGGAGTAGCTGATCCATCACCAGCACAGATCATCTTGACTACCTTAAAGGGCTAGCCAACCTATGACAATTATAGCAAGTAAAATCAAATTTTTAAAAAAAACCAACAAGAAAATATAATAAATGCAAGCTAAACAGAAAATAATAGTTTAGAAATGAAAACAAAAGAAAACCAAAAGCCCAAGGTTGGAACTAGGAAAGGGATTAGGGAAGAACCAAGCATATTTTAAGTACAACAAATTGGCCACTCAACAGCAGAGAAGCATTAGTTAATAAACTAAAATAAACAAAAATGAGAAAACCAGGCAAAAAAAGGAAAAATGTATTACTATTTTTTTCAAAAACATTTGTAACCTGTTTCACCTCTCCACCGAGACTCTATTCTGCTACTCCAAACCTTTTTTTTTTAAACCATCTCTTTTTTTCCTATTTGCTGAACTTGTTAAACATACTTCTTGGTGAACGGTAAATAGAGATGGGCAGTTTGACATGCAAATAATTGAATAAATAGCATTGAGAAGTGGGTTCTATTTATTATGCATGGATGATTACTTCCAGCAGATATTAGTTTACTACCTGGACATGTTTAACTATGATATTTTGATATCTTATATTAAAGGCTTATTTAAAGAGGTTAGCTGGTGTCTTTTAGGAAAATAGATGAAGACAGTAAAGAAAAAGGTTAGATGATATGATGCAAATAAAATTGTTTTGAGGTTGATCTATTTTCTTACCAGATGCTGTTAAAAGATAAAATGTTAGTAGAAATTACACTGAATACTCAACTTTCTAAGCAGGCTTTTCATTAATTTCAGTTTATTTCAAGATTTTGTGAGGCTCATTAGGGCATCATGCAAATTAAGATTTACAGGATGAATAGTAGTGGTTCAGGCACAAATTACATTTTGTCAGTTTTATTGTTTCTCGAGTGTCCGCATGTGTGGATGTTTTATTTATAAGGGTGTTGTAGATTATGTGTCGCTTCCCACAGACATCAGTTGAGCTGAGTATCCTACACCTTTCATGGCTCACTATTTCCAAATCAAATAATAAGTTGCCTTGGAATTATCTGGCTTAAACATCCTGGAAATTAATTGTACTTTTGGTATTTTATTACTATATTCGATAATTTTCCAGCTCTCTTGAAAATAGTAGGTTTATACCAAAAAATGGAAATTCAGATATCAAGTCAAGCTTCAAAAAGATTAATATTTTACAGAAACATGCATTATATTTTCTAGTGGCTTAGGAAGATTTTTTTAAAAGGTTAAAAAAGTTAGAAGTATCCCTGAAAGTTTTTAAAAAAGGGAAATCTGAAACAGCAAATGTCCTCTTCAATGCCCCCACTATGCCTCTAGGCATTATGTAAGAGACAGTTGGGAAATATGTAATAGAAAAATAAATTAACATTTTTAATGCATATTACATGTTGGCATGAACTATTAAGCCTGAAGAGATTACAATTAAGCACAGATGTGATTTTTGCAGTGCAGCTCAGAATCCTCTCGTTTGATCTATACATAAAAATATGCCTGTATTTGTGTTTATATACATATATGCACACAGCATACTATATTATTGTGGAGAGAGAGAGAGAGAGAGTTTCTGTGTGTGTATTGTATATAAAATGTATGTATACACACACACACACACACACACACAGTGTCACTCACTGACTTAGTATGCCTTTGTTCCTCATCTAGTAGCTGGACCACACAGACGTTTGAGAGTCTTCCATTGCTTTCGGTACTTCAACATCAAACAGAAGAGGCTTGTGTGCTTCAAAATCGAGAGGTCTAGGGTTCATTCAGTTTTCCTCACCAGGATTGTTGATACACGTATACATATTGTATAGTCATAGGGTCATATTTTCTTCTACATTGGTGATATTCAGTGGGGAAGAAACCTAAGCTGTTCAGCTGGGACATCAGGGTTTACCTGTCACAGAACACAGGGGTACAAATCTCCTTCAGTCTATGCAGTACTCTGGATACCCATAGAAAATCTTATGCTAGAGCTGGTTGAAATATTTTCAAGGGAATTTTCCAGGAAACATTAATTGTGATTTATTTATTTTTGGAAAAAGTGTTCTAATTTTTCAACAAGTTCTAGCCTCTCTACAAAGAACACTGCGGGCAGCTCTTCCTTTTTGCAGCACAGTGCTTTCCACAAAGAAATTGATGGTCTCCTAATACAGCTACATAGGAGCACATGTTGGAAGTTAATACTCTCTGCGGCAACATTATTTGTGAGTGCATTTCCAGTTACAAATATTTGGGGTTAGTAGCGGTTCATGCCACAGAGTGTGACTGCTCCCCTATCCAACCCCACAGAAACCAGAGGTTTGATGAGCTCCAACAGGGGGGCTTCTGTACGTGTTTAAGGTGGCAGAGCACAGAGGGGGACTGTTTCGGTGTCCCTTTTCCATATTCTAAATCTTCTGGCTCCTCACCTCAATAAAGCACAGGGAAAGATCTGACTGCTAGATTTTCCTTACCAGGAATGGTGTATAATGTCACACTTGATGTTCATATAGTCTTATGGAGGTGATTTTACTATGTTATATTCGATAATTTGTCAGACAGATATCTATCAGGACCAAGCCTGTTGCTTTTTCTAACTCCCATTAAAGTCAATTGGAGATTGTATGGCATGGCTATGCAATAAGCCAGGAAACTTAATTATGTCTCAACAATCCTCCATGCTTACACATCTTCCCTGCCTCATTTTCAAATGCCTGGGGAAAAAACATGAGCTTTGCAATACCCTGAAGGTCACCAGTTTCAAGCTATACTTCAAGCAAAGTGAGGAAGAATATTCCAAAGTTGGGGCCTCTCAGAACCCCCTTCTCATTTATGCTACCTTGCCTACAGCTAAAGCAGCTCTGCTAATCTCACTTGCTATCCATTCAATTGTAATATATTCCATATTATAATGCTATGTATTAGCAATTGATGGAATAAAATATGCATGTTATGATAAACATTTCCCTTCTGTATTTGGGGAGAAAAGACAGTGTATTCATATTTCTCATATGATGGTGAAGAAGAAAAAATTTCCACTCTAAGAGTAACTAAGGATAATATTAAACAACAGCTACTAAAATTAGACATAGAATTTGCATCCCAGGAGCTTTAAAAGAGCTGGCAAGGAGATGTCTGGATCATTAAATGTTGATCATCAGGAAGAGACTGAACACCAGGGAAGTTCCAGAGGACAGTCAGCCTGACATTGATCCAAAGAAAAATGAAATGGAATGGCTGATATAGGACCAAAGAATTAAAGAGGGTACTATCATTAATAACAATCAACACAAATTTATAAAGAGTAAATCTTGTCAAGCTAATCAATTGCTTTTTTGATGAGATTACAAATTTGGCTGATAAACGTAATAGCATTGATATCATTTACTTAGATTTCTGCAAGGTATTTGATTTGGTACTGCACAATATCATGATTAATAAACTTCAATGATATCAAATCAACATGGCACACATTAAATGGATTAAAAACTGGCTAAGTGAAAGGTCTCAAAATGTAATCATAAATGGGCAACAACTGAGTGACTGTTTCTAGCGTAATCTCACAGGGCTCTGTTCTTGTACCTTGGTATTTACCATTTTTATCAAGAACTTGAAATAAAATGAGTAATGAGGAGGACTAATCAGTGATAGAGTGATCTGAAATGCTTGGTAAGCTGGGCATGGGCAAACAATATGCATTTCAACACAGCCAAATATATCCAGGAACAAAGAATGTATGCCAAACTTACAGGATGGATAAAAACTTGGGTTTCGTGGTGGATAATCAGCTGAATACAAGCACCTGTTGCAATGGTGTGGTCAAATGGTCTAATGAGATCCTTAGACATATCAACAGGAGAATACTGGGTAGAAGTATGAAGGTCTGTATATGGCATTGGTGTTACCGAGATACTGGTGTCCTCATTTCAGGAAGGATTTTGAAAGCAGTTGTAAAGAGTTCAGAGATGTGCCATCACAATGATTAAAGGATTGAAAAACCTGCCTTATGGTGAAAGCCTTGTTAGGAAGCTATGGAAATCAGGGTCCACACATACTCTGGAGAGAACAGAAGGTTTAATCCTTCAATATGATCAGGTAAACCAACTAATTGTATACTGTAATGATTGTGCTAGAAAAGTATATTAAGTAAGGTCTTTTATGAAAACTTGTAATATTCTGAACTTGATGGTCAGTGTAAGCGGGCCTCTGACCGCCCTCTTCAAAACACAGGCAGGAGACTGCTTTGTGGCTTCACCAATGTACTTTATTCTTTCACACAGTGCAAAACCCCACCACCTATGTACAGCACTATATACAAGTTTAGCTCAGGCTCAGCCCTCAGCTTGGCTGGCCTCAGGAATAGTCAGTTCTGGCAGACAATCAGCCTCAGCTACCTGCCTCAGCTTTATTGCCCTCCCCCTCCCCCTTCCCCTCCCCCTCTCCCTTCCCCTCCCCCTCCCCCTCCTGGCTTCCTCCCTGGCAGTCTTTATATCCTGTGGAAGCTTCCAGGTGGAGCACATTAAGCCCTCTGCAGCCCAGGGCTACACCCAGGTGACTGATTAGCCCTCCCTGCTCGGGGGAAGGCTTGCAGAGGCTCCTCCCTTTTGCTGGGCTAGGAGGGAGCAGGGGCTGACTCAGCAGGCTCCGATCAGCTGCCTGCTACAGTCAGTATGAGATATGTATACAGACTGGGGTTATGAATGTATGTGTTTGTACACATAGAAAACTGATCTTAATCCATGCTACAACTCCAACTATGCCTCACAGACGTGCAGTGAGCATTAGAGAGAGAGAGAGAGAGAGAGAGAGAGAGAGAGAGAGAGAGAGAGAGAGAGAGAGAGAGAGAGAGAGAGAGAGAGAGAGAGAATGAATCCTTAAAAGCCAGGAGTTAAAATCAGATTCAGTTAATGATCCATTGTCCAGCCCAGGAAAAGAAAATGATGGACAATTAGAGTTAAGGGAAAGACATTGAGACATCCCAGCTATCAAGTCAAGAAGAAATATCCCTATCCCGAATAAACATAAAAGTCGCCACCAACTGACCGTTGCCTCCTACTGACTGAGGGAGGGGAAAAGCTTGTTAAAAAACAGACTTGGGACTGAGGGTTTTTATCCAGACCTTGAAGAGTCTCATGGCAGGAGGCTCTCTCTATTTATTTTTTACCCAAGCAGGTCTCTGATGCACAGAGCGTGCTCACAATTTTTTTAATCAAGATTGAATATTTTTCTAAAATATATGCTCTAGTTCAAGCACAGCTATTGAAAATGAAGCAGGAAATAAATATAGGAAAATCCAGTGGCCTGTGTTAGGAAGGCGGTTAATTTAGAAGATTACAATGTTCCCTTCTGACTTTAAATGCTTTTGATTCGACGTTACTATAATGAAAAAAACCCAACAAAACTATAAATACAATATCAGAAAATAATTCAAAAGAGCTAATCTTTACCCCAAACAGAGGGGTATAGAAAATAAATAAAAAACCAAAACAAAACAAAACCCTACCAGATTTTCAAAGAATTGTGAGAATGTATATTTTCTCTTTACACCAAGGAACACTTAAATGTCATATTACTGGTAAAACAAGAACTATGTGCTTCTTAATCAGAAAAGGGCTTGACTGATTCTCTATAGTTCTTCATTAAAATGTTCCTAGAAAGCCATTATCATTACAGTATGCGCTGGATTACACACACTTCTCTACAAAGCTCTTAAATGAGTTATCCGGGAATTCACACAACTTGTTACATGGCTCTCATGCAATTATTATAAATCTGATGTTTTATGGATTTATCCATAACACTCTCTCTCCTTGTGCTCTAACCTGACAGTCAAGATCAGCTGAGGCACTGGAGAACGCTTGCGGAGATTTGCACATTTTGGCAATGATGAGAGAGCATTTTCAGGGAAAAGCCTGTAAATGTGGAACGCACTTCTCATGCTGATGTGGTAGCACCACAGTTAGGTGCTGCTAACCCTTCTACAGGCTTTTTTCTGAGGAGACAGAGACCCAGAGACTATGTGTATAGATGTCCGTCAAAGGGCGGTATTGGGATTCTATTGACACCTACATTTTCAAATGGTGATCCTATGTGCCTTCAACTATGGATTGCCCAAATATGGGATATATTAAATGATGAGCACTTGCCCACTGAAAATTAAATCTCTTTAAGGTAAAGTTGGGTATCCAAAAATATAGGCCTGTGCTTTTAAATTTACATTGGATCAGTTTGTTAACAGTTCATTTCTTAGAGTGCCTAATTTTTACACATTTAAGAGATTTGATGGACACATCCAGTACATCTAAAAAAAGCTACATATATTTATAAGTGCTGATTTATTTGATTTGCAATATGTTCCACATTGATTTGGAATTCTTTTAAAAAATAATTCTTTCTATAATTAATTCCATAGTAATAACCAAACTGTGGTATGGGGGGGGGGGGGGAGCTGGGGGTTGGCTGAGTAGCAAGATATTACCATCTTGGCTGTTCACCAATAAATGACTAAACCCAAATGGAAACATGTTACACAAGACTTATGCTGGAAAATAACTAGACTGACTGGCAGATCAGGATAGATGAATGTATTTATTTATTAAAAAAGAAAACCTCACAAATATTTTCTAGCCATCAAGTTATGTACATATTCCATCAGCTGTAAGCTATGTAGCCATGTGATTTTTAGTAGTTATCTTTCTCCTCTCCATGCAATATTGCATCCTTCATTCCTAACAAGTAGTATTTATACAAGTGAGGAGTGCCATGGAAAGTCTTAGTATTTCTCAAATTGAGAGAGGATGCAGAATCTGGCCCATCAAAATCAAAACTACAAGGATCTTCCATGGAAGCATGATTGTCATAGTGTACATGTAACCCTTCTGCCCTTCAGAATTGACAGCAACAAGGGCCGGGTTCAGTAAATAGGGGTTCCCTCTCAACAATACAATGCAAACTGGCTCGAGCCCCCACCCAGTGACCTGGAAAAATCCTACACACACCCCTGGGCGTGTCAATGAGGCAATACTTTCCCTCTTGCAAGCACAGATCGGTGTATCAGAAGATCTTTATTAACATGAGGTAAATGACATCACTAAACTGGGAAAAACACCACACCTAGGGTTCATACACCAACTCGCGAGCAAATTGCCCCTCCCCAGCAAGTTTGGGCTGTGTCCTCTACTGTAGGTTCAGGAGTCCCGCAACCCAAACATCACCCAAAGTCCCTGGAGTCCAGCAACCCCCAAAATCACCCAAAGTCCCAAAAGTTCAACAGCCCCAAAGTCTCTGGAGTCCCTGGTCAAAAGTTACTCTGCCGAGTTTTACCTCCCAGGCTGGGTGGAAGTGGAGGGCAGAGTGAAGGGTACCTTTACGAGGTCTGAGGCCGACAGCCCAGTCTCTCCATGGGGTGCTGGTTGCTCCGCTAGCCGCCCTGCTAGCCGACACAGGAACTGCTCTGTCAGCGGCTCGACTCTGCTCTGCCAGCTGTCTCAGGAACTGCTCCACTAGCCGGCACTGATTGCTCCGCTAGCCGCCCTGCTAGCCGACACAGGAACTGCTCTGCCAGCTGTCTCGGGAACTGGTCCACTAGCCGGCACAGGGACTGCTCTGCTTAGGGCCCCCCACTTAAGATAAAGCTCAGTGATTTTCAGCTCTTAAGTGATTTCAGCTCTTGAGTGATTTCAGCTCATGGGGGGGGGGGAGGGGGGCTTAGTGCAGAGGCACCACCAGACCCAAAGCAACTTCAGCTCAGTGGGCTGAAGTTAGACTCCTAATAGAAGCAAAAGTCAGCTCTAACATTCCACAGGGGAGAGAGGCCAGGTGCAATAGGCCGGTAAGGCCCTCACCACAAGGTATAGAAGCCTGTCCACAGCCTCTCTCAATTCAGTTGGTTTTGGAACCCCTGTCCCTTGTTTAGTGAGTGCTACCTAGCTGACGGCGAGTCCCTCCAGCATGCCAAAGGCCAAATACATGTCCCAACCCCTCATTCACATAAATAGGTTAATCAACACTTTATCATTCTTGCCCCAGTACTACAGAAACTGGAGGTCCCACAGTAGCCAAAGTGAACATTTGGGCTTTTAGAGTGCAGGCTAGATGCGGTGGGTGTGTCTAAGCAAATAAGATGTTATTTTCCAAAAGTCACTGCAATTCCTGCAATTCACCACCAGATGTCACTCATCCTGACACTGCTTACATACATGTGCCACATTCTACATGCAAACAACTTCCTAGCAGTATTTTAGTAAGTTGTGGGTAGTCATTTTCAGGATTGCGGTGTCTGATATGTTGTCTTTGCAATGATTCCAAATCTGTCCCTTGTGGTATGATTGTCACCCTCCATTTTCCTCGTGGTATTTATACTCAATGCTCCATTAGGGGTGGGGGAAGGGACTTGCTCCCTGCAGAACAGACCAGCCCACAAACCTGCAGATACTGGGGAGCAGCAGGAGACAGCACCACCTGCAGAGGCGCACCGTGCCTGTGCACCAACTCTTTACCCCTATCCCACCATGAGCCCTGGCCATTCAGCGGACAAATCTGATCTTCACAATGGCAGAAGAAAATGAATACAGGGTGTGGCTGCATTAACTTTCCATGGGAAAATCTGTTGGACATTGGGAAGGAAACAATATACATCCTCTTGGCCCAACTTGCAGATCCCTGTTTCCACAGAAACCACTTGGTAGAAGAAGGGCAGAGGTGGAGGAAGGTACGCTGCCACATTAGCATTGTGTTCCACCCATCCCTTTCTACACCAGAAGGATATGAACTGTCTACAGATCAGAGACATGATCAGGAGCTTAATTTTTAAGTTTACAGATAGGATGAGGGGAGGAAAAATATAGATATTGATATATAGCCAAATCCTTGATATATAGCCAAATCCTCAGGTACAGTGGATGGTCACATCTTCACTTAAATCAACAGAGCCATGATCATTTATAACAGCTGAGGATCTGGCTAAATATTTTCTAGGTTGTTAGAATTAAATATTTGTATTTGATGTAGACGGCAAAGTAGATTATCCTGTGGGTTTACTGTCAATAGTACAGTGTATTCTTTTTGTCCAGCGAGAAGAGGTTCAGTTATATACCCAAGGTTATCAAGTAGGTGATCTATAATAATATTTTCTTGTTTAACTTAGAGCTTCAGAAACAGTAAACAGGTGGAGTGTGTACAAGCAATATAGTGTCTGGGGAGAACACCAGCAACCTGACTGAAAAATATTGTTTACAGACTTGATTATTTAATGTGACTTTCAAATTATTTTAAGACCATCACATTTTGTCCCTATTGCACATAAATCACCATGAATGCACTAGCATTTTATGCAGAAATATTTATGAATAGAATTTTGGTATCTTGATGATTCTGTATCCAGTTCAACTATTTGCTTCATTATCATTACTTCAGTTAACTTAGTGCTCAGAGAAAACTGAAGAACTGTATTATCAGGAAGCGGTTAAGATTAATTTTCAGGCAAATGAAGTGCCAAGTGGGTTTCTTAAGTGAGTAAGAATACAGTTTGTCTACAGCAGTAAAACTACATTCACAGTAAAACACTTAGGTACCAAACACTTAGGTACCAAAGGTGTTTAGATCATTTAAGCCATAACTGCCTCTTTATTCATATTAAAGGGGATTTGAACATTATAGTGGAACTTTTCACCCACTATTAAAATACAGTAGAGTTAGAAGGTTGCAGGAGAAAATATCCTATCCTCATAAAAAGCTATTTTCAAATGGGATGCTATACTTTTTGTGGAAATGGAAAAAGATATTGGATCGTCAAATTGCTGGTCTGTGTCTAAAAAATATAAAATATTGATCCAAATACTGGAAGTGAATGATGACTATTTTCTTTTCTTCAAGACACTCATTCAAAGTTTCAAAAAGATGTGAAATAAACCATCTAAGAAATGAAAGCAGCATGAAGACTGTTTCAACACCATCTTCCTTACTAGTGCTAGAAAAATCAGAGTGCACTGTAGCATTCAAACACTCAAAAATATGCAGTGTTGTGCACTAATATAATGCCTTTCATGTGGAGCTTTTAAAGCATTCTAGAAACAACTGTCATCATACACCTGAATGGTGAGATTCCCACTTGATCTGGTTGTGTGATGACTGCCATCTTGGCTGACACAAACCAGGGAACTCCAGAGCTACACCTTGAGCTAAAGAGACAAGGCTCCTTAGTGTAACAACTCATCTCCTCTATTGATGGGTATAGAGGGACATGTATCACCCAAACACAAGTGGCTTACAGTTACATACTGCATAAAGTGGCTGCTCAACTATTACTTTCTTGTTGATTACTGTGGTGTAATATTGGAGTCATGTCACATGGGAAATGACTCCATAACCTCCCCAGGGGCACTCTAGACAGGATCACATGGCTAAAGAGTTCTTCTAGCTGTCATCTCCAAAACAACTGATCTTGGATGAGGCCACCAGGTGATGAAGGAGAGCACCCACAAACCTCCATAAACCTCCTAATGTAACATTACTGCCCCAGTTTAGACCAAAGTGTTGTCACAATTGGGGACAGCAGAGGCAAGACCTAGAATCAGGATTCACTTAGAGCGGCTCAGGAGGGCAGAAAGCTTTCGTTGAACAGACCTGTGGCTCCTGCCTTTTAAGAAAGTATGAAACCTGTTCATGCTCATGCATTCACACACACACCCAAAACATGTGTGCACTCCTTGCTCACTGGATGGATTATGCTTATATTCAGTAAACCAATATCTTATGCAATATATGGGGCTACTGCACTCCTTTTTACCTCATTGATTAGATACAGGATTTTACTCTAATTAACTTGGTAAAGGTCACAAAGGAAATTGATAGAAGAACCCAAAATAAAATCCTCATTCTGGTCTTGTGTCCTACTAATTAGAAAACACCCCTCTATAACAGATGCAGTCTTTTTACTCCCAACACAAGCACTTCTTAACCATATGTCATGTAATAATCCATTGCCCTGTACAAACACACAGAATCTCAGTAGGGACAGAACCTGGAATTGAAAACACAGCACATCATCACTGAGATAAAAAGCAGAACTCCTTTAGCTCTGAGAGAACAGTAGGGTTGAGTCACTAGGGGACCACCTTTAGGAGTTATTTTGCACACTAGAACCTGTGTAATATGTGTAACTCTGTAATGCTCTGAAGAGGATTCTGAAGATATGTGGGCCTTCAGAAACGTAGGGAGGGGACTTAACTTCAGAGAGCAAGCGGCATCTTCAAAGTGCTGTGTAAAACAACTGAAAGGCTCACTCCAAAATGCTGCATAGACTCACCCTATGGGTTTGTCTACACTCTGTTGAAAACCCAGATTTGTGGAAGCTGTGCTTGTGGATTTGGTATTCCCAAGCCTGTGCCTGAGTGTCAGGTTTACAGTTGCCAGATTGAGGTCTCACAAACATGCTAATGCCTCCATATAGCACTAAACAGATCTTCTGACTTGGGTCTGCAGCTTGAGCTGCTTCCACACTGCAAAATGACAGGGCTTGGACCCAAGTCTCAGAAGGACTAGGATGCATACTCGGCCTCCCCGAGTGGGTCCTAGGACCTAGGTTCTAAGTTTTTGCTGATCCGAGGCCAGACAGCTGTGTGTGTAGGAGGGTTTGGGCTCAAACTGGAGTCCAAGCCTCGGTTTACAATGCCATGTAGACCATGCCCCAGGCACTAGTCTGGTTTTAACAAACTAGACTCTGCCACAAAAGTGCTCCTCTTCACTCACTTAGCTTTGTTTGGATTTAGCCAGTGAAGACCCATAGTTTTGGCAGATCTAAGCCATATTCAAAACTATATTGCAGCTTGGGTTACTTATGTGAAGTCTATGCACTTAGTCAATCCATATTTATCAAAGTAATTTCAGACAAAAAAGATATTAGGATGGCTTTTGACAGACAATAATAATCAATGCACTTCAAGCAGTAATAGGAAAACATATTAAATGCATATGATAGGCATCACTAACACCTGATATGGCACAAGCCTTGGGCTGCTTACATTGTTAGCCAAATGAATGCAGTTGGAGGATGTCTATCAACATCTACTATAGCTTATTGCCTGGCAAGTCTGCATACTAACATTAGAATCTTATAGAAAAAGAGAACATTCAGAGAAGTAAAAAGACGATTATACCACTCAGTTATTTTACCATTTGTGCATCTATTCTAATATTTGCACATTATCAGTCATCCCTGTGTTGTCTATGTTGATTGTAACCTTTTGAGAGTAAAGACTTGAATTTTGACTTGTCTGTAAAGTGCCAACCACAATGATGCTGCTATATAAATAATACATTAGTACCATTAGGAATGGGAAGAATTATGAAGAACACATGAAATTAAAGATATTCAGGTTAGGTAAATAGGACTAGGGAGATTATTGATGTGCTGAAGGCATTCTTTGCTATTTTCTTTTTCCCCTCTGACTTTTTCCACGCTTAGCTTCTAAACACTCTCTCCTTTTCTCGGTTTCTTTCATCTACTTAAAAACACACTGTTTTACATTCTCCAGCCAAACCTGACTTTGGCTATTTCTTTCTATTTCTCTGTTGCTTCTTTTCACCTTCCTTGATTTGTGACGACATGAGAGCACATTGCCAGCACCACTGTTATACCCTAATATACCTGCAATATACCACATAATCACAATAGTGCTTCCAACAGAAGCATTCACATTGTTGTTGTAACTGAAGTTTCTCTGAGCAAGGCTAATAGATATACCATTTGCCACTTTGTCACACTGCATCACGCAAGTGTCAACATAGACACATCAGCTGCATCCATTCATCCGGTCCTTCCAGCACTTTCTCACACTGCACTAGTTACCTCTTCAGTGACATCTGGCTGAGTTTCTGTACTCTAATGCCCTGGGATCAAATCATCCAAGTGTCTTGCCACAGGAAAAAAAAATGGACAGCATTCGCCTCAGCCCTCATTTTACGCACATTTTCACCAGCATCCACTTCTGTAGATCCACTTTATTGCATTGCAGTTAAAGCTTTGCAACATGATTTAAAATCAAAATCATATCTGCTTCTCAGAAGCCTGCCTAAAATACCCCTGGCAAACTACAAGGAATTTGTGCAGATCTGGGGTGAAGATGAGATCTGAGTTCAGCTGCATTCGATCATTTTGGAATACTCTTGTTCATGATGGAAGTCTGAGCAGCTGCCCCAGATGGATAAAGTGCACTAGGAAAAAATGTAAGCTGTTTGAATCTGACAGTATGTCTCTTTCCTGGGGCCGGACAAAGTGACTTGTTTAGGGAATCAAATTTTTCATTCTCTCATTATACAGGGAAAATGAAAGCAGGTGATACTAATGATAACCTACTTTGCTTTGTTTATCTATTTTGGATCCCTCCAGTACTATGTTCCTGGGACACAGAAGTGGTGCTCCAGCACAGCTCAGAAAAGGGAGCACATATCTGACCATCCATGAGGTTGTGAGGGTGCCTGAAAAATCTCAGGACCAAAAGGCAGAGAAACAAAAATGACACATTTGTGGCAGAAAAAAATAATAAGCAGAGGGTGTGTCCAGTCAGTTGAGAAGGAGCAAAAGAGAAAAATTGGAAGAGGCAGAAAAAACAATACCTTTATGGTCCATCAGAACAGATATAGAAATGAACTCGAAGCCATGAGAGAAAACACTTACCATAAACAGAGAAATAAATCAGCAGGAGTTCCATAAGAAGCCATGCAAGAACATATGCAGATAACATGCTATCCGCAAGTACCTCTGCATGGTCCCTAAATCTATACAGCAGATACCCATATCTCATGATGGTAGAATAGAACAAGACAGTAACAACACACACAAGAATGCTCCTGTTCCCATCCAGTCCTATCAGAGCTGTGACCAGGACAGAAACAACACAAGTCCCAATGAACCTCATTTCCATTTCCTGCATTATTTCCATTATTTGCATTATGTCTTGTGCTTTATATTTATTTTGGCATGATGCTCATGCTGCAGTTGAGCTACCTGTTTCTTGTTAAATTTTCCAGCACCTATGTCCATGTTACAGCCAAAGCAATCAATGGTATGTAAATAAAAGGATGTTATTGACTATTGAAATTTAATTCCTGAAGGGCCAAATGGAAACCTAACAGTTCCCAAAAGAGTTCACCATTCCAAAATTGCCACCAGCATCTATTGCTCTTTTACACAGAGTTTAGTGATGACAGTGCTCCAGAATTCATATTCTTTGCTTAAAGTCACAGTACATGTATCTATACATTGCACTTTACAAATGTAATATTCACTATCAGCAAATACTCCAAGAAGAAAGGAAAGCAGAAACGTGAACAGTGAATGCCATTTGCCTTTATCTTGCTCAGCATCACATACTTCTTAGTCTGCAAAGTACTTACAGCATCTCTCATAAGAATAAAAATGCCTCATAGAAGCCATGTTTACAATATCATGTTCCAAAGGATCTCTATGTATAATTAAGCAGCAAGGCCTGTGATCTTTTCAGTTGTCATCACTTCACCTTTCTTACACAAAAATGTTGTCTAGGACACATCAGGTACATGCACTGGGGAAGGGTGGATTTTAAAATGCACCGAGATAACTCAGGAGCACAAATGTCACTGAAAGTCAAAAATAATCCCATTAGTTAGAGTGGAGTAAAGCTGGAGTAAGCAAACAATGAATCAGGACAAATATAGCAAAGGTGGTTGGTATATGTCAGCATTCTCCTCAGAAACATGTTCACTTTACCAGATTGATGCAAGTGAATTTCCATCTTTATGTATAAATGGAAAACTGGCAATTAACTTACTGGTCAATATAATTTTAAATCTACAAATACATTCTACAACTTCTCTAAGGTTTCTGTTTTGTCTGTTACCCTTGGCCTTATTTATGCTGTTTTTTAAAGTAGAACAGACTTTTCCTACTGGGGATATTTCCCACAGAATGGAAATTTGAAGTAATGGATTGCCATTCTTAAAGAAGATTGTACGAGCTTGTATCAGATCTCTTGATACAGTAACAATGAATACTGCACCAAATGTAAAAAAACCCCAGAATTATGTTCACCTTACTCAGAGTCTCTGGGACTTAGATTAGATTTTACATCTGGAGATATTGTTTGTCAATTTAGAACATTGCCAGTGACTTTTTTAAATATATAAATTACTCCCTTTATTCTCCACAGGTGTGTGAGGCAAAAGCATGGACAGGTTTTCCTTTCCAAAGGAAATACAAAATCATTAGAAAACAGACATCCACATGTTGTGCATTTGGAAGGGCCCAGATTCACATCAGGAAGCATTCTTGAGAATTATCTTCATACTCATCCAGTAAAAAGTTAAAATAAACATGTGAACACTGCACAGCAGATTCAATATATCAGAGTGCCGCTTCTCAGCTCTCTGTTGCTTTAGAACCCCCCCCCCCCCCCCGCAGGCTCCTGTCAGCGGGGGGGTCTCAGCTCCCACTGCCAGTCTGGGCTTCCTACACCCAGGCTGGCAGTGGGAGCTGACTGGGGCAGGCGGCAGGAGCCTGGGGAGAGAGCCCAAAGCGGCATCGAGCTCAGCTCTCAACCTGCTGCTGCTTTGGGCTTTCCCCCCAGGCTCTTGCCAGCTGGGGTCTCAGCCCGCTGCCAGCCTGGGTTTCCTACACCCAGGTTGGAAGCAGGCTGAGACCCCAGCTCGCAAGGGGCCAGTGGGAGAAGCCCCAAAGCAGTGGCAGGCTAAGGCTGAGGCTGCTGCCACTTTGGGGCTTCCCCTACCGACCTGTTTAGACATCCCGGTTAACCCACGACCGGAAAATCGGGAGTCTACTGTATAGTAGGGTTTTTCCCCCCAGGCTCCTGCCAGCTGGGGTCTCAGCCCACTGCCAGCCTGGGCTTCCTACACCCAGGCTGGCAGCAAGTTGTGACCCCGGCTGGCAAGGATCCAGCGGGGGAAACCCCAAAGCGGCGGCAGGTTGACTGCTCAGCCCGCCGCCGCTTTGGGCTCTCTCAGCCAGCCAGGGTCCTGCTGCCTGCCCCAGTCAGCTCCCGCTGAAAGCCTGGGTGCAGGAAGCCCAGGCTGGCAGTGGGAGCTGAGATCCCCCTCTGACAGGAGCTTGCGGGGAAAGTCTAAAGCGGCAGAGAGCTGAGAAGCAGCAGCGGCCGAGCTCTCAACCCACTGCTGCTTTAGAGTTTCCCCACAGGTTCCTGCTAGCTGGGGTCTCAGCTCCCACTGCCAGCCTGGGCTTCCTCCACCCAGGCTGGCAGCAAGTTGTGACCCCAGCTGGCAAGGGGCCAGCGGGGGGAACCCCAAAGCAGTGGCAGGCTGAGCTCTCTGCCCGCCGCCACTTTGGGGTTTCCCCCCACTTGCCCCTTGCCAGTCGGGGTCCTGCCTCCTGCCCCAGTCTGCTCCCGCTGTCAGCCTGGGTTCCCTGCACCCAGGCTGTCAGCGGGAGCTGAGTGGGGCAGGTGGCAGGAGCCTGGGGAGAGAGCCCAAAGTGGCGGCGGGCTGAGCACTCAGCCTGCTGCCGCTTTGGGCTTTCCCCCCAGGCTCCTGCCAGCCGGGGTCTCAGCCCACTGCCAGCCTGGGTTTCCTACACCCAGGCTGGAAGCAGGCTGAGACCCCAGCTCATAAGGGGCCAGTGGGAGAAGCCCCAAAGCAGTGGCAGGCTAAGGCTGAGCCCGCCGCTGCTTTGGGGCTTCCCCTACCGACCCGTTTAGACATCCTGGTTAATCCGCAGCCCAGCTAACCCGCACCCGGATAATCGGGAGTCTACTGTAACAGTGAATTAATAACAAAAAATAACCTGTTAATTTATTTATAAGCAAATCTTGGTTAAAAGCATTTTAAAATTAACAGGGTGTTAATTTTCACATATGACATACGGACCGGAAATTTTGTCCGTTAAATCCAAAGTCCGTTAAATCGAGGTCCGCAAAATCGAGGGTTTACTATATAGGTTTCTCCTCTTCAGCTGGTTTCCAGATCTTCTTTAATGCACACATATCAATCATTGCCAAATCTCTCTTCAAAAACCTCTACCTGTGGATGAATAAAATTTCTATTCATAATTTAAAAATTACACATAGGCAAAGAAAATATGCTGTTTAAAAACTCAGTTGTAGTTAAGGATATTTACTTTGTATATTTGACATGATGTTGAAATTGTGTGTTTTAATAGTTATAGAGCATTAGCTTTTTGACTCTCACTGCCTACTGTCATTAAATTACAGTCTGAGACACCTCTCCTGCAGTTGTGAATATTTAAATAGTTTAGAAAAAAAATTAAAACAAACAGATATTATCCATCAAAATGATAAGAAAATAAAAAAATGAATTCTGCCAAGCCTATCTTTTTGTTTTGAATTTATTTATTTAAACTTGTCCTTCCAAACCTCAAACCACTATATTTCTGTCTCAGAACTTCTCTATTGGTTAAATTACCAAATTAAATTAAGGCACAATCTCAGAAGCCCCTGAATGTCCCTTAAATATTTTGCCACTATAAGAAACATTTCTGTAATTAATTACAGCTAAAGCACCTGATCCAATATTTGACTTGTCATGCCGTATGTTTAACAAGCTCTCTCCCATAATAGTATTGAACTTATAGAAGTGAAAAGATAGTATGCCAGTGGCACACAGCTGATTTAAAACTGTCCTGTAAATGAGCAGCTGAACTGTCTCTCACATGGAGGGAAAAAGATCCTTCCCTCCTCTTTGTCCTCAGGGGCACAAGCTCTGCTCCAACACACCTCAAGATTCAAGGAATAGCAAGAAATTCAAGCTAACAACATCTTATTTTTTATTCTGAAGTAAATTTACGTTAAGCAAGTCACATTGTCAACAAATAATTCTGAAATTGCTTTTTCAAAACTAATTATAATGAATGAGGGAAGTCTCTGTAGTGCAATTAAGTAAAATTAGAGATTTTGCTTGCTCACTGGAATAATCTAGCATGTCGCCTATTGGAAATGAAAGCCAGGGCAGTCATATATACAATACAAGCGCTGCATCTTCAGTTTTGATGGGTTTTGTACCTTAAATAAATCCTTGGTCTGCTCCTATAAACATCTGTTTCTTGTGTTCAATGTTGCTCGAATAACTTTCTCAGAGATTTCAGAAATGTTCACACTTTGTTCAGGCATTTCCAATAAGTTAAAAAAGAAAAAGAAAAAAAGAAGAAGATGGCAGGTTCCTCACCTTTGGTAACTACAGTCAAGTATTTACTTTTATGAGTTTTGAGTCTTTTTTTGCATAACATCACTCTGCTTCCAAAAATAAGCACAGAATTATACATCTCTATGGGCTGTAATCAGGGCCTGTGTAACCACTAGGTAAACTAGTCAGCCGCCTAGGGCGCCAAGATATAGGGCACCAAAAAACACTCGAGTCTGGGTGACGGTTGAGCCCCACGTTCCGCTTGGGGGGGCGGCAGTGCACAAGGGTTCCGTGCCTGTGTGTGCTGGGTGGGGGGGGGGAAAGCACATGAGGGCTCCGTGCCTGTGTCCCACGGGGGTGGGGAGGCAAGTGAGGGCTCTGTGCCCATGTCCCCTTGGGGGTGTGGGGGACATGAAGGCTCGGTGTCCTGCTGGGGGGAGGGCGCATTGGCTCCATGTCCCCAGGGGTGGAGTGGCTGTGGAGGACTTGGCTGAGCCCAGATCGTCCCCTGACTGGGGGGGGGGGGGGGGAAGGGGAGCAAGGTGGAAGTTTTGCCTAGGATGCAAAATATCCTTGCACCAGCCCTAGCTGTAATAATTAATTAATTTGTAATGTATATTGAGGGATAAGGTGGGTGATGTAATATCTTTTGGTCCAATAAAATACATTACTTCACCCATTTTGTCTCTTTAATATACTGGGACCAACATGACTAAAACAACCCTGCAAAATATATACTGGGGAATTTCAGATGATGAAAATGAGGATACCCTGAATCTCATGTATATTAAACAAATATTTGCTTGTGGAATACATTAAGGGCTTGACTACACGTGCACATTATACTGCAATAAAGCCCCCCAGAGGGCTCTACCTTACTCCCTGTCCACACTGGCAAGGCACATAGAGCGTTTTAACTCTCTGGCTGGAGCGCTCCTGGTACTCCACCTCAGCAAGAGGATTAACATCTAATGCATGTTGGGTGAGATGCTTCAGCATCAGTGTGAATGAGGAGTTAAATTACTGCGCTCTGATTGACCTCCAGAAACATCCCATAAGCCAAGTGCCCCCTCTCCTCATTGTTGTGAAATTGCTGCAGGAATGCAGAAGTGCCTTTTCAAAGCTCTGTTTCAGACAGTGGTTGCTTATCGAGACATATTTACTGTTTGCTTTGGGGGGGGGGGGCTGGGGGGTCTGAATTTATAAAAGATAGCATGGTGACACACTTTCAGCACTCCAAAAACCCACTCTCTCTCTCCCCTCCTCCCCCCACACAACACATTCCACCCCACATTTGAAAAGCATGTTGCAGCCACTTGAAGGTTGGTAATGCACTTGCTCCCAATGCAGCTACAAGTGCCGCAAATATGGCCATGCCAATGTGCTCGCAGCTGTAAGTGTGGCCAGACTGGAGCACTTTCCCTAGTGTGCTCTCTGAAGGCTGGTTTAACCCAAAGCGCTCTACAGCTGCAAGTATAGTCAAGCCCTAAGTCTATTCTACACACCAGAATGGGTACATCAGATTCAGTTGCTGCTGGGGTGATCAGACAGTGGTTAGTCTACCCTTTGGCTCAAGTTCAATCACAGAATGAGAAAGCAAGATAACCTTCCTATGTTTGACATTACACTATTGTTTTAAGGGGATTCTTCTGGTGTATGCAGCTTAATAATGTATCATCTTGTTTTCTGTTCAGTGAATTTATTCACCCAAATTCCCATTAAAATGGGATTTGGAGATTTATAACCCCATCCTGTGGAGGAGATAAGGCTGTCATTTGGTAAAGCATAGTATTGTAGCCCATTGTAAAGAAGACAGCACTGTGTGCTTGATTCACAGAGACTTTACATTTTTGTATTGTTTTAAATTATAAACACACTGTGCGGTGAACTTTATAGTTAAGGCTGGACAAGCATTTTCATTCTGAAGGGTTATTTACAAACGCTGCTCAAACTTCAAACTTTTACAATTTGGGATGAAACTGGCACAGCTGTTCATTGTCCAGAATGGATTTAAAGTTGACCACAAGTGGTTTTAGCTATTTCAAGGGAAAAAATGGCCGATAAGACTTTGCCGTTTAAAAATTTAATTAAACCTTCTGAACAATTCCAGTGTCAGCATTGAACTACTCAATAGTGCTGCAGAAAGGATAAATATGAGATTATAATGCATATGCATAAGTGGACGGAAATCAAGTGGTAACCAAAAAAAATAATCAATTTTGGGATTTATTTATTTTTCTATGCTTCTATTTTGCATTCTTACCATGCTTTTAACATAGTTTTTGTTGTTTCTGTTTTAAAACATGGGCCAAAAAGGGCCATTCTGAATTAAAACTCTCTCTTGGTCTTCACCACATTATACTTTTCGTATACAAAGAGATGTCATGTCAAGGGCCTTAGCTTCTTAATGAGCTAAACCATTTTCCCACACAATTTTGCTTTGGATTTGATAAATCATTACCAAAAGTTATTTGTCTGCATTATTTCAGAGTTGCAAGGTGAGTGAGGTAATGTCTTTTATTGGACCAACTTCTGTTGGTGAGAGAGACCAGCTTTCACACTTAAACAGAGCTCTGTCAGGTCAGTGGGGCAAATGGTTTAAGTAATTAAGGAGCCAAGGCCTGTGAGATGACATCC
This sequence comes from Sternotherus odoratus, assembly GCA_032164245.1. Taxonomy (NCBI): domain Eukaryota; kingdom Metazoa; phylum Chordata; order Testudines; family Kinosternidae; genus Sternotherus; species Sternotherus odoratus. Next base: position 51,387,748 of record JAVMKO010000008.1, on the reverse strand, counting down.
CATTATGGTTTTCATACACAAAGGCCAACAAAGTTTTATAGGTCTGAAGAAGAGCTTTGTGTAGCTCGAAAGCTTGTCTCTCTCTCTAACAGTTGGTCCAAAAAAAGATAGACAACATGGGTGGGGTATATCTAATATCCTGGGATCAAGGCAGCTACAACATTTGTTTCAGAGGTGTGTATAAACAACGTTCATTCTTCAAAAGATTTTATTTAAAACACAAAAACAAAATAAAATTTCTACCAAGCTTTACAGTCAGGATAGATTTCCATACCCCCATCCCTCTCCTTGATACCATCACATAGCTGTATCCCTGCAAGTCTTCTCACCTCACTGAGCATTGACCCCAGGAGAAGAAGTACAGTGAATTCGGAAAACCAAGATCAAAATGGGCACTTCATGGGAATGAGGCTCTAGCAATATAAGGTGAGGCTGTCCAGACCAAGTACAGTTCCTATCTATTGCTAACCATCAGTCAAAGACAGAGCTCGAACACATTCAAAAGGGAATGGTAGTATGAATAACTGGGGCACTAAGGAGGGAATCCATAGATTTGTAGATTCCAGGGCCGGAAGAGGCCACCGAGAGCATCTAGTATGAACTCTTGTATAATGCAAATAATAGAACTCCCCCAAATCAATTCCTAGAATATATCTTTTAGGGAAAAAAATCAAATCTTGATTTAAAATCAGTCTACCACAACTCTGGTAAATTGCTTCCCCAGTTATGGGATTACAACTTTGGGGGCATCTAGTCAGTAAATGTTTCTCGGTTATCATTCACAGTTTTCTGAAGTGTGACTGTAACAACATCAAGGCTCACCACCACGATGCTTCCCGCTAGCTCTTGCCAGCCATGGAGCACCCTCTGCGCATGGTGACTTGCTCATTGTGTGCTCTGCTGGTTTGGACCCCACATTGCTCCTCGCTCAGCAGCATCTGCTTCAGGACACTGCTCTCCTTCTCTCCCCTAGTCAGACTACCTTCCTTTTGCCCCTTGCACCATCTCAGCCCTTCTAGTCAGGGACCACAGCCTGGCAGGTAATGGGGCCGTGCTGTCCTCTGCTCCTCCGAGCCTGCCCAGCACTGCTCTGTCCAAGGTGCTCACCTCCTTACCTTAGGAGCCAGCCCTTCTCCCATGCTAGTCAGGGAGAGACTGGCTTCTCCTTAGCTAAGCAGTCTTTATATAGGGCCCAGCCTGGCCCTGATTGACTGCCTCTTCTGTTGCCCTTATTGGCTCTCTACAGGCTATTGCTGATAGGCTCCTGGTCCGTTCAGCCTCTCTGGCCTGTTCTAGCCCTTTCTCTCATGGAGTGGGGGCAGCCTCCCACTACAGTGACATATTCCAGAGGCAAATCTGACACCTATTCCTTAAAGAGTTTTTCTGTTGGGGTGTCAGTTTCCAGGTTTAGGGGGTTGAAGAAATCAGAATAGTGAGAGGAGACATGACAGAGAAAAGTGGATAGCCATCTGAACTGCTCCAGATTCTCCCCCACCAAAATTCAATTGGCAAACCAGTTAAATTACTACAGTCTCAGAGCATATGATGTACCTGTGGAGATAGGGTAGATTGGGATTGGAGAGTACTTCAGGAGACTACAGAAACCAGGAACTGATTGATCCAGAAGGAGAAATGGAAGCTCAAATGCCTCGCTTTATGAAAATGCTCAGAGATCTGCAAGATAAAGGGTTTAACCTGTAGATTCTTCTGAGTATCATAGAATATCAGGGTTGGGAGGGACCTCTGGAGGTCATCTAGTCCAACCCCCAACTCAAAGCAGGACCAACCCCGACCTAAATCATCCCAGCCAAGGCTTTATCAAGCCTGACCTTAAAAACCTCTAAGGAAGGAGATTCCACCACCTCCCTAGGTAACCCATTCGAGTGCTGAGAGTGAGTGTGTGTTTTGTCAGAAGCTGGGAATGGGTGGCAGGTGATGATTACCTGCTCTGGCCTTGGTCACTGTCAGAAGACAGGTTACTGGGCTAGATGGACCTTTGGTCTGACCCAGTCTGGGCATTTTTATGTTATGTCAGGAGGTGGGGGGGGGGGGGGGGAGGCGCAACAGTGGAAGCAAAAGCACTCCCAACACAGCAATGATCAACTTGAGAAATATCTTCTCCCCTTAGTTCCATGCAGGGAATAATGGGGTCCACATTTTTCATAAGAACCATATAGAGTCAAAATATTTGATCAAAGATGGACATACAGGGAGATAGCAACCTTTATTGCTTGAGGACATGGAAAAACTGGCAATTGACTGTAGCTTTATGAGGAGACTGTAGCTTTATGAGCAGACTGTGAAGAACTTCAAAAAGATCTCACTAAACTAAGTGATTGGGCAACAAAATGGCAAATGAAATTTAATGTGGATAAATGTAAAGTAATGCACATTGGAAAAAATAACCCCAACTATACATACAATATGATGGGGGCTAATTTAGCTACAACCAATCAGGAAAAAGACCTGGGAGTCATTGTGGATAGTTCTCTGAAGGCATCCACGCAGTGTGCAGCGGCAGTCAAAAAAGCAAACAGGATGTTAGGAATCATTAAAAAGGGGATAGAGAATAAGTCGGAGAATATCTTATTGCCCTTATACAAATCCATGGTGCGCCCACATCTTGAATACTGCGTACAAATGTGGTCTCCTCATCTCAAAAAGGATATACTGGCACTAGAAAAGGTTCAGAGAAGGGCAACTAAAATGATTAGGGGTTTGGAACGGGTCCCATATGAAGAGAGATTAAGGAGGCTAGGACTTTTTAACTTGGAAAAGAGGAGACTAAGGGGGGATATGATAGAGGTATATAAAATTATGAGTGGAGTGGAGGAAGTGAATAAGGAAAAATTATTTACTTGTTCCCAAAATAGAAGAACTAGGGGCCATTCAATGAAATTGGCGTGCAGCAGGTTTAAAACAAATAAAAGGAAGTTCTTCTTCACACAGCGCACAGTCAACCTGTGGAACTCCTTACCTGAGGAGGCTGTGAAAGCTAGGACTATAACAGGGTTTAAAAGAGAGCTGGATAAATTCATGGAGGCTAAGTCCATAAATGGCTATTAGCCGGGATGGGTAATGAATGGTGTCCCTAGCCTCTGTCTGTCAGAGGGGGGTGATGGATGGCAGGAGAGAGATCGCTCGATCATACCTGTTAGGTTCACTCACTCCGGGGCACCTGGCATTGGCCACTGTCGGTAGACAGGATGCTGGGCTAGATGGACCTTTGGTCTGACCCAGTATGGCCGTTCTTATGTTCTTATGTTCTTATGTTCTTAGGATACTATTAGAGAAGGAATTCCATACATGGAAATGAGGAAATGTGGAGAAAAGAGATTTCTCAGTTTTTCAAAATGTCACTTAAGACCCAGTCTCACTTCATTGATGGCTTCTAAAGATCCCACTTCAGCAAAGCATCAGAATAGAAGCCATAGTTTTGAAGTACAGTAAAACCTCGATATAATGGACTAATTCAGGCGAGGGAGTGTCCGTTAAAGCCAAAAGTCCGTTATATAATAAAGTAGGTTTTCCAAATGCATATGTTAAAAAATTGACAAATTAGTTAGGTTACCTGTTTTTACTTATGTAGACACGTTTGTGTAATTAAAATTAAGTATGTATGAAAAGTTTAATTTCACAGAAAAGTTTTCTATACAGTAGACTCTCGATTATCCGGGATGATCAGGAAAACCTTAATCCCGGTTAATAAAATCCTGGATAATCACGTGTCTACTGGGGGGGGTTCACTGGCCGCCCTGGGGGCGGGGGGAGGAGGGATGGTGGTAGTCCCACCACCTGCCCCAGTCAGCTCCCCTGCTAGCCTGGGTGTAGGAAGCCCAGGGTGGCAGCGGGCTGAGACCCTGGCTGGCAGGAGCCTTGGGTGAAATCCCAAAGTGGCGGCAGGTTGAGTGCTCAGCCCACCGCCTGTTTGGGCTCTCTCCCCAGCCTACTGCCGCCTGCCCCAGGCAGCTCCTGCTGCCAGCCTGGGTGTAGGGAACCCAGGCTGGCAGCGGGAGCTGAGACCCCAGCTAGCAGGACCCTGCAGGGAAACTCTAAAGCGGCAGCCGGCTGAGTGCTCAGCCAGCCGCTGCTTTGGGGTTTTCCCCCCAGGCTCCTGCCAGCTGGGGTCTCAGCTCCCACTGCCAGCCTGGGTTCCCTACACCCAGGCTGGCAGCAAGTTGAGACCCCAGCTGGCAAGGATCCACCGGGGGAAACACCAAAGCAGCGGCAGGCTGACTGCTCAGCCCGCCGCCGCTTTGGGCTCTCTCCCCAGTCTCCTGCCAGCTGGGGTCCTGCTGCCTGCCCCAGTCAGCTCCCGCTGCCAGCCTGGGTGTAGGAAGCCCAGGCTGGCAGTGGGAGCTGAGACCCACCGCTGACAGGAGCCTGTGGGGAAAGTCTAAAGCGGCAGAGAGCTGAGAAGCAGCAGTGGCCTAGCTCTCAACCCGCTGCTGCCTTAGAGTTTCCACGTAGGCTCCTGCTAGGTGGGGTCTCAGCTCCCACTGCCAGCTTTGGCTTCCTCCACCCAGGCTGGCTGCAGGCTGAGACCCCAGCTGGCAAGGGGCCAGCGGGGGACACCCCAAAGCAGTGGCAGGCTGAGCGCTCAGCCCGCTGCCACTTTGGGGTTTCTCCCCGCTGGCCCCTTGCCAGCCGGGGTCCTGCCTCCTGCCCCAGTCTGCTCCCGCTGTCAGCCTTTGTTCCCTGCATCCAGGCTGTCAGCAGGAGCTGAGTGGGGCAGGTGGCAGGAGCCTGGGGAGAGAGCCCAAAGCGGCGGCGGGCTCAGCACTCAACCTGCTGCCGCTTTGGGCTTTTCCCCCAGGCTCCTGCCAGCCGGGGTCTCAATCTGCTGTCAGCCTGGGTTTCCCACACCCAGGCTGGAAGCAGGCTGAGACCCCAGCTCATAAGGGGCCAGTGGAAGAAGCCCCAAAGCAGCGGCATGCTAAGGCTGAGCCCGCCGCCAGCTTTGGGGCTTCCCCAACCGACCCGTTTAGACATCCTGGTTAATCCACAGCCCGATTAACCCGCGCCCGGATAATCGGGAGTCTACTGTAACAGTGAATTAATAACAAAAAATAACCTGTTAATATAATTATAAGCAAATCTTGGTTAAAAGCATTTTAAAATTAACAGGGTGTTAATTTTCACATAAGACATACGGACCGGAAACTTTGTCCATTAAATCCGAAGTCCGTTAAATCGAGGTCCGCAAAATCGAGGGTTTACTGTAGTATCAAAGCAAGGGTTAGACAAAGTGGATGAGCAATAGCCATGACTATTACTATTTATTATTCTTCATATTGCAGGCAGTATCTAGCTGCTCTAGTCCGGCATTTGGATCCCATTGTGCAAGTCACCATATATACATATTATGTAAGAACAGTCATTGTCCATAAAATGCTTACTGTTGAATTAGACTTTGGAATATTCTTCAAGGTGAGTTTGTGGTGATTGAGTGAGTTTTCCAACTGTGAATAGCTATGAAATGTTGCAGATGTCACACAACAATTTTGGAGTATGTTAAAATTACAGTATATATTTGTAACAGGTGGAAACAATATCTAAACACTTGTATATGAGGCATACCTATGTTTTGAAAAGAGATTTAAAGTACATTTCTGTCAATATGTACACACGTTTTTTTAAAATATACTTGATTTCCTCCCCCTCCTTCCCCAGCATATTTTTTATTCCCAGTTTTCATCAAAAATATACATGTGACCTTTTTTTAAAAAAAAATACACACAACATCTAAAGTTCACATTACAGTCATATGGCAAAATGCTACAAACCTCACTGATAAGGGAGGATATCTTCAGTTGGATGGCATGACATTTGTAATATTGGTTTTAATGACAGCAAATGCTAGGCTAAGCTAGTACTTTTTACTTTAACATATCATTTGTTTTTTATATTGCTTCATAGATGTGTGAAAGGATATCCAAGAGCCAGAGCCGAATAGCTGTTCTCCAGCATGCAGGAGGTGCGGAGAGAGAGGGAGGAGATGAGGGCGGGACGGAGAGGGGAAGAGTTTATCAGCAGGGCCCATGAACCCTATTTTGAGAAATGCTGGTTTAAATAAATTTAGAGGTTTTATGTTGTACAGAATAGGTATGGAGCTTTGCATTATAAGAGCAAAGTAAAAAGGGATAAGCAGGACAGTGAACTGCATTGAATAAACTTATGTGGTTTCCAGTTTACCTCTGTCTAGCAGTGGGTGTAAGTTGAAAGAGAGAACTAATGTCTCCTTTGCACACTAAGGATCCCACATAGCCTCATCTTCCCGAACTCCACCCTGCCTCTTCACTTTTAAGAGTAAGGGAGCAGGCATGGCAGGGGTTTGCTCCAACATATAGATTCCAGACACTCAGCCTGGAGTTAACCAGGGCTTGCAGGATCAAGCCTAAGGGCAGCAGAAGAATGTAATGGAGGAACAAAATGATTGGTAATGCTAGAGATGAGTTTAGATCTGACCATACAATTAAACTAGATCTGAAGTGATGGGATCAATTCAACCTTTTGGTATAGTATGGTCAACATAACTAAAATTAACATTCTGGCATAGATATTTGTGTGTGTGGCTTTTTAGCTATAAATATTATGAAGTTTTTTTGTTTTAAATGAAATGTTTTGAAACAAACAGTTATTTCAGACTATGGACTGCAGGGGCAGCTCCTGACTGCTGAGACCTCCTGGATATGGTGATGCCTCCTGTGACATGAACATTGCAGGAACAATCAAGTAGGATCAGTATGGTTCAGGTAAGGGAAATTTTTAATGGCTAGTGGGGCTCTGGGAGAAAAGATTGGCGTTATTTTTTACCTTTTGGAGTTTAGCATTGTCATGAAATTATGGTACTTGGGAAGCACAGCAATTTTGGAGATCGAAATTAGAATTTAAAATAACTCTGCCCTTTGGAGCACACAGCATAAAAATATTTTCGCCTTCATTTTAAACAACCTATTTTCAATTCATTGTTAAATGATAAGGTTCAAATATAAGCTGCTAATACTGAAATGTAGTTTTGCCTATACAACATGGAGAAACAAGATTTTTTTGCGGGGGAGGGGGGCACCTTTGGCTTTTATATAAGGAGAAACAGGGAGGCTGGGGTTATTGGGTACTTTGGAAGATTGGATTAGAAAGAACAGGTTGATTATATTTAAAATTATTCTTTTCTATTGATAGACTGAAGCACAAATATGATTCATGCCAAGCATCTCCAAACCACCATCAGTGTTGATTCATAGTATTTGCATGGCAGTCCTAAAATATCCCCTCTCCCCCTCACCTCCTTTCTGTCTTTGCTTAACAGATGTTGCAAATGGCACAACTATTTAAGTTCCATGAGGGAAAAGCTGCTACATGATTTTTATTTTCTTGAATAGAAGAGGAACAAATACATATACAATATTTTCTTAGCAGGGGCTGGATCTTTAACATTACAAATCTTGTACATATTAATTATACCTCATCCCTGAATTTTATTTTATTACTAGCTTTTAGTTACTTTTTTTTTTACTAGTGTATACTGTCATATTTTATTATTCATTTCACAATGTATATGTTGCAATGGAAAGCATTCCCATCTATGAGATGTGTTACCTTTCATATTATTTCCAGTCATGATACTTAGAAGATACATATTGATGTTAATACTTATCCCCCCACAAGTCAATATTTACATTTTTACTGTATTCATCACAAAAACATCTGACATACTTCACACATTGAAAAATAAGGTACCTTATTTTGCCAGTAACTGGAAGTGGAAGTGTGGAATGGTGTTTTGTTTTTTTTAAAAAAAGGAAAGGCACTTTAGAAAGCAGGTCACTATCATTTTTCTTGATTCACACAAGACAAAAGTGAGGCCCGGAGCAGTGAAGCAACTTGCCTATGGTCACCGAGTAGGCCAGTGGCAGAGATGGAAACAGAAGCCAGATTTCCTGAATTCCCATCTAGTGCTTTATCAAGCTGGCCAACCCTGCTTCCCATGAGTAAATAAGAAATTTAAAAAAACTGGAATAAATAAAATATTGAACTTAAAACTCAAAGCTGAATCACAGCTCTGGGTTAGGCGAGAATGCTGTGTCCATTACAAGCATTGTATTGTTCTGATGAGTTCCTGTCTGCATCCTGTAACACTTGCCCATACCGGTATTGCCCTGGCCTCTTCTTTTGTCATTCAGTTTCGCATGCATTCTATAACAATGTGCATTTCCTCACCTTTGGGGGTGAAGCCAGACTTTGAGGCACCTGCTCCCCTACTTAGTGTAAACTTTGCTTGTGCCAATCAGAAGCGAACACAAACAGGTTTTGGGCCCCGTCCCCTATGACACTTTTGTGATGTCATAGTTGGTACTTATGTTTCTGCCTGCCATGTGCAGACAGAGAGAGGAAAACGAATCCCGTGTATCCGTGTATCCCGTGTACCCCACGTAACTGAGCCTGATCACCTCGAAGCCCCTCTCTCAGCTCACGTGTTTCAAATAGAGCTTCTACGTTTACCGGTCGTGTTATGCGTTGGTTTGTATTTGGAAGTATCAATTATTACTAAATGCTGCATCTTTGTTTGTAAATATTGTTAGCAGGTATTTTAGTCATTGTGTGTTTTAAGTTTCATTAACTCTATTAATCAAAAAACTGCTCCCTTACCCCTTGTAATTATCCCCAATAAAACTTTAAATTGATTAATCTTAGTTGTGTGTGTGTGTGCGCGCATCTGCAGCTCGTGTCCTGACCCACACTCTCCTTGCATCCCTTACCTATAGAGTCTGTTGCCACATGCAGCCTGGTAAATAACAGGCCTGCAATTTTTCCTCACCCCTGCGAGTCCGTGGCAATCCACAGTATTACAGTTTGTTAAGCCCAAATTTCCTTTTGCTTTGCTCAAGTAGCTATTCAGGCAGATGCTAAAGAGCACTACACTATCTGGGGGGAAAAACCTGATAATTGTGGGGTGTTGGCCAACTTTCCCTTTCTCAGTGCAAGTAGCTGTAATGTCCAAGGTTGTGAGAGAGCTATTTCTGAATGCATAATGGCTGTTCCATTTACTGATACCATAATTTCACTCATCAGACCTAACCAATTACTTTGCAATGCACTTTGAGAATGAGATACCTTGACTATGAAAATCTATAAGCCCTCTTCTGTTCTAATTAGTTCTGTGGACATTAAAGTATTTGTTTAATCTGTGAGTTGGCAGATATTCCAGTGTTTGAAAGAACCAAGATCTCTGTTAAATTAGCGAGAAATACTTTAAGTCATACTGTAACAAGTTTGAGCCAAATGGTGCTAATGCTAAATGTTGACATAAAGGTGATAGTTTACCCAAACCAAACAAACACCGGAAAGAGCTATATGGCAGATGATTGGTTCTTCAAGTTTTGGCTAACAATCAGATGATTGAAATAGACTTCTAGTGATGAAATAAAGTTATTCCCGTGTCAACAGAACTTTATTGTGATCATAGGCCATTGCAGCTTATCTGGAGAAAAGAATCCAGCATTTGTATATTAACTACTAAGTAAGTCGCTTACAATATTCAACAGGATGTAGAGTATTTTTTAATTTTATGAAGAACTGCAACAAGCCGATTTTGAGCACAGTAAAACCCTAATTGTATCGGGAAGGATATTAAACTGTTTTTTATCAGAGGACACAGTTTGTTCTCATATGGGGGAATACAAAAGAAAATTCTGTGAGCCATCTTCGCAAAGAAATATGGGGACCTTACAGCTTCTCAGACTGAAGATAAAGGCATATAAGGCTTTATCTGTTGTGTGAAGAGGAAAGAGAAAATGGATAAGGTTCGGACACAAACGGATGAGATCATTCCTAGTTTGGAATCTAAAGTTCCTTCCTGTCCCTTGACCTGTTCTGTCTATATCTTTCTATCCACTTTATTTCCCTTTCTCACTTTATTTTGAGAAACACCTGTACTCCCCTCTCCTTCCTTCCTACCCCCTCATAGCCTTCCTTTTGCTTTGGCAGCAAAATCTGACCACAATTCAAGCCCAATATGTGCTTGAACAAGGAGGGGAGATGCAGATGTATTTTTATTGAGGAAACACACAACATTGAGGCATGTTTTTGCCTTCACTTTCTGAAAACCCCTTAATATGTGAGAAAATATATGAACAGGTCTGAGAGTTTGTTCCAAGCTGTTCAGAAAATCATCTTCCTCAGAAACACTTCCAGAGAATAGAATGGCTTGAAATTATTAGGAACAGTGAGTCTTCTGGTACCTCCTGGGCAAGTACAAAGATGGGTCTAAACCTCTGAGACATGAGGAGGACTGAACCACGGTAATCATTTCACTCTATCTGCAGAACACCAGTCAGCTCTGGGATGGTGTTCCTATTAGTAATTCACATGTCGCTTGACACATGCTTCATGGATATTTTCATTTTCAGAATGGACATAGCTTGTGGGAGCCCTTTCTTCATATTCTGCCACCAAAATGAGAAAACAATTTAGGTGATTTCTCACTCTTCTCAGATGACATTTGTTATTTCTCAAGACACAGCTGTATCACTAATCATCCCTGATGGAGAAAATGTTATGCCCAAGGTTCATAAATCTAACAAAGAGCAAAATGTTTGTTTTTTGGAATGCATTTTATTGCATCGAGATCCATGTATTTTCAAAAATATTTAACCAGCAGGGTAACTCCTCAATTCCAAAACCAATCATCCTTTAATTATTTCTAATTATTGAGATGCAATACTGTGCCACACAGCCTATACTAACACCGGTTATTTCTCAGGGGTGAAAAAAAACCTACAAACATTTTCAAAGTGTCTATTTGTATGAGATGGTTTGCCAAGTGGTGTTGCCTCTCCTGTGAATTTTAATGGAACTCTCAATTTGTTTCCCCAAGTCCCTCGCTTTTCTCTTCTCTTGGAATTCATACACCTTGAGTACACATTCTTTATTGTAGGATAAGGGGAGAACATATTGTGAGAGCATCTTGTTAAAATATTACTGCAAAAATCATCAATATACTAAAATAAAGAATCATACCCATAACATATGAGACTCACTTGGAAACAGCCCATCTATTACACTGATCTTGACACCAACTCCACATCTTGAGAGATACAAGGTCCAATAAATGCATATTGTCAGTATCACAGTCTGGTAACAAATGAGTTTCAATTTACTACAGTCAATCCTGCATCTACCCAGAGTCCACACAGTGAGTCATAACCCCTTGCTAACACGGATATCTTCTGTGGGTCCAGGCGGAGAGTGGAAGAGGTATAAATTAAAAGCCAGTTTAGGCAGTATTAACCAGCTCTCTTCATCATGCATCTTTTGTAGGGAAGCAACAATGGATTTGACCTTGACCACAACTCCTTTAGGGAAAGCAGATTACGGTTTGTAAAGATAGCACAAAAAATAAGTAAGCCATTAATACCACATCATGACTCACCCACATCTGCTCTGGATGGGAACCGAAAGTAGTTTTTTTTTTTTATTTAGTGTGTAACTAGTGAAGGCTGAGTGTGACTTGATACCTATTTCTCAGATGTAAACTTTGAAGGGATCCCTAATATATAAAAACACTGGAAGAAGGAACAGAAAAACAGGTACAGTGGGGCAAAGAGATTCAAACCCAAAACTCATATATAGTGATCAATAGAAATTGTATAATAGTGTATATGTGTTGCAGCTCCAGCTGTGAAACAATTTACACAACTTATGCATTTTAGCCTTGCACTCCCACCTGAAGACAATGAATAAACTAGTTGGATTAGGTCCGTCGTTATTCCTGAGATTGCAACTTGTCATTTTTTCCCTTTCTTAGGCTACAGAGTATGTGAAAATCATGACAGATCATGAGTTTTTAATGCTTTGTTTCTTGCCCTTATAGAGTAATTCTCACTTCCTCTTTTCATCTCTCATATTCCTGTTGTGCTGAAACAAACCCCTTCCAGCAAGGCTACTGTAAATTTCAGGTCTCTGAGCATTGTGTTTGAATGATTTGAGGCCAACAGCAGACTGAGTTTTGAGATATGAGTTTTTGGTATAATTGTCCCTCTTGCACTAGGAAAGAGGCTTTTAAAATATCTTATTATACCTTTGTGACTGTATGAATTATATCCCTCTAATCTCCACAAGTCAGTTCTTTCCATTGTCATAGTGACACCTGAATACAATCAGCAGCAAGCTTCTCTATTTTCGGAACCTTTAAATTAATCACAAGCTAATGACAACTATAGACACTATCTTTCCCACTAGCCTCCCAGATACAAGACCTCCATACTTTATCAAAAAAGACAGGGTCCTAAAGCAAGGAGGGAGCAGTGGTCAAAAACATTTATCTTCGAACTATCCTATAGTATCCCCATTGCATGTGAGCAATCTGCAACTCAAGTTCTAAGCCAGAAACCACAGTACCTCAGCAGCACAGAGGCCGAAAAGGGCCAAAATCAGAATGTCATTGTTTATAGGGGAACACAGAGTGTCAAGGTAAACAACCCAGAACAAGGAATAATGGCTCAAGTTGCAGTGGGGGAGGTTTAGTTTGGATATTTTCACTAGGAGGGTGGTAAAGCACTGGAATGGGTTACCTAGGGAGGTGGTGGAATCTCCTCCTTTAGAGTTTTATAAGGTCAGGCTTGACATAGCCTTGGCTGGGATGGTTTAGTTGGGGATTGGTCCTGCTTTGAGCACGAGGTTGGACTAGATGACCTCCTGAGGTCCCTTCCAATTCTGATATTCTATGATTCTTTGATTCTATGAACACTCTAAGCATTCCCCACCAAGAACTCAAATTATCAATGCTGTTGTCCTTGACCTGGAGTGCACACAACAGGAAACATTAAAAAAAAGGTTTTCTTTAATGTAGACCAGGGAAGAGTAATATGTCTCTAAAGTAATTTCAAAGTGAAAAAGAAGAAAGCAATAAGCACAGTGGTTGGTAGATTAGAGACTGTGGGAATAAGTGTGCTTAGAGCAAAACCTTCTTATCCAAATGAAGAGAAATGAGGAAAAAGCACTAAGGACAGAAGTGCCATAGTGTAGCCAGATCTATTTTGACTCAGCTTATTTTCTCCATTACTGAGAAGGGGCAGCTATGCCATCAATCACAGTCAGATCATTTTTCCCCCTGTTAAATAGACAACTTGTCAGGCAGGCAACTAAATGTATGTTATGCTTCAACAATGCCACGTAGGATAAGAATCCACACACTGAGTGTGACTTTCACAATACAACAATTCATTACTATAGGATTGTTGTGGCTGCAAATAAAGCTCTGAAGGCAAATTTCCCAACAGCCATTCACCAGAGTCAACATCAGTTGAACCTTAGTGGAATGGAAAAAAATGTTAACTTCACAAAACATATAGCTGATTGAAATACAGCCTCCCCAGGAAGCTGAATACTCCCAGGCTAAAATATTTAGCTTATAGGAATATACTATCCAAATTTTAAGGAAATAAGATGAAATTGATCTGGGTTACAATACAGGACAAAACTTCAGAAGAAATCTAAGTTTAAAAAATGGAATTTCATTACAAAGAATTTCACACTGTAAAATGAAAATATTTTTTAAAAAGAAACACAGGCCTTCTAAGATGGGACAGATAATAAACAATTTGGTGTAAGCAGAAAACATTTTTCTTTAGTTAGTTTGAATCTGGACTCACTGATTAAGCTCAAAACTTCATTAGGGGTTTTGTCATATTCTTCCACTGGTGACCCATATATTAAAATGTCATCCATAAAAAAATTACAGTCCCATTTATGTTCTTTGGCAGCTCTGTTCAAACTTGGAAAACTTCAAGAGTGCTGGTAATCTTTGAAAACAAAATCTCCCAAATGGCGTAAATAATGTACTAAAGGATTTTGGCAGACCACTTGAGTCACCTTGCTTGGAGAATATAGTAGATTCTGTGACTTTAGGGACAGAGTCTTACTATGTTAGGAGGATATATTTTTTTCTCATTACTGCTTCATTTAGTATTTTTAAGATCCACTTAGGTTTGTATTTCCCCATTTTCTTCTTAGTGACAGGAAAGTTATTATAGAAGCTGGTTACTGGTTTGGTGAAATCTAATCATAGTAAAACTATCAGTTTGGGGGGCTATTCTTTGCAGTTTGCCCTGTTTCAGGGTTCTCAATATTGCTCCTCCAGCAGCCATGGTCACAGGCTCACTTACAGTTTATATTATGTTTCTAAAAGCCCATGCTTCAGGGATTGAAATGGCCAGCTGCAGGAGTCATGGAAGGGATTTGTTTATATGTTTTAGGGGAAGGGAGGCTGGTCTCCCTTTGAAGCACCAAAGATAGCCATAACTGGAGATCAGCCATAGCTCTGAGATGGCACTGAACATTTTGTATCTCAGGTGCGTGGCTGGTTGGTCCTCTCTCACATGCCCAGGATCTAGTTCAGGGATGGGCAAACGTTTTGTCTCGAGGGCAACATTGGAGTTCAAAATTGTGTGGAGGGTCAAGTAGGGAAGGTTGTGCCTCCCCAAACAGCCTAGCCCCACCCTCTGACCCCCACCTACTTCCCGCCCCTTGACTGCCCCCCTCAGAACCTCTGACCCAACCACACCCTGCTCCTTCTCCCCTGATCACCCCTTCTGGAGACCCCCCACTCTAACTGCCCCACCAGGAGCCTACCGCCTATCTAAGCCCCTCCATTCCTTGTCCTCTGACTGCCTCCTCCAGAGATCCCTTGCCCCTAATCACTCCCCCAAGACCACACACCCCTGCTCCCTGTCCCCTGACTTCCCTAACCCCTAGTCACAGTCCTGCCTCCTGATAGGCCCCCTGGGACTCCCTTTCCCTAGCCAATACCCCTGTTGCACATCCCCTGAGCCTTTATTTATGCCCTTTATCCAACTCCCCGCCCTGGCCCCCTTACCACGCCACCGCTCAGAATAGCCTGTCTGGCCCAGAGCCAGACACACTGCCTCACTGGTCCACTGGAGCACGCAGCTCTGCCCCCCAGAGCGCTGCTCATGTGGCATGCTGAGGCTGCGGGGAAGGGGGATGGCATGGGAGGGGCTGGAGCAGCCTCCCCAGCTGGAGCTCAAGGGCCAGTTAGGAGGATCCCGTGTGCCGTAGTTTGCACACCCTTGATTTAGTTGATCACCCTAATGGAAGGAACTGTTCCTTTGGTCAGATTGGCAATTATCTTGGGTTTTTTGTAACCTTCTTCTGCAGCATGTGGCTCTGTGTTACTTGCTAGGATTATCTGAGTATATTTCAAGTAATTATTTCCCTGCCATTACTGGTGCACCTCAGTCACTGGTATTCTCTCCCTGTGGCTCATAATACTTTAGTCTCCTGGGGAGCTCTGTAATACTTTGGTCTAAGTTTGATTTCTGGGTTTAGTGTATTAGTGCTGGGTAGCCTGCAATATATAGGAAATCAGACTAGATAATCTGGTGGTCCCCTTCTAGGCTTTGATTATAGGGGGGTTCCTCTGCCTCCCAGCTCCATGGGAGCCAGTTTAAATTACATTTTAGAGGAAAAGACTTGAGTATGAGGCACTCTGGGGTCTCGTGCACTCTGAAGTCTTTAGTAAATTTTTATGCAGTGAAAAGAGCAGTGCAAAGCAGTATGAATGGGGAGGAGTTAATTATCTGGTTCCTAAATTGTTACATATTCATATATTTGCCTGGAATATTTCCTAAGCAAGAACCAAAAAGGTATTTAAATGTTGCCTTCTGAGTTTTCTGTAATCCAGACATCTGCAGATACCATGACAACAAAAGTTAAATTACAGGCATTTTGGCTGACAAATACTTCTATGAAGTGATTCTTCTTAGTTAATGTTTTCATTTGTCTACAGTTGCCATGGCATAATGGAAGATGCCTTCATACATTCTTTTTTAAAAATTGCACTTATATGATTATACTGTCTAGCTCCACCCATATTTCCACTTTTGAAATATGTAAAACCTTCAGCAGTAAGTCTACCATGGTGGTGTACTGAAAACTGTTAAAATTGTAATCACTTTAAATCCTATGGGGTTTTCCTGCCTACAGGCTGGGGCTCTGTAGGAAAGCACAAGATCAGAGTTAATTCAGACAGCCAGACAGTCTAAATTATGGAAGGATTCGTTGTGCCTCTCTGTTTTGGGTTCTTAAGTATTATCATTTAGATTCTAAGACAAAGTAGTGGTAATTTTCAACCTTAAAACAAAAATGTGTATATTTTTATTTCGCGGTTTGTACACTGTGAATATAATATGAGTAAAATATCAGTGTGGCACATACTATTCATCTGTATGCAACAAGCCTCTGCTTTTAAATCCAAAACCTAGTTTTGTGAACAGGGTTGGCTCCAGGCACCAGCTCAGGAAACACGTACGTGGGAGGCACATACTAAGGAGTGGCATTCTGGTCAATCCTGGGGTGGCTGCCTTTTTTTTTTTTTTTTTTTTTTTGCTTTGGCAGTTCAGGCAGCTTTTTTTTGTTTGTTTGTTTATTTGGGGTGCCAAAAAAGGTAGAGCCAGCCCTGTTTGTGAACTACCAGCTTGCACAATTTTAAAAATCTACCAATCGCGTTTTACTCCCTGCGTACTTTACGTCAATAAAATTAAACTAGATGTGAGCTAACCAGATGTGAGCATCTTTGGACAAAGCTGTTTAGGAGCCAACATTTCCTGATTTGGACTTCATTGAAAAGCTTCAGTGTTAGCCTGGAATAAAAGATGTACCATTTGTTAAAGACAGTAGCCATCAGTCATTGTAAAAGTCCTTTTATAAGTGGTTTATTTATGCAGCTATGAGGAGGACTTTTGCACTGATCGCAATTGAAGTGGTAAGCTCAGAGGAATGTAATTGTTCCATAATATTCCTCTGAAGGAAATAGGAGGGAACAATGTGTAGTAATGCAAATTTCCTTTTGATTCTTACAAATCCCTTGCTGATGGGATTTTATTTGTAAGGGTCTGTTTTAACATTTGCTGCTCTACTGGATACATTGTATGTTCTGGTGACAGGATTTTTCTATGCTAGAGCACGGGCTGATTTTATAGGTAAGTCACATAAATATATATTTGACACTAACACTAAACCACTACTATGCAGCTATAAGTTACAACCCCCCCCCCCCACCACCACCACCACCAAAACTGCTTTGGTGGTGGTAAGCAGCTAATTGGTTAAGTGTTAGAGATGGGTCTCTGAAGATTTTTAAAGTGAAAATTATACAGTGCATTGTGACATGTACTGCTAAATATGTGGCTTGTCAAATGTCCATGCAAAATGTTTGGGCTAAATAGATAAGCTATAGTAAATGCATGCCAATTACTGTTCCTGGGTTGCCCAGAGTACATTATTTACTATTCAGACATGTTCACACCCTGAATTCCACCAGAGGGCAAGATTCAATTACAAAAATATAGATGTCTTCTGCAGCATAGGGATACAAAAGGCCAAAAAAGCCCTAACAAAAACACTTTTCAGCTTTTCCAGGGTTTTCAAAGCTGTCTGCCTATATAAACAAAATACAACACTGGTCAAAGACAGATGTGAGAAGAAACTGATGAAACTGAGGGCAAACAAAAATATTTGGTCTAAAAGTCAAACAATGGTTACTATGGGTACAGTACTATTTTACCTACTTACCTGGGAACGGATTTCAAAACTACAAATATGAAACTTTCATTACCTGCTTTAAAAAAAGAAAAGATTTCTATGCCTGCTTTAATCACAGAAGATTCCAGAGCACTTTAAAGACAGTGCATTACGGAGCTGCCTGTGCAGTATACATGGTATTTTTTTTCCAACAAGTTGCTCTTAAAAGCATAGAAGCCAAAAATTTCAAAAGAACTGAACAGCCAATAGCTCATGGTTAGGTGCTGAAATGAAGTGGCCAGATTTCCAAAAGATCTCAGCACTTAGAAAGGTCCACTATTTGCATAATAAAGAGAAAAATGAAAACCTCATGTACATCAAATTCAATATCTTTAAAAAGCTGTTGAAACAATCCGTTAGCTGAAAAACTCTACTGAAATAATATTTGTGCCTACTTAGTTCAGATGTTTGTTTGTTTTTAAATTAGATATATGCATGATTTTCCAATTTTTGCATTCAGAAAATTACTGAATATAGAAAAAGATGAGTGTCAGAGAAACAAAGAGATTACAGAATATATCTGAATGGTATTCAAGCATTTGACAGAGTGCTCTATGAAATCGAATGAATAGTAACTCTCCAGCCATGCACATTTTCTCCAACTTTGTTACAGTACTGAACATTTCATAAGACATCAGTCCTTCCATGGCTAACTTTTCTGTGTCAGGCCCCCAATAGCTTACTCCTTGATTGTCAAATCATTCTATTCTTAGGACCATCAGTGGTAGAATCATAGGACTGAAAGGGCCTCAAGAAGTCATCTAGTCCAGTCCCCAGGCAGGAGTAAGTATTATCTGACAGGTATTTGTCTAACCTTCTCTTCAAAATCTTCAATGATGGAGATTTCACAACCTCCTAAGCAATTTATTCAATGTTTAACTACTCTGACAGTTAGGAAGTTTTTCCTAATATCCAACCTAAACTGCCCTTGATGCAATTTAAGCCCATTGCTTCTTGTCCTACCCTCAGAGGTGAAGAACATTTTTTTCTCCCTCCTCCTTATAACAACAACCTTTTATATACTTGAAAATTGTTATGTCCATTATCAGTCTTCTCTTCTCCAGATTAAATAATCCAATTTTTTTTTCAATACTCCCTCATAGGTCATTTTTGCTAGATCTTCGCAAAAATTGGAAAAAAAATTGAATAATCGCAAAAACTATTAATCTGAGAACCATTGTGCCAGAGTCAACCTTCTGCGTATTAACATTCTCCATGGGCCTGATCCAACTCCCATTTAAGTCAATAGCAAGTAGTCGGGCCCCGACAATGCCCTCAGACTAAATTACTGTAAACAGGGCTTCTTTTGAACACATCATTCTTGAAAGTATCACCCCAAAAATGTCACAGTATGTAACTCTAGAAATTGTTTTTGCCAATCAGTGTTGAGGTTATTCCCAGAAGTAGGTCACTTTTAGGACACAGTTATTGAAGAAGGCATTGATCACCAGCTTAGAAGCACTGTTTATGCAGGCAGGAATTTTTTTTCTTTGGGGTTGCATAACTAGAGTTCAGTATGGTCAGTTCACCAATATAAGCTGCTTAAATATTTATAGTAAGAATACCCAAATTAACTTCCAAGGCCTAACTGAAATATTTTCACATTATTCAACTGCCCTCTGAAAAACCTGAACAAGAAGTGTCACCACAATCTACATCAGATATTTTTTGATACTCTGTGCAACTACTTCCTTTGGAGAGTTATTAAAGTAGGTGTCATGATTGTCAGTCTTATAATGTTTTCCAGTTAGTGTTTCAGGATACCTATAAATCCTCCTTATGAGTATAGCAAATTTCATTTCCTCACATAACTGTAAACTCATGAATTCAATAAATTTCATTATGGTAAAACGAACTCTCCAGCAGCTTGTTCCCTGCTAAGTGACTGGCAGCAAGTATTTAACGACTTCATTATTTCACTGCTATAGAGTACAATGTCATCCCAACAATAAAATATACAGTATACATCATTAACAGCTCTGTCCTGATTTTGAGCAGAAGCATGAACCATAAGCAACAAATACACACATTAAGTACATGGCCTAATGAAAGTGGCAGGCTTCACACAGCATCTAGAAATAACATGTGAAGCCTAGGATTGGTGTACCTGAAGTGTATTGGGCCAAATGCAGCTCCAAAATGTGGCATTTAACTATCTTCATCACAGTATTGAAATTCAGCCTACGGGTGCCAAGATCTAATGCTGCCCATGGATGAAAATTGAATTTTTCATCTCGGGATCTGTATTCTCCATCATGGTCACAAACAGCTCAGTATCATGCTAATTTCAGGTAGCCCTCAAAATTCTGGCAAGTTCTTGGTTGGGTATAGCTGAGAGCACCTGATGATTTAAAAGTCTGACTGAGTAATCAACTGAAATAATTTTTCATTTACTGTTGTAGCAGGTAATTCATTTAAACAACAGAGAAAAGTGTATTATTTTAAAATGTGCTCTCTTCTGTTTTTGTGAGACTCTCTAGATGATTTAAATCAAGAGAGAAAATGAAGTGTGCCTACAGAATTGTATCAGTTTCTTCCAACTCTCTTATCTTCATCTACATGGTCTTCACCATGAAATTCCTCCTCATACCCTAACTCTTAAATATGCTGTACAACACATTGAAAACAACACTCAGTGGGCAACAGAACAAGTTTCCAGTGTTAATGCATGTTCTGTCAGTCAGATAGTCCTGAAGAAGCCCAGAGCAATAGCAGCATGACCAAGGATAAAAAATTATACAGGATGTAACCATTCTGCCCATCAGAGTTGGCAGCAACAAGGGCCGGGTTCAGTATCCAGGGGTTCCATTCTAATGACACAATACAAAACCGGCTCGAGCCCCCACCCAGTGACCTGGGACAGCCATATACCACCCTTCTGGGCACCTCTAAGAGGCAATACTTCCCCTCTCGCAAGCACCGAGTCTGAGTGTACCAAAACCCTTTTAATGACAGAGAGAAACACTGTGGCATATTATTGGGTAAACACCACAAACAAAAGTCACAAACCAAACCACTTTAACTTCTCTCAAACTATAAATAACAAAGTAATGAATAAAAATAAATGAAGGAAACACTCAAATTGGATCATCATAATTAGCAATCTCTGCCTGGTATGAATTTAGCTTGGGGGGCATGGATCAGCTTTCACATCACACTCCCCATCACTAGCCTGCCTGGTCCAGGCAAGGTAATAGTCCAACCTCCAGACCAAATTCAGTGATGCATCCTGGTCACGTGCCACCTGAGATACATTGCTCATGCACTAAGAAGAATTTAGCTCTAGCTAGAGAAAAATAATTAATACAGTTGTAAAGTCCGGAAGTCCTAACAAGACCCTGGAATACTCTGCCTGCTTCTGTGTTGTAGGCAGGATATTCTTGAAGTAAACTACAAGAAAAATGAATATTTTTACCATTGGTAACACTACTAGTGAGAGAGAAATGGGCTCCATTATAACATAATTAGAATGCTAAACCACCTCTAAATTTAGAGTAGATTAATTTTACACATGTACAGTGTTATTTGCCAGACACAAACTGCAATGGTTCCTGGCAATGCCATTTAAAACAGAATGATTTATGGAAACAGAACTCAAGCTACTGTCTTCCAATGTAAGAAAAATCTGTGTCAAACTATTGCCTTCAAGGTCCAGTCCTGCAGGTAGCACTAAACTATCTGAGTCACAGATCATCAAATGCTCCCTCAAGTCAGTGGATACTTTGGTATCACCCAGACGGTTTCACAATTTTCTGAACTAGTTTTGCCCATCTTGAGATATCACTTGAGATGCAAGGTATATGTGCATATGCCAACGGTCATCTTCAGTGGCACTTATGGACGTGCATTGCATGTTAATGCCCATAATTGACCGGAAAGCAAGGATGGGATTTTCAAAGCTGCCTAAAAAAAAAAAAATTATGGAAAGGGTATCCTGGTAGCATAAGAAGCTTTATAATTCTCAGAGTAGCGCTGTGTACACTAACAAATTATCTCTCTCAAGGTTCTAAGATCTTTTGTGGAGTTGAGTCTTCTACATGAAACCCAGTTTTCGTTACCACCTCAGTGAACTGAAGTAACCTGTTCAAGTATCTTCTTATAAAATACATCAAAAGTGTGGTTAATGCATCTGACTTGTTTGATATTAGCTATATTCTGAATTTACAAAAACAAAACAAACAAAAACACTTTCCCTTCCTTAGGCTGCTACCACTAACCTCTCTTGTGGCAATTCCCAAGTTATTCTCACAGGACCATATCTCTGTTCTGTATCCTTATTGTAAAATGCCATCTTAAGGTGTCCAAGTTCTAAACATATATGTACAAGATCAAATCTATATAGCATATTTACTTTTTTTCTTTAAATTAAATCAATACTTATTCCACTAAAACATCTAGCCACTTCCTTCTGCACACCCCATAATAATCCGGGTTCCTTACAACATGGATAATGACCACTTAGAAACTTTCCATACACTTAATAAGATTTGATTACTATTAAAATATACTGTATTTTTCTGCTTTTGGATATTTTTTAAATCTATTTAATTGATTTTGGCAAAGAAAGAAAAATCCAATGTTTGAAGAACATGGGGGTTTTACAGAGATGAAAAAAATATATTATAACTAAAGGCTTTTTTTGGCCCCAAATGCCTAACTTAGTAAAAGGCCTTTTGGGAGCACGAACCTAGAGAAAAAGAAGACTTGCAGTTACATGGTCAATTTTTCCATTAATTTATTGAGGAAAGCATAGAATTGTAAAATTCATTTCTAGGAGTTAGAAGAGGCTTTTACTGAATTCTCTTAGACTTTGAAGGGTACACTTGGAAGTGCTTGAGATAAGGACTAAAATGGCATAGGCTTTATTATACAGCAATAGCTTTAGCTACAACAAGGGCCTTCTGGAAGCTGAAGCAATCAAAACGTCAGACAACTAAATCAAAGATATACCAGCTGATAAACAAAAGGAGATCTGTGGGTAAATCAGTGTTTTTTCCTTTATTTAAAGTAATTCAGTGCTAACTCTACTGATATCCTATGGAGCACTGCAACAGGATTGCAAATATTTTGATCCAGTATATGGGTGTCCTTGGACAGTAGCTACAACAGTGTCTGAATTTTCATTCCTCTTTATGATAATTGTGCAGCTACTATGCTAAAAGGAAAGCCACAACAGCTTACTCCTGGTAATAGTTCTAGTTGACTTTTCCTTTAAAATAATTGGAAGCTGCTGAGAGAAGAGTTTTCAAATTTCACAGCTGATGTGGCTGAGATTGTGATCTTTCATATTGGGGAAATAGACAGATATAGCATGATGGCATGACCTATCGCGAGAGAGAAAAGAACCAGTAGCCATGCAATGAAGAGCACAGCAAAGAAAGAGTTCAGTTTATCCTAATTTCCAATCACAGAGCTCAGCATTAGTCACAATATACCCTTCCTAGCTAGCTTCTGTTTATTTCCTTTTAATTCTCACCCAGTCACCCAATTAGCACCTTATTAACTACTCACACAGGGCTTCTACTTTCAGACAAGTCCACTGTAACTTATAACTCATTATATACATAAAGACCATTGCATCCTATACTTCTGCTTCAGGTATAAAACAGATTCTAGTGAATAGCAGCCTATAAACAGATCCTGCAGTGGATTTTAACTTGAAGAGCTACCATTACTTCCTGTAATTTACAGTAACCATATTAATGAACATTAGATATGTAAGGCAACATGCTGTTTTAATAGGTATATTGCATTACCGTAGTTTAGATGTATGTATGTATGTATGTAATCAGTAACATTACATTTCATATTGTTCCATATTCTTGGCACTCGTGGGCCTGCATTTTGACTCTCAGCTAATGTATTGCTTCCAAAGGGTCAGATCTTCAGCTGCTGTAAACAATAGCTCTAATGACTTCAATTGAACAATTTTAATTTTCTCCAACTGAAAATCTCTTCCAAATATCAGCTATTTTGAAGCAAAATATGAAAATATCTTACAGAACCTCATTGGGGGTTAATGCCTTTCATCATGAACTGTTTATCCACCTGTGGGCCAAATTAATAGTGCACTGGGTAATCAAGGATTTTTGGGAAGCATCCAGGAGAAGGGCGATTTTCTATCATTATAACATTTGACTGGGAGCAGATCCCCAGCCAAAGATGTGTTTGGTGTGCAAGGGTGTATTATGCAAAAGGAAACAAGGAGAAACTGGGGGTAGTGTGGCTATTTCTCCCACCACACCAGATCCAAGACTGAGTTGAAAGCAAGAAAGACCAGGTGTGAGCAGCTGATATAATGGGATATAAATATTTAATTATACACACACACACACACACACACAATATAAAAATATATATAAATTAAAACAAATGCACAGGACTTTTTAAAATCTCAACAATCATACGCTCTGGTCACAAAAAAATATCCTTAAATGTATTGGTTTGTTTTTTATTTAATTAAAATGATCTCCTGATCCAGCTGTTGGTGGATGCCAGCTTGTGAAATAATTGGAAACCCCATCGAACACAAGTAGTATTCGAGTCCAGAGCAAAGTTGTAAACCAATTTCGGAAACAAATCTTGCAGCCATTGAAGTCCACTGGCCCTTTTCCTTCTACTTCACTAGGAGCAGGATTTGGCACTTCCTGTTTAGTTCTGATTCAAACATTAGTGGAAGAAATGTATATTTGCAGCACATGAGGTGTGTTTTCAGTCAGACTGATGCACAATTCCCTGTTTAGAGATATAAACTTCTGGGGCACGGGACAAGCAGTAGCTTCATATCACTCCATCCATAAATCTGTGAAAATATGATTGAGCCCATAAACATCATAATTAAACTGGGCCAAATCTTTCAAGTCCTTATACAGAGCCTGTGACAGAATCTCTCTCTTTATGCACGCCCTACACACTATTATAAAAATGTTTGTAAGCGATCATTTGAAAACTCAATTTGCTGGTCAGTATTGTCCTAATAAAATATGTGGGGCAACATTGTATGTGAAGTTTTAAGATTCCCCTATATTGTATTATTAACACATGTTCCAAATCTCAAAGTCCTGCCTGAAAAGAAATTTGCAAACAAGCCAATCCTAAAAAAAAGAAAATGTCTGCTCTGCTTCATTTGCATGTAAATAGTAAACAGAGTCATCAAGTAAGGAGGGAAACAAAGGAAGCTCAAACAGGTGAGAAAAAGCCAGCAGGGGTCATCCTTCCCCATAGATTCTGTCTTCAAGTGCCCAGCTGGAAATGTTTTTCAAGTGACATGCTGAAACTCAGTCCCAGGTTTACAATGGTGCCAGTGGTGTCATGGAGCCGGGCCCATGCTCAGAAGGGGTCCCGGCCTGCTCCTCTTGCACTGCACCCTGAGACCCCGCCAGCCGCTGGCTCCCACCACTTGCTCTCTCAGCCTGCCCACCAACCAGCTGAGGGCTCCTCTCTGCCCCCTGTCCCCACCCACCGGCTCCTCTCTGCCCCCTGGCCAGACCCAAGTGCACTTCCAGCTCTGGGCAGTCTCTGCTTTCCACCACCTGTGGGGCCCCACCTGTCTACCCAGAGCTAAGAAGCCTGGCCAGTTTCAGTCAGGTTGGGAGGCACCTTCCGTATCTCCCTGGACACACCATAATAGATTTAAAAGTCACCATCTTTCAGCAAAAATACTTCAAGACCATACTGCAAAGAGAAACTGCAGAGCTGCAATTCATTTGCAAATTTGATACCATCAATTTCAGATTGAACAAAAACTATAAGTGGCTATCTAACTACAAAAGCAGTTTATCCTCTCTCAGTGTTCACGCCTCCAGATCAGCTGCTAGAAGAAGAGCTCATCCTCCCTGATTAGAGATAACAAGCTAGTTCAGCCTGATTGGACTAACCTTGTTATCTCCAACCTGGTCCTTGCCTCTTATTTATTCCTGCCTTGGATACTTCCACTGCATGCATCAAACAAAGTGGGTATTAGCCCACGAAAGCTTATGCTTCAATACTTCAGTTAGTCTTTAAGCTGCCATAGGCCTCCTTGTCTCTTCTGCAATTCCAGACTAACACGGCTACCTCTCTGATTCTTGACATTGATCTTTTGGGACCTACAGGCTTAGCCCTGTGCTCAGGGAACTTTCCCTTCCCGTTCCCATGACCAGAGACACACAATCCACATAGGGACAGGACCCTATTATGTTTTGGCAAGCAGAGCTGGCTATCCACACAGCATAATTTGTATGCCACAAACTGTGCTCTGCCTTAGATAGCACGATTCCACTCTGTTCTCAGTGTGTTACTGTGCCCAATTATACCATTTAGCCTTTAGGTTGGAAATGTGCTTCTGTGATCCAGGCACCTGGCTAATGAGGAGCAAGGATGGACCAGGCCTCAGGCCTTCTCCTACTCCTCATGAGATGCTAACACTAATGCCAGCTCTAACATGGAATTGTGGCTCTAAGTCTCCAGAGTAATTTTAAGTGGGGAACTCTCTGCGGCATACCCTGCTTGTACACTGAATCAAATCCAGACACAGCCTGCCCTACAATGCTGCAGTAACAAAAGTTACCTAGGATCAGGTCCTACATGCACAAGAATAATATTATCTCTATATCCTATGTCTTGAATAGATTATTTTCCCACATCTCTAGAAATGTTCAAAAATGTCATGACTTTGGGCCATGTTACCAGGAGTCAATTCCAGCATTACTTGGCAGCTAGTGACAAATCCTCTCATTTAAATTCTAACAGAGAGAATGGATTAAGATCTTTATGTTCACAAAGCCAAACAAATATTTAATTCAAAATTTCATAACATCGCTCACATAATGACTTATTGGAGATAGGAATTAATATAAAAGAACAACAAAAGGATGGACATCACCTGTAACTCAAAGGAAACATTCTGGCTACTTCATATAAATAGATTGCAATGGCTAGCCAGAGACAGAATGTCCTGTTGGACTCTTAATATCTTTTTATTAATTTACTACAATAATAAAATACAGCTTTGAAATCAAGGATGAGATAATAAGGTGAATTACGAGCATCAGCAAGAGAAATTAACATCACTGTATTCACTATAATCACACATTTAGGACTGTGGATCAGATTTACAAAGGTATTTAGGCCCCTAAAAATGTTATATTTTCAAGGAGAGTTTGGCACCTAACATAAGCACTCTAGTAAATCCAATTAGACACCTGTCTGTAGCTGTAGGCCCTTCTTCATATATGCAGTTTTCCCTTCCCCTCACCCCAACCCTGTTGATCAAATTCAGTGGCACACACTGTAAATTTTTAGAAACCTATGAACAGAAGATAATGGTTTAGAACAACAATGTAACAGCATTTGTATCTGCTATCACCCCCTTATAATAATCAAATGATACACAGGAAACATATGGCACATTCATGTTGCCCGACAGAGTCCCCCAATACCAAAAGTTACCACAAAGAAATCAAATAGGATATACCACTCACAAAATTTTAAACACTGCCATTTGGAAGCAAGATTTTTGAAAGTCAATTACTATGACTTTCGTCTTCCAACTGGTTGCCCAGGGAGCTCCACTGATTTCAGTGGGATTTTCCAAGGGTTCTTGAGTCAGACCCAGAACAAACTGCAGAATTGCATATTATATTAGCAATATCATACAATGGATTACTTCCTGAAATTACAACATGAAGCATGCAAGATCTATTTGCAGCCCCCTGTAACCCTAAAACTGCTTTAGTGGTTTTGCCATCGTGGTTGAGAGTACTGAAAAAAAACCTTTATGGCTGTTTGGCAAGGGTGGTCTGATGAAGTAAGATGTTCTGAGTCTCGTGGGACCTTTGCTTAAGCTAGCCATCAAGACTGGATCTTTCAGCTAGGACACGCATTTACGCCCGCTTCTGTGCCACAGAACTACAATCTTCTGAATCAGAATGTATCAACCTACTGGATACTACCATGCTGCCATAATAAACACAATGAGTTATTTAGTTGTAAAAACATCTGGACATATCTTCTCAGTGCTATACTCCAGGATCCTTTAGTCAACTAGCAGAAGCTCAACTACATTTTCCTCCATAGTTCATTAACTAAGGCCTGGGCTCTGGGCTATAATGGGGGCGGGGAGGGAGTTCGAACTAAGATACGGAACTTCAGTTATGCAAAGTAGAAATATCTTAGTTCAACTTAACTGGCCATCCTCATGGCAGCAAGTTGAGTATGATGGCTCCCCCATCGACTCCGCTTACTCCTCTTGCAGAGATGGAGTTCCAGAGGTGACGGGAGTGTATTCAGGGATCAATTTATCGTGTCTAGATAAGACGTGATACATCAAACACTACCCGCCAAACCGGTGAGTAGTATAGACAGACATACCCTAAGAAGAATCAAATATATTAGTTCTTCCCTCCTCACAAAAAAAATCTACAAAATTAAGTTCCTTTGAACATTAGGTAATGGCTCTGTAAAAAGTAGAATGAATTATTACAGTATATTTTGTTAAAGGAACGATAACTCAATTTAATCTTAATAAAAAGGAAGGGAATATTGCCAATTTATAGCAGGACTTTTTATGATTAATGTTAATTTGATAATTAATAAGATGGCATAGGTTCTTCATTCTTTAAATACTTATCTTGTCAGGTCTCAAAACATACTATGTGGTGAATGTGATACTTGGCATACCCACCAGATTTTCATTCCATCTGATGCATGCTGTATGAGAAATAGAAGCTCTTACAGCTGTCCAGTTTGCTGGTCTTCCCATAAGGTCACAAAAATGCCTCAGATGTTAAAAAAATTGTATTAATAACAAAATAAAAGAAACCATATTCTGTATTAGTGAAGCTGACAAACACAAAAATCCTCCTTGATTTAATTTCTCCATTAAAATCTTAGAACCAAACGCCAGCCGTCAAACAAAGTTTTAGTTACAGATTAGAAGGTAAATACATTTTAATGACAAAATGTCCTGAGCAGTGGAAATCTGAGTTTCAACAAACTCTACTTACACAGGAGAACATTTTGCTGCTGGCCCTATTCCAGAGGAAGAGGGAGAGGGAGAGGGAGAGGGAGAGGGAGAGCCTACCATCCTGGATAATGACTGATAACCTACTGGGAGAATAAGGGGTAACTTGTCAAGATAATGGGACTAAGATATTCAGCTCACCTGCGGGGTTTTCACATGGTATATGGCCCCTATTACCATAACATAGCCTACCAAGCTAGAACATATTTAGCTTATCCTCACAACACAGATCTGAGATAGTACTACCCTATTTATTCCCATTTTACAGGCACAAAGACTTGCACAAGACACAGGAAATCTCTAGCAGGGCAAGGAAATGAACGAAGGTCTCCCGACTGCTGGTCTAGTGCCTTGCCTACTGGGTTTTCTTTATGCTACATACAGTGATACAGTTTTATTCTGGATGAGAACCTGTCCCTATATATTGCCAACTCTTTCAACTAATGCCATTTTAGCTATTGCTGGAGCCAGTCTCCCCAGAACTCCCGGACACCCCACATAATTACTACTGAGAAGCCTTAAAAAAATAATCAAATCTCCTTTGAATGGTGACATCACCCACTTCCCTGCCTCTTGGGAAAGAACAGTCAATCAGAACTGTTCCAGGGAGGCATCAGCTCGCTGTCCTCAGGAGTCAGAAAAGATTGGGGGGGGGGGGGAGGCGGGAAAGGAGGCATGAATACCCTTTACACAACAGCTGAAGGGGGTGGGGAGGAGGGAGCAGAACAAGTCCTGCCATAAAGAGCCGCTCTGCTCGCTCTTCCCTTCTTGTAGAGAGAGTTACACTCTGCTCTTCCATTCACCAATGCTGCAATACAAAGTGTGAGAGGACAGGTGCGTGAAGATCCGCAGGAGCTGCCCTCCTCCCCATACTTGGAAGAAAGCAAAAAAACCCTCCACAGTTACAGGACCAGCAGATTTGTGCTGGGATGCAAGGGGTTGCAGAGTTGATTTAGGAGCTGAGGCAGAAAATTAATTGATGTAGGAGTGCAATGGCCAAAAATCTCATTTCACATTATAACACTGAACTGTCACACACAGTGGGGAGGGGGAATGGAATTCAGAAGTCTGTTAAAAAGAACATTTAATGTTTTTTTTTTAAAAAATCACATTTTAGGTCAATTTTTTTTTGTGCTCATTTTCATTTTTTAACTTTTGGAGTTATCAGTACTGAACAATGTCCATCCATACTATATGCAATGCCGACCACAGTATTTACTCTTGCATTTATTAAAATATTTTTATTTCACTGGGGGGAGGAGGAGGTGGGATGGGAGAGAATGAACACGCTACTGAAAAGTTATGCAACTTTACCATGACAGTAATACTGAGTACAAGTAAAACACAGGTAAAGTGCTGGCATTTCATTTAATGAAGTAGAAAGACAGTGTCTACTCTGTTTGAAGTGATAGTCAAGTACAATAGACTCCTGATTATCCAGGATTGGATTAACCAGAATCTGGATTAACCAGGGTGTAAAAAAAAATATGTGTAACTCGCAGGGCCGGCTCTGGCTTTGTTGCCACCCCAAGCACACACAAAACCCCCCCACCAAGGTGCAGGGCAGCCAGTGAACCAACACCCCCTCCCCCTGGTGCAGGGTGGCTGGTGAACCAACCACCCCTCCCCATATTTCCTATGGATGGTGATTATCCAGGATTTTATTAACCAGGATTATTTTTTTCCTATCATCCTGGATAATCGAGAGTCTACTGTATTGAAATTTCAACCTAACAGTGAAAAATGTGTTTCACTTTGCAAAAAAATATTTGCAGTACAGGTCTCTTTCCACTTCAATCACATTTTGAAAATTTGCCATCATTTTGCAGTCATTTTTATAAATTATCACATCTGTTCCATCATCTATCTATAAATTTCTAGTGTGCCAGACACTATGGTAGCTAGGCAAAAAATGCAAATGGCCCTATGTGATGCTTTATGATTTGAATAGGACCATCTATATCACTATATTGCCAGTGTTATATAATTGCACAAATCTTGTACAAAGTTTATCTTGTCAGGTTTTGATGAAAGAGTTATGATATGCTAAATATGGCAATTCTGTTTATATGTAAGTATCATTTTTGTATTTGAAGTTATAATATTGGCTATGTAGTGGCATCATACACGTATTCCTGTGGGTAACACCCACCAGATAAGATTTATGTCCAGGTTAGACAGCTATGTGTTGATGGTCTATTATAGACACTTCACTCTAACAGTGGGCCATAGAAGAAACTCATCCCACCCAGTAAGCCTTCCTGTGGATGCCTCAGCAAGAATATGGGCATTGGCTACCCCATGAGAGTCAAAGGATGTAGGGGAATATGATATGCTCAGATGAACCGAGATTCCATTCTTGGGCCAGTAACTTTCCATGCATATCGGCTGTGAATTGTGTCTGAGACAGTAAAATTCCAGGCACATAGCAGAGGACATAAAAGTTGTCTGAAACATCTTGCCTTTTCCCTGTCCTTATTGTCTGGATTATAGATTTACAATAAAAAAGAGCATTGTGAACTATAAACTGAGGACTTTCAAATCTTTTGGAAGATACCAGAGAGACTTTGCAAGTCTGCGGTTTATTCTATCATTGTTGCAGACCTGATATAAGGATTTTGCAATTATTTGTAGGTATATGATTAACTATTATTAACTCTCTTCTTGCATTTTATTATTAAACCTTTAGATTTTAGTTAAAGAATTGGCAGCAGTGTGATTATTGGATAAGCTCAGAGTTATATATTGACCTGGCTAAGTGGCTGATCTCACGGGATTAGAAGAACCATAAATTTAATTAAATTATTTTTCAATAACCACTCAGTGTCCAATGTCTGGGTGGTAAGACAAGTGCTGGAATGCCTAAGGAGATTGCATCTTTGGCTTTTTGTAAACTGGTGTGGCGAGAGGGAAGTTTGATTTTGCTACTAGCTTGGTATAATTTACTGATAGAGTAACCACAAATTTGCCATGAGTCTACCCTATTTCTCAGCAGTTTGTCCTGAATCTGGTATTCTCACCTGTGTCCCAGTAAGGCATGGTGCCACCTTGGAAAGTCCAAGGGCTGAATAAGGAATGTGGAGGGACAGGATTTCATGAGTCTTAGTTCATTGAGGGGAACAGGATATGCCAGTCAGAAGGGCATCACTTCTAGGACAGTTTAGACAAACACATGCATCTTGTGTTGCGCTCTGAATGAAGGAAGACATTGCTGTCCAGTGCTAGGAACTTCTGCGGCCATGCGGCCATCTTGGAGAATGCCTTACTTCAACTAGTACAAGTTTCATCCCAAACATCATGACATGTGGCATCCTAGTTGATCATAGAATTATTGCAGTGGTTCAGACTGAGGCACTGACACAAAATATCCCATTTGCTTATTCAAGCCAACAAGAAGCTAAAATTAGGTAGAGGTAACAGAGTCCTATGGCACCTTAAAGACTAACTAAAGTATTGAAGCACAAGCTTTCGTGGGCTAATACCCACTTCGTCGGATGCTTCGTCCACTGCTTGCGTCCGACGAAGTGGGTATTAGCCCATGAAAGCTTATGCTTCAATACTTTAGTTAGTCTTTAAGGTGCCACAGGACTCTTATCTCTGCTATTCCAGACTAACACGGCTACCTCTCTGATTCTTAAAATTAGGTAGTTTCCCTTTTGGTTCTAACCATCCCTTTTAAGACACTGGGTATCTAAAGATTAATAAAACTAGTTTGGCCCACGTGTAGGGCTGAATATTTTCAAAAGAGGTAATAGCAATTTAAGTGCATAAACTAAAGATTCCAATGATTTTTTTTAAAGTGATGTGTATGAATGTGCTGATGAAAGCAAGACTAAAACTCTGACTGAAACCAAGAATGCTGCCTGTTAGGCCCTGAGCCAACAACAATATCAATTTTAGCAAACTCATTTTCAATGGAGTTCTGCCTTGTGTTGTATTTAGTCTGATGCTTGGCACATTAGAGCAGTTTTCAAGAGAATTTTTTTCCTTTCCCACTTATTAGCCATTAGCTATAGTGTCTGCTAAAGTCTATATTAAGTCTGTTGTGTTCAAAAAGATAACTAGTAATTAACTGTTTTGAAGAATGACAAGAAAACTCTTGACCTTGATTATTTTTTCCTATATGGGTATTATTTTGTAATTTACGCACTGTCCTCAAATATGTAAGAAGCTGCCAAAAACCTGATGATGAGCACAGGATAAATTGTTTAGCAGGAAATGAAATTACAGTAAATAAAATTATTAGTTTTTTTGTGGGGTTGCCTGAGTAGATGACCAAATTCCTAGTCAACGTGCATACCTGTTTTGGATACCCATAATCATGTGTAAATTAAAATCACAATTGTGTAGGTTTTAGGTATCTAACAGTTAACCATCATGCAAAACAACAAGATGACAAAAAGGTGAATTTTAAGGGGAAAGTTTTGTTAAAGCTGCAATAAA
This sequence comes from Sternotherus odoratus, assembly GCA_032164245.1. Classification (NCBI taxonomy): domain Eukaryota; kingdom Metazoa; phylum Chordata; order Testudines; family Kinosternidae; genus Sternotherus; species Sternotherus odoratus. Next base: position 51,354,702 of record JAVMKO010000008.1, on the reverse strand, counting down.
AACAAGATGTCAAAAAGGTGGTTTGAGAAAGGTGTTGAAATATGACCTGTGATTCATGCTGTGCTTTATTCCAATTGCTAGCTTGGAAACAAAATAGAAAAATAAAACAAAGGTTTTGTTTCCCTGTTTGTGGGAAAGGAAAAAAATCAATTAGTATTTCTTATTCTACGAAACGTATAATAGATTGTTGGTGTTCTGTTTCAGATTAAAACAGGGCTAGAAGGGCACGAAGGAAAATGATGTTTCATAAGCACAGAAATAATAGTTCTTTCAAAAATCAAAGTAGGGCATTTTGAAGCAAAATTTCATAGCTTTAATATCTAAAAATGTGTTTGGGTCCTTGGGGTCAGAGGACCATATTATTTTATGAGTAACCTGATATGAAAAGGGCATAAAGCCAAAAGCCACAGGGGAGTCAAACAATATGAAAGTTTAAGTCTCAATTTACAGGCCAAGAGTTAGTATGTTATTAAAAGAGCTCTCGTACAACTATATACTTTGGGGAAAAAAAATAAGTTTCTAATCTAATCTAACCCAAAATTAGATTAGATTTCAGGTTCTGTAAAAGAATTTAGCCAACTAAAAAGATATTACTTACTGTGCCCATATTAGAAGTGAAGAATTACCAGCAGAAAATTGAGGTACTTCCAAATACGTGGGCACTTCACAAAAAAGGCAGAAAAATAGTCACCCAATATAATAAAGTAGTGGAACCCTTTTCAACTTCAGCACTATTGTCATAATAATTAGCCGGTCCTTTTAATTATATTTTTCACTGTTCTTTTGAAGTTCCTGAAAGTTCACACCTTTGGCACAGTCGGCACCTAAAAGAATTTGGTCCAATGAGGGAGTGAAACAAAAACCTAGGTTTCATTATTTGTTTAATTCCATTTTCGGTGGGTACCTGCATTTTGGGTTAAACTGTTTTCAAAAGTTTTTCATAGCCCCAGTGCTGGTGAGCCCACAACCACATCAATGCCTGGACAGATTCCAGAATATTGGCTCCTTTCCTGCCTGGTTTAAATGAGGAGCTTCTCTCTTGCTTGAGACCCTCAGGCACGACCCCTAAGATAACCACAATCATGCAAAGAACTTGGGAGTATGTTACGGTCTACTACAAAACATGAATAAAGTTTAAACCACATTGGTTAGCAGTCTGAGATATGTCATTATAGGTATATGAACAGGAAGTAATAGAATAGTAATGCTTTGCTTCATAGAGAAGAACCCGAATAAAACACTGTATTTAGTCACTAACTCAAATTAATCCAAATTCCTCAGACCTAAAGAAATGGTGGATTAAAGTATTCAAATACTGTTTACAAGGTGATGGATGCAGTGTGATTAGTTGTTTAATAATGTAATATACTAAGCTTTTTTTTCCTATATTGATTAAAAACAAGTAATTTGTTCTTTTGGTATATTCTTATTTGGTAGTACTAGTTTACACTTTAAATTCATTACGTTGTCCAAAATCCTGCCATAGTAAAATTGAGAAGCTGATTTTTTTTTTTTGGTGCTAAATTTAGTTAAAAATGTGTTAAATCAGATTGTTGAAATTAATCGTTATCCCCAATACATTCCATCTTGAGCATCTTGCTGCAGTCCATTTTGAACTTCCAAGTCTAATTAATGGCTACTTTTCTCCCACTAAGAGTTGGATTAACAAAAATAAGTGAAAAAAACTATAATTATAAACCCCATAAAATAAATGGCTAGCTAATAGACCATATTGGAAGAGATGAGCTCTTCAAATGAAGAAGTACAGAGAAAGGCTACTAGGATGATCCAAGGAATGGAAAGCCTATCTTATGAAAGGAGACTTAAGGACCTTAGTTTGTTTAGCTTAGCCTAAGCTAAAGACTGAGGGGAGATATGATTACTCTCTATAAATACATCAGAGGGATAAATACCAGGGAGGGAGGGGAGTTATTTCAGTGAAACGCCAATGTGGATATAATAAAAATGCATATCAACTGGCCATCAATAAATTTAGTCTTGAAATTACGGAAAGGTTTCTAACTATCAGAGGAGTAAAGTTCTGGAACAGCCTTCTAATGGAAGCATTGAAGCCAAAAGATCTAACTGGCTTCAAGACTAGCTTCATAAGGGACACTGATGGGAAGGACTCTGAGTTACTATAAAGAATTACTTCTCAGATATCAATCTGGTGGGTCTTTCCCACATGCTGAGGGTCTAATTGAGTGCCTTATTTGGGGTCAGGAAGGAATCTTCTCCCTGGTCAGGAGTTCCTGTTTCTCCCCCTCCTCCCCCCATCTTCCTTTGCAGCGTGGGGCATGGGTCACTAGTGTAAGTGGTGGATTCTCTGTAATTTAAAGTCTTGAAACCATGATTTAAGGACTTCAATAGCTCATCCAAAGGTCAGACCTATATTACAGGAATGGAAGGGTGAGGTTCTATGGCCTGCAATGTGCAGTTGGTCAGACTAAATGATCATGATGGTTCCTTCTGGCCTTAAAGGCTAGGAGTCTTTTTTATTCAGATTCTTATATCTAGATCACTGAACTGGAAGTCAGGAAATCTTGGTTCTGTTCCCAGTGTGACTACTGTCGTACTCTGTGACACTGGACAACTCACTTTATCTAGTCACATGTTTTCCCCACAGCAGAAGAAAGGATGCTCTAGTGCACAAGGCACAACAAGCATGGGACTCGGGAGATCTGAATTAGATTAACCAGTATTGTTTTGTGAACGTTGGGCAAGTCATTTAATTCCCCTGTGTTTTTATTGTCCCAGCTGTGAAACAAGGACAATACTACCTTATTCACATTCATATTGTGAGAAACAATCCATTTTCAATTTGAGGTGCTCAGTTATTACAGAAAGGTGGCATATGTAAATAGAATAGTAGAATATCGGGGTTGGAAGGGACCTCAGGAGGTCATCTAGTCCAACCCCCTGCTCAAAGCAGGACTAAATCCCCAACTAAGTCATCCCAGCCAGGGCTTTGTCAAGCCTGACCTTAAAAACTGTTAAGGAAGGAGATTCCACTACTTTCCTAGGTAACCCATTCCAGTACTTCACCACCCTGTAACCCATTTCAGTGCTTCACCACCCTAGACTAGGATTATCACCATTTTACAGATTGCAGTATAGACACATCCTTAATGTGGCAATCAGTGGTGTGATTGAAACATACTTAGCCCTGGTCAACACTAGTGGGGAGGGTCGACCTAAGATGCGCAACTTCAGCTACATGAATAGCATAGCTGAAGTAGACACATCTTAGGTCGATTTACCTGCCATCCTCACGGTAGCAGCGGTTGACAGCACGCTCCCCTGTCGACTCTGCCTTGAACCTTTTGGCGAGCTGGAGTTCCGGAGTTGACAGGAGTGCATCGGGGGATCGATTTATCGCATCCTGATGAGACAGGATAAATTGATTGCCAATAGATCAATCTCTACCCACCAATCCAGCCAGTAGTGTAGACAAGGCCATAGAAATCTCAAAACAACTGTGTAGCTGCAGCTACATGGATGGCGGCACATACTAGTTTCTCTGTATATACCCAAGATCTCGGATAGGATTGTACTCGGGCTGCAGCCAGCCCATGCCATTGCATCTACACTACTGTTACTTGAGCTAGCTAGATCAAAGCTATCTTGGGTATGTCCACAGATACTTCCAATCACACCTTTTGAGTACAGTGCAAACAGCTTGAGAAGTTATCCAAGTTCACACAGCAAGTCCATAGCAGTGCTGGGAACAGAATCCAGTTCTCCTAACCCTTAGTCACAGGCCCTATTGCACACCCTTCCAGTTCTCTTGTCTCTAGCTTCCAGTAGTGTAAGCTGATAACATCCAGAGCCTTGATAGGAAAATATTCATTTTCCCCATATCACTTACTGTCCTATATGTTTTTGTTTGGTTCTCATACTATTTTAACAAGGACACTTTCAGTAGGGATAAAAACAAATAAAACTATGCAAAAAGATCAGCAGAGTAAGTGGTTAATGCTATTAATGAGAGTTAGAGAAGCCTGAAAGGAAGAGGTGGCAGTCCTCTGCTTGAGCAAGTTCTTAATGGCTTTGTTTCATATTCTGATAACTTCACAGAATAAATGCCCTGTGAATTACTTCATTACAGCTATTCCAGACACCATACATGTTTCCTACTTCTCTGTGTTTAAATCTGCTCTCTCAATCACTGATATTTCCAGATCACTTGCTTTACCTCTTACTCTCTGCCATAACTAATTTCAGCATATCTGATGTATAGTTCAACATTCTAGCAAGCTGATGCAATTTAAAGAAAATTAAAATTTGATTTTATGGTGCCATTTTGTGTTTAAGACTGATTTAAAAACTCCGCATGAAGCAAATGTTGTATTTTATTTCCTACTTCTTACACTTTTTTTTGTTCTTTCAAGATTGCATCCATATTCTGACATGGACACATCCCCCTCTGGCCAACATTCCATTCCTAGTAAAGTTCATGAGCAGAATATCAGCAAATAGTCCTTGCTTTTTAGAATAATCAAAGAGTCTGCAAGAAGTGTTCAGCCAACCTACTTCTGCAATAACATTTTATTGTCTTTTTTGAAATGCCCAGCTCATACTCTTTTTTATTATATCACCAAACCATGTATTTCAGTTCAGGCAGAGGTTTAAACATTACATATACCAGATTGTGTTTCACTCTGTGTTGCAAACACCACTATGTTATGGTGCAGCTGTCAACAAAAGGAATATAAAATGGTGCACTGGATATAAAACCCAAACTAAAGTACTGCATAGTACAAACACACAAAAAGACAACACAAAAAAAACAGATCTGGGAAATTGCAATTAACGTTGTAATCTTGATATCCAGTCTAACTACAGGGATGCAGAACAGGGTTTTCTTAAACTAAATTCAGAAGTACCTGATGCAAATAAGCTCAAACATTTTTTTTAAAAAAATTATACATTATCTTTCAACCCAGAGTGCCCCCAAGAATCTTTAAAACTTCGCAAACTTGTATGAGGAATGACTTTCTCTCCCTGAACTACACCCATCTCTTGGAAGAAACACTCAGCACTTGTCTACATTTGAAGTGCTGCAGCACTTCAATGCAGACACTACCTACACCAACAGGAGGAGTTCTCCTAATGCTGTAGTTAATCCACCTCCCCAAGTGATCTTCCATCAACCTAGCACTGTCTACACAGAGGCTTAGGTCATCTTAATTACATCACTCGGGGTTGCAGATTTTTCACACCCCTAAGCAATCTAGTTATGCTGATGTAAATTCCGAGAGTAAACTAGCCCCCAACATTACATGTTAATTTAGTAGGGGAAGTGAAAAATACTGTGTCTAAAACTATAAGGAGAACTTATTTAAGCAGAATGCAACTACAAAGACAGCCATTAAATAACTAACATTTGCTACACAGCTACCAAAGATTTTTCTTATTTTAAATTAAAGGAACATTTGTAGTGATCTCAAATACTACCATGTGGTGACTGCTGGCAAATGCTGATCTTGATAGCAGGCTCTATAGTTAGGTTGGAAATAGTCTGAACATCGGGTTTAAAAATCCTTAGTAACAAGAAGTACTAGTAGATATTAATGATATCAAGTGATCAAGGGTATGTCTTCACTACCCGCCAAATCGGCGGGTAGCCATCGATCTTCTGGCGATCGATTTCTCGCGTCTGATGAGGACGCGAGAAATCGATCGCTCGCGGCTCCCCCGTCGACTGTGTAACTCCAGCTTGCCAGAAGGCGCAAGCTGGAGTCGACGGGGGAGCGCGCCGCTGACCGCCGCCGCCATGAGGACGGACGGTAAGTCAGCTGCAGATACGCAAACTTCAGCTACGTGATTCACATAGCTGAAGTTGCGTATCTGCAGTCGATCCCCCACTCCCCCCTCCCCCCCCGTAGTGGAGACCAGCCCCAAGATTTGGTATCCTCTCAGCCAAAAAATGTAGTGCAATGCCCCTTATCACCACACAGGGGACACTGTTTCAGTACTGCCTGAGAAGGAAGAGAACAACGTTGGATACGGCCTTCACTACTGCTGGGAGCAAGTCTCAAAGCCCAGGTGGACAACTTTAGCCAAAAGGCTAGTGTGCTAAATATTGCAATATTTGGGGCTGCAATATATGGGGCTGCAACTCAGGCTCTGAAAATTGGGGGGAAGAGAGGGTAGCTTCAAAGCCCAAGCTCCAGCCAAGCCTGAATGTCAAAGCAACACCTACACAGATATTATTTGCTATTTTAACATCTACACCCTACCTGTGATCAGGAGGTGGAAAACAGGGTCGGAATCTGACTTAGGGAAGAAGGCAACATTAAGCTGGTGGTTGCTGAAGCAAGCTAAGATTGATAAAGGGAGACGGGGCAGAGGAGCAGAATAAAGGAAAGATGAAGGGAGAAGGAGTCAAGGACTGTTTGGCCAGAGTGAAAGGGGGTTTGAGAGAATAAAAAGAAAACAGAATCTAGGTATGTGCTGGAGATGGAGAGAACCTAGACACCAAGTTGCCAGAGAGATGAATGCTCTTTAGGATGTCTCTACTGTGTCCCCACCAGTGATGGGAAGTAGGGGACATAAGGAAAGGAGAGGTCATCAACAGTGCAGACATCTGAAACCTAGCCCATGAAGCAAAACCTCGTCCACAGAAAAATTGGCTGAGCCCAACAGCATTCTAGTTGGAGGCATGTAAGTGTTGCTCTGTCCCTTTTCTCCTTCACCATATCTTGTTGTCTCAATCTCTGCATGGGTAAGAGCGGAAGAAGGGATTCCAGTCCTTTCCTGGAGCATGGATACAGGACATCATGGCAGCTGCACAGATAGGCTCCTCACTAGCTGTTCTCCGGGCTCTCCATTCTATGGCATCCAACCTCACTGCAGGAGATTCCAACAGTGTTCTCCTTTTGCCCTCACACAGAGCTCCCATAGGCTGCATACATTTAGAAAAGTCTCCATTGAAGACCAAGCAATCCATAATATCCCATTTTCTAAGCACTAATTTGGTGGTCTGCATAAAGAGGAAAGCCTTCAACAGGGTTCTGTTCAAAGGAAGTTGTGACTGGAAAGTAATTTCCATACATTATTTTTTCAAAGAAAGTGATTTTTATACCAGGGGGGGAAAATGATGAATCTTGCATGCAATGTAACCACTGATGTCAGCAATAATGAAAACTGGGGCAGTCTGTTCCACAAATGGATTAGGCATTTATCCAGGATTGGGAAACTGTCAGTATCTGTAAACATTTTCAAAAGTGTACGCTACACTTGGGAATCCCACAATTTTAAGGCATCTTGGCAGACATGCTTTTTTTGTTTTTAATGAATCTGTTGAAAAGGTCTAGGGAACTTCTATTTTTCATAATTAGTTTTTTTTTAAAAAAAGAAAGAGAAAATGATTAAAATGTCAAAATGAATTTCAGTAAACATATTGGTGAGAGCAGAGGGGAAGATTACCTATAGGGAATGCTAATTGCATGTTAGCAGTATGCTTTCTAGATCTAGAGGAGCAGAAAGAAGTATGTCAAGTGGGCATGGACAGGTAGGGATTGGATGAAGCCTTGGCTCCATCTCCCCTACTGAGCCAGCATGAGTCTCTTTACACTATCTGCAAACTAAAGCAAAGTGGTAAAATTATTAAACCTCTCTTCTTCCATCCTACTGCACTCCAAGAAAGGAGGAAGTAGGGGAGGAATTGGAACTCAGCTATGTTGTAGTGCCTCCGGGCAATACTCCAGGGTGTTGCAGATAACAGAATAACAGGTGTTCAGAGCTGCATCCCAGAATCATAATCTCACCTAACATGCAATTGATCCTCCCCTAACCAAATGTCACAGAGATTTTCCTTTCAGAAACAAAATACAGCTGCTTGATTAAAATACCAATTTCCTGGAAAATAATAAAAATAAAAAGTGTCCAAAAGAAAAGCAGACCATCTACTCAGGCAGCATTTTTATCAGGACATGATTATTACTGCTATTAAAACAAACTGATTAGTGCTTGGTCTGGCAGCAGCCTCCCTGTCTCTTGGCCACAGACTGCCTGACTCCTTCAGCTCTGGGTCAGATCTTCCTAGTCCTCAATCACACCCCTTTCTCCCAACGGTCACTGCTCTAGCAGGAGACATGATTGAAAGACGATGGAGGTTATCTGTTTGAATCATTTGAAAGAGACCTTCAACTTCTAACGTTCTGAGTTCACAGCAAAGCAGAGACGGAACTGATCTATCCCGTCTCCTAGGCAGAGAACTAGCACTGAGGATGGCAAACCCAGGTACAGAGGAAGAATAGTATTAGTGGCAGAGCTCTAGAGTGCCATACACTTTGTTTAACATGAGGCTTTTCTTGCTTCCTCCACAACACCCCCTAGTGTGCATGCCCCACTGACATTCATCCGCCAACACTGATTAGACACATTACCAGATTTCCAATGAACACATGAACTCATTAGTACTGCTGAGGGGGGGCTGGTTTCCATGGCTCACTTTTGCATGGCCTCTTGAGAGCCAGAAGGGCCTTTTTTTTCTTTTGAATTTTAAAAGACAGCTAAAATTCTGCACAAGTATATGGAGTAATGTTGGATGAAGGCCTGAGAGACAGAAACACAACGTCTCCGAGGTCCTAGAGTAGCATTGCCCCTTATGAAATAATTAATCTACTAACTGCAGATTATGCACCAGAGTCTGATCCCCTTACACGCTCACTGAGTAGCATCTTCCTCTAGGAGTAGTTTAATTGAAGTCAATGGGACTTGTAGAGTAACATGCCGTTAAATGTGTGACAGGTTTCAGGTAGCAGTCATATTAGTTTGTATCTGTGAAAATAAGAGGAGTACTTTTGACACCTTAGAGATTAAGAAATTTTATTTGAGCATAAATTTTCGTGGGCTACATGTAGCCTACTTCATCAGATGCATAGAATGGAACATTATATAGATATAGATATATAAAAGGGACGGAGTCAGACCAGAAGGGTATAGGAGAGTGCTGGAAGGCAGGTATATCAGCCTCAGGATGTGCACCTTTTGATTTCCCAGGAGGTGGGTGGGCCTAAGCCCACCTGTTGCTGAAGTCCCTCCCCCAGCCTGGCGGGAGGGACACTAGACCTGGGGCCAATTGATTACGGGGGACAACTAATGAAAAAAGGACAGGGGGGTGCATGAGGGTTACAGGGTTACAGGTTCAAAACGAGGGTACAGGATGGGGACACCGAGCAGAGAACCCCGTTCAGCGCCCACTGCTCCATGAAAACGCAGAGGGAGGCTGTGGACGCTGCCCGGATGCGTGACTGAACGAGGGACCGGATGACCTGAAGGAGGCCCAACAGTCGCACCGGACCCCCCCGTCTAGCATCCTCCCCCTGGTGTTATAGATGGTGGCTTTGGCAAGCGCCAGGAGGAGGTTGACAAGGAGGTCTCGCAACTTTGTGGGGCCATGGATGGGGTGTCCAAAATAAAAAGGTGTAGGGAGAAGTGCAGCCAGCACCTCAATAGGAGGTTCTGGAGGAGCCGGAATAGGGGCTGCGGCCTGGCGCACTCAAGGTGGGCATGCGCCAGGTCCTCCTTCGTGCCATGGAAGGGGCAGGTGTCGGGCACGGGAAGGAACCGCGCCAAGTACACGCCCATGCTCTCGGCTCCATAAAGGAGCCGCCAACTAATATCCCCGGCGAGCCGGGGAATTAGTGTGGAACGGAAGGTGGCCCACCGGGGCCACTCACCCTTGTTCGGTGGTAGGTAGTCCCGCCACTTGGTATCGGGGCGGGACGGAAGGGTGAGGAGATGGAACGTGTGAAGCATGAGCGTGTACAGCTGTTTCCTCGGCGCGGTTTGAAACAGGACCGGCTGCAAGGTGTGCAGCCGGCTCGGGGTATGGGAGTAGGAAGGCCGGGAGGGCTCACGAAGCCGGAGCCCAAGTGCCATTTCCGGAGGGCCTGGGGTGAGGGGTGGGCGGGGAGAACCCTCTCACAGGGAGAACCAAGAGCTCCTGCGAAGACCCACCCAATAGCCTTGGGTGGTTAAGGTGGCAAGGATGGTAAAGTTCATTGTGAGGGCTGGGGTGCATCCTCACGGGCAGAAGGGTGGGCGTCCCCCGTCGGGTCTTGCAACAACCCGTGCTCGACCCCGAAGGCGAGCAGGGAGTTGCGGAAGGTTCGGGCTCGCCGGTAGGCCAGCATGTTCTGCTTCCTGGGCCCTATCCCCTCCCCCAAAAGGGCCTTCACGGCCTGGAGGATTTGATGGAAATCCCCCCAGCACCGGAGGGCGAGCTGCACCTTCTCCCTCGAACCACAAGTGTCTCGTAGGAAGTGGCGCAGCTCTTCTCTCAGCGCGGAGGGGAATCTGGCAGCCGAGCGGCCGCTGCCTTCCGGTAGGGCCTTTGAAGGGACTTTGTGGCCCACTGAGATGAGTGATTGAGGCTGAGAACCCCGGCGCAATCACGCCGGGTGACCTGTCTCCTTTCCCGACGTGGAAGGGGGCGGCGGAGGGGGTAACGCAGCCCCCAGGTCCATGGGGGTTGGAGACTCAAGAACCACCCCCCGAGAGTCGTCCGAATGGCTCGATAGTGGGACGACCTCGGGGGTGGCAATAATGATGGGAGCGGAAGGGTCAGGGGACGGGGCAGGAGTATGGACCAGGCTTGGGGCTGGGACGGGAGCGGGAACTGGGTCTGTGATTGGGGCAGGAGAAAGGATCGGGGCAGGAGTGGGAGCTGGGGCTGGATGGGGTGAAGGGATAGGGAGGGGACCGGGATCGGGGTTGATGGACGGGGCTGGTTCGGGATAAGGGGCTGGGTTAGGGACAGGGGGTAATTTTTGGTCCGGGACAAGGGAGGTGGTAGGGGCAGGGGTAGTATCAGGGTCTCCTGCAGCCAAGCTGCTGGGATGCGGCTCCTCTCGACCCATGGGTGGGGTCGGAGGACTGGAAACAGGAGGGGGGCCTTCCTCGGTGCCGGACGCGGGCGACTCAACAAGTGTATCGCTCACAGCCACGGCATCGGGCGAGATGGTGACTTCAACTAGGCCCCCCTCTGAAGGGGCGGCCGACTGCACGGTCCCTTCAGCACCCACTGACCCGAGACCCGGCTGCTCGGCATTGGCTCGGCCACGTTGCCATTAGCAGCCGGGCAGGTAGAAAGGGTCAGGGGTGCCCCGAGGACCAGAGCAGGGGCTTCCTCCAAAGAAGGGCAGGGGGAAGGAGGGGGCGGCGGGAGCAAAGCACCGTCCAGATCGAGGCCCGCTGGCAAGGGGTCGTCCTCCCCCTGGGTGAATGGGGTCAGACCCAGGGCCTCGATCTCATGATAGATGGGGGGGGAGGGCGGGCTCTGTGGCCTCAGCAACCTCCCCTCTGGACACCGGGGCGGCAAGCGCCCCTGTGTCAATGATGGTACGGGTAGGGGGGGCCTGTGGTGCGGGGTCTGAAGGAGCTCCCGCAGCAGCCCCCTCACAGGGAGGGTGATCGGGGGAGACGGGTTCGTCTCTGGCCGCTGCCGTGGCCATAGCAGCTGGCTCCACCAGCTGGGCTTCGTCCGGGGTTGCGGCAGATGTTGGTGGGGGGCTAGCCCCCCGCAGCAGCTTTCGGCGGGCTACAGCTCCCTCCTCATCAGAGGGAGGGGAGCGGGTCCGCGGATGGCGCGTTTCCCCCGGACGAGCACCCAGCCTTCTAAGGTGGAAGTGGAGGTGGAGGGCTGGTCAGTGGAAGCAGGTCAGAGGTTGAAGGGTCCGGGTCCTGGGGTGGCACAGCGGGGGAAGGGGAAACCTCCCCCTGGGGCAGGCCCTCCCTCTCGATTCCCAAGGACCCCATCGCCCCCTCCCCTGTAGAGGGAGGGGCGGCAGTAGCAGCGGTGGTGTCTGGGCCACCAGGGCCGCCGGCGATGACAGGGTCGGCGCCCTCTCGGGTTGCGGGGGTCCCGGGCTCCCCTTCGGTCTGGGCCAGGGGGCAGTCCCTCCAGACGTGCCCTATCGCCCGGCAAAGGAAGCACCGGGCCTCCCCCATAGAATAGTGGACCCTGTGGTATGCTCCCTGGTGGGACACTAGAAAGGAACCCTCCAGGGGCACCCCACCACGCGCTGCCGCCGGCGGTACTTGGATCTGCACCTGCCGGCGGAAGGATAGAATATGGCGCAGGACGGGGTCCTTATAGCCCGAGGAGAGAGGGGTGATGACTGAAATGGGCTTCCCCAGGGTGGAGAGGGCGGGAAGCAGGGCAGCATTAGGGAGGCAGGGCTCGACGGAAGTTAAAACTACCCGTACGCCCAGGTCCTCCAGGGGCTCTAAGGGGACGAACACGCCCCCCACCGACATGCCCTTTTCCACCGCCTCTTGGACAGCGGCCTCCGATGCAAGGAAGAAGACCATCTTCCCATACATCTTGGAGGCCGCCACGATGTTCCTGGGCCCCACCACCCGCGCCAGCGCTCGCGCATATGTTTCTCCATTGGGCGAGGCTCGCACCAGGTGACAACGGATCCCGTGCCTCCTGGTAAGCGAGTGGAAAGGGCCCTGTCCCCCAGAGATGGCAGTGGAGGCGGCGGTCGGGGCGGGCGGCGGGGCGGCGGCCACCTGGGCATACGCCCTGCGGGCCGGAGGGTCCGCAGAGCTGGTAGAGGGGATTGCTGGGGAAGGAGGGGTCGCGGCAGATGTTGATGCTGCGGCTGGTGGGGCGGTCCCACCCGCGGGAGGTGTTGTTTTCCGGGTGGGGCCTTTTCCCTTTTTTCCCCCCTGGTCCTTCCTACTGGTGGAAGGGGCGACCACGGCAGCGGCAGGGACCGGGCAGGGGCTAGTCGAGAGGGCGGCTGCAGGAGTGGGTGGGGGCAATGGCAAAGGGAGGGACGGGGCTGGGGCAATCGGGACTGGAGGAAGGGCAGGGGTCTCCTCCATGACGGTAAGGGGGTAGGAGGAGGCCCTATGGGAGTAGGGGCAGGGGGTAACCGCTCCTCCCCCCTGAACTGTGGGGGGGGGGAGAGGAGGGTCTGGCGGAGGGGTTAAGCGAGGGAAAGGGCTAACCACTCCTCTCCGCCGGGCTGCAAGCAGGAGAGGAGGGTCCAATGAGGGGGGCTGGACAGGCAAGGGGGGGGCTAACCGCTCCTCCCCGCTAGGCTGGAAGCAGGGGAGGAGGGTGCTGGCAGGGGTCAAGGGCGGGTACGGGGGATGAAACAAAGGTTCCGGCTCCTCCGGCTGCACTGGGAGGAGAGGGGGTTACGAAATCATGGGGTGAGGGGTGAAAGTGAGACTGATGGGGAGGGGGGCGCACAGGCACCTAAAGGGGAACGTGGGCACACGCGATGGAGGAGGGGAACTAGAAAGGACTGGGGAGTAAAGGGCCTGGGTGGGAACACAAAATGGAGGCTAAAAAAGGGCGGGAAACTGAAAACTCAAAGTTTGGGGCAGGGCCAGGAGTGAAAACTAAGGACTAGGGGAGGAAGGGCTGACCGAAAGAATCTTCCGGAAACACTAAGGGGTAGGTGGGGCAAACTAAAGGAAGGGAACAACTAAAGTAAAAAAGGATTGAAAAATGGTTGGGGGAAGGGCAGGGGGGCCCCACCAGCCAAACACAGCTGGGGGGGGGGGGTTAGGAAAAAGTCCAAGGTGGGGTGTGTGCGCCCACAGGCGCCTGTGCACCACACAATCATTGCTGCTCACAATCCCAGGTGTTTAAGGGGTGAGAGAAACCGACACCCCCATCGAGGGGCAAGGTCCAGGTCCAGGTGTTGGTGGGTTGGTGGAGGGGGCATCGGTGGGGATGGTGGTCCGGGGAGCAGATGGACAAGGGGGAGGGCTCTGTGCCTTTCCCCCATGCTCCTCCTGGCAACAGCAATCCCACCACCCCAAGAGCACAGATGACAGAGTTACTCAGTCCAGTTGTAAACCCCCTCCACAAAGTCCTTTGATGGACGTCGTCCCTCCTCACCTCCTCGACGGTAGCAGCAGCTTCAGGATGGTGGTGAGCAGCAGGTCGGTGGAGAGGCCCGGTGATAGTAGTGGTGATGGTGGTGGTGGTGTCAGGGCCTCTTCCCCCCCCCCCCAGAGGCAGAGGGGGGGCAGGCTAGCAGGCCTCCCCCCTGTTCTGCAACAGTCCTTTGTGGTGAGGTGGGGGGGGGAGCTCAACCCAGCTGGTAAAAAGACAAAGTAGTCCAAAGGGGGAGCTCCAGATGGTGGTGGTAGCAGCCACTGGGAAACAGTGGGGTGTGTGGGGGTGAGTGGGTGTGTGGGGGTAGGAAAGTCCTGGCAGCAGCGGTGGGGCCAGGTGGAGGGGGAAGGAAGGGGCTCCAGGGGGGATGATGATAGCAGCAGCCCTTGCACCCCTAGAAACCCTTGTGGACCTTCCCCTAGGCCCTGTGGGCTGGGGGTTTCCAGGCAGGACCTTCTCCAGAAACTCCTGCCTTGCCTCAGCCCTGCTTCCTTCCAGGTACCTGAGAAGCTCCTCACAGCAGCCAGGCCTGTCTGCTTCTCCAGGCAGAGGAGAGACCCGCATGAGGAGCAGCCTCAGGATGGGCAGGTGTCTGCTCCCTGGATAGCCAAACAAAGGCTACTCCAGGCCAATCAAGACACCTGGGGCCAATTAAGAAGGTTCTAGAAAGCAGCAGAAACAGCTAGCCTGATTGGGACACCTGAAGCCAATCAGGGGCTGGCTGAAACCAGTTAAAAACCCTCCCATTTAGTCAGGTGGGGGTGTGGATGTCAGGAGCTGTGAGAGGAGGTTGTGCTGTTGGTGAGACTTAGGCTGAGGTTAGACTGGGGCTGTTTTAGCGCTAAAACCCCTCTTTAGCGCTACAATAGCCCTGCCAGTACACACTCCCAAGCCAGTTTTTCCGCTTTAACTGACCTTTTAAAGCGGTACTGGTATACCTCAAAACGAGAGGAATAAAGCTCTCAGCGCTGCTTTTGTAATGCAAGGGATGCAATGTGTACTACCCTTGCATGATAGTGAGCCTCCAGCCTCAGGCATCCTGGCCCAAAATCCCCATTGCATCCTCTCTGGCCATCATTTAAAACTTGTCTATCACCTCCTCAGGTGACCCGGGAAACTTGAAAACCTTTTCCTGTTTCCTGCAGCTAGGCGTGGAGTACTCAGGTACCATTTCACCTGCAGCTATGGCCCCTCATCCCCTGCCTCCTCGGGCTAAGCGATCTCGAGCGTGGTCTGACTGTGAGGTTAAGGACCTCATCAGCTGTTGGGGGGGAATCTGCTGTGCAGTCCCAATTGCGGGCCAGCCGGAGAAATTATGATACTTATGAGAAGATCTCTGCTGCCATGAGGGAAAGAGGGTATGACCGTGACACTCTCCAGTGCAGGGCAAAAGTGAAGGAGCTGCGGATCGCATATCGCAAAGCCCGTGATGCCAACAGTCGTTCTGGGGCAGCTCCTTTTTATTTCAAAGTACTATGATTCTTTGGATGCGATCCTGGGGGGGGGGGGGGGGTGGAAATCAACGTTTGTTCCTGTGAACCCCCATGACGACACTTCCTCCAAGCAAGGTACTGGAGGTTGGGAGCTGATGGGTGCTGCAGACTACCAGCCAGACGCCTGGCAGCAGGAGCCAGACAAAGAGGAGGGGGACCAGTCACAGCCGTCACCTGGAGGAAGCCAGGAGACTTCAGACTCAGTGGAAACAAGCAGCCAAGACCTGCTCTCAAGCCCAGAGTGCACTCAGCAGCAGCCTCTGGAGACTTCAGCTGCTGTGCCTCAGACACCAAGCTCCACAGGTACAGCAAAGTGCCCTGGGGGGGGCGGGGGGGGGAAGAGGGAAGGCATTCCTAGTCAAAGGCCTGAGAGGGGGGTGGGGAGTGCCACAAGATGCAGGCCTCCTATGGGGCTGGTCGGAAGCCACATCTCCTTAGAACCACTGCTCTCGCTTGCCCTGTCACACGCAGCAAGGAGTAATCCCCCAGCATCAACAACTGTACAATAATTTGGACAGTGGAAGTAGACAAATGATTCCAGGAATGTCTGTGTCCCCCTCTGGGACTAACATTGGGTTCTTCTGCTTTAACCATTCGACTGTCCCTATTCCTATTCACAGGTCTGCCCCTGAAACCTGCATCAGCCGCGTTCCAGGGTGCAAAAGTCAGTAACCCTCACTTCACATCCCTTGATTCCTCATGAACACTGTAATACCTCCAACCACCACTACCACCATCCACTTTTGCACCCCTTCCTCACACTCAGCGTTGCACAAATCTTTTGAGCCAGGACTGCAGATTATGAAGAAGCATTTCAATAAAGGTTTTTCTTGTAAAAAAAAAAAGGTTTCTTTATTTATTCAAAGCACATATGTGAATAGTAGGTACATCAAGGCTAACGCCTCCTCTGGAGACTATAGTTATACCCCGCAACCTTCATCACAAACTCCATCCCTCCCGGTGCAAGCACAGTTTTAGAACTCGCTTTCAGCCATGAAATGCTCCCTAAGGGCTTCCCTGATCCTTGCCCCCTCCCGCTGGTTCTCCCTAATCGGCCTGCTCTCGGGCTGAGAACAATTGGCCTCAAGTCGGTGAACCTCTGAGGCCCACGCCACACTAAAGGCTTCGCCCTTCAACTCACAGAGATTGTGAAGGGCATAGCACGCGGAAATAACCGCGAGTATACTTCCCTCCGCCATGTCTAATTTGCCGTAAAGGGAACGCCACCTGGCTTTCAGACGCCCGAAGGCTCTTTCCACGGTCATTCGACAGCGGCTCAGGCGGTAGTTGAACCTTTCCTGGCTGCTGTCCAGGCTCCCAGTGTATGGTTTCATGAGCCAGGGCATTAGAGGGTAAGCGGGGTCACCAAGAATCACAATGGGCATTTCCACCTCCCCCATGGAGATCCTTTGGTCCGGGAAAAAGGAACCTTCCTCCAGCTTCCCAAACAGGCAGCTGTTGCGGAAGATGCGTGCATCATGCACCTTTCCCGACCAGCCTGCATGAATGTCAGTAAACCGCCCACGGTGATCAACAAGCGCCTGAAGAACCATAGAGAAGTACCCCTTTTGGTTAATGTACTGGTCAGCTAGGTGTGGAGGGGCAATAGGAATATGGGTCCCATCGATTGCTCCACCACAGTTAGGGAACCCCATCTGCTCAAACCCAGCCACAATGTCACGTACGTCGCCAAGGGTCACGATTTTTCATAGCAGAATGTGATTAATGGCCTTGCACACTTCCATCAGCACGACTCGAACGGTCGACTTCCCCACCCCAAAGTGGTTGCCAACAGATCTGTAGTTGTCTGGGGTGGCAAGCTTCCACAGTGCTATAGCCACCTGCTTCTCCACTGGGATGGCAGGTCTCAGTCTGGTGTGCTGGCGCTGCAGGGCAGGGGCCAGCTCTTCACACAGTCCTATGAAAGTGGCTTTTCTCATGCGAAAGTTTTGCAGCCACTGCTCATCGTCCCACACCTGCAACACGATGCGATCCCACCAGTCACTGCTCGTTTCCCGTGCCCAGAAGCGGCGTTCCACAGTTGTGAGCATGTCAGTTAAAGCAATGAGCACTGTAGTGTCCAATTTCTTCCTTGGCTCCACTTCCAGATCGTCCTCGGAGTCATCACTACTTTCCGTTTGGCTTTCAAGAATGAACTGTGCCACACAGACAGTTGTGCTGGCAACACTAGCAAGCATGGTCCGCAGCAGTTCTCGATCCATTTCAGCAGAGGGGAAACAGGCAGTGGAGCGTGCAGAAATGCTGATACAGTTCAGAAACAGTGCAGGAGTTGACCGGAAAAGAAAGGGAGTGCTGGGATGTGAAAGAAAGCATCAAGGGACTTTGACCCGGATGCTGAATGCCCACAATAAATGCCCCCTTCCCCACAAGGCACTGTGGGGGATTTCCGAAGAGGTGCTCTGTGGGATACCTGTGCTATTGCGGTACTCTCAGTACCGCAATAAGCACTGACAGTCTGTTCGCTCTCTTGCGCTAGAGGGCGTCAATCTGGACACCCTCTAGCGCAACAGCTGTAGCGCTAAATCGGGAAGCGCTATAAACAATAGCGCTTCCCGCCGTAGTCTAACCTCAGCCTTAGAGGTAGACAACATATACGCAAGGAAGGAGACTCTGAGGTAAAGATGAAGTGGAGTTTGAAGAAGTGGAGACTGCTGTGGGGAAGTAGTCCAGGGAATTGTATTATGTTTGGTGACTAAAAGGTCAGCCATCTTAGCTGATACTAATAGGGTCCCTGGGCTGGAGCCTGGAGTAGAAGGTGGGCCTGGGCTCTCCCCCCCGCCCTTTCTACCTCCCCTAACTAATCACAGTGAGCCTCTGAGGCTAGCACAAACCACCTGAAAGTGCAGTACCCACAGGGACAAGGCCAAAGCTTTGCCACAATATATATGGCACCCTGAACTTTAGGGTAAAGATGTGGGGACCCACATAAAAAGCTTTTTCCCCAGAACACAAACTTCTCCTGTGTCTGAATATTATAACATATATATAAATAATCTTCCTACTATACATGTTCCATTCTATGAATCTGATGAAGTAGGCTGTAGCCCACAAAAGCTTATGCTCAAATAAAATGTGTTAGTCTCTAATGTGCCACAATTATTCCTGTTCTTTGTGCTGTTAAATGTAAGTAAAGATATTAAAATTTGTTCCTAAGATTGATACTGGGGATGATTTAGTTGGGGATTAGTCCTGTTTTGAGCAGGGGGTTGGACTAGATGACCTCCTGAGGTCCCTTCCAACCCTGGTATTCTATGAACTTCTATTGTTGCAATCCTATTACTCAAATAATTAAACAACTTCCTGATAAAAACTGAATAAATGCAATATTCATAAGGCTTTATGGAAATCACAGGCTACTCTTTTGTTGTGGAAACTGCAACTTTTAAATAAACCCTTCAACTTTAATAGTTGCTGGAAGTTTGAGTGGCATTATGACACCATGTGCCAAGTTGAAACACCACTCACTCAGGTTTGGCCTGGCCATTGAATTATGGAGGGATAGCCAGGCCAAATTTGAGGACAGGTGTTGCAATATTCACACCACCACTCAAACTTGGACTGGCCAGCCCCCCAGCTTTTGCGAGTTAAATGACATCTGTGGCATCTCTTCTGTGCTGTTTTCAAAGGTAGGTTGCATGCCTTGGAAGAAGGTGCTGGAGTTTATGTGTGAGTTTGCACCTAGGGCTGGTGCTCTTTCTGAGGGTACCCAGATGCAAGTTTTCAACCTCTTCAGAAAACAGGTTGAGGGGAAGCCTGATCCTGGATCCCAGGGGAGTGTCAAGCTGACACATGGATGTCACCAAAACCACAACTTTAACAGCAACTTTTGAAACAATCCCCCCAGGACTATCTTAATCCATTAAATATGTACATTATGCCCTTTTCCCTTGGCTTGTGGTTAAGTAGTATTGAAAAAAATTAATACCCTAATTTTCTTTTCACCTACACTGGTGCAAATCTAGAGTGACTCCATTTAAGTGCCCCCTGCTGTGCTATTCATGTGTGAGGAGAATCAGACCCTAGAATTCTGATATGAATACTTCCATCTGATATAGTCTCAGTCATTTTCATTATAAATGGTTTAGCTTTTATATTAGAGTAGATTTACAATTCCTCACACAGAGTATGTTGACTTATACAAACACTCCAATACTCAAATTAAAAGGAAACACATGAAGGTCATGAGATTCCTGCAATTTACTTTTCATCAAAGTACAGTAGACTCTCGATTATCCAGAATTGGGTTAACCAGGATGTGGATTAACCAGGATGTCAAAAAAATACATGCAACTCTCAGGGCCAGGTCTGGCTTTGTTGCCACCCCAAGCACACAAAAATAAAACCCCACCAGGGTGCAGGGCAGCCAGTGAACCAACCCCCCCTTCCCCTCCCCCTGGTGCAGGGTGGCTGGTGAACCAACCCCCTCACCCCCCTTATTTCCTGTGGATGGTGATTATCCGGGATTTTATTAACCAGGATTAATTTTTCCCCTATCATCCTGGATAATCGAGAGTCTACTGTAGCTTGAGTTTAAGGACAGACCTTACCTTTGAATTTTCTGATTTTGTCAGTTTGAGCTACAACTTTAAGGGGATTGAAACTAGGCTTTTCAGCATTATACTCTCTAAATGGTCATTTTAGCAGATATATTTTCTTCTGTGCAATCCATTTAGAGTTCTTAACCCTTTCCTGCTAATCCAGTAAAATATTTCCTTTTAACTCATTGACATCCTTTATGGGAGATAGTCATAAATGTTACTGGGACAGAAACATCATTTAGTTTCATTCATATTCAGTGGCTGATGCAGAGAACATTCCTAATATTGAATAGAATGACACATATACACATTATAATAGATACGTTAAATTATAATGTATATGATCTTAATGGTGTAACAGAATGAGCAACTGTTATTTGCATTAATCTCATTCATTGTTTACATTGTAATCTCCTGAAATACACTCTGCTTTCTGTATCACCTATACTTATGGTTTTGGAGTAAAAATGAGCAGATGGAAGCTAGAGTTCTAGTAACAAATGGTGTCTTTCTAACATGCTTAAACAAAGATACAAAATATTCTAATGTTTCAGAAACAGATGGAATCTACTGTCCTCTACCACAGTAGAGCTATTACTAGCTTCCCTTCACCCAGAGACTGTCATGTCTCCAGGAACATGAAAGGAGAGGGTATACAGACAAAGCTTATGTTGATATTTTTTGGTCCATACAAAGCAAAATTTGAAGGAAAGTGCAGCTAAATTAATAATGTGGATTGATGAGACATCTGTAGCATATGAAAAATCAGCCAGTAGAATACAAAAGTAATGAAAAAAATTAATATTTTGATAAACATAGAGCATATGTTATGCTAAGAGCAGACCTGGTTTTTGCTAGATACCAAGAAAAAGAACTTAAAGAAATCTTTGAAACATTTGTGAAATTAGCTATGCAATGAAAGCTGTTAGGGGAAGACAATGAGTAAAGGTTGAGACCATATATTCTTGGATACAAGTTATTCCGGTATTACCAAAGAAAGATACATTTCCTTGAAGATGCATAGAAAAAGCAGTAGAATATCTAGATTTAACAAAGGAAACATCGGCTGCAAACTGTGTCTGGGGTATATAGTACAGAGTGCATATGCAAATAATAGCAATAGTACATAAAGGCTAAGAGCTAAGTGCACCTCAGAGAGACAGCAATGAGAACTTTGTGAACCCAAAAGCATAGAAATTGTGCAGATACTGGGTAAGAACATCAATTTCTCTTGCAAAAGGCTATCACTGTGGGAAACATAGGCAAAGGGGATAATTCTAAGTCATTATAATCAGACTGGACCTCCATCAGGCTTTTAAATATGGAAAACAAAAGTTGTGAACTGAGTGCCATTTTGATGGAAGCAAGAAAAACAAATAGAAGGACCATAGGTCATCCATTGGCAAATTTGGAAGTGTAGTTTATTCCACTTTAAATGTTTATGGACCAAGATTTTTGGCAAAGAACAAACACAAAACAAGAACCCTCCCACAAGCCCTCTCCTCAAAAATGCACAAAAGAGAAGCCAATTTATTAACTTGGATTATTAAATTGTCAGTGCCAAATTGTGTTCTATTAGATACAATGGCAACTTTATGCTTCCCTACATTATTATTAACCCCCCCTCCCCAAAAAAAAGAATAACTACACTTCAGAAAGAGGGGGGGGGGAATTCTTTTCCCCCCACTTGTGTACTTCATGCGTTTTACAGTCCTTTGTGCATAGTCAGCTTCACAGTTCTCCCTCTATTGACAGGCCCCATTTCTGCAGTCAAATTCAGTTTGGCTTCATTACTACAACCCCTATCTGTCCCCCCCACCCCAAACCTCAGCCTAATCTTCAGGGAGCTTGGCTGTCCCTATATTTTCCTCTATTCTAACAGTCCTCTGATCTAGCTCCTTCTTACTAGGAAGCCAGCCTCCCCGCCCCCCCACACTTTTACTAATGGTGGAGTTCGTGATCTGCACCTTTCACAATGAGTCAACAAGACTTCCCACAGCTTTAGGCATAATTCTAACACCTGCTAAAAGGAAGAATCAAACAAACAAACAAACAAACAAACAAGTCCTGAACATTGGACCAAAACAAAGATGGGCATGCTGCTGACCCTCAGATGAAGAGATGATAGAGGACAAAGTTTCCAATTGTTAAGAGGGTTTGTATTTCTACAGTTAACACTAAACAATTCTCAAATACGTCACAAGCAACTGTTATGGCACAAAACTTATTTTTTGGCAAAAAAAATAGATTCAGATCACAAAAATGAATGAATTAATCCTGGTTCTGACAAATTCTTGAGATAACCTAAAAAGATTCGGGAGGGAGGGGGGATTAATTTCTGCAATTTTCAGAATGAAGTGTTTTAAAGTTTTGATATTTCAGTTCAAAATGACTTTTCAAATGTTTTTTAAGGATTTTTAAAAAAAACAACATTAAGGTCTGAATCAAAACAAAATGCTTTGTTCCCAGTCAGGTGAAATGTTTACTTCAGCCTAACACAAAATAGTTCTCAATTTATGATTAGTTGAAAATTCAAGAAAAATCTGGTCAATTCAACCCCAAATGATTGCAATTAGATTTTTTTCAAATAGTCAATGAAACAAAAAATAGTGGAAAACACTTCATAATACATGTATAAGACCATATGTATGCAGGAATATACAGACTATATGTAGAGTCAATCAATAATATGAATCCCAATATTCTCATATACTATGGATTCATCTTTAAATCATGGTATTTCCTAGAAAACTTTGTTTTTATCTTGATTCAATCACCCTCCTATTGTCTATGCATCTGAAAAGATGAACACTTGCATTTCCTAAATGCCTTAAATAGAGATTAGACTACATTGCAAACATGAAGATCGTACCTTAAATGAAACTCTAAAGACTGATTCTGGAAATAGTTGTAGGAAAGCTTTGCAGAAGACAAATTGATACTTACATCATTGTAACTCCACTGACTTCATTGGGTTTAGTAGTTTGTAAAGGAAATCAGAATCAGACCCAAGATCTGCAGGACACTCCTAGTCTTAGTTAATAATATACTATCCCTTTGCCAAATTTAGCAGATGTTAGTGCTTCACTGTTCTTCAGGATGCTTGCAAGCCAAATCAGAAATTGGAAAAATTGTTTTGACAGTCCCCCTTAACCACTTTGAAGCATTTTGTCTAGCACAGAACTCCTTGGCCTTCTTTTTGGCATCTTCTCAGTGCAAGATGAATTCTAATTCAAATCTGGGTAGACAGATACAGGACTCAGTTTGGGTCCTTGAGGGCAACATTTCAGTGTTTGTGAATTTTGAGAAAGAATATGATTGTAAACCTTTGGTGATATACTCCAATGATCACATAAAATAAGTAAATCCTAATCAGTATTTCCAAGTCTTCTTTCTTGAAGCCTCAGTTCCTGGAATCATGTGATTACATCAGAATCTCAACTGTTGCTTAATGAAAAACATAATCAAGTTGTAGTAAGCGGAAGATTAATGTGACGGCAATCGTTAGGTGGCGCAATTTCGCTTCTACTGTGTCTCTATGGGAACGGCCTTGGCTTCAGAGCTTATCTCATGGGAAGCCTCTCCCCAGCTGCAGCTGGGAAGCTGTTTACTTGGTTTGTGTGAAACTCGGCTTGTGTGAAACCAAACAGGTAAATTGAAGCAGGATTGCAAAACATGTGATTAGCTATTCATGAGTTATATATGAGATGCAAATGAGCATGAGTATTTCTGTATCCATGTGCCCTTGTGTGTCAGGCTTCATCCTGAGCAGTGCTCCACTGCATCAGGTCCTCCATTTTCAATGACAGCCTGCAGCCGGGGTCCCCAGGCATTATGATGTCACTAGCCTTCAATAAATTCATCACTTTTATTCATCTAGCCACTGTGTGTGAGCCTCGTTTCTATGGGACTCAGTGTACCTTGCAACACAAGTGTTCCTCTTAATTACCTTATAGCACTTGAATGTGTCAGATGCACTTGAGTGTGTCAGATGCACTTGAGTGTTCTCAACCAGTAGTCAAAGTGTGGAATAAACATTTCACTTTTTTTTTTAAACAGAAGTTTTTAATTTTTTTTATTTTTTTTACTATTTTCCAACTTGAAAAAGTTGAATGACCACATGTGTCAAAATAGGGTGGGTTCCTCTCCCCCTCCTCCCCACTTCAACACCACAGCACGGCTTCACGTGGCACCGTGGCTTTGAAAATCCTAGTGGCTGAGCATCAGACTGAACCCTGAACAACCAAGCAATCAGTATTTCCAGTGACGAGAACTAACTTTTAAAAGGCAAACTCAGATCATTTTGGGCTTTGAAAAGTTTCCCTTCTTATCTGAGTGCCCATGTCTTGGATTGAGTGCTCACAAAGAGTCCACTGAAAATATCCTTTTCCATAACATCACTGCTTTGGATGAGTGGTGGCGAAAGCTCTCACCAAATTTCTAGTCATTCAAAGAACCCTCAAGGAAAAAGCACACACACAAATACACATGGGAAAGACTTGCTATTCCTTATAATGCTACAGAAAAACAAGCAAACAAATAAGTCCACCTTTCCCAAAACCTTTAGTCTTTTATTAAAAACCAAAAACGTGAAGAAATCAAATGGGCCCAACCCTATTTCTCCAACGCCCCCTCTACCCTTGCCACAGGTCACTCAATGCCAGTGGTCATTTGTTGTTGAATGAAAACGGATATGGGGGGGGGGGGGGGCTCCTTATATTGGAGAATGATGAAATGCCCTTTCTATTATAATTTTTTTGAAGTATATATGGGTCTATTTAGTTTATCTGTGGGTTAACATGTATAGAAAACTCCCAGTGCTCTAACTTACAGTAACAGGCTTTTTTTCCAAAATGGAGGATGAGGTTTTTCAGGCACAAATGAATAAATGGTAAAACTGCAAACCTTGTTTCTGAAAAATCCCAGACTTGACTTTTCTGCTGTCAAACTAAGAGGAAAAAAATCTTTTTTTGTAGACGTCACTTAATAAGATCTATTACATTGGTTTATCCCCTTGTAGTCTTGAAATTTCTGAAGGAAGCATCTTAAAAACTACCATAAATCAGAAGCCATCTCTATGTATTCATTTGATTTTATATCTAAGAAGTTTCTAAGAAAATATCATTTATGTTTTCAATGAAAAGATATTTTAAGTCACTTAAATCAATACAAGCTCATTACTTAGATAACAGAGCTTGCAAAACAGCTAATTGACCTGCACCATTGATTTTTCAGAACCTGCTTTTGTAATAAAAGGTTTTTAATTCTCTCAAAGCAAATGTCATCAAAGTACTTCTTGTTCAAATAGAATCCCAAGCACTCTTGAGTTTAGGATTATGAGTAAGGATGAAAAAATAAAAATTACAAGTTAAGCAAAGTAAATCCAGTAAAAAAGAAAAAAATAGTATGCAGTTAAGCATTATGTTAGAGCATTCTTTGAATCTGAATGTGACAGATTTTCAACTTCATTTTGCTACTAGAGTTGGGGACCTTTCTTTTATTAGGTGTATGTGTGTGTGTGTGCTACACTTAGCCCCAACTTGGTTCAGATTTCTAGAAAATACAATTTCTAGAAAATACAAATGACAAATAGTAGTATTTGATGAGTGCCATCAATATCCATTGACAGCTCTTACATTACATCCACATCATTATCAATGAATTGTCTTCTGAAAGACCATTTCAAATGGGTGGAAAATTTTGACCAGACTTCAGCTTTTACATAAGCATTTATGTTGCCTCTGCTTAGATGATAATCAGGGATATCGGGATGCCGTCTTCTGGCTGATTTAACAAATCAAAAGGAAAGATTTATATGGCAGCTCTCATACACAAGGCATCTCAAAGTTCTTTGCAGTGATGAGTCAGACACTGGCCTTGTAGATGAATGTGGAAGCTCCTATGCTCAGAATAAGGTAAAACATGGACTTGGACTGTTACACTAAGAGAAAATGTGAGGCAGGACAAGGAGGCTATTTCATTTGATAAATGCCAGAAAATATTTCAAATGTATATTTTATAGTCATCAAAGGTGGTGCCTCAATTTAATGGCTTATCTATGTGATAGCAATGCCTTTTGCTGCACACACACACACTATTGGCTTGCTACTTTCAGAAATGTTTGCAGGTAGAGTTCCTATGGAGGAATGAATGATCTTCTGTGTCAGAGACCAGCTTACTACCAACTGAGCTAATGGACAACAGTATTACTAGCTTGTTTAAATGAAATCTATAGATATCAATGTAATGGGGGCCCATTCTTGGCTGGTCTGTAGGCACTATTGTAATAAATATAACCAATGATATTTTGAAAAAAAAATTAGCTAAGATTTTTAGAGTATGTCTATTGTGTGTTATATACTCTCAGAAGATAAACTTACAAAAAATTAGATAAAATTTCTCAAAAAAATTAGGAAGACCATGCTTGAATAAGTTACCAATACGAACTGAATTATGTTTACAAATAGCTTTAGCTTCCTGAACTCTCTAACAACCAAAATCACATGTAATTATGAGGAAATGTTCTGTTTTCTGTGTACTATGTCTTTAAATATAGGCTGCTTGAGATGCCACTGCCACAGACTGAATTGCTAAAAGAATGAGTCACTACGTTCTCTCTCCAAGCATATTTGTTGCTGCTATGTCATTTTCCTTCATCTGAAATAAGTAATCAAGACTAAAAAAAAAATAATGCACATTTTCCTGGTTTATGGGGCAAAAAACCATGAGAATCAAAGACTGAACTCACTGGTGTTTTGCAGGTCACAGCCAGGAGTGAAAGTAACTTAAAGGACTTACCGGTGTGCCAGAGTCCTGAGCAGGAGACGGGGCCTTGCTCAGAAGAAGTAGCTCCTTTAAATACCCAGGCCCTTTAAATCAAGTTTTAAAGACACGGGGGCTCTGGCTGTGGCTAGGAGCCCCAGGTCCTTTAAATCACCCCCAAAGCAACCAGCTGCAGAGGTGGCTGGAAGCTCTGGGATTTGGGGTGATTTAAAGGGTCTGGGCTTCACTGCGGTAGTGGCAGCCGGGAGTCCCTAGCCCTTTAAATCCTCACCGGAGCCTTGGGCTGCCGCCGCTACTCCAGAGCTCTGGCAACAGTGTTACAGTGGCAATTTAAAGGGCGTAGGGCCATTGCCAGAAGCCCCAGGCCCTTTAAATTACCAGCCTGGGGAAGCTGGTCCAGTCTGGCATGGCATATTGGCTCTTGTCGGTATGCCATACCAGACTGTACTAGCTTACTTTCACCTCTGATCATAGTCAAGGTGTTTAAGCATCTGAGAGTGGATCGTTTTATACTGTGCTTGAGTTTCAACAGTGTTGTTAATCACTCATCTTTACAAGCACACTCACAAAAAATAAAATCGAACACAAAATTTAAACATGAAGGATGTTACATTGAGACAACATACTGAATTCTAACAACTTTTATAGCTAAAAGGGAATAAAAAACATCTAAAAATCCTTTAATACTGGATTTTCTGTAAGCAATTTGGCAGATATCCATTCCAGTAATCTAATGAATGTCAATACAGACTTTGTCATGGTTGGAAGTGACTTATTTTCCCTGGATGAAAACATGGTTGCCTCCATCTTGGCCAACACTATGGATTTAAACTGGGAGCTGCAGAGCTAAAATTAGTGAGGCTCTTTTACTGACAACTGTAATAGTCACAGCCTGTGAATTGAACAGGGGTTGGGGGAAATAACACATATACTGACTTAGAGTGTAAGAAAAGCTATGAGAGGAGCTCTAAAAGAGAAGAAATTCCTCAGCGTTCCCTTCAGAGACCCATTCAATGGCAGTGGGTTTCTCCCACATGTGGAGCAGGCCAAGGGGTCTGTCCAGTATTCTCCAGATTCTAGAACATTCTTAGTATGGTAGAGCCACCTCCATTGGAGGTGCAATGCCAGGCCTCTAACAGTCAGCACCTCCATGCAGAGAGGGCTCTGCAGAACCTTAAGATGTATTATGTGTTCTAGATAGCCTTCATGGGGCATGAAACAGGATATATCAATTTTCCTGAAGCCCCCATTATTCCCACATGCATCCCCAGTCTTATAAAGGTGTTAGGGTGTGGTCAAGAGCAAGTGCATGGACAATGGTTCTGGTAGGGAGACAGTGTGATGAATAGGACCGGGAAACAATAGCCAAACTCATTTAATTGTGGATAGAAACCTTTGCTTTCGAAGCAATACAAAAATTAATTTTCTTATTTCTATAGTCTGCAGTTTAGTTTCATAATCTTTCACTAGCTGTATGACTGCATAGTGAATAGAACACTTTTTTGGGTAAAATTGGTGACCAATTATGAAACTTTCCAAAGTCAAAGTGGTCATATGACCTTTATGATCAGTTTCTTGATTTGTGAACCTGTTTCTTATGATGAATAGGTGAGTCAGCATTCATTTTTCATCTATAATAGCAATGCTGTGCTACTCATTATCACAGACTTCACTGTTTCTTTAGCTTTCTCAAGTAGGAAACATTCCATATTAAGGAAAATAGACACATTTAATTGATAGATGCCCGAATGTGCTCTCAGGTATCCCTGGGATGCATTTGCTCTTGATTATTTTTACATGTAAGGAATGCAATGCTTTGTTGTGGCTACTAAGTCTTCTTCAATACAGTATGAATTTGTTTCCTTCATGTTAGTGAGCTACTATTGCTAATGAGGTATTACTGTTAATGTGTTGCTGTAAGTTAACTTACTAGAGAGCATCTAGTTCAGTCTCCTTCCTTACAACACTCCTGCTAATAAATCCTAAAATTATATCTTTTTTGCAACAGTGTTAAACTGTTGATTCAGATTTAGCTTGTGATCCACTAGGACCACCAGGTCCCTTCCTGCAGTATTCTTTTCTAGGCAGTCATTTCCCATTTTGTATGCATGCAAATTTATTGCTCCTTCTCAAGTCCTTATTGAATTTCATCCTATTCACTTCAGACCATTTCTCCAGTTTGTCCAGACCATTTTGAATTTTAATTCTATCCTCCAAAGTAGTCACAACCCTCCCAGCTTGGTATCATCCACAAACTTTTTGAGTGTACTCTCTATGCCATTATCTAAATCATTGATGAAGATATTGAACAGAACTGGGCCTAGAACTGATCTCTCTGGCTTGCCTCAAAGTTGTGGTGTACCTGGTGTGGTACTGGCAATCTAGGGGTTAGGTGTACTGTGGTATTGAGCAGCAGTAATAATTGCACTGGAATTAATCATGTTACATGTTACTTTTCTCCATTTTATATGTATGAAAGCTATTTCATGTACTTGACATTAAAAATTCACATTGCATTTCAAGGGAAGAACTTAATTATGCCTTGGCTTCAAGCATTTTCTAGGAGAATCTTCAAATTACATAGACAAACAGTTTGCCACCATGGACAAAGTGACATTTTATCCAAAAGTGTCTGAACAGCATGCGATTTCTGCCTTCTGTTAAGATTAAAGCTACAAGCCTCTTTTTCATCTGGGTTTATACACCATTGAATAGGGTGATGATCCTTAACATGCATTAATTATTCACTGGGAGAGGGAAAAAAATAGGAGTCTGCAGACAGATTATTACGAAGCTAAGCTTATTCATCTGCACACAAAATGTTACCTGAATTCATTGTCCAAGCCCCTGAGCATGACTCAGTGAATAATTTGAATATATTAATTGCTGAAAAGTTCCCATAATATCTTGAACCCTGTTACA
The DNA here is from genome assembly GCA_032164245.1 of Sternotherus odoratus. Taxonomy (NCBI): domain Eukaryota; kingdom Metazoa; phylum Chordata; order Testudines; family Kinosternidae; genus Sternotherus; species Sternotherus odoratus. Next base: position 51,325,069 of record JAVMKO010000008.1, on the reverse strand, counting down.
TGCAAATTAAAAGAAACAGATTCCATTAATATTGCATCCTGAAAACCCACTTGTAAACAGTAACCAGATGAATGTTGAATAGAAGCAAAAGAAAACACCTAGAAACAGTCCACAGGCAGAATGGATTTTGAGAGGGGATTTGAGCTGGAATAACTAACAGATATGTTAAACATTACCCACAGGAGTTGGCCTCCCTATTGTGCATCAAAATATAAATACTAGAATGTAGACCACCACATATTGAGACTGAGGAACTTCTAAAGGGAAACTTGCATAATTAATGAAAAACAAACAGGCATAAGAAAGATTTATAAAAGAACAGAAGCATGCTTATGCAAAATTTCTGTCACATCTTATTCATAACAAAGACAGGGGATAGACATAATCCCAGATGCCAGCTACTTCTTGTAGTTCTACATTTGGAGAGAAAGCAAATATCCTTATTCTCTTCATAAGAGGCCAAATCACCACCTTTTTGCTCCTTGTCTAGCTATTTATGTTCAAAATGCATATAAAACGCATACCACCATATGATTTTGTTTGTGTGTTACACATCTCTGAAGTCTCAGTTACTACAAAGGATGCAAAACAGTAGAGAATCCTCAAAAATGATTGCAATGGAGCACATGCATCCAAAAAGGTAGAATTCTGGCCCAGGTTAAGTAATTCCAAGTCACTTTGACTTATGCCATTAGCTTCAGTGGAAACAGAATCAGCCTGTATGTGACCTGTGAATTACAAATGCCAGACACAACCATGCGGGTGGCTGAGAGAGAGAGTAAAGGAAAGTAAATGAGAAGAAGAAATTCTCTTTTTCTTTCTTATATGGGCTTTCTGACGAGACCCCTTATTTTTACTGCACAATCGGACAGTTTAGGCCCTTTTCCACAGTTTCTATCTTCCAAACCAAATTCCCTTGGGAAATCCAGACCCATCAATGATGCTACTGTATTTAACTTAACATAAATTAATAGTAATAAAAATACAATAAGTTGCATAGGTGTAAAATGATTATACACTGGAGAACAGATTTACCTCTATTTTAGGGGTGTGTGTGTGTATATATATACACACACACACCTATGGCCCTCTAAGTGCCTCACTGTCATCTAGCGTATATATCTATCTATCTCTATCTCTCCTCATAAGACGCCTTGGAGGATAGGAAGTGCTATTACCCCCAGTTTAGAAATAGGGAACTGAGGGAGACAGACAGACAAAATGACAGGTTGAAGGTCAGAGGAAATCTGTGGGGAAGAGGGAATTGAAGTTGCAAGACAGCACCCTAACTGCTCATCCATCCTTCTTCTCATTCTGACCCTGATGAGGAAAACAAGAGTTTTGTCTTCTGCTGGAAGGGAAGATGGGATAGTTCTCATCCTATCCTTACCTCATGTGGCCACAAAATGATAGGACACAACTAAGGCCTTAATTATTATTTGTTCTACAAATAATAAGAAAGATGTACACAAGGCACCTAACAGAACAGAGAGCTAGAAAGATTTGTTTCCAACATAACTGAATCTAGGCTAAGATTTTTAAAGAGACTAGAGATTGTGGATGCTCAATTTGAGAAATGCTAAAGGACCAATTACAGGAAGGCAGGTTCTCAGAACTTTCCGGCTTATCTAGAATACCTGTGAAATACCCATTGGAGACTGGCACAACAAACTAGAAGATGTACAGTGCAGTTTGGAGGGAATAATTTTGCCTTTAATAAAATTAGTCCACCTGAACATGAGCAGGAAATAATACTTATGGGAGAATTACACAAAATAACCATGTCTTCAACATCATGACTGCTTCCTATTTTTTTTTTTAAGATAAAATATCCAACAGAGAAGCTATGACACCATTTTTTAAATTCTATTCTCATGCCAAACTTTTTCTAACCCTGCATTCTGTACTGTGACCCATTAATAGCCTGTCAAATTATGAATCCCTTATATGCATTCATAGCATACCCCTTCATAACAATTACAGTATAGAATATGCATAAATAGAATGTATTCCATAAATATGGATTCAAATTAGAGCATTCATTTAGCTAAGTTTTGCTTATTCTTAACATGTATTCACAGCATATTGTACAGCATAGCAGGTCCTTTGAATCTTTTAGCGAGTATGCTGTGAATTAATATTAACAAAAGTATAATCTGCAAATTATGGCTCTACATTACACCTGTATTTGTGGTGAATCAGAATATCAATCTTACAGTAAAAGTCTTCATGAAAAGTAGTTACTTAGGGAGAATTACAGCAGCTGCATTTTAAACCTCAATATGTTAACAATTTTATTTTTATTTTGCAAGCAAATACCTATGGAGGCCCAGCGCCCATTATGGATTCTGGGTCTGAAATGCTGCAGTTTAATTGCAGTCATTCTATGTTCACAATTAATTTTTTTCAGTAAATTCTAAATACTGTTTAAGACTCCAGTCCCATTAAAGAATGTACATTAGTTTAAATTTTAATTGTGCATTTTATAACAAAACACTTTAAAAATAAACCAGAAACTTTCAATTTTTCTGCCTAGGCCTGATTGGCACATTCTGTTTCCACATGCCATTATTGACATCTAAAACAAAACAAAATCTCCTTTCACTGCTTTTAGTGTCAGTGATAACATCTGTTTTGGAAGAAAACAACGCTTAAAAATGGAGGGTTAGATCCTTATAAACTCAGACTTTAAAGACAGAAGGTATCATCATGATCATCTAATCTAGCCCCCTGCAAATTGCAGGCCACAGAATCTCACTCCCCATTCCTGCAATAGATCCTCTGGCTGAGTTTCTGAAGTCCTCAAATCTAGCATTTAGGAATATATGTTTTCTGCAATATTAGTCCTGTTCTTGCCAGATTCTGTGAGCAGGCCCTGCCTCTTGCTCACAACCTGATTTTGCTTTATATCTACAAAGTTTTGACTGCTACTTTAGACCAGACCTCAGGCCTCATACCAGACCTCTGATACTAGGGCTTATGTCTCAGGTAGGAAGCAGTGGCCAGCACAACTCCCATGCTGCTTCCTGCAGGCCCCATTGGCCTGGAGCGGTGAACGGCGGCCCGTGGAAGCTGCAATCGGCTGAACCTGCGGAAACAGCAGGTAAACAAACTGGCCTGGCCCACCAGGGGGCTTACTCTGGCAGGCCACATGCCGAACGTCGCTGATCCCCGATTTAGCTAGTAGTAGAATGGACGCAAAGAAGCAATACTCCTCCATTTACTTAACTGCAATTTGGACTTATTTTTCCCTATAGCTTGAGATTAAATGAGAAACTAAAATGTAGTGATAAACATGCTATTAAAACACGAAAAATGGTATGGAGAGAGAGATGGAGACAGTCATTACCATGAACATGCAGATGTTTTCTATTTGTATTATAGTGCAAGCTTCCATCAGACACTCCTAATTATAGCCTGTACACTGGTGTTCCTGCAATGCTAGCCATTAACCTTCAACTGAATCACCAGTTTTTGCATAAGGTGCATTGCCATTGTAGTGCTCTCTCTAGTTGAAATAGTATCAATACGTTCAGAACGAAAGGTTGTTTTTTTCTGGTGGTGGTGTTTTTTAAATGTGGCTTACAGAACTTTTTCTTTTCTTTCTAATTTGGTCTTTTTTCCAAGACAAACCACACACACACTAAATTGAGCTTTAGCCATTTACAAGTAGAAACAAAACAAAATTAAAAAAAAAGATCTTGTAATTGCAGCATCAGTAATAATGAGTTTCTGAAGAATCAAGAGAATACAAAGAGAATTACAGGAATAATTTAGGAAATTCAAAAGGAAAGTGTGCAATTATAACGTGCAATTAAATTCAAGGCTATGCTTGACAAAGGAAGGCAAAACTGCATGGCGCAATCCAGGGGTACATCATTTAACGAGTGAGTACTTCTACTTTGGCTAATTACCACTTAAGATTCAAATTCTCTCCCCCTTTTTTTTTTTTTAACCAAAGGGTACAGCACTGTTATGCTAGAGAACGGTTATTACTTGTTTATCCATGCATTTCTGACAACGCTTTGTTTTAAAATCACCCAAACGTTCCTTACGAGGAAATATATTTTGAACCAAGTCATGTGTTAAGAAATAAACCATAATCTTACGTTTGTCTAACCCAAGGAAGTATGATGTTTGACATTTGCATTTCAGTTAATTAAAAAAGGATTAATATTTTTAAAACATAAAATTCACCATTATCTATTTAAACTTTGGGGAAAAGTTTGTTAAACTTCTATTGACTATCAATGTAATAAAACCTAATTGTCAATACAACTAAAAATGTTTCTAATTTAACTATTTTGATGTGTTTTTTTTTAAAAAAAATTCAGATGATTCAGTATCTTGATTCAGTATCGCTGCTACTTTGCTAACTGCACTACGTTTTGAAATATGGAATGACTTCAAAGTTTTCAGCTGAATGTTCATGGAGACCTAACGGGTCTGCATACCAGGATTAAGATTTGTCAAAGTGATTTGAGGGAAATCTTCTACTTGAAAATAGTGAAAGGCAGCTGTCTAAACACATAGACCACCTTCAAAATCTCAGTGGGGGTACTTATTGAGCTACAGTTATTGCCTATCATCTTGTTATCTTAGGTTGGAGTTAATTAAACTTTTAGGTCTGCAACTAAGTATTGTGGCAGAATTGATTCTGCAGATATTTTGGCCTTCACAGCCCTTGGCCTCTCAAATACCTTTTTCTTAATGTCCTGGAGTTAACCTCTTAAACAGACCTGAAGACCTTAACTTGATTAAATTCTGACACACTTTAATGTTAGAATCATAATGCTGTTAAATTTCTATAAGAGTCTAAGTACATTTCGGTATATTAGTGCCATATCAATAAAAATGTACTATCATCTTTAGTGCTACGAGATTGTAGTTTGTCTCTCTTATTCCCAGTCTCACTTCCAAGAATCACTCTGGAGGACAGGAAGCAATTTATCTAAAAAATGGAGGAAATTATAAATGCCCTACTGAAGAAGCATGCATTTGGTAGGTGGTACTGTAATGTTCCCACCAGAAATTCCAAGTAGGTTTTAAATTTAAAAAACCCAACAACATTCAAAGCATGACTTATCTATTTTAGATGAGGGGGGAAAATTGCTTGTTTTTCCCCCACTGTTCACTTGGTTTTTCAAGCAAGTGAGATTTTCTCTATTAAAGTTAGGGTGATCAGACATCCTGTTTTTAAAGGGACAGTGCCATATTTAAGCCCTCCTGCAGGTGCCCTGATTTTTTCTTTAAAAATGGGCAAATTGTCCCATATTTTCTGTTTCCTCCCATATCAGTACTACTGGGTCCTGCTGCTGACTGGATCCCTGCTTGCCAGCAGGGAAGGGAAAGCATGTGACCCTGCATGCCCCTCCATGTGCTACCTCAAGAAGACATGGTGCCAGGTACCATGAGAGGTAGGTATGTCCTGGGGGCTCAGTCAGACATGGATGGTGGAGAGTGCCTGGCAGGGAGGGTCAGGTTGGTTAGGGAGGTGTGTGTATATATACACATGTAATATATATTATTATATATATTATATATATATGTATATATGTATGTACGTCACCCCTCTCCATGTGAGCCGTAAAGCCTTATAGATAAACTAGCATAAGTGCCCGGCGCTGCTCGGGTCAGTCGGAGGTGGGGAGGTGGCAGACAGCTGACACCCCCTGACCAACCCCAACAGCCACCCCTCACCCCTCACCCACCCCGATACCTTCCCACCCCCCCAAGCAAACCCAACACCCCCACCTCACCCCCCGACCAAACCCGACACCCCCACCTCACTTACCGTCCCACCAAACCCAACTCAGATCCGTCGCAGGCGGGGAGGGGGCCCAGAGCCGAGGGATTCCGGGGACCTTCGCAGGTGGGGGGCGGCACAGAGCTGATGGATTCTGGGGTTACATTTGGAGGGGGGAGGGGCAGAGAACTGAGGGATCTCCGGGGTTCCGTTGGGAGGGGGGAGGGGCAGAGAACTGAGGGATCTCCGGGGTTCCGTTGGGAGGGGGGAGGGGCAGTGAGCTGAGTGATCTCCGGAGTTCCGCTGGAGGAGGGAGGGGCAGTGAGCTGAGTGATCTCTGGGGTTCCGTTGGGAGGGGGGAGGGGCAGTGAGCTGAGTGATCTCTGGGGTTCCGTTGGGAGGGGGGAGGGGCAGTGAGCTGAGTGATCTCCGGGGTTCCGTTGGAGGAGGGAGGGGCAGTGAGCTGAGTGATCTCCGGGGTTCCGTTGGGAGGGGGGAGGGGCAGTGAGCTGAGTGATCTCCGGGGTTCCGTTGGAGGAGGGAGGGGCAGTGAGCTGAGGGATCTCCGGGGTTCCATTGGGAGGGGGGAGGGGCAGTGAGCTGAGTGATCTCCGGGGTTCCGTTGGAGGAGGGAGGGGCAGAGAACTGAGGGATCTCCGGGGTTCCGTTGGAGGAGGGAGGGGTGAGCTGAGCGAGTGAGGTGTCTGTTGGAGGGGGGTATTATGACATCATCACCACCTAACCGCCCAGCCGATGTGATTGGCCCTGAAAGACTTTCACCCCTGGGGGGCGTCAGAGGTGAGATCCGAAAATTTTTCGACCCTTACCAGCATCTAGACCCCAAGACCCCTCACTGTACCAAATTTCAAGTCTCTGGCTCAAACAGTGCGGGAGGACTTTGCAGTCATACGTACATACATACATACATACACCACTTGACTTTTATATATATAGACTAGCATAAGTGCCCGGCGCTGCTCGGGTCAGTCGGAGGTGGGGAGGTGGCAGACAGCTGACACCCCCTGACCAACCCCAACACCCACCCCTCACCCCTCACCCACCCCAACACCTTCCCACCCCCCCAAGCAAACCGGACACCCCCACCTCACCCCCCGACCGAATCCGACACCCCCAGCTCACTTACCGTCCCACCAAACCCAACTCAGATCCGTCGCAGGGGGGGAGGGGGCCCAGAGCCGAGGGATTCCGGGGACCTTCGCAGGTGGGGGGGGGGCAGTGAGCTGATGTAGTCCGGGGTTCCGTTGGGAGGGGGGAGGGGCAGAGAGCTGAGTGATCTCCGGGGTTCCGTTGGAGGAGGGAGGGGCAGTGAGCTGAGTGATCTCCGGGGTTCCGTTGGGAGGGGGGAGGAGGGAGGGGCAGTGAGCTGAGTGATCTCCGGGGTTCCGTTGGGAGGGGGAGGGGGGAGGGGCAGTGAGCTGAGTGATCTCCGGGGTTCCGTTGGAGGAGGGAGGGGCAGTGAGCTGAGTGATCTCCGGGGTTCCGTTGGAGGAGGGAGGGGCAGTGAGCTGAGTGATCTCCGGGGTTCCGTTGGAGGAGGGAGGGGCCGTGAGCTGAGTGATCTCCGGGGTTCCGTTGGAGGAGGGAGGGGAAGTGAGCTGAGGGATCTCCGGGGTTCCGTTGGGAGGGGGGAGGGGCAGTGAGCTGAGTGATCTCCGGGGTTCCGTTGGAGGGGGGAGGGGCAGTGAGCTGAGTGATCTCCGGGGTTCCGTTGGAGGAGGGAGGGGCAGTGAGCTGAGGGATCTCCGGGGTTCCGTTGGGAGGGGGGAGGGGCAGTGAGCTGAGTGATCTCCGGGGTTCCATTGGGAGGGGGGAGGAGCAGTGAGCTGAGTGATCTCCGGGGTTCCGTTGGGAGGGGGGAGGGGCAGTGAGCTGAGTGATCTCCGGGGTTCCGTTGGGAGGGGGGAGGGGCAGTGAGCTGAGTGATCTCCGGGGTTCCGTTGGAGGAGGGAGGGGCAGTGAGCTGAGTGATCTCCGGGGTTCCGTTGGGAGGGGGAAGGGGCAGTGAGCTGAGTGATCTCCGGCGTTCCGTTGGAGGAGGGAGGGGCAGTGAGCTGAGTGATCTCCGGGGTTCCGTTGGGAGGGGGGAGGGGCAGTGAGCTGAGTGATCTCCGGGGTTCCGTTGGAGGAGGGAGGGGCAGTGAGCTGAGTGATCTCCGGGGTTCCGTTGGAGGAGGGAGGGGCAGTGAGCTGAGTGATCTCCGGGGTTCCGTTGGGAGGGGGGAGGGGCAGAGAACTGAGGGATCTCCGGGGTTCCGTTGGAGGAGGGAGGGGCAGTGAGCTGAGTGATCTCCGGGGTTCCGTTGGAGGAGGGAGGGGCCATGAGCTGAGTGATCTCCGGGGTTCCGTTGGAGGAGGGAGGGGCAGTGAGCTGAGGGATCTCCGTGGTTCCGTTGGGAGGGGGGAGGGGCAGTGAGCTGAGTGATCTCCGGGGTTCCGTTGGAGGAGGGAGGGGCAGTGAGCTGAGTGATCTCCGGGGTTCCGTTGGGAGGGGGGAGGGGCTGTGAGCTGAGTGATCTCCGGGGTTCCATTGGGAGGGGGGAGGGGCAGAGAACTGAGGGATCTCCGGGGTTCCGTTGGAGGAGGGAGGGGCAGTGAGCTGAGGGATCTCCGGGGTTCCGTTGGGAGGGGGGAGGGGCCGAGAACTGAGGGATCTCCGGGGTTCCGTTGGGAGGGGGGAGGGGCAGAGAACTGAGGTATCTCCGGGGTTCCGTTGGAGGAGGGAGGGGCAGTGAGCTGAGTGATCTCCGGGGTTCCGTTGGAGGGGGGAGGGGCAGTGAGCTGAGTGATCTCCGGGGTTCCGTTGGAGGAGGGAGGGGCAGTGAGCTGAGGGATCTCCGGGGTTCCGTTGGGAGGGGGGAGGGGCAGTGAGCTGAGTGATCTCCGGGGTTCCGTTGGGAGGGGGGAGGAGCAGTGAGCTGAGTGATCTCCGGCGTTCCGTTGGAGGAGGGAGGGGCAGTGAGCTGAGGGATCTCCGTGGTTCCGTTGGGAGGGGGGAGGGGCAGTGAGCTGAGGGATCTCCGGGGTTCCGTTGGAGGAGGGAGGGGCGAGCTGAGCGAGTGCGGTGTCTGTTGGAGGGGGTATTATGACATCATCAGCACCTAACTGCCCAGCTGATGTGATTGGCCCTGAAAGACTTTCACCCCTGGGGGGCGTCAGAGGTGAGATCCGAAAATTTTTCGACCCTTACCAAGATCTAGACCCCAAGACCCCTCACTGTACCAAATTTCAAGTCTCTGGCTCAAACGGTGCGGGAGGAGTTCGCTGTCATACGTACATACATACATACATACATACATACACTCATACATACACCACTTGACTTTTATATATATAGATAAATAAAATGAATCCAACTATGCAGTATTTCTTTATAATGGGGGCTCAGTCAGCTGGATGTTAATTTGAATGTTTCTATGACTGATTGCTGTTGAACTCATTTGAATACAAGTGATTTTACCAGGTGTCCCATATTCAGCATAGGGAAATATGGTCACCCTAATTAAAGTTAATATAGAAAACATTCCTGAAAACAGTGGTGCTGGAACAATATTTACAGTTAGGGTGCTGAAGACTGAAAGCGTGTATTTGGGTTATTACTATTTCAAGACTGAGGGTGTGGCAGTACCCCCAGAACCTCTAGTTCCAACATCTATGCCTGAAGAAAAGAGACTTAATTATATGCTGAGTGAATCAACATTAGCCAACTCCAAAATGTACCTGTTTAACTTTAGATGGGTTAAGAACTTAATACTACTGGCCATTCCCAGGTACCCCAAAATACAGATAAATCAAACTCTATAACAAACTTCTATTTACCTCAATTTCAGTACCCTATCGACTACCCCCATACTGTAAAGTGATACAAAGAGAAGGGAAGTGGGAATGATACTGAGTACAGAAATGGCTGGGCATCCAAGAGGAAATGCCCCAAATGGATCTAGAACTGTGTGACTGGATGAAATAGGAGAGCTCAGGTATGCAGTGATACACTGGAGAAAGATCAGAATAGGTGAAACCAAAAAATACATAATTGGAGAGAGAAGATGAGGGAACTGAAAAATTAAACCCTAAGGGGTCACCACTACAAGGGGAGATGGGGGCGGAAGCAGGGGTAGGAATGAGGAGCTATTAAAGGAGTGATCAGTAAGAAGTACCAGGAGAGCAGAGGCCTGATTTAACAAAAATACTTAAATAACATGCTAAAAGTGGTTTGCTGAAGAAGAGATGAACTTTTCCTCACGCTAAGTGTTTTGATGAATCAGGGCCACTGTAACTGAGGCAGGCAGAAAGGAGTAGGGTCAAGGATCAAGAATTAGGGCAAAAAAAGTCTGAGATTTTAAGATCACAACCATCTCCGCTTTCAAATCCCTTTTCTCAAACCCCCATTTGCTGTGAAATCTACAATAATTTGACTTATGGTTAGGTTGTGGAGCAGATTGTGTTATGAGATATTTATATATTTTAGAGCCTAAGTGGACTGTTTTTCAAGAAAAATAAGATCCTCAGAACAAAACAATACTTACATGATTCAGAAGCACCATTTTGCTTGTGATTGACTGATTACTGTTATCTCACTATTTCCCAAATTTGCTTGTTAAAATCTTGTCTCTAAATTAAATTGTAAACTCATCAGAACCAGGGCTATGCCTCCCAATAGATTTGTACAGATGTTATCACTAGAAAATAAATTTTAAAAAAACCATGCTTGGAACACTCAGTTGGAAACAGGCATAAAGGATGAGAGGGTCAAATTAGGAAGGAAGAGGGGATAAGTAAGGTTTCTTCTCCCCCTTGCCTATTATTGTCAGTTTTTGTTTTTGGGGGGTTGGCTAGATTCTAGGAAGGAAAAGGATGGGGAGGAGAAAAAAAGAGGTGTTTGAAACAGGATTTAAGAAAGGAACTGAAGACAAAGGTCAGCAGGGGTTGTAGGCATAAGAGTTCATTAGGGAGAAGTAAAGTTATTTGGAAAGGAAGAGGGCAGAGTGGAGAGAAACCGGAGGGATTTTTTTTTCATAGTATGGGTCTATCTCAGTAAAAAAGTTCTAAGATCTCTTATCTCCATGATTTTCACATCAAGTGTGATCCACATATAGGTAAAATGAGCTAGTCGGCCTCAAATTCAACTGGAGACTTGAAAAACAACCTGGGTTCCTTTCGGCTCATAATCACACCCCTTCCCCCCCATAAAGGGTTCTGAAGCCTGAGCAGCTCATGGCTACACCTGTTCAATGCCTCAGGTTTGAAGTAAAAGGATTAGACAGCAGTACACACTTCCGTTGGTCATTGAAATATCAAGTCTTTATTGTGAAAGTGTTCAGGGAGCAAGACTGGAATGATATAATCACATTTGAGATTACACTACTTAGTTTGCAAACTCTTCATGGCAGGGACCGTCTCTTTGCTATATATTTGTGCAGTGCCTCACTGGGCCCTCTAAGCACTACCACAATGCAAATAAACAACAATGGAGCAGAACTGCATATTAGTTGTAGATAAGAGAACAGATTTGCAAAGTAATGACTAGGGATTAGAGCTGCAGGCAGGAATGTATGGTGGTGGTGGTGGGAAGGGGGGAGATAAAGGAATTCAGAATAAGAGAGAGGATACAACTAAAAATAGTGGAAAGGGCAAGAGTGGGGTTGTCCACCAGTAGCAAAGAAATACTTTGGAATGCTTTTAGTGAAACTGCACTGTCTCAAACTCTAGGCACCTAAACACAAGTTTGGAGCAAGAAATAAAAATACAAATACATCTAGGTTTCAAATACATTTTAAAACACTTATATTCAATTAGCAACCTAAAAAAAGAGCTGCTACATTTCTAAAGATGTTATTGAGCCATATCCCATGTTTTCTGGGGATGAAGATATTTTGCAGGATCAGTAAACCAACTCAGATACTGAATATTTGCAAATGCACAAGATTTCAGGGAATCATGTCATGTAAACTTTTTGCTACTTGAAATGACAAAGTTTACTTAAAATGCTATAACCAGAAAGGACAAGAAATGTACAAAATGCAATGTGTGCCCAAGTTACTAAAATGCTATGGCCTACATGTCTTTGTATTGCAATCTCCAGTGGGGCACTTGAGTCTATTGAAAAAGGTGGGAAGTTACTTATTGGACTGGCATAAATACTGATATCAGAAAATGTCAAAGGTTTAAAGATGAGCTCAACATTCAAACTTGAAAACTTCTTTCCTGCAGGTTTCACAATAGCTGTAGAAATTGTTCAGCCTCTGGAAATGTCATAAATATACCCAAATCTATTCCAAATAATACACCAAAATGATAGAAGAGTTCTCGATATTTTTCATTCTCAGTTCAAATACATGCTCAGCTTTTCCGCTGAGTGATAAAACCAAGGACAAATGCTGAACACACAGACATGGTTAGTCAAAAACACAAAAGGACCTCTTCAATGAGCACAGTGAGGAAGTAGATGAGATCATGGTACAAATCTGTTTTAAAATTAAGTGCCAGATCCTTATCAACTGTAAATAAGTTTAGCTTCTAGAGTTATATGTATTTAGACTAGCTAAGAATCTGGTCCTTACGCTCTAAAGCAAGACAAACACTCTAAAGTAACATCTTTATTTTGTTATATGCTTTTTGCCCCTGTGCACAGAAGAACAAACATTAAACCCAGGTGCCTTAAATTATCTGATTTTCAGAAGTTGTGAGCAGCCACAAATTCCAGTGAAGTCAAGAGGAGCAAGTGCTCAAGATCTTTGAAAGATCAAGCCATTTTTAGTTAAGTGCTTAAATATGGTCTTTAGGTCCAATATTTTTAAACCAACAGCCTAAAAGTCACTCTTTATTAATTAATTTCCATTACTTTAACACTGTCATAGCAACAAGAGGATATAATGGCAGGTTCCTATTGCATGATTGCATCTCAAATACTGAAAACCTTGTAAAAATTAAGTAACACAAGTTCATTTTTTTGGAATTTCAACTTCTGTATCGTTTCCCACAAAGAGGTACACCCTGATTGATGTGATAATACATTTCCTTTATATAGAAAAAACTAGAGCTGGATACAAAATTTCAGTCAACTTTTTTCCACCACTGGAAAACAAAAACAAAAAATAGATTCATGTCTACCAAAACATGTTGGGAACTTGTGTTGAAGCTGGGACATTGTTTAGGTCAAAATCACACACACACACATGCCTCCCAAAATGTCTGCGTGAATCCTTTCAATGTTATCAAAATAAAATGTTTGGGTTATTTGAGCTATGTTCACAATGAGGAGGAAGATGGGAACGGACTGGTGCTCTCACTTATCTTATAGCCCAGTGGTTGGGGCATTCAAAAAGGGCTTGGGGGAGACCGATTTGAATCCTTGTTCTGGAGCAAAGACTTGGACCCAGTGTCTCCCCCTACTCAGGAAAGTGCCCTCACTGGGCTAAGGGGTACACTGGAACAGAGTTCTCATTTTCTCCTACTGAAGCTTTTCCACATTGTATAGGTGATTAAATGTTCCTTAAACCAGGGATTTGAAGCCAGGCTTCTCTCACAGCAACAGAATGCAGGAACCACAAAGCTAGCAAGACAAGCACTCACCTTCTCCCTCCCTCTCCCCAATCACTATACAAGTATTTGACCCTAAGTTGAACAGCTTCAACAAAATACTTGCATTGTCATTGGGCTAGAGTGAGAGCAAGAATGAATTATTCTCTAGATCATGGATTATCCTTGAGAGCCACCTCATCTATTATAAATCTGGACAAGGTACTACCTTCTGAACTAAAGATGGGATCCCTCCAACTTCCTTCCATTCTCACCAATCAAATATGATATTTTAATATATTTTCAGATATTATATTAATAAGAGTGCTGTGGATTTCTCTCTTGACTCTGAAATTTTAGGTTGCTCATAGGGTTGCACACAAATAAGAAAAAGCAAGTGTCCTTCAAATAATCTGATATAGCAAAAATACCTCCTGAAATTCAGCCCCATGCAAAAGGCAAGCACAAAGGACTCCCTGCCTTGAAATGATCTGACAATAATAAATCAGAGTGGAAAACAACGATCAGTTGTCATTTTAGTAGAAATGAAAGGTTTGACTTTAATTACTTATGGGCTTTAAAAGGTCTCTGTGGCCAAGAAGATGATCAACAATGCTCCAAACAGGAGCAAAGAGCAAAATATTCCTCTGTTTATGCAAAAAGAATGAGGAGCAATTGTGCCACCTTAGAGACTAACAAATTTATTTGGGCATAAGCTTTTGTGGGCTAAATCCGCTCTGTTCATGGTTATCTGTTTTAATGGCACGTGTAAGCAAAATATTCCAAGTGCTACCATGGGTGGGTAGTTCTGAAGTTAAGTTCTGCTGGTATGTCTTCTGTGTGATCTAACAAGTCCTTTCTCATGCAGATTCTGACATCCCTAGGAATATCTTCCTGTTCTTTCAAGGCATTAAATTGCATACAACAGCGTTATGTGCATTAAAATGATTTACCTCTGAGAACTCCCAGGAGTGGAAAGTGAGCTGAAGCTCACTTTGCACTCAAAATCTTGCTCCAGGCAGGCTCAGTGAAACCATTTGTCAGAATTCAAAGTACTCCTGATCTATGCAGTCAATATCTCTGTTCAGAGGGCACACGTAGCACAATTCTTTAAAAAACCAAATAATGACCTTTCACAGAGGGGAAAATACTGGAATAGCAAACATTTCCAATATAAATGTTTTGCTAGAGTCCAAAGATGGCCCTACCGACGTATATTCCCCCATCTTATTTATCCATAAGGAATTTAAAAAAACTGTCATTTTTCAAACTTAATTAAAACATGTTCAAGGGCAAATAAATCTACAGGAATGTAAACTTTAAGGGTTTCTCTAATAACTCAGTAAAACCTGAGCCCAAAGGGATGCAATAAGAATTAAAGTCATTTACAAATAATTTACTAGCAGGATCTTCTGAAAACTGGAGAGTTGGAAATAACTTATTGCAAGGAAGAAAATAAAATGAATGGTAACTTCATAGAAAAATATTTAAATACTCTGATAGTATTACCATTCTCAAATCAATTATTGTTTCTTTGGTCCTTGTGTTTTCTTCTTTGCTTTTTCATTTGTTCTCTGCTAACAGGGTTACCTTTGGTAACTTTGCCTTGACTCTTAAAAGGATGTTCTCAACAAAGTCACATGTATTGTATAGACATATATAACGTTAAAAGAACACCAAGCATTCAAAAGTTAGGAAACACCAGAATTAAGATGTGCAGTCCCCTCCTTACTGACATCCCCACCCCACAACAGTTTACAATCCCAGTCTCCTTGCCCAGCCAGTTATAGTCCCTTCACTCCAACTCTCAGTCTACTTCTCTCTTACACTCCACCCGCCTCCAGTCCCAGTCTCCCTTACCCACTCTTCTCCTTCTGCCCACATTGTCTTCCAGGGCAGGGGGAGGGGTTCTCCTCAGCATTCTAATCAGAAACCTTTCTTCTCCACACGGCCTGTGTCTTGCCGGGTGGTTCATTCAGAGCACAAGAGGCAATCTCCTTGCTCTAAGTTAAGGTGCCCAAATTTCGACCCAACCCCAACCTGCAGCAGACCAGAGCCACAACTGCAGGGAAAGTATTGCTCTGCCCCAAGCTGGAATATACCCAGTGTGACAGAAGAACCATCAGGAAATTTAGCTGCTAAAATAGGGTCTACTGAGCATGTGCAAACTATGCTTATTCAAAGTCTTATTACGTGACCAGATTTTCACTGGGGTTGCAAAAGGCATGTCCTTGACACAAAGGCCACCCTTTTGACAAAAGAATGTCATTTTTGCTGTTTGTTTATATTTTGTTTTTCATTCAGTTTAGGCAATGAAAATAAACTGGAATATTCGCTAATGCAATTCCATATAACTTGAAGTATGGTGCTACCAAAAGACAGGCTTTACCCATTAGAAAACCTCACACAATTGGATGGGATCGCAACAAACTGGATCTCAGGCCAAATCCCACTCTCCTACTTGTGAACTTTATTCACCTTTGCGAACACTGGTTCAGATCCATAGTTGTCAGCAACAATATGAGCATTCCTAGTGTAGACAAGGATCTAAGAGCATAGTTCACTGCAATCAATAGGATTATTGCACCAGTATCAGTTAGCAGCAGTTGGCCCTCTGCTTGCAATAGTTATACACATTGTCCACTGTCTTCAGCAACATTACACTCAAGCCTTGTCGATTTTAATGATGGCTTCCAATGTTGCCAATACTTTTCATCCAGACAATACATTCAGACTTTATGCAGGTAGAAGGTAAAGGAATTAAATCTACACCCCCATCCCAATATCTGGACATGGGGCTACAGTAGATGGGTGGCTCTACAACTGCTATTCCACCCTATGGCTTAGGTAAAGTTGTCACAGCCCCTTCAGTGACCAGTTGCAAAAGATTTAGGACCATTAGATCCATATAAATTCAGAACTGCAATCTCTCCTTTGGCATGCCCCGACTATAAACTTGCCTACCAGCCTACAATAGGGCTGGTGAGGTGACCATATTCAGGATGCAGAGGGATCCACCTCCAGTGCCCCCTTCCCCATGTCCTTATGTCATAGTGGTGCAGAGGGCCTTGCCCTTACTCACTACCCAGTAGATGAATTTCACGTAAAATTCCTACTGAAATTAAATGAAAGACAAAAAGTTTTAGACTAAGAAGAACACAAAGTCAGTAGGAAAATCCATATCCTTCCCCCCCCCCCCCCAATTCGGTGATAAAAGTATGGCACTTTAATTGCTGCAATGCTCCTAACTTTTCAGGTGTGGAGCCTTACCATCCTGATGATCTGCTCACAGACCCTCTCTTTGATAGTTGGCACTCTCTTCCATGGCATGTTAACCACAGCCAGGGAGCATGTGCATATTATATAGACAAGTACCTAAGAGAATATTTGAACCCGGGTCCAACAACTACTCCTGGGACAAATGCATAATAAGTTAAGCACAGTGAAGAGTTCTAAAATTGCTAGTGAAAAAGGAGCAATATACAATATGAGCAAAAGCACACCTTAAATGTATTATAAATAAAGCCCTCCCAGTTGGAATAAGGGGGGAAAAAATAACATTTTTAAAAAAAAACACCTAAATTGTCATACATTTCAGCACAAAAAAAGTGTCATCAATATACAGCAATGTACCTGCTGTGTATCACTTTGTAGAAAAAATAATCCCTTTCAAGATGCATAAAACATTTTTCACACTGGAAGAGAGCATGAATATTCTCTCTCATTCAAGCATACAAAATGATGGTAGAGCATGTAGATAGGGTTAATTTTTTTCCTTTCTTTTAACATGTGATACTGGAGTACTTATGTTGAACCCCTATTTAGAGCATATATTATCTACATACATAGCAGCATCCGCCAGAAAACATTTGGCTAAATTCTTGGTCTTATTTCACCCGCTTTATATTGCTCTTGTGGTTGAAAGGCAGCTTCATAGCCACTGTGGATTCTCCAGGCAGCATAAAGCCAGCAAACTAGCTCTACACCATCAGGTACTGGCTACCCATTTTTAGACATAGACAATGTTCTGGAAATACCTTAAGAGTGTGGCCAGACCACTTTGTACTCCAGAAATCCTAGGTTAGTGCAGTGCCCCCTAAGGAGCAGCTGCCCTGAAGATCCTCCAAGTTACATGGATAGTAGAACGGACTCCTTGCAGTCCCAGAAACAGGATGTGGGATAGTAACATTGATATAATGCCATCCTTGGAGACCTGCATCAGGCAGAGCTTGGCCTGACCCAAAAATCTCATCCACCATTTCTCCTGCATTGTAACATAACATTACCTAGAGTTGTACTTGCCCTAATATTTAGTTCCAATCATTTTCAATTCAAGTTTTAAAATGATGGAAGTGACAGAGTTAGGAGGAATCTCTCCTTTATAGCATTGGTTGGGAATTAAATTAACACACATCCCCAACTGAACCTTACAAACCTGGGTCATGAATAGCTCTTTCCTATAGTTTTATTCCCTTTTGATGTTCTTAGAGAGCTGCCAGTTTACTTATTGAAAAGTCTGTGCTGGGGGAGACATGGTAATTTGTGTTTACTTATTGTTTGTTTTATATTTGTTTAACAGTTTGTCTGAGTTTGGAAGACAAACTCAAGAAGTTTGGTTATGACACCTTTCTTTTATGAAATGCAAAGAACCTCAGAAATACAGTCACATAGCAGCTTGTTTACAATAATAAAAACTGAACTCTCTGACATCTTCTGCTGACTTGCTGGGAACAGCTAAGAAGATTGCACGGAAATGGGCTATTAAAGAAAGAGCAACTCACTTTTAATTTTTGCTGGAAGAAAAGAAAGACTTTGCCAAACTTTTATAAAGTCAAACTTATAATTATCATTCACAAAAGGTAAATTTATTGCACTTAAAGCCAGTAAGGCATTTTTAAATTTAAATATATCACTTTCATACTCTGACATTGAACATTACAGCAGAATAGTTAAAAATACCCTGCACAATTTGAAACAGGATGTGTCACCTCAGCACTATCTATTGATTGAACAAAATTTCACTAACTGGAAGCTGAAGTGCTCCATCAGGCAAAGACAGCACCTACCCAGTGAGTTCAATAGACTCACCTGTGCCACTATGATAATACAGTGGAATACAGACACCACTATTGTGATAAGAATAATAAATGGCCATTGAACCTATCGTGCAAAATCCTGCCTTATACAGAAAGAGGGGAATACATTGTCCATAAAGAAATCACACCCTATACATAGCTACTCAGAAGATCAGCATCCTCAACATAATCCTGTTAGACATAACAATGTTAGCATCTAAATGTCTACCATTTTATATCAGCTATGGAACACAATCATGTGCAACCACTGTTAAAACAAAATCAAAATGAAATGCCTTAATGGGGGCTATTTGGTACAGGTGAAATTTGCACAACATCCTCCCCTCATGCACAAAGCCACTGGAATGGAGCTGTGTTAGAATTTCTGGAGTCCAATCCTTCAACATCAGGAACGTGTAAGGAAGAACAGCAATAAGTTTTGCATGAAACATGCTGCCTTCCGTCTTTTATTTTTGACCAAACACCACTCCCTATTGTAGAATTTTCTACACAATGCTGAAACATTTAGTGACCAAACAACATAAAATATTATGATGATAGGCTTCTTACAGGGAACTCCAAAGAGATTGCAAAGATAGAATCCATTTGTAACAGACTTACTGTTCACTGCTGGGGTCCCTCCTTGCAGCTAGATCTGGGACTTAGCTCTGACACGTCTGATGCCCTGTTTCTTTGCTCATTCACGCCACAATCCCTCTTGCTCTTTAGGAGTCACAGTGCTTCCTCTTCATGAAGTGTTCCTCTCTGGCCAGGTCACTGTACAGTTTTCCCCTTCTGGAGCATCAAAGGCTCACCAGATCATCTGTTTTTTCAGGCAGTTTTCCTATTCAAGGATTGTGCCACTCTCCCAGGGGCTGACAGAGGATCTCAGCCCTACCCATTACTTCGGGCTCCAGCCCAGGACCCTACAATTAGCATCCGAGTTCTGCACAGTCTCAACCCTTGCTGCCACTTCCCTGGCCTTCTTCATACTCCACCATCCCTCTGGGTAAACCCCTTCCTTCAGAGTCAGGATCCCAGGGCTTCTACATCTATCCTCACTTTATTCCTTTTCACCTGTGACTGCAGGGCTCCACACTGCAACACCCTTCTCTCACACTTCCGGCCTACTCCTGCCTAGATGGGCTCCATCTTGTCAATCAAACCTAAATCTTCCCCCAGGTGCAGGGTATGTTCATTAGCCTCTTCTGAACCACCTTCAATACCTGAATGGGTGGTGACAGATGAATACCCCATCACACCACAAAAAGACATGTAGGAAAGCCCCCTGAGTAGCAACATTATTCCAGCCTAGGGACTGGAATATAACCCTGTAACGCGTTGTATAATCTTCCCAGATTGAGAGGATTATATTAATACAGAGAATAGCAAACCATTGGGTATAAATTTCACAAAATCAAATTATAAGTATTTAGAAGTCTAACACCAAAGTTTTATTTAATTTACTGTTGATTTCCTCTCTCTTCAGCTTTATGGAGCTTAGTTACTAAAAATGTTAAATTCTTGGTTACACTACAATATCCTTCAAGGAACATAACTGGAATTCTTAGTTGGGAGAAGCAACAAACAAGTGTGTATACAACAGTAGGAAAGGAAAGCACCTCTCTTGCCACAGATAAGGAATTTAAAAGAATGCAACCGGTGGCAATAAATAAAATAACTATTGAAAACACACTAAACTGAATGATTGCATGATGTGCTTCTTTCAAAGCTCCTAAAAATCCAGAGAGATCAGTATGCAAAGAGGTTAAAACCAAGTCTGATTGACCAAGGAAAGAAAACCGTTCTCCAAGTGGGAATTCACTAAACCTAAATTTTCAAAGCATTTCAGCAGTGTTAGCCAACAATTTGCATTACCTTTGAGGAAGAGGGGGAAAAAAAAGAAAGATATGGGTAAATCCCATGTAACTGACAGTTTAAGGTACATTTCCAAGCAACACTAACCTTCTAGTGCAGTGGTGCCTGAACTTTTCCTGTCAACCCCCTCCCCCACCTTACCAGTAATGGAATTTGTCCATGCACTCCTCCATTTCTACAAAATTAGCTCAGCAGAGGAGCTGAGGGCAGAGCTGGGGCTAGAGGTGGAGGTGGAACAGGAAGAGCAAGGCCTGGAGTGGAACTATGGCTGGGGGGCATAGGAGGGTTGGGCCTGTGCCCCAAAATTTTTCCTCCACACTCCTGTATGGAGGCACACCCCATAGTCTGGGGACCATTGTTCTAGTGACTAGTCCACATAGAAAAATAACCAACTAATGCTCCCATCTAATGAAATTGTTCACACCTTTCAAAGAAAATACAGGGGCTGTGCTGTGCTCTGCTCAGTCTGGGCAGGTTTGAACCCTGACAATGATGACTCACATGGGAGGTTGTTAGCCTTTTCTGGCAACTACTGGATTGATAGCAATAATTGACGGAACCTTGCCAACTGACAGGGCCAGCGACAGGGGGGTACTACAGGTAGAGCTGTACTGGGCCCCGCACTTTAGGGGGGGCCCGGTACAGCTCTACCCGTAGTCATCCTGCGCGGCTCTCCTCCGGACAAGCGCATGTGTCCCCGGCTGGAGCAGTGAGCCTGGCCGGTGGCAGCGGCGCAGTCCAGGGGAGAAAGGGCGGGGAGGAGGGGGGAGCAGCAAGGGCGGCTCATGCCGCTCCCGGGCTCTCACTCCTGCTGCAGCCAGCTGTTAGCTGGGGGGGGGCGCCGGCTGGGCGGGGGGCGGCTGGGCTTCCTCCCCCAGGTGCTGTCAGCTGGGGGGGAGCGGCTGGGCTGGGGGGGGCCCAAACTATCAGAGTAGGGGGCCCCCAAATTTCTGTCGCCGGCCCTGCCAACTGATGGGTTGCAGAATCACAGTAATTTAAAGATTGGATGAGCTCTTCAGAATCCTTAAACTGTGGCACCATACTGGGAGGAACAATTACAAAAAGTGTACAATTTCCTATTTGTATGATGGGCACAAATTATTTATGGATAATAAGGAACACAATTAAGCCAATTTATTACACAGCCCACTTTTTAAAAAACAAATAGCAGGTACAATTGTTTTTGTTTATTGTTTTTTTAGTACTGCTCATGGCTGAATTATTCAGACAATTTTTAGAGATCACCTTTACTACAGTTTGTGAAACAATCTGATTTATCATCTTTTTTTGGAAATGCAATCAAGTACTCAGTGTTACTTGCTATGAAATACACTGCTATAGGTGGGTATACATAAACACACACAAATACACACACTGCACAGCTCTGCCCACGAGGTCTTCATGACTATGTGCTGTTTTATTATTTACTACCAAATGTGCTTTACAAATGGAGGCCAAGTTTCTTAACCGTGCTAAGCTCATCTTTTTCTATGCTTTGATAGAATTCTGAACATTGTAAGCTTTGTGCAATATTTACTCTCTGCTACTGTGCTTCTCTTGGGGCAGAAAAAATTAGAGCAAAGCCAGCAATGTATCTGCTAATGGCAGATTGATATGCCATAAAGAATATGGCTAAATGCTTCACATCCTACTACTTGGCATACAATGTCAAACTATCGCAGCTGCCTAGGAGATGGAAAGACTGACAAATACAGCTAGGGGAGAATTAAATACATTTCTCCAAATCTGGGATTTTTACTGATGATTTAGTGGTGGGCTGATCTGCAGCAGCCTCCATTAAAATCTTTGCAAATAATTAATGTTACTGCAAAATTTGTTAGGGATTATATTAAGGTAAACCCATATGTGACTGCACAGGGAGGGGGAATAAAGACACTCATTCCCCTTTGTGTGTGGCCCATATAAACATCAGCCAAGTGATCAAAAAGGAACAACATGGTCAAAAAGAGGCATAGTCATGACTGTATCCTTATGCATAGGCCAGCGGATTTGGCAGGCTGGGGTAGGGTTAGGAAACTATGCTGCATCTTTTAAACTCCATAAATACAGTCAGGGAACCCAAGGTGATGAGATAACTGCAGGAGTGGAATTTTTAGAAAACCACCAACTATCATAAGATTTGTGATGAAATCACAAGTATTGGCAAGAGAGTAAGCTCCTGAAAGAGCTCTTAGAAATGAAGAAGCATGATAGCCCATCTCCTCACATAGTTGTCCTACATGCACATGGTGAATTAGTGAGGGGATTTGGGAAATAAATGTTCTTCCTTCTTTTACCTCTTTTTCATTCCATTTCTAACTGAATGTTTAAGAGGTGTTTTCCCCTCACTGTTTCAATGCATAATATCTTATCAATATTTTAATTCCCCATTCTATAAAACACAATACAGTGGGAGTGGAGTCAGAATGATGTATGTGTGGTGTATATACAACAATTTACCAGCTCCTCAGGAATAAGATAGGAAGAGAAAAGGGAAAATATTGTAAAATTTAAGAACACTTACCAGTGAGAAGAGCAAGTAACTAGGAAGGAGCAGTAAGTTACAAGATGGCCACTTAAGGGCAGCAGCTGCTCATCACTGCAAACTGTAGAGCCAATACCAGAAAGGCATGATGGGAAAACAGACATTTAAAACAGAATCCCTGCCAAATGGAGATTAAAAACAGTTAGGAAATTACAAAGAAAAGTAATATTGGGGCTTACACAGCCATTTAGGGGATTCATTTTATTTGGGAGTTGGGTGTCCAAATCCTTCACAGTTTGGGAAATCTCAGTCTTTATTTATAATATGCGACTTTCAAAAGTGCTCAGTGTTGGCCAAAGTTTGCTTCTGCTGAGTCAATGAGAGCAGAGTTAACTCATTGTTAAGTGCTGAAAATGTTCTCCCTCTCATAAAAACCACCACCGATTAGAGAAAGATTGTTTAGTGTATACTTTATCTGTGACAAATGTTTTTAGAGCATTCTGTATATGTCTTTTTTGATAAATACATATTACAAATCAATTCTGGAAAATGCAGTGCTTTTCCAAGTCAATTTTCTTCTATAAAATTACCTTGCTAATGCAGTCTTCAGTAGCATGTATGTGCCCAACTCTAATATGCATGTGATGGAGAATATTTTTGTAGCTGTTATACAATTATTTACTTTTAAATGGAAGAGATAAGAGAGAATATTTCCTTCAGGGTTAGGTAATTGTTTTCTTTTCAATGTCTCTGGTATCTACTGCTTTTTTTGAATAATGATGTATAAGGAAGTTCCATTACTGTGGAGCAAATTATAAGGTGCAAATTTTTAACAATGAGGGTAATTAACCATTAGAACAATTTATCAAGGGTCCTGGAGCAATCCCCATCACTGGCCATTTGAAAATTACAACTGGATATATGTCTAAAAGCTCTGCTCTAGGAATTATTCTTGGGAGGTTTTATGGTCTGTGGTACATAGGAAGTCAGACTAGATGATCACAATGGTCTCTTCCTGCCTTTGAATTTATGAAATTCTGATTTTGACTATATGGGCCTAAAATTCAGGGACACATCTGTGAAGTGATTCCTATGTACACTTGTTAATGAGAGCAGGTTTTGGCCTTTGATATTTGAGTTCCAGCCAGTTATTGAATGTCTCCTTATTTGAGTGATTGGTGGTCTTTAGCTTTTTATTTATTGTTTCTCATTCTAGCTGGTTATTTTTCTTCCCCCAGTTGTGCTCTAGACAACTGTTTTAAGAATTTTTTTTGTTAGTTATTAGATTTCAGAGCCCTTTTCAGAGACCACTTTGGTTAAATGCTCAATTTCATTTGAATTTATGACTGACAGAAAATGTACAAACCATGATTAAAACCTCTTTTTGCATATAAAAGGACAAGGAAAAGGAATTCACTTCTCAATTAATCCAAAACCAAGAACTACTCAGTTAGTAACACTGAGAATCTCCATGTTCCAGAAGCAATAATGTATAAAGACCTTTAAGCATCATCACTCCCCCCCCCCCACACTCTGCACCCCAAGAAAAATCTGCTTGACTGGATAGTTTTTTTTTTTCCTAATTTTATCCAACCTGAAAAACTCTTTGGCAAAGATCAAAATGAAAACCTCCCTTGAGCCTGACATTTCACCTTTCAATATGACACATTGTAGTGTTCCTTTTAAGCAGCTCTTTATCCATCTTTCAGTTCTCATATTAATCCTCATCTTCTCCAATTTAACTAATAATTTGAAACTGTATTAAATGATTTACTCAAATCCAGGTAGATTAAATCCTTTGTCTAAAACAGAGGTGGGCAAACAGCAGCCCACAGGCCACATCCGGCCCATGGCACCATCGTGCCTGGCCCTCGAGTTCCCTCCCACACAGCCACGCTGCCACGCAGGAAGCATAGCTGTCAGTCCTGTCGCTCTGAGTGGCATGGTAAGGGGGTGGAGAGCAGAGGTTCGATAAGGGGCAGAAGATCCCAGGGGGCAGTCAGGAGACAGGGAGTGGCAGGGTGGGGTGAAGATTCTGCCGGGACGGTCAGGGGATGGGGAACAAGGAGGGGTTGGATAGGTCATGGGATTGAGGTGTGAATAGGGGTTGGAGGATGGGGGACAATCAGGTAACAGGGAGCAGGGAGGGGTTGATAGGGGCCGGGGGTCCTGGGATGGGGCAGGGGAAAAGGACCAGGGGGATTGGATGAGTTGGGAGTTCTGAGTGGAGAGTCAGGGGGCAAGAAGTGGGAGGGGCAGATGGAGGCGGCGGGGGGGGGACAGCCTTCCCTACCCAGTTTTGCAACCCCGATGTAGTCTGCAGGCCAAAAACTTTGCCCACCCCTGGTCTAAATTCTCAGTTACTTTTTAAGGAAATCAGGTTATTCTGGCACGATCTATCTTTTGTAAAATCATTGTATTTTATCCCAGTTATGAATCACCTCTAAGTCCTTAACTACTTTCTCTTTCAAAATTTGTTCCAAGACCTTGCATACAATTGAGATCAAACTAACAGGCCTTTAGTTTCCATACTCTCATTTTCCCCCTTTCTTAAAGATAAGAAATGTATTAGTAATTGGAATTGGAATTTCATATGCCACTTCCTTTAATATTCTTCAATAAAGATTTCCGTAACCCCCCCAGAATTTAGAGTCCCATTAAGCTTTTTGAGTTTGACTTTCATCTCAGATGTGATTTTTTTTTACTTCGATATCCTTATTCCCATTTTCTACAGTGACCAGGGGAGTCAAAACTGATGTCACTCAATGAGGGTAAACTGTAAAGAATGAGGACGATAATTCCCCAAACTGATGGATACTCTAATACTTAGATTTACCAAGACAGCACAGAACAGCTTCTATTATCCCTCACTGGTTATTTAGAAGTCAACACCACAGTTCCCTTGAAGGAACTCAGCCTCTGGCCTCCACCTAGACAGGGTACCTCCATTGACTCTTCCCCTTTTCTAGCCATTCTTTTCTTCCTTGCCCTCTCACCTTCACTCACTTCCTTTTGTGCGCCTTCTTCATTTTCCAACTCAGCAAACCAGATGCAGATGATGGAAAGGGCGAAGGAATTCTAACCGTTAGGCTGCCTGTGCTAGAAACAACTACCAGTTTTTTCCAGCACGCAAACGAGGGGAAGGAAAGTTTCTCTGTCCGCATGGCTGAACAACCCCAGATTGCTCATTTGGAAAATGAGCCATAACCCCCATACCCTTTTCATCATGATAGGTGCTCTGAGACAGAGTTCATTAAACCTTGGCAAATCTGAGATTGTAAACTCTTTGGGACATAGACTGTCAGTTACTATATTTACTTAGACCTAGTGCAATGTGATCCCAAAGTGGATTGGCCTCTAGGCACTACTGTAACATAAATGTGAAATAACAAAATGTATAGCAAGAGGTCTCTTATAATCCCTTCCCCTCTCAGCCCTTCTTTTTTTCTCCTGTCCAACCACAGGGTCCATACTACTTTTCATCTTGTGACACTTTTAGTGGTATTTAAGAAGAAAAAATTGCACTGCAGTCATTAAGGAGGTACACTTGAGAGGGAACTAAGATGTGCTTAACACAAGTCAATGTAGTGAGGGTTGCAGGAAGGAAACAGATGACAAAAATGTGTTTACATTTTGGGCAGCCTTTCTCAGATATTAATGGATCCTTCTATTCCAATGGCAATTTGCAGATATTTATTGTGGGTGTCAAGCTGCTAAACTACCCATTTCCCGAGAGATCTGTGGAACTTGCAGAAAGCAGGGTAAGATAGATATTTTATTTCTAGGGCAGCTCTAGGTATTACAATTGGTAATGAATTGATAGATGCTATTTATCCTGGGCAGTTCTCACTTTTAGAGATCTGGGCTGTGGCACAAAGATGTTCTTTCAGTCAGCAATGCCTTAACCATACTATAGCAAAGGAAAAATCTAACTGTTTTTCTGACAGACTACAAAAGAGTCTTGAATCATGTTGGTAGCTGTGCTTTTGTCGAATTCAAACAAAACATCCTTAACAGAAGATGGAATTAGAAGAGGAAAAGACAATAACATGTCCTCCACAATAAACATAAAGGATAACATACACAGCAAATGTGTACTGTTACAACATTTAACATGCTATTTATAGGTCTTTGCTTTATTGGCTTAAACTGGAAGCAGATGCTCATAAGAAAATAAAGACGACACAAAAAAAGCACATCTTCAGTGAAATTGAACCAGCTGCTGCATTAGTAAAATAAAGTCAAGTCACCCCTTAGGATTAGAACCAATATTCAAGGGAAGGAAGCATTTCTCGGAGTTCAAATGATTGTATTAAGTGTTCAGTTTATATTCCTACAGGAAATCAAAATCCATAACTAAAGATCCATAAACAAAGACAATTTATTTATTTTTTGGAAAGAACAGAAACGCTTGATTTGCTGCATTACATCAGAATGCAGCAAAAACATCAAATAATTTTCCCTAGTGTTTTTCTTTGTTTGGTTTGCTTGAATTTCTAAAAGCTGTTGGTCTTGGGGCTATTTCATATGACTGGTAGTGATCTGGGCTCTATGCCCAGTTCTGTGTGACACCAGGAGTCACTTTACCTATCTGTGCCTCAGTTTCACTCCCTGTGAAATAAGGAGTAATAATAATTCAAATTTGTTAATGAAAAACATATTCTTAGGTGGAACTTGCTATAGAGCTGCAAATAATATATAACAATTTCTATCTATCTAAAGTAATTCAATTAAGTTTGCATACTTTTAAATTTTATAATACTTGGCTAATGTGACCATGTTTTAAAATTTTTAAACTATGGTAAGTAAGGATTCAATTGTTCCTTTGCCATACATTCCAGGCAAGGGTCAAGGTGTAGTTCCCTCTCGAAGGAGCAGAAAATTACTTGAAAAACAGCCAACTGGCTTCAATTTTTTTCCCTTTAGACTTGCTTCCTATGGACTCTTTCCTACTAACTCTCTGAGTTTGCTAAAGTCTGCCTTCTTGAACTCAATTGTCTTTATTTTGCTATTCTCCCTCATACCATTCCTTAGAAAAATGAATTCTACCATTTCATGATCACTTTTGCCGAAGCTACCTTCCACTTTCAAATTCTCAACCAGTTCCTCCCTATTTGTCAAAAATCAAATCTAGAACAGCCTCTCCCCTGGTAGCTTTCTCCACTTTCTGAAATAATAATAATAGTAAGTGACTCCAATACATTCAAAAAACTTGTTGGATAATATGTGCCCTGCTGTGTTATTTTCCCAACAGATGTCTGAGTAGTAGAAGTCCCCCATCACCACCAAGTCCTGTGCTTTGGATGATTATGCATTTTGATAGTCTTTAATTACATTATCACATACTATTTTTTCCATAGGCTCTCTGTCCCAATTTACTCCCCCGGCTACCCCTGCAGGTTCATCACTTCTGCTCTCTGCATTCAAATCAGGCAGCTTTCTCCTCCATTCTGCCTGGGCCCCACCTTAAGGTCATTGGAAGTACAGGAGAACAAGTCTCACAACTATCAGTTCAGGTGCCCAGACCCAAACCCAGTAATGTCCACAACAGCCAAGAGCTGCAATTTCAGGGAACACCCTGCTCAACCCTGGGCTGTAGTGTGCCCAGTATGGATATAATCTTTGAGGAATTTAATTGTTAAAATCTGTTAAGGCACTTCTGAGCATATGAGAACTGTGATTTTTCAAAGGGTTATAACAACCAAATTTGGGCAGATTTTCCCAGGAATGTTCGAGGCATATCGCTAACACAAGGGATACACATCGACTAGATTACAAGTCTGTTTTTCAAAGCAAGGGAGTGCTAGTTTTGTTCAAAGAAGATGCTGCAAGAATGTTATGTGGGCAAAACAATTCATTTTTCATTAGCCTTGTTCTTGGAAAATGGCTGAACTACTTTGATTTACATTTTCCAGAAAATGTCAATCCATGGCAGACACCTAGCAGGAAAAAATTCAGTTCAAACTGTTTGGCAAAATTACAAGCAACTAAAAGCAAGATCTTATAATGGGAAGTGGACCACCAGCAATGCTATAAGCCCCACTTATTATAGAATCATAAAAATATAGGGCTGGAAGACATCTCATTGACTCTGACCTCCTGTGCTGGCACAGGACGAAGTACAGCTAGACCGCCCCTGACATGTGTTCACCTAATCTGTTCTTAAAAACCTCCAATGATGAGGATTCCACAACTTTCTTGGGAAGTCTATTCCAGAACCCAGCTACTCTTAACATTGAATTTTTTTTCCTAATATCTAACTAAAATCTCCCTTGCTGCAGATTAAGCCCATCACATCTTGTCCTGCTTTCAGTGCACATGGAGAACAACTGATGACCATCCTCTTTCCTAACAGTCTCCAAATATACTAAGGGCTGTTTTCAAGTCCTCTCCTAGTCTTCTTTTCTCAAGACTAAATACCCCTAGGGTTTGTTTTTTTTTAATCTTTCCTCCTAGCCACAATTTTTAAACCTTTCATGATTTTTGTTGCTTTCCTCTGGATTCTCTCCAGTTGGCCACATCTTTTCTAAAGTATGACACAGTACTCCAGCTGAGGCTATAGGTGAGCTAAGTAGAGTGGGACATTTACCTTCTATGTCTTACAGACAACACTCCTGTTAACACACCACAGAATATTATTAACCTTTTTCACAATCAAATCATGTTTTTGACTCAGCTTCCATTTGTGATCCCAGATCCTTTTCAGCAGTATTACCATCAGGCCAATTATATCAAGATATATCATGTGTAGTGCTCCTCCTCCCTTCCAAGAACCATCTTAAAAAGGAAAGTAGGTTGGTTTGGCGTGATTTGTTCTTGAAAAATTATTGCCTTACTACCCTATTATCCTTTAGCATGGTGCTTACAAATTGATTGTTTGATAATTTGCTATTTAGAAAGCATTATCTAAAATGTTATATTTGTACTGTGATAGTATCTACAGGGCCCTGTCACAGATCTTTGTTGGGCACAAGGATAACATCAAACCACATCCTGGACCCATCCATTATGTTTTTTAATGTGTGGAGCCAAAAATCACAGAGTGGAAGATTTACTGCAGGCGTGGTTGTTTCCTCTACACTGGAATGGGAAGACCTATGTTCAGAATCTGCCCTCGCACATGGATACCAATGGGTATGATCTGGCCCAGTTTTCCTGTTGTTTCAAATAAGAGCTGGAACCAATTTTAACCAAATCCCTTTTATTTGACTTTACTATAATATTAAAAAAATAATTTTAATTTTAATCTAGTAAAAATTGCTTTCCCAGGATCATTAAATGAGAAGACGACAATGACGGATGCAATAAAGAATTGTAATACTGACACTGTACTAGAAAGAGCTTTGATAAATACTAATTCTCCTCAAAAAAGTTTCACATTAAGTGTAACTCAATTGAGGTTAGCTAAATTTACACTAGAGTAAGTGAGAGGAGAATCAAGACCTGTACTTATAAAATTACCAGGTAAAATTTCTCTCTCTAACACCTGGACAGTTTTTTTGCTTGGGATATCATTCTTGTAATCCCTGTAGAGGAGGGTCTGCTCCTGAAATACCAACTCTGAGCCTCTAGGGACTCACCCCTGTACTACAGCAGCAATGTCTACAGAGGTTCAGGGCTCAGTTTCCCAGATTGTCTAGGGTCCATGGAGAGATTGAACTGGCTAGCGTCGCTACCAGAACCAATCATAAGCCTTAATTCAGACACAAAGTTTGATTTTACTTTCAGTTTTGGCTGTTATTGGAGTGGAGCAGAGAGAGAACTAAGCATTACTACCCAGAAGGATCCTTCTATCTTCCACATTCCTACCCAGGGAAAGCCCATCTTTTTGGCATTTCTGGGACATTGCTGAGATCGCACTGCTGAGGGCCCAGAAACCCAGGAGGCTGAGGAGAGAGTTAAGATCAGGCTACCAAGAGCCATCTTAACTGCATTTTGAATCCAGACCAAACACTCCTGAGAATTACCATCCTTGGTGTGAATTCCTTGTAAGACCCCCCATTTATTTATTTTAATATTGCATTTTAAGCTGGCCCCCAAAATCAGCGCTGCACCAGCCATCGAAAGCTGAGGCCTGGTCTATGCTACACAGTTCAGTCAGCATAAGTTGCCTCGTGTTAACCTAGCTGTGGAAGTGTCTTTACTTAAATTTGGTTTTCACTGAAGTAAGTGCTTCTCTATGCTGATTTGGTAACACCATTTCCTCAAGCGGTGTAGAGTCATGGCCGGTGTAATTAGACCAATTCATTGTCAGTGTAGATGCATTGCTTACATTGACTGCTACTGGCTTCCAGGAGCAGTCCCACAATGCTCCACACTGACAACATAATCAATACAAACTCTCCTGATGAGAATGCACACTGCTGACACAAGAAATCAAGTGTGCACACACAAGTGATTTAATAATAGCGGCAGTTGTATGCTGATGTAAGTTAGGTCAACATAATTTTGCAGTATAGATATAATCTGAGCCTAAACTCACTATTTGCCTAGGCAGATGCTGAGAGGGAGAAGGGTAGTACACATTGGCTGTAAATGTTGGGAGGGATAGAATTTGTTAATTTTGCCTTTTATTAAACTAATCCCTTTAACATTGTCCACTATCCTGATCCTAATGAAGCCCAAATTACTGTTTTATTATTCTGGGAATTGTGATTGTGATTTTATTTTGCCCTGACACTCCTCTGTATGACACTGGGTGTGAAATAGCCATCTGTGCTCTCTAGAGCAGTGTTTCTCAACATTTTCAATAATAAGGGCTATCTTACTGCATTCCTAAACTGTGTCAGGGAGAACTTAGGGCCCAGCTCCAGTCCATGGACCGGTCTTCGAGAAACACTGCTCTAGAGCAGGGGTCTCCAAACTATGGCCCATGGGCCGGATGCGGCCCGCGAGGCCCTCTCATCCGGCCCGTGGAGATCTTTTTGGCTCTTTAGGGAATTTTTGGCTCTTTTGAGCTTTTCGCTGGGACGGCTCCGCGCTGGGGCCTGGAAGCGCCGCGCGGGCCGCCAGCCGCGGGGCCGGGACGCGCCGCGTGCTCGGCTGCCGCCGCGGGGCCGGGACGCGCCGCGTGCTCAGCTGCCGCCGCCGGCCGGGACGCGCCACGTGCTCGGCTGCCGCCGCTGCCCAGGGACGGCTCAGAGCTGGGGCCGGGACGCGCCGCACCACCACGCAGTTACAGGGGGCGAAACAAGGAGCCACCCACTGCCAGGCGGCGAACCGGTATGTGGGGAGAGACCGGGTTGAGCGGGTCAGTTGGGGGGTGGGTGGGTGAGAGGGAAGGAGGTTTTGGGGAGAGAGACCTGGCTGGGTGGGTCATTTGGGGGGGGTTGGAGGAAAGGAGGTTTTGGGGTGAGAGACGTGGCTGGGTGGGTCATTTGGGGGGGGTTGGAGGAAAGGAGGTTTTGGGGGGAGAGACCTGGCTGGGTGGGTCAGTTGGGGGTTGGAGGAAAGGAGGTTTGGGGGGGAGAGACCTGGCTGGGTGGGTCATTTGGGGGGGGGTTGGAGGAAAGGAGGTTTTGGGGGGAGAGACCTGGCTGGGTGGGTCAGTTGGGGGGGGGGGTTGAAGGAAAGGAGGTTTTGGGGGGAGAGACCTGGCTGGATGGGTCAGTTGGGGGTTGGAGGAAAGGAGGTTTTGGGGGGAGAGACCTGGCTGGGTGGGTCAGTTGGGGGGTTGATGTGTAGTGTTCATGTGTAGTGAACAGGTGTTCATGTGTAGTGTTCATGTGTAGTGAACAGGTGTTCATGTGTAGTGTTCATGTGTAGTGTTCATGTGTAGTGTTCATGTGTAGTGAACAGGTGTTCATGTGTAGTGTTCATGTGTAGTGAACAGGTGTTCATGTGTAGTGTATCAATGTGTTATTAAATAATAACTGAATAAAATAATATTAAATAAATAATTAAGAACAACATCCATGTTTTGATTCTTTTTTATTTGGACCTTGAGTGTGTTGTCGACCCCCGAACTGCTATTTGATAGTTAATGCGGCCCTCGGGCTGAAAAGTTTGGAGACCCCTGCTCTAGAGTAAGAGGGATTTCCTTGTATGGAAGCACTAGGGTTAGGGTGGGCTTAAAAGTGGGCTCCAGAAGCCATGCCACAGGAGTTGGTTAATGGAAATTTAATTTACAACTACAATTCAGAAGTTTTCAACCATTGATGCCCATCTTCCAATAAGGATATGATTTTGCTTATTATTACATATGGAGAACACATTCATTACCCAACTTAAACCATGAACATTCATTTATATCTGATAAAGTGATAGCTTCTCAAATGGCAGTATATAAACATTTACCAAATGCCTCTTTTCTCAGACAGAAACAATTTGTTTTCATTTTTTTCCCCAGCATTCTTAGCATAACTCCAAGTTAGTGATTAAGAGACTATTTCAAGAATTGTTTGCAATTATCACTCTTATATTGTAGGTGAGGAGACAAGGAGAATTCAATTTTTATTTTTTTTAAACTGATAGAGATTATGTCAACAAGGTGGCCAAGATGGAGTCTTTCCTAAACTTCTATCTCCAGTAGGACAGTGAGTGACAACCCAGGACAAAAGAATTTCATTACATTGGCTGAAAACATCCCAGAATAGGATATTTACTTAACTGCAGACAGCTGATAAATTATTTAATTATAAGAAATCAAATACTATTTTCCAGATACAGTATTAAATGAGTAATGACAATTAATGTATTCAATGCAACAAGTACTGTGCTGTAGGCTGAGAAGAACATTGCTGAGTGTAAGTGTCCCTTTAACACCATGCCTTGACATTTGTTTTCATCATTAGGACAATTTTAGGCAGAATGAAAGTTTATTAATAGCAATGTGATTTGGTTCAGCGATGTTCTCTTGTCCCCATTTTTTAACTATTTATATTTTCCTTCCTGTCTCAAGCTTTATTACCAGAATGGCTCAAGCTGGACTGAGTAGCTGAGGAAATTTTAATTAAAGGTACTCAAAAGGGAAAATATACCAAATGTTAATATTATGTTTTGAAACAGAAATTATCTCTGTTTTCTAGGAAAAATAAGAATTCACCTTCCTCCCACAATCAAATGGAGATTGGACTTTCATGTTACTCAGGGAGTTCAGACCAAATCCCTTTTTATAGGAATATTAAAAATAGGTTTTGGTGTGCAACTAAGTCAGCATCATTCTCTTTTCTATAAATGTGCAAGTGCCATTACTTTGGTCTGATAAAAGCTTAGTTGGAGCCTTTAAGCGGCCCTCTGGCAGCCCTCTTCAAAATACAGGCAGGAGACTGCTTTGTGGCTTCACCAGTGTCTTTTATTCGATCACACACAGTGCAAAACCCCCTCCACCTTTGTACAGCTTATCTACAAGTATAGCTTTGGCCCAGACCTCTGTTTGGCTGGCCTCAGGAATAGCTAGCTCTATCAGGCTTTCAGCCTCAGCTAGCTTCCTCAGCGGCTACTTATTTCCCCTGAACCTTCTCTCTCGCTTTCCCTTTCCGTTTCCATCTCCTTCCTCCTCCTACTTCTCCCCCCTGGTTTCCTCCCTGGCAGGCTTTATATCCTGTGGAGGCTGCCAGGTGGAGCACATTAAGACCTCTGCAGCCCAGGGTTACAGCCAGGTGGCTGATTAGCCTCCCCGGGCTTGCAGAGGCTTCTCCCTGTTTCTGGGCTAGGAGGGAGCAGGGGCTGACTCAGCAGGCTCGGGTCAGCTGCCTGCTGCAGAGCCCTGTCCCCTTCTGCCCTAGCTCATCGGGATGGCTGTCTTGACATTGCTTCCTAACATTTGAGGGACTGCCCTCCTAAATCCTCAAGATCTTCTTTGGTGTGAGGGGGCTTGTAGGGCAGCCCAACGAACAAGTATAGAGTTGTAGCTCCTCCAGATTTGGAGATGGTTTTTTGTTGCTTGTCAGTACCCTATTTCACATGAGGGAAGGTAGAAACTAGTTGATATTTCATGAGACTATCAACATTAAGAGATTCTTATTTTGAGTGCAGACCTAAGAATTGCTTGTGGATGACAAGAAAGAACCTAATATCTTGCCACTAAGTCTTACAAGCCAAGAGGACCCACAGAATACATAGAAACTTGGAAAGCAAAACTGGCTGAAACTCAGTCAAAGAAGAGTATGCATTTATCCCCCCTTCACATGGTTCTATCACTAAAGAGGTCACTAGTGCAGAGTTAATCTGAAATACTCTTCACAGTAACAGACTATTTGACTTTGCTATTGGGTGAAGATACCCAGTATTCACTAGATTGGCCACCAACCAGAGCAATTTTACATCTGCTATAGTGAAGCAAATATAAAGTTTTCTTCACCTCCTGCACTTTTAGCATAATTTACAACATAAAATAGAAAGTTTACGCTATATAGTAACTGAGATAATTATGATAACCTTACTACAAAATTAGAAGGTATTTGGATTCTGTAAATAATGTAACAGCCTTATTCTATTCTACAAAAATTCTATCCTGTTTCAGCTTCCTTTTCCACAGCTAGCATGACACAGCAATTCTTGTAGGCATTGTACCAATTTATTCCTGCACTGATGAGAGGGTACAGAAACCCCTTCCTTTCCCAGTATAATCTGGATGCCCCAGGATAGGGATGAAAGAATGCCCAATGGCTAGGGTACTAACCTGGGATTTGGGAGAACCTGATTTAATTCCCTGCTGTGTCACAAACTTCATCTGTGAGCCTTGGAAATTCACCTACATTCTCTGATCTTCAGTTCCCCAACTGTAAAATAGGATAATAATATTTCGTTCCTCACACGGGTGTTGAGAGGATAAAATACATTCAAGTTCAGTGATGGCGGATCAGATCATGTAAGTACCTTAGTTAGACAGGATCCTAGCCTGCAGTTCTCCAGGACTCAGAGGGTATGTATTTGAGCCTGAAGTGGGTGGGACCATGACCCTTCTTGCTTTCAACTGTAGAGCAGCACTTTGGGGGAGTGCAGTGTGCACCAGCAGAAGAGACACAGGAGCTGCTGCAAGTGAACATACTGCCCCTAACAGCCCTAGTGGCATTACGCTAGCCTCCCCTGGGGCTGTTCAGATATAAAACCTCCAGTTACTTTTGCAGTAACCATGAATATGATCTATCCAAACACTCTTCTAGCTCTTAGTTATAGCAGCAAAGCCCAGTGTTTGTAATAAAGCGTTTTCTAAATAATACAAAAATCTGTCCTTGTTCTAATTATTTTCTTACAATTCGGTTCTGCTGTTCCATAGAATGTTGAAGTCTTTTGTAACAAGGGCCTTGAATATGAATCTGTTAAGATTACCATGAGTAAGACACTGATGATAAAATACATTTTGAAAATGAAGCCATATCTTTATGTTTCATCAATGTATTAAAGTCTCCATTGGCATTTTGATTTTGATTTTAGTTTTAGTGATTTTCATCCAAAAGCATATGTTATAAAAAAAATTGGAAACCAATTTAGTAAAGCCAAATGGTTCCAGTATATAATAATACAGTTCGCAGTCTCAGGTCAAGCAATTAGTAATATATAACCCTGGCTTGGAATAAAAAGATGCATTACAGTAATAGAAAGAGTCAGTTAAATGCATCTGATTTTAAAATGGTTCATTTAGTGAACATCTTACTGAAATATTAAAATGGTTGTAATCTGTGTGAGGACATTAAACCATCAATTGATAGCAAGGGTCAAATTTAACTGAGATTTCCTTCAATCCACAGAGTCAGATTTCAACTTAAATAACTTGCATGTCATCATATCAAATGGTAGAGCTATAAAACTGTGGTGTTCTTAAGCCAAAACTAAAAGGAGAAAGAGATAACGGGACATGATTAATCTTTCTCTGGATGGGTAATTAATCAATATGAAGCATCTCAAAACTTTGAAAACTGTCAAGCTTTTTTTTAGTTTATTTTTTATTACAGAAAGCTCAGAAAGTTTGAAAATGAAATGGAAAATTGAGCAAGGTCTTTGACATCTCTATGAATATTTAAAAGCATAGCCAATTAAAATTGCAATTTCATAAAACTACATATAAACTAGATGGATACTAATTCTCCAGGGCCAGTAATACTCCCCCAAAATAAGAACATGCAGTTTTGCTGTTTATACTTTGGCTTTATTAGTCATAAATTCCAGCTATATCTGTGTCATATATAGTTCTTTGAATGCTTATATCAAGGAAATGAATTCTAAAGGAGGAAGGTCAATGGGATTAACAAAACAAGCCACAAATTATTTTCTGATTTGTAGCTTGCACTATATTACATTAACCTACGCTGGAGACTTATAGTAGAGTCAATCCAAATCAGGTTTCAGTTCAGAATCCTGCACAGTCCTAACATTTAAAACCATTTAGAATTGTGCCTAGGTAATTAGTAAATCATTATACAACACTTTTCACTTAGACAGATTTACAGCTTTGCAGAGTTGACTAACATTTTACAGGCTAAGAATAGGGTTAGCTTGCTAGTTCCAGTTAAAATAAAGGTGTAAGAGTGTCCTCCCCTCTCTCTGGACATTGGGTACAGAGAAGAGGGACTCTTCTAAACCAGACCAACTAACTTCAGCTGCTTCCCAGCTTAAGTTAAGTTTTCACACCCCCACACCCCCAGACTATACCAGCTGGGAAATTGGGGTGCCCCAAGCTGCCACCATCCAAGTAAATCTCCACGGCCCTGGAGGGGGGTACTCGGACTCCCCCAAACTCCGTCTCTCTCCCCGAGAGCCGTACACTCAGAGGCTGCTTCCCCTCCCACTCACTCCTCTAGCCTGAAGGTAGGGAGAGACAGACTCCACACTTCAGCTCACTCACTGAGCTTGTCCCTTATACCTACTCCCCTTCCCCACTCCCTTCCCAGTCTGAAAGCAGAGAGAACCTTAAGGGAAATAAACCAAATGCTTTTTATAACTAAAAAGATTTAATAAAGAAAAGAGAATAGAACATGGACTACAGTACACTTCACAATCTAGAGTTCTCTAACTTCCCCTCTGAAAAGGATAGAGACACCCTAAATAGGTACAGAACTTATGGAAATCAAAATTATTATACTTACAGAACAGCTAATTAGGAATATAAGAGAGAAAGTTTTCTCCATAGCTAGAGATGAGCTCTGGGACCCTTCCAAAGCTGGCAAGGCAGGCAAAACTGAAACTAAAAAACTTTCTCCCTCCCTCATGGCAGGGAAGCTCTTACATCACTTGTTCTCAGGTAACATTAACCCCATAAAGGCAGAATACCCTTCTCCAGCACTTTACACTTATGACAAAAGGTAAATTATAATTGATTCATTCATTTGGGGCTAGAGTCTGACTTTAGGCACAGCCCTGAAAAAGATGTGATGCATTAACCGCACCAATCGAAGAGCAGCCCCTTGGAAGCACAGTGCCTCAGATGCACACCTCAGAGTCACAGTTCCTCCCCAGTTCCTCATTGTTACCATGGCACAATAATTAATTCCTGGACTAAACCAGTGAGTTGAGAGAGTGAAGCTAAGGCTCTGCCTATTTCCTGTGCCACTGCCCTCCACAGCTGCTCCAGCTATTATCATATAGTCGTGCTTATTCCTATGAACCTAGATCCAACTTCTGGGTAGTTCTCATAGGGGTGCAAGATAAGTTCTTACATTGTCTTACTCAGTTTTGTGAGCACATGCTGTAAGTCAAGATCCAGTCCATAAAGGTTGGTTTTTTTCCAAAGTTGTGATTGCTTTTGCTGGGAAATATGAGACCAAACTCAGATTAAAATCACATGAAAGGGGCGAAAATCACCTGTTCTTACATTAAACAAGGTTGAAAGGCTTTATATAGTGCAAAGAAACAGACCCACTCAGATTCCAAATGAGTGGGCAATATGAATTCAGTCTCAAAATCCTACTTGGAATTAAGTAAAGGAAGACAATTGAGACAATGAATGCAAGCTATAGGAAAAAGATGCCCAGACTTTAGCAAACTATTATTGTTATGCAGTGGATCCTTGTTTTCATGTGATTTTAATGAGTAGCTTGATTCTGCATAGTGCCTTTTTGTTAAGTGTTGAAATGCTAGGGTTTAGTCCTGCAAGGTATTTCATGTTCTGGTTCAATACAGCAAAGAGTTTGCTTAACTTTTAGCTTCTGAGTAGGCCCATTGACTTCAGTGGGACAGTTTTTGAGCTCAAAGCCTGCTCTGCTGCGTAAGTGTTCTGCTGGATCAGAGACAGACTGTCTTGCAGTACTGTGTTCCTATAATGTGTATTATAATCGAAACCAACATAATCAAACAAAGGGATGACCACCTTCAAAATTTTGATTAATAATGTGACATTTAAAAAAGGAGAGAGATAGGTTCTCTTAAATGCTAGGGAGAGAAAATAAAATAAAACCAAGAGATGGGGCAATCTTGATCTTGGAAATACTTTTATACTAGTAATGGCAGTCAGATAGAGTCCATCAGTGTAATCTAAGAAAGAAAATATATTCAAAATCCACTAAAAAGAAAGTTTACAGTGTATACTATGTATATACACTATGAATAGAGAGAGAAAAATCAATCCATGAGAGAACCTCATCTTTCCACAATTTGGCCATGTTTTCAAAGTTTCTATCTCCATGCACATAAAAATTGCACATGCATTTCTATCACATGCACTCAAAAGTGACAAATTTCACATGGGTAAACTCTACTTGTACAAAATGGGTTACGTGCTTGTGATCAGTCACAAGCACAGCATGCAAAAATGTTTGCACCTCTAAGTCTTTACTTCTAGAAATGCAAACTAGTCTGGGAACCACTGGAAAATTGTCCTTTAATATTCTATTTATTAAAACTATTGGGAGTGGGGGAAAGACAGTGATGGTGGGATATATTAACATAGGGATTCTCAAACTTCATTGCACTGTGACCACCTTCTGACAACAGAAATTACTACATGACCCCAGGATTTGGGACTGAAGCCTGAGGTTGCCACCCCGGGTTCAAGGGCCCAAAGCCCAATCCCCACCACTCCAGATGGGGTGGTCAAAGCCGAAACCTAAGGGCTTCAGCCCTGGACACAGGGCCCGTAACCTGAGCCCTGCTGCCCAGGGCTGAAGCGTTGGGGCTTGGGCTTCAGCCAGGGGTGAAAGTAAAATTGAAAACTTACTGGTATGGGGGCCAGCTCTGGCCACCCTGGAAGGGGTGAGGCCTCGGGCAGAAGGGGTGGACTGCGGGTCAGTGTCCATCAGCCAGCCCTTCCATGCTGCCTGGCCCATGATGCCCAGGGCATCAGCAATGATATAAAGGGCCCGGGGCTCTGGCTACCGCTGCTGCTACCACATCAGCGGCTGGAACTCTGGGCCCTTTTAAGTTGACAGCCTCAGGGAAGCTGCTCCTCCACTCCCCTCTGTTGGAACCTGGGTGGGGGGCAAAAGGGGAAGCAATGATAGAGCGCTGCCACACCAACACTTTAACGTCACTACCCCTTCTGTGCTTCCCTGTGGGCGGCACTGCTGCTAGCGACCTGGCAAGGCCGCCGAAGGGGGGGGGGGAAGCATCAGCAATATTAAAGCACTGCCATGGCAGCGCTTTAAGCAGGGTCCAAGGCCCTAGAGACTGGTACTGGCAGCTACTTTTTACTAGGATGCTGTACCCCCTGGCTTCATCCCCCAGCAAGTCTAATGCTAGCCTTGGTGAGCCCATTAAAATGGGGCATGAGCCACAGTTTGAGAATCCCTTTATTAAAATAGTAACATGCTTAAAAGCTACTGAAGAAAAAAAAACATGCTTTCTGGGTTTTATTTTATTTTAAAGGCTATGATTCAAGGGAAGAAAGAATAATGTTAAAGTGCATTTCTGAGGCTGAAGTATCATTGTTTCTGGAGTAGAAAAGATTTTACATAACAATGGTCATAATATTTCTGGGAACAGATGGCACTGTTTATTGTTGTCAAACCTTGGGTAAAACATGAAAAGGAAACACACAAACAAACAACAATGACAAACACAACCTTCAATGAAAACGTATTTTTGAAATACATTCATCCACATTATACAGTGAGCTAAATAAGTATTGTTGAATTTTCATTAGTTTAGAAATCCCTAAGGCCATGTGAACAGTGCTAAAAAACCAGGGGTGGAATTTTGAGCAGGTTTTCTGGTTATAGCATTAATGTCATATTTAATTTATGTTTGTGCCTTTAATTAAGGCTTTTTGTTCATTTTCCATAATTCAAAGCATATTTATAACAGCCTCAATGAAGCCAGTTGTCAAGTGGGCATATTATTTGAATCAAAGACCTGAAGCAGTCTCTTAGGTGATCATTTTCAACAGCCTTATTCCTACAGATCAGCATTTTATTATTTTGTTACTTCTTCCTGAAGTCAGATAACTTCAAGCCTATTATGTATCAGAAACCAATAATATATTTTATTATGGTTATTACAACTTCTATTCATTTAGAGCAGGGGTCTCCAAACTTTTCAGCCCGAGGGCCTCATTAACTATCAAATAGCAGTTCGGGGGCCGACAACACACTCGAGGTCCAAATAAAAAAGAATCAAAACATGGATGTTGTTTTTAATTATTTATTTAATATTATTTTATTCAGTTATTATTTAATAACACATTGATACACTACACATGAACACCTGTTCACTACACATGAACACTACACATCAACCCCCCAACTGACCCACCCAGCCAGGTCTCTCCCCCCAAAACCTCCTTTCCTCCAACCCCCCCCCCCCCAAATGACCCACCCAGCCAGGTCTCTCCCCCCCAAACTTCCTTTCCTCCAACCCCCAACTGACCCACCCAGCCAGGTCTCTCCCCCCAAAACCTCCTTTCCTCCAACCCCCCCCCCCCCAACTGACCCGCTCAACCCGGTCTCTTCCCCCCTCCCCCCAACTGACCCGCTCAACCCGGTCTCTCCCCACAGACCGTTTCGCCGCCTGGCAGTGGGTGGCTCCTTGTTTCGCCGCCTGTAACTGGGTGGCGGTGCGGCGCGTCCCGGCCCCAGCTCTGAGCCGTCCCTGGCCGGCGGCGGCAGCGGAGTACGCGGCGCGTCCCGGCCGGCGGCGGCAGCGGAGCACGCGGCGCGTCCTGGCTGGCGGTAGCAGCGGAGCACGCGGCGCGTCCCGGCCCTGCGGCTGGCGGCGGCAGCGGAGCACGCGGCGTGTCCCGGCCGGCGGCGGCAGCGGAGCACGCGGCGCGTCCCGGCCCCATGGCTGGTTCCCGACCCCTGATGCTGCGGGCCGGATGAGAGGGCCTCGCGGGCCGCATCCGGCCCGCGGGCCGTAGTTTGGAGACCCCTGATTTAGAGCAATAACCTATTGTTTCACCTCTGCTTCTGCTACGTAGCACTAGACAGCAGCAAAGGTCTGGACCTTTTCAATTAGAAATTCATCAACAGTAAACATACTTTTCATATTATCCAATCTAAAAATCCTCCAACACTGCTTCTGTTTGGCTATTTATTTACTTTAAAATATCACTAAGATGTCAAATTTTATTGAGAGAGAGCGAGAGCGAGCGAGAGAGCATGCGTGAACAAAATCCAATTATGCGATATATAGAATCATGGGACTTTGAGATGGTAACTAGTACCTCAGCAGTCATGGCAGGACTAACTAGTATCTAGACCATCCCTGATAGGTGTTGGTCTAACCTCATCTTAAAAGTCTCCACTGATTGAGATTCCACAACCTCCTTGTGCAATTTTTTCCAGTGTGTAGCTACCCTGAAAATAAGGAAGTTTTTCCTAATGTTCAACCTAAAATCACCTTTGCTATAATTTAAGCCCATTGCTTCTTGTACTATCTTCAGAGGTTGAGAGCAATTTTTCTACTTTCTCCTTGTGATGACCTTTTATGTACTTGAAAACTCTCATCATGTCCCCGCTCAGTCTACTCTTCTCCAGACTAAACAAACCCAATTTGTTCAATCTTTCCTCATCAATCATGTTTTCCAGACATGTAATATTTTTTATTGCTGTCCTTTGGACTTTCTCCAATTTTTCCATATCTTTCCTGAATGTGGCGCCCAGAACTGGACA
This sequence comes from Sternotherus odoratus, assembly GCA_032164245.1. Classification (NCBI taxonomy): domain Eukaryota; kingdom Metazoa; phylum Chordata; order Testudines; family Kinosternidae; genus Sternotherus; species Sternotherus odoratus. The sequence goes on along the minus strand of JAVMKO010000008.1, from coordinate 51,282,367 downwards.
CAATGCTCCAGTTGAGGCCTAATCATCACAGAGTAGAGCAGAAGAATTACTTCTCATATCTTGCTTACAACACTCCTGCTTACACAGCCCAGAATACCATTTACTTTTTTTTTGTAACAGTGTAACACTGTTGAATCATATTTAGCTATGATCCACTACAACTTCCAGAACAGTCCTCCTTCCTAAGCAGTCATTTGTATGTGTTCAACTGATTATTTAGGAAGGAACATTTGGGCTTATTGAATTCCATTCTGTTTACTTTGGACTAAACTTCAAATTGGAGGAATAGTCTGATCCTCCAAAGGACTTGCAACCCCTCCCAGCTTGTTATTGTCCACAGACTTTATAAGTGTACTCTCTATGCCATTATCTAAGTCATTGATGAAGACATTGAACAGATCTGGACCCAGAACTGATCACTGGGCACCCTACTTGGTACGTCTTTCCAGCTTGACTGTGAACCACTGATGATTAGTCTCTGGGAACAGTTTTCCAACCAGTTATGCATCCACCTTATAGTAGCTCCATCTAGATCGTATTTTCCTTGTTTGTTTATGAGAAGGCCATGGGAGTCAATATAAAAAACCTTACTAAAGTCAAGATATACCACATCTACCTCTACCCCCCTGATCTACAAGGGTTCTTACCCTGTCAAACAGAGCTATTAGGTTCGTTCGATATGATTTTTTCTTCACAAATCCATGCTGTTACTTATCCTGCCTTTTGTCAACTTTGCTGTGACAAAGCACATCTCTTCTGATTACATTTTGCATAGCCTTTTTTTAAAGGGTTTGGTCAGGCAGACATCAAGTGGTTGTAGAACTGAAGCTAAATCTCCAGGTATTACAGTCAACGTAGTTATCATACTTTTGGCCCCCGGACTTACCCACCCTCCGTCTCTCTACCTGAGAGCCGGACCCTTAGAGGCTGTTCCCTTCCCCCTTCCCCCTTCTCAGCTAAAGGCAGAGACAGGCTCCACTCCCCAGCTCCTACCCTGAGTTGATCCGTTCCTTACCTCCCCCCTCCCCCCTCTCTTCCCAGCTGGGAAGCAAAGGAAACCTGAAGGGAAGTAAACCAGATGGGCCAGGAGCCAAAGTTTCCCAACCCATTAAATAGAGGGGCAGCTTATGAAAAAGGGTAATACATTTTCTGCTATTTTTACCTATCCATCTAGGGAGGTCAGCTTATGAATGAACAGGCTAATGAATGAGTATATATGGTAAATTCTTTATATTTAGCAAATCATTTAAACTGATTCTGATTTTCATCACATGTACTGATCATTGAGTAAGCATTTTTCCAGATAAGGTGAGAATAATTCATCCAAACTGTTGATTATCTGAAAACTCTTCAGTTTGAAAGTTCACTATACAGTATTTGTTTGGTTGGTCACATGAGGTGAACCACACAATGATTACATGAATTTTCAGAAGGAAAAATATTTGTGCCAATACTGTAATGTGACCCAGAAAATCACAAACCAATTCAAATGTTGCATTTCTAAATCCTTTGTTACTATAAAAGCAGGTCTGCCCAGAGGTCTGACAGTCCAGTTCTCATACCAGTGGTTTGAGATGACTGCTTAAGAAAACCAAATGATCTTTCTCTCCCCAATCTATATAATGTGGTGAAAGGTCTAAAGTTGTACATACCACCCCTTTCATTAATTAGTTGGACCTCTCCATTTCAGATGGAGTTTTGTTATAATGAATTTCAGGAAAAGGGGTAAGTCATAAGATGATTAGTTCATGCTCCTGTGCAAAGCAAACAAAGCTAATTAAAAATACTAGCGGATGTGTAAGTCACTATCAGAAAAAAATTATAATGAAATGCTATCGTTATTTTTAATTATCTTTATATTTGTGCATTTAATATAAAGCCTGTAATGTAATACCACATAGCATAAGCTATCTTTTGAAAAGCAGTTTCTGCCATTTCAAGAAGAATGTGGATAGAGAGTCCTTCTGATTTGAAATCCATATTTCATATCATTTACAAGATAAGGCTTTTTTTTATTAGTAGCTAAAACACTAAACATTAGCTTTATTAGAAACACCACAAGAAATGGCTTATAATTTATTACTTTGAACATTTAATACCTTACTTTCAATCCCCATCAGTTTATGAGCTGATTGTCCCTAAGGCACCCAGTCTTCATTTGCACAACTCCTTTTGTTTTGAAACATACTCATCTGTATAAAGCTGTGTCAGTATCAGTCTAAACAGCATCATCTATGGGTTTTGTTGTCTACATGTTTTCTTGAAATAAAGTTTAACAGAATATTTATTCCAGCGGCACATGATCCTTTTTAAAATGAATTAACATGGTAAATTAAAACTAAAATATAACTAATTTTTAAACTAAATATATATTTAACCCTAAATATAGCTATTTTTTTAAAACTAAAACTATAGCTAATTTCAGAAATGCTAATTCAGTGGGATGTAAATCTCCAGGCCCAATTTTCCTCTTGAGCTAGATAAAGGGCCAAATTCTGTTACCCTTGCATTTAATAGCACCTTACTCCAAACAGCCCACTAATGTGTATGGGTCTACTCATGGCGAACAGCACTTTACTCCAAAAGTCAGAAATCTGACTCTGGCCTTGAGTCAGGAGTTTCTCAATTGGACTCATGCTGATATAAGTCACAGGAGAATCATTACCTAAATCTTGTGTGTATCAGTAAGTACCGTGAAAAGAAAGCAGTATATAAATATTGTCATGGTGTTTCCTCCCAGATGCCTTGATACCATATCCATTCAGTGCTCTTTCAGAGAATGAAGCCAGAATATTTAAGGACTCCCAGAATAATATAATAGTAATACAGTAAAACCTCGATTTAACGGACCTCGATTTAACGGACTTCGGATGCAACGGACAAAATTTCTGATCCATATCAGACCGCGACCCCTCCCTGCTGTGGCCCCGGTCCCCTTCGCTGGCGGCCGTCTGCTGGCTCCCGGCTGCCGCCCGGGTCCCAGCCACTGGCAGGCTGGCTGCCGGGTCCCGCCAGTGGGCGGGCTGGCTGCTGGCTCCCAGGTCCCCCCCGGGTCCTGCCAGCGGGCAGGCTGGCTGCTGGCTCCCGGCTCCCGCCCAGGTCCCGCCAGCGGGCTGGCTGCTCCGACAGCTCGGGTTTTTTTTTTTTATTAAATAATGGACTTTTTGATTTAACGGACACCCCCTCGCCCGAATTAGTCCGTTAAATCGAGGTTTTACTGTACTATCTCCTTGGCTTGGCATGGAATGAGACCATGTTTTCCTGGGGGTGAGGACCTGTGATTCAAACATGCTTGTGTCTGCTCTGCTAATAAGGTAGGAGCATTTATTCATCTACACGGATAATCATAGGTAATCTGCCTCCAAGAAATGCCCCGAGAGGACAGTCTTAAATAAAAGGCATTCAAAGGGAATTTTATTATGCCACTTATAAACTTTCTCAACAAATAAATACATAACACGAGTGAAGAAAGGAATAATCCTTCCCATCAGAATGATTTAAACTAACTTGACTTTAACAGAACAGCTCATGACCAGCACTCCTCAGGTTCTAATCCTGATTTGATAGTTCCAGGGTACTCTGCTCTAGGCTGTTTGTTTTAGGAGACATCTTTTTATTTCACATGTGTCCCCTAATCTCATCCAATTAAGTTAATATATATATTATATAGTCATTGGAACATGGATTTGGGTCTCCCACATCCCAGGTGAGTGCCCTAAGCAATTGACTATTGTCAGAGTCACTGTGTTTCAGTGTCTCTGTATTAAATAGTTAATATTCATTAGGCCAAAGTGGAATGGTTTTTACAGGAAAGTACATAATACTCCATAAATCAGTTGTTAGGGCACTCACCTGAGAGGCAGGAGAGCTGGGTTCAAATCCATGTGCTCCATTTGGCAGGGGGCCATTTTAGTCTGTGTCTCCCACATTCTAGGAGAGTGTGTTAACCAGTGGGTTAGAGGTTTTAAACATGGGGTAGTGGCCACTACCACTCTTCTTTTGTGAGAAAAGGCATAGGCACCTAAGTCCAGGAGAAGAATCATGGCTGTGAACCCCAAGGAGAGGGTGACACCTCCTCTCCAGCCCAGAATTCATTGCTTAACTCCCTTTTGATGGGTGGGACCTAAGCCTCTCCTCAGCACTTCCTATTGGCTCTCTTAGGTGGTTCCCCATTTAACATGATGGCTTTGTGAATCCCATTCTTAGAAACCTAATGCTCCTCATGCACTGAATAGGCAGTTGGGGTGCCTACACAGAGGCTGTGGATTGCTTTAGGCAGCAGAACACCTAAATGTTAGGTGCTATAATGATAAGCCCAAGTCACCTTTGTGGATCTAGCCCTATGTAGGGGTCTGCAGAGGTCCATCTTGTTCTTCCTGTCCAATGTGTATAAGAACTTGGGAGGTTTATTGAGCAATCATCAGCTCTAGTGGTCACCACAATCATGCAGATGACACCCATTTATATTCCCCTCTGTGACAGGGTGCAGCTCACCACTCTTGTGCCTCCTGCTGGCTGTCAAAGGAATCAGCTCTTCTCACCAAGGTGCCCTCCTCTGGTGGTGCCTCACCAGTGTCACTTTTGTTCCGGGACCCATGCCATTCCCAGGACTGAGGCATCCTCTTCACTGACACTGCCCACTGGCTGTGCCACACTGTGTCCCCCCTTCTGAGGGACCTGCAATCTCTGTCCAATGTGTGGTCCATTTTCCCGGGGCTGCTTACCATGATGCTCCAGCACCCTCTTCTGCCCTTAAATCAGGGCCTCAGCCTGAAGTCCCTACCAGCCAATCAGGAGCTCTCTAGAGCCCCAAGTCCTTGTTTGCAACACTGCTCTGTCCCAAGTGTTGGCACTCCTTCCTCCAGTTAGGAACCTGGTCATCTCCCCTGGACCTCCAGTCAGCTACTCAACTATGCTCTGTCCCGCCGGACCACGACTTGTTGCCCCCCTCAGTCCCTTTCTCACTGGCTGCCTCCAGCACAGCCTCTCTAGAGCTGCTTTTAACCTCTTTTCTGCCAGTGAGGTAGCTGCCCCATCAGTGCCTGTCTCACTCAATGCAGCTAGCTGTGCTAAATGCTTTATCCAGTGTTTGGGGGTACAGCTGAGAACTAGATGGCTGTAACTCACTCCGAATCAGACAAACAATGCTAGTAGGTTGGGGTGAGCAACCAACAGATGTGGAGAGGATTATAGCTGCCTCATTGATTGAGGATGTATACACCTGCCAATTTTTTATTGGAATTCACAACATCAGGGCTTTGTTATCCCCCTAGCTGCTGTTAGACAATCTCATAGCAAAAGCAGCAGCAAGGAATGGTTTCCCTTTTTAGGATTTTGAGCAGGGAGGGATACTATGAATTTATAGGATGTCTAATTGGTTATTTTATAATTTTGGTGTTGGAGATTTGAGCCTAGGACAGGATTTTATTTTTATATTGGATAGTAATATTATTAAATACTGTATATAAAGATAGTCAAAACTTTTTATAAACTGGCTTTATTTACAAAATCTTTACCTACACGTTCTCACCTCTTTTCTGGCTGACAGACTGAAAACTGAAGAGGGCCTGATTACATTAAAATATCTTCATTACACATGCTTTGAAAAAATGAATAGCCTATATAATTTCATTGTTCATGATCCAGCTTACAAAGAATACTAAAACCAAAGCAGATATTTTACCCCATCATCAGCCATTGCTTCATCACCAGTGAGATTAGAGCTCAGATTCAATGCTTTGTGGGGAAAAAAAGTGGAAAGTAATACAGTTTCTGCCCATATTTATATTTATTCATATATGGATCACAATGCCAGCCAAGACAGAAGGCCATCATTCAGTTAATGGTTTACACTGACCTCATTAACTACAAGCATACAGCAGAACTGCAAGACTGAATTCCAATCTAATTTTCCCAAGAACACATGCTATTGTTAATACACAAATCCAAAAGTGAAGGAAAAGGGGCCAGATTTTTAAAAGCTAGCCTCCTTTTATCTGGCCTCTATGTTAGAGGCACATGGTTAAACCTACAATTATACCTATGCACAATGTATATGTATGTATGTAGCTTGTTTAAATGCCTATCGGATTTTTTTTTTGAGGGGGGAAAGGGATACCTACTTCTATTAAGTAGACAATTAAGGATAGAACACACAAAAGGTACTTTGATGACATTGTAGGCACCCATAGAATCCACAAAACTCCCACTCTGCTGCCACCTAGGTTTGTAGGCACCTACATTCTCTCAGTGTCTAAGATTTTGTAGTAAAGTTCCCTAGGCACCTATGTTCCTGACCCTTACCACATGCATTACTCTCTCCTTCTAGGTGAAAAACACCAAGAGAGGGGCATGCACCCATTTCATTGAATCTCCCATTGGTTAGCTTAGAGAGCTCCCTGCCTAGCCTGTTGATTTTTGGGGATCACACTCTGAGGCACCTATCTCTCCCTGTGAATTGTATCAGGAGTCTAGGAGCCTAACTCAGACTTTGTGGATTGTAATGTCATTCCTGTACCTGTATAAACGGATAGGCCAAAACAAAGGGAGACTGACGTTTTAAAAATTTCACCCAACGTATCTCTAAAACTCCTAAAGGGGAGATGAAATAGCGCAAGCGTATTCAATAAATATGAATAAAAGTAAATTGATTCAGTGAGAGAAACTTTTCATTGGTTGCCAGTGATACCAGAGGGGGCAGAGGCATAGCACAATTTTACATATTAATAAATCCCTCAAACTTGAAATATTAGATTGGACAAAACCTACTCACGCTGCTGCAATGCTTGCTGTTTAAAATCAGGGCCACACAATCTAGCTGTATACTGTTTGGAAACAATTGTATAGATTCTCTCCTTTACCAACCTTCCTTTGGTACCGGAGACAATCTAACACATCAACTTGTACACTCTAACTCACCTCCCTTGTGAGCAAGGCTTTCAACAAGGTTCAAAAGAGGCAGGTGACAAAAGCGTAAATATAAAAACAGGTATTTAAAAAATGGTGACCTTAACAGAGGGCTAAATATTGCAGAAATGAGGAAAGGAAAATTACATTACGATCATAGAATCATAGGACTGGAAGGGACCTCAAGAGGTGATTTAGACCAGTCCCCTGCATAGAAGCAACCAGTGGGAAAATAGTGAGGGGATCTGGGCAACCTATGCACAATGCAAGCAGGAGGGGGAAATAAAACAGGAAAAAATGGAAGTATTAGTCCGGAAGCTAACTTGGCATCACAGAGAGTTGGTGGGATAAGTCTCATGACTGGAATATCGGTATAGAGGGGTATAGCTTGTTCAAGAGGGGCAGGCAGGGGGAAGGAGAGGTGGTTCTTGATGTATTAATGCATTTGTTCTATATGCACCTATTCTGAGATTCAGAAGGAGGCGCAGGGCAGAACAATTAAAAATCTGAAACAAACTGAAAAGGAAAACAAATATGGGTGATGCCATGGTAGGGGTTTACTGTAGACTACCTAATCAGAATGAGAAGAAAGTGGTAGAGCTAGAACAAACAAAAACAACAACCAGAGACATGTTAGTAATGGGGAACATTAAGTTCCTAGACATCTGTTGGGAAAGTAATACAGCAAAACACTAAGTTTCTAATAAGTTCTTGGAATGTACCAAGGACAACTTTTTGTTTCAGAATGTGGAGGAAGTAACCAAGGGCACAGCCATTTTAGACTTGATTCTGATTAACAAGGAGGAATTGATTTCAGCTCCTGAAATCAATGTGGGTGAAAATGATAATGAAATGATGGTTTCATTATTATAATTATAAGAAGGATTAAAAGCATCAGAATAAGGACACTGAACTTCAACAAAAGCAGACTAACATTCAGAAATGGATAGGAAGAAAATCTAAGGAAAAACGGAGTTCAAAAGAACTGGCAGTTTCCTCAAAGAAACAATATTAAAGGTGCAACAGAAAACTATTCTAATGAAAAGCAAAGATAGGGAGAACACTAAGAGGTCAGTATGGCTCCATCAGGAGCTCTTTAATTACCTGAGAAATCAAGCAAAAATACTACAAAAAGTGGAAACATGAACCAATCCTAAGTACAAAAGAATAGAGCAAGGCATGCAGGGACCAAGTTAGAAAGGCCAAAGCAAATATGAGTTACACTTAGCAAGGAACCTAAAAGTCAATAAAAAAGGTGTTTTCAAATACATTAGGAAAAAGAGAAAGATAAAAGAAAGTACAAGTTCCTCTACTTAGCAGGGAAGGAGAGCTAATAACAGATGAAATCAAGAAAGTGGATTTCACTTCAGTCTTCACTAAAGAGGTTGTTTGTAACCAGATACTAAACTTTATTGTTTTGTGGGTAGGGAGGAAAGATATAGACTTGACATATCTTGATTTTAGTAAGGCTTTTGATACAATCTCTCATGATATTCTCATAAGGAAATTCAGGAAATATGTTCTTGATTCGATTACTATAAAGTAGGTGAAAAGTGATTTAGCAACTGTACTCAAAAAGTAGTTATCAGTGGCTCACTGTCAAACTCTGGGGACATATCTAATGGGGTCTCTTCTGAGTCTGGTACCATTCAATATTTTCTTTAACAATTTAGATACTGGAGCAGAAAGTATACTTATAAAATTTGCAGATAACAGCATCTTGGGAGGGGTTGGTAGCATTTTGGAGGACAAGATTAGAATTCAAAAAGACCTTGATAAATTGGAGAATTGGTTCGAAATAAAAAAAAAAGATTAAATTCAATAAATACAAGTACTACATTTAGGAAGGAGGGGGAAAAATCACATGTACAGTACCTAATAGGAATAACTGCCTACACAGTAGTACTTCTGAAAAGAACCTGAGGGTGACAGTGGATCATAAATTGAACGAGTTAATGATGTGATGTAATTATGACAAATGCAAATATCTGTGGTGTAGTAACAGTAGGATTGTATGTAGGTCACATGTGATAGTTATTGAGCTCTACTAGTCAAATGGGGAGGCCTCAGCTAGAGAATGGTGTCCAGTTCTGGATGCCATACTTTAACAAAGACGTGAACAAACTAAAGAGAGTCTAGAGGACAATGACAAAAATGGTACAAGTTTTAGAAAACTTAATATATGAGGGGAAAAGTTTTTTTTTTTAAATGGGTGGGATTAGTTTCAGACTCACAGGGTAAATAGATAGGGCTTTACAAAGTCCCAGCATGATTTCCCAGCCTAATCTGGACACAGATTTTATTCTGAGGATTATTTTGGCACGTTTTGTAGTACTCCCATTGACTACAGGGAGCTAGCATTTCACCCTAGCTCTTTAGATGGCCCTACAGTATAATTTCTAACAGGTTTCAGACAAAAATAACATTACTGTCCAGACTGGGTTAGTAAACTGCTAGAAATATATTACAACCACTTCCTTGCTAACACATTTCAGTCACATTTATATCTACACTAGCCTTTTCCTCTTAAATATATATCTTTCTGTTTCTTCACTATATTAGCAAAATGGGAGTATTAGAGTAGGCCCACAGCACTGAACCAGCATTTTGTCTTGCCATCACCAAAGCAAATCTAGACAATGCAGGCAAAACAAATCCATCATAAAATATAGTTGGGGGGAATGTTGTGTTCTTACACCATCTTCCAGCATGGTAGGTTTAATAGTGCCAATGGGTCTTTGGGTGACTAACCTCTTCCAAAATGAGCTGCTCTGAACAACAGTCATTTATAGTAAACCTTGCTTCGCCAAATCATGTCTCCACAACCCATTCAGCCAGTCAATAATGCAGCTGGTTTAAGCAACCAGTTTTTGTTATTGCCACTCTGGCACATTTTGCAACTTATTTAGATCTGAGTCTGTAAATCCTCAAAAACATTATAGAACACCTGCTCAAATGAGTAGGCCCCCTGTGGAAAGTGGGCCTTAACACAGGAGTAATTGTTAATCAGTGTAATTAAGAGGAACAAAATAAAAGCTTTTATTTTCTTAATTTATTAGTTTCCTTATTATTCTGATCTAGGAGCCTGTAGTTTTTAGAGCAATAATTTTTAATAAATAATCTATTTATTTTCATTACATGAATTTGTACACATATTCCTCTATCCTAAGAAGATCATAGAAGAACATTATTCTCCTAAAACCATAGAAAATTATACATTTCTAAAGTATTTAAGTAGCTTCCATTTGACATGAAAGAAATACTATGTACAAAGTTATAAATACATTAGATACATACTGTTCAGTAATTGTTTTACATGGTTTATATTAAGACTTAATCTAAGCATACAGAAGGTTATTTCCATTTTTCAGACAGAAATTTATATAGCTACAAAACCTATTCACATCACAAATGTCTAAAATACAATAAGGTAGTGGGAGATTTATAAGAGTAGCTTACATTCTAAGTGTCTTATGTACTTGTAGAAATTATATTTACTTTGCTTATTTAATATGAGATGAGGAAAAGCTAATATTAAGACATTCTTTCAAAGTTATGAACCTGCAAGTCAAAGTGGCATGCTGTACACAACAGATTTATCTGCACTAATTGTTAAGTACACTCTGCAGGATACAAGGTAAATTCAAAAGGGCAATCTAGACTCACTATGTTTCTATATTGGTAGGGCTGGGTGGCGAGTTACAAACTTTCTCTCTTTCTCCTCCCTGATGACCCCAAAGCCTTTACTTTCACAGGCACAATGGAGTTAAGCTTTTGATTGTTATTTGTGGCTCACATGAAAGTACAAAAATAATCTTAGTCTTACACCCTTTATTCAAGCAAAAATACTATTGGGTGCATCTATACTACTCTTTTCATATTAATGTCCCACTATTGCTATTGTTGATACAGCTCCACCAGTGGTAAGAGCTCTAGGACAATCTAGAATACATTGAAAGGAAGGAAATTCAAGTAAGAAAAGATAGAGAAATGGAGAAAAGAACAGCAATAGGTAGGACAGTGGCCATTAAGAGGAAGAAGAGTGCTGATATCAGCCAGATAGGTGATGTTGGTTGTAAAATGACGGTACCCAATCAAGCGAGGAATGTGGGCAAAGTCAAACAGCAACTGTTAAGATGATTGTACACCAGTGTGAGGGGCCTGGGCAAAAAAATGGAGGAACTGGAACTACTGTTGTAGTGTTGTACACATATTTTGAAACCAAATATTATAGGGACAACACAAACATGATGGAATAGTAACCATGACTGGAGTGCAGGTATTGAAGGGTATGACAGGAGTAGCAGTGCATATTAATGATGAAATATACTGTAAATAGACTGTAAATAGACTTGTAAAGAAACAAGCGGTGATGCAATCCTAGATTTGGTATTGAGGACCTCATAGAAGAACTCATTGTAGAGGACAATCTTATTCCATCTGATCATGAACTAATTCAGTTTAAACCAAATGCAAGAATAAACAAAAATAGATCTGCAACAAGGGTCCTTGATTTCAAAAGGACTAACAAACAAATATTAAGGTAATTAGGGAAGTGAACTGAATTAAATAACTCAAGGATCTGAATGTTGAGGAGGCTTAGAATTATTTTAAGTCAAAGCTGCAGATGCTGAAGCCTGTATCCCAAGCAAGGGGAAAAAAACAGTCATGAAGGATTGCAGACCAAGCTGAATGAGAAAACATTTTAAACAGGTGCATAAGTGAAATCAGAAAGCCTATAGGAAATGGAGGATGGGATAGATCAACAAGGACAGTTACCCCTCAGAGGTCAGAAAGTGTAGGGATAAAGTGAGAATTGCCAACAACTAAGCAAAGTTGGACCTTGCAAAGTGAATTAAAAAACAAAGAGTAAAAGGTTCTACAGCCATATAAAAAAGTGGAATGTCTAAACACTAAGAAGATTAAAGATTATCCAGGGATGGCCCAACAGATAAATAAAAACTTTGCCTCAGTTTATAATGAGGCTAATGAAGAGTTTAGGGGTAGTGTCAGGGTGGCTAATTGCCACAGGATATGAAGGTAAAAATTACCACACCCAAGCTGGAAATCAAACTCAAACAGCTTAATGGACCAAATCAGGAGCCCCAGATAGCCACCATCGAAGAATACTAAAAGAATCTGATTCAGAAAACTACAGGCCTGTTAGTTTGACCTCAATTTTACGCAAGATTTTGGAACAAATTTTGAAAGAGAAAGTACTTAACGGCAGAGAGGTGATTGGTAATTGGGATAAAATACATGGTTTTACAAAACATAAATCATGCCAGGCCAACCTGATTCTCCTTCTTTGAGAAGAGAACTGACTTTCTGACAAAGGAAATTCAGTAGATCTAATCCACCTGGATTTCAGTAAGGTATTTAATACAGTTCCACATGGCAAATTAATAGTTAAATTGGAGAAGATGGGGATTAATATGGGAATTGAAAGATGGATAAGGAACTGGTTAAAAGGGACACTACAGTGGGTCATACTGAAAGGTCAACTGTCAAACTGGAGGGAGGTTACTAGTAGAGTTCCTCAGGAACAATCTTCGGACCAATTTTATTACTCATCTTGGCACAAAAAGTGAATGTGTGCTAATAAAATTTGCGGAGGACACAAAAAGTTGTGAGGTATAGCCAATATGGAGGAGGACCATAATATCATACAAGATCTAGATGACCATGTAAACTAGAATAATAGAAATGGGATGAAATTTAATAGTGCAAAGTCCAAAGTCATGTATTTAGGGAATAAGAACAAGAATTTTTGCTATAAGCTAGGGATTTTTCAGTTGGAAGTGACAGAGGAGGAGAAAGATCTGTGTGTGTTGGTTGATCACAGGATGACTATGAGACAGTATGATGTGGCACTGGTGAGATCCTATCTGGAAAGCTGGGTGCAATTATGGTGTCCAGTGATTAAGAAAAAATGAATTCAAATTGGAACAAGTGCAGAGAAGGGCTACTGTATGATCTGAGGAACGGAAAACCTACCTTATAAGAAGAGACAAAGAGCTTGACTTGTTTAGCCTAATGTAAAGAAGGCTGAGGGTAGGTATGATTACTCTTATAAATACACCAGAGGGATAAATACCTGGAAGGGAGAGGAGTTGAGTTAAGCAGCAGTTTGGACACAAGAACAAATGGATATAAACTAGCCATCAACGAGTTTAGGCTCAAAATTAGGCAAAAGTTTCTAACCATCAGAGGAATGAAATTCTGGAAGAGTCTTCCAATAGAAGCAACAGTGGGAAAAAACCTAACTGGGTTCAAGCATGAGATTAATACGTTTATGGAGGAGATAGTATGACGGGACTGCCTATGATGGCATGTGGCCCACGGGTGACTGCCAGTAGCAAAAATTCTCACCAGCTGAAGACTAGACACTAGATGGTGAGGGCTCTGAGTTACCACAGAGAATTTTTCCCGGGTATCTGCCTGGTGCGTCTTGCCCACATACTTAAGGGCTCACTGATTGCCATATTTTGGAATGGAGCATGGGTCACTTGCAGGTTTAAACTAATGTAAAAGGTGACTTCTCTTTAAGAATGGTGAAATCTTTAAATAATGATTTGAGGCCTTCAGTAACACAGCCAGAACCTAGAGGTCTATTACATGAGTGGGTGGGTTTGGTTTTCTGGCCTGCAATGTGCAGGAGGTCAGATTAGATGATCACAATGGTCCCTTCCAACCTTAAACTCTAGAAGTCTATGAGAATTATGTCAACCTAACTTATGTTGGCATAGAGTGACCTCAGTTATTTAATTGCCTATGTATGTCCACATGGCTCCTTTTGCCAGCAGTGCACATCCTCACCAAGAGTGCTTATACTAATTATAATGTCAGTATGAAGCATTGAGGGACAGTTTCTGTAGACCAATAACAGTCTTTGTAACCAATGCAGTGTCTACTCTGACTCTGTGTCTACCTAATTACATTCATTGTGAATTTACGCTGCTCAGGGAACTGGTGCTACTAAATCGACATACAGAGGCACTTATATTGGTGGGAACCAAATTTAAGTGAAGACACTTCCACAACTAAGTTGATGCAAGGCAGCTTACATCAACCTAACCACATAGTATAGACCAGGCCTTTGTACAGACAAGGCTGCTGCAGATTCCAGAGTTTTTAGCACCTTGTTGATTATTCTTGTTTGGAGAAGTTCTAGATGACACAAAGGTAGATATGCCAGTTAGTACCAATCTTACAGCTGTACCAGTGTTAGCAACAATTAGAACTTTCAGAAGAAAGAGGCTAGTAGTGTAGACAAGACCACTATAAACAATGGGATGTTTCAACCTGAATGGAATACCCCTTCATCATGGATGTAGCAAGAAAGCTAAAAGATTGATGTCTAGTGAGCTTTATAAAGTAGATGGCAACCCTAAATAGACCTGTATATAATGGCGCATAAGCTAAAGGAATACATTACATAAAGGCACAATTGTCTTTACCCCTTTTTTCTCTCTCACCATTTCTTTCGTCAGGAATAAAGCTTTTTAAACAGCAACAACCTCTTTTTAATCACTAGAGAAATCAGACCCTCCAGTTGCTCTTAATTACCATTCTCCTACTACATTATCACAAACCCTTTACGCTAGCCTTTACATTAAATGCATGTATCCAGTGCCTAGGACTGGGACCTTTAGGAACTGGTGCAATACAAATAATTGTTTCCAGTAGTATCCAGGTTGAGAGATGCATTGCACAAAACCAAAAGAAGGCAACATCCCCACTCCAAGGGGTTTATCTTTGGAGAGAACAAATACAGGGAGGGTGAAGTCCTTGCTCCACTGAGGTTATTTACTTCAGTAATACCAGAATTTCACCCAGAGGGAGAAGGTAGGACAAAAGGTTAAATCTATTGTGATGTTTTAGCAGGTGGCAATCAGCCAGGTCTTGCTCATTTTCTTCATTATATTTATATAGACCATCCCCAGGTACCTCCACAACCTCATCATAGTCGTTACCATCTTATTTAAATTAGGAAATTGTTCTCTGAACTATTTTCCACAAGTTTAAACAGTTTAGCGTTACAAGAGTGCACATTATAAGGAATATGTATTCAGATCACAAAAGCAATGTCTAGAAAGAATATGATTTCATTCATTCACAATTTTATCTACCAGATACATTATTTTAAATTCAAAGAACTTTTAAGACTCCTTTAATTATCTGGAGACAGTCAGTATGCATAAGAAGAGCTCTAGGAAAGAAAAAAAAAGCATCTTTGGTTGCCAAAAATATCCTAATGATCAGTCACAATTAAAGTGGGAGGTAAAAATCTCCAATTAGTCCTATATATCCAAAGCAGGGATTTTCCTTTGTGCTCTGTTTTTCTCCTCCTCTGACCCAGTCTCACTTTCATTTCATTGAGTTTAGAACATGTTCTTTGTCTTTGTGGATATTGCTTTCATTAGTTCTTTGCAAGTATGGTGGTCTCTGCTGAATGCAAGATAGCTGGTTTGTTCTCTTCGAAGCATTTGCTCGACTGAGCTCCCCCAGATCAGTATTGTCCACATGTGTGGTGTCTCTGCCCCTCCAGGAACTCCAAGTAATTATGGGCCAATTCTTTGACTTGGACTCACATTAAGTAGTACTTCACTGCACAATGAAATGAAAGAATCAGAGAGGTAGCCGTGTTAGTCTGGAATAGCAGAGGTAACAAGGAGTCCTGTGGCACCTTAAAGACTAACTATAGTCTTATAGTTAGTCTTTAAGGTGCCACAGGACTCCTTGTTACCAATGAAATGAAAGATACTACTTGAAGCAAGAGGTTGCAGAATCTGTCTTTATGAGATTAGAAATCAGAAGAGGCTAGCAAATTTACTGTAATCCTACCAGGGATTACCTGAGATATCAGCAAAGATGTTGGAGGTACTGTGATCTGGCTGGAGGAGGAGGAGACAGAACACACCTTGAAATGAACTAAGGGTATGTTAATTCTTTTCTCTTCCCCGACTCTTAAAGGTTCAGAATTTTATTCAGTATTTGTGAGGAGTTTGGGGGTAGTTCTTTCTTCCCCTGACTGATTTGACCATCTCTACTTTAGATTTATTTATGTAAGCCTCATGAGTCTAACAACATTCAATTGAATAACCTTCATAAGACACACGGGTAAATTTACTCTAATTCCTTTGTAACTATGTTGAAATGCTAATAGAGATAAGTAATAATTACAGTATATAGATGTTGCACAAGAGGACAGTATCTCCAATTCATACAGTGTAACGAACAATTTCACTTAATGAATCGTGTTCTTTTGTATGCATAAATAATCTCGGTATATTTTGAGGCATAAAATTCTCATGTGCAAGTCAAAGTTATTTATAGTCAGTAGATGTTAGCAACTATTTTTTAGTGAATGAACCAATATTATTAGAACTAGAGTATACTATTCACAATCCAACGAATGAAGTAAACTACAGTTGGAACTTCTATCCTGTTACTATGTTCTATCCCGTTCATCCTTTGTAGGCATTTAAGCAAAGTATTATTTCTGTCAGACCTTACATAACTTGGTTCACAATAAAAATACCAATTACCTTTATATTAGGGTTCATCCTATTCCCCCAAATCCTGGCACATAGCCTATTGACTTCAGTGAATTTTTCAACAGGCTCCAAGTTAATAGAAAAAAACCCAAAGGTTTATGAAGTACATGGTCCCATTTTTAGAGAAATATCAAAATTTGCTTTTAAGTAATAGCTTAGTCAAAAGTTAGACTTCCCCAAGGGATCCAATGGGTTTGAAGTAATGGCATAAGTGAACAGAAACATAGGAATTAGATAAAAGATGTTATTTAGCTTATCCCCTACCAGTTCAGATAAGAATTTTTCCCACAGTCATTTGAGATCTCATGAAGTTTATCACAATTATACAGCTACTGAAATTGATTCTTATGGTTTATTTTTTCTCTCTCTAGAGGGGACACCAAATCCTGTCCTCAGTCACTTTATTAAGGAATACTATAAAGCCTGCAGAGAAATAAAAGCCAAGCAGATTCTCTTTCTTGCAACAGAGTTTATTATACCCTCTTCTTGGTTTCTTAATTGCTTCAGTGTGAAACTTGAGATGAGTTGTGCAATTTTACCTTGAAGTGTTATGCCACACAGGAGTTCGGATTGGATTTTGTCTCCTCCTAGCACTTATATGTGCTATTATTCCTACATTAACTGGCTTGGTTGTTTCCACTATGTGTAGTGTGAGGCATGGGAATTTGATTGCATACACAATTATATAAAAATTACAGGTTATTTTATCTTTTATATCCAGTTTTCTGCCTGAGTTCAGAATGTGAAACTGCTTCCCCATATATGTGTTATTAGATTGCATGCAACACCTCCATGGGTAGTTGCAAATTGTACAGAGAGCTACAACAAGCAGGGCAAATTGTTTCTATACCTCTCTAACATCACTCCTTTTCCGCATGCCAATACCTAGTTCGAGTGTTTCCAATTTGGCTATTCACTATGGTAGACTCAGATCTGGTTGGAATGATCAGTGACTTTACAATTACAATAATGTAGCTTGTTTCTAAAATTGTTTTAAGAGTATAACTCATTATTAGCAAGCAAATGTATGAGTAGAGGCACACTGGATATTTCAAATGGATCCATTTCAAGTATACAGGGCCAGACCCTGAGCCAATGTAAATTGTCACAGCACCATTCAAGTCAGAGCTATGCCAACTTATATCAATTGAGGAACTAGCCCCTAATTGTATTATCTTTACCATGCTAAAAGAAGGGTGCCATTGTGATTATGGGATTAATAGGGCACACACGCCCTTGGAGCACTTCCTTGCATTTGTGCCCGATGTCTCCAGCATCCATGGCTCCTGCACCTCCTGCTGGCTGACCCCAGGTCTTACTAGGTATTACGAGCTCCTTTGTGGCTCAGCCTTCTGACCAAGTGACAAAGTTCAATCCCTTTCTAGGATAACTGGCAGGTCCAAATGAAAAGCCAAACAAAAGTCTTCTGTCCCTTGGGATATTGAAGTCTTCTGGCTCAGTTTAAAAGCCTTATCTCAGCGGGCTCCCTCCCACAGCATTCTGTTACCTGTGGGGTTCTCTCTGTAGGCAACTCCTACCCACTCTGTAGTATCTCCCTATCTTGCTCCTTTTCCAGTGCCTGTCACAGGGATCAGTTCTGTTGCAGCAGCCTTCCTCAGTCAGCCTACCCCAGACCCTTCCCAGAGACAATCGGAATTCCCAACCTGCTTCCTCCTGGGTTTTCCTCCCCTCAGTTGAACTCCCTCAGCTCCTTTAAGGAATAGCTCCACTTCTTCTGGCCAGGATGTAATAAGTTAATTGCCACGGCCCCAGCTGTGGAGCATGACTAATTGGGGTTCTCTCCTTTGCCTTTCAGGTGATGGATGCAAGGCCCATCACAGATCCAATCCTCTGCAGTGGAAAGTGCCTCCTGTCAAGTAATGATGAGTGAACTTCAGGTTCAATTGGACAAAGGGTACTTTCTTCACAACTCTACCATGTTAATAGTAGATTCAGCATCTCACTGCAGGAGCTCAGCACACTCAGAATTGGATCCTGTCACCGGGGTTCACTGCTTCTTCCCAGCTCCAAAGCAGGCACTGCCACATCCAATTGCAATCAAGAAGGTTTATTTTCATGACAAAAGTTAAACAAAACACAGTCTTAGCCCAAATCTGGGCCTCCCGGCTTTGGGACCACTGTTCCAAGCAGTCTCAGGCACTCCAATTCCTGGCAGCTTCCTAGCCTCAGCCAGCTCTGCTCCCATCTTGGAGAAGCAGCTGTAGGGTTGCTTCCCAGAGCTCTTGGCCCCCTTGCTTCATGGATCCACCACAGGAATTAGCTCCACTTCAATGTGGCATTTACTGCTCAAGGCTTAACCTTCTCAATGCTTTCTCCCCAGCTTCCAACTAGCAACCCTTTATAGTCCTAGGTGTAGCCCAACCCTCTTTAATTAGTTGTATTAATCTCACTTATTCCAGTCAAGGAGAGCTTATTCCAGTCAAGCTCAGTCTATTCAGAGACCAGCTTTAGACTCTGTGATAGGCCCTAATCCTCTATGATATCAAAAGTAAATATTTTTGAGAACTGGTTATGTGGTTCTTGCACATCCTGAGAAATGTAGGATGGAATGGAAATGTCTTTTCGTGTTCCAGCTTTTGTTTATTCAGTCACTGTCTCAGTTGTCCCAGTCCTTTCTGTTTTTCTATCATTTCTTTTCAATCTATGAAAGTTATTATTAGGTAATGCAATCTACCACTATGCACTTACTTTTCAATTGTCTACCTTTCCACTCTCAGCTTGTCTAGTCATTACTCAGACTTGGCACTTCTGAACATTCTCACAAATGAACACTATTTCTAGTGGGATATAGATACGAGCTTCTATCACTCACCTATTATACATGGAATCTTGATGGCTGTTTTATTGTTAGAATCTCAAAAACCCTGCTGAGTTAAAAGTTTGCATCACATGTTTCTACTCTGGTTAATCAGCCTTTGGGCAGTTTAAGAATGCAGGCAGTCTTTCTTTCTAATGTGGTCTTTTTTATGCCTTTGTTTCATGCTATTTAGACTACTCTAATGTCCTGTATACTAATATCGCTGCATGTAACAAAAAAATTGACCATCTGTCACAAACTGTTCTAGTTGGATGCATGCAGAGAGAATACATGCTGTAACCCAATTCCATTTAAATTATGCATTAACATTAAAAGAAACTTCTCTATCTCCAAAATCTTTGGAACTTTGGTCTTAGCTACCTCCTGGACTTTATCTATCACCTGGCCAGTCTCAAGAACCAACACAGATTGTCTGATGCTAGTGTCCCTGTCTTTCCATGATTTAAATGTGCCACACAAAGGGTTTGGTTCACCATTGTGTAACTCCAGTTTTACACCAATGTAGCTCCACTGATTTCAATGTAATTCAACTGATCTGAAACCAAAATTATGTGAAACTGAAGTGATGCAGTAATGACTCAAGACCTGTTTGTTAATTATTTGATTCATGTGGTATCCTCTCTTCGGAAACCCCCAACGAGACAACTCAGGTACACAACCACTCAAACTCAGAACCTGAAATTCAATTCTCACTTTATTTCTCCTTGCTTTCAGTTGTTATCTGGGTATTGCATATTGCTGTTGCTTAGCCTGATAAACTGAAAAGGTCAACTTTACCCATTTATTTTTCCACATTTGTAAATGCTGTAAGATCAGTATTTAAATGCTCCATGCTGTAGGTAGTCTCTATGTAAAATGCCCCATGACTTTAAAGGAGATTCTGATCACTGAGTCATTGGCACATCAGTGCATGTGGAGATGAACCCAGATTTTGCCAGACCTAATTATATCAGTATAAGAATATTCATTATATTCTTGTTTTCTAACATATGGTTTTAAAAAACAGAGAGAAAATATTGAGTTAGGGGACACAGAGAAAACAGCATAAAGCCTTTTACAAGGAACACAACTAATCCTACTATGAAAAAAATATATTTCATTAAAACCAACTTGGGCTCAACAGGACAGATGCTTCCACCTGTTAGGCTACAGGAAATGAACTGGCATTCATTGTTATATGGACCGGGCTGTGTCCAATGAACATCTGCAGTAGGGTGACCAGACGTCCCGATTTTATCGGGACAGTCCCGATTTTTGTCCATTTGTCCCACGTCCTGACCACACTTTGGTTGGGACGCCTTTGTCCTGATTTCGGGACTTTACAGATGAGCCCTGTGCACGCAAGGCTCATGCAGGCAGCACGGCCCCACCCACTGCCCCAGGCAGCCACGTGCTGTTAGGGGCGGGGGACCTGCTGCTGCTGCTGGCTTGCAGCCAGCAGAGGTGAGCGGCGGCGGGGCAGAGAGCCCAGCCCACTCCCATCCTTCCCCTCCCCCCCGGCCGGCGGAGACAAGCAACCAGTGCCAGCAGGCAGAGGGGGACAAGGGGGGCAGCAGCAGATAGTCCACTGCTCTCCCCCTCGGCACCTCCCACGGCAGAGATGGCACAGCATTCAGGGGTAGGTGGGCGGACTGCGGCAACGGCCAGGAGAGTTCTCTCTGCCCTGCCTCCTGGAGAAGCATGCTGCAGGGGAGGGGGGGGGGCAGAGAGCCCACTGCCCCCCTCCCCGCCCCCGCAGAGACAGAGAGCCTCCAGCCACCGCAGCCCGCTCCTGCTCCGCCCCCCCCCCCCCGCTGAGTCCATAATCGGCCCCACTGACCCCAGGCAGAGACAGGGGCAGGCATGATGGCCAGGACAGGTCTCTCACCTTCCTGCTGCCTGTGGGGCATGCATGGTACAGGGGTGTGGGCCCTGATTGCAGGCAGGGGAAGAGACCACCTCCCCAACCCAGATCCAGCCACCGACCCACCTGCTGGATACTTCCTGGCTGGCCCCAGCAAACCCCCTGACCTCACTGGATCCCAGGAGCAGCTACAGGAGCCAGACGAATGAACCTTCCTGCTTGCCAGATACTTCCCAGGACAGGACAGCTGCCCCAGGTAAGCACCCCCCAGCCCGGGACTCCCTACCTCTGCCACTGGCAGGAGTCCCTCTGGCTCTTGGGGGAGGGGAGCCTTGTTGCATGCAGCAGTGATTACCTGCAAGCCCTGCTCCAGCTCCCAATGGGAGCCATGGAGGTAGTGCTTTTGGCTGGAGAGTCCCCTTGCTACTCTCTAACTCTCACCCTAGGAGCCAGAGACCTCCAGAGCTGGTGAGTGTGGCCAGGGAAGGGGGGCAGGGTCAAGCGTGGATGCGTGTTTGGGAGGTGTGTGTGGGGTGCTGGGCTGTGAGGATTGGTGTGGAGGATGTCTGGTGGAGGGTGCAAAATAAAAATAACAATATCAAGACTATCAAGTTATTCATTTATTTTCATTAAATATATAAACTAAATAATGAAATTTTATTAATTTCAAACCAAACATATATTAATTCTATTATAGAATGCTCTCTCATACAATATTCATTTTAAAATGTTTAAAATAAGCAGTGCTCCAGGAAAAGGGAATGGGGGAGGGGGGGCGGAGGCGCAAGGTAAAATTTTTGCCAAGTTCACTATCCTTGCACCAGGAGGAAGGAAGGGGTCCTCTGCAAGACCTGTCACTTTTATAGCAGCTTCCCTCTCCTGAAAATCTGGGTCTGTGTCCATTGCTCCTTTTTGCTGCTTCTCTCTGGAGGTTGGTAGTCCCATTGCTGCAAAGAGGGTGTTCCCAAAAGAAGATGCTGGCTGCTAACCCCTGAGGGTTATGTCTGCTCTTAGTCAGCCCACTTGACAAGTTTGATTGTCCTTGATCTGTCTCTCTTCCCCTCTCCAACCCTTGCACTGTCTGGAGGTGCCTGCCTTCCTCATTCACACCTCATTCATTCAACAGGGCACTTGATTATAAAGTGGGGGGGGAAGATCTTATTCTACTCCTAGCAGAGACATTTTTCTTTTACCGTAATTATACTACTTTAGGGGCTATAATATATTAACTAAGTTCAATACAGAGTTTCTAAAACAAGGTTATATGAAAAGGCTTAATACAAAAGTCATATAAAAGTTAAACAAAAATGCATAATGCAGAGATTTATCTACAGGCGGGGGAGCGTAGGAGGAGTGGTGTGAACAACACTGTGCATTTATTGGGGGGGAAGTCTCTGGGCATAGATAAGTATCAGAGGCTGCATCCTTCTCCCCAGCCAAGTGTGTGCAGACCAGTCCACCTTGCTCATGGCAGAGCCAAGGAAAGGAGGCACCTGCTCTGCACATGCTGATTCTACCCAGGGCAGGCTGGGGCTGAGCACTGCTAAGCTGCTGCCTCCCCTGCCCCGCAACTGGGTCTGACTTTGCAACCAGGATCCTGTACCCCTGTCTGTTCTGCAACTTTGGCCGGGGGTTGGAGCCAGAGCCCTGTGCCCCTGACCCTGTGCTTTCTACAGGCCTTTTTCAGCTTCCTAGGGCTGTGTGCCCCCTCTCATGGCTCCGATCAGGGCTCTGCACCTTTGCCTGTCATGCCCCACCCCCCCTACTGCCCCCACTGCTTGTGCCATGCCCCCCCCCCCACTCATGCCCCCCCCCCTGCTTCTCCACCCCCCACCCCCCCAGCGGAATGTGTCCCGATATTTCACTCTTCCCATCTGGTCACCCTAATCTGCAGTAATTTTTGCCAGTTGTAGCAGTAAAACAGTAACAGATAAGAATCAGTCACAATATCTCTCGGTGATTAATGAATTAATCTATTACTTCAAAACAACATAGTAAACACAGGTAAACGCAGCAGGATAGTTTAGTCCGTATGCCGTATAATAGCAACTTTTAATCTTTGATTTGAAGAATGTCCAACCAGAAGAGAATCTGCTAAAAGATTCTCTTCTGGTTGGACATTCTTCAAATCAAAGATTAAAAGTTGCTATTATACAACTGGCTGGACATTCTTCAAATTGAGCTGAAGCTTTGTGGAAGTAATGGTGAGCATACAAAACTTTTCTAGTACATCAAGAATTCCAACCCCTTCATAAATCACAACAGTAAATTTGACCTCTGAATGTTTTATGGCAACATTTTCCAAGAACATCTGTGTCTTAAAATGAAGTTTGAAGACATTAATAATATTGTATTAGTACATCTAATTCATTTGCTATTTAAGGACTGAGTTGATGTTTAACAGCCTAGAGCAAAGTCAAGGACCATTAAAATGATCTCAGATCTGATTAATTATTCATCATTCATTAACTCACACCAATTGTTCTATCAAAACATTGAGTTTTCCACATAGAATGCTAACATTTCTGCTCCTTTCATTATTTTAGCCATTATTTAGAAATATAAGGCAATCTGAATATTTACATCTGAAGAAGTTCCCAGTTTTATAACATATGAGTGAAAGTTGTGCCGAATGGCTTGTCTATATCTATGATATCTTCAAAAGAGAAGGATAAGGATATCGTATTAAATGCATCCAGCACCCTCTCAGTGAACTAATACATGAATAACTTAAATTATGATCTATAATGAAACTTAAGCCTCTCTACATGGGCTCCATACTACTGATTAGGTGTTTAATTATCTGGTAATCAGGTAAACTGAGTGCTATCTTTCTGCCTCTTGGCATTGCTTCCGAGGGTTTATCTGGCTGGTCTCTGTACTTGTGAAAATGAAGGGCATGATGAGTCTTAATTTATTTTACATATGATAGATACATATGAGGTCTACTCTGCTGTCAATTCGCTTTTAGGGTTGTGACAAAAGACTAAAATAATTGAAAACCATGAAGAGTTGGTTGCAATAAGCCATCTTCCTTTAGCTTCTGCTGATTCCCAAACATATTTTGAATATAACTGGGTTACTTTGTCCAACAGACCAAAGGAGGTGAAGGACCACCTTCTAAAGGCAATGGGGAAGCTCTTCAGCTGGTGTAAACTGTCATAGCTTCCTTGAAGTCAGTAGAACTGTGTCACTTTACACTGGCTGAAGATCTGGTCAAATGTCTTTGTAAAGAGGAGTAATCAAAGTAGTGTGTTTTTTTTTTCCCTCCAGCCCTCTCTTCTGTTTTTACTAAGGATGGACAAATCATTTTGGATAAAATAAGCTCCTTACCTGAACAGTGACCCCATTGCCAAATACCAAATAAAGCTTTTTGATGTTCACACAAGTTTCATTAATTACCCCACCATTCCCTTTCTCTTACACACACCCTCCTTTTTCATACATTTCTCTACATTTGCAGGATACTGGAGTCTCAGAATTCAGTAATTACTGAAAATTTTACAAAGAAGTCTATTAATCCGAGACTTCCAGTGCCAAGATATTTCAATTCAATAAGCATAAAGATTTAGATAATTTATCCAACTACACACTAAATTCTCAATCTTCAGAGGTTTGTCCAAACCTAATTATTCCCCCTTCATTATTTAAACACAGATTTAAACAATGACCTATATAATAGTCAAATAACTTAGTAATAAAATACAGCAGGGAACAATTTTTCATTGGGAGTGGGAAGCACCCACGACTCCCCCCTACCAACCCCAACACCTCCTGACCAACACCCACACCTCACCCCCATAGACCAAACCTGACACACCCACCTCACTTCCCCCCCAACCAAACCCAACACCCCTACCTACCACCACAAACAAACCCGACACCCACACCTCACTTACCCCTCGACCAACCCCGACTCACATTTTCACCCCCCCACCCAAACCCAACACCCCCACGTCACCCCACCACCACCAACCCCAACACCCCCTGACCAACCCCAACACCCACACCTCACCCCTCACCCACCCAGACACCTTCCCACCCCCCCAGACCAAACCCAACACCCCCGGCTCACTTACCCCCCGACCAAACCTGACACCCCTACCTCACTTACCCTCCGACCAAACCCAACTCGGGTCCGTCGGAGGTGGGCAGGGGGCACAGAGCTGAGGGATTCCGGGGTTCCGTTGGATAGGGTAGGGGGCAGAGAGCTGAGGGATTCCGGGGTCCGTTGGAGGTGGGGAGGGAGCACAGAGCTGAGGGATTCCGGGGTTCCGTTGGAGGTGGACAGGGGGCAGAGAGCTGAGGGATTCCGGGGTTCCGTTGGAGGGGGGAGAGGCAGAGAGCTGAGCGAGTGCGGTGTCTGTTGGAGGGGGTATTATGACATCATAACTATGTCACAGAGAACAGCAGCTGCCCAGCTGATGTGATTGGCCTTTAAAGAATTTCACCCCTGGGGGGCGTCAGAGGTGAGATTTGAAAAATTTTCGACTCTTACGGTCATTAGGACCCCAAGACCTCTAACTGTGCCAAATTTCAAGTCTCTAGCTCAAACGGTGTGGAAGGAGTAAGCTTACATACATACATACATACACCATTTGACTTTTATATATATAGATTCTACTATCTGAGTTCCTCCTTTCAGAACAGTCATTGTGGTCACCAGTGGTACACCTTTACACCTAAACGATCAGGGTTGGGAAGAACAGTATAAAATATGGCACTTTTTTTAAACAGAAAGAAAAGGCAAAGGAAAGAGCAGTGTGAGCCTCTTGGGGAGGGGCATGAGCAGTGCAAGGATATTCATAGGAAGATAAGAAGGGAATTAGGGGAAGTTTCTTGAATTCCTATCTTTGTAATTATTGCAATCCCTTTAAACATTTACAGAAGGCCACCACTGAAGTCTTGAACACTGTACACTTACCCCACCTTTGAGAAAGTTACCAGACTATTTTAATACTTGTGCAATACAACTATTAGGTTGGCCAGCCCATATAGTGCAGGAAGGTGGGGAAAGAGAGTGAAATGATGGGCAAGAGAGCAAGTCCTTCGGAGTATTATATTATCTCATTGACCAAGAAATCTGAGAATTGCAGTCCATCATGCTGCAGCCCTTTATTGGAGAGGCTATAGGCTGGGAAAATGTTTTCAACAGAGCCCCAGTGGACTAACTCAGGTTGTCACTAGTCTCTCAAAGATGAAGTAGCCAAGGAGAACAAACTCAGTATTCTGGAGGTTAAAGCCCACTTCATAAAGAACTGAAAAGTATTCCTGTGTCTATGCAAGGAAGTCTTTGAAAACCTCAATGTTTTCTTCTCATGCAGGGGAAAATGTCCTAAACATTTTGCTTTTAGCTATGGCCTCATTTTGCCTGGTGGAATCCAGTTTGGGTGCTCAGTGACACTGGTAGTGCTATATTTTCCCCAGTGGCTGCACTGAGGAAGTGCAAGAACTGAGATGCTGGTAGTTTATATAACTAGGTGCAGATAGACTCAGAGAGGTAGTGTTAGTCTGGAATAGCAGAGGTAACAAAGTCCTGTGGCACCTTAAAGACTAACTATAAAGTTTTGAAGCATAAGCTTTCGTGGGCTAATACCCACTTCGTCGGATACCCAACTTTGTGTTTTTGTAAGTTTGTTCCTAGCTCATTCCTATCACTTTGAGTCTAGGAACTACAATTCCCAGGATGCAGCGGGGTAAGAGGGAGAGAGAGAGAGAGGGGAAGGAAAGCTCTGTGAAAGAGTGAGGGCATAAACCTTAACTTTGCTATTATCTACCTTCCTGAATTTTCCTCAGAGGGATTCAAGTACAAAACAAGCTGGTGACTAACGTAAAAGAACCAGAGAAACAGAAATCTTACTTATCTAGTAGCTGTACAAAATGGGAGAGATTTTCTGTGTACTTTCCTCTCTTGTGCATATGTAGAGGGGAGCCATTATCCATTTTAGATTGCTCAATAATTCTTTTTATGCATCAGAGCCAAACCTGACTATGTCATTTAGGGATTATTGCAATATATATGTTAAATCAAATATGTTAAAACAGTAAAAAAAGTTTAGGTTATTTTCCTCTCTTCCTACAGAGCAAGACTACAATAGGGGAGTGGACAGAGGAAATGAAATGGGATCACAAGAGACCTGGATTCTGGTCCCAGCTCTGTCACTGACCTGCTGTGTGATCTTCACAAAAGGCACTTTGTTTCTCTGTGTCCATTCACACTCTTTTTCCTATTTAGACAATAAGCGCTTCAGAGCAGGGACAGTCTGTCATTAGTGGTATTTATACAGAGTCAACCACAATGGGTGAAGGTCTCTATATAATGCAAATTAATAGGTTAACATTTTTCCTATTCTTCATAAAAAGACATTCAGAGTAACAGGTTATATTTGTCATGTCTTCTAGTTCAGTTCTGTTGTTGAAAATCATAGATACTTACCTATTCAGTTGGCTAAAATCTAATACTACTACAATGTAGAGCATCAGTACTTTGGTATGCTATTTAGATTCAAACTGAAGTGAGAAACTATTGTTGCATTTGTGTAGAATTAAAATGATTTCTGTAAAACCAATTTTCTGAACATTGGTATCCCTGCTGTATCTATAAACAGCTTAGATCTTTATGTTCTTGCTATTCAACTGGATCCAGAGATGTCTCAGTACAGAAAGAAAAGGTTTCTATCTTTTACAAAAATATTTATTCTGTTTGTTTAGATCTATCTTTATGGACCTTATGCTATTTTTTTAGGATTTGACCTGTATAAATACAGGGTGTTGGGTTTTTTTTTGTATTTTATTATTTTTATAGTATCGGGGGAGGGTGTTTGTTTTTTTTGCTCCCTACAGAGGTTCATTGTGATCTTGTTGACATTTTTCCATTTTGCTTCTTATAGTTCAGTGATTCAGTCAGTTCTCTCATTTCTCCTCTTGTATTCAGATTTTTTTTAAATGTACTTTAGCTCAATTTCCATGTCATGTCTTTCAGAGTGACACTAGGTTCTATTCCGGTTTCACTTCATTTTTCCTCTTTTTGTTCAACTGGTTTGACCCTGTTTCTTAGTCTCTGGGATTTTATTATTCCTATGAGTGCACCAGATTCATGGTTATCAAATATACACTGTGCCATTACAATTCAAGATGTCTCCCTATGTGGGAGTCAGATTATTCCACATCTGCCCTCTGCAGGGTTCTTACACCTTCCTCTGAAGCTGGTCACTGTCAGGGATGGGACACTGGACTAGACAACATGGTCGCTAGGAGGCAGATAGATCAGTACCCAACACTATCTGGTACTCTACTAGGGGATTCTACTAGGATTACTGCACGGAGAATCCAACCCTATGATGCTCTGGGTTTCCAGGTATTTTAACTCCCTGAAGCCTGAACAGAGTACAGCCACTGCCCAAGTGCTGGAGTCCTTAGGCATGTTCTCAGGGCACAGACCTATCCTGACATCCCTGTGATGATGTACCCCACAAGGCTTTATGGGGGTGTGTGCCTGTGAATATGTGTATGATGTTACAGGAATATGGTTTTGCTAAAAAGTTATATCTGTGGGAAGGTAATGATCCACTGGATCTGTTCATCCTATTTGTATGAATATTGACTATGTGCTTGGTTGGTTGTATGTGGACTTTGGAAAGCAGCTGAACAGCTCTCTGAGAAAAACTATTCTCAGTTAAGCCCAATTGAGAACCAATCAAGCAAACAATGAACTTTGTAGACGCCCGTCCACACCCGATCTGCCTGAGGAATGCAGCCTGGCTGGTGGTGAGGGGAGTCTGGTTTGGGCCTGCAACTGAGCCATGTGCTCTGAGAGGCCATGTGGACTCTGCATAGGAAGGAGGAGGGGCTCTCCACCCAGAGGAGGAAGCCTATATAAACCTGGGAGAGACCTCTCCATTTTGTTCTCAGCTGGCTCAAGCAACAGCCCTCCACCCCCAAGGGTTCCTGGAAGAAACTGGAACAGAGGACTGTGACTGCAGGGGGGAGGGGGGGGCAGCGAGTGAGTGCTGGACCCAGGCTAACAGGGAGTTTAGCCTGAAAGAAGGAATTCAGAGGGTGAGGTTTTTTACTGTAATAGTGTTAATTTGCGTGTTTTGTTTATTTTGTTTGGTAATTCACTTTATTCCGTCTGCTACTACTTTGAACCACTTAAATCCTATTTCCTATCTGTATTAAAATCACTTTTTACCTATTAATTAACCTGGAGTAAGTGTTGGTACCGGACCGGGGGGGGGGGGGCAAACAGCTGTGCATATCTCTCTATCATTGTTATAGAGGGTGAACAATCTATGAGTTTGCCTTGTATAAACTTTATACAGGGCAAAACAAATTTTATTCAGGGTTTGACCCCATTGGGAGTTGAGCATCTGAGTGCCAGAGGTAAGAATACCTCCTGCCTGTTTCCAGGAAGGCTCACAGCTGTTAGGGGACGTGGCTCAGACCTGGCAGGGTACTGAGGTCCTAAGCTGTTTAGGCAGGAAATCTGAGGCAGGAGTAGCCTGGGCACATTGGGTTGCAGCTCCGTAGGGGTTTCTGTGATCTCAACCCGTCACAATCCCCTTTGAGAGCTGGAGCCAGTTGCCCACCTGCCTACCTTCAGAATCCCTATTACTTAAACTTACCTTTGGGGTGGAGTTCTGAGAGAGGGCAAACTCTCTCAGGGGCATGCAGCAATTGTAATGTAGTTAACACTGAGACACACTTTTCTCAGAAGCTAATACCTTAATGCTCCTTTACTTAATCATATAAAGGCCAAGGGAATACAGATCATAGAAAATACACATTATACGAGAGTCCCTGCCTCTGTTTCCTCAGCTTTTTAGGATAATCTTTCGGATGGGGGTCAGAATCCCTAAGATTGTCTAGAGTTCTTCTGTTTCAATGTATGGCCTGTGGACAGCAACACGCTGGGTTGCTTCTACCTTGTGGACTGGAGGAAAATAGCCCCCGAATAAGAACAGCTTCTGCCCTTTTAGAACCTTCTTGCTCCCTCTGTAAGGTGACTCTCGTCAGCTTACCTACATAAGCACAAACTCTGCCAGGTGCCTTCATTGCTAGGTGACCTCCCCCTGCTAAACCAGTAGTTCTGGGTTGGAGCCAGGATTTTGTCTAGAGTGCCTAGATCTCCAGTGATTGGGTACTTAGATCAGTTATCCTCTGACATCAGCCCACTATCTTTAGATGTTGTGACTTCAGGCCGACATGGAAGAAAACAGGCAATAGAGAAGGCATAAAAAAACCCCTGCACATTCAAAAAGGAGTTAGCAGCCTGGCACAGATACATAGAATTAATCATTTCACAGACTTCTTAAATTGTACAGACAGGTTTCTGACCCTTAGTCTACACTAGGGAAGGGGGGAGAGGAAACAGGACCTAACATATGCAACTTCAGGTGTGGATTTTCTGTGAATTTAAGCCTCACTTCAGCCTCTCTCCACTCCAGATTCTATGATGATTTCACAGAAATGTCTTTGGTAAAAGAAAGGAACATAATTTTACTGTGATTTTCTCAGCAAAACATACCTGGCTGAGCCATAGGCTGCCACAATTCCTTGGTCCCTTCCAAGACCCTTTTCCAGCCCATTCCTTCCTCCCTTGAGTGCCACCCCTTCCAGTGACAACCATGCATCCACTTTTTTTGTGGGGTGGGACTCAATTTTCAACTGCACTCCAGCTGGGTTTACACATTATATCCCCTTGTTGCCAACCATGATACATAGTAGGCCCAAACAAGTTTATCACTGGCAAGAGTCTCCCTTAGGGAGCCTGTGGACAGTAGTAGTCTGCAGTAACACAAACACCTTGTTCAAAACCAGCTATAGTCTATTTGTCAAAAACGTCCACAGTACTCAGAGCAATTGATTTAAAGCAGAGATGTGCATGCATACTGTCTAATCTATGCTTGGCACGTCCCTTAAGCCCCTAGGAACACAAGCCTTAGCCTTGGTGCCCTCTCCCATTTTCTTGAAGACCAACATACAGCCTGCTTGCCGCAGACCCAGATTTCAAGTCAGTCAGTCAGTCTCAGCCTGCTGCACTGGACAGCTTTACCCTTCCTTCCCTGCAGGGCATATCTTTTAATAGGTCAGTTTCTTTTGACCTCCATGTTCACAGCCATGGCAAAACAGCTATAGAATTGGGGATGGGTCAGACAAGTCTCCTCTTTGCTGCTGTTAACTTGGCTATTGCATACACAAGTGTTTGTTGGGATGCTCTTTATCTAGATCATTGTGTTACCTTTCCTGCTTGGTGCTGTGACAATAATGCCATAGCAAAGAAATCATACAATGCTGTTAAAAATAAACAGATATTTCCACTTTTTTTTACAGGCAGCTTCTGGTGAAATACAGGGTCAAAATCAGGCCAGCTGTTGTTTTTACCAGGCTTGAAAAAAAACCACAGAATTTGTGGCTATAGGAATTATTAGTACTTGGCCATCCCTAATCTTTTCAGAAACATTCTCTGGATCAGTGATGGGGAGGAGAAAACACAAATAGTTTTCTAATAATTACTTTAGGGAATAATCATGGGCAGGCATTCACCAGGCAGCGATTCTTGGCAACATTTTCATCCTAAGCCATTGATTATGCCAAGGCTAAAAGAATTTAGGGTGGAATTTCAATTACAGACTCATGCAGCACACCTGTACCCTCCATAAATGCAGACAGCCTTTTCATCTGGTCATAGCAGGCAAATAATAAGTTTGTAAGTTTGACAAATAACAACTCTTTTTGCCATGACATCTATTTTAGGGCTATTTGGAAAACAAAAACAGAAAACATGAACTGTTGAGAGTTCTTCGTTTTGTTGGCATTGTTCTCCTCATGGACAATTATCACAGGATAATATTTCCAAGTCCTCTGAAAACAAACAAGCTTGATAGCTTGTGCATTCAAAAAAGATTGATAGCATGTTGTAGATATTCATTAGTTTAGTTCATGTTGGATCACATCTGACAGCATAGCATTAGAGAACTAAAATCCCCAACTAAAGTGGCAGTTCAGAAAATAAATTTTAAGTAAGCGGTCACAATAAAATATGGAATCTCAATTCAGTAATTTTTGAAACAATAAACCCCTGGTTCTCAATTGCCTTTTTCTCCCCAAGAAAAAAAAATCTGAGAGTAGAAAATTTGGAGTTAGAGGTTTCCCATGGCTTAAGAGGCCAGTTGAGTACAAGCAGCACATATTTTGAATTAGCCATGAGGTTTTCATCTACCAGATCATATTTTTAATAAAAGTGAACATCAATTAAAATATATTTGTCCCATTGATCTTCAAATCCCATATTAATGTAACTAGAGCCACCTGGTAAATGGATATTGCTGCCTTGTACCATCTGAGGCAATGTTAAAAGCTTCTGGAGAAGATCAGGCAATATGTTATAAGTTCATTAACAGAGTTTTACTTTTCTAAATCACTGTGTTACAGATGTTATTTGAGCTTTTTCCCCTTGCTACTGTTACCTATCTTACCCAGTCTTGAACATTTCTTTCCAAAGACTATGTAATTATTTCCCTTTTATAATTCATTAGAGTGTCCCAAAGGCTGGAAGTATTCCAGGTCTCTGTTTTGCTTACACATTATTGGCAACAGAAAAAGAGAAAGGGGGAATATACTGGAACAATGCCAGTTATAACCCATTTAATCAAAAGCATTTCTTGGTGCAGAGCCTATTACTCAATCATGTCCTCCTACTACCTAAATAATTAACTTTTAATTTTAAAAAAATCTAAATTATTAGAATGCCCTTGAATTGTTTAGAGTTTGATGTTCCTGTTCATTCTTGTTTCTATCAACTTAGGCTGGTTGGAGAAATTCAAATATTATTAAAAATTACATGAACCCAGAATACTCCAATCTATCCAATGCATTATCTGTGGGTGAACCTAAAATATTTCAGTTCCATTACTTTTGCTTCTCAACATTACCCTAAAGGGTTTTGGACTTGAAGCAGTAAAGAAGGAAAAGGTACACTTATATTTGTCCATGAATGATGAATGCAGAACACAGATTCTAGTAAATACCCACCAATGATCATACTGAAATAAAATTCTCTCCCTATCAGGTTCCTAAATGGGCACCCTCTGAGAATGACTTTGTAATGGGTCTGGAAATGTATCAGACTGCTGGATGACCAAACTCCAGCTCAAACTCCTCTGCTGATCACAACTGCACATTTAAGGCACAAGTAGGCAATCAGTGCCAAATAGCCTGATCCCAAGCCATTTACTGTTTTAAATGTAACAATATCATCTTACATTTAAACTGCTTTTAAGACTTAAGTATTTTTTCACTTGTATAAGACTTGGGTCATTTCCCTGAAATCAGGCAAACTGGTAAGCGTCAGGTATTTTTTTCTAATCACACAGCAGCATGAGGGGCCTCTAGAGGCATAATTCAAATCTTCAGCTGAGAAATCCCTGTCACTTTTAAAAGACAGATGTCAAACTGAAATGCATACATTCTCTACAGCAGTATTACACTGGAGAGGAGAGTGATAATTAACACAGCATCACAATGAATATTCTATTTGACCACATTCACAACTGTTTCGATGTTTGCTTTCTGTGAACATTCAGGAAGATGAGCTTTACAAGCAGAAAAATTAACAATAAGCAAACTTCAAAATGCTTCAATAATCAGTGTAAATAAGTTTACAATTATATAACAGTTTGGGCTGGGTTTGTTAGCTACATAAGTTGCTCTGTAGGAACAGCTGAAGGCGTTGGCGCTGCTAGTAGTAATTATATTTGTTGAGTCTTTTAATAGTACTCTTCTAGTAGATACTTAAACAGGGGTGAAAGTAACAGAAACTTCTTACCGGTACGGTGCTGGCCCAGCTCTGGCCCCCGGAAGGGACGGAGCCTCTGCCAGAAGAGCCATCCTGCCTCAGTACCGGTAAGGGGCCTTCCCCCCCCCGACCCCCCCCCCACGCCCCTCTTCAGCCCAACCCTTCCCCCCGACCTCCCTACACCCCTCCTCAGCCCAAGCCTCCCCCCCACCCCCCGGCTCTGGTGGGAGTTTAAAGGCCCCGGGGCGGTAGCGGTGTCCCAGCCTCAGGCTCTTTAAGTAGCTAAAGGAGCCCCATCGCAGCCTCCCCAGGGCTCCGTCAACAGGGCTCCCGGCCCCGCGGAGCCCTGGGGAAGCGGCGACAGGGCTCCAGTAGCTATTTAAAGAGCCCCAGGCTGGGACACCGTCCCGGGCCCTGCCGCTGGAGCCACACTGTAGCCTCCCCTGGGCTCCCGCAGCAATTGAAAGGGCCTGGGGCTGCTGCTGGGAGTCCCAGGTCCTTTCAACTGCACGTGGGGAAGCCGATCTGCCCCAGTACAGCACACTGACTCTTGCCGGTACACCGTACCAGGGTGTAGCGACTTACTTTCATCTCTGTTCTTAAAAGAAATAAATTCTATAATCATACTTCAGAGTGAAGGGCAAGGCCACTATCTCCACCTCCCAATATTTTCTATTTGTCATGGTTTAAATGAATTAGAAAAGTAACAACAACATTAACTTCTGAAAAAAAAAATTCTCATGGCAACACTATATTAGAAGTCTGAGAACAAAAGAAAGTTCGCTAATATTATCTTCCTAACATTAACCTTTCAAACACCAAGCAATCTTTATGAATATATCTAATAGCTTATAATGCTTCTGTAGCCAAACGGTCTAACAACATTAATTCTGGAGTACATGTTTAAAGAAATGACATCTTGACAAAAATATCTTAGCATGTTTAACTTTATTAATATTTATCTAATTGTGGGCCTGATTCTGCTCCCATTGTAACTCATGTAAATTGCATCTTCTTTCCTAGCTATTGTTTTGAGACAGTAGGGGCCATATACCAGAGTGATAGGTGCTCTAAAAATTCCATATTTGGACTGACTGATTCTGTGAAAAATCAGCTTCTCTTCCTTTTAGATCCTCCTCATTAGAGCTAGATCTCACAACAACCTTAAGGGTTTCTGGATGGTGAACTGTAACTCTCAGCACACTACAATAACTACTTGGTTCTGGTTTCAGGCGAGTGTCTGAATGTCTTTCCTACCAGCACAGGGCAAACCATAAAAGACATTTTTTACCATCATGCACACAGGATTTTTTACTGTATACATGCATACTCATGGGATAGCAGGTTGCAAGCTGCCTAGTACTGTGATTAAAACCTGAAGAGTTCTGTAAAAGCTTCTCTCTCACCAAGAAAAGTTGATCCAGT
Organism: Sternotherus odoratus; assembly: GCA_032164245.1. Classification (NCBI taxonomy): domain Eukaryota; kingdom Metazoa; phylum Chordata; order Testudines; family Kinosternidae; genus Sternotherus; species Sternotherus odoratus. The sequence goes on along the minus strand of JAVMKO010000008.1, from coordinate 51,246,998 downwards.
ATTACTTCACCCACCTTGTGTCTCTCTGATTAAGACTACTAAAGTTTTCACACATATTCATGGATACTTTATCACTTTCACACACGATTCAGGTCATACTAATCTCTATTTCTGGATAGTCCTAACTCCTCTAGGAAGTAGCCTCCTACATTTTGGAGGAGTTTTCCCTGAATTCTTCAGTTTACCACGAGAACCTTTAGGGATGTCAGACCACGTATAATTCCTTTATTTTATTCCTTTTCTTTCATAGTGTGCACTTTTGCCCAGGTGCAAGGAAAACAGTTTGTTGTGAGCATCATTCTGCAATCTTTACTCCTATTGAGCAGCACTTATTCAGGAGCAGACCCACAGATCTCAAAGAATGAACTTACATAAACAAGTACTACTCAATGGAATTAAGAGTATCAGAATTAGGAGTTATGGTAATTTTGATATTATTGTCTCACTAGAAGTAGTCAATACTGTGTGGAATGTACCACCATCTCCAGGTGACAAAAAACATTGTGATGGAAGCTTAAAGCATACAGACACTTTCCTTCCACCTCTTTTATTGAAATGATCAAATAAAATTAGAAAATGAAAAGCATAAAAATAACATGAAGGTGTTTTTTTTTGTTTTTTGTTTTGTTTTTTTGGTTGATATAATGGTATTATAACATTATTTGACATCCTGGATTTTTAACATTTTGTAATGATTGGCTAGAAAAGGAAATTTACAAACCGATGGTAGAGCCAGAATACTTGATACTAGTTTCCCTATAGATGGTCAGTAATTTACTCTAACTTTCTTATCAGCTAATTTCTATTAGTCACTCTCCACATCCAGGTATTAAATAGGGCATAATTCTGCATTCCTGACTCACAGCGAGTACAATTTATAAGAGCTGTCTCACCAAAGGCAATGAGATTATGTGCATCTGTAAATGCTAAGCATAAAAGTTGCAGAATCCACTGAGGGAGACCAGATATCTCGATTTTATAGGGACAGTCCTGGTTTTGGGGTCTTTTTCTTATATAGGCTCCTATTACTCCCTACCCTGTCCCAATTTTTCACACTTGCTTTCTGGTCACCCAAAATCCACCCCATAATTTTCTAATATTATCTAGCTCAACAAGCATCTAAATCTGCCATAGTTTGTCATTAATCAAAAGTTGAACTCCACTCTGACAAAGTATTACAAGCAGAACAATTAAGAGCTGAAATGTACTTCACCATATGCTATGAGCTAGAATATACTAATACAAATAGTCTAATAATGCCAGATAACAGATTCCTCTGTAATAGTTCAACAACAATTACAAATGCTCTGTTTACTTATAACAATTTCTCATTTGTTTTGGAGAGCAAACTCCAATTGAATATGATTAACCATTTGTTAATATTCCAGAATAATCTCAGGAAAGCAAAAACAAAGCCATTTAGATCATGACGTCTTTATAAAATTAGGAATGAACTCATGGGTTTCCTGTTATGAAAAAAAGAAGTTGGAGTGGTTTTTCTTTTATAAATGTGTAATTGTTAAATAATTCCCTGGGGCTGAATTTTTAAAGGATTTATATGCCTGAAGAGGTAGATAGGTGCTTAGTGGGAGCTGGGTGCTTTGCCTGCTGAGGCAGATAAAGTACAATAACTAGGCACCTATTTGCATCTTCATACATCTAAATGCCTTTGAAAAATAATTATAAGGATGATATTTAACATTTGTTTAATGTATATGCCTCATGAGATGAGGTTTAAGTAGCCCCATCTATTTCACATATAAGAAGGAAATTGGCGGGTGACTTGATCACTGTATACAGGCGCTTACACATGGAAAAGTTATCTGATAGAAGAGGGACTTTTCAGTCATGCTGACAGGGACCTAAGATCAAGTGGCTGGAAGCTGAATTTAAGCATATTCAACCTTGAAATAAGATGCAGTTTCCTAGCAAGGAGTGTAATTAAAGCTTGGAACAGCTTACCAGGGGGAGACAGTGGAGTTTTCAAGAAGAGATTAGATATCCTAAGAGATATGGTTTCCTGGCTTCTGGGGAAAAAAAAATCTATGGCCCATGTGTGCAGGGAGTCTGCTAGATGTATAAATTCCAAGGCCAGAAGGAACCACTGTGATCACCTAGTCAGACCTCCTCTGTAACACAGGCCACAGAACTTCCCCAACATAATTCCTAGAGCATAGCTTTTAGAAAAGAAGAAAAAATCCAATCTTGATTTTAAAATAGTCTGTGATGGAGAATCCATCACAACCCTTGTTAAATTGTTCCAGGGTTAATTACCCTTGTTATCAGAACTTGACACCTATTTACAGCCTGAATTTGGATAACTTAAACTTTCCATCAGTGGACTGTTGCACTTTTCTCTGCAAGATTGAAGAGCCTATTATTTAATACTAGCAAAAATACCCGGCGATGCTCGGGTCCATTGGAGGGGGGAGGGGGCAGAGAGCAAACCTGACACCCCCACCTCAACCCCCGACCAAACCCGATACCTCCACCTCACTTACCCCTCGACCAACCCCGACTCACATTTTCACCCCCAAACCCAACACCCCCACATCACCCCCCTACCAACCCCAACACCCCCTGACCAACACCCACACCTCACCCCCCGTAGACCAAACCTGACACACCCACCTCACTTTCCCCCCCCAACCAAGCCTGACCCCCCTACCTACCACCACAAACAAACCTGACACCCACACCTCACTTACCCCTTGACCAACCCCGACCCCCCTCCGCACCCCCCCAACCAAACCCAACACCCCCACCTTACCCCCCCTCCACCAAACCCAACACCCCCTGACCAACCCCAACCCCCACACCTCATCCCTCACCCACCCAGACACCTTCCCACCCCCCCAGACCAAACCCAACACCCCCGGCTCACTTACCCCCCGACCAAACCCGACACCCCCACCTCACCCGCCAACCAAACCCGATACCCCCACCTCACTTACCGTCCGACCAAACCCAACTCGGGTCCATCGGAGGTGGGGAGGGAGCAGAGAGCTGAGCAAGTGCAGGGTCTGTTGGAGGTGGGGAGGGGGCAGAGAGCTGAGCGAGTGCAGGGTCCGTTGGAGGGGGGTATTATGACATCATAACTATGTCACAGAGAACAGCAGCTGCCCAGCTGATGTGATTGGCCTTTAAAGAATTTCACCCCTGGGGGGCGTCAGAGGTGAGATTTGAAAATTTTTCGACTCTTACCCTGATTAGGACCCTAAGACCTATAACTGTACCAAATTTCAAGTCTCTAGCTCAAACAGTGTGGAAGGACTAAGGGAACGTACATACACGCATACATACATGCATACACCATTTGATCCAGATCCGGCCCCCACTCCTGCCCCAATCACAGATCCAGTCCCCACTCTTGTCCCAGCCCAAAGCCTGGTTCCTACTCCTGCCCCGTCCCCTGCCCCTTCTGCTCCCATCTTCACTGCCACCCCCGAGGTCGTCCCACCATCAAACCATCCGGACGACTCTCAGGGGGTGGTTCTTGAATCTCCAACCCCCATGGTTTTAGGGGCTGCGCTACCCCCTCTGCCGCTCCCTTCCACGCCGGGAATGGAGACGGGTCGCCCGGCGTGATTGCGCCGGGGTTCCCAGCCTTCCTCGCTCGTCTCCGTGGGCCACGAAGCCCCTTCAAGTGCCCTACCGGAGGGCGGCAGCCGCTCGGCTGCCATGTCCCCCTCGGCGCTGAGGGATGAGCTGTGCCACTTCCTGAGAGACACTCGTGGCTCCAGGGAGAAGGTGCAGCTCGCCCTCCATCGCTGGGGGGATTTCCATCAAGTCCTCCGGGCCGTGAAGGCCCTTTTGGGGGAGGGGATAGGGGCCGGGAGGCAGAACATATTGGCCTACCGGCGGGCCCGAACCTTCCGCAACTCCCTGCTCGCCTTCGGGGTCGAGCATGGGTTGTTGCAGGGCCTGCCAGGGGCCGGCCATCCTTCTGCCCGTGAGGATTCACCCCAGCCCTCGCAATGAACTATACCATCTTCACAACCTTAAACACCCGAGGCTGTAGGGTGGGTCTCCGCAGGAGCCAGGTGCTCTCCTTCCTTCGGGGGGGGGGTACTCTGTGATCTTCCTGCAGGAGACCCACACGGCTCCAGCTGTTGAGGCTAGATGGCGGCTGGAGTGGGGGGACGGGGTGTATTTTAGCCACCTCAGCGCCCATTCGGCTGGGGTGGCTACCCTGTTCTCCGCCGGGCTACGGCCTGAGGTGCTGGGGGTCGCCGAGGTCATGCCGGGCTGCCTGCTGCACGTCCGGGCCCGCGTGGAGGGCATCGTTCTTAATTTAGTTAATTTATACGCCCTGAACACGCGCCCGGACCGGGTGTGCTTTTATCAGCAGGCGGCGGCCTTCCTCGGCACCTTGGATCCTCACGAATGCCTGGTCTTGGGCGGGGACTTTAACACCACCCTCGAGGACCAGGACCGTTCGGGAGTCGAAACATCCCACACGGCCGCGGGCGTCCTCAGGGAGATTGTAGATCAGCACTCCCTGGTGGACGTCTGGCGTGCCCACCACCCAGACGACCACGTCACCTTCACTTATGTCCGGGTGGGGGAAGGGCAGCCCATTTACTCCCGGATAGACCGCCTCTATTTTTCCAGACTCTATCTGGCGGAAGCCCGTGCCTCCAGCGTCCGGCCGTCCCCGTTCTTGGATCACCATCTGGTGACCGTGACGGCCTCTCTGAGTTTGGAGAGGCCGGGGCCGGCCTATTGGCATTTTAACAACAGTCTGCTGGAGGACGCGGGCTTCGTGGCAGCCTTCCGGGAGTTCTGGCTGGCCTGGCAGGAGCAGCGGCGTTCCTTCCCTTCCGCAAGGCAGTGGTGGGACGTGGGGAAGGTGCGCGCCAAACTCTTCTGCCGTGACTACACCCGGGGCGCCAGCCGGCGGTGGGGTGCGGTGATAGAGCAGTTGGAGCGAGAGGTTTTACAGCTAGAGAGGCGCCTGGCCTCCGGCCCCGAGGATCCACCCCTCCGTTCAGCGTACAGGGAGAAGTGGGAGGAGCTCCGGACTCTGGAGGACCACCGGGCCCGAGGCGCGTTCGTTCAATCCCGCATCCGTCTCCTTTGGGAGATGGATCGCGGCTCCCGTTTCTTCTACGCCCTGGAGAAAAGGAGGGGGGCCAAAAAGCATGTCACCTGCCTCTTGGCGGCGGATGGCACCCCCCTCACGGATCCGGAGGATATGCGTGGAAGGGCCAGGGCCTTCTACGTAGACCTCTTCTCTCCGGATCCGACCGAAGCCGAAGCCCGCAGGGTGCTCTGGACAGAGCTCCCGACGGTCGGCGCGGGCGACCGAGACCGGCTGGAGACGCCTCTCTCTCTGGCAGAGTTCTCAGCCACCCTCCGTCTCATGCCCACCAACAAGTCTCCGGGCATGGACGGGCTGACCGTGGAGTTCTACCGCGCGTTCTGGGATGTCCTCGGCCCGGACCTCATCATCGTCTGGGCAGAGTCCTTGCAATGCAGGGTGCTCCCTCTTTCATGCAGGCGAGCCGTGCTCACCTTATTGCCGAAGAAGGGGGACCTCCGCGATCTTCGGAATTGGCGTCTCATCTCGCTCCTCAGCACGGACTATAAGGTCATAGCGAAAGCCATTTTGCTGCGGCTGGGATCTGTGCTGGTGGACATGGTCCATCCCGACCAGACCTACACGGTCCCGGGCCATACCATCTTCGATGACCTATATTTGGTCCGGGACCTTTTAGAGCTAGGGCGTAGGGATGGTCTGTCGTTCGCCCTCCTGTCCCTGGACCAGGAGAAGGCGTTCGACAGGATGGACCACGGGTATCTCCTGGGCACTCTGCGGGCGTTCGGCTTCGGTCCCCAGTTTGTGGGTTTTCTCCGGGTGCTGTACGTTGAGGTGGAGTGTTTGGTCAGGCTCAACTGGACCCTGACCGAGCCGGTCAGCTTTGGGCGGGGAGTATGGCAGGGGTGCCCCCTCTCAGGCCAGCTGTACACTCTGGCGATTGAGCCCTTCCTCTGTCTCCTCCGACGGAGGTTGACAGGGTTGGTGCTTCGGGAGTTGGAGCTGCGGCCTCCTCCGCCCAGGTCAACTGGGTCAAGAGCTCTGACCTGTACTCGGCGGCCTCCTCCGCCCGGGTCAAGAGCTCTGGCCTGGTGATCGGGGACGGGTGGCAGGCCAGCTCCCTCCCACCCACGCTTCAAGCCATTCGGTGGAGTGCGGGTCCGCTGCTCTATCGTGGAGTCTATCACTCCGCCATGCACCCCTCTCCGCCGGAAAACTGGCAGGATTTGGAGGGCAGGGTGAGTGAGCGGGTGCAGAGATGGACAGGACTGCTCCAGTGTCTCTCCCTACGTGGGAGGGTGCTGGTTTTGAATCAGCTGGTCCTGTCCATGCTCTGGCACCGGCTCAACACCCTGAGCCCCGCCCCGAGGATCCTGTCCAGACTCCAGAGGCTCGCCCTGGAGTTCTTCTGGCCGGGATTGCACTGGGTCTCTGCAGGGGTTCTGAGTCTACCCCTGGCGGAAGGAGGACAGGGCCTGGTCTGCTTGCGCAGCCAGGTCCATGTCTTCCGCCTCCAGGCCCTGCAGAGACTCCTTTATGGTGTTGGTAGTCCGGCATGGAGAACGTTGGCGCACGCCTTCCTCCGCCACCTCCGGGGGCTTCGCTATGACCGGCAGCTCTTTTTTCTCCACCGGAGGGGTCTTCCGCGAGACCTCTCGGAGCTGCCGGCCTTCTACCAGGACCTCCTCCAGACCTGGAAGCTCTTCGGGGTGACCAAGTCCTTTGTGGCCACCGAGGGAGAGGATCTCCTCGCGGAGCCCCTGCTACACAATTCCAGTCTTCGTGTGCAGGTGGCGGAGTCTCCCTCAGTGCGCCGGAGGTTGGTCCTGGGAGAAATCACTAAAGTCGGAGACCTCCTGGACTACGACAGAGGGGACTGGGTGGACCCCTGTGCGCTCGCTCAGCGCATGGGGCTCTCCACCCTTGCGACCCCCCTGCGCGTACTCCAGGAGGTGAGGACCGCCCTGTCCCCCGACTCTCTCGGTTTCCTGCAGCGGGCCCTGAGAGAGGGTTCTCCCTGCCTGCCCCTCACCCCGAGCCCTCCGGAAGTGGTACTTGGACCCCGGCTTCGTGAGCCCTCCCGGCCTCCCCACTCCAATACCCTGAGCCGGCTGCACACCTTGCAGCCGGTCCCGTTTCGAACCACGCCGAGGAAACAGCTGTACACGCTCGTCCTTCACACAATACATCTCCTCACACTTGCGTCCCACCCCGATACCAAGTGGCGGGACTACCTACCACCGAACGAGGGTGAGCGGCCCCGGTGGGCCACCTTCTATTCCACGCTGATTCCATGGCCCGCCGGGGATATTAGTTGGCGGCTCCTTCATGGAGCCGTGACCACGGGCGTGTACTTGGTGCGGTTCCTCCCCATGCCTGACACCTGTCCCTTCTGCGGCGTGCGGGAGGACCTGGCGCACCCCTACCTCGAGTGCGCCAGGCTGCAGCCCCTATTCCGGCTCCTCCAGAACCTCCTAGTGAGGTTCTGGCTGCACTTTTCCCCACACCTTTTTCTTTTTGGACACCCCATCCATGACCCCACAAAGTCACGAGACCTCCTCGTCAACCTCCTCCTGGCGCTTGCCAAAACCACCATCTATAACACCAGGAGGAGGATGCTGGATGAGTGCGATTGTGGGGCCTACTTCAGGTCACTTATACAATCACGCATCCGGGCGGAGTTCCACTGGGCAGCATCCACTGGCTCCCTCGACAGCTTCGCGGAGCAGTGGGCGCTGTGCGGGGTTCTCTGTTCGGTGTCCCCATCCTGTACCCTCGTTTTCAACCTGTAACCCTCACATACTCCCCTGTCCTTTTTTTCATTAGTTGACCCCCGTATTCAGTTGGCCCCGGGTCTAGTGTCCCTCCCGCCAGGCTGGGGGAGGGACTTCAGTAATGGGCGGGCTTAGGCCCACCCATCCCCCGGCTAACCAAGAGGTGCACCTCCTGAGGCTGCTCATCGTGCAGGTCTCTCTGTCTGGAGAAGCAGACAGGCCTGGCTGCTGGAGAAACTTCACAGGTTCCTGGAAGGAAGCAGGGCTGGGGCAAGGCAGGAGTTTCTGGGGAAGCTCCTGCCTGGAAATCCCCAGCCCACAGGGCCTAGGGGAAGGCTCACAAAGGGGTTCTAGGGGTGCAAGGGCTGCTGCTGCCATCACCACTCCCTGGAGCCCCTTCCTTTCCCCTCCACCTGGCCCTACCACCGCTGCCAGGATTTTCCCACCCCCACACATACTCACCCCCACATACCCCACTGTTTCCCTGTGGCTGCTACCACCACCATCTGGAGCTCCCCCTTTGGACTACCTTGTCTTGTTACCAGCTGGGTTGAGCTCCGTCCCCCCACCTCACCAAAAAGGACGGTTGCTGAGAGGGGGGGAGGCCTGCTGGCCTGACCCCTCCTCCCCCCGCTGCCCCTGGGGGGGGGGGAAGAGGCCCAGACACCACCACCACCACTACCATCACTGGGCCTCTCAACCGACCTGCTGCTCATCGCCAACCCGAAGCTGCCACCACCGATGCCGTCGAGGAGGTGAGAGGAAAGGACGTCTGTCACAGGACTTTGTGGAGGGGGTTTATACCTGGACTGAGTAATTGTCATCTCTGCTCTTGGGGTGGTGGGATTGCTGTTGCCAGGGGGAGCGCGGGAGAAAGGCATGGAGCCCTCCCCCTTGTCCATCTGCTCCCCAGACCACCACCCCCAGCGCTGCCCCCTCCACCAACCCACCAACATCTGGACCTGGACCTTACCCCTCGACGAGGGTGTCGGCTTCTCTCCCCATTTTAACACCTGGGACTGAGCAGCAAGGACTGTGTTGTACAGGCGCCTGTGGGCACACACACCCCACTCTGGACTTTTTCCCAATCCCCCCCGGCTGTGTTTGACTGGTGGGGATCCCCCCCTGCCCTCCCCCCGACCATTTTTCAAACCCTTTTTACTTTGGTTGCTCCCTTCTTCTCGTTTGCCCCACCCACCCCTTAGTTTTTCCCGGAAGATTCCTTTCAGTCAGCCCTTCAGGTTTCATTCCTGGCCCCGCTCCAAACTTTGAGTTTCAGTTTCCCACCCCGACCCTGGGTCTCCATTTTGAGTTTTTTGCCCAGACTCAGACTCCTTGTGGTCTGACTCCATCACAATGCTCAGGATCTACTGATTACCGGATTTATGGTCAGGAAGCACTTCCCCCCCTCCCCCCATACCAGATTAGCAAGGACCTTAAGGGGGGTTTGCCTTCCTCTGCAGTATGGTATAACTCACATAATCCATTTCCTGCCATTTAAAGGGCCTAAAGCATTGATGGCACCTTGTTCTGTCCTGCTCCCTGCCCAGGGCACACAACAGTTACTCTTCTGAAGATTGAAATGCTTTAGTCTAACGGAAGTTACTGTGCTCAACACAGGGTAACTGGGTGAAAGTCTCTGATAAAGAAGAGCTCAGATTTCAATGGAACTACTCAGATGCCTAAATTAGCTATGTACAGGGCATTCTACTCACTCCACGTAGATACTTATACACATTTCCTAATATCTGAAGACTGTGCCTTCGCTCAGAAGCAAGTGGGGGGAATCCTCAAAGGAAAGTTTTTTACATGCACTTGATTTTTTCATATACATCTTTATGCCTCCCCAGATCATAGTGCTAGCTTGACACCTTTGAGCACCCATGACATTCACACAGTGTAGACAAATCACAACAAAAGTTTTCCCATACTGGATCAGACTCATGGTCCATCTAGTCCAGTATCTTGTCATTTTCAATGGCCAATTCCAAATGACCCTATCTTCAGGAGATGGTAAAAGAAACACCATAGTGGGTTGAAGGAATTATTTTTCTCCCAGATGTACATAACTAAAACAACAAAAGGTGAAATTCAAGTATTATCACCGAGTATACAATTTTAAATCTGCTTTTGGCAAATATTGAAGCTTCAAGTTTGACCTTCCAAAGTATTAATGCTAATAACTCATACATGCTCTGCTCTATGTGAAAAGCCAATGCACAAGGGTTGCAAACACCGTTGAATCAAATTTTGAGTTTGATTTTCAAGGCATATTCACAGGGAAAAAAATCCACCCTTCACTTAGTTCCAGTTTTATATTTTTTGTAACATTCTATAAAGTTTTCAGTTCTGATTGAGACTTTGATCAATCTTTCATTGTATAGATTAATAAATTTGGTTTGAGCATTCTTGAAAGAGTTTAATTATGTTTAGCACTGGTTATGAAAGTCACACTGAATTTTTAGTAAGACAAGAAGTCAATAGCTACTCAACGTCTTCTATCTGCCCAGGGTCATACCTGGGCAGATAGAATTTTAGACCATTTCTATTCTAGAAATGCCAAGTAGATAATAAATTTTTAATTAAAAAGATTTAAAATAGTCCTTTTACTAAAATCTGAAGAGAAGTGACAAAATTTCAAAACACTGAGTAGAAGATATATTCTAGGAAACACAAAATGTAACACTAGAAATGCATTAGAAGGCTGAAAACTCTTGTCTTCTCATGAAAATGACCACATTATTACCACTTGCATGGTTTTTTCCCCTTAATGACAAATGAAATCTGATTCAATAGATTAGTCCATTAACAGTTTTAAAATATTGCATATTTTATTTGCTTAAAATATTGAAATAACTAATACCTATGTTATAACTAAATGATGCATCAAAAATTAAACCTATATTTTCTGAAAGGAAACAATGTTAAATGTCTTATTTTATACTTGAGAGTAAAAATTAACTGAAGTTGTTGTCTTCCATTTAATTTGGTCTTCATACTTGCCATATTTGTCAATAACCTGGTCCTATAGCACTTACTCACATGAACAGTCCTATTGTCCCCCATGGAACAACTCAAGACCAGGCTGTTTGCATGAGAAAGGACTGCAATACATATCTGATTTAGGCTTGATCTTGACACACATACTGATGCTGACCAATAACTTACACCACAGGCAGCCTCACCGATATCATTGTATAACTTATGGGGTATAAGGACAACACAAACTGGTCTTTATTTGGTTCTTTGTGAGTAATCTGCCCTGTATTGGAATGAACTAGGGATGACTGGATCACAGCATGATACCTTTATTCGTCTAGCTCTGACAAATGAAAATCTTCATTTGTATTCCCTTTCAAGCTTCCCCACAGGAAAAGCGGGAATGATCCATGTCCTTCTAGCACAAGCAGATCCATGTTATTGCAGCTTACTGACAAATGTCACTGCAGAAGAGATGTGAATCTGTTTTTTATTTATTTCAATGTGGTGCTTCTATGGCAAGTTTTATTGTTTATAAATAGGTAGGCAGGTAAAAAATTAAACATCAAACTCGGAATTATATTTCTCACAGATGTTTTATAACTCATTTGTATTTTGTCTGCCTTTCCTTGTTTCTCCTACTTTATTCCCCTCCTTGCTCATGCCCGGACAGAGACAACAATAGAGGACATATCTGAGGAAAGCGAGCAAGTCATGCATTTCTAACTTGTTAAAGCTCCAGCACTTGCAGACACTCTGAGCAGAACCTATAACCATGACTATTAATTTCTCTTTTGTGGTTTATTGCTTTTCAGGGCAATACCTTGTGCCTGAAGTGATACTAGTAGCCTGTATCAGCAGGCTGGAGGGATCCGACTTCACTGTAACACAAAGCAGCAATAAGAGAAACTGTTTACTATTTTGCAAAAGTGTTTCCTGGGTTTTATAATATCACAAACAGGTAAAGAAGTCTGACTTCCCACTTGAAAAGTTCTATCTTCCCCGAGTGCCTTAGTGCTCCTTTTAATCCCACAACAGGAAAGACCAAGAACTTTCAAACATACCATAAGTCTCATGTTTGAAATGTGATTCAGTGCTAATACACAGCAATGATTCTTGCACTTCTATAGGTCTGAAAGCCCAGTAAAGCCCTGCTTCATTCAACCCTGCTAAGACACCATGGGATTCATGGTTACAGTGTGGGTGTCAGAGTTTAGGTGTTCCTTCTCTGCTATACCTTCCTCTCCTCTCTCCCCAACAGCACTAATTTCAGTCAGACTACTCATGTGAAAAGGAGTCAGATACTGTAGTGATGGGGCCAGATAGATAGGCAGGCCCCAAACAAAAACTGGTCCTTAGTAATCCACACCTCAACATTATGTAATAGTAATTATAATGTGTATAATTGCTAAATATATCATTATATATAGTGCACTATTCTTCTGGTAAATCATCACCACTGTGCAGTCATGCACACCTGAGTATTTTACAAAACAAAAAAAATCCCTTTAAAATACTTAATATTGTTGAGAATCAGAGCGGTAACCATGTTAGTCTGGAATATTAGAGGTAACAAAGAGTCCTGTGGCACCTTAAAGACTAACTAAAGTTTTCAAGCTTAAGCTTTCGTGGGCTAATATCCAACGAAGTGGGTATTAGCCCACGAAAGCTTATGCTTGAAAACTTTAGTTAGTCTTTAAGGTGCCACAGGACTCTTTGTTACCTCTAATATTGTTGAGAGACTTTTGGCCAAAACTAACTTTTAGAATTTTTTTTGTCAGTAGCTATTTTAAAAAAAAGTGAAATTGGGGGCTTTATTCTTTAAGTTTCAAAACAGTTTGGATGAAGGAACAGTGTTCTTGTTATTATTTTATTTCCCACCAAGTATCAAATACATGATGCTGCTCATTCCACAGCCAGGGACAAGTACAATGAATGTGTCGGTATTTCAGAGGCAAGCTATGGAAAAAAGTGGCTTTCACCATGAGAGTCACCATTTTTGATACACAAGGCGACTTCCAATGAGATATGTGAAATCTTTCTACTTTACTGTCCATGTTAGAAATAATACAACAAATCAACTTGAAATGATTCTGCAACCTAGTAATTTGTATATGTAATAGCATTTAGGGAATAAGAAATCTGGAACTACACCCCTCTGTGATGTATGCAAATTCAGACTGACTTCCAACCTGTGGCATGGGGGAGGGGGAGGACAGCATGCCTGCCATGATTATGCTAGGTTTGTGGAAACATAAAGGTATAATATAATAGGAAATAACGAGAAGCCAGAATCAATTTAACCAAGCGCTGTGCTGAATAATGAGGAAGACATGCTATTAAATCTATCTCCATGAGGTATTATCCCCAACTATCCTACTCTATCCAGCAAGATGATTTTTGAGGAGCCCTGTCCTAGTTGTAATAATCTCTTCTTGTTCCCCTCTAGGTTCTAGTTGGAGAAGACAAGGTTGAATGATTAATGCATTACACAGAAGAAATGTGAAATGCACTGAAATGTGAACTTTTCAGGCCTGGTATTTGAGTCCCAATCTCTAATTTCACCCCTTCAATTTTACCCAGATACATAATTCGGGAAGTAATTTCTCCATTATCCTCAGTTATTTTAGGCATGTCTAATGATCTCTAGCTATTGAATTACACACATATAACAACTAGTTACAAGTCTGTTCCAGTTGTACCTGCAAACAACAGGTGTGAAACTGTGCTCTCATTTTTTTACAGCCAAAAATCTTTTCTCCTCACCTATTCAACGATATAAAAATCAATGCCTGAAATCCTACAGAATTACTAATTAGAGATCAGAGAGCATAGTACTGCCCAGTTATTTATTTTTCCCAAGAACTAATGTGAAATTCCACTGGGTGCCATTTTGTTATCCCTGTTGAGTCTTGTTCAACATATATTAGGAGGATTTGGGGCTGATCCAACTTTCATTGAAACCATTGGAAAAACCACTGCATTGACTTCAGTGGGCACTGGACTGGGGCGTTACTGAAAAGGGACTAGCAGCAGTATCTACAATGTGCATATAGCCCTCAGCAATTGAGTGGGTTACACAGTTTCTACCAGACCTGGCATTTGGATGATCAACTATCTTCCTGAGGTTCTGGCTGGTGAAGGAACCTGGCTGCTGAAGGAACCTGCTCAGGTAAAGGAATATTTTAGAGGCACAGAGCAGTTGTTTCAGCTCCTATGGCATCTGCCCTGCTGGACAACAGCTGCAGTGGCCCTAGGCAGCCAATGGGATTTGAACATTGCACCAATTGGAATTAGTCATGCAGCCCAGCCACTGCATGGTTTCAGAATTCAAAGAGCAAGAGGGGCTAGACTAATAGATAAAGTGCTCCTTTACTGCATTACTTCAGAATTTGCCTTATATTGAACCACATTATATCAAAGCAGCAGTGTAATAAAATAATAATAATAATAATAATAAAAAATCTACAGTTGTAGCTTTCTTGAAATAGATAACAGAAGAGTCCACTATAAAATGGTTAAGCTAAACAGAATACATGTTTCAGTCATGGGGCAATTTCTGCCCTTACCTGTACATGAACATTTGTCTTACATTCACCTCCTTTGACCCTCAGTAAGGACCTATCAAAATGTCTGAAGAAATTGAAGTCCCATCCTATCCTTTTTCATTTAACACAGATCAAATGGAATTTTTAGTAAAGTAAGCCAACATGCTTGTGACAAGGGTGCTGATAAAGAGGCATAAGTTTCTTCTTTTCTCACTTAGTCTCACCAGTGGTTGAAATGTATCCATTCATTTCAGAAGGGAGCTCAGGCTTAAGATGTCAGCTTCGAAAAGGGTAATTTTGGACAGTGCTGCACTTATCCCAGGAGCTTTGCATAGTAGCAGTGTGCATTCTATTTGTATATTAATAACATGTCTATATTCTGAGAGGCTTCGTGTGCAAGTTTAGACTTGAGCACTATTTATGTAACAAAATGAGTCTTAAAATGTTCTTAGTATATTATGCTGAGCTATCAATAGGTCTAAGAAAATACTAGGGTTCCCTGTTGGTGAACATGAAAAGGCAACACCTTAAAAATATTCCTTCTCTTCACCTTTCTACTCATCTGCTGTCCTTTACATCTTTTATATCCTGGCCACTGAAGGCAGAATCATAATAAAATCCTTCCATCATATACCAAGATTCCCATTAGAAAGTTTCTTGGTCTGCCCTATTGAACCACTGCTGCTGTTGTTCAGTCTAGATTCTAGAAAATTGATTAGAATTAAAAAAAAAAAAAACCTCAACATCAGTCTTTGGTGAGTAGCACAAATCTACATAGGTTTAAACCAGTCTGTATCATTGAATATGGAATTACAGACCCACTGTTAAATTCTGTACGAATCCTCCATGAGAGGAAAAGAAACCAGCCAACCTAGCATAGTAAACAATCACCGACTGGGGAAAATCCACCACTAGGACCAGTTTAGGTAAATATGGGAACCCTAAGAAGTGGATTGGGCCCCTAACTACTAGGTCCAGCATTTAGTGTTGGCAATAGGTACAGGGTAAAGTCAGTCTTCCAACTGTTGTCCCTCAATTCAATGCTGACTGAAAGATAATTGGCTAGTCTCTCTTGGAGTAGGAACAACTTTCAGGAGCTGATTGTGTTGCTGTGTATCTCTGTACAAGGACAGGGTTGGCCCAGTTTAGAGCTACTGCCAGTGAGGATCCTGCACCCATAGAGGAATGCTTTAGCGGTGTACCCCACGCCTACCCGTCATGTACAGGGCAAGGGACAGGCATAGAGACCATCTGCAGCAAAGATGCAATAGTAAGGAAATAGTCAACACCAAGGAAGATTTCCTGCTGAGCACTTGCAGCCAAATTATAGCTCTTTTGTGGTACCTGAGTGAACTCAGTAATCATCCAGAGAATCTGAGTCAATATGTCCAGAACTACTATGCACCTTTATGAAGAGAATATAATAAATGGAGATATTCTGATTTCACAGAGTTATCACAGTTGAGCTCTCAGGTAGCATGAAGCAACTCTTCCTCCTCTTTTCAAGATGCTGGAATGGAAGCGTGCATTACACTAGCATTTTCCCTTGCCTGTGTGGAGAGTCCCCCCCTTGCAGCAGTATTTTCTCAAACTGTCCCATTTGCAGCCACAGTTCTACTCAGGGTGAAGGAAGGTAATCTGAGAGTAGGGGAAAGGAGTAAGCAAAGAGAAGCAGATCTACCCTTTCATGGAAGACACAGATCACCCATTCTTAATTTTGGCTATATTGGGATTGAGTTCAATGAAGACTGTGCAGATAACCCATGCAATGAAAGTACTGCAACTCTAGGAGATTAAATCCCTGGTGTGGGAACAGACCCATAAAAACAAGTGGGTCTGGGCAAGAAAGATTTGCTTGTTCAGAATCTTATTAAATTTTCTGTAGAATCCTATTGGCTTTATCCCTATTGTATTTCATTGAATTTTTCTAAGGGAATAAAGTATTTGTGACTGATATGGGGATCAGAAATTTCAATATTTTTACCTTTGGCAAAACAAACCTCGTTTATATTGAGCTATGAAAAAATGATGAATATAAGCACTCATACATACAATTCACAATATTAAAATACTTAATGGTCAAGGTGGATCCTATTGGAATGTTACGGATAAACCAGATAATCAGAGATCCATCCACTGCTTTGAAGACAGTGGAAGCTTGGTCTATTAAACTTCCATATGTATAAGTCATTTATTAAGAGTTTTATATGGAGCCATTTTGTATATAAATAGAAGAAAGCACCTGACAAGATTAATACCTAAGTGCCTGCCAAATTTCTTGTTTAATTAAAAATGCCTTTTTCATACTAAATGAGGGGGGGGGGGAAACTGAAATTACTGAAGAGTTAGTCTCATGACACTCAAAAACAAAAAACCCCACAAAAACAAAAAATGCACATCACCACCAGACTTGACTAATTTTAAATAATAACCGAGTTTCATTGTGGTAGGTCTGAACAGGTAGCTTTACCATTTTTAAAAATAAAATCACTCTGATATGCACCTTAAACTCCATCTCTACTTCCATAGACTCATAGGACTAGGCAGGACCTGGCAGAACTAGGCATTATCTAGATCATTCCTGACAGGTGTTTATCTAACCTGCACTTAAAAATCTCCATTGATGCAGATTTCACAACCTCTCTAGGCAATTAATTCCAGTGCTTAACCATCCTGACAGTTAGGAAGTTTTTCCTAATAGCCAACCTAAACCTCCCTTGCTTCAATTTAAGCCCATTGCTTCTTGTCTTGTCTTCCAAGGCTAAGGAATACAATTTCTCCTCCACCTTATAAAATAATTGAAAACTTATGTCCCTTCTCAGTCTTCTCCTTTCCAGACTAAGGAAACTCATTTTTTTCAATCTTTCCTCATAGGTCATGTTTTCTAGACCTTTATTCATTTTTATTGCTCTTCTCTGGACTTTCTCCACATCTCTCCTGAAAATGTGGTGCACAGAACTGGACAGAATACTTCAGTTGAGGTCTAACCAGCACAGAATAGAGCAGAAGAACTACTTCTCGTGTCTTACAACACCTCTGCAAATCATCCCAGAATATTGCTTTTTTGCAGCCATGTTACACTGTTAACGCATATTTAGCTTATGGTCCACTATGATTGCTAGATCCCTTTCCACAGTACTCCTTCCTAGGCAGTCATTTCCCAGTTTGTATGTGTGCAACTGATTGTTCCCTCCTAAGTGGAGTACTTTGTATTTGTCCTTATTGAATTTCATCCTACTTACTTCTGACCATTTCTTTAATTTGTCAAAATAATTTTGAATTTTAATCCTATCCTGCAAAGCACTCGCAAACCCTCTCAGCTTGGTTTCATCTGCAAACTTCATAAGTGTACCCTTTTTGCCATTTTCTATATCACTGATGAAGATATTGAACAGAACCAGATCCAGAACTGATCTCTGCAGGATCCCACTTGTTATGCCCTTCCAGCAGGACTATGAACCATTAATAACGACTCTCTGGGAATGGTTTTCCCACCAGTTTTGTACCCACCTTATAGTAGCTCCATCTAGCTTGCATTTCCTCAGTTTGCTCATTGAGACAGGATCAAAAGCTTTACTGAAGTCAAGATATAACATGTCTACCACTTCCCCCTCCATCCACAAGGTTTGTTACTTTGTCAAAGAAAGCGAAGAGGTTGGTTTGGCACTATTTGTTCTTGACAAATCCATGCTGACTATTACTTATTACCTTATTATCTTCTAAACGTTTGCAAATTGATGGCTTAATCATTTGATCCATTATCTTTCTGGGTACAGAAGTTAAGATGACAGCTCTATAATTCCTTGGGTTGTCCTTATTTCCCTTTTTATAGATGGACACTATATTTGCCCTTTTCCAGTCTTCTGGAATCTCTTCCCTCTTCCATAACTTTCAAAGATAATTGCTAATGGCTCACATCTCCTCAGTCAGCTCCTTGAGTATTCTAGGATGCATTTCATCAGGTCTGGTGTCTTGAAGATATCTAACTTAAGTAATTTTTAACTTGTTCTTTACCTATGTTAGCTTCTGATCCTACCTCATTATCTCGGACATTCATTAGGTTAGACGTCCAATCATCACCAACCTTCTTGGTGAAAACTGAAACAAAGAATCCATAAATCCATTGTCTTTATTTTGCTTTTCTCCCTCCTACCATTCCTTGGAATAATGGATCACTTTCTTCCAAACTGCCTTCCACTTTCATCTTATCACCCAGTTCCTCCATCTTCTGAAATAAAAACTGTCTCCAATACATTCCAAGAACTTGTTGGATAATCTGTGTTCTGTTGGGAAAAACAAAACAGCAAATGGCTGAGTAGTTGAAGGCCCCCATCACCACCAAATCCTGTGCTTGGGATGACTGTTAGTCATGTAAAAAAAAAAGCCTCCTCTACCTCTTCTTCCTTCCTTCCCATGACATCACCCTGGGTTGTTGTTTTTTTAACCTGTTTTATCCTTACCCAGAGACTTTCAACAAGTCTGTTTCCTATTTCCATCTCAACCTAAGTCCAATGTATTTTTAATATAGAAGGCAACGCCTCCTCCTTTTTCCCCTGCCTGTCCTTTCTGGGCAAGCTGTAGTGTTCTATACCAATATTCCAGTCATGCGTATTATCCCACCAAGTCTCTGTGATGCCATTTATGTTATAGTTGTGTTTATTTACTAGCATTTCACATTCTTCCTATTTCCCATATTTCTCGCATTAGTAAACAGGCATCAAGGATTTCCTTTGATTTCCCCCTCAGTTTTGTCTTCTCTCCTTTATCCCATGGTCCTCCCAAATTCTGACCCTTCTCCAAAATCTCCATGTTTTTGACTTACCTGTGGGCTTTGATCACCCCTGCCCCCTTCAAACCTAGTTTAGAGCCCTCCTACCTAGATCAGCCAGTCTGTATCCAAATGTGCTCTTCCCATTCCTAAACAGGCCACATCTGTGCTTAGCAGTCCTTCTTCCTGGAACAGCATCCCTAAAACTATTTTTTTTTTCATTGGCCTAAAACCTGAATGCTGGTTTCACACACCTAAAAAAAATAATTAAATTGCATTACAATAATATTTGGAGGGTCTAGACAAGATCGGGGTCTCAATTTGCTTGAGACTCTACCAACACAGCAAGAGACAGTCCCTGCCCTAAAGGCTTTACAATCTAAATAAATAGACAAGACAGATAGAAGGTGTGTGGACGTTGCATTATCCCCATTTTACTGACAAGGAACAGATGCCTCTCAGGTCAGATTTGAAGCCATAGATCCTGAGTCCCAGTGTAGTGTATTAGCCACATGATCATCCTTCCTCCCCAGAGGCTCTGAAACATCATTAAATATATCATAGCATCCCATCTCATGATGGAAAGCGATTCCAAATTGTGGACAACAGAAGGAGTTTTCAGAGGGATTCACCTTAACCTCAGGAAGAGACTGCCTCTTATTCCTTCCCCCCATCCCATCTCACAAAGAGGCTAGAATGTTGGACATAGGGAAAAGAGGAACCATTTGATGGTGTTTAAGATATGCAAGGGTTTGCTCATGAAATAGCCTCTAATTTCTTCCCTGCTCAACTCCTATGCAAGTCTCTAGAAGTTTGGAGGGCTTTGAGACAGCCCTCAAGACCACAGCTCACGTTCACTCCCATAGTGAGAATCACTATTTTATCTCAGAAATTGTTTAAAGTTGTTATTATTGAAAATGCCTAAAAACATGTCAAAGAGGGAAAAAACATAAGAGGAATGTACACTGCCCACAATGGGTAACAATCTGCCCCCTTTTAACTATGAAGGATATATTCTTGACTGAAGGTTTTATACAACGATTATCCCATGCACCAAAGTGAGAAGATAGTACCCTTTTGTCTGTAGGCTATTTATTCCAGTACTGAGCTTAGCACAATGGGACTGAGTCCTATTGGCATATGAATACTTTCAGTCAGCCAGTATCAGAATAGCTTCTGCCTCATTTCCCCCCAAAAAGTGTTTTCTTTTTGAGGACCCCCCCCCCCCTCCAAAAGGAGCGATGAGCAGACTAGTCCATTCCCTCATTTTTTTGTCCACATGTTAGGCCTAATTTACAACACATCCATTTTGATTCACTTGTTTCTGGTTCTACTCTTATATTGTTTACCAAACCTTAACACAGCCCTATCAATAGGACATTTGTTCAGTGTAGTTCTCACTGGCTCCCTTCAGCACCTCCTCTCCCATCAACATTTATCGTTATAGGTAAATCTAAAGGCCCCAATTGTCACAATCTGGTAAAAACTTTTGTATTCCTAAAAAAGGACTGCTTGTCATTATACTAACTAGAATACAAATTTTAGAGGCTATTAAACTTCCCTGTTAAGGGATAATATGATCACTCAGGCCAGATTGTGAATCTGTTACTTAGACTGATGGGACATTAGTTACTTATTCAAACTGTCCTACTGAGTCAGTGTAATCCTACCCAATGGAATTACATGGCTCACAATCTCACTTCATGTGGATTCAGGGAGACATCTGCTTCCATATTCAATAGTGCATAGTTTGGGGAATACATAAAGCCCATATGATATCCCTAAATCATTGATATTGGTCACTGCACGAGACAAAAATATTAGGCTACATGGGAAAAAAAATCTAATTGTGTGTTTAAAATTGTCTACCTACCTGCAGTTGTGTAGAGCCGTTATTCTATTCTAATTAATAATACCTGTCAATGAAAACTAGCAATGGGTCTATTAATTGCTGTGATATAGATTGGATATAACTTGAAACAGCCAAACAAACTATGGATGTCAACTTTTCTATTGTTCTTTGCTCATTCCAAGTTTCCCTCTTACATAGCAGCTAGAAAATGTGGATTGATATGCTATTTTACTGAATCTGCAATATTTATTTTGAAGGGAAAAAAAAGATACACCAGCTAGGCTCAGAAGGATAATGACAGAGAAAATATCTGTTTGTATTACTAACAATCCTCTGATTTGTATGCAGGAGAGATAAAGTAACAGTAAAATATGAGGTTATTAATCAAATCCTCATGCACCATGACTAGCTAATCCAGGAACAATTTCCTTTCTCCGTATTGTGAAAGACCATCTACAAAATTGAAGCCAAGTTCAAGCAATACATTCATACAAAATACTGCCCTAACTGCTCTCCCACCCTCAAGGAAAGCCACTCTATGGCATGGTAGGATAGAATCTGATTCAGATAGACACTTAAGCTGAAGTAAAAATACATTGAAGTCAACAGGAGTTTTGTCGGAACAAGGATTTTTCCACAATCCTAACTACTACAAAAGCTCCCATTGTAGGTCAGGGGAAAACAGTTAATGGTTTACACAGGGGGAAAAGAAGATTTGGTAAATACAAGAAACCACTGGCAATCTAGATCTAGCCAAATACAACTTGGGGTGGTGTCCCAGGGCAGCTTCCAAGTACAACCTATCCTGACAAGTCTCTTTTAAGAAAGTTTATTGTTCAAACACAAGCAAGTAAAACAAATAGCTCACCTTTTGTCTTTGGGTTTCACGGCCACCACTGCCAGGACACCCTGGTGATCCTGCTCCTTACAGTTCCCCACTTCTAGCCAGCTCTGCTCCCTTTTTGGAGCACCTGGCTCCTTACTCCAGGGACCCACTACAGGCTAATCTACTGCTCTGTGGCTTTTCTCCCCTAGATAAAGGAATGCAAATTCATGCTTCTTCTGATATGCTGACAGGTCTTTATAGACCCAGGTGTATCTCTGCCCCCTTTAATTGGCTCAGTTGGGTGCTGGCCCAGATCTACTCACGGGATCCAGTTTTCCACTGACAGCTGGGAGCAGGTCAAAGGTATGTTTATGTTATCTTTGTGGAGCAGCCAAATTTGGCACCTGCTGCAAACTGGAGAAGCCTTAGCTGTTCTAACAGCCTCAAGGAATTCATTCTAGTGGCTGAGGATTGCTAGAACAGCCTGGTGCTCTGGACACAAACTCTTCCCTTTGGAATATAGGGCTGGCTGTGCACCACTGAATGATTCCTTCATCTGGGCACTCTCCAGGATTAAGCCTGATGGAAGACTGCTTTATGCCACTGCAACAGTGTAAAGCAGGCTTAGAGGGGCCAAGGATCTTGGATAACAGATACAAGTATTATGGAGCGAATATCAGAACCTTAATCTTTCCACTCCAAAAACAGAGGCCTCTAACACTTGAGCTACAGTAGTAGTCCCTTAAGGCTGACAGTAGTCATTGAATCATTGTCATCTTGGTGGACCACCAGCCCCTAGAGAGGCCCATCACCCAATTATGTTCACAGAACTCAATATATTACCACAGAGCACGGCTATGCAGTTGCAGTCTCTGCATGAGCCCTCCCCACAAGCCGCTGCTTCTCATTATCTTCCTCCCTCACAAATGTATATTACATACCTGAAGCTTTAGGAGGCTGCAACTCCTCCCACCATCTGTCTAGGCTGTTATAACATTGTCATGGTTACAGATGAGCTACACTTTAGACACCTTTCTGTCCCTCGAGCATACTCTTCGGGTGACAGGCCTGCCTTTCTTCACCTCTCTCAAGGCTAGAACCACACAGTTTGACTAGTCAGTGACTGGAGCTCAGCACTGCAGCCCCATGTGAACCTGAGAGGCCCAACTGGGTTTGGCACCTATAAGCCCTTTTTCTCCAGAAGCCTATGAGTAACAAGCTGATTTGAAGTTGCATTTGATCCATAGCAGAAATGAGGGAAGGCAGCAAGAAGAAAACTCCCCCACCCACCCGTGCAGATCCCAACCATATTACTGCCCAGCTAGATTTAGGCATGGGAATCCATGAGATGGTTGCAATTGATGACATTGCAGGGAAGATAGCCTCTTTGCAGCTTTCACTCCTTCCTGCTCCCCGAATGCCATACAGCTCCACCAACATACATCTCCAGCAGAGGGGCCTCTATGCAGGGCAATGAAACACAAAACAGTGGAAGGAGCCCTCCCTCTTTCTATATGGAAATAGGATAATTTGCAACCAGAGGGTCCTCCATATGTAAACCAACATGAGACAATCTGGCTTGATATATGACAGGGCTGGCATTTTTCCACATAATACATGCAAATAGAAAGTTGTGGGTTGCTTATACCTCCTCTTCTGCTGCTGGCATAAGCTCTAGGCATGCCTTCTCAGGAACCAAAACCAACTATTTGTGAGCCCACAAGCTAGCAGTTTCCTCAAATTTCCATGACTAATAAAATCTCTAATTCCTGTGTGCTGTCATCTTTTTTTGTCATTACTCATATATGTGGTATATTTTAAGTATTTATATGCATTATTAATGATAAATGTACAAATGGTTTTTAATCACTGATAAAAGCTGAACCAGTTTCCAATGCATGTTTGCTCATTCATATATCTAATAAAGAATCCGCACCAATACCGGGTATATTAATATGTGCAACAAGCAAGATGTAAGAAAATACACAATGTACTGAATGATATTTGAAACTAATACAACCTATGTGGATTTGTTAGTGATGACTTCAGTAAGGTTCTGCCAACTTTCAGTTCAGTCTTGCAACCTCTGTAGCCTTCAAAGGTATTTTATGTGTCAGACCTAAATATTGTCTAAAGCAGGAATGATTTAGCAGTAGCCCAGGATGGGGTGAACGCCATCAGAAACAGAGGTCACCTTAAGCATCTCTTCAGTTTGATGTTGAGTTTTAAAAATGGGTTCCCATGAGCTCCCTCCACCACAACACTATGATTTATTGGGAAGAATATAGAAGTAAGGGCTTTGCTTTTCTCTGTGTTAAAATATACAAGAACTATATTAGTGCTATATGATTAATAGAGATGGGCTGGTTTTAGAACATTAGGTTATGTTGAAAAATAAGTGCTTTCTTTAAATTTCATATGAAATGTATATTTTCTTCTCTAATAAATATTCCTCCAAACCATAAAAGTGTCAAAAAGTACAAATGTGAACAGTATGGCTGGAGAATTATCTTCACTGCTCCATTAAAGTTCTCAATAGCCATACAGAAGAAATCCAGAGTTATAAAAAGCCCCTGATTAGAAGGACTGAAGACAATGTTTGACATAGAACATCACAGCTGATACCACAAGATATTGGTCTCATGTAGAAAAATTGCAAGCAGTTCCTTCCCTCTATGCCCTCACACTGTCCTGCATATCAAAATTGCCTGTTCAGATAAAGCTCTTTCTGGTTGCTACAAAAATTTGTTTGCAATTAGGCACAGATTCCCCTTCCTCACAGCCATCAAAGAGATGGACCTGTACTCATGGCCCATCCAATGCCGTCCAACTTCCCTTAGGCCCCAAATTTAATAGTCATTCTTTACTCACCTCAGTACTTAATCATGTGCCTAAATTCCACTGAAGTTCACGGCATTTAGGCACATGCTTACATCATCTGCTGAACTGTGGCTTTGCTGCTACACTACCTCCCTTTTCCTTCCTCTGGTATCTCACCCTTTGCCCTACTCCCTCCCACAGTCTTACCACCTTTTGATAATTGGCCCATTATGGCCACTGTCCCTCTTTCAGATTTATTTATTTTATGCACTGGGTCTAACAGGATGAAATTGAACAATGTAAAGTGTAGGGTAAAACTATCAGGGAAGACTTCCTAAAAAAAGATCTTTAAACTGTAGAATAGTCTTACAAGGGAAATAATGCAAGTCTAGTATTTATGTTATTTAAAACTAGATTTTTCAAATTCCTGGCCCACACTCTAGAGATGAAGCCTGTATTGGATCCCAGGGGAGCACTAGATGAGCTAATAGTTCTCTTCAATCTAACTTCTATATAGAGTATAGTTAGCCAATAGGTATCTAGAGTCCAACTCCCATGCTGGCATTAACTCAGTTGAAGACAATTGACTTATACTGGTGTGAAAAAAACAAACTTTAAATGAGTTCATAGTCATAATCTGCTGAAAGGTATTAACTATTATGACATTTAAACTGTTATCCTTGGGCTTCAGATTTAACATTCCACAAAGATGAATGGAAGTAGTCCACAGTTCTCTTTAGGCAACTGTTGAAGGCTGTCTCTCTACAAGATTAAACTGCATCCATTTGCGGATGAATGTGTTTTGTTGTGTGTGTCTACTCCCATTAGAGAACAAGATTTGCCATCACGCCATATTTCTTTGGGGAAGTAAATTCTACTGAAATTAATGGGGCCACTACTAAAACCCTATAATGGAATTCCAGCACCTGGCCCATTCTGCTTGCCCTTGAGCCCCACTTGTTCAAAACAAGTGACTTGAAAGAGATTGCTCAAGCTTGCAGTTTCTAACTTTACCTTCTATACTAGTTTACTGTCACTTGATTGTGACTCCTATACTTTGATTTGCATCATATGGGAAGAGGGGAATGGGTATCTTAAAGAGTTAATCTTAGTGAATGAGTCTTTGATGAAACAATAGCAAACACTTATAAATTATGTTTTATTTTTTTATTGAGATTGGAATAAAACTAATGTCATTCTATTCTGGCATTTGCATTCCTAAGCACTTTATTCATAGATAATTCTGAGTTCTGTCTTGGATAGGATGCAGTATATTAATCTTTCAGAAATTTGAATTAACCTTTTAAACAAGAGTTTTCAGGACAGAAAAAGGAAGGACACAGAGTCTATTTAATCCAAATGACATCTTGGATGTAGTTATATTTTTCACAACTTGATAACAGCTTCTATTGAAATAAAAGGAAAAGTAAGAGAGATATTTAATCCTAATGACACCTTGAGTTTAGTAATGTTTTCAGGATTGCGCTACCTAACAGAGATAGATAATGTTATTTTTCCTTTCAATGGAAAAGTGCAGAAAGAAAAGGAACAGGCAAAAAAAGTCCTCTGTTTGCAGGAGGTGATGAATTTAACTCTCTTTAAAATAGAGGTAATTCTCTTAGTAACTCCTTAAAAGGAATGGACATAGTTTCTGCTGTATAGACAGGGAAAGGTAATCCTAGGAGATTATATTTTAGCAAATCATTAATCACATAGAGCAATAGCTTAAACCATATGGTAAACACAGATGAGCTAAATCTGTCATTGCTTCGCTGCCTTTGAAAGACAAGGTGTGTTTTTTTTCCATGAGAGAGCAATGTTTTTCAGATGTTTATGGTGAAGCTATGACTACTGAGATTCATAACACGGGTATAAATTTAAAGGTATCAATAGATTTTCCACATGTGCATTTCCACCCGCTTCTTCCCTCTTCATATGGAGCTACTGGAAGGGGCAAAGAGGATGGTGGGGTGGGATTTAGGATTGCAGCATTCTGCAGTCAACACCAGGCACTCTTTGATGTTGTGAAAGAGTAATATTTAATGATAAACAATGAGGAGTCTAGTGGCACCTTAGAGAGTAACAGATTTAGTTGGGCATAAGCTTTTGTGGGTAAAAGCCCCACTTCTTCAGATGCATGGAGTGAAAATTACAAATGCACTGGCACATGAAGTGAAGGGAGTTACCTTAAAAGTGGAGAACCAGTGTTGACAAGGCTAATTCAGTCTGGGTGGCTGTGGTCCACTCCCAATAAGTGATGAGGAGGTGTCAATACAAAGAGGGAAAATTGCTTTTGTAGTGAGCCAGCCACTTGAATTTTTCCACCCTGAATGAATTGGCCTGGTCAACACTGGTTCTCCAACTTATAAGATAAGTCCCTTCTCTTCACGTGCCAGTATATTTATGCCCATATCTGGAATTTTCACTCCATGCATCTGAAGAAGTGGGTTTTTCCCCCCACAAAAGCTTATGCCCAAATAAATCTATTAGTATTTAAGGTGCCATTGAACTCCTTGTCATTTTTGTGGATACATACCAACATGACTACCCCACTGACATTTAAGTATACATAATTTAATGTTAAATACAGATTCTTAGTGCCTGACTGAAGAATACCAGAGCACCTTCAAGCAAACTCAGCAGAGGTGCTCTGGATCTGCAGAGCCAATAACTCTTTCAGTCACTAAAGGTGGTCCTTGCAGCTCAGAGTTGAGGTACATAGGTTGGGGGTTGGTGTCAATACAGTTCCTTTCAGTCACTAAAATCCCCTCTTTAAGCTTATACAGCATGACCTTATTTCCCTATGCTGAATACAGGACACCTGGTAAAATTGCTCGTATTCAAGTGAGTTCAATGGCAATCAATTGTACAAACATTCAAGCTGACTGCGCTCCCATTAAAAAGAAATATTCCATAGTTGGAATTTTTTATTTACCTTCTTAGCTTTAAGGCTTTAGGATTCACACAGGGAGGTGACACACACACACACACTCCCGTATGCCTCTTACATGGTGTGTGCATGTGTGTGACCGACCAACCCAACCCTCCTGGTACTACCCACCTCTCATGATACCTGGCACCATGTCTTCCCAAGGCAACACATGGAGTAGCATCTGGGTCACATGGCCCTCCCCAGATTTCTGCCAGGGTTCACACCAGAATATGGCCAGCAGCAGCCTTTTGGCACTGTGCAGGAGGGAAGGGACGGAAGCTGCTTGCAGCCACAGGGGAGAAGGAATTAGGTTTGCCAGCCTTCCAGAGTTGTCCTGGAGTCTCCAGGAATTAAAGATTAATCTTTAATTAAAGATAATGTCATGTGATGAAACATGCAGGAATTCATCCAACCAAAGTTGCCAATCCGAAACAGGAGGGGGAGGAAACATTACCTGGCCTGTGTCTTTGCAAAGCTCACCTCTCCTTACTCTATGCCCCACTATTCCGTGTGGCTGGAAGCAGCTTGTCTCCTCCTGCCTGAACAGTGTCAAAAGGCAGATAACACCTCCAAGCTGCGCCGGACAATGACATAACCCAGATGCCTCCTGTCCTCCCTGGCTACAGCATGGGCAGGAAGGCGTTAAACCCCAAGGATGCATTGTGCACCAGGGCCCAGAGAACCTGACTGCAAGGGCTTCAGCAAACCAGCCAGAGAAGTGGCTCAGCAGGGGACAGTGCCTAGGGGATGGAGAAGCCCTGCATGCCCTGTGGGCAGGTCCCAGGGCTGTAGAGCAGGGGCAAGGTGCAGAGGATGCTGATCCCTGCCCTGAGGGGCTACTGTGGAGCCTGCAGGGTTCACAGGGTCATGAACAGGCTGGAAATTGCTCCACCCCCTCACCCTCACGGCCAATTCCAGAGCTTATCTATCTAAGGGGCAGAGAGGCTTCCTCATGCCAGCGCTACGCAGGGGCTTTGCACGTGCAGGGCTCAGCACCTCCTGGCCAGCATCCTGAGCTGGAGGGTCTTGGGCTGTCCTGTCCTGTGGGGGAGGATAAAGCCTAGTGGCCAGGCTGATGGGAAGCTGAGTGCTGTGACCTGGGGCTGGCTTTGCGCACAGCTGGGAGCAGGACGCATCCTGTCGGGAGGGGGATATGAAAGAGCAGTGGAGCTGGGGGGTGCAAAGAGTAAAGCAGGGGGAGAATACCAAGAGAGGAAGCCAGTGGATGAGCAGCAGAAGTGACACGTAACCATCCGCCATCTGGCACTTGCCTATACTCAACCACTGCAGCTCACAGCCAATGCCAGCTGGAAACAGGACGTTGGGGGGGAGGGGTGGGGCCCTGCTGGCTGAGAACCAGCACTAGGAGTTGGCTGCACTGACAGACCAGCTGGGGAAGCTGTTGTCTCCACACGCTGCATCTTCACCCCTCCGCCAGCATTGCACACCAACCCACATCGCTGGTCACTGGACCCCCCCCCCACACACACACACACACACTCACTGATGGTGGGCAGACAGCTAGTGATCAGGCATCCAGCCGGCAGCAGGACCTGCCAGTACTGATGGGGGGAGGGGAGGGTTAAGACAGAAAATATGGACAATTTGCCCATTTTTAAGACAAAGTAGGGACACCTGCAGGTGATCTTAAATAAGAGACTGTCCCTTTAAAAATGGGACGTCTGGTCACCCTAAGCATATAGGGTTGGATTCTCGAATATCTGGCACCTTTGAGTTACTCAGGAGGTAGCAAAGGACTGGA
Source organism: Sternotherus odoratus (assembly GCA_032164245.1). Lineage (NCBI taxonomy): Eukaryota > Metazoa > Chordata > Testudines > Kinosternidae > Sternotherus > Sternotherus odoratus. Next base: position 51,217,696 of record JAVMKO010000008.1, on the reverse strand, counting down.
AACAACCCTCAATTAGTGAGCAGAGAATCCCTCTTTCAGGAGAGCAGAGATATCCCGGTAAAAGCCCTGTGCTTTTTGAACACACAATACATATCCCTGAGGTGCAGTAATGATCCTGGAGTGGAGTGTTTGCCACTTGTCCCAGCTTCTATTTGTCACCATTCCAAGTTTCACTTACTTGCCATTACATTTTGGCCTAGTTCCTTCACTTTTCTGTTTCAGGATGAATTATGCTGGCAATATTATGTAAGTTAACAAAATAATGTATAGGGGAATTAGAAGTAAACCATATGCCAAACTCCAGCTATAATTCTTCAGTACTGCATGTGGCTTATATGCAGTCCCTTTGCCAGCCATTTAATACAGTCCTTGATCTACTTTTACTCACTGGTTTTGGATACAACAGGAAGAATATAACTGAAATAAAATTACTCCAGGTGTGTTTTATAGATATGAAATATTGTTTGGTCTGTAACCCTTATGCCATTTGCAACAGAAACATGATGCATTTCCATTTTTGTTCAAACTATTTTTAGTGGATTTTCATGCATAATATTTTTTTATTTAAGATGGAATTTGTTAAAGAAACATAAGACAAGAGAACTGGATAAAGGTGCAAGATCATAACTTCCTAAGGGCTGGTCTCCACTGGGGGGGGGAGGGGAAATCGACTGCAGATATGCAACTTCAGCTACATTAATCACGTAGCTGAAGTTTGCATATCTGCAGCCGACTTACCGTCCGTCCTCATGGTGGGGGTGGTCGGTGGCGCGCTCCCCCGTCGACTCCAGCTTGCGCCTCCCGGCAAGCTGGAGTTCCATAGTTGACGGGGGCACCGCGAGCGATCGATTTCTCGCGTCTTCATAAGACGCAAGAAATTGATCCCCAGAAAATCGATCGCTACCCGCCAATTCAGCGGGTAGTGAAGACATAACCTCTCTTTTTATGACTTAGGGTATTTTAAAACCAGTTATTCTCTGTATTGAAACACTATCACTTCAGTGTTGACTTCAACTTCTATTCTTAACAAAACAAAACCATTTATATTCACCTAGACCAGGGGTTGTCAAACTGGGAGTTGGGACCTTTCGAGGGGTTGTGAGGTTATTACATGGGGGGTCACAAGCCGTAATCCTTTACCCCAAATCCAGCATCTATAATGGTGTTAAACATATAAAAAGTGTTTTTAATGTATAAGGGAGTGTGGGGTCACTCAGAGGCTTGCTAGGTGAAGGGGGCCACCAGTACAAAAGTATGAGACCTACTAACATAGACCTTACAGCACTCAGCCAGATGAGTCTAACTATTACATTTTTAGACAGGATTCCCATTATGAGTCTTGCAGAAACTGACAGCCAATAAGCTCAACTCAAGGGAAGATGCAAGAACTGGAACTGGAACTTTTGGGCCATAGAGTCCAGTCCCCTGCAACTACAGGTGACCAAGTTGTAATTCCTTTCAGAAGTTTATCAAAAGGGATCCCCTTTCCTCCCAGCATACGCATTCCTCTACTTATCCCATCTTAGTATTTTTATGCCTTAGGAAATTCTTAAGAATAAAGATGAAGGTTAAAGATTTTTCATGGTGTATTATTTATATTGTACATAGCACCATGAGGCCAGCGGCTCAGGATCCCTTTGTGCTAAGCACTGAACAAACATTGAAACAATATTCCCTGTGCTGAAGGGCTCACTCTAAACCACAAGACATAACAGATGGGTGAGACAATGAATAAAGTATTGTAATTCACAATTCCCAGCAGCTATCAGCAACCTGACCAAACAGTTTAACACTCACACTTCTCACACCGACACTCATATGTAAAGTTTAAGATCATCCCCATTTGGAACACTATCCAATCCAGACCCTACCAAACTTCTATATGGTTCAGATTAAGATTTATGCTTATAGTTCTCCTGAACTAGAATTAAATAGTTATTCAGCCAGCTTTGGCCGCAGTCTTGCAATAAGCTCTGCATAGGTGAACATATGCAACTGCATGGAGCTGGATTGATTTACATGGGACATCACCAAAGAGCAAGGATCAGTCTTTCTGGGTGAAATTTTCCAAAGTGCCTAAGTGATTTAAGAGCAAAAGTCCCACTTTTCTAAAATGTTCAAAAGCATCCAAGTCACTTAGGAGACTTAAAAAAATTCACACAAGAAGTCTGTGGCAGGTGTGGAGCCCACATTAGGAATTAAATAATTCATTAGCTTTCATAAAACTTGTATCTAGTTTTCCACTGCCAGTTTTACTTGCATTGTCTTCGGAGATATTCAGTGGGAACAGTCTGAGCTCTTCTATCTGTAGAAAGACTTATTGTCAAAATCCATTTAAAATAACCGATAATTATCAGTAGCTTATTTTGAAATTCTTTTCAACTTTTTTCCCCCCATTTGCTTTGATGATCAAGGTATTCTCATGATCGAGGATAAAACAAAGCTATGTTCCAGCTCCTGCGCAACAGTTAAAATAGACAATACCAAATGAGAATACACCTATGCTGGTGGTTATCCTTCCTTATTTTTGTTAGCTCTAACTACAAAGGGATGTGAAATTGAAACAGCTTAATTTAATTTACTTAAGGAAGCGCACACATACAAAAATAAGATGTCACAGTGTAGACTGCAGTTCTAAAGCTCTGATATTGCATTTCCCATATGTTAAATTGACAAATGCTGAAGGAGTATGGTGGAGAGACTTGCTTTCGGGCCAATCAAGTTCCCTCTCGCTTAGCATAATGCAACTGCAGTTACCTTTTCTTATTCTTCTGGCATGTGACTGACAAAGACTTTGATAGTGTGGTGCTATCAAACAAACCTTCCTCGGTATATCACTTCTGACAAATCTGTAATCAATCTATACTTCAAGAATTAATGTTAGCTCTAACAAGAAAATGTGGACAGCTTCCAGCAAAGCTATTTCCTGTTTCCATATATTGGAGGAGATTATTTACAGCTATGACACATTGTACACAGTTACAGTAGTAAATCTGGTTATTCAGAGAATAATGAGAGCTGTGTAGAATGGAAATACTTTAGGGTAAGTATTATATGAATGTTGCTCCTGTTCAGGACATTAAGGTGAAATATTAACAAGCATTTATTTCTAATAAACTAGGTTGTCAAAAAATTCCCACAGCATGAAATGCTAAATCCGGATAAAAAGTTAGTAGTTCTTTGAATTCTCCTGTGTCCATGTGAAAATAGTTGAAATATTCTATTTTTAAAATCAGTAATAGCAGCTGCTACTTAGTACTGATCATTCTAGAAAATAAGAGGGTGTGTCTCCTCTTTGCTCTGTAAACAAAACAGACATTTGATCAAGAAAAGATGATAAACACTCGGTGCTCTAATTAATGGATCACCTATTTTCATCATCCTAGAAAGATAATTCCAGGCTAACACAAGGATATTTTAAAGAGGTGCTTCTTGAATAGAAGGGCTTATTCTCTTTTCTTTGCCAAAATATCAGACTTTTCAGAAAACAGAAGCTGGTGCCCTAGAAACAAGTAGGACCTCCCATAAAGATTTCCCCAACCTTTCTAGGCAGATGGACCTTGGCCCACAGTTTGCAGCACTGTGCTCTGCACAGTGTCTAATATCCATTGTAATCAGTGGACAATCCTGTTTAGTGTCCAGACTTTGCACATTTCCAGCACACCGAACCCTCTGGCATTCACTAATTCACTCCAGTCCTCCATGGGTCCCTAATCAGAGCATTGCCTTGACCAAACACCTGCATGTCTCAATCTCAATACATAGGAGCCACTTTTGTTAATGTGGAGTTGCCTGCTGTTTGTCCATCTGGGAGCTGTCAGACTTCCATAGTGTGTATTTCCACCACTTCCTGAAGATTTGATTGTATAATTGACCCCTTCGCCCTCATTGCTGAGATCCTGATCTCTGTAGCTCTGGATCCTTGGTGCTGTTCCCCCATGCTCTCCTGGCTCATGGATATGCTCCAGTTCATTTGCTAGCATGATAGCTTTAATGAAGAGTCTGCAGTTTTGCCTTCCAAAATCTTATTCGTACATTCCCTCGGCCTGTATTAGCAGTGATGTGATCCTGCGCTATGCTATCCCGTACTGCTGTGTCCCATCCTGAGTAGATTTCTGTTGCTAGACAGAGTGTTTCCAGTCTGCAAATGCTGCCCAATCCCAGTCTTCATGTGAGGGAAGCTCAGACTGCCCTCCAGTGCCTCTTTCAGGGGAGGCAAGCCTTTCAAAAGCAACAACAACACAAGCCTACCTTCTTTCCCTCAGACAACTGAGTGACCCCTGCAGCTTATTTAAGGTGTCAGAGGAAAATATACAATAGGTGGGATGAGACAAACAAGTGCCATGACAAGGGGAAGACAGGATAACTCACCCTCCCCCCCTCCCCCCCAAAAAAGTTAATGCTTTAGTGCGGACTAGCAGTGTGCATACAGATTAAACAATCAGTGTCCATAAACCAAGTTCAGCACTTACCCAGCATGTCTTCCTTCATTTGCTATTGTTGCTAGTGATTTTAAATTAAAAAAAATACTGGTCCTGACACCTGGCTGTGCCGCAGAAGTGGCCAGGAGCAGGTCTGGCTCCTAGTGGGGCGGGCCCACAGGGCTCCATGCACTGCCCCTGCCCTGAGCACTGGCTCTGCACTCCCATTGGCTGGAAACTGGAACAATGGGAGCTGGGGGAGGTGGTGCCTGCCCAGGAGAGTCATGTAGGGCCACTTGTGCACCTCTGCCTAGGAACCAGATCTGCTGCTGGCCACTTGCGATGCTCAGAACCTTGAACAGACAGTGAAAGAGCACGTTGCTTGGCCATGAAGGAAAAGAAAATACATTTTTCACTTTATGAAAGGGGCTGTTCTAATTCAAGGTCAAAACACGATATTGTATTATAAATGGGCTTTGTTTTATTCTCTCACACAAACACATCAACCACTCAGATATCCTTTGGAGCAGCCTTGAAAGCCATCAAACACTGTGATAAGAGGCATATTAAAAATTGATTGAAATTATTTCTACATGCCCTGGATTGTATCGTGGGGGAAGAGGATGGGAGAGGTGTGCTGTACTAGAAGGGAATGAGAAGGGAGATTGAAATTTGTGGAGCCACAACATATACCTGTAACAATCATCAAGTAACTAGTAAATTTATCATAACTACTTGTTTAACTTTCTTCCTTATTTCATGGTGTCCATTTTGAATTCCAAGTGGTGTATGGGCGGAGGGGCAGGGAGGGAAATGGCTGAGAGGTACACTAGAAGATTGGCATGGGTTCTGCCCTGAATGGAAGCACACCAAAAACACAGCTTCTATTAAATCATGTAATGGACCCATAAGGCAGAAATACCTTTCATCCAGACAACTAACTAGGCAGCAGAAACTTACGAAGCATCAGGACTTGCTCTGCTGCTGATTCTGCAGCAGACTGCTCCCCAGAGCCATCTCCAAACAGCTTCTCTGACTACAGGTTTAGGATGTGCTGTAGTTCACTGGTGGGATAACTTCTTCCATTAGCAATCTCAGCACTGGGGTCGCTTCCTGCCCTCCATTTGGTGGCTAGCTCTGCTCTGGTAGTGCTTGCGGCTGGGGGAAATAAGAATGCCATCCCTCCTCAGCAGATTGTCATGCCTTACTGGGGGTGCAGTGCTCACCACAGTTTCCAACACCCCGTCAAATTCCTCATAAGAGGCAAGAAGATAGTATGTTCTTAGAAGTACCATCAGAATCTTTGACTTTGAGATACTTAGTCTTTAGCTGCTTGATTTACTCTATATTGTTATGCTGTCTGTTGATCTCTAACACTGCAAGACATGGCTTTGTAGATCTGATCATTTCTTGTGCTCCTGCTCACCTCACACCAGAGGTTAACCAGAAGCTTGTTCCTCTGGTTAACTAGCAGAGCTCTTGATGCAGGATCTTTTTCTAAGTACTCACTATGAACATAACAGCCATACTAGGTCAGACCAGTGGTCCATCTAGCCCCATATTCTGTCTTCCAACAGCAACCAGTACCAGCTACTTCACAGCAAATGAAAAGTACAGTTTCAAGTGCTCTATCCCCTGTTGTCCAGTCTTAGCTTCTGACATGTGGAAGTTTAGCGACACCTGAAGCATGAGGTTGTAACCCTGATCACCTTTGCTAATAGTCCTCCACGAGAGTATCAATATATTTTTTTTTAATCAAGGTATACTTTTGGCCTTAATGATTTCTCAGAGCAATAGTTTCCACAGATTGACCATTGCTGTTTTGGTGCTGGACTCCTTCCCTCCATAGCAGAAGAATTTCACCAACACCTACTCTCTCTCCCACTCTTTATATTCTTTGAAAACTATTTTCATAGAAAACCTTTTATTTATTTATTAAGATTTCTGTATGTCTATATTAGACCCTTTGAAGAGCAAGACTGATTGCAAATGGTCATTTCAACCACCAGCCCACAACCAGAAAGGACTCTGCAACATTTGCATGAATCTGCTAGATGCTGACCCAATTTTTCATTTTCAAAGTGATTGACTGTTGATGGCTCACAATAGTTTCCTAGGATATTATACAAAGCATTATATTCAGCCAAGTGCAGACCCAAAGATATCCAAGTGGGTGTCATTCCTTGGACGTCTGTCAGCCAAATTAAGTTGTTACAGACATGTTGGTCTAAGTTACATGTTCGGTGTAAATGAGTCACAGAATGGGTGTAATTATATTTAAGTGGCTTAAAGCAGGGTAACTTGTATCAATTTGACATTCCCCTTTGGATGTAAAACTGGTACTACTTACATGCTAAGGAGCTAGGAATAAGTAAGAACATTTAGGTTTCCTGTTCTGTCCTCAAAAAAAAAATTGCATTCTGGTATAAAACTTGCATTGACTTCATTGTGGGTTGGGTCTATTTTTACTAGGACTGAATTTAGTACCCCGAGAATAAATCAGGATAAGTTATCTATGACTTGATTTAAAACAAAAATGAAGTCTGTCCCAATTTGTTGAATGTGCAGGTAACAGATCTTCCTCAGTTTCAGTAAGGGAGCTGCCATGGATATAAATGCATTGGATGCCAGTTATTGGTCAACACCTTGAAGCATAAAAATGATTTATATCCCTCCCACCTTCCCAAGTTTAAACTTTTGAAGAACAAGGAAAACAGTTGTGGAATAACCAACAGCTGTTCAGGGCTCAAGCTATTTATTTCCACAATTATCCACTATTCAACAGAGCAATTCTTAAGGAATTGTGTCAATCATACAATTTTCCAATAGCTTCATAGAATAACCTCCAAGGTGATTTCAGCAACAGCACATTGTCACTAAAAATGCTTTCCAGGTAATTGATGTTGTCGTTGTCCATGTAAGCCTTTTAGAATGGGAGCAGAATGTTATCCCATGCATAGTGGTACACTATAACCCCTGCAGCTCAATAGAAGTGCACAACCTCCCCATTATTATTAACCTAATTGTGTACACTTAAAATAAATGTTAGTATAGCTAAACCTGAAAAAAAAAATCCCCAACCAAAAAAAGGAGCTTATCAATAAGGGTGTCAGTTTGTTACACAATGTAGTTTTCAGTTGTCTAATTATTCAGTGGCATAACAACTCAAAGACCAATATAGAAAATAAATTGATAGACAGTTATAAGAATAATAGATAAAACACACTAAAACATAAATCCCCAGGAGCTACTTTCTAGCATGAACACTTTCTGTCTCGAAGAGTAAATAGCAAGACCTTACTAAACATCAAGAAACACAATCAGGCAGACTTATTTGCATAATTTTCTTAACTGCTTAAAGGTGTTGATTTCACTGTATGGATCCAAGCCTACAGGGCTTTCCCAAAATTTTAATAAAACTTTGGCTTGTGATATATATGAATTAGGCTGTTCTGTTGAAGACTGGAGCATTTTGCAAACACTAGTAAGTTTTTTCATTATAAATCTGCATCCTTCTGTTCCATTCTAAATTGTACCATTTCCAAACTGACATTTAAATGACTGCAGAGATATCATATTGTTCATTTTATTTACGTGCTAACAACTATCCACATGGGTTAAAAGGGGTTGCTTTACAGGTCTGAAATGGACAGAAAACAAAACAATACAGGATGTTAATCTTTTTGATCATTAATTCCCCTCCAGGGCATCAGAGTGACTCCTGTAACTAGATCTCATGATATTGATTTGGATCACAGTTAGAGGTGAATCTGTTTCTTATCATTTAGGTTACCAGTTTGGTCCTTCCTGAAATCAACTTTAAATACTGACTTGCACTTTCACATATAATCAGGTGTTTTCATGACTGGAAATATTTAATTATAGGTAGTTGCCAGCCTGCAAACTGCCTTTTTTATTTAAAAAAAAAAAAAACAACCCACCAAACCAAAAACAACCCCCAACCCGCCCCCAAAAGCAAACTAACCAACCAAAAAAAACCAACAACCCTACAACACCACATGATTCTTGCTTCTAAGCATTGTGTTTTACTAAAAAACAAAAAACCCCAACCAAAAAAAAAAAAAACACCCCAAAACATCAGCAGCAAACTACATCTTCTGTAAGGAAGCTAATTAAAGACTGAATAGAATATAAGTAACTAGTTAGTGAGGGGGAAAAAAGCGGGCTATAAAGTGAGATCAGAAGTGATATTATTCTCCTTTACCACCTGAAATGAAGCTTAGATTTACCTGTGGTATGTAAAGCCATTGCTTAGCTTCTGAACAGAAAAGTAGATAAAAAAAAGATTAACCTAGTACATCATCCATTCTATAGGTAGAGACTGTATTTAGAACTCTGCTCTCTAACTATTTTATTTATCACATGTAACATACCTTGGTACATATTTCAGGGAATGTCACCCAGCTCTGCTTCACTGAAAAATACAAGGAAGTCAGGCTGTCCCAAGGGGGGGGGGGGGGTGATTGTAATAGACCTACCTCCTCTCATACAACATAGTTATGCCCCATGGTAATACGAAGAGCTTTACACTATTGAGATGAGTGAGAAGTGTAACTCACCAGCTGAGTCACCCCCCTTGGGTTGGATGCAGCACTACAGGACCTTCCCCTCAGAGGACTGTTCTGGCTCAGTAGTGGTCTGGTTCTTCTAGTGACTAGGCTCCCCCGCCAGGTCAGAAAGACTCCTACCTCTTTCAAGGTATGAATGTCCTAGATAAACAGCATGCACCACAATACTAATCATCCATACATGATTTTCCTCCCCTCCTGGGCTCACCTTCAATCCCACTCTTCTTTCAAAATGGCAAATTCCTCCCAGCATTCCTCAGCAGAACCCATGTAAAACTGAACCAAAGACTAAGCCACTTCTGTCTGCCCCATGCTTCAGCTTTTAGCCCACCTAATTTCTCCTTGGCTCTCTGTTCCTCTTCCCAAACAATGACCCCATGTATTTACCTCTCTAAAGCTTTCCCCTATTTCAAGGCCCTCCCCAAGACTAGCTCTACTCCTGTGTAGTTCCCTTCCCAGAGAGAAGGCATTCTAAATCCCTCCTTTCCAGGTCTCTTCTCTCTGGGGTCCTTCCTTTGTAAAGTAGATGCAGCTCCTCCCCACAGCTGGATCTCAGAAACTAAGTTTAATATACCCTCCTCTTAGTATAAGCAACTGAGACCTCAAGCTCTCATTAACCCTTCAGCTACTGGTGTGGGGTTTGTAGATCATTTTCCAAGAGCAAATATTGGAATATAATACTGACCTTTTTCATATTTAGACCCATATATTACACTGAATAAGAGATTTCCTGCAAAAGTAGAACCATGATACAATTAGGTCCCAGTTCTGCATTCCCCCTGCACCTAGAATTCCCGCGGAGGTCAATGTGGATTTTTGGTAGAGGAGTAATGCAGGTACAAGTCCTTGGTTAGTTTTACTAGGACACGTGATTTCAATAAAAACCCTGTGAAGCATGAATCTATATGTATTCAAATAATGACAGCCTATGTTCTATTTCCATTCATTTTCCAAGTATACCATTAACTAGATTTTAACATATTTAATATCTATAGTATTCTAGAATGTAGTATAGTAATTACTGCAGTATTCAGAGCACATGTAGAAATCAGTTATTGTTTCCTATTAAAGTAGGAGTTATGGACTATTAAGCAATGTCTCAAATGGATTGAGATTATTACTGAAAAACAATGGAAAACATTCTAATTCAATGTGCTTATGAACTCTCACTGCAAAAGCCTTAATAGTCAGTATTTCAAAATGGATGTAGCATTACTAATCAATACAGAAGTAGGAATGACCACCAGATTTTATCAGGCCACTATGTAATGAAAACTAATGAAGTTTATAGGAAGTGACACATTCACATGCTTTCAGATAGGATAAAATACATTAATTTAATTCACAATATGTAATTAGCTAGTAAACCCCCAGACTACATCAGACCTTGACTGTACTGCCCAGTTGCTACTGTAGAATGTGTTTGGTGTAGGAATCTAGTATTTTTTAAACAACTGACAGGGCTTCCAGAAAAGTCATAGAAGTTAGAGATGGGGATGGTTAATTTGTAAGTTTTCCATCTATAGGACAGTTCCTATGTCATCTAATTTGAAATAATTTTTCAGTTAAAATTTTGAGAAGCATGGTATTAAATGTATAACTGAAAAACAAATGTATTACACATACAGCATTCCCCTCCTTCCATTATTATTATTTTTAAATAAGGTTTCTCTGTATAAACTTATGCCACTTATTGATCATGGTTTTGTTAACATTGATTGCTATAGTTATTCATTTAGGGGCCTATCCAAATCCTATTGTCATCAATAGTGGTGCTCACTTGTATCACTACAACCCCCAGTCTATATTATACAATTTATAATGCTCCTCAGTTCACAGAATAATTTAAAAAGCTAAAATATGCCAGTATAACAGAACAAAGTCAGCACACTACCATCAGACTTTTAGACTAAGTAAACTAAGTAATTTTTTCAAATGATTTACTGGGTCTCTAGCTACACAAGCCACTGGCATCTCTTTCCCATTGGTCCCTGGAGCGGTGTCCAAACTAGTATTGTGGGAAACACCTCACGCTCAATCCCAACAGGTACTACAAAGCTAATGTGGTTTTAGTGTGTGAATGAGAAAAGGGGATATGGCCAGTACTATGGAGGAAGAGCCCTCTTTGAACATGAAATTGTCATAATTTTAGTAAAAGATAAAATAAGAGGTAGCTTTGGAGATCTACATGAAGATATTTTTGAGAGATTTGGCATAGCATATTTATGTTCTAAAGTCCAAATGCTCAGTTCAGAGGAGTTCTGATATAGCTTGTAATAGCCACAGCCCTCTCTCTACTTCTGTATAGGGTGCATGTGGAGGAGTACTCAGCGGTTACTTATCTCTCAGACCTTTCCCACTATCTTCCTCTTAAAGTTTTTCCATGCTAGGACACTGTAAAGTGCCGCCCCCTGCAGCAGAGCTGGGCAGTGTACAAGAGTTGCACACAGGCACCCTGAATCTTATAAATCCTACTCTCTCTCTCTGTTACTTTTACTATCAGTCACTTTATGACTTCATCCTTGCCTCCTTCCTTTGAAGATTGTACCAGAACTTTTGTAAAGCAGCAGGCCCTTGGTTTTTTATTTATTTCATTATGAACATCAGATAGTATCACTATAGCCTTGGGACCCTATTAATGAATAAGAGGTAGCTACTGTGAAAAAGCAATTTCATGTGTTAATATGGGAAATGTTTTTAGAATTTGATTCACAAGGGAAGAAATGGCAGCATGTCAGTTATGTGAACAATATGAGGTGAATATACTAGAATAAAGACTTGCTTAGATCATTTTTTAAAAAGGTGGGAAATTGGTGCATGACTTAAACAAGAAAAAATGTTTTATCCTTTATTTTTATAGTCATGGCTAATTGTCATTTGCCTTTCATTTGGTTGTAATAATCAAATATTCAGTATAATTATTTTTTGCTTTGGCATATAGTGGAAAAGGTACTTTCCACTAGTTAAATTATGGTACAGCCAGCCGTAATAAACTGGCAGATACATTGTGGTTTTCATGCCAAAGGATACCAAAGTGCATTAGATATGTTAAGGAAATTACATACAGATTTTATAGAGTAATCATATTCCCCCCCTTGCTGAAATACTAGTTATGGTACATAGCAACACTTCAAGGCAGTTAAAGAGCCAGATTCTGTTTTTGGTTTCACCAGTGTAAATCTCAACCATTTCCACTGACTTGTTACACTGGTGTGAGACACGGTAGATTTTGGCCCAAAGAGTTATGTCCAACTGAAACAGAATAGGAAACTTAACATAAGCCAGATACAATTTCCCAAATGGAATATTAGCCAGAATATGAGTATTAGCATCTCTGCCCTTGTTTAAACAAAATATATTCCATGAATCATGATTGTGGGTGAGAGCTTCAGCTAGTGTGAGTCAGTGTAATAGTGACAATACATAGTTCTTGTATAATGCTTTTTACCCATAGATTTCCTTGGGGCAACTGAGTCCCTGTCTAAAAACCTATCCATTTGGCCACACTACATAACTCCATTGAAGCCAATCTCTGTTTTATATCTCATCCAAAATGAAATGGCACATCTGACCACTTCCTGCTGGGGTCAGTTTTCCTTCCTTCTGGCTATACCTGCTGCTGATTGCTACAAGGTCCCAAGAATGATGTTAGTTTAAGGGCTTTGAATTCAAAGTCAATAGCCAGGACACACTAATATTTCTAATTAGATTCAATTATTTTCTCCAAGCGAAAAGATAAGATAGGACTTTCTCTGGGCCACTAAAATTCCTATATTCCATTCTGGCCAGTCTATACCCTGATAGGGATATTTAAGTGTCCTTTCCCCACCAAATCAACTTCCAGTTGAAAAGCCAAATTCAGACAGTGTTGGCCTTCCAAGGTGATGCAAAACAAACCTTTGCATATCTACCTATCCAGAACATGCTTCAGCCAACTCTTTGTTTCGGACCTGTCATAATGGATCAGCTCATTGGTCCATCTGGTTGACTAGCTGATCTTTGAGGGTGGCTGCTACCAGATTCTTCAGAGGAAGAAACTGTGCAGCAGGCAGTTAGGAGATAACTGTCTCTGAGAAGCAGGTTCTCTCTTAACCTCCACTAGTTAGAGGTTAGTTTATTCCAGAAAGCATGAGAGTTTGTAACACTTTGTTATAAAAGATTATTTTCTTAAATCCCTCTAGGTATGTTAGTCATATACATCTATATTACTTAAAGATACTACCAATGTTAGAGGACAGCTCATCACCCCGGCTAATGCTCCCTTTTTTGTGATACAAAATTGGCTTAATTGACATAGTGTTTGTCTTCTACATGCCTGCCAGCCCAGCTGTACAAACTCTGAACCTAATCTTCCCTCCTAAATCAGAATCTCCAATCCCCTAATGATTTTGTTACTCTTCTCTGAACTTCTTTCAGTTTCTTAATACATTGCACAGGACATCACATCACCAGAAATGTTTTGTCCCTGCATAATGTTTTGTTACTTGCATTACCATCAAGCTTGAGCTGCATTCTGTACCAAAAGCACTGTGTTCTCTAGCACTCCAGTGGCATATTTTGTGGCAGCTTCTGATCACCTCAAAACATTCAGTTTTGATTGGATTACATTTTAAAATGGATAATGTAGATCACTACTAAGGCCTTTCAATTCTATTTTATCTTTCCCTATTTTGTTTAAATCATTATGCTGCAGAATTTTTCTTTGAAAATTCACTGCTATTAAGGGTGTCGTGGTAAAGCACAAGATTTGACAATTGACTAGGAAAGGGAGTTCTGTTTTTGGAAAGCGTGAGAGGAAGTTTGAGGGATAAGTGCATTGGCTAGAAGGTTAAAATAAACCACTGTGAAATAACTAGTGATGTTGAAATTTGCATGGCTGAGGTTTCACAATTAAACACATCTCATTGGAGGTAAAAGGGACAGATCATACCTCAGAATTGTTTAAGGCTGTCTGCCAACGCAGGAAACCACTATTGCACCAGCCTATGCTTCTTCAGCTAAAAAGTGTTATTTAAAAGTCTTGGGTTCTGGATCATCCGTCTCCAGCCAGAAGTGGATTCTATGGTGAGTTCTGTAACTAGAGCATTCAGGGCTTTGCCTGCAGGCAAAAACTCCACACTGTAGTATGTCAGAGTGAAGAGTGCCACATTGAGATACTGCAAACTTTACTAGGAACTTGCTTCATTAAGAGAACAGCATCACAGCTGCCAAACATTTCTTCCACGTTAACTACTTATATATTCAATTAGTAGAATTTAAACAACTAGATCCTCAGCATTAATACTTTTCACATCTCTACCTACCCTCTCCAGCACTGAAGATTTGGGTTTATTTTTCCTCGGGTCTATTAGCCTGACATTGTCAAATTCATTCTCATTGTCAAATTCACTCCCGTCTCTGGTTTCTAATTCTTTCTCTAGGTCCATCCACATTATTGATCTACCCCAATCATTTGTGATTTGTACCTCTATCAAGTAGTGATATAAGGACTCAAATTTTCTATAATTTATGTTGGGAAAGGTGCAATTTTTACAGGCACAAGTTTTACCTCCATAAAGAAGAACTGGACCTCAGTGATGTTGAAAATGTAGGAATTCTCCGGGAATTAATTGTGATTTTACTGATTCTAATGGTATTAAGTACTGTTGACTTTTAAAACCAGGTTACTATGGTTATTAAGTGAAAATTTCTATATGAGGCCTAGCGGTCTTCCTCTACAATTCACATGATATATTGTTCGCCTTTGTGAGTGTTCAGTACAGTCCATTTTCTCATTGCAAAATAAGTTCTTGTGCTTGTAGGCAGGAGGAATCCGTCCCTCTAGTATAACAGAACCTCTAGTCAGATTGAAACTAAAGAGAATGGCCTTAGATTTCACCATTCCATAGCTCCTGGAAATAGATGTGGAGGAAAAGTGAATTAAAATAAGATATATTTGTTTAAGTTCTGCCAATCCAATTGTGTTCTGAAGCCTGTGACAGTGAGAAAAATGCTAAAAGAAAAAGGCAGTCACTCATCCAAGCACTTTATTATTGCAGAGCATGTAGGTGAATTTAACCTGCCAATGAAAAATGAAGAATTTGGTGGGTGCATTTTTAGCAGTGACTCCAGAGAGGTCAGGGATGAAATAGCAGCAGGTGGAGGAATGGACATAAATAAAACAGACCTAGTAGCAAAGCAGAGGTTCAGCAGCTGTAGTTGCATACTTGACACGGTCCTCTATGAGATTGTCACTTGCCTGAGGCAAGATTATTTCCACAAGCATCTTATTAAAGTCAGTGTAGCTGGTTGGGTTTTCCTATAGATTTGTCTGGCAATTTGTTTTCAGTAATAGAAACAGATGTTTAGGATTAGGATATACAGAATTCATTGAAGAGTTGGGATAGTAGTTTATTTTAGGTCTCACAAAAGCTACCATCAGTGCTCAAGAAGAGCAACATCCTTAAGATAAATTGGTTGAGCTTTAGAAAATTAGCTGAGATTATTTTTTCTATTCTCTCTCATTCCTAGTTTTTTTCATAGAAGACTGAAAATCTTATTAGATTAGAATCAGAGCATTCTGAAAAATAGGAATAAATATGCTAGGTGACTGCTCAAAGGCAACAGGCCTTTGAGACTGTGTGATGTGACAGACAAAGCTGATCATATTATAAGAGACAGCCTTTCAGAGAAATCAGAGCAATATTTCTTATGTGATGTTTCTGGGCTATAGTGTTCTTTAAAGAAATCACTGGGGTTGTTGGTATATTAATAGCAAAAGACCATTCTTCTAAGAAAGTGTAAAGCAAACATGAGCCTCAAAGTATGGGAATAGTTTACAACATTAGTAGAAATTGCCTTATATGTCAAAGTACAATAATTCACTGTATGCAGTGTAGTTGTAGCAGTGTCCATCCCAAAATATTCAATGTTATCTCACTTACCTTGTCTCTCAAAGTAATCCATAGACTGCTGGATGATGGCCACAAGTGTCAAAACATCTGAGATGGAGAGGCAGTGCGCTACAATTTGGCTGTATGTGACCAACTGAAGGCAAGATAGAGCTTCACCCCCTCAGGGGCAACATGAAAAGACTGTGCTTCAGTGAGCTCCTTTAAGGGATAACATTGAAGATAATACTTTGATATAAAGTCCAGTTCCTTCCTGTGATAGTTTGGTTCTAAGACAGGTATTTCATGTTACTGGAAAGTCATTTTCCAAGTTTCCATTCAGGACACCCAGCACATGCTTCTAGTGGTGGGAGGTCCCACCTAGAATTAGTCAAAACTCAGCATTTCCATGTAATAGGAACTTGACTTTTAGAAAGTTTTGTTCCACTCAGAATGAAAAAGCTTCAACTCCCCTTCCTGCAGTTTCACACCATTTCTCCAGGTCTGCAGCCACTCTCATGCTCCAGGAACCACTGCTGCCTCTCTGACTTGTCCCTCCATCCAGGTTACCAAATGGTTTCCCCTTCTAGTGTTGGAAAGTCTTTCCTCACCAGAAGTCCTAGGCAGTCTTCCCATTCACTGCCCATGGGTGCCACTTCCCCAGTAGCTGGCTAGGGAATTCAGGCCAGCCCTCTATGCTGGGTCCTAGATCAGGGCTCCTCTAATTAGCAATCAAGGTTTGTTCTACTCTGGACCTTGCTACATTTCCCCAAGCAATTTCCTAACCTTTTGGTTCTCCCTTCCTTCTCTTAGTCTTCCAGCTTCACCACTCCCTCATCCTAGGCTGCAGGCTACCCATCCTTATAGCCTCCAAAGACTCCTCCCCTTCTTCCAGGGAGTGATTGCAGTTTTTCCCAGTTGCCTCCTTCTGCTTCCAATTTCCTGCCTCTGTAAATCCAGCCCAGATCATTCCTCATCATCTGGGCTCCTTCACTCAGCCAGGGGATTACTTGGCCACCTAATTCACTTCAGATTCATTTATTTCTTTAAATGAAAACACAGGGTTTAGCAAATATGGACAAGGTAATGATTAATGTGGTTAAATGACAACTAATTATTTAATACCTCTTTTTTAAAAGTTTTCCTTTTATAGGAGTTCAATTGGAAAATTGCTATAGAGCTGCTTGGGCTCCCCTAGATTTTTTCCAGTTGTTTCCTAACGTCAGTGCATCCATACACAGACTTTTCAATGCATAACTTAAATACTAGATTCTTGCACCCAACATATTGATTATGGAAAAATAGCAGAGTCAAGCTTTACTCACAATA
Source organism: Sternotherus odoratus (assembly GCA_032164245.1). NCBI lineage: Eukaryota > Metazoa > Chordata > Testudines > Kinosternidae > Sternotherus > Sternotherus odoratus. The sequence continues at coordinate 51,200,488 of JAVMKO010000008.1, read as the reverse complement.
GGTAACATCTGTCAAAATCTAGTCTGAAAGCAGGCAGCCATTTCCAGTTTTCAGTACATAAGAAGTTGAATATGACTTGACACTCCTGCATTTTAAAATACCATTTCAGAGTTAATAAGTTACTGGTATTACTTACAGGTTTTATTACCCCCATTTAATATTCTTATATTGGGTGCTCGTCATCAATTCCCCAATTCCCCCTTCAAACAAAGAAATCCACAAAAACCACACACACACACACGCACGCACACACACAACATTGGGGTGAAATTTACAACATAAGTTTAAAATTGAAAGGCCTTCTGAAGGTTTGTGCCAAAATCTGTGCAAATGTAAGAGTACAGAAAGATAAGATTTACTGCTTTGTTAGAGGATGTTGTTAGATATACTGCCATATATTCTCTGGGCATACACAAAAATATTGGTTCATAAATATATACCACTTAAAGTCTCAGTTAAAAAGCAACACCATTTCCACTAGCATTAGTGGTTGTTGTAGAATGTTAATGCACACAGAAGTACATGAGGGAATTGTAATAGATAATATTTTCAATGTCTTAGTCTGTCTTCATTTACTTCAGTGCTTTGTCATACTTGTTATACTACAAAGATGTTGCAGAGATTTTTGCAAGCTATTCATGGAGAAAGAAATAAGCACATAGATAGATGTCCTAGCCAATACCTATTCTTTGCCTCTGAAATACTGGAAGTTATTGAAATTGATAGTTTAGTACGTGAACATTAAAACTTTCAATGGGGCACAAACCTTCCACTAAAATTCTACAACGTCAGGTAACGTTTCTTGTTATATAAAAATGCATAATCTTTCTTTAGTTCATGATATCAGCCTACAGAGATAGCTCCTGCTATATTGAAACTATTTTACAGAACAGTTTTGCTTGGCAAGAGAAGTGCAAGGTAACTTAGGTCCATTGTGAATCATCTTTTCTTCTCCCCCTCCCATCATGTTAAGATACTATAATTGCCCGTCTTCACTACCACTTTAATTCGATGTTAATGACGTTAGGTCGAATTAAACGTGTACCTGTCTTCACATACATGCTCTTAATGTCGATGTAAAGGGCTCTCAAGATCGAATTTGGAACTCCAGCCTGACGAGAGAAATAAGGCTAATCTCGACATTCCAAGCTCAACTGTGGGCTAGTGAAGACGGAAACCGACATTAATAGCCTCCAGAGGCTGTCCCACAATGCTCCATTCTGACCGCTCTGGACTGCCTCACTGCTCCACTGTGACCACTCTGCACTGCACTCTGAACTCGCTGCTCTGGCCAGGTAGATAAGACCCGGGAACATTTGAATACCATTTCCTGTTTGGTCAGCGTGGCCAGCTCACCTGAACAGCTCAGTCGCCATTCAGAGCAATCAGCAGCACTAGCCGCCATGCAGAGCTCAGCATCACAAGACTCCATGCAGAGCTCATCTACCCTGGAGACTAGCCAGAGGAGAAGAGCTCCAGCGTGGTCCACTCGTGAGGTGCTGGATCTCATCGCTATCTGGGGAGAGGAATCCGTGATGTTGGAACTACGAAACAACAAACGGAATGCCAACACCTATGGAAGAGTCTCCAAGGCCATGCTAGAAAGGGGCCACAACAGGGACACCACACAGTGCCGCGTGAAAATTAAGGAGCGGAGGCAATCGTTCCAGAAAGCCAAGGAGGCAAACGGACGATCAGGGGGCGCGCCACGGACATGCAGGTTCTACAATGAACTAAATGCGATAACGGGGGGCGCCCCCACCACCATCGCGCCGGTCTGCGTGGACTCCACCGATGGGATCATCGTCAGGGAGGAGACTGATTCAGAGGAGGATGACCATGAAGAAGAGGAAAATCTCACGGAGCAGCAGGAGCCCAGCGGAGAACCCGTGTTCCCAGAGAGCCAGGAGCTGTTTGTCACCCTGGAGCCAGTACCCTTCCAAGCCTCCCAGAGGGGTAAGTGTTTCTTTTTTAAGTGATTACATGACGCGTGATTTTGTAAAGGAAGCATTTATTAATGAGTAACTTGCCCTAAGGACTTAGCGTGCTTTCACTGCTGGTAAATTTCTACTCAAAGAGTTTGTCAATATACTCCGGGATTGACCAGAAGTCCTCCGCGGACATTTCAATGAAGCTATCCAGGAGGTAGCGATGAATCCTCCGCAGCAGATTTCTGGGGAGAGCCGCCTTATGTGGTCCCCCGTGATAGGAGACCATCCCACGCCACGAAAGTAGTAAGTAGTCTGGTATCATTGTGCAGGCTAGCATTGCGGCGTATGGACCAGGACTTTGCATGGAGTCAAGGAGCATGCGCTCTCTATCTCTCCGAGAAATTCTCAGCAAAGTGATGTCATTCATGGTTGCCTGTTTGAAATAGGGACTGCAATTACTAGGGAGATAAAGATTCCCAGCTGCAAAGAACTCTTTTCTGCTAAGGACCGACCAACCGCACCCCCCCCCCCACGAACGCTGACCGCCCCCTCCACCCCCCCCCCCCGCCCGTAGCGGTGGCTAGCAGGGAACCAGAGCAGTCTGCAAGCGGTAGCTTCCGCTTCAGATCCAACGCGAACCAACCCCCCGCCACCCAAGCCCATAGCGGTAGTAGCTAGCAGGGAATCTGAGCAGTCCGCAAGCGGTCTGAAGAGCCCCAAAAGGACCTTAGCCCTTAGCGAGAGATTTTTTGCCATTTGCTTTGCAGTTTGAGGTTTCAGTGGGAGCCAGCCACGCGGTGGGGGGAAGGGGGCGGGGTTACTCTACAGTATGCAAGCGCCACATTTAACTTACCATGGCCGGCTGCACGGTGATTTCAGAAGCCGTCTTGGGCTGAGGCACGCATATGTGTCTGAGATGCTCTGAATTTTCTGTGAGCTAGTCAGTCACTTTTAGGTGTAGAACATGACCTTGTACAGAAATCATATCAGGCCTCTGAATACTGAGGTTGCAAATGGCATAGTACTCCCATTGTGTACCGTCCGAGACTGCATCTGCCTCCTAACCTTGAATGTATCTGTCTCAAAACTTTCAAACTTTCTTTTCCCACCTTCGCCCACAGATGAACAATTATCTCAGAATCCCCCGGCCTGCTCCTCCCGCCGTGCACCGCAGATAAGAAAGCATAAAAAGAAAACGCGAACGCGCGATGAGATGTTCAGTGAACTCGTGGAGAACTCGCGCGCTGAGGCAGCCCGCCAGATGGACTGGAGGGAAAGAATGATAGAGGCAAGGGATCGAGAGAGCGAGGCAAGGGATCGAGAGAGCGAGGCAAGGGATCGAGAGAGGCAGGAATGGAGAGCCGCTGCAGAAAAGAGGGAAGAGCGCGAGGAAAGACGCATGGATGCTTTGCTCCGCATAATGGAGGATCAGAGCGACATGCTGCGATCTCTGGTGGAGCTGCAGCATGCCCAAAGACCACCTCTGCAGCCCCTGTGTAATCACCTCCCCCCCTCCCCAACTCCCATAGCTTCCCAACCCAGACGCGGGGTGAGAACACGGGGGGGCAAGCTCCGTGGGCCGCTCCACTCTACCCCACAAGCCAGCAGAAGCAGCAGCAGGCTGACGTTCTAGGAAAACTTTTAAAAGTTTTTAAAAGCTGCTGTGTCTTGCCCACCCCTCCTCTCCCCCCTTCCCCCCCTCCTCTGTCCGCTCCTCACCCACTGTGACTGCCGGTTTCCCTCCAGGATACCAGGACAGTGATCCCCTGTATTTGTATTTCCGATGAACCAATAAAGGAACCATGATTTTTCAAACAGTGATTTTATTTCCTCTGCAAGCATGGGGAGGGGGGAGGGAAAGAGGGTTCAAGGGCAGGAGGCTTACAGCACAGCAAGGGAGCAGATTCTCAAATGCCATCTCGGGCACTCATAAAACTGTCTTTCAAGGCGTCCCTGAGGCGCACGGCCTCACGGTGTGCTCTTCTACTTTCCCTGCTGTGTGGCTGCTCATAAGTAGCAGAAAGTAAATTTGCCTCTGCCTCCCAGCCCGCCATAAACGTTTCCCCCTTGCTCTCACAGATATTGTGGAGCACAGAGCAAGCAGCAACAACAATGGGGATTTCTCTCTCGCTGATGTCTGAGCGAATCAGTAAGGAACGCCATCTCCCCTTCAGATGGCCAAATGCACACTCTACGGCCATTCTGCACTTGCTCAGCCTGTAGTTGAACAGCTCCTGACCACTGTCCAGGGCTCCTGTGTAGGGCTTCATAAGCCAGGGCATTAGGGGGTAGGCTGGGTCCCCAATGATCACGATCGGCATTTCGACACCCCCCCCCCACGGAAATTTTCTGGTCGGGGAAGAAAGTGCCTTGCTGCAGCTGTCTAAAAACCCTAGAGTTCCTGAACACTCGAGCGTCATGAAGCTTTCCTGGCCACCCCACGTACAGGTCGGTGAAACGTCCCTTGTGGTCAACCACTGCTTGCATGACCATTGAGTAATATCCCTTCCGGTTTCTGTACTCGGCGGCCTCGTGGTCCGGTGCCAGGATAGGGATATGAGTCCCATCTATAGCCCCACCACAGTTAGGGAATCCCATGGCGGCAAAGCCATCTATTGTGGCTTGCAGGTTTCCGAGGTTTATAACCTGGTGTAGCAGCCACTCGACGATTGCCCTGCTTACTTGCATCACAGCAAAGCCCACTGTAGACCTACCCACCCCAAACTGATTCGCCACTGACCGGTAGCTGTCTGGCGTTGCAAGCTTCCAGAGGGCTATCGCCACTCGCTTCTCAACTGTAAGGGACGCTCTCATTTTGGTATTCCTGCGCCGGAGGGCCAGGGACAGCAAGTCACAAAGTTCCATGAACGTGCCCTTTCGCATGCGGAAGTTTCTGAGCCACTGGGAGTCATCCCAGACCCGCAGCACTATGCGGTCCCACCAGTCCGTGCTTGTTTCCCTGGCCCAGAATCGGCGTTCGATGGCATGAGCCTGCCCCATTGCCACCAAATTTGACAGATTGTCAGTCGCCCTACTTCCAAAACTGTCAGTGTCCCTTTCGTCCCCGCTGTGCACGTCCTTGTCCATCTCCTCCTCCTCCTCACTGTCGTCGGGTTCCAGAAAGCGCAGTTCTCCCCGGATCGCATTCCTCCTCTGCAGACGGTGCAGCATGAACTCCGCAACCGTGATCGAGGTCCTCACAACGGCCATTACTGTTTCCGTGGTGTCAGCGGGCTCCATGCTTGCAGTGCTATGGCGTTAGCACGGCGCGGAGAAAGGGTGCGAATTATGGGATGCCTACCTACAGTGCACTGCTCATAATGGGGGTCGGCGGCCCGGAAAAAGGGCGCGAAACTTGGAAATGCCTACCCATAGTGCAGCACTCGAAATGGTGCCTGCTGGGGGATCAGGGAACTGTGGGATAGGTACCCAGAGTGCAACGCTCGCTATGTCGACGCTTGCAAAAGTTGTGAGGACAGACACTGTGGACTTGCTGTGCTTTGCTGTGCCTAGTGAAGACACACAATATCGACTGCATACAGTCGCGTTCACAACATCGAAATAAAGGAAATCGAACTACTGCTGTAGTGAAGACATACCCTAAAACACAACAGTAATATTTCGTTGCTTCCTTTCACAACTTCGAGAGATTTATTCTTAAGAATCAGTGAAGTCAACCCCTTATGTAAGAAAATCTCAGCTTTATTTGCAACTCTCAGCTACATACAGTGGACCAAGATCATTTTCCTCAATGGAGAAACCCACAGGAGAGGAGACAAATTTCACAAGCATAAAATCTGGGTGCCTGTGGATCTAAGTGGGGTGGGGAGAGGCAGGAGCAGCTCCTTCCACCCCAAACTATTCTGCTGGAGCTGTGTTGTCAGGGGGAGGGCAGCCAGCAGGAGCCACAGTTTCACTAGTAGCTAAGTCCCACTGGACTGTGATAGCAGCTATGGAAGTGTCCCCGAGCATTAGTGTTCTTTTTCCCATTGGGTTGGCAGAAGAGAATGCAAAAAAAAAACACAATTCCCAACTTCAGATCCACCCAATCCGACTCCATGCTGAAGACTCTGCGCACCACCATAGGACAAGATTTGCCCTATAGAAATTAAGAACCATTTATTTTTTAACCAAAATTATTCATGTTATTTCAAGTTTGTTTGTGATCTATATCACTGGAGCCTCCCTATTTTTAAGGCCAAACATAGCTCAGCTGCCTCCAGGCACAGCGGAAAAGGAAGAGTGAGCCATGAAGCTTAAATTATACATCTTATTTATTTATACCTCCTTTTCATAAGCATGAGCATCACAAGAAGAAAGCAGAGATGAGACTTGCTTTTCCAGTTTTGTTCAGAGGGAACAAAACAACAAGATGAGAGCTGGCTTAGCTTTTAGGTCACAAAAAATGGTGTTTACACTCAACATCTATTCAGAACCTCATTACTTCAAATGAGCTCCACCTGCATGTTATTATTGGAACTATTACTTTAATATGTTTTAGGAGTAGTTTTCTTTCTTTGAGTAAAGCCTGTGAAATTGTGGGCAAGACCATCTGACATGCACATTTAAATGAAATTCTAGCTTTGTGGATTAGACTAGTGCAATTACAAGTAAAAACCTACACACTAAAAATATAATATCAAATTATGGCTTCACAGGGATGATTACTGTCTAAACTACAGCTTCAGCCCTTGCTTAACTCTCAGGACAAGACAAAAGAGGTTGAAATCATGTATTTTTCTCAAAATTATTCCAAAGAGTTTGTACCAGGATACAGAGGTACCATCTGGGCTCCTGTGCATCAGACAAGAACTCCACTTTCCCTATCCCTTCTCCAGTATGAAGGAAACAGGTATGAGAAACGTTGCTGAAAACTCTGGAAGAGAAGAATGCCTAGGGGAAGAAAAAACTCCCTATGAGAATCAGTGAACTTTTCACAGGAATTTAAAAAAACCTCAAATATTGAAATTTTGTATTGGAATAAAGATGGTTGTAATACAGTGTAGTTGTAGCCGTGTCTGTCCCAGGACACTAGAGACAAGGTGGGTGAGGCAACATCTTTTATTGGATAAACTTCTGGTGGTCCAAGACAAAGATGTTTGTCTTGGACCACCAGAAGTTTATCCAATAAAAGATGTTACTTCACCCATTTTGTCTGTCTAATCACAATGGTTGATAATTTGAGACATTCATGTCAACCCTCCCGCTGCCCCAGAACACTCCTTTTTTCCAAGTAATGTGTACAGCTAGTCAAAATGCGTGGACGTTTGAGATGTTGAACTTACCGTATTTTTCGCCGTATAAGACGCACTTTTTCTTCCCCAAAACGGGGGGGGGAAAGTTGGTGCGTCTTATACGGCGAATATACACACTTTGCCTTTGCCCTTTGCGCGGGGGGGGGGGCGAGGCGAATGACACCAGGGACACGGAGTGGAGCGCCTGGCTAGTCCCAGCTGTACGTGAGGCGCCCGCAGCCCGGCTGGGGCGCGGCGCAGCGACCCACGCGGCTCCGCCAATTTTTTGAGCCTCGTGAGTCCGGTAACTGCCCCCGCGGCACCCCCCTCACCCGGCCGCCCCGACTCCCCTCGTCACCCAATGTCCCTTGGCCCGCGGCTCCCCCGCGCTGCCTTTCACCGGCTCCCCTCGCTTCCCTGTCACCAGACCCCGCTGTGTGCCCCCCCCCCCCGTCAGCACCGCTCCCCCCATCCCCCCTCACCCGGCCGCCCCGGCGCCCCTCGTCACCAAATGTCCCTGGGGCTGCGGCTCCCCCGCGCTGCCTTTCACCGGCTCCCCTCGCTTCCCCCGCGCTGCCTTTCACCGGCTCCCCTCGCTTCCCCCGCGCTGCCTTTCACCGGCTCCCCTCGCTTCCCCCGCGCTGCCTTTCACCGGCTCCCCTCGCTTCCCCCGCGCTGCCTTTCACCGGCTCCCCTCGCTTCCCCTGCGCTGCCTTTCACCGGCTCCCCTCGCTTCCCCTGCGCTGCCTTTCACCGGCTCTCCTCGCTTCCCTGTCACCAGACCCCGCTGTGTGCCCCCCCCCCGTCAGCACCGCTCCCCCCGTTCCCCCTCACCGGCTCTCTGGTCCCCCACCCGGTCCTCCCCCCTCCGCTCCCACCTCAGCAAATCTCCCTCCCCCGGGCTTCACCTCGCCAGGTCCCGCCCTCCGGCTCCCTCCCTCTGCTCCAGAGCTCCTACTCCTCGTTTTCCTTCTTCAGAACCTGAGCTCCCCCGTCACCAGACCCAACCCCCTCAGTTCCCCAGCCCACACTCACCAGAGCCCATCACTCGAGTGCCGCCCGGGGCTTCCCCTTCTTCACTCCACAGTCTGTAGTTTCCCCATCCTCTGCCCCCCCCCGGTGCTCTCCCCTCCCCCAATACTCTGTGTCCTCCCATGGGATTCCCCCCCCCCCCCACTCACCACAGCCTCTGTGTTCCCCCCAGGACTCTGTCGCTCCTCCCCAACAGACCCTCTGTGTCCTCCCCTCCACCCAACCCTCTGTGCCCCTTCTTGGGGCTTCCCCCTCTACTTGACCCTCTGTGCCTCACCCCTCCCCTGTCCTCCCAACCTGATCCTCTGTGACTCCCCTAGGGCACTGTCCCCTCCCCCATACCCAATCCTCTGTGCATCTGTGCCTTCCCCTGGGACTCTTTCCTCCTCCCACCAGACCCTCTGCACCCCTCTTGGGGTACTCTTCCCCCCCCCAACTCTCCTTCCCACCCCAATCCTCTTCCCACCCCCCAGGCTCTCCTGTTCCCCTCACCGATCCTCTCTGCCAACCCCCTCCACTCCACCCGGACTCTCCCTTCCCCCTCATCCGATTCTCTGTGTCATCCCCCTTCGCCCCACTCTGTGACTTCCTTGCGCTCTGCCCCCCCCAACCCTTTGTGCCCCCCAGTGCAAGAGGAATTCTTGGGGTTCGAATAATAACATTACAGCCTTATTTTTGTTACTTTCACTGTTTACTGACTTTACTGACTGTTAATGAGAGTAAAGATAGTTCTTAATATGTTACATGGTTGACATAAAATTGTTCTTAAACTGCTGTTAACTTTATACAGTTGATATAAAATATTTTACTACAGTATTTGGTTCAGAATCTTTTTTTTCTAGATTTTCCTCCTTTAAAATTAGGTGCGTCTTATATGCCGGAGCGTCTTATATGGCGAAAAATACGGTATATAGAGAGCATTTTAATTCCTTCCCCACCCCTCGATACCCCCTTTTTCAGCAGCTCTATTCCCTACCTGAATCCCAGGGCCTGTTGCTATCCTGCTGGGGAATGCTCTTGTTTGTAACTCTTTGGTTTGTTGCTCGAGGGTCATTCCTGCTGAACACACCTTACTGCCTCTTGCTGTGTTCTGATGCTGCTCACTCATCCCACTAGTTTAAAAATAAATTATTCATAGCAGCTTCTATGCGCTGAGCAATCGCTCACACACTCCTGCCGAGAGAGAAAATGTTCAAAGTCCAGCAGTGTTTAAAACAGGACACCACAATTCTCTCAGTAATTTCAGAAGGTGCAATGGGATCTTTTAGCTTCCTCTTTGGATCACCAGAAGGGACATTCATTCACCATCACACATTAAGGTCAACACATCCTTAGGACTGCACTGAAGTGATGTGTGACTTGGATCCATGCCAATCTGGAAAAAGGAGAGTGACACATGGAACCATTTTAATACTGGCTACTTATTAGCACTGTGGTAATCAGCAAAGATATGGGGATTGGACTCCTTATCCCTTAATCTTGGAGGCACACACTTTAAACATACAGTGCCTTTTAGTACTAGAAAAGTGATTTAAGTTAATCCAAATGTTATTTCCTCTGCACTTTCCTAACAAGTTTTTCCACCTTTGTCTGTCCACGCAATTTGTATTACAAGTGCAGAAATTCATTAAAACAGTTTAGCTCCAAATCTGCCAATCAAAATGAGGTAAAATGCTATATAGTGGTTTATATATTTGGATTACTGCCCATTACTGAATGAAAAAAAAATTACTCAGAAGCTAAGGGGAGCTGCAGCATAGAACAGAACCAAACGGTTTATTTAATTTAATGCCCACATTTTCCATCAGCTTTACAAAAATGAGATTACACTACTGTAGCGGCCCCGGGTACTCCAACAGTGTTAACACAAGACAGCATTCTCAGGCATTATTGTAAAGCATTGGCTGTGATGAGCAATGAGAAGTCAGTTCTTATTTATTCTGCTATATGGTCAAATACCTTTCAGATGGCCCAATCTGAAAAACTCAAGTATGTTAGAATATGAAGTATCACCACAAGTTTGGACATCTGACTGAAATATTGCTTTGCAGATTCATTAAAGACAAATTGGTGCCCACCATCAGAACTGCTGTTGTGGATCCCCTGTATTTAGTATCCAAGATCTTAAACTCAGTTCTGGAGAACAACAAAAAGTCAGACTTTAGGATTATTCAAGATCTTCAGAAGTATTGAACTCACCACTAATTTACCATGGCCATATAAAATGAGCTACTTTACTTCAGTTGGAGTATCCATGCAAATAAATTTGGTAAAGGTCATGTGGTCTGGTGCTAAGAAGGGGTGTCTCTCTTTCGTACACACACATGTGCAGAGAATCACTGTATTACAACAAAGCTGTATAACTTCAAGCTCCAAAACAGCCCTCCTTCACACAGTTTCCAGGATCACTTTCTACTTCTGCCTTCTATTATTAGGTCTTCACCCCCTGCATCTTTCAGAAATTTTCATCTTAGCCTTCACATGTTCCACTCCCAGCTCCCTTTTTTCAGAGGACCATCACTGAGGTCACACTAATACCCTGGCTGCTGCTCTTACCAGGTCACCGCCAAGACCTCCTCAGACAGCTTCTGTTTCAGAGCTCTTAAGCACCATTATCCTCTGCATGGAATCATATCAGCCCTAATCCAGCTGAGAGAGCTTTCCCAGACAGCTGCTGTTCTCCCTACACCATCATCATCTGCTCTTTCTGCAAGCACAAAAAACTCTTTATATCCTGTTTCATAGTTTGCTTGCAATCACTTGATTAAGTAGGAAAACCAGAGAGGTGGTAGGTGGAGCCTCAACTTCTCTTACTGGCCTGCCTCTCCTGTGACACCATCCCACTGGTAGTCCTGGGAAGGAATTGTGCTTCAGAGATGCTCCTGAATGGTGGATTGGGTGAAAGTGACAGAGATCCAATCAGTCCCACCTGTTCCCCACTCACCTTCAAGGCAGAGTTGTATGCTCACTTACTTTGGCATGCCTAGACTGAAGGTGTACCTTGGGTCAGAGCAAGGGTCCATGGGGGGAGGGAAGGATAGTTCTAAATCCCTGGTGTGGTGATCCTGGGAGTTTGCAATCCATGCACAGATTTGTTCTTTATAAATCTTCACTTTTAGGCACCTCCCCTCCACAGTAAGGGTGATAAAAAGTCCATCAAAATAGAAAGAGTAAAAACAAAAACAACCCCCGCTCCTCCATTATCCCCCACTTTATTCTGAGACTTATTCCCCTACTTACAAACACTGGTGAAAATGGAGTTCAGTCCTGAAATTTTAACAGTATTTTTTTCCCTTAGAAAGAGAGATCTTAATGTGCTTTTGATTTCCTGTGCATGTCATAAATATAAAGGAAAGGGGACCCACAAAATCAGTGAATATGCCTTTGCCTGGTTGAGAATCTGGTCCAATATCCTAACTGGGAATCAGCTAAGTATGACTATATCTGCTGAAAGTGGCAATGAGAGAGTAATTGCAGTGTCTATGCATTTTTGACTGTGGCCCTCTTATTTTCATTCCTCCTTATGGCTAAAACTAATGAGCCACTGGATCTGTCAGCAGAAGTGACAAATTCCTAAGACAGCCGCTGTTAATTTCTTGAGAGAGCTGAATGTATAAAATAAATGCATTTAAGTACCCAAATTACAGATTTAGGAAGTTGATTGCTATGCATTTTCAATTCTAATTTCATTTTATACCATTCCCGTAGCACATATATCCTATAGAAACATTTTTGTATCCTTTAATAATTAGTTGCATGACATTAGAATTGACATCTTAGAAAGACTTCTATTACCTCAGCTCATTCAGAAACTCTTGTTTTTAAATTGACAATTTGCATTCTTCATCAGGTTACAAATAAATTGCATTTTAAAACTAAAAATATAAGCTGTTTAAAGTAGAGAAAGATAAAACCTCTTACGTGATTTTGTCCATCTCACTGTCAATGAAGCATTCTTCCTAATAGTACAACTTTAATCTTTCAACTTGACTACCTTTGGAAGTAAGGTTAAGCGCACACACATTTGTTTACAGGACTGGTGCCTACTTGTAAATGACTCAAACAAAGCTTCTATCCAAATAGTGTTCCTATTGCTTTTATTGGAAAACTATTACATAGATGAAATGACCATACTTATTATGAAGCAACACTAGTGGCTCCATAGTTAAGTATTTAGTTTCTCATTACTAGCCTCATTTTTATTCCTGTCTTATGTTTCCCAAAGAAACTAATGCCAATGAAACAGTTAATTCTAACCAGAATGGTTAGTGGTGATTGCACATCTAACATAGTGAAGGCTAGTGAAAAATGAGATCAGATCAGAGGCTAAAATAGGGAAAGAACAAATTAAAATGTATTTAGACAAGTTAGCTGTCTTCAAGTCACCAAGACCTGAAGAAATACATCCTAGAATTCTAAAGAAGTTTACTGAGGGGATATCGGAGGCATTAACAATTATTTTCAAGTAGTCAGGGAAGACGAGAGATTTTCAAGAGCACAGGAAAAGGACAACAAAAATGATTAAGGTCTAGAAAACTTGACCTATGAGAGAAGATTTTAAAGAATTGAATTTGTTTAGGTTGGAGAAGAGAAGACTGGGGAGAGGGAGGCCATGCAAATATGTTTCCAGTACGTAAAAGGTTGTTACAAGAAGGAGGAATAAAAATTGTTCTCTTTAACCTCTGAGGATAGGACAAGAAGCAATGGGCTAAAATTGTAGCAAAGGAGGTTTAGGTTGAATATTAGGAAAAACTTTCTGTCCGGGTGGTTAAGCGCTGAAATAAATTTCCTAGCAAGGTTATGGAATCTCCATCCTTGGAGATTTTTAAGAGCAAGTTAGACCTGTCAGGTAGGGTCCTACCATCAGTGCAAGGAACTGGACTATATGACCTCCTGAGGTCCCTTCCAGTCCATGTCATGGCATATGCTCAGCTTGCGATTTTAAAAAGTTACAGTAAGTCTTGGGAACAGTAGCTGGATTCCTGCACTGCCACTAATGGCCCATATGTGTCACTATCATGATTTAACAGGACGATAGGGTTAAGCTTCTGTGCACCAATCAGGTCAGGGTGCATTTGAACTGAGAGGTTCCCCAGTGAGCTTGCCCACTTCATCACTAAGGCTGCATATCTGTCAAGGTCAGTTACTTTGGTAGGATAGGCTCCCCAGAAGCGGCCAGCATGTCCCTGTAGTTCCTAGGCAGAGGGACCAGGGCCTCTGTGCGCTGCCTCTCCTTGTGGGCACCACCCCCGCAGCACTTCCCAGCCAATGGGAGAAGTGGAGCAGGAACACATGGCAGGGATAGTGCATGGAACCCCTCATTGCCTTCCTTCCCCTTAGGAGCTACTGGGACACATGGACCAGGTAAGGAACTTGCCAGTTCCATCAACCCACTCTCCCTCCAGCACCAACAGGGATCTTGGCCCAAACACCACATCTCAGCCCATCCCTCCAGAGCACCCATGGAGGTTCTGGTCTAAGTTTCAGTTAGGGGCATATAGTACAAGTCATTAATTTTTTGTTTAATGCCCATGACTTTTAGTAAAAATAGTGGAGACTAAAATGTAGCTTTATGCATCACATGCAGTATATAAAATAGGGTTAGTCCCATAAAACCTATTCCTCATGCAATTAAAGTGAGAGAGTAAAAAGAGGATGCAAGGTGCTATACAATACAGCCAACTGATAAGGACATGATGATCTTGTGTAAGAAAGCCCACAGCTAAATCAAGCACAATCAAGAGGGACAGAAAACTTTGGGTTCAGGCTGTTGGCATTTATTATTTTGTTAAATATAAAATATGTCCTAAATACAGTACGAGACATAGAAAACTGTTTATAAAGTGTGATGAACATACATTACTGCTCTGGGGTAAGGGAATCAAGACAAGAGTAAAGAAATTCTTGTAAAAATGTGAACTGCAAATCAAGTCAAGGACAATAATAGAAAAGGAATTTGTGGCTAGTTGGGACTCATTTTATGAACTTGTCCAAGTTGTAAAGGTTACTTTTCTGATATTTTTATGCTCACTGTACATAACCAGAAAAGAATTTCTGAATGTAGGGACTGAGCAAGGTGTCTGAAGTTGGTCTCTCAATTTCTGCTGGAATCTAGGTACCCTGAATAGATGACACCATTTGCTTTTAATGGAATAATGTACCTACTCTCCCATTGCCAAATTTCAGCAATACTAGTTTGTGGAAAAGTAAACTAGGGGCATCCCCAAAGCTTATGTCATGCAGCTACACCTACCCATAAGGACACTGGGATAGTTTAAAATCCCTTTGCTCCCTAGATGCGGATGCTGCTGACGACTAGGGCTTGACAGGACCACCTGGATGGCTATATATCTGACTAGGAGATGCAATTTTTTTATATGTACCATACCCTTAAATGGAGAGTCTCCCTTCCTCCTGCAAGGAGAGTAGTGGGGTAGCTATCATTTTGAATTGCAGGATGAGCCACCCACTAACATCCTCTAATACAGCTCAGAAACATACTGTGCCACTTGGGGGCTAGAGGGATGCAAAGGTGGCCTTTTTGGTCCTGTGATTCTGGATTGTGTGCCAGGTCGGCCTCCCAGCAGTCTCGGATCAGCAGGATATAAGGAAGTCCTTCCTGTGCCACCTGTCCCCTAGACATCCTCTTACAATGGTCTCAGTAAAGAGGGTGGAAAGGTATAGGAGCTGCTATGTGGGTTCTGTAGCACTTGAGGAGTTCTCAGACATAGGGGTGATCCTCCTGCTGCTGATGCATCAATCAGCATGGGACTTTGTACTAACAGAGCAAAACAAAGCAGTCACATTGGATCCAATCTATTGGGTTTTTATTTCTTTCTTAGACTCCATGGAGGTTCTTCGTTGCCTTTCTTAATCTGAAGATAAAATAAACTGTACTGAAAAATAACCTCTTCTCTATTTATGTATGGGGAAAAAATAATTGCTGATGCCAGGGCATGCTGGGAGAGAAAGTTTAAGACTGCTCTGAATCCTTTGCTGGTACAACACACACAGTTCTTTTGTACAGTACTGGCATCACCAATTTAAGTATTTTCCCCCCTTTTTTGTTATAATTGGCTTTTTATTTTATTTTCTGAGTGACAAGGACTACATTTTCCTTTCATAGCAATCTCTTACGATGTCCTCAGAGACAGGACAAAATGAACAGAAAGGGGAGGAGAAATTTTGGTCAGAGGCCATTCTAGTGACAGATGAAAAGGATGGCATGAAGAGACCCATGGCTCCCTAGAGTGCATATTTGTTTTATTGGATTTTATTTCTTTGACAATTTATGGAGTATGCTTGCCATTTTTCAACAATTCTTTATTGATCAAAATGTTATAAGTAAACTAGAACAGACTCTTGTACACAGTTCAGCTTCCATGCCCGGATTCCAAAAAGCACTTAAGCACATGCACAATTCCATTCTTATTCAGAACAGCACATAACTGTGTGCTTAAAGATAAACATATGCTTAGTGTTGCAAAAAAGGGAAGCTTTCCTGAACTGGCATCTCTAGTTGTAGATCTAGGATATTTTAGGATTAACATTTGCTACAATACTTAGTTTGTAAGAAGGTAAATTTCACTGAGCTAAAATAACCTCAAAGAATATACAGACAGCACTGTTTGTTATCCCCTTGTATTCTTGAGAGCCGCAGACTGCATTTTATAGTGATGGAAAAGTTACTGAATAGATAATACCATGAACTTTGTACATCTCTTGGCTCTTTCTGTATTAAACATATCATGCCTGAATATGTCTTTTGAAACAGTATAGCTTGGCCATAAGCATTGAACTCAAATCTCACTATTGTGCAGAATGCTGAAGTAGTTTTCTGGTAGAAATTGGTTTTCATCCCAAAGGAAAGTTAATAGTTGCATGTACATGAGGCCGTGCTTCTAGCTCTGGCACTCAAGCCTCACTAGTACTGGTATTGCTATCTTGCCCAACTCCAAGACCTTGTAGTGATATCTCAGAACAGCCCAGCAAATCAAAATTGACATTCTCTACACAGGTGATGGGTGTCAGAGCCAATAGCTAAACCCTCATTTGAGAGATTTTCATAGGAAGATGATTCCTCTATAACAGCTGAACATTCCATTGGCACCCAAGTTTGAATTTATACAGAAAAAAAACTTTAATAATCACGCTATCAGTTGCTGCTGAAGGTATGGAAAGAAAAATACAGTAAAACCTCCATTTAACGGACTAATTCAGGCGAGGGGGTGTCCATTAAATCAAAAATTCCGTTATTTAATTAAAAAAACAAACAAACAAACCACGAGCTGTCGGAGCAGCAGCCCGCCCGCCACAGGGTCGGGGCGGCAGCTCCGCAGCCCGCCCGCTGCCGGGACCCGGGCGGCAGCCGGCAGCCAGCCCGCGAGAAATGGATTTCGGATGCATCAGACTTGCTCAGAAATTTTGTCCGTTGCATCCGAAGTCCGTTAAATCGAAGGTTTACTGTACTTATGTAATGAACCCTTCCGGTTCTCTCATCCTGTTTGTTTTCTCTCTCTCATTTCTCTTTACTACAATTAACAGATATGTTCACTTAGTTCTAAACACTATTAAAGACAGAAGAGACTAATAGGTTTTTTATATTCACAAAGTATCTTGGTGTGATTTTTACTTTTCTGTACTTCAGAGCGCTAGGATTGTGTCTATACTTGTGAGTATATTTGTAGGCATAATGATAGATATGATTAATTATTCAGGTGTGTTGTGATATAATCCCTGGAGCTGCTTACCAAGAATGAATCCCCAGTGTGCTATGCACTAATGAGAGGGAGAGGGAGAGGGAGAGGGAGAGGGAGAGGGAGAGGGAGAGGGAGAGGGAGAGGGAGAGGGAGAGGGAGAGGGAGAGGGAGAGGGAGAGGGAGAGGGAGAGGGAGAGGGAGCAATCAAAATAGATAGCAGGTAAGTGAAAGAAATAGAAGGGGAATTGCAGCACAGTAAAAAATTAATTAGTTTTCCACGGTCATATGAAATGTTTGTAGTAGAGGCAGAAAGTAAACCCAGATTCTCTAAATCCCAGTCCATTGGGTCGTGGGAGGGGAGGGCAGAGAAAAGGGGATTAGATGACACATCAGCATCTGATACATAATGGTCATTGAATCGGATCCTGCAGCCTTACTTGATAAGTAGTGACACTAACTATCAAGGGATTAAAGTGACTAGGTAATAGTGGTGCAGGAAAAGGTTGAGGGATTCAGCCCCTTCATTTTGTTTAAGTTTTTCAATTTCAACATCCCAAGACCCAGTACAAAGTTCAGAATCTCTCAGCAGAACCTGAGGATACTTAGCATATTACAGGATAGAGACCTTGTCAAACTCCTTTTCCCTTAAAAAAAGAAAAAAAATCTAAACTTTTCCCACCTGACCCCTTGTATTGCATGAAGGTACCTAATTACATAGTCCCTGGGACATGAGAACCATGTTTATTTCAAACATCTTGCAGACCATGAGGAACATCGGACAACTATGGACTTGTATCAGGGACAGAAGATGCATAGGTGTGGATATGACATCTATTCATGTCAGAGCTACAATATACACTCAGAATAGCACTCATGACAGATTCTTTCAGGAAAAAGCTATCACTTCCCAATCAACCCATCAGATATGCCACATTCCCAACATGTCAATTATATAGTTCTATGCTCCAACAGAGGGACATAGTAACAAGGACAAAAATAACTTCTTTCAACCACACTTTAGAGGCAATTATAGAATACCAAAACATAAAAATGTAGTGCTGGAAGGGACCTCATGGGTTCATCTAGTCCAGCACCTCTTGTTGAGGCAGGACCAAGTAAACCTATACAATTGCTGACAGGTGTTTGCCTAGCCTGTTCTCAAACCTCTCTCCCCTCCCCTGCCCCTACCCAATGATGGGATTCCACAACCTCTCTTGGAAGATAATTCCAGAGTTAAACAACCTTATATTTAAAAAAATGTCCCTAATATCTAACCTCAAATCTCCTATACTGTAGATTAAGCCCATTACTTCTTGTCCTACCTTCAGTGGACACAGAGAACGGATCACCGTGCTTTTTGTAACATCCCTAAACATATATTTGTAAACGGTCAGGTCCCCTTCCCCCTCAGGTTTCTTTTCTCACAACTAAATAGGACATTTTATAAAAAAGGCTTTCCTCATAGGTCAGGTAAACATTTTATCATTTTTCATAGGCGTACCTGTGTTAGTCTGTATCCACAAAAACAAGGAGGAGTCCATGGTACCTTAAAGACTAACAAATTTAATCGGGCATAAACTTTCATATATAAAAAATCCACTTCTTCAGACTCATGGTGGGTTTTTTACCCAAGAAAGTTTATGCCCAAATAAATCTTAGTCTAAGGTGCAACTGGATTCCTCATTGTTTTTTATCATTTTTGATGCTCTCCTCTGGACACTCTCCAATGTAGTCACAAATCTCTCAAAATGTGGTGCCCAGAAATGGACACGATACTCCACCTGAAGCCTCACGAGTGCTGAGTAGAGTAGGACATTACCTCCTGAGTCTTGCATACAATATTCCTGTTAATATACACCCAGGTTGATATTAGCCTTTTTAGAAACTGCATCACATTGACTCATTTGAATGGTTAAAACTATTAAAACCCTCAGTTGATTTTCAACAGTACCACCACCTAGCCAATTATTCCTCATTTTGTAGTTTACATTTTATTTTTTCTGCTCTAAGTGAACTACTTTGCTCCTCTTATTGAATTTCATCATGTTGATTCCAGATGAATTGTCCAATTTGCCAAGGTTGTTTTGAATTCTAATCCTGTCTTCCAAAGTGCTTGCAGTTCCTTCCAGCTTGGTTTCATCTGCAAATTTAATAAGCAGGCTCTCCACTCTATTATCCAAGTAATTAACAGAAGAATTGATAGTATCAGACCCATAACCAACTTGTGTTGGACCTCAGTAGATATACCCTACTAGTTAAACAGCAAACTATTAATAGCTACTCTGAGAATGGTATGTGTCAGTTTTTCCACTCATTTTATACTAATTTCATCAGGCCACATTTCCATAGTTTACTTTGAGATATTCATTGGGATTGGGTCAAAAGCCTTATTAGAAGTCAAAATATATCATGTTTACAGGTTCCTGCCCTCCTCCATGTCCATTAGGACAGTCGTTTTTTTGTCCCAATATCTGACATAGAATCTCCCAAATAAGAGAATTAGGTTTGTTTGGCATGATTTCTTCTTGACAAAATCCATGTTGACTATTACTCATAAGCCAGTTCCAGGTGCTTACCAATAGATTGTTTAATAATTTGTTCCAGTATTTTTCCAGGCATTGAAGTTATGTTGACTGGTCTATAATCCCCCAAGTCTTCTTTGTTCTTTTGTTAAAAAACTCTGTACCATGTTTTCCCTTCTCCCAGCTCCTGGACCTCGCCCATCCTCATGATTCCTCAAAGAAAATTGCTAACAGTTCAGAGATTGCCTCAGGTAGCTTCCCAAGTACCCTTTGGTGCATTTCATAAGGCACTGCCTGCTTGAATAAATCTAATTTTCCTAAATATCATTTAACCCATTATTGGCTTCTGTCCCTTTCTCCTTGTTAATATTAACTGTATAGAGTATTTTGGTCACTTTTAATCCTTTTAGTGAAAGCTGAAGCAAAGTAGGTATTAGACACTTCACCCTTCTTCATATTGTCTGTAATTAGCTCTCCTTCCCTGCTAAGAGGAGTAACTACACTCTGACAGGTTGGATCACAGAAACCCCCTTGGGGCTGCCAACTGATGTACCAAAACTATTTCTGCCCCTGCTCCCTTGCCCCTAATCACGTTGGGACTCCAAAAATCTTGCCTGGTTTGAGTCAGACTCACCAGCCTGCTGCAAACCCAGACTCAGGTTTGAACCACATTCCCCAACAGCTGTAGGCTCACCTGGAAGCAGATTAAGAAATGTTCCTGTCTTTAACACTCAGATGTTCAACTCCCAATGGGGTCCAAACCCTAAATAAATCTGTTTTACCCTGTATAAAACAGATACATGACAAACTCATAGATTGTTTGCTCTCTAGAACACTGATAGAGAGATATACATGTCTGATTGCCTCACTAGGTACTAATACATACTCCAAATTAATTCATAAGTAAAAAATGATTATATTAAGTACAGAAAGTAGAATTTCAATGGTTCCAAGTAGTAACAGTCAGAACAAAGTGAATTACCAAATAAAATAAAACACACAAATCTCTAATACAGAAATAAAACTGAATACAGATAAAATCCTCACCCTCAGGTATTTCAGTTAGCTTCCTTTTATAAACTAAACTCCCTCTAGTCTGGGTCAAGCTATCACTCACACCCCTTGTAGTCACTGATCCTCTGTTCCAGTTTTTTTCAGGTATCCTTGGGGGTGGAAAGGCTATCCCTTGAGCCAGCTGAAGACAAAATGAAGGGATCTCCCTGGGGTTTTGATAGATTTTCCTTCTCTGGGTGGACACCCGTCATCCCCCCTGTGTAGAATCCAGTTGCAAAATGGAGATTTGAAGTCAGATGCATGTCCATGCATGACTCAGAGCTTGCAGGTAGCAGCAATTGCTCGCATGCTTCCTTGAACGTCCTCAGGTACCAATTCCTCCCTATTGGCCAGAATAGACTCTAAAATGGCTGTATCTGTGGTTACTTCTTCTATCCTTGGGAATAAGTGTCCACCTTCAATATACCAAGAACTATTTGGACATTGTTGGTTTTTTTCTATATTACTTTTTCGATACTGCTGGATAGTTAAAGTGTGCTATTTTTACAAGAACTTGTGTTCTGCATACTTCTGATATTCAGGAAATTCCTTGTCCACCTCTTCCTGATTTGGTGATCTGTAGTAGACTCCTCCCAGGAGATCACCCGGTTTTTATTTTACCTTGTATTTTCACCCAGAAACTTCCAACTGATCTGCCTCTCACCTTCTTCTGGGCTGCACACATGTGTATATGTTCTTGATGTATAATACAACACCTCCTCCCTTAAGTATCCTGTGTCTCCTTCCCAAACAGGTTATACCCCTCTATACCAGTATTCCAGTTATGACATGTATGCCACCAAGTCATTGTGCCACCAATTAAGTCAACATGATTTACTCCTTTTGGTAAGCAGTTTTATCTTTAGAGTAGAATGTTATTACCTAGGAATAGCAGGGAAATAGAAAGAGTGTGGATGCATGATTGGGAGTCATTAACTTAAAAGGCTAGAGACTCATTTAATTGAGCTTGGAGTCCAATCTTACCCTGTTCCCTCAAACATAAAACAGGGAATTCACCAGCTGGAAAAAAAAAGGCCCAAGATTAATCACATCTGCACTAGCTCAAGATGGTTTTTCTACCCAAAACTAAAGGCCATATTAAGCAGCAGATTTCAGCACTGACCAGGCTTTGCATTGCCAAGCTGAAGTTAAAACTGAGAAAGAAACTTTAAAATGGAAAGCGGTAAAGAAAAAACCAAAAACAATAAAGCAAAACTGAAAAAAGTTCATAAGAAATTACAACTTGAACTAAGGAACAGATATGAGGCACTGCCAGAGGCAGAAGAGGGTGGGGACTATTCAGAGACTAATGTGATTCAAGCTGCAGTTGGATATCAACATAGACAGATAGAGTTGGATAAGCCAAGAGATATGGTATCTTATTAAGGAAAGAAAAATCACGGAAAAGGAAAAAAACTTCTGAAATCAAAGACCAATGAAATATTGGAAAAACCAGAAGAGTACAAGTGCAAGTGAAAAGCAAAGTAAGGAAAGGTAACTGGAAATATGTTAAAAACCTTAACAGGTTTTTTAAGCAGTTAAAGCTTGTGCTATAGTAGGAAGTCAGAGAGTTATTCATCAAGTGACTCAAATCCTGGAAGTGGGCCAGTAAAAAAGTCAAGATAGGAAAATGCTTATAGCTGAGGTAAAAAAAAATACAGGTGGGCAGGGCTTTTCAAAAGAGTCCTGAACAGACCCACCCACAGGTACCTCAGCCCCAGAGTTCAATGAAACATGTGAAGATGATCAACACCAGCCCTTTGCCACTTGGTATTCAAGGACTCCCTGGGTCACAGAAATATTCTTCAGATTAAGTCACCATTATCAAGCCTATGTACAGCTATACAAAATGTGCTGCAAGGACGAACAACGAGACAGTTGTTCAGAGTGTACACTGCTGTGAAAACAGGGCTGCAGTCTATCTTCACTGTTTGACATTTCCATAGAATAGATAATGAAGTGCAGCAAACACATACACTACCATAGTATAGTTAGATGGCAAATGCCTAGAAGATCCAGGTTTTGCTGATATTGCCTTAGTAGCATTTCAGGGGTGTTGCTCAATAATAGAAATATTGTGGCGAAAACAGCAGGCCAGGCAGGACTCAATTCGTTAAGATAAAACACGCAGCCTTGAAACCTAGATATCAAGCAGTATCATCATATTAGAAGGCAAAAACATCAAGAAAGTAGAATATTCCATTTACCTGGGCAGCACCATACTAGCCAATGGAGATCTCAAGAAAGCAGTGACAAGGATAGAAAGGCATCCACAGCATTCACTAAACTCAACATATGGAAATCAAAGAAGCAAATGAGCACCAAAACAGAACTGAAAATTTTCAGCTCACCTAATCTCAGTGCTAACGTATGGTAGTGAAACCTGAAGATCTATTAAAATATCCAATAGGTACTTATTTTCAAATGCATTTAGTTTTCTATGGAAGTGTCTCCAGTCATTGCCCAGAATCTAATTTAAGAGACCTGAGAAATGACCAGCTTGTCTCCACTAGAATTAAAAGGAAGCATTCGACATTTATGGAGCATCTATTCCAGATGCCAAGACACAGCCATGAAGCTGTTAAGCAGAAACCAACTGGTGTGAGGAAGTGGGGACAATGAAGAGAAACCTTTAAAAGGAACCCTTTGCAGGGAAGGCAGAACAGACAAACTTAACAGCATAGAGCAGATGAATCCCAAGCTAATGACAGAAAGTGATGGAAGAGACTAGTTCCTGCCTTGAGCACCAACCTGACATGGGAAGGCTGTAATAAAATACTGTAGCATTTCCATACAGTTGCAGAATGCACTCATCTATAAAAGGCAGAAAGTGACTTAAAATAAAAGTATTTAGAATTGGTCATGAAACAACGTGTGTCCTTTTAAAGACGAAAGGCTGAGATTAATTGGGATGATCAAATTATGATCATGAAGTTCTGGAGGGTGGGAGTTGGTGGCAAAAAGGTAGCGGGGGCTCCTCTATGTTATGCCATCTGCCTGTGTGACTAAGTGATATAGCAGTGTGAGATAAAGTAGGTGTTTTCTTTATAAAAAGAAAAACAAAACACACACACCACACACCCAACATTTTTAACAAGGCAAAACTGCATCTTTTACCTCAGAAATGCAAGTTATTGCATAAATGCTACAATTTATGATTTTACAAATTAATACCCCATTTCTGAAAAGTCAAATGATCTCATCTTTTTTCTAATAGAATATCCCAGTTTATAGAAAAGCCCACACTTAAATACAAAAAAGCCTCAGATTTTTCTAAATAAATAGTCAAACTTTCATAAAGGCAAAGCTTTTCTTCTTAAAAACAAACAAACATTAAAACCACAAATAAAAAGGATTTAGTCTACTCATAAAAACTGACTTTCACTAAAGGAAAAATATTTTTTCACAACAATACTCATGTCAAATAAAATGGTTATGAACTCAAAACATTATAGAAACAAGAAACCAATATGATCTTCACAATACTATTTTTACATCTTAAAAATTGCTATTTATCTCTTCATAGGGCCATTAAAAAAAATATTTTTACAGATGACATCACACTTGGCAGAGAAGGGGAAAAAAAGCAGCCACAGAAACATAGTATTGAGTGAGAACTCATTGTTCAAACAAAAAATATCATGTGCTTCTTTAAAAAGGCAGATGAATTCTGGGGATGGAAAACAAAGGTAGTGGACTATCTCATGCCAGCTGCTTAAAGTCTTAGGGGCCCTTATGGCAAATTGGGATTACCTGCATTGCAATAAAGAAACTGTATTTCCAAATGGCATAGTTTCCAACTGCAACAGCCACTTTTACTCATTTTCAGTCACATAATTTGTTATTTTTAGGGTAATAGGAAATAAGCCCTTCACCTTCCTGTAAGTGCTCTTCAGGGTGTGGTGAAAAGGTAGAGGAGATTGTTTCCAGCAGAACAGATGAAGTGTGTCTTTGGAAAAAGAGCTCTGTGCCCAGATTCTCGGTCCCCCATCCTGATTTAGATGCAGAAAAAGAAAATTCTCTCCCCCACCCCCATTCTGTCTTACTCCAAACAAATCTCCATAATGCTGTACAGCTGAACCCCCAACCCTGCTTTAGTGATTCTGTCATTGTTCCAGCCCCACCCTACTCCTCTTGCATTTGCACAACATGCAACAATATGGTCTGTTGCAGGAAAGGCGGGGTTTTGTTTTGTTTTTTTTTCCTTTTAGGCACCTCTCATCCTGTACTCAAGGGAGTGGAGAGAACATTGGGGCCAATCTCTCATCTTGGCTGCTGAAATCCCCCTTCAGATGATGCACACATTAGTCTCTCTCAATACATTGAGTCCTAGTTACCTTCCTAGCAAAGCCAGGGGCAGCATTGCTGTCATCTTATGGTAAAGGAAGGAGAGAAGAGGACATGGAGGGGCATAGACAGTGGAGCACAGCATGTCATAGCACCTGGCCTGAGGCCAAACAGGCAGCACTGTAGTGTGGCATCTTCCCAAATGCCCACTTATGGACTGAGAGGGTCTGCACAACAATTCCCTGTCAGACTCTCCCGCCTCAGGACTCCAAAACTACACTCAAAGGTCAGTCTCACAGGTTCTTCTGACAGGGCTCTGTATGTTTATCAAGAAACAACCAATCACAATGAGATCATGATAAGATAATTGCACTTCATCTCTTCACATGTCTTTTCTCCAAAGCTACTGCCAGGCCCCCTGTCTCTGGCAGCACATTTCTGTTTCAACCCTTCCAGCAACTGGTCTCCTTCCCCTGCCTTCAGCTTCATGATGCTCTTTCTAGGGGAGTCAGATGAGCTCTGCTCAGGTGTGCCTCCTTAGTAACTGGGGTTGACTAAAAGACACAGGATGTTATAGGGAAAAGCCACCCTATTGCAGGCAGGCAGACAGCATTAACTTGATGATGTTGCACACAGCAGCCAACAGCAAAGTTAAAGACTAAAAGTGACTGTCATAGAGCTCACTCACCATGAGGGATGCCTCTTCCTAGCTGCTCTGGGGATTAGCTCCTTCCAGGACAGAGATCCTCCTCTTCTTCACATTCACCCATCCTGCTGCCTCTCTCTGTAACTCTCCTAGTAGCTTGGTCCTCCAGCCAGATCACTGTGGAGGGTAGAGATGGATAGTAGGAGAAAGAACTGTCCCAGACAGTCTTCTGCTCTATTTTCCTGTCTGTGCTACCTGCCAGTGGCTGATGGGGGAACCCAATCCCATCCTCTACACAGGGTTCCAGTCCAGGGACCCTATGTCAAGTGCTGGGGATCTGCTTTCTCCCAGATCCTATTGCTCTTTCCCTACCCTAGATTTTTCCCCCCTATATGTTCTAGTTCTCTGGGTTTACCAACCCCAACTCCCTCCTCCCAGGGAGAAACTGGGGAATGCTTCCCCTATAACCCTTTTCTATTGCCAACTTCCTGTTCCTTCTCAGCTGGCTTGCATCTTCAATCAGTCTTTCAATTTCTGACTCTTCCTGAGGTGCACCCTATCAGGTGCATGATCTCCTTTACTGTGCTCTGCCTCCTGTGGGGTGGACATCCCATCAAAGTGCCCTGAGTCTTTCCTCTGACTCCATGCTCCCCACCTTTTTACTACAGCAGGTGCTGGAAACAGGGTACAATGGCAGACTGTACTCCTGCAGATCTGTACCCCGCCCTCTGTCACGGACCCATAGGATCTTGTCTATGACCAAGTCTTGTGACCAGTCCCTTAGGAGTGACTCCTTTGGTGTGCCAGACCCAACACAGTTTCACAGGGAAATGTCCGTAGCCTCCAAAACTTAAAACTGGGTCTTTGGACACCTGCGATCCCTGTATTGCTCTGTGGGTCCCCTCTCAATGAACATTTGCAGTGATAGCAGGCAGCCTCTTCGGAACAAGGTAGTCACCTGGCACACAGAATCTGAAAGTCCTTAGATTAGCACA
Source organism: Sternotherus odoratus (assembly GCA_032164245.1). Taxonomy (NCBI): domain Eukaryota; kingdom Metazoa; phylum Chordata; order Testudines; family Kinosternidae; genus Sternotherus; species Sternotherus odoratus. Next base: position 51,174,089 of record JAVMKO010000008.1, on the reverse strand, counting down.
GAGAGAGAAAGGGTAAGTCATAGTCCTTCCTGGCTAAGCCAGTACAGTCAGCCACACAGACTGTAGTGATCTCCCTTTGTGGCTCTGTTTCACTTCCTTTGTCCTTAATCCCACTTGAGAGCAACTGAGTCCCTCCAAAAGCCAAATTGTATTCCTGTAGCCTGACACTTTTTGATCCATTGTTTCAATCTGAGCCCTCTGAGCCACTGGTGTTGGGGGGAGGGGGGAGGGGGAAGGGGGCGTGAGAGAGAGAGAGAGAGAGAGAAACAGGAGTACTTGTAGCACCTTAGTGACTAACAAATTTATTTAAGCATAAGCTTTCATGGGCTACAGCCTACTTCATCAGATGCATAGAATGGAACATATAGTAGAAAGATATATATACATACATACAGAGAACTGGAAAAGGTGGAAGTTGCCATACCAACTCTAAGAGGCTAATTATTTAAAACTAGTGTAAAAGCCCATGGACACGGGCCAACAGTAACGAGCCCCCCCCGCTCAGCCCCCCCCACTCCAAGCCCCCCCCCCGCTCAGCCCCCCCAGTACAAGGGCCCCCCTGCTCAGGCCCCCCACTCCAAGCCCCCTCTCCCCCCTCCCCCTCGCTCGGCTCGCCGCCCCCCCTCCCCCTCGCTCAGCTCGCTGCCCCTCTCCCCCCCCTCCCCCTCGCTCGGCTCACTGCCCCCTCTCCCCCCTCTCCCCCTCGCTCGGCTCGCTGCCCCCTCTCCCCCCTCTCCCCCTCGCTCGGCTCGCTGCCCCCTCTCTCCCCCCTTCCCCTCGCTCGGCTCGCTGCCCCCTCTCCCCCCCTCCCCCTCGCTCGGCTCGCTGCCCCCTCTCCCCCCCTCCCCCTCCCCCTCGCTCGGCTCGCTGCCCCCTCTCCCCCTCACTCGGCTCGCTGCCGCCTCCTCCCCCTTGCTCGGTTCGCTGCTGGGCACAGCTGGCCGGGCCTCCACCCCGCCGGCCCAGCGCCCCCTTCCCGTGCCCCGCCCGGCCAGAGCTCCCTACCCACACCTCCTGCGCCCAGCCACCCTCCTGTCCGTGCTCCCCGAGCCTCTGATCCAGACCCTGCTTCCCTCTCGGCGGCACACGCGCGGCAGCCATGTTGTGCTGCTGAACTACACCTCCCAGCATGCCGTTCGTCTGGGCCGTCTCTACTGCGCATGACGGCTTCACACAAACTTCCCTAGTCTTTTATAATATAAGATGAGCTATTATCAGCAGGAGAAAAAAACTTTTGTAGTGATAATGAAGATGGCCCATATCAGAAAGTTGACAAGAAAGTGTGTGTGAGGAATCTCCTTCCTCTTGGCTGCTGATTGCTAGGTGTGAGTGTCCTGGCCATTGGGTTCCCACTGTCATTTTGGGATTCTCCATTGACATGGGTCAGTTTCAGCAAGTTCCAGACAGTTGCTTAATGACCCATTTGTTTGTGACCAGACAGTTACATGTCACAAGCACTTCTTCCTGCCTCTTGCTCTGCTTCAACAGCAGTTTTGATCCTTTTGCACCCTCTGGATAACAATGCAAAGTACAGAGGTAAACCGAGACATGCATGGGAGGCATAAAAATACTGCAGAAAATTCCCACTTCATCCTTCTCAGCCAATACTTAATACATGTGAAATCTATAGAAAAACAATTCCTTATACTTAAAGGTGGGGTTTTCCACAGCACTCATTATTGGCCTAACTCTGCTCCAATTTAAGTCAGTAGTAAAATTCCCATTAATTAAATGGTAGCAGATTTAGGCCAATGATGAGTACTTAAGAAAACCTCACCCTAAAGATCTTGCAATATCAAAAGTAGTATTATAGAACTTTCTGGAGCTATTTCAACATACTGTCTCTGACTTTAATACGGATTTTATATGATTTGCTGTGTTGGGAGGGGTTGTGCATTTACATACAAGGTAGAAGCCTAAATGAATAATTATCAGAGTGGGACATAGCTTAGTGAGATTATTATGCTTTTGCACAGAGGGACCTTTAATTAATATTGGTGAGGGGCAAAGCTGGTGAAGAGGATTTCTGGCTGGAATTAAATTTGCATAGAGAAAGTGGTCGATTCCCTGTAAATGTGCTTTAGTTAACTGAAATCAAAATTCCACAAAAAACTTGTTAGTATAATTGTTTTAATTTTACAGTGCTGCAAGGTGTTGCAGGTGATGATGCAGTAATTACTGTGCAAAGAGCACATTAAGAAACAGCATAATTCAAAATGACTTCATTGTTCCAATTGCTGATTTGAGAATGGAAAATACTCCCCATACTATTATAAATAGCAGAAATGATGGCAAACTTTACAGAAAAAAATACTTGTGATGTTTGCCAATTTCACCGCTCTACAGGTAGTTACATTGTTTAAATAAACCTTCGTAATATGCACCACAAATACAATAATTATGATTGTAGTGGGTATTTATTAGGCACCTAGCCAATGTCTGATGGTTTAGGTACCTCACCCAATTAAAATATTGAGCGTATAAATGTATCAAACCAAACTAACATGCCATGCTAAAGGAATGACGGATTTTAAAATTCTGAAACACTTAAAACTTCTGTGATAGCATCTCAGGTGCCACCCGTGGTTCAGGCAGGGCATGGTAGTGAGTCTTTCCTGACTCACTCTGTTGACTCACTCTGGTCCTGTGGTGATCTTCTGCTACAGGCTTGTCTACATGGTGTATTAGTCCACACCAGAACGGTATAAATTGTAGTACACACTGTCGAGAACACTAACTGGCCTATGGATTCTCCTAGCATGCCGCAAAAGCTCCTTACTGTATGTTAATGTTGTCCTGTTTTGAACAGTATTCTTTTGGGGCCAAGCTCTGATTGGCTGACAGATTCACACAAGAGGGATTTGTATAATTACTTTATGGTTATTTCTCAATAATTGTACAATGACTATGCAAATATATTTATTCTAATTAGCTAATTGTGTATTGACCGTATTCTGGGTTAATGAACTCCCATTGACCTCAGAATTTACTTTCAGCATTAAAGTGTATTCATATATCTGATTTTTGCATCATAACAAGAAGCAACCTTAAGTTATAATTTATCACTAAATTAGGAGACAAAATCCAATGATTGGCTCAGATGGCCTCAAAAAGTTTCCTACTATTACCTTCCAAACATTCCAGTAGGTTTTTGTGACCAAATATTGTTGAGTGTCAGGTTCATGTCATGTCGTCCTTTTACCTATTCATGTAACTGGTTAGGTTCATTAAAGTTGTTCCGTGTGTGTGTCTCTACATAGTGTCACTTTTCATGACTTCCTGTAAAGTATCAGGGGAAATATATTTTTCACTCTCCTTATACTCAAAAATATCTTAATGTTTTGTCTCAATCTTTACAAAAATATTCATTTCTGGGAAGATCCCTGATCCAGAAAAGTACTAATTCTGTTTCTAATTAAAATTTAGACACATATGTAAGAATTTAGGTGAATCAGGGCCTAACTCTAGAAAATTGCAGTGTGAAAGGAGAAAGTTTCAAAAAGCAACAGGAAACAGGGGTTTAGAATGCAAACACACATACAACCTTAAATGGGAGTTGTCTGCTGCTGGGCCATGATTCAACAAAGAACTTAAGTACATGCTTAAATTTGATCATATGCTTAAAATCCATCCCTGTTCAGCAAAGCACTTAAGCATGTTGGTGTGCTTTGACAAATGAAGGTCATCATCAGGTAGTCCTACTAAGGCACTTATAATTGCTGTGTCTAAATACCTGCAGTTTCGGGTAAAAGATAAATGAGGTAGTATTCACCTTTTTTTCTTCCTCCTTCTCTCTGAGACTGACTAGGACACCTGGAATCTTCAAACAGGGCCGGTGACAGAAATTTGGGGGCCCCCTACTCTGATCGTTTGGGGGCCCCCCAGCCCAGCTGGCACTCCCCCCCCCCAGCTGACAGCAGCTGGGGGGCCCCCAGCCCAGCCGCCCCCCCCCCCCAGCCAAGCCGGCACTCCCCCCCCCCCAGCTGACAGCGGCTGGCGGCAGCGCGAGCCCGGGAGCGGCGCGAGCCGCCCTTGCTGCTCCCCCCCCCCCCCCCCGCGCACTTTCTCCCCCGGACTGCGCCGCTGCCGCCGGCCAGGCTCACTGCTCCTGCTGGGGACACGTGCGCTCGTCCGCTCCGGAGGAGAGCCGCGCCGCCTCCCCGCCCCTTCCCCGCTCTCCAGGCCCGGCGACAAGGGGGGATGACTACGGGTACTGCTGTGTACCGGGGCCCCCCTAAAGTCCGGGGCCCGGTACAGCTCTACCCGTAGTACCCCCCTGTCGCCGGCCCTGTCTTCAAAACCTCACTATCCCCAAGTTTGGGAGGCTTGGGAATGATTAGCCTCTAGGGCTGCTGCTAGCAGAAGCACATATGCTGTAATCAGCATCAATAACACAAAGTGTTGCAAGACAAGAACTCTAAAAAACGTTTATTCACTGCCTAATTTTTGATCCATTATGTTCAAGTGGATTCGAAATTAAGAAACTTCACTCACTCTTCTAAACAGTCTTTCTAGCTCATTAGCCTGATGGCCCTGACAAATGATAAATGCTTGCAATATTGCTTATTTTAAGTGTGAACTAGAGAATGGAATATATTGAACAGATTGTTCAAAGAATGATATTATATTAATAGTGTAACATTAGTGGCCCATGTATTTTGATTCTTATGGAGTAATGACAAATAACAACAAAGAATGTTTTAAATTCTGCCAAGATTTTTTGTAATATGACTGTTAGGCTCATTTTTATGGGGGTAACCACATCTATTGAGATAATTATTTCCTAACATCTGGTGCATTATCTGTTTGAACTACTGTCAGTAAAATATTCTGTTTTTCCAAATGCAAATTGCTTTCCGCATGCACCCTGTTTTCTCTGGGGCCTGAAAGACAAAACCCACCTTCCAAAGTCCATCATTGGCTTTAGGCAGTTTCTTGACACTACAGAAGGTGAATGGCGAGTTTTACTGAAGCCTTCCAGCCCTTGATCCCTCTTTGGGCCTCAATAAACTTCATTTATACACACTGGCAAAATATATTTTATAGTTGCAAATACCCATGAAATGAAAGGACAGGTTCTGTGCCAGGTTCTTATCGGTGCTATTTCCACCTTCAGTTGTACAGAACGATGTTTGCTATCACTTATTATACGTGTGTCTAAAACTGGCTCTTGTGCCAAGCGCCAGGCACAACAGAGCTTCATTCGATCGAATCACTCTATCTAAAATTGTCTTGTTTTTTACATGAATGACTGATATGTGTTGAAAAGTCCCCCATTTATGTCAACCTCCATTTATCCAAATACATCCCAGATTGTAACCTCTTCAGGGGCTGCCACTTTCTTTGTGTTTGTACAGCACCTAGCACAACAAGGTCTTAGTTCTGACTAGATCCTCTTGGAATGACTGTAACACAATAATAACGGGCTAGATTTTTTCCAGCTCTGAGAGAGATCGCCAACGAGGCAGTGGAGGTGGGGGGGAATGGAAGTTGCAGGGAGTCTCCCACAAGCCCAAACACATTCACAAACAAACCTGTGCAGGAATAATTCACAATCCTATTAGAAAGTGGAGACACTTTAGGCTAGTCAGACTGCCCACACTAGCTCCCTGAAAGAGAGGGGTGGGAAGAGGACAGGACCAATAACTCTAACTACACGACACCAATCAGTGGAAGCACATGTTGCACTAAATTAGCTCATTGCTAAGCTGCTGCTGACATGTGAACTATTCTAGAGTCCCAGGAGAAATTCTGTCTGTCAGTCAGAAGTTTAACCCATAGAAGCCCACCCCAAGATGATGCAAGTGGCGTAAAAGCCAGAATCTCCTCTCCCACCCCCATTCTCTTAAAAAAAAAACAGTTTTGGCCATCGCTTGGGATTTTATTGAAAATCTCACAATATCTGATGTTGTTCTTAAAGGCTCAGCTGATGGAGTTAAGTAAATTCCAGGGAATCTCAGTTTTTATTTTTAAAACATCTCTAGCCCTCCTAGTTGCGCAAAAAACCTTGGAAATATGACTAAGTCACAAGCTAGCAGGCAAAGAAGCCACAAGATATATTTTGAATACCTTTCCCATATTTTTTTTAATGTTTGGGATTAGCAAATTCATTGCCATTTTACTTTACTGAACTTTAGCCCTCTATCCTGGCTTAACCACCTGACTGAAAAATTATAGTTGTTGCTCCACAACTACATCACCCATATGAAGAAGAAGATCCATTTATTCCATACCAGTCACTACCATACATAGATGTAAAGGAGAAATTAATAGTTGATAAACAGTATTTCTGATGTTGCAACCACATCCAACCCCTCTGCTGATGAACATGCACACAATTTCTGGCACAGTTGTGATACTAGATTCATTTTCTCTTTTGGAGGGCAGACGGTCTCAGAAGAGTAGGGCAATATACAGCATCCCAGGCAGGTTTCAGGTATGTGTGTGAGTGTATGACTTTGTATTAAACATAGAAAAAGAACTTTTCTTTTTTAAATTGGGGAGGAGAGGAAGAAAATATACAGAAGCAGCTTCTTCCCCATGAATGAAATATTAAAAAATACTAAAATAGAGCTCTCCAGAAAAGGCAGGGTAGAAAGTCACTGGAGTTCAATGTAATAGAGTGAAGCATGCCTCTATTAAAACCAAGATATAAAAGTCAAAAGGTTTCGATAAAATAAAATTCTGGCTTATATTCTGTTTGTTTTGTACCGCACAAACACTCTATTCATCTACAGATTTAGTTTAATAACTGTGGGTGTTTTAAAAAAGTAGAGAGTGAACAAGAAAGATTCAAAATCTGAGAAATGTGACAAGACATTTAAAAAGAAAAATATATACAGTATAAATAGATGGCAATTAAATATTCACTGTTGGGTTTTCTTGCTTAATATGAAATCTTTTTGACATTTAAATCACAGTGACTTTAAAAAAATCTCACTAATGCAAAAATACTGACAACATAAGGAGCCAAGAGATTAAGCCTTTTTGCTTTAACTTTAATTACTTTGTCATAATTTCAGTTAAGGGCAAGGCACTTTAGTACGTTATCACAATTCTCCTCCCAAGTGTTTAAAAAGTCAAGTACAGTTTCCTTGGACTACATATGTAGTGTATGAAATATTTAGATGAAAAGTTAGAGCAGAATAGGATGCAGAGAATTTATTATACAGTAGACTCTTGATTATCCAGGATTGGATTAACCAGGATGTCAAAAAAAATATGCGCAACTCGCAGGGCTGGCTCTGGCTTTGCTACTGCCCCAAGCACACACACAAAAAAACCCTACCAGGGCACAGGGAAGCCGGTGAGCCAACACCCCCTCCCCGCCTGCACAGGATGGCTGGTGAATCAACCTCCCACTCCCCATATTTCCTATGGATGGTGATTATTCAGGATTTTATTAACCAGAATTATTTTTCCCCTATCATCCTGGATAATCAAGAGTCTACTGTAGCTGGTATATAGGCACTTTAAGAGGGTGGCAGTATTGCTCACATAAAATGCTTCAATACAAGATTATTATATTTTGGTAAGAAACCAATTGCAATCTAAGTGTCGGTGCTGTATTTTCCTGATAAATTACATGCAGCCTCAAAAACCCAAAATAAACCTCTATGGGGGTTTGGAAGAAAGATGAGTGCAAAAAAGACATTGATAATGAAGAAAAACAAAATTTAAAAAATTGCTGTTGCTGTGTATATGTGCAATTTTCACACACATGGTTAATGTTAATAACACTTTTATTGCATCAGTTTTTTTCAGCATTTAAGTAAAATTCAACTTCTCGAAAGTTCAGTATTCTGGCCCCAAATGGATATCTGGTGACTTGATATTTGGGCCTTTATAAACATTAATGGTGAATGCACCCCAACCAAAGTACCTGCACAAGTCCTATGCACCACTGAAGTGCTATTTTGTGGGCGCAAGTGGAACTGAAGCAGCCATTAGGTCTTAAGCTGATCCTCTGCATAGGGGTGAATTCCCCCCTCTCCCCGCAAAATTGTTTCTCATTTATTTTCCTGAAGCTGTAGACCACATATATGAAGCATAATAATAACAGAGTAAACCAAATTTTAAAAAAGATTAGGTGAGGTGTCACTTGCTCAGCAATTAGAGTTGGACTGCTCTGAATATTAAAAATGTGGATGTGTGTGCTGTGAATACTAGAGACCGAATGTCAGTCAAATCACACTGTGTCCATTGCATCTTGAGATGCCTTGCTAGGAAATTAAAATTACTATAATTATGAAACAAAGATGAAAGGGTCTGATCTGAAGCCCTGTGAAGCAGTAGAAGTATTTCCATTAATTATATTGGGTTTTGGATCAGCCCCTAAACAAAACCCTCTTGAACAGTATCTTCAGTTGTAATCTGCAAAACCAGTCCCCACACCTGCAAGTTTCCTTTATCAACAAGATGACTTCAGAACAGTTCTGGCTAGGACATCATTAGGACTGGCATAAAACCTAAAGAGAAAAACAGAAAGGCATTATCATGTCAACATGTCTTTATCGAAAAAGTATCCCTCAGAGCTTGCCAATGTTCTTAATAATAAACACACACAAAAAGATATTGCTGCATGTGCACAATCTGGCACTGTTGATTTATCCCATCCACAAAACTTTATCTCACTGACTTTTTCTTGTGTTTTCCTGGGGATTTTGTCCTTTTCAGAAAATGGGCAATGTCTTTATTTAATATCTTGAATCCACAAGTCTATTTAATAGTCACTGCAGGTTTGATGAACAACAATCTTTGTTAAGGAGAACACTGATCTTTACATCAAAAAAGTGACCTTTTCTCTCACTAGCATGGGGGTGTGTGGAAGGGGAGAGAAGCAAGGGGAGAAGGAAAGGGGAATGGAAGGAGGAGCAAATCCTGTACTACTTGTGCCAGTTTAGACACGCAGAAATCATTGACGCTCTTATCAAAAGACTAATGGAAATGGAATGTAAAACAAAGGTGTTGACCAGTTTACACACACATCACGGTCCAGTACATGTAAATGACTGTGAGAAAGTCCAGCTGAGTGGTCAATGAAATCATCAGGAAAAAAAATCGTACTGCTAAACCGACATCGTCTAATACATACAATACAGCATAGTGCCTTGTACACATAGTGTAATCCCTACGATACAACAAAGTGCAAAATGATTGCGGGTTAATATCTACAGTCATGTCGCGTATTGAGGGGCTCTCAGATCACTGGAAGCGTGGTAGAACATGGCCAACGTATGTTACGCTTGTAAAAATTCAAGGATCCACCACTTCCTGCTGTGTCTGCGGGCTATTCATGTCGACATATTAAGACAGGCAATCAGGAATGAGCTTTCATTTAATTAATGTCAAATTGCCAAGATGACTATAGGGCTATATACTGAGAGGGACAGCCAGAAGATGAAGAAGGGGGAGCCCTGTGGTTGCTTCCCCCCCCCCCTTGAAAATCTCTACGCACTCAAGAGCCACTATTATGGAAAAGAGAAAAGGAAATTTCCCACTAACCCAGCTCGTGATTTCCATGCAGAGAGCAAGCGGTGCGGGTCTATAGCCACAGCAGAAAATAAGATTACTTGCTTACTTACTTAACGGAGACCAAGACCAGGACAAATGTTTATTCCGTCGATCACCCACCTCAAGTCCCTCCAAGAAACCGATCTCCGGCATTGCCCCCTCCCTCTCCGCCCAAGGAGAGAGGCCAAGATTGAGGACGGGGTGGGTATAGGAGAAAGGGCAAAAGACTTCCTGGGAGCTCATTATCTAGCGTCCCTGTGTGTGGGGGGGGGGGGGGGGATAAACCTCGAAACCCAAAATCAGGCACCTGGGATCAGCAACCAGTCAGCTGGGAAGAGAGGCAGGAGGAGGAGGAGGAGGATCCTTATAGAGGAAGGAGCCTGGCTTAGAACAATAGGGTCTCGGACAGAAGGCTTGGTAAAAGTAGCTGTAGGGAAGGGGGTGGGGGTGCGGTGGGTTAATCTTACCCGCTCCGTACTGTAGCTATCGACTGTAGCGCTGCAGCCGGCGCGGCACGAGGATACGCGAATGGCTCGATCACGCCGGAGGCAGCGGCAAAGAGCCATTTCTCACGAACGCCAAGCACGGCCCATACCCCCCGCCCCGTCCACTCCCTGTCCCCCAAAGGGCCCCCGCAGCCGCCCCCGGCGCGGGGACCCGGCGGAATCAAGCCCATCGCGATTCATGCTCTAAACGGGAGCCGCTGGAGCTGCTGCCGGTCACTTCCCCTTTCTCCAAAAGCGCCGCGCCCCCCGCCCAGCCGCTTTCTGCTCCTTCCTCCCTGCAGCATCTTCTACGCGAGGCTCCTTCTTCTTGCAAATCGCGGTCGATTTTATCAATGGGTTGGTGTGCTTAGTTTCCCCCGCCCTTCCTTATGCCCCCCTTCCCCCATGGTGTTGACTCGCGGGGGTTCAGAGGAAAGCCACGGACTTAACATTCAAGTCCGAATAAACATGAACCACAGCCCGGGGCATCACCAGAGAAGCACAGACCAGTGCAGTATCTCGGAGGTTGCCCCCTCTTGAATTTTCATTGGATCCTCCCCAGCTCTCTAAATCATTCCCGCTGCTATATCTATCAGCATGACTACAGCCTCGCTCACTAGTCCTCTCTGTAGCTCATTGTCTCCACCACATCCTTGTACTCCTCTGGGCAGATTTCTCCGGGCTCCTTCCTCTCGAGCTGGGCTGGCAGAGCCTCTCGCCTTTTTGAACCCGTAGGAAGTCTCACGGTTCGTTATTCTTATTTCTCTCTTTTTCCTGAGGATCATCACAGAACCCACTCCCCGCACCCCCCCTTCTCTTGACATTTGTTTCTTTGGGGGGCTTGGTGGCTCTAGTTCAATCACCTCCACCCCTCCCCCCCCCCCCCCCCACTCACACCCGCACACACCGAGTGGTTTCTTTGACCTGGTGCCGTGCCACCAGGACCTGCTGATTACTTCCAAAGGGCCACCACCCTGCAGATCACTTTTTGAGCTCGCGGCTGAAGATCATGGAATGTCTGCTTGGATTCTGGCTCCGTTTCGCTCACAATCACCTCGCTTCCTGAAATTTCATCCGGTGAGTAAGTTTATTTCCCGCGCGTGCCGTTTTTGACACATTTGACACTAATCAGGAGTCATGTTTAGGTCTCGCCGTTTTAATGCTCCATCCCTACTTGACCACGTCCATTAATGTTACTCACAGCCAGAGGCAGGAAGTTATCACCTGCACCACGATGACACTACATGCCGCTGCTTATTCATCACATTTCATGAATGTTTGAATTTACCTGCCAGCTACATCCCTCGCTCCATTAACCCGTTCCTCAACCTCACGGACACATATACACTGGCACAAGTATGTATTTTGAAAGGACGCATTGTTTCTATTCTATATAGGAGAATTGGTTCCATAGGAATAGTACGGAAAGGGGGATGTCTGAGAAAGTTCATTACTCTTGCTGATCCCCACAGAAGAAAGTGGCTCAGGTCGGTTTGGCTTTCGCTTTATTTTCAATCAACCGGGGAGAGATTCTCAGATCTGATCAAGTACACTCGATGGGTCTTGAAGTTGAAGACGAGGTCTGGAATTTGGGCTTATGGAAAGAAGGCGTAGTTGGAGCATCCCGTGGACACCTCTCTTTCCGTTCATGGCAGAGGAAGGGGATCCGTTGGAATCCTAATAATCCTGGCATAGGGAGAACTCACCTCCTTCCTGCACATCCATTTCCGATCGCCCCTTCCGATTCCACCCCGCCGGCCCCATACCTGTATTTTACTTCAGTGCAGATAGCAGCCCAGGAGCCAGCTGTGCTCTTAATACAACGCACGCACATTTACCTTTTGATCAAGTGAGGACTTTTGCTTTCGCTGGAAACCCCCCCCCCCCCCCATTATAGTATGGAAATAAAAAATGTCAGGTGCCTGCAGGGAGCCATTTGTGGCAGCGTCTTTTAACATTCATGTTTCTTTCACGAGAGATCTAGCCACATTCAATAGTGGAAGCTGGGGTGGGAAATACCTTTCACAGCGAGGTATTGCTTTAGTTCCATTTAACTGTCTAGATGACTTGACTTGAGCTGGGTATGGTACGTGATATGATCATGTCTATCACATTACATGCATGGATCACGGAAGGGACTCAGCTTGTGATCTTAATAGGCAGCTGGGCTGGTGAGAGCGAATGAGGAGTTGATTGAATGTATTGGCTGGTGGATGGGAGAGGAGCGAAAAGATCAGTGTTCTCTCGGTATCCGCTCCTGTCCCCGAGACCCCCGCCCCCTTCCAGTGCTGGATTATCCGGGGAAGGAGGAGTTAAAAAGCCCCTCAGCCTTGGGTTCCAGTTGAGCAAGCCCATTTCCCTTTCAGCTCCTTTCCTCTGAGCTGAACATGGAACCCCTACGCCTAGTCACTTTGCGGTCGCAGTGTGTGACTTTCCGCTTCAGTCTTCCCTCCAGGGGAACCGATCGGGAGCATCATTACTGACCGGTCTCCTTCACCCAGTCAGCCAGGGTTTGTGTAATTAATCAAATCCCATTAGGGACTAGTGACCTGCGCTTCCGCTGCTGCTGCTGGGAAGGATCCTCCACTACCCAACGGGTCAGGAAAGAAACTTTCAGTGCAGTCAGATCCTTTTCCCCATCCCCGATGTAGCCGAATGTCTAGGTAAGTGTATTTCAGAGGCTCTGTCTAATTGCTGTTATTAACTGTATTAATTATTAATAACTAAAAAACCCGAACGGTAAGGTGCAAATTGAGGAGAGGGGATTTCATTTGTGCATCACCTACACGCTGTTAAATGTTTGCACTCTGGAAAGGCGAGTTATATTGCTATTTCCCAGGTGAACGGCACCTTCTGTGCCCCGGGAAGGGGGTGGGCACTGGTTAAGGAACAGCATTAGATCACGTTCAGCTGATGGATGGTGGTTATGCATCGGAAATAAGAACTGACATAGGTTCGGGCCGGTGTGGCTTTTTTTCATACTTTACTGGAGGATAATAATAAAAAAAATCCTTTGCATACAAACACCAAATAAATCAATGCAATTAATGTAGTCTAAATGGGCATTTGCAGCCAGCAAGCATGAGGCATGCTTAATAGAGAAGATTCCCATTAGCCTTAATGCTTCATTTCTAGCGTTCAACAGTTCTAACCAGAGGAAACCCGCTGCTCACCACACCATCAGGATAGATGACTCAGAAAATCTGTAGCCTCGTTCAACAGCCTGACACTTCCCTCTCCCCCGGTCTTGTTTTGTTTTAAAGACATGATAGTGTGTAAGTAAAATTAACTCCCTTAGGGGGAAAGACCTGCAATATCCAGCGTGGTTTCCTTTAAGTTTGCATAATAGCCTTCCTAAATTGCCTTCACTGCCAAAGATCACCAGCGCTATCATCCATCATCATCATCATTATCTCTCCCCGGTAGCTTCATGGACCCTGGGCTCAGTTCCTGTACCAGATCTTCAAATGATTTGGAATCTTCCCCTTGTGAGTGATCATAGACACTAGGGGAGAGGGCTCTTTAGGGGCAATTAGTTGCCTGTCTCCTTTATAAATACGCTTCACAAGCAAACAGGTCTGATCATTAGTCTGCTATTTGACTTCTACTCAACTCTTGAAAGTTTCGCTTTTCTTTCGGGCGGTGCAAGTAGAAGGGAGGAGGGAAGGGCAGAGCCCCGGTAGGGTCCGTCCTTCACCGGCAGAGGGCGCGGTTCCCAGAGTGAAGTGTGTGAGTTACGTTTGTAGCCAGGCGGTGGCAGACTCCTGTAGTCTCCGACGGCTGGAGTCCTCTTTCTCGGAGTCTCTCACCTTAGAGGTCACTTTGCTTTGCATCACTTTGAGGATCACAGAGTGACCTGCCCGATCACCACCTCACCCAAAGAAAAAAGCCTGTTTGAATCATCCAGGGGATTTGTGGCCCGTTATCTCCTCCCCAGAAGATGTATCCATTTGCCTAAGCCTGCCAAATCTACGTGCACCCGAGGTTGACCAGAAAGAGTTAATAAAGATTGCAGGCTGCTCCCAGCATGAATCCTCTATGTACCTCATAGCTATACTAGCCAATCATAGGCAACAGAGGTACGAACTATAGGATGGTGTAAGAAGCAAGGTAAAGAAATTTGGTTGTAAACTGTCACAGCATATTGGAGTACAGGAGTCTGGGCTCTCTTGGCTACTGATCTCTGTGCGCTTTCAGACCATGATGCATTTTAGCAGGTAAGGGTTTCGTTACCAGCAAGCTATACTGTGTCTTATTTCTGCATTCATGCGCATTTTCCATGTACATTTCATTAAGCATTTAATTGCATCCTGCCCTGGATTACTCTTTAACAAACTATTCTGTACCATTTTGTTTTGGTTGATTGCACCATAAAATTGTTACTCTTCTAAAAGGGGGACTGGGGAAAACTGTAATATGATATAATTTAGTGTGGGAGGCATTTCTTAAGGCTGTATTAGTTTAAAATGTTAATGATTTCCTTTAGAGAATAAGTAAGCGTATGGAAAGTGTATTTGTGAAGTACAGTAATTCATGACTGTCATAAAAATATAATGCATCTGCTGAGTGAAAATGTTCTCTGTATAGTATTATCTGCCACAGAGCCACACCAAATAAAGGCCACTTTGAGACAGACTTATAATAAAATTAATCGTTTGTGCACCCTCAGTGAATTAGGGACACAGCTGTTTAGCTGGCTCACGAGTCTAAGAGAAACCATAATATTATTTGCTAGAAACTCTCATGTCTAACTCTTCTTTTAAATGCCACAATAGATAAAGGTTTTTTTAAACAAACAAAATATCTATTTTTTTTAAAAAAAAGAGTGTCATTGGCACACTAATCATATGTGGATAAATGTACATTAACAGTATAAAGAATACCTTCAACATCACAGACTATAGATATTGGAGTTTAGATAGTACTGTCAATGCTCTAACTTCAAAGTGTAGCAGACCCCTATTATTAAAACAAAATAGATCTGGTAGCATAGCTGTATGGTATGATATGAAGAGACCTTGCTTTGAAAATAGAAATGTTTAAATTGTAGTGGAAGAAGCAGTAGTCAGACTCTGTTGTATTGCTCTCTGTTTCAGCAATATCACACTTTCATATACAGACAAGATGAAAAAAAAATCTTGCCCTGAATCATTTTCTCTTTAAATCTTGTATATAAGTTTAGGGGGGATATATTTATGTTATTTCCTGTAGCCTAGGTAAACCCTACAATATACATTTATCAGTACAGTTTCTGTATTTGAAGTGTTCACTCATGAAATGTTGAAGCATTGAGAGTGAAAATGTTAACTAGCAAACATGCAAACAGCAGCTGAACATTTTACAGATCTCACTGCAAAAGGCAGCATTTGTACAACTAACAAACAATCGCAACAACTTGAGAATCTTCGAGCAATATAATCACTGTCTATTCCTCCCCTATTCTTCTTATTAGAGTGCCTCAGTTCTATCATGAAGAATTAAATACACTAGTAATGAACTAGCTGTTCATGCCTACCTGTGTTTGAGAAGTATTTTTTAAAAAAAATATATAAATGGTAGTGACTTTCCACTGCTCTCAAAGTACAGGAGATGCATGTTGACTTTGAAATCAGATTTTTCTATTTGACTTTAATAAGTCTAGACAACATCTATTTTTTTTAATTTAGTGAAAAGAAGTAATGTCCATCTAAAACTAATACAAGCTCATTTTCCTTCACCAATAGTTTTCGCAAATCTAAATGGAAAATTGGGAGAAGATCAAAAATATTGTCAATTTATCAGAAATATCTTAGTTTTCATTTATGAAACAAAGGGGTGGGAATTTCTAAATAGTAGTTTCTGGAAATATTCAAGATTTATCAACTGTCATATGTAATCTGTGCACCCCTTTTTCTATTCCCCCCAAAGATTAATCTCTCTCAAAATCAGAGATAGACATTCAAAACATTATTAACTTATTTTGGGAGTGAAATCACCAGAAGTACAATTTGACAGATGTTTCTGAAATATGCTTTTAGGAAGATCATGTTAAGAAAGACTAGCCCATGTGATTCTTAACATGGGTATCTTCATTTTATGAGACTGACGTTTCACCCCTTCCTGATACCAAACTTTACTATGGACGTGGAATTGTGTGTCTTTGAAATTTTCAACAACAATCCTCCTTTAGAACTTATTGTCTTATTTATTATGTCTGGTCCTCATGAAAGGCCTAGTGTTGCACCATTAAAAATGATGGGACTTTTGTTATTGACTTCAGTGATGGCAGGATCAATCACCAAGAGTATAATCTGGAATAAGAAATGGATTATAATATTACAAAAAACAACCCTCTGGGAACACTATTACATTACATGTTGCATACACACTAGTAGCAGAGGACTTCATTGGAATGAATACTATGAAAAGAGACTAGAAGTGAAGTGTTATGGAACTGGATTTATTGTTTTATGTTACACTGTTAAAATGATGTGTGATACTTTATCATACTTCCATATATAGCAAAAATGTATTCAGAGCCTCATTTTCAAGAGTGCATACCTCCCACTCATCTGCGGGCACCCTCTGAATATCAGGGCATTACATTATAAGGGACATGGAAAATAGTGTAAGTATTACAGTTTTTTAGCTCTGACAATTTAAATAGTCAGATAGATACTGTTTTCCATATACTGGGGTATATCATGACATGTATTTTAAGCAGAACCCTCACTGAAATGACTGGGGAGTTGTACTTAAAACCAGTGGCATCATATGGTCTGTTATCAGAAAGTACCAAGGACATTCACTGGAATGTTGAGGCTTTATGAGTTTAACTAATGCACTTTTCACAAAGACCATAGATTTTTTTTTCCATCTTCAAAGGAAAATTGACCAGGTGATATATACTGTTAGCTCAATTAAGACTATTAAACCACAGTGGTTTCTTTTATAATGAGGTGAGATCCCATGGCTCTTCAGTCAGGTACCTTTGCTGAAGCAGTCACATTAATGGTGATTAGAAAATGCTGCACATTTGCAGTAACACCTTCATTGCCAGACTTATTAGCCACTTAGTTAATGAGAGAAGCAGTTTTGTGACATCATTAATATTTTTACAATATTTATTGTTTGTAGTGAACAAAGTCTTAAATCCAGCACTATTTAGATCATTTTAAGTTCATATTTAAGTTCATAATTAAAAAGAACTATTTTAAGCCATATTAACAGAAGCTGGTTTATATCCCTTTCTTTAAAACCAGCACGTACAAAGCTATATTTACTAATTACACCCAGTACACTGAGCTTGACTGACCGCTAGTAGAGATCGTCTCTAAATTCAAACAAGGGAATTAAAGTGATTCAGTTTTTAACATTAACCAAGTTTTCCATTTAAAATGTCTGTTTATAAAGACCTCTAAACTCACATATAAAATATATACAATTGGTGCTGAATCCTGGTATTACCATTTGAGGTGTCAAGCTGGGAGTGATTTTTTTTTCAAATAAAGTGTGATCAGTAGTTACTAGATCTCTTGAGTAAATATAAGAAGTTATAATTCTTTTCATTTTGTATTTTCAAATTACATTTTTCAAGTCCTTTAGTAAAAAAAAAAAGCTAGAGGGATGATTATATTTTGGAAAAAAAAACATTATATATGCATTTTATAGTCATGAAAGGGGTTGGACAGGCAACCTGCACATCTATTTATCTGCAGAACAGATACAACAGCAGTGCAAGATTCTGCTCACCATTGCACCAGTGCACTTCAACCATCAACTGCAGGGCTCATTTAAAGTTCAATACTGAGAGTGCATCCTTTTTTCCAGTGGAAAACGTGCATGCTCAGCACTTCCTAGGATCAGATCTTACTCCTTAACTCTGTGCTGAGACTTCTAACAAGGATGCCAGTTAGTATCAATTGTATCATTGCTAATATTATGAGAGGAAGACCTGTCCATGAGAGAATGGACTAAGACCACCAACTTTTTCACATACAGTCATTGGATGGTAATATTTTTTATGACTATTGACCTAGGATATGAATTTGAACCATTAGTGACTTAAAGAGACAGTGGTTTTGTATCTCCCAGAGCTATCCAATTACATATATTTTAACAGTTTCCCTCACATTAACTTGAGAGGCAGAAATGGTTCTTTTCATTTATATAGTTATTGATAGGTCAGATAAACTTCTGTAAGCAGGTTTGTCTTGATTAGGGAAAGTCCTTGGAAATAATCTCTCTAATTTATTACAATTAAATTCAAATAAATAAAAAAAAAGTGGTGATAATTTATAATTAAGAAACCCCCACAAACAATAGGGAACATTGTGTCACCTGAATTGTAAGTCCTTGTATCTCATAGAATCATAGAATATTAGGGTTGGAATGGACCTCTGGAGGTCATCGAATCCAACCCCCTGCTTAAAACAGGACCAATCCCCAACTAAATCATTCCATTAATTTTTTTATTATAAAGATTAGAGCTGAAATGTCAGCTTTCAAGTATTAACAGTAAACATTTTTCCATTTGTACTTCTAAATAAAATTGTTTGTTATTTTTACAAGTTGCATCATATTATGGTTGGTAATATTGTTGAACTACAAACTGTTTTAGAACCAACTTACAGATACACTATGCAATTTAAATCCCAACCTTTCTGCCACTACAGATTCTCTTTAATAAATTAAAATTGTTCAAATACACCAGAAAACACAGCATTTTTTCCAGATAAACATGTTTCAGGAACAAGGCTGATTAGGAGCCTGGAATTATATATATATATATATACACACACACACATACACACACTGTAGACTGCTCAATCCACATGACATAATTATGACTTCCAATCAAGCATTGTGTAGCATCATCCTGAGATGCAATTAAGTCCAGCTGACTTGCTGAGATTTGAATCTTTGCTCAGTCAGCCATAAAGTTCCTGTGCTTAGACCCATAAAAAATTAATAACTATAATGTGAACATTTAAGAGCATCTGGACATTACCCATATATTAACTATTGGCTTATAAAAACACCTCCTTCCAGCTAGATCATGTCATTAGTCCTGGAAAAGGAACACAAACAATTCTGGAAATTAGAACAAATTGTGCAGATTACAAATACCTGTATAATAACACCTAGCTGTGATATAGTAGTTTTCACCCATAGATTTTAAAGTACTTTATAAAGGAACTAAGTTTAGCTTTTTGTAGATGGGAAAACCAAGGCACAGATTGTTAAAGTGACTTGTCTAAGATCATCAAACAGACCAGAGGCACAACCAGGCATAGAACCAGGGGAGTGGAGTTACTAGCTGCCACTTTAGGCACCAGAGTCCCAGATATAGACACTGCTGCTCCTAAACCCCACTCAGCTGGTACCAAACACTGTAGGCATTTAAACTAAGTCCAGGTCCACACTTGGGGGTGGGAGGGATGGGGATCGACATAAGATATGCAACTTCAGCTACGCAAATAGTGTAGCTGAAGTTGATGTATCTTAGGTTGACTTACCTCGGCGTCCTAATGGCGGTGAGACAGCCGCTGCTGCTCCCCCATCAACTCTGTTTCTGCCTCTCACAGCGTTGGAGTTCCAGAGTTGATGGGGAGAGTGCTCGGGCATCGATTTATTGCATCTACACTAGACATAATAGATCAATCCCCGATAGATCGATCACTACCCGCCGATCCAGTGGGTAGTGTAGACTCGGCCTAAGTTGTTACTGAAGTTTTCACAGTAAATGTTCCCTACGTTCCCAAAGTTCCTGCCTCACTCTAGGAATCTGGGTGGCTGTCGCTTATCTAAGACCTAGTGGATTCATGAATAAGGAGAAGACAGGAGTTCCTCTATCTACTTCACCTTTAGGGCCAAATCCGTAGGTCTGTTTGTGACTCTAACCCATGAGCTATGCTACATGCTACAATCTGTCCTTTAAGTGTGAGGACTGGCTAGGTATAATGTGATACTGTTCATGAAGAAGAAGCAGAAATTTGGCCCACTGCTTAAGTGATATATGAACCGTGTGGTCAAATTTTCTGCACAACTCTACTGACTTGAGTAGAGTAGAGTTTTACTCATTTACCCCATCAGACAACTGGACCCATAGCCTGTACAGTCAAGTTGTAAATCTGTTATGGACTTTGGAGTGCATTTGAATGAAAGGTGCTATAGAAATGGAACACATGATCTTTCCTATTCTGTTTGATACTGTCATCTTTTAAAATTTTTAACTTATTTGTACATAAAAGAACAAACATTTTAAAAAATATATATATAATGTAATTGGAGTGGTGAAAGAAAAATGAGACATCACTAAGACCTGCACTGCTGTAGAGGACTTCTGGCTGACTTGAATCCTAATGAGAAAGACAGGATTTGACCTGCCTCACCTGAAAATGAAACCAGCCAGACTGAAAGTTTGTGCAGGAAACTTCTAGAGCAGGTAACTTCTCTATGAAAGTATTGGAAGCTGTCTGTTTCCTGAGCCAAGTCACAAGAATTGCCCAAGCAGAGGATCAAACTGAACAACTCAGCAAATAAATAAACAAACAAAAAATAATAATAAAATTAATAATAAATGAATAAAGAGCTACCTACAGGATATGTTGGGGCACCATTAGAATTTAGAAACAAGGGGAACAGGTTAATGGAAGTAAGTGCAATAACATTTGAGAGGGTGGACAATACGAAGAAATTGAAGCCAATGAGCCTTTGGGAATTCAGTATCAGGCAGCCACCACTTAAAGCTTCAATGTAAAAAAGATCTTATTACAATTGATAGAGTGCTCTACTCACTTGGCCCTCTTCCTAAAGCCAGAGAACACCCATATGTCATTATTTTCACTCTCCATTATTTTGAGAGGAATGTTAGCATTTTAGCAGCTACAAGGAAAATTCTATTTTATCTGAGGTGCAGAAGATTCCCTCCCTACCCCAGGATTTGATTCCAAACCTCCAGAGACAGGAACTATAAATAGAGAGAAACAGTTCCTGGGGGAATAAGGTGAACAGCATCATCATCATCATATGTTGCACTTTTATATGGTCTCTTTCATATAATGATCTGAAAGCTCTTTAAAGGTTTTAATTAATTATGCCTCACAACACTCCTGTGAGGAAAGAGTTGTTGTGATTTTATATATGGAAAGTGGAGATAAAGAAAGGTTAAAGGAATTGTCCAAAATTACCCAGTGAGTGAAATGGGTTCTAATCCAGGAGCCTCCTGCTCCAACCACTTTTCTTCCCCTAGAATGGTACCTAGCCATTCTTGGAAAGCTGTTGGTCACCAAAGCTTTTTGCTTTAGGGCTTGATCCAACTCCTATTGCAGTCAGTGGGAGTCTTTCCTTTGACTGCAGTGGGATTTAGAGTGGGCCTTCAGAGTAGAAGGGGTGGAGCTAACACTTTATATATCTGGTCCCCACTTTGAGATGACAGGAATACTTCCTTCAGTTGAAACTGAGCATTCAGTTTAGAAACTAACATGGGTTGAGCAGATGGAGGGGAATAAATAGACCAGAACTGTTTTGTTACTTGGTAGTATGGCTTCTTACATATGCTCATGCTTATGTTTGTGTATGTGTGATTTTCACAGATATGTGATACTCAGTAGGCATGCTGGGCTAGAAAACTCTTGTCTGGGACTGATTATGAAAGAGTTGGATATTAGCCCCATTTTAGCCTGTGGTCTTCTGCAGTGGAGAATATTGCCCCGTCTGGTTTTTAGAAGCTTCCAGCTATCTAAAACTTCCCTGAGTCCGATTTTAAAACAGGTGTTCTACAAAACAAATGAGTGAAAACATCTGTCTACTAATGGAATTTTCTATAATGCTCTTCCCCATAGTAGCCAAGTGCCAACTGTTATAGATTCAGGGTTAGCTGCACTTCGTGCCCCCCTCCTCACTTCCCCTTTGGACAAAAGTCCTGTCCCATTTGCTGGATCAAAAATAAAAGCTCTGTATCAGTTCAAGCTCACCTTTTTATGCCAAAAATCCTTTCGTTGAATCTTTGGAAAACCCAGCCTGAACCAGTATATGCAAACATCCTTGGAGATGGTACTTCTTTGCAGTTGTTTACAATCCCAGGTGTAATCACTACTGTCATAAAGTAGAAACAATCCTATATAACCAATTTATAAATTTAATACAATGATCCCCTAAGATACTGCCTGGGGTTGCAATATCTGTCACATGAACATTGGCTACATATAAGTCTGCATTTGATTCCATTGGTTGAGTGTGCCTTTCAATCTGATAAAATACCAGGCCTGGTGCTGCTGTTCCTGCAGGATAAGTTCCTAGCGAGATGGTGCCATTTCTATTATAAACACCCCAATATCGTTTGAAGTTTTAATTATTATGTGTGGGCCAGAGGTAAGTGTCCTGGTGTAGGCACACAGAGAGTTGCCATGAAGCATTTTCCTCTGCCCTTCTCCAGCTACATAAAGATCTCCACATCAGCACTCCTTGTGCTTAGGCAGGAACTGCCAACCACTACTTCCCATCTAGGGACATAACTGCACCTTCTTTGCACCAGCCTGCAGAGTCAGGGTGCTGCACCACCAGGAGAAATCTTCCTGATTTTAAGGTGTGGTGTAGATTACTCTTCCCAGCCCTGTTCACATGAAGAAGCCTGAGGCGAGAGCTTGCGATTGCCTGTGTCATAATCTTTGTTGGTTCACCTCCTTTGGCAGCATGACTGGACACTGCTTGTTATGCAGGGCCATGGCATAAATGGCAGAATCTAGCCCTTTGCAAGTTTTTCTACAAGAGAGTAAGATGAGAAAGATTTTACATTAGGGACCAAGCACCAAACTCTGAAATATGGATAGAATTTCATACATCTCACAATGCCTAGTACATACACGGAGTTGAGATGGCAATTTCTGTGAGATCCAGTAGAACCACTCCACCTGCATTTGATATCAAAACCTTTTCTCTCCATGCAAAGGGGTCAGTAACTTCAGAAAAAGGTTCTCACATCGCTTAAACACCCGAGGCGTAAAGAATTGCTTTTCTACAAGCAACATCCCCAGTGCCCTTGTGAGCATGAAAAGCTAAATAGAGATTTAATCGGGCATGCCTTTTATGCCTCTTGGAATTTGTGTAAATACAGATCCATAGGGCTTTCCGACTTGCAGCGTGCTGTATGGCTCTAGATCTGATAGTAAGGTATATGCTGGCTCAGTTTCAGCATGACACTGGCAAATATGACAAAAAAGACTTTTGGTTAGTATACACATTCCCTTTAATATGGACATATAGTTTTCCCATAATTTAACTGTGTTTTATCTACCAGATTCTTAAATAGTCATTACTGTAGTATTTAAAAGCCTACATCAATAATGGATTTTATTCTTCAACATCTGTATGAGGTAGGAAAGTATTATTTCCAATGTAAAGATTAAGAGCTGAGGCACTGGGTTGAATACATGAATTTTCCTATTACAGTAGACTCTCGATTATCGAGGATGATAGGGAAAAAAGTAATTCTGGTTAATAAACTCCTGGATAATCACCATCCATAGGAAATATGGGGAGTGGGGGTTGATTCACCAGCCACTCTGCACCAGGGGGAGGGGGTGTTGGTTCACTGGCTGCCCTGCGCCCTGGTAGAGGTTTTGTGTGTGTGTGCTTGGGGCGGCAGCAAAGCTAGAGCCGGCCCTGTGAGTTGCGCATATTTTTTTTGACATCCTGGTTAATCCACATCCTGGTTAATCCAATTCTGGATAATCGAAAGTCTACTGTATACCTAATCAGCTGCAGTTTCTGTAGTGTCTGAGAGATTCAGAACCCTCCTGCGAGATGGAGAAGTGTTTTTGTTTCCATTTTACAGATGTGGGAATTAAGGCACAGGAGAGACTCACTTGAGGTCACAGAGGAAGTCTGTGGCAGAAGAGGGATTTGAATGTAGTCCCAGGTTATTAGCCTATCCAGCGGATCATTCTTCCTGTCCTGACTGTGCTCAGGATTTTCTCAGTTCTCTCAGCACAAGAGAAATGCTTGTCAACTCCATTTACTCCAGACAGATTAGGTGGATTCGATTTCTCTAGCTTTTCTAAGGCTGATTTACCAATTGAGAACTATTTGTCTATCTAGAAGACACAAAACACAGGAAGAAATATCTTGGGCCACCACCAAGTCTCACTCTTCCCATTCACTTCCCACATCTCTTCTTTATTTGGAATATTAACCTACAGGAAAGATCAAACAAGGAACTGATTTCTTTGTCACTATACACTTTACAAAGCAACAGCCTCCTCCACTAAGATGGGAAAATAACTAAAACTGTAATTTGGGGACACTGCATCACATCATCAGCTAAAATACATAAAGACCAATGAGCAGAAGAGAATGAACACAGATGAAGAATACTGAAAGAGTATGAAGGTGCTTGTGATGTGGGGTCTCCACACTGACATCAGAATTCCTAATAGATATCTGACCACGTCCTGCTATCCTGTGGGTCAGACTACAGGCTAATATACTGTTAGACTCTTCAGGGTCAAAGTGAGTGGAGGGAGGGCTTTTCAAAAGTGCTCCGCATTGGCCTACACTCTGCTGCCATGCTTTTGAAACGCCCAGTAAGCAGGTTTAATATACTAGACAAAATTCTTTTGACTGCCCAAACCTGTTTGTGGAAAATTTCCTCTGGCAGACACCCCCTTCAAGCAGCCTCTGTTCCTTTTAGAAACATCACCAAGAATTTATGTTAGGGTTGCATGGGTAGGATACATTCTCGTTCTGCATGGATCATAAGTGGTTTTCCCCCGTACAAAGTCTGTGTCAATCTCAAGAGTCTCATGTTACTCAGCCATCCCTAAGTCAGGATTTATTGTAGCTCTGTCTAAATGAAAGAAAATGATTGGCTGCGGCCAGCCCCAGTAAAAACAACTGACAGAAGTCATGTTTTATCCATCGTAAGCGCCTCTTACTTCTGGCCCAGACATACACAGTGTCCTTCAGTCAGAAAAGCTGCTTCCCTTTCTTCCTCCCGTAACAGAACCCTGTGCTCTGAAATTGTAGGAGAGCGTTCAGGTAGCTATCTCCTGGTCCTCATTAACTTCTTCTTCGCCTCCCAAGTGCATAGTGTCTATACTCCACCCCCTTCCAAACACTTGCTTACACAAAACACAATATCATGCCTTTGACTGTATCAAGCATAGCTTCATTTTGGGAAAGTGTTTACTTCATGGATTCACTGCTTTCCTTCAAGCAACAAATAAACATTGAAGTCAATGGCCAAAATTCCCATATTATTGGATGGTGTATGATACATGCCAGGAGTGTATCTTGTCCTATTTGTTACTCATTCATAAAGAGTTCTGACCCAATCCATGGATATAACATTGAAAGGAAATCTCATAGTTCTCTCTTCTTTTTCTGGGGGTGGGGGGTGGGGATAACTAGCTGAACTTGGCAATAACTAGCTGAACTCATGGCTGGTGTTTTGCTAATGTAGGACAGTGGGTCAGATTATTAAAGCTATTTAGGGACATAAAGATGCAGACATGCACGCAGTAGCTTTTGAATCAATGATAGCCAGGCAGCTAACTTGCTTAGTTACTTGCTTAGTTACTTAGTTACTTAGTTGTAGTATGTGCATTTTTAGGTGCATGTTTGATTATCTTTGGAGATCTAGCCTTGTGTTACTCTCTCAGCTGAAGTGAGCTTTACTGCTCTGTGTTCAAAGGCTCTTGAGAGTGCTTGTTATTAAAAACCTAAGAATGGACAAAATGATTGCCATTTACCATTGTCCCAGATTTCAAACACATCAAGATCCTGCTCTATTAAAGTCAATGGTAAAATTCCCATAGACTTAAATGGGAGCAAAGCCAGAGCTCTAGTGTTATGTGCTTTGGTTATCTTTTGGAAAGACTGCACTGTATTTAAGGCTTCTTTTCTCAGTAGTACAAAAATCTACTTCCAGATTTAAGTTAGTTTAGAGGTGATCCTGACTGGTCAGTGTTTGAACTGTAATCTCTTCTGGGAGAGGAGCAGGCTATTTTCATTGCATGTGAATAGGTATATATGAGGCCCTGTTCTATGACTGGGATCACTAGGTGCGAGTATAATACAAATACATAATGATAATATCTGAAATCACTGAGACCTTTGGCCAACCAGTGGGGTTAACACAATACTCATGGATAAGTGCTTCGTTTTGACCATCTAATTTCCAAACAGATAACTAGTTTGTTTACCCATCTGACTGTGAATATTCCTGTTTGCACTCTCTCTCTCTTTGGATTAGAGCTGAAGGAATTAGGATTCCTCCATTACTGGCGACTGAAGCAGAAACTTGAGCTCAGAAACATTACAATTTTCTAATACAGTAAAACCTCGATTTAACGGACTAATTCGGGTGGGGGGGGTGTCCGTTAAATCAAAATGTCCGTTATTTAATTAAAAAAAAACAACGAGCTGTTGGAGCAGCAGCCCGCCCACCACAGGGCCGGGGCGGCAGCTCCGCAGTCCTCTCGCTGCCGTGACCCAGGCAGCAGCCGGGAGCAGGCAGCCAGCCCGCCCGCCAGCCAGACCTCCCGCTGCCATGACCTGGGCGGCAGCTGAGAGCCGGCAGCCAGCCCTCCTGCTGCCTGGACCCGGGTGGCAGCCGGGAGTCGGCAGCCAGCCCATCCGCTGCTGTGACCCGGGCGGCAGCCAGGAGTCGGCAGCCAGCCCGTGAAAAACGGATTTGGGATGCATCGGACTTGCTCATAAATTTTGTCCGTTGCATCCGAAGTCCGTTAAATCGGGGTCCGTTAAATCGGGGTTTTACTGTATTTGTGCAGTGATGGAAATTATATTTTCTGCTAAATTATATATTATTTGTCCTTTGAAATGCCACATTTATATAAATATATATGAGTAGGACTATATTTCCTTTGTATTTAACCATAGAGGAAACAAAGGGCCAGATCATCTCTACTCCCTCAGCAGAGAAACTTTTTTCCTTTCTCTGCCATTCACTGGGTCCTTCTTTGTCTGCATGGAAGCTACTGTGAAAGGGAGAGTTAAGGCAACTCAAATATTAACTCTCTCCTGTGTGGAGTTCTGGAGGGTGGGCAGGTGATAGTTCCTCAGATTGCCTGGTCCCCTGATCCTCCTCCTCTTTCCTTCCTGTGAGAGATGGCACTCTTTTCTGCTCTGGTGACAGGAGTGCCACATGTGTTGTTTCATGTTTGCACGGGGAGCGAGCCAAAGATGTAGAGGCTGCTAGATAGATTTATTAGCTGAAAAGAGGTGGGGGAAACATATGTAGTCTATCATTACTTTCCATTTTTCCATAGTACTAAAAGACGTGCTACTGCATCCCACTAGGACACTTTACTCCCACTGTTAAGAACTGCACACAGGCAGCCATTTATGGTTAATTAAAAAAAACTTTATTGAACTTATTATGCATGACTACACATTCTTATTCCCCAGGAGATGACAATCTATCTGTAAGCGGGGGAATAGTCCCGCTGTTGTGGGGAACTTTCCTGGCTTCTGCACTACCCCGGTGAAATGGGCTAGCGGAAGGATCTGAGTCCTCGCTCCCAGTTCCTTTACCCAGAGGCCTCCCTGACCTTGGTGGCTCCCCTTCCACTCTCCTGTCTGGTGGAGTCCTCGTAACCCCAACAAGGCTGGGCCCAGGATTTCTGGGGGGCTCAACCCCAAACCGTGCTGTGGTTACCCAGGTCAGAGGCTAGGGTATCCCCACTCCGGGGTGCTCCCTCTGCACTGGGCCCTCTGGCCCACTGATCATTTCATAAAATTTAAAGCAAATACAAATTATTTAATGAACAATTTATCTTAAAAATGAACAAGGAAGAAATAGAACGGTTAAACACATCACCCTGCTCCGTGGCAGGGAGCATCACACACAATGTCTCTGTAGTGTCAGGACAGTTTACAGTCTGTTCCTTGTAGGGCCAGGCCTCCTTCTTAGCTGTGCTGCAGGGTTGCTGTGACTTGGACGCCTCCTCTGGTGGGGTCCACATGCTCCCAGCCTCTGGACGGCTCCAGCCGAGTTCCACCCTCTGTGTCAGCTCCACGCTGCCTCAGCACGACGACTGCTGCTGCTCTGCCTCCAGAACAGCCACTCTGGTCCCTCTGGCTGTTACAGCTCTGCACCCAGCACACGGCTTCTCTGCAGGCAGCCCCTATGTCTCTGCCCCCAGCACTGACCTCTCAGCCTCTGATTCCTGCAGCTGCTCCCAGGGCAGGTCTGTCTCTCTGGGCTGAGCTCTGACTTTGGGGCTGCAGCTCTGCTCCCAGCACAGGGTCTATCTCTCTGGGCTGCTTCCCTAGCCCCTCTGGATCTGGCCCAGCTCTATTCTCCAGCTCAGTTCTGGCCCCTGCTCTCACCTTAGCTCGGCCCCACTCTGTCTGGCCCAGGCAATTCCAGCTCACACAGGGAGGACGGGACCCATTCTGCCCTCCTGACTCCTTGATTAGTCCCCCGGCCTTGTCAGTCAGGCTGTAGTGCTGGCCTCTCCCCATTGCCCCTGGGGACCGCCAGTCTAAGGGTCCTGATTGCCCATTGACCCACCCCCTTTAGGTCCTGGGAGCTAATAATCAAAAGACCCCACTGAGTGTTAGTAAGGGGATAACAGTTCCCTTACATATCTATCTACAGACATACCTCTTTTATAGAATACTTGTAACACTCACAGCCCACCTGACCAAGAAGTCAAGGGTACCATGTTTCGTTAAGGATACCATGAATTTTGGCTTAAGGTGACTTTACATTGTTTCTGTCTTGTGAGAATTTAAGTTGGCGTAATTTGCTTTTTCTTGAAGATGCTGTTTAAGATGTTCCTGCACAAAACAGCCCACTTCTTGGTTACTAGCTGAGATAGCTCCATGCTTTTGCTGTGTACTCTATTCTCATCACATATGAATTATCAATTTGTGTTCTGTAAGTAAAAGAGTCCTTTATGGGCCCAAGAAGACACTTCTATTTTGTTCTGTCTGGGGTATTATCCAGTTTCCTAATGAGTTTTCATGATAGTGTGATATAATTATATGAAATCAGTACATTAAAAACAAAATGTTCATCCCCTGATAAAGGGAAATACCTATGTTGTTTATGGTAACTGGAATTAGTAAAGTTTGTGTTGGTGACAATACCTGTTCTGCACTGGTTGGGATGAGATTCTCAGCTAGTCTAAACTGGCATAGTTCCATATCCTTATGTAACCCTTCTGCCCTTCAGAATTGGCAGCAACAAGGGCCGGGTTCAGTAAATAGGGGTTCCCTCTCAACAATACAATGCAAACTGGCTCGAGCCCCCACCCAGTGACCTGGGAAAATCCTAACACACCCCTGGGCACCTCAATGAGGCAATACTTCCCCTCTTGCAACCACAGATCGGTGTAACAGAAGATCTTTATTAACATGAGGTAAATGACATCACTAAACTGGGAAAAACACCACACCTAGGGTTCATACACCAACCCGTGAGCAAATTTCCCCTCCCCAGCAAGTTTGGGCTGTGCCTCTCCTGTAGGTTCAGGAGTCCAGCAACCCAAACGTCACCCAAAGTCCCACAAGTCCAATAGCCCAAAGTCCCTAGAGTCCAGCAACCCCAAAAGTCACCCAAAGTCCCAAAAGTTCAACAGCCCCAAAGTCTCTGGAGTCCCTGGTCAAAAGTTACTCTGCCGAGTCTTACCTCCCAGGCTGGGTGGAAGTGGAGGGCAGAGTGAAGGGTACCTTCACGAGGTCTGAGGCCGACGGCCCAGTCTCTCCGTGGGGTGCTGGTTGCTCCGCTAGCCGCCCCGCTAACCGACACAGGAACTGCTCTGTCCGTGGCTCGACTCTGCTCTGCCGTCTCAGGAACTGCTCAGGAACTGGTCCACTAGCCGGCACAGGAACTGCTGTCTCAGGAACTGGCTCACTAGCCGCCCTGCTAGCCGACACAGGAACTGCTCTGCTTAGGGCCCCCCACTTAAGATAAAGCTCAATGATTTTCAGGTCTTAAGTGATTTCAGCTCATGGGGGGGGGGGGGGGGGGCTTAGTGCAGAGGCACCACCAGACCCAAAGCAACTTCAGCTCAGTGGGCTGAAGTTAGACTCCTAATGGAAGCAAAAGTCAGCTCTAACATTCCACAGGGGGAGAGAGACCAGGTGCTATAGGCCTGTGAGGCCCTCAGACAAGGCCTTCCCCACAAGGTATAGGAGCCTGTCCACAGCCTCTCTCAATTCAGTGAGTTTTGGAACCCCTGTCCCTTGTCTAGTGAGCGCTACCTAGCTGATGGCGAGTCCCTCCAGCATGCCAAAGGCCAAATCAATGTCCCAACCCCTCATTCACACAAACAGGTCAATCAGCACTGTATCATTCTTGCCCCAATACTACAGAAACTGGGGGTCCCACAGTAGCCAAAGTGATCATTTGGGCTGTTAGAGTGCAGGCCAGGTGCGGTGGGTGTGTCTAAGCAAATCAGGTGTTATTTTCCAAAAGCTACTGCAATTTCTGCAATTCACCACTGGATGTCACCCATACTGACACTGCAAAGTCATTGCAATTCCTGCAATTCACCACCGGATGCCACTCATCCTGACACTGCTTACACTTCAATTTAGACAAGCTGACTAGCTAGCTTTGATATCCCAAGAAGATACTGAGTCAAATTCATTGCCAGGTAACTCCAAGGAGGTCCAACTGGGTTTATACCTATCATGTTCCTTGGATGATACCTGACTGCAAAAGCTAGAAGAGAGAAGGATGAGAACTTTTATTTTTTTATGTGCTTAGCGCCTGCAAGAGGTGGAAGAGTAGAACCCTTCAGTCATGGATCAAATAATTTTTCAAAAATACTTGTGCTCATTTCAGTCATCCCATTCTGGGGCAGCACTTCTGAGAGGCAATATTTTGATTCACTTGCATAGTTATATCACTGTCCTCCTCTAGTTTAAAATCCACGATCCCTATTTTCCAGCAGACCTCCCTGTCTTCACATCCCACACCTCAAATTAACAGGAGTTCCACATTAAACTTAATGCCTCATGGAAGACTCTAGTGAAGCTCTTTGGCAGGGATTCAAACTATGGGCTTTGTGTGCTCTATCAGTCCTGTAACAGTCTTTTAACATTGTTTTCTGAGTGTGTTTTATTTCTAACAGAAACATTTCTTTCCCTGTGTGCCATCCGTCCCAATAAAGAAAGGGTAACTAAAAAATATGAGCATGAGGAATGACAGTCTGTCATAGGGAGATAACTTTTAATGGAAATTAAAAATCTTACCCGTAGTCTCTTTATTTTTCAGTTCCTCACTGTTAAACGTGGAGCAGAGACCTCCTTTACCTTATAGGGATGTTCTGAAGATAAATAAGCAAATTATTTGGAGATAGTCAAATACTACAGTGCCTGGACCATATAAGCTTCTAAATAGATGTAACATAAAATTTACATAATTTGTAAATGTACAATTTTAAAAGCATATATTGTATTTAGCTGTTTATATGAGACTATGGTGTATGTAAGGAGCAAACACATATTTAAACTCCTGTTTTAGACTAAAATATAGATACCCTTTTAAAAAGTGAATTATTTGCATTATAGACTATACCAGGCTCTTCAGTACTGTTATACAGAGCTTTGATTTATGATATTTTGTTGGGTGTAGTGTCATAGCAATTTATAGTACAGGATCCTTTGCCTCACTTATTCAAGAGTATATTAAGGAAATAATATAGGAAAATGCTACAAGTACATAAGTAATCAGTGTTCTAACATTAACTCTACCCTTTTAAACCATAAAGGAACTCAATCAGTCTTCATTATAATTTAATGGTCTGAAAGAAACACCAGAAGAGTAAACTTCTTGTCTTTCATTCTTGCAATTAAAAAAATATTTTTTAATAAAAAGGTAATTTAAAAGGATTCAGTGTCTCAATGTTAGTGGCAAATTGTCACAGGAATTTAGCTGTACAAATCTGTCTTTCTACTCCCATTTGCTGCTGTCTATGATGGGAGACTGTCCTAGGCCTCCAGATGAAGGTAACATAGCTGCCTATGCAACCTATTTTTGTTCTTCACTGCCCATTGGGGAGTTTTGTGATACTTCAGCTCTGTGGGGATAGGGAGGCCAGACTGTCTCTGCTAAAATTACTCTTCTTTGATAGAACATTGCTATCATGTCATCTTTGCTTCGTCTAAATTGGGGCTAAGAGTTAACAGGAAAACATCTAGTAACCAAATGGCCATAGTAGCTTTTGCAGGGTGGGAGGGTCAAGATGCATTGCTATAAACTTTAAGTTTTTCAGTGTCACTTCCATTTCCTTTGGATTTGTCATGCAATTCGCTGAACATCATGTTTAATAGACTTCAGATGGTGGCAGAGAAAAACCACAAATCTGGGGAGAAAACTGCCTTATCTTCTCGTTCAGCACACCGAAATTGGAAGCTTTTGATATGTAAACATCCATGTTGTTAGCCAGGGTTCTTTCAACCCAAAACTTTTTGTAACTTTTACTCTCTGTGATGTGGCGTCAGGAAATAAATCAGGGAAGAGAAAGCCATCCAACTGATTGGCACAAACAGGACAACACAAGAGTGCTTTCACTTAAAGCTAACCTTTACTTAGTCCCAAGTACTTACATATTTGCACAACAGGTTAGTAAAACACCCTCAACCCCCAATAATTACCAAAGCTGAGTGTGGGACTTGAGTGGCACAGCGGCAGCCCGTCTGCTGGTGAGGAACACACGATGCATCCAGAGAGAGGGAGTTCTCCTACCTTAAACTTTTCCTCTTTATTTATACATTAGTAATAAAATCACATCACTTAAAGAAAACTTGTTAAGCAAGCAGTTTCAAGCAAGAGGTTTCCTTCTGGTCATCGATTAACCAGGTGTGTGTTTTTTCAGAGTTTGCATGCCTTGGGGCCCTTAAAATGCATATATTAGCAATTTCAACACAGTTCTTATCAGGAAGGATGTAGGGTCAAGCTGCCCTTTCTGTGGCACCCAACCCCTCCTGCCTTGGTTAAGATAAGCCTGCTGTGTGGCCACTTTACAGCCTGCTGACTTGGCTGCTTTTAACAATAAGCAATAGTGGTTTCAGGCACTTTATTGGTTTGCCAAAATCTCCCGGTATAACATGAGAAACTAAATGAGCTTCCTGAATTCTAAAGGAAAAGGGATTTATAATGCAGTCTGCATTTGGTGACCACGAATCTTCTGCAGTTGCTTAATTTGAAACATGCAAATAGTCTCATTTACTTCACTGAAATTACTCATGCACTTAAAGTTAAGCATGTGTGTGTTTGCAGGATCAGGACTAAACCGGTCAATAGCCATATTCATGCTTTAGATATGGATAGTAAACCTTAACAGTTCCTTTGGTTACATGAACAGGATGATGCTTATATCCTCAGATTATAGGGGCTCATTGGGTCCAAACCTACTACTGCTCCATGTTTGAGCCAATGAGCTTCCTGTAGCTGATGTGTTTATGATCCATACCCATGATTTTCTAGAGTCTTCATTGCTGGGTTTTAGCGGTTGCTGCTGTTTCGGATCAGCATGCCACAAGCTCCTTCGACTGGCTCCTCTCTGATAAGGGACCCTTTTATAATGGACTAATAATTAGAAAATGTGTAACCGCAATACATCTATGTTTTATGAAAACAGACTTCATTTCGGAAATGTTTGTAGCTAAAGGTGTAGGTGTCAATCATCGTACTCCTGGCTAAGATAAAAAGTTCCCAGCAGAGGCCTTCATAAAAATGATTATAACAGCTGCTGTCATACTTAAATATGAATAAAAAGGACATTTTTCTTTGTAAATGCATCCACTAGAAAAAAAATCACAGAACCAGACTCTATTCAATTCCATGCTGATTCACAATGAAGTGACGATAACAACTACATTGTTTTAATGAATCTAAGTGCCTTTGGCCCTCAACACCATAGTATCTATGAGGACCTCACAATCATGAATAGTTTTATCCTCACAAAAACCCTGTGATGAAGGGAGGCATTTTCCTGCTTTACAGATGAGGAACTGAGGCACACAAAATGACTTTTTCATGATCACACTGAAAGTCTTTGGTGGAACCAATAACTGAATTCAGGTTTCCTGAATCCCTCCATTGTTCTGTCCACTGGACCAGTCTTCCTATCTTATATACATGTGTGTTATTGGAACGTTGTATGCCGGTATTAAGAGGTAATAACTCCTCCTTTGCTTGTTTGTAGGGTTTTAGGAAACAAACATACGTTCCTTAGAGGTTTCCATGCAACAGGAAATAGCACAGAATACTGAAAAACTAAACCGTGTGCTGTTAACTAGCCTAGTGGGTTTATGCTAATATAAAAGTGATATAAATAGAGATCACTGTCTCTTTAAGATGAAAGAAAGGAAGCTTGTATCAGTTTCCAAGAAATGACTAGCATGTACTTATCTAATTAACTGTATATTTTGTCTAGGTGTTGAGGGAAAGCTAAGAGAATGAAGACTCTAAGACCACAGTGGAAGCATGATATGGCGATGCAGTGCTGGTGCTGAATTGTTCTCTCTGATGGCTCTATGGGAGTGGATAGCACTGAGTCTTCATTGCTGGGTTTTAGCGGTTGCTGCTGTTTCGGATCAGCATGCCACAAGCTCCTTCGACTGGCTCCTGTCTGATAAGGGACCCTTCCATCGCTCACAGGAATACACAGATTTTGTGGACAGAAGTCGACAGGGATTTAGCACAAGATACAAGATTTACAGGTATGAAGCAAAGGAAAGGCAATTATAGAGATTTCATCCTTAGAAGTTATGCATACATAATACAATTTTGTTTTTTAAGGGAAAGTGTCAGATGTGGGGACAAATTCATAGACAAATTAATTGCTGAAATATTTTTAGGGCCACTTTTGCATTATATATTATGGGAATGCTTGCTTCTGCTGTTTTTGTCTTGTTTTAAGAGATTTTGGTGACTGATAAAGTTGATCTGGAAATAGTTGACAGCAACCATTTGTTCCCAAAATTCCTCGGCTCTCCTCCAAAGTAGCATTAACTCCCAATAATATCCTTAGACATTAATTTCTCTTCCCTACTTGCTGAGGGACAGATCATAGCACCCTTGTTCCCCCAGAATAGTACCTTGCTTCTTGAGTGGTTCCATTGATTGAAACATTGACAAAATATTGACTCAGTAGGGCCAGGATTTCACCCAGCCTCAGTATCGGTAGCTTAAAATGACTTAAAGATTTTAAATATAGGTAGGTCCCTGGTTTAGAAAGTGTCTTTTAATTTTGGATTCTTTATTCCTAAGGAGCTGATTTTCCACAATGTGGAGCACCCTTAGCTGCTATTGACTGGAGCGGTGGGAGCTCAAACCTTCTGAAATCAGGCATTTGGTTGGCCTTATTATGGTTTAATAGGCAAAAACAGAGGCACCCAAAATTAGAGGCCAGTTTTGAAAATGCAGGTTTCACTGCAGAATTGCTTTAGCTGACTGTCTGCAGCCTGCTAGTCCTCCATTCTGCTGAGTCAGTGCTAAGAACTGCATCCCTCTTGTCACTATGACATGGTAAACAATTCAAGCCATACATTAACAAATATTTTATTCTTAAAAAAGAAATGAGAAGTAGAAGGGAGAATACAATGGGATGGTAGAGAGCATATGGGTAAAGGGAAAGAAGGGGAAAAAGGGGGGGGCCCATGAGACAAAGGGAAAAGTACGGAAGTCTGAGAGAAGAGATATTTTTCTCTCTTAATGGTCTGTATATAGCCAAACAGTTTTCCACCAGCCAAGAAAAAGAGGTTCAAAAATACAGTACAGGCCATCTGTCGGCTTCTCCCATAATGCCGCCCCCCTATCCACTTATTCCCATAAAATGGTTTACATAGGTACCTGTTTTGCACAGATTTCTCTGTGGTAGTTTCCAGCTCTTTCGTAAACAGGAAGCAGTGGATTAGGGACAGGGACACGATTATTTATTTATTTTCCTAGGAGTTCAATGAAATTTCTGGTAACTTGTAATAGTTTATTTATTTGGAATTTTGAAGCTGATACTTTTTGTATCTTAAAACACCTTGCCTCTTTTCCTTTCTTTGTGCATGCACCAGAGGGCGCTGTGTTGCAGGTCAATTTTGCTGTTGGATCTCTTGCAGCATAACGAGGGATTTAAAACATTTTGCAATAAAATGTGATTCAGAAATGTGCACTTGTGAAGTAGTCTGTCTCAACAGAATAGTAGCACTCCATATGTACGGCATTTTAAGAGCCAGCCATCAGAGCCAATAATATAAAGTCTGACAGAATGTATTGTATTTGTATTGTTTTCTATTAGTCAACAGTGAACCAACATTATCTTGGTAACAAAATAAAAGAAGTGTTTTATAGTTTAATCCTTTCAATAGGGTCATGGAGAATGTACTATGTCCAACCACCTTTAGGACTACAAGAAGCTGAGGAGGGTTTTTTTTTTTTGGGGGGGGGGAAGGGGGGGGTTCCTCCTCCTCCAAGCCATCATTAAAGAAACACTGTCAAGTCTGGCAGATCTGTAATCAGACCTGTCATATTTGTTTAAGTTTGTGGGTGTATTTACATTGCTCAATCCCTCAGAGAGCAGGATTCGTGTATATTTCAATACCATGCCTACTCCCCTCAAGAAATGTGCAGGCAGGAAAAACAGAGGAATAGAATATTAAATTGCTACTGCTGATCAACAAGAAACAGCACCTTGTGAATATCAATTTCCCAGATAAGAAGCCTAACTATAAGATTCCCATATAAGA
This sequence comes from Sternotherus odoratus, assembly GCA_032164245.1. Lineage (NCBI taxonomy): Eukaryota > Metazoa > Chordata > Testudines > Kinosternidae > Sternotherus > Sternotherus odoratus. The sequence goes on along the minus strand of JAVMKO010000008.1, from coordinate 51,137,388 downwards.
ATACTACCCTCTTAATATCTTGTTCAGAACCAATGTTAAATATGGAAAAATACTGTAAAATATTGGCGAATTTTTAAAAATTAAGGTTGTCTTTAATTCCTATTGATTTTGTATGGACTGTCACAAATAAAGGCATTTGGGGCCTAATTGTTCTTCTCCTACCTGAAAACCCTCTGCATTTTCTGCATGAATGTGTCCGTACTATGTTCAGGGTTAAAGGAAGGTGGTGTCAGCTGCCTTCATTGTATCACATCCACATGGGCCCCAAAAGGCTCTCCAGGGGATTGCTGATGATGGCTGGGGAGGGGATGAAAAGGGCTGAGAAACTGAATTATTTTATGTATGATTCCCTTCTATGCTGGAATCCTTCCCATTGACGACATTGTGGGAGTATTTCTGGCTGGCGTAGCAGTGACGGAATAGGTGGAGTGAATCCAGGCAAATAGTTTGACGTATTCCTTGTGAAGTTCATTTCTTGCCAGAGTCCTCTTTCAGTAGCTCTTTCCACAGGTGAGGGTAATAGAATCCTTGTGTGTTGTGTGGAGCAGCTGCTAGCATATGGAGAGCAGGAGCAGAGACTAAACACCAACCTGTATTTTGGAAGGTAGGTTTCTGCACTGCAGCGACACAATGAGCTGCAGCAGTTCACTTGCTGTCTCTGCAGTCCAGAGCCCCATCAGCCAATATGGAAAGTGACCCGCCTAATCTCTAGAGCCACACCCCACATCCTTACACAACAAGTGCTCTGCTCAGTTATTGTCTAATCAGCAATAGCCTAAAGCTGACAAGATTCTCATATAAATACATATAAATAAAATAATCATAGTAAAAGTGTTCAGCTTCTGGAAACCTTCATTCTGTGACATATTTAACTACTCTTCAAAAATGTATTGCTGATGGTGCCTATTTTTTTATTTTGTGTGTGTTTCGATGGTGTTTGACCAAGAGGAGACCATAACATATGGTTTTTGCTTTCCAAAGCAGAAAAATTATGCTATGACTAAAATTCTATTCTGTTTCCCATGGGATATTTTTGCTTTAGCAGCCTCAGGAAATGCAGGGAGAATTTAGAATAAATAAAAATTCAGTTAAATAATTAATTTCCACATTTGTATATTTCAGTGTAGTATTTTCTATTACAATCATGTTCAGAATAAAAAGAGATCATTCATTTGATCTTGTTGTAGATCATCACTCTCTAGCATATTCCTGGCTTTCTTTACAGATATAGACTAACACGGCTGCTATTCTTGAACCTAGCATTTTACTGTTTCTGTAAATATGCATTAAATGGCTTTATTTAAAGACACAATCCTGTATTATTAAAACCAGTGGAAGTTTTTCCATGGACTTGAATGGGAGCAGGATCATGCCCTAAATGCCCAACAAAAATACAGAATTATTAAAAGCCAGACAAAATAATAGACCACTGATGTGTCAAATACCAAGAAGAATGGTATTTTACTATGTCTAGTGGTATCAGCTTGATTGCTATGCTGAATGGGGGAGCTCTGTGGGAGCATTTTGCAGCTGCCTGATAACTATTCCCTGACAACAATGTTATACAACTGAACTCAAGAATATTTATTGACTAAGAATCTCCAGTTCTAACTGGACAAGTTAGATTTGTTTGAAAACCATCATTCTCATGTCAGAGGATAGATCAAGTTTAGATGTTTTGTCTAGGCACATTTGCCTAGATATAAATCCAAGCCCACAATATGATCTAACTTCCTTGAGTTTCCATTACTTTAATTTTCATTATCCCCCGGGTTCCAAAACTACATAATCTACCTACATTTTAGAAAGTCATGGTCTGGGTTAAAACACTTATCAATATCTCCAGACCCATACGCTCTAAATTCTACAGATACAAACAACAAGATTCTATGCTGATGTTCCGAATTTCTCCCTATTTCCTAATGTTGTTTGTATGTCCATGTAGTAGAGACAGAACGAATCATGTTGCACAAGCACTCTCTTGTCACTATAAACGAGCATTCACCTTGCCGTGAAAGTTACTGGATGGTATAAATAGTAGAAATAAAGTCAAAGATTGGTATTGTGCAAGTGGTGCATATTAATTGAATCCATTTTTTATGGAAGGTTCCTAACCTAAGCAGAACAGGCACATTTCTGAAGGAAAAAGGTGCAACTTCTCCCACCTCCTTATTTAGGTTTCAGAGAGTATAACGGCCAGTGATTATAAAATGGGTATGTGAAGTAGGGAAGAACAGTGGTGCTTGGCTAGTTGTTATATTTTAGTCCATTAACTAACAATTATCTCTGTGTGTGTACATAGGCAAGTGATCTGATTCTGCAAAAATACAGAATCAGATCACTTTCAACTCCCTCAACAACAGGACAGGGCTGGAAGCTAGTATATATGTAATTGGCTGTATTCTGTTGGTTATGGGAACCAGAGAACAATACAGTATTACAACTAATGTTATAGACTGTACCACTAAAAAGTAGTCATTTTCTGCATTGCTGTATGACATTCTCTATAATTTCCAACAGAAATTTCCACACATGCCATGGACAATTTTTACTACTTCAGAGGGTGAATCTGTTTTATTTTATTTTTGTGTGTGGAATTCACTACAATTACCGTATTTTTCGCCATATAAGATGCTCCGGCATATAAGACACACCTAATTTTAAAGGAGGAAAATCTAGAAAAAAAAGATTCTGAACCAAATACTGTAGTAAAATATTTTAGTCAGAGTTAGAGAAAGGGGTCCTGGTGACGGGCAACATGGGGGGAGAGGATCTGGTATGGAGGGAGCACAGAGGATTGGTTGATGGGGGAGAAAGTGCACTGGGGGGCACAAAGGGTTGGGGGGCAGAGCGCAAGGAAGTCACAGAGTGGGGCGAAGGGGGATGACACAGAGGGGGAAGGGAGAGTCCGGGTGGAGTGGAGGGGGTTGGCAGAGAGGATCGGTGAGGGGAACAGGAGAGCCTGGGGGGTGGGAAGAGGATTGGGGTGGGAAGGAGAGTCGGGGGGGGAAGAGCACCCCAAGAGGGGTGCAGAGGGTCTGGTGGGAGGAGCAAAGAGTCCCAGGGGAAGGCACAGATGCACAGAGGATTGGGTATGGGGGAGGGGACAGTGCCCTAGGGAAGTCACAGAGGATCAGGTTGGGAGGACGGGGGCGGGGGCACAGAGGGTCAAGTGGAGGGGGAAGCCCCAAGAAGGGGCACAGAGGGTTGGGTGGAGGGGAGGACACAGAGGGTCTGTTGGGGAGGAGCGACAGAGTCCTGGGGGGGGAACACAGATGATGTGGTGAGGGGGGGGGGAAGGCGAATCCCATGAGAGGACACAGAGTATTGGGGGAGGGGAGAGCACCCCGGGGGGGGGCAGAGGATGGGGGAACTACAGACTGTAGAGTGAAGAAGGGGAAGCCCCGGGGGGCACAAGAGTGACGGTCCTGGTGAGCGTGGGCTGGGGAACCGAGGGGGTTGGGTCTGGTGACAGGGGAGCTCAGGTTCTGAAGAAGGAAAATGAGGAGTAGGAGCTCTGGAGCAGAGGGAGGGAGCCGGAGGGCGGGACCTGGCAAGGTGAAGCCTGGGGGAGGAAGATTTGCTGAGTGGGAGCGGAGGGGGGAGGAACGGGGAGGGACCAGAGAGCCGGTGAGGGGGGACGGGGGGGGCACACAGCGGGGTCTGGTGACAGGGAAGCGAGGGGAGCCGGTGAAAGGCAGCGCGGGGGAAGCGAGGGGAGCCGGTGAAAGGCAGCGCGGGGGAAGCGAGGGGAGCCGGTGAAAGGCAGCGCGGGGGAAGCGAGGGGAGCCGGTGAAAGGCAGCGCGGGGGAAGCGAGGGGAGCCGGTGAAAGGCAGCGCGGGGGAAGCGAGGGGAGCCGGTGAAAGGCAGCGCGGGGGAAGCGAGGGGAGCCGGTGAAAGGCAGCGCGGGGGAGCCGCGGGCCCAGGGACATTTGGTGACGAGGGGCGCCGGGGCGGCTGGGTGAGGGGGGCGCTGCGGGGGGCAGGGGCAGTTACCGGACTCACGAGGGAGAACTCCATGGAAAATTGGCGCAGCCGCATGGGTCGCTGCGCCGCGCCCCGCCCGAGCTGCGGGCACCTCATGTACAGCCGGGACTAGCCGGAGCCAGGCGCTCCCGTCCGTGTCCCTGGTGTCATTCGCCTCGCCCCACCCCCGCGCTGAGTCCCGGGGGGGGGGGGGAGCAACCCCGCGCCACCGGGCGAGCGGAGCACCCACCCTATAAGACTATACCCGGCGTATAAGACGACCCCCGACTTTTGAGATGATTTCCCGGGGTTAAAAAGTCGTCTTATACGCTGGAAAATACGGTAAGCTACAAACAGAGCTGTGCAGGAAAGCACCTGGACTGCTTCTGGAGAAGTGTGCTGGCCTCTAAATTAGTTTGATTGCTGTACTGATATTTTATGAAATATTATTTCTTTGTTGAATAAAAGTTAAACATTTTGTTAAGGAATTTCAAGTTTGTGCTTTGTTATTGAATACTCACATACTACACAGTATCAGAGAGGTAGCCATGTTAGTCTGGAATAGCAGAGGTAATAAAGAGTCCTGTGGCACCTTAAAGACTAACTAAAGTGTGTATTAGCCCACGAAAGCTTATGCTTCAATACTTTAGTTAGTCTTTAAGGTGCCACAGGACTCTTTGTTACCTATACTACACAGTGTTATTTATGCAAAACAGCAGGCAGGAAAGAGAGATCTAAAACCAAACAAAAGGAGACTAGAGAAATGCCAAGGATGGAAACATTGCAACTATGTATTAAGGACCTGACTGCAGGCTTTCCTGTGTCAGATAGAGCTCCTGGCTAAACTGAATAGGAATCTGTGTGATTTTTCTACTATAATCTGACAGTTTCCTTCCAAAATTTGTGATGCATCAGCAAGGATTATTTCCTCTTTTTATTTTCTACTTATTGCACAAGGCTTTATTGTGATAATGTAATGACAGATAATTTAGTCAGAAGGAGAATAATTTAAAATATGAATTCACTTGTTAAACTGACCAGTGACTAAAACTGAGTAACCTAACAAATGAGCAATAGAAATCCACAGACAATCTCTCCTGCCCCTCAAATGCTGAGGCTCTCACAAACCTGTAGAATTCTATACAAGATGAAATTGACATCCTATTTTTAAATGCCCTTTTCTAATGAAGATGTTCTGTTTCTTTGTTTTTGGGTCAGGGATGCAATTAAAAAAATAGAAAAATAATGTTCTTTACACCTAACAAATACTTACATGGTAAAGAATACTGGTTTATCTGATGTACTCTAAATTCATTTCTAACCTACAATTTAAAGTAAACAGCGTTAAATGCCAGATAATGGAGTTCTTAATAATGTTCTTGAGCACTTGGTCATACAGGTAGTTCCCACTGAAATCAAATGTGGTACTGGGGACTGTGCTTTCAGAGACAGAGTTTTCCAAAGAGAGAGTCTGTGCGGAGTGCTGTGAAACTCTTGTTATGCCCAGTGAGTTGGAAAGGGACACAGAATAAAGCAGATTTCTTGAAGGCTCCTTAAACAGTGAGTGATCATTCAACTACACAACTAGCAGCAGCACAAGCTGTCTTTCACTGTCCTATCAATGTACCTGAACACTGAGCTGTATGGATCCTTCTAGATTAAAGAGGTGGTTCCATCTCTGTGTCTGTAACATCCATAACCACTCTGATGAGAGTGCTAATAATGTTAACTGTTGGCTAGGCAGGGGAAATCTAGTACACTCTGAGAAGGTATTGAGACCAATATAGGCTACAATGAACATTAGGCAGAAACAGCCTTTGGTTGCTACCAGTTTGTGGTTGAACTGAATTGTTGAGCCAGAGAGTTTAAGGGAGGTGACCAGAGAGATTAATTCCTGCACCTACATTAACTAATGGATAATGAAGTTTCTATAATAAAATATAAGATGTGTATTGTTTTGGATACACAGCCTATCTAAATCTGCAGTGAGCATGATGGAAAGTATGGAGAAGTTTCTGATAGCATCCCTTTCAAATGACTAAGGTCACCTTGGTTCTATTACTTCAATTTATCAGGCTGAAGACTTTACAAGGCATTACTACTTCTAGTTAGGCTTTACTGTGACTGTTCTCTTTTTTTACATAGAAGGGCCAGAAATGTCCTTTCCTTGAAATAAAAAAAAGCCTCCTCAGTTTGTATGGATTCCCATTGTTCCTTGTTTTGTCCTTAATGCTAACACACACACACCCAAACACCAAAATAAATAAAACAGAGTGATAGTGATAGGCAAAGGGAACATGACCAAAGTGATTGGAAGGAAAACTGATTAAAATTACACTGTGAAGCTATAGGAAAAATGAACGGTGCTCAGATATTAGGGTACTTTAGGCAGCTTTCTGAAAGTAGGGAACCTCTAACTTATCTAGGGCTGAAGCTCTGGCTGCTTGTACATTGCACTGCATGCACAATGTCATTGCTAGACACTGAGCACTGAGATAATAAATGCACTTCAGGGAAAACATGTTTACTCTCCACAACTGCAGTTTCAAAGGGGAATAATCAGCAGAAACAGTCCAGTCTGTTTTTTCCAGAGAATCTCTGCATTGGTAAATTGCTTTTGGCTTGTATCATAATTGGTCCATTTCCTTTAGGGAATTTTCCATTCAGCCTGGTGGAAAAAAGCATACAATATTCAGAGGGGATCATCATTCTCTGAAGGTGTGCCAAGGAATAGTCTATTGAATGCACAAATTCCTCATTCTAAATCCAGTGGTTCACAGATCAGGGAAAGAGAAGAGCAGCTCAAGTTTTTGGAGGAGTGAAACAGGGGGAACTTTGTTGAATGCTTGAAGTGACAAATACAACACAAGTGCTATGTTTCTGCTGCATGCACCAGCCCATGGAACCAATTATGGGGAGGATAGGGAACCCTATAAAAAGAACATAGTAATGGATTTACTAAACCTGCACACTTGAGAGCTCTGTGGATAAATGCCTCTCAATGTTCCCTCTGGAGCAGTGCAGCTCCAGGAGGCAGTGCATTCCATTCCCAGAATGTCCCACCCTTTCAATCTCATAACCTATCACCTCTCTACTAACGTTACCCAGATTGATCTTTTGCAAATCAAAGACAAATTCCAGGTAAATGAGGCAGGTAATTCCACCATGTCAAAAAGTGTCAGATCTGGAGAGGTGCTGAACACTTACCCCTCCTACTGATTTAAAAGAAAATAAGTGTGCTGAGCATCTCATAGGACTGAATCCTAAAACAGAACAGGCCTAATCCTACCAAATTCAGTTTTATCCCATTTTATTGAGATCTGGATCTCAATAAGGGCAGAATCAGGCAAAAGCACAGCTTCTTCCCCGTTCCCCACCCTCTATGTCATGTTGGCTATGTCTAAGGGCTTGTATACAAAGCAGGGTGTGATTCTATAGTGCACCAGTTTGTCACACAGGAATATCCCGCATGGACACTCCTACAGCGCAGGGAAAGCTCCCAAATGCAGCTTTAAATACTACTGTTTCAAAGAGTGATATGCTGAGTTTCTCTCTAGGGCTTTCCCTGCACTGTAATGGCGGGATCTTTCTGTGTGGGAAGCTGGTGTGTGGTAGATTCACATCCTGGCTTGCAATGCAGTAACTAGCTGTGTACTCAAGACCTTAAATTATTGGGGTTGACTGTAGAAGGAAGGTAGAGTTTCTCTTTCAATGAAATAAACAACTGTTAATGCTGGATAGGATACACTGGGCTATAGAGTTGGCTAGGCCAGCATGATTAGAAGTGTTCTCAGGAGTCGGTTTGTTTGAGAAGAGCACAGTGTGTTTCTGTTTGGCAACAAAACAAAATATCACTGCCAACCTCGCCTTCTGTCTTTTTTTTAATACACACTAGGAGCTGTGTTTTGACAATCCCTCTTTTTATTTCTTCCTATTTGTTTGGAGTATTTAACCAAAGGAAATTTAGTTCTCTCTTAGTTCATAATACTCTTTTTTGGATAAGAATTCTCAAGATCACAAGAGAAACTCAGATGAGGGGAAAAAAATAAACAAATAAATACCAAACAAATACCCCTACTTTTATAATCACCACTCTTATCTGCTTCCAGAATAAGGTTGTTTTAAAATGTCAGTGTTTTGAGTAAGGATAAATTTTGCATCCTAGGCTAGGTTTCCTTAGTACTGAGGTGATTTATTTAGTGAATTTTCAGTATCATAATTTCCAGTTAGTGAGTTTACGAAAGCATTTAAGTTGCCCTAAAAATATAAAGATAAAAGAGGCTTTAACTTAACAGTTCCATGCAGCCACCGGAGTAGCATAAGAGCTACTGAACACTAATAATAGATTCATTCTCCAGTCAGCAGGCTGGACTGCCAGGATCCTGGAAATGAAATCAGGTCATTATAATTAATTCTTTGAAGATTTTGGTTAGTTGCGTCTTTGTTCTCTCATTTGCCATTCCTTTTAATTTTCCTTTGAATGCCCTGCCTATACTGTCACTTTTATTCAAGATGTAGACTAGTTAATAAAAATGATCATTTTAGGAAAATAAAATAACAATTACATGGATTTATCTTGGTATCTGAAAAGGATTTTTATTATATGGTTTCACTTCTCTCTACTTCTTAGCCAGCTTTTCTCATTCTTAGCCAGCTTTTCTCATTCTTTATTGCTATTAGCTCAATGGTCATCTCCCATATTAAATTGCTGTAATTTTCAGGAATTGTTTTCTTTGGTTATACAGGGCCAGCAACAGGGGGGGGACTATGGATACAGCTGTACCGGGCCCTAGACTTTAGGGGGGCCCCCTTAAGTCCGGGGCCTGGTACACAGCAGTACCCGTAGTCATCCCCTCTTGTCACTGGGCCTGGAGAGCGGGTAAGGGGCGGGGAAGCGGCACGGCTCTCCTCCGGAGAGCGCGTGTCCCCGGCAGGAGCAGTGAGCCCGGCCGGCGGCACCGCACCACCGCCTGCAAAGACGGCGAGGGCGGGGAGGCTCCGCAGCACTGTAGGGCTTCTCCCGCCGGGTCTGGGGGAGAAAAGGTGCGCGGGCGGGGGGGGGGGGGGGGGAGCAGCAAGGGTGGCTCGTGCAGCTCCCGGGCTCGCGCTCCCGCACTGCCCCCAGCCACTGTCAGCTGTGGGGGGAGCGCCGGCTGGGCTGGGGGGGGGTGGCTGGGCTGGGGGGGGCGGCTGGGCTGGGCCCCCCCCCAAACGATCAAAGTAGAGGGGCCCAAAATTTCTGTCGCCGGCCCTGTGGTTAAATATGATGTTTACATCTGATTTTCTACATCTTAAGGGTCAATATTCACACTTTGCTTAAGGACATGTAATTCAAGGTGTAATTTTTGTCAATAAGGGGGAAAAACTAGCACCAGTAGCCTTGTTTTTATGTTGCCACAGTTATAGGTTTGAAGGAATAAGATATTCTTAGTATACACAAGTATTCGTACGCTTCCTGTATGTGAAAAAAACAAAAACAAAAAAACCACAAATAATACCCAACATTTTCACTCTGTCTTAGTTATTTGTCATTTTCTCCTGACATAATTGGTTTAAGTTGATGATCAATGCCCCAGACTTCAAATCTTTGTTATCTTCTTGGCTTTGATTGATTCTACAGAATGTGCTAATCATTATGCTAGTCATGAACTGTGAGCGTGTAGCTTCTAATGTACTAGGAAAATTATTAACATTGACAGACCAAACTCCTTCCAACAGATGCCATTGTGAAGTAAAACAATTCTTTAAAAATTATTTCTACTCACTGATTGCTGGGTTCACAGTCGATTCCCAATATGCCTGTTACAGATAATAATTTTGAAGGTTTACCAAAATCAGCATGGGCTCCAAACTAAAATTAACCTTCTGATACATCTAATTTGTAGTTTATTTAAACAATATTGAAAAAGATATTTTCAGAGTCCTATATATGTTCTTAAAACTGCATATGCAAATCCCACTAACAGTTACAGAAGTTGAGCACATAACTCCCTTGTGCATTGAGGACAAAATATCTGGCCTTCAGTAATGAATACTAATTCGGCAGGGGGACAAAACTTACACACTTTTGACTTAATAGCAATAGAGTTTAAAGTCAAAAGCACCCGCCATATTCCAAATATATGAAAGACTGACAGACTCTCTGACTTCAGGAAAGATCATAATAAGTTTAAAAGGAATTATTTTATTATTATTATTATTATTAATCTCTCCGTTTGAAATAATTCTGAACAAACTATAGTGCATAAGAACTAAGATAGGCCTGTAGATTCATAAGTAATGTCTGTTTTGACTAATGTGACTTTGGATGCTGCAAGTGGGAATAAATCCAGCTACTAATCATAGAAAAGGATGTTCTAATCAGAAAGTCTTGTATTCAGCTCTTATGTACATAGTTTCATCCATTATTTTTATGAAAACCTACACAGCAGCACTATCTATAACAGATCATTTTCTTTAACACTTTATTCAAACTACTTATAGGGTGCCTTCCAAAAAGCACCTGGCAGTAGCTTCTATACAATAAAACCAAAACACAGTACAGAGCATTAATAACTAAAGAACCAATCATATAAATGCCATGGCCAGATGGAATCAAGAAATATATCAAAAATAGAAATTCAGTGACTAGAGAAACCAGTACACTAAAAAATAGAGAATCATTTCTTAATTGATACAAACATTTCCCTCTTCCTCAGCAGAGGTGTAAAGCTAGAAATGCTGTAGTGAGGTCTCCTGATACTAGGTCTGATTAATTATTAGTTATTATTATTATTATTATTTTATTTAAAAACATACTGCCTTTGGACCTATGGAATCTGATAAAAAGAGGACATTGCTTCCAACAGATGGATAATGTACATTCTGTAATGTGTTACTCTTACTTTTATTATTGCCAGTTTACTCATTCACTAGTTTTTAAAATTCAAGCATTTCCACTGGGTCTCTCAGTCAGTGTGAATTACCATAATTAGAGAGAGAGAGAGAGAGAGAGAGAGAGAGAGAGAGAGAGAGAGAGAGAGAGAGAGAGAGAGAGAATGAATGCATGTAAGAGAGATTTCAGGATTTCAGTCTATATAGGATCAGGAAGGATACTAACTGATTAGGGACAGCAGAAAGTAACTTCTGGAATGTGCCTTCCCCTATTACTGAGGAACTTTGCCATTGAGATTTGGGGTTATTTCTGGATCCCCGACAGCTTGTATATGTTTTGTTTCATCCCTGGGATGAAACACAGGAGATCTGTGTTCATTAGCTGGCTCTGCCACAGACATCCTGTATGTCATTGGGATAGCCATTTAATCTCCCCGTGCCTCAGTTTCTCATAGGTAAAACAGGGGAAATAATATTTCCCCCCACACTCTTTTCCTGTCTTGCAGTGTTTTTGGTGCCAGTGCTGGTTCTTAGTATATGTTTTTAAATTGCTTAGTACATGGGATCCAGCTGGGGACTCTATGCACTACTGTGATACAAAAATAGTATTACTACTGTTATTACTGCTAGATGTGGAATTAAGCTTGTCAATATGTACCGATAACTTAAGTAGTGGAAGCGGATTCCCAATACAATATTATAGTTTAACGATGCACTCAAAAACTTTTTAAAGCCAAGAAATTTAGTTATAATAAAAAACAAGGGAAAAAAAAAGAAAACATCGTCGGCTTTGGAAATGTAGTGGTTTTATATGCTTAGTTTCTTGCAAAACAGAAGTCTGGTGTGGTTCTACTCTGAAAAGAGCCCCAGTGAATATAGTGTTGTGGAGTTTTAGGTTTGCTGTCACACAAAAACATATACAGGATTATCTCATTTCATTCTTTTTTCCCCTCAAGCTGAAAACTATGAAAAATTAACCTAAAACCTCAAATTCGAGCTCAGGTCTGTGTGACTTGTGCACCATACTAGTAATAAAGATTTTTGGATTTGAGATTTCAGTTGACTATATTGAGTGAGATTTTTAAAAGCCTCTAAGTGACAGAGAAGCACCAAGGATTTCTGTTTCTAAGGCACTTTGGCTTCTTTGAAATTCCCATCTACTGTTGGTAACGCATGAGCCAGTATCAAATCCAGCTCATTCTCAGATGCACTAGTTCTGTCACATTAACCACAATAAAAAGTATGAACAAGGCATATTTTATTTCAGTAAAGTAAGCAGCGAGGTTTGAGAATTCATACTGGGAACATATCTCTTGGAGGCGGTGTGCATACATAGTCACTTTTCAGACTATAACCACACTTTAACGTATCTGTGACAGATAGCTGTGTCTGGAAATACGGTGTACTAAACTTACAAGACAGTTTTATCTTAAACTCTATATGATTTCCATATGCCAGGGTTGTTCCTGGATAAAAGCTCATTTTTTTTCGCTATTCTGCTGGAAGTGAAAACAGTCTGAACCTGCTAACAAAGATCCCAATCCAAATGCTGTTATTCTAAGAATCACATCCCTTAAAGCCAGGCAGTAAATGGACAAAAGACTAATGACAAGATTATCCAGAAATCCTTTTTTGGGGTTCAGGGCAAAGGATAATGGTATACATTTTTTTTTAGGTAAAGGTTTTACCTAGTAAGGTTCTAGTTAGACTAGAGCTGGTTAGGAACTTCCTCACAACATATTTTTCAATGGAAAATGACATTTCATTGCATTGATTTTTTTCATGGGAAAGGGTTGCTTTTGATTAATATTTAAATCAAAATTTTGTTTTTAAAAAAACTTTCAAAATTTTCAAAATGTTTCATTTTAAAAGATTTAAAACAAAAAAAATCGATTTTTCTAGTTCTAACATGACATTTTCTTTTGAAATTTAAGCTAATTCTATTAAAAAATAAAATGGTCAAAACTGAAACAACATATTTCAAAATTACCAAAATAGAACATTTGAATTGACTGAAACTGATTTTTTTCAGATTTTTGATCTGTGAAAATTTTCAAAACTTCAACTTCTTGTCCTATTTGGGATCAGAAAAAAATTAGATACAGTAAAACCTCGATTTAACGGACCTCGATTTAACGGACTTCGGATGCAACGGACAAAATTTCTGAGCAAGTCTGATGCATCCCAAATCCATTTCTCGGGGGCTGGCTGCTGGCTCCCGGCTGCCGCCCGGGTCCAGACAGCGAGCGGGCTGGCTGCCGGCTCCCGGCTGCCGCCCGGGTCCCAGCAGCGGGAGGGCTCGCTGCCGGCTCCCGGCTGCCTCCATGGTTCCGGCAGCAGGAGGGCTGGCTGGCGGGCGGGCTGGCTGCCGGCTCCCGCCTGGGTCCCGCTAGCAGGCTGGCTGACGGCTCCCAGCAGCCGGGACCCGGGTGGGCTGGCTGACGGCTCCCAGCTGCCACCCGGGTCCTGGCAGCGGGCGGGCTGCGGAGCTGCCGCCCCGACCCTGTGGCAGTCGGGCTGCTGTTCCGACAGCTCGTTTTTTTTTTTATTATTAAATAACGGACTTTTTCATTTAACGGACACCCCCTCGCCAGAATTAGTCCGTTAAATGGAGGTTTCACTGTACCTCAAAAATGTTTTCAGGATGGAAAACCCATTATGAGACTGAGTCTGGTTTATGTTCAGCTACCTTTTAATTCATTATTTTCACCCTTTTTCCATAATAAACTTGCTTTTAAATAAGAAAAGGGGAAGTGGATTTAATACTTACTGTTTATTATTTCTAGTATATAGTTTCGAACCATGATCAGAGTTTCATTGTACTGGGCACATCTCTTGGTAAGTGACAGTCCCTGACTTTAAGAGTTTCAATTGTAAAAAGACAAGACAAATGGAGCTGGGTGGAAAGAGGGATTATTATCCCTATTTTATAGATAGGACAACTGAGTCACAAAGAGAGTTTATGTTATTTACCCAATGTCACATAGGAAGTTTGATGGCAGACCTGGGCAATAAACCTAGATCTTCCAATTCCTAGTTTAGTGTTTTAAACATAGTATTATACTTCCTCACCATGGGACAAACTTTAGACACTCCAGAGAAAGAGAACTGATTTCTGACTTTTATGAAGCAGGAAAAAAAATGGACTAAACTCTCAAATCTGTTTAGAAAATTGGAGTAAGCAAAGGTTCTGCAGAGGATGCTACCTGTGTTCATATATACCCTAGGGACTGCCTAATGACCTGTGGAGTGTGAAGCCTAGTTATAGTATTATAGACTGTTATTAATGCATACCATAGACTATATTAGATGTGCAACATGACCTAGACAACCTTGTGTTTTGGAATTTCTTAAATTTTGGGTGATGGTGGATAATCAACTGAATATGAGTCCTTAGTGTGTCAGTGTGACCAAAAACTGAATGTGATCTTAGGACAAATAAACAGGAATCCTGAGTAGGAGTAAAGATTGTTGTCTCTACAATTTACTCTGGTGCTACTGCTTCTGAAATCCTGTGTCCTTTCTAGTGCCCACAATTCAAGAAGGATTTTAATAAATGGAGAGGGTTCAGAAAAGAGCTATGAAAATGTGGAATGAGAATGAAAACATGCCTTAAAGTAATAGACTCAAGGATCTCAATCTATTTAGCTTAAGAAAGAGAAGATTAAGGGGTGACTTGATTACAGTCAATAAATACATACATGGGGAACAAATATTTAGTGGTTGGCTCTTCAGTCTATCAGAAAAAGGTATACATGATCCAATGGCTGGAAATTGAAGCTAGACAAATTGAGACTGGAAATAAATCATACATTTTTAATAGAGTAATTAACCATTAAAACAATTTATGAACTGTCATAGTGGATACTCTATCAATGACAATTTTAAAATCAAGATTAGAGGTTTTTTTCCTAAAAATTATGCTCTAGGAATTATTTTTGGGAAGTCCTATGGCCTGTGTTATACAGGTTGGATGATCACACTGATTTCTTCTAGCCTTAGAATCTATGACTGTGAATGAGGTATAGCATTAAATGCCTCAACTCAGGATATGTCTGCACTGCCCACATTAGAGCATGGCTGGGGGAGAGCTCTCCTGGCAATAAAAAATAAACATCCTGAATGAGGGACAGTAGCTTTATGCTCTCAGCCTGTCTATATCGGCACTTTTCAGCACTAAAACTTTGGTCACTCGGGGAGGAGGGGTTCACACCCCTGAATGACTAAAGTTTTAGAGGTGAAAGTGGAAATGTAGACAAAGGCTCACATTTGGGTCTTAGCAAACATTCAGTGAAACAGTAGTTCACAGGATACAACTGCTACCAGCAAACACGGCCACTAATTTTTCCTGCTTCAAAGAGCAAGTCACTAAACTATTCTCTTGCCCCAGGAGTAAGTAGGCAAGGCTATTTAATCAAGGCTGAGATCCCATAATGGAGCAGTACGAAGGAGCTCACATTACAGATGCCTGTGTTAATCCCCAGTAGGGTGCTACTTTATCTTTGGCTACCGCTGAAAAAAACCGTGAACCAAACTAAGTTATAAAAACACTTTTTATTTTATAATGGCAAAGAATCAACAATAAATTCACCTTTGCAGCTCAGAAACCCAGCAGCTCAGGTGAACTAATTCATTTGTAACTAAACAAAAGAGGAAGCAAAGGATCTGAACTGACTTTAACTAGAGATTTCTGTTCTTTGTGATGAAATGGTGTGTTGATCTTAATTGTAAATAGACAACCGAACACTGAGGAAAGTATGTAAAGGCATCAGCCTGTCCATTCCAGAATTGATGCTGAAACTAATCCACGAAAAGGATTGGAATTTTGGATTTATTTGACTCCTACTCACATGAAGAAAAATGGTTTTATCACTGATAACAAATGCTGGAACTTGGAACAGTGGTATGGAGATTTAATCCTCTAGCTGTGAAACTGCAAATGGTCACGCTTCTTTTAGGCAAAAGAAAAATGCTGTCTTCCCAACTAATATGCCCAATGATTAAACTCTATTTATTTTTAGGAGATCTCAATTTATAAATGTGCATGCAGTACGTAAATACTGCATACCAAGAGTTACCCAGCTGGATAAGGTTAGAGCTGGTCAAATTTTTTCCATGAAAACATTTTCTGAATGTCACATGGCTTTTCCATGAAATGGACATTTTTTTGCAAAAATGTTTGCATCTGCATCAACAATTTTAAAGTTTCTTTGAAAACCACAAACCAAAAAAAATGTTTTGGTTTAAAACAAAAAAGAAGTCAATTTTAAGGACAGTATATATTGTTAGTATTTGGGTGGTTTTTTTTTTTTAGAATGAAAAATTTTAACCAAATGAAAATCAAACCAAACCACCCATCTCTTCCACCCCTCCCAAATATTTTCACATATTGTTTTCCTCCCCTGGGATAGTTATGAGGCACTTCCTATATAAAGATGCAGAGAGGGGAACAAATTGACCAAAGCTTTTAAAATTCATTTGCTAGAATTCTTTAGTTTCCAGCTCTGCAGAACAACAACAGTGTGCCTGAGTCAGGGGTGTGGCTTGAAAAAAGGAGAAGAGGCTGGGCATCTGGAAGACACCTGAGTCCCAATCACATTCATTCCTAGCTGGCATTAAATGATGACCACAGTGCAAATGAGAGATTAATGCTCTTCAGAGCAGTTGTTTCTTGACCTCTCTTACCTCACCTGTAGGGGATATTTAGCTATGCAACTATCCTCAGATTGAGATACCGCATGCTGGCTAGTGACGTCCTGATGAGCTGTCCCACTGAAGTCAACAGTGTGATATGGTGTTATTAAACAGGAGAAAGGCAGCCATTTTGTTCTGTGATCACTGTAGACAGTCTCTCTCTCTCACACACACACACACACCTCCCTCCCCAATAGATAAGTTACTTTTGTTTTCCTTAGTTTGGTTATTCTCTTAAGCTAACACATGGTGAACTATAATTGTTTGCTCTTTCTAGAGGAAGAAATGTGACCTCCCCCAGCTTCCTGGCCATGCCTTATTTTCTGTGTGTCAGAAAGATTTTGCCAAGCAGCTAGTGTGGGGAGAAATAAAAACTTCCATTCCAAGCTGCCCGATCACTTCATTTGTAGGGGACTTCTATAGCGTCGTTTCCCACCATGTTGCACAGTGGGGGGGGGGACAATATAGCATTGACCAGTTACAAGAGTCTCACCCACTGGGAGAAGAAAGTGCCAACTGAAGCTCCCTTTCATCAGGGGCTGCACTGGAGAGGATAACTGGAGTCTAGATTGCTGACCTTCCTCAGGGTTTCCACTGATGAAGGATTTCAGTTTCCTCATAAATATTGTGCCTAGATAAAGTCTGCTAAATACTAAGCCATCTGCTGTCAATACATACCCAATTTTCAGATTCACAGCAGAAAAGCTTTTTTAATTACATACTTTTGTTATACCTTTTTCTAGGCAAGCATCTCTGATGTATAAAAACATAATTAAAATGTATAACTCAACTTTCTGGTTACTATGATACTAAGTATAGCCTCATTTTATGTGGACTTTAAACAATTTAACAGTACTGTGTTTGCAAATAAATAGATTAATGCAAATAGCCTGCAGAGAAAGATAAAACCTTCAATCTCAACAATCTGAAAAATGTTGCATTTTGATGCAATCCAATTTCAGGCTACATGAATAAACCTAAAAGAGTGAGTAGATTTTCTATATAAAATATATTGTTATCTTAACTATTGTTGTTCATATTCACCAAATTCAACTCAATAATTCTGCTGAAGTTCCAATTTTTCCTTTTCTTAAGAAAAGCACATTCATACCTCAGGACCATGGATAGATACTATTTTAGGCCTCTAAACATCAATAAAACCAGTCTAATGTGAGTTCTATCATATACACTGGGACCCTCGCTAGAACGCACGTCTATATAACGCAAATTCGGATATAACGAGGTCATGGCCATGGATCCCAAATCTAATTACAAATTTTTGAGTTTTAAGTGACCTTCGCATTCATTGTCTTATCATTCATGCAAGATCGTTGGAGGAAAGACAAATATACTGTATTGTGGAAATAGTAATAGCCTGACAGAAATATTGATCTTTCTTTTGTTGTTCGCTGAGCTGTTATTTTGTCAAACGATTGTGTATGTTACCGAGTTAGCTGGCTATAGAGCATCAACGTCATATTTCTATAAGATTTTCACCCAGGCAGAACTCTCCAAGGTATGTACGAGTTTTTTGTTCTACCATCATCACCATGCATTTGCATAGCTGCATCGCCGAAATAATTTAGTCAAGTCCCAAAGACAATTGTTGTAGGCCTAGAATGCCGTACAAAGGTAATGTAATAAAAATGTCGGGCAAAAGGAAGGCTTACTCGGTGCAGGAGTGATTGGACGCTATCAAATGACATAGAAATGGCAAAACCCAGGCAAAAATTAGCCACGATATTTATGGCATTGAGTCCACCTTTTGTGAACGGCTAAAGAATGCTGACAAGCTCAGAACTTACTTGCATAACCTGGCTGAAGAACAGTTCTGACTTTTGATGCTATTGTTAGTGTGCTGTTACCTGCAAATAAACAACTACATATACCTGTACTGAAATTTCGGTCACAAAAATAAAATTTCATTTTAACGTGGTCCCTGCTATAGCATGGATCCCAAATCCCGTATTGTAGCGAGGGTCCAGTATATTTGTTTTTTTTTTCTCCAAGTCAAAATTGTTGAAACTTAAAATACAGTTTAGCACAATCAGAAACAGATTTCAAAAAGAGACTAATCATGGGGAACTGAAGTCTTTTGAAAATCCAACCCTTATTTAGGTGCCTAAATAAGCGATGAGTTCTTCTGAAAACTCTAGCCCAACCTATGAAATGTAGCCCTGGTGTAGCTTCATTGATATCACTGAAGTTACCCCTCGCCAGCTACCCTGAGGATCCAATGGTGATCGACACCACCTTGAGCCTGCATCCCCACCCGCCACCCAATATGTGGGTGGCAGTCTCCCCCTCTCCCAGGCCACTCGGAGCCTGAAGTCTGGGTGTGCTATTTACCTGAGCTTTGGACTCTTTACTGCCCTGCCCTGACCCAAGGCCTGGGCTTGTTAGCTGTTATTGTTACCTGTGTGTGCTCAGCCCTCTGCCGGATGGCTTAAGTCAGGGCTCCTGATTCCCCAAAGGGCCATGTAAGGACTAAGAGAGATGGTGTAGTTCCCCACTGCTCTGGAGAGTGATGAACCCCGATGAACCCTCTGAACACCTTCACATGCACTTACCACAAGTGGGCACCAGATTTCTCATATCCTCTCCCCCTCAATGCAAATGAAGCAGAAAGGTTCCTATTCACCCTCTCCCCCCATCAACTGAGACCACCCACAAGCAGTCAGAATCTGTCTTATGGTAGGTAGCAAAGGGAAGAACTAAAAATCGAGCCTTCTCCAAAGATATTATGGTGCAAGGATTTGGTTTGTGATGCCCTAGTTGGGAAATTACAAGACATGCCTGAGCTCATGCTTGGTTCTGTCAAGCATCAGTATTTACACAGCAGCTGATGCCATTGCATTAACGGAGTCATTGTGTGGCTGTGCAAGTTTCTATGTTCATTTCCTGTTTATTACTGTTGGCCTATTGGGAAGAAGATAATGCTCTTTGCCAGGCCCCAGGTGCTAATGAGCAAGCTCTCGGCCAGTAGGACATGTAGTAAACCATTGAAGAGAGATCACCAGGGGAAAAAAAAGAAAAGAAAAAGAAGTTTGTTGTTGCTAAAGGTCCAGGCAGCTTGGTTACTTTAATTATTACAGCTATTCTTCATTTTTCGAGGAAAAAATAAGCTTAACAAGCTGTCCAGTGGGAAAGTAGGAGCAGTTATTGTTTTTTTCTTTTCTTTTCTTTTTTGGTTGAATGGCTGTTTCCTTTTGGGGTGTAGGCCATTTGTCAAATTGTTTGGAACACTCTCTTCTTTGAACAGCATTTCAGAGAAGAGAAAAATACTTTAGCTGAACTTTTATAGCTATCTCCTTATCAATAAGCTCTCCCCTGTTCATTTTATTTCTCTTATGTACCTTATAGCTACTGGTAAGTAACATAGGAACAAAATGAAAAGAGTGTTGTGAACTACAGTAATTTATCTAGAGTCAGTGCATTAGCACAGCAGGAAAAGCTGAGTGGTAGAAATTCGTGGACAATTTTCTCTATAAAATATTGTATGGAAAACTACCCACAAGCCACTCATGTTTTCTTTTGGGAAGGGTGGTGGTGGTATAAATGTGGGTGATGGTTCAACTTTCAAGCGTTTGCAGGCAATATCCACTTAATTCCCCCCTACCCTTCCAGAACCCACTGCCAAGTTTCAGTATATCATAAGGTGTTGATTTTACTGTGGGAAAACTATAGGGGGCTTCCCTATGACTTTGCATGGGCCCTTGGTTGGAAAACTAAATTGGAGGCTTTAATCTTTGTAACAGAAATAATTAATTAAATGGATTTTAAGACATAATTTTGGGGTGTCTTACCCAGGGGTGCAAGGGCAAGTGAGGTAACCCCTCACTCCTCACTGCATGGGTGACTGGCAGCGTGGGTCAGAATAAGGGGTTAGGGAAACCTCTGTCAGGCTGAAATTCTCTCCCCACCATTTCCCCATCAAGTGGGTGGAGAGTGTCTAGGCAGGAAGTAGATGGAGGTTTGTCTCTGCCTCTCCAACGCATCAGCTAGCACAGCTGAGGAGATAGTGCAGAGCAGGAAGTAATCTATGCCCAGAAAATAGCTGGTGCAGATTATTTCCTCTGTAGAGCAAGACAGAAAATCAGAGACTGAATTATGAATAACAATTTGATCCCTGGTTTTCTCTTGAGAGGGCACAGCTTTTCCTCCATCAGGGCATAAATCCACAATTCTTAGTAAATATAGTCTGATCACCACATCTACTAAAGTCTTATGAATAATGCCTTTAAGTTTAATATATTAAACTTCTTTCTTTATTTTGCAAACCAGTTTTCTTGGCGGGAGGGACTCAGACTAGTGAGACTTTCCATAAAGAGGAAAAAATGCTATTTTGACCTGCAAGTTGCTGATTTGATTTAAAAACCAAAACCAAATGTCCAAAACATGCAGAAAAATAGGAATATTGGTCAATTCAATCAAACCTCAAAGGTTAATCTGCTTCCCAGAAAAATGTTCCTTTGCTGTACATTTTTTGGTATTTGATGGGGTTTTTTTCTTTATGAGCAATAGACTTACAGTACCATTAGAAACTCTTTAGACTTGCTTTGCAATTAGTTTGCTGTCATAATTTGACCTTTTTAATGTGTGCAATGCAATTTTTCATCATCTTGACATAGTAGTATGGTTGACATGGACTTGGACTGATAGCTTTGTGAGGTCATGGTGATAACTGTAAATATCCTAATTTGTGTGAACACTATAAATAAAAGAACAGAAATGGGATGTGTCACTGTGTATGTATGGTTCTGGTAGTAGCTCATAAAATAATAATGTAACACAATATCTGCATTTTTAGACTTGATTTACAGAGGGACATTACATGGCCTGTGGTAGTATAGAACAACGTAACACAGAAGTAGATAGTAAATTATTTGGGGCAGGGACTGTTTATTTTTCCTGTGTTTGTATGGCACTTAGCAAAGTGGGGTCCTTTGTCCTTGAGTGAGTGTAATTCAAATGATTATTAATAATAATAACGAGTAATTAATAATGCAACTCCTCTTCCCAATGTTTCTTGAAAGCACACTAATTCTTTTTTCAATACAAAACATTTCAGTCTGCCAAGCAGTGCATACAAGGAATAAAACACCAGATTTGCCACTGTGTTACATCTCCTTTGTAACTTTTGAGGGTACAAATGGTGCTACCCATGCCCATCAGAGAATTACCTGTCAGATAAGAACTCCCTGCTCCCATAGTTATAACACTGCTGAGACTGTGACTACGGACTCTCACCAGCCTGCATGACATGGGGTAGAGATGATCAGGTAAGGGACTGAGTAACCGTTGACTGACATTGGGGTCCATTAATGTCCATTAATGGGGCTATGTTAGTAGCACAACTTTGAGCAGCTCCATAGCTGTTGTATGTGGTCTCAGGGTGCACCCTCAGAATCATAAAGCCATACCCAGCTTCCTAATGCCTCATGAGTTAAGCAGTGCTCTGATGCAGGAGACAATCTAACCTTTAAAGGTAAATCCTCAGCTATGACAATTTACACCCTCTAAGGATCTGCCCTGCCCTCATTCTGCTCTTTAAAAAATAAAGTTATCTAAACAAAAGCCATCCGAAAAGCTCAAATAGATGGGGGGAAAAGAGTTACCATTTCTTTATTTCATTGCTTTAATTTCGAATAAGACAACTTGCCCAAAAATGTACAGACAGAAATACTTGTAGAAAGCCCCAATGAAACAGAGCTAGATTATCAAGTATATTCCACTGTACTGTTCAAGGTAAAAAAACAAACACAGAATATTACAACATTACCCCTTAAAAAAAGGGGATTGTGACTCAGTATGCCATGGACCGCAAGCTGGACCAATATCTCTATTCACAAAACATCTGGATACAGGTTACCAGCCATATCCTGCCCTAAAACAGAACTTTAAAAGAGCATCACTGCTCAGAAATTTGCAAGATAAATTCACTAATCTGAAATGATCAAAATAGGGAGTTTGATTTATGTTTTATGAAGTTTAAAATTCAACTATGGTAACGAAAAAACAACCAAACAAAAAACACAGAAAACAACTTGAATTCAAGCCAAGTTGTAGAGAAGTTACTAGCACATCGGCAGTCTAAACTGTGCAATATTTTTCTCCAATGCTTAGGGCTCCTTTTCTCACCTATGAACATTTCTGAGCTGTTGATCTGTCCACAGATTGCAATTTGTAATAACCAGATATTTAGATTTAGACTTGGCAGTTTTGAAGAGGTCACAGAGTATTCCTGGAGGGAAACATTATTCACTTTAAGATATCTAGTGTGTTGGTATACATAATTAAAAAGCTGTTCAGAATATTACTCCAATTAACTAGTATCTCTTTCAGACTGCAAGCTTGGATGAGAGCTACAGTA
This sequence comes from Sternotherus odoratus, assembly GCA_032164245.1. NCBI lineage: Eukaryota > Metazoa > Chordata > Testudines > Kinosternidae > Sternotherus > Sternotherus odoratus. The sequence goes on along the minus strand of JAVMKO010000008.1, from coordinate 51,114,481 downwards.
ACTCTACTAGTGGGAGAACACTGTGCATAAGATTATACATTTCTTGCCCATATGGCCTTTGCCAGGCATATAGGCTACATATTCCTTAGTAGCAACTGGTGGATAGCCAGGTCAGCCCTCAGACAGATCTCAGTTTTTCATCTACCTCCTTTGCTATGGCAATATCCTTTTCTATCTGCTTCTCATCACTTCTGTTCCTTACACAGATGGACCTTGAGCAGCAAGAACTAAAGGGATTTAAGCAATGTTTTTTTTTATTATTATTATTATTTTAAATGAAGCCACCTGTGTAAGGGTAGGACTTGGTATTATTCCAAGACGTTCCTTAACATCTACTTTGCTGGATGAATAAAAAACACTTCATATGCAATCATTCAGCTTTATCCCCTGTGTGATAAAACTTCATAAAATGTCTCTTATCTTCCTACACCTGCTGTGACTGGCAATTGTCTGCACTGTTCTACCAGATTTAATCTTTGTATATAGTGTGTTTTAATGGACCTGATCAATGGGAGATGAGGCCACTTGGCCTTTGTGGGATCAGGGTTTATACTCCATCTATTGCCCTGAAACCATTACTCTTCTTTCCTAACCTCACTTATGCTTGCCCCCTTTAAAAACAAATGTAGCTCTTGTGGAATGTGAGAGATTACAGCTGTAGAAATTCCACTCCACTGATTTAACCTCTTGAACAGGTAGAGCGCTCTGGCAGTGGCAGTGCAAGTATCCCTAGCGCCCCCTCTCTTCCATCAGCATACCTCAGTCTTGTCCTGGAGAGGCTGCTTCTAGAGGTTTCCACTGCAACTGCTAGCAAGGGTGCCAATTGTGGTGGATAAATTGTTGTAGCCAAGACCGAAGCTCTAGGCTCATTTATTTTAAGAGCCTAAGTGGTTTAGGAGCTTAGGTCCAATTTTTCAAAAAGTCACTTTGGGCCTTAAGAGCCTGTCTCATTGAAATTAAATGGGATTTGAATTTCTAAGTAATGTAGGTGTATTAAACATTTTACTCTATTTCTCATTCATCATTCCCTGAGTCATCCAGATTATCATAAAAGTCTCAAACCTATGCAATAAATACTGTATCATCACTTGCAAAATTGAACAGTATATAAGAAATGTTTTATTGTCATGTCTGTAGAGATGTAGGTGTCAGGAAATATGCAATTCTGATCAAAATGTAACTAAACCTAGGAGTTATTGCTAACCACAAGAGAGGTTTACTTGCCTTTTCCTCATAGAGGGAGTGGTATCATTATAATATTTATTTTAGTTCATATTTCTGTTTTCTCAATCGTTGATAGTTTGATTTGTATAAAAGGGGTGAAACCAGTGAATTAGACTAACTAACTAAATTAGTAAGTTATTAATTGTAGATGGAAAAGGGGGCATTAAAGCTGATTCTATTGAAGTTTTCACCCTTTTCTTTTCAATTTTCTTTACCTTCATATCACTACCACTCCACACATATGCATGGGATCTAACATTTTCACGAGTATTGAAAATCCCTACATCTTACAATGCAAATAGGACCATCTCTTGCTTTCGGCCTGTCTATATAAGTTCTCATATCATGCTCATTGCCACACTACTGGGGACCTAAATCCACACCCTCTTGTGTTATAACCTTTTTAGATGTTACAGGCTAGTAAGTAGGGGCAATATTGGGAGAAAATGCCAGGTTTTACAGGGAATGGAGATGATGATTCAGTAGGAGTTGTGGTAAGGAACTTATAGCTAATCATTTGATTTTCTTTTTCTCCTCTCTACCTGAGGGTTGGTTAATTAGATAGAAAACAGAGTTTCTTCTATCTTTTGTCATATTTCACTCCTTTGGCTATATTTTTACAATTATTTTTTGCTCCTTATCTTTCTGCTTTTGTGCATAAGGAGCTGTATCTGATTTTTTGGGGGGGTTGTAGCAGACATTCCATATGCAGAAGACAACTTGTCCATGGTGATCAGCTGTGCTAAATTCCATCTATCCATCTGTATCCTGTCTTAATACAGTGTAGCTCTTTGTCTTCCTCTGGTGGGCTAGACAATTTACAGAGGTTTATGAGGCTGCTACTTTCTCTGCTCTAAAGGAGCTGGTACTTTGCTTAAGCCTAGAGAGATATACTTTTAAATCAAGAAGTCCTGCGTTCAGCCCTTTCTGATGAATTGACAAGGGGCCTCAATACTTAGCTGTGGCATTCAGCTGCAGTGCGGTTCAGTTAGCACTGGGTGATGGAGGAGAGAAAGTCTGGGATTGATTTTTTTTCCTGACACTGCTGAAAGCCATTTTTCTTTGTTGATACAATGTACATGTAAGATATAGTCCGTTTGTCCTTTACTAGGTTTATTCATTGTCCTTGAATACTGCAACCACGTGTTGTAATAAAAACTGCCTTAGCACTGTGTGTTGCACTTAATGTACTGATAAAAGACTGCTCATTACCATCCTTCATATTCAGTAATACGTGCAGCTGTACTCCGAGTCAGTTCTGAACCAATTCCCCAGCCTTCTGTTTGGGAGCACTCTGCTAGTGGAGGGGCCATCATTTTGATGAGATGTAAAACGGAGGTCTTGACCACTCCTGTTATATTCCATGGTGCTTTTTGCAAGAGTAACTTAATGCATTTAGGAAGGCAGAATATAATGGTTCCCTTGGAATTTAGCCAGGATACAGGGACTAATGTCTCTAAAGAACTATTGCATTCCTCCTCCGTAGTGAGTGAACGTTCTAGGGCAGACACTTAGCTGACGGAAATCAGTGTCATTCCATTGAGCTCAGTGAAGCGACAACAGATGAGGATCTGGCCCAGAGAATAAACAGTCTGGAATTGAAAGGAATATATAGTGCTTGAATGTTAGGATGGTCTTGGCATAGCAAGACTGTAGTTAACGTTGCATTAGACTTTCTGTTTATAGGATTTGTTTTACCTCAGTGTCTCACCTTATTTCAGAACCCTTTTTGTAAACCATGGAGAATTTGAACTAAAATTCAGCCACTAATTAATATGTGTCCGGAATCATCTTCAATGTGTATTTTGTGTTTCTATATTAGATTTTTAGGAATTTTGGGAAATCAGGAACAGTAGAAATGCCTGATATTTTCCCGCCACTCAGTGCACAGTTACTTCCCCCTGTGGCTCCTTGAGATGTAACATTGTGACATCAGAGATGATTAGCCACTTAGCACTTAGTTCTTTTGCATACTTGGGCAGGAGGTTACATTAGAATATAATGTCGCTGATTTCTCCTCCACTGGGAGGTTGCTTTTTAAAGCCTTAGAAATTTGCTACACCTCAGCAGGGGGCAACCCTGATGTTCAGACAGGACGCCAGTGCCCGAAAATGTGGAAAATACGTATCTGTGGAATGCATTTCCTTTATCACGCTACATTTTAAAAAGTGCATTGAGAAAGCAGTAACTTCAAAGGAAGCATCACTACCTATTCTTAAAAAATACCAATGAAGCCTTGCCAATTGCAAACACAAACTTCCTGTTTACTTAATGTATTCATTCTGACTCTACATGAAAGCAAGATTTATTGGCTGCACACTGAAGTGGGCACTGTTAGAGAGGAAAGCTTTATTTCAACAATTTTGATTTCAGTCTTTTTCCTTTCAATAAAATTACAAATCAACACTGTTTGTGTCTAAAGATTATTGATTTGGAAAAATTCTTAAATAGGGCTGTTTCTTAAAGTCATACAAACACTCCAACCCGGGTGTTAAACAATGTTACCAGTTGGATTTTTCTGTATTCTGTGCAGCTTTTTTCAGAGGAGCAGTGTCGCATAGCTTACTGTTAGGGTGTCATGTGGAAAGTCTGCACTGGGATTCTGTGCCATGACTTGCAGTTTAGCTTTATTGTAATGCCAAATCTCAGAAATACTTGCACCCAAATGAGTGTTAGAGAAAGTGGGGCATTTTCCCTTAAAATGAGATTCCATAAAATCATTTGCATTAAAGCACACAATCATATGCTTACCATACAAAATATATTACTGATTATTTTATCTCTTCTTGGAACCTGAGTGGACTACTGAGCAGCCTGGAAAAGAGATATTAAGTGTTTTGGATGTTCTTTTCTAGTGCTTTTTGCTGCTGTGGAAGAGATGAGGTATGTAGAGCTATTAGCCCACATACTGAGCTGAGGCTGAGGAGCACTTGATGCAAAAAATATCTATTATGCTTCCCTGCTTTAATGAATAACGTTTGTTGAAATATTTGTGATTTCTTCCATCTAGTATTGTAGTCATGGTCTTCACAATAATGTGACTAGGACCTCTGAGAATTTGGTGTTCATTATGCATGCTTCTTCCAATGTAATTTACTGTGACTTCCATAACTTAAGAATCCTAAGATGCATTATGCATCAATAATACAGTATTGTTGTATCATTAACTTTAACATCTACCACTCCTTGACTGGTAAGTTGAAAGTGTTAGGATCATTATTAGCGCTCATCAGAAATTCCACCTCTCTCCCAGCCCCAGGTGAAAAATTTTGACTTCAGAAAAGGGAAAAACAAAACAAACAAAAACAAAAAGATTCAGATATGCTGGTGCAAAGCCTCATATTGTCACCATTTAGGTGTCTCATTTTTTCTCTCTAGACCTGTGTAATGTACTGGCTTGTCCCCAGCCTACAGAAAGAGTCTTTCCAGACACAGTTTTATTGTCTAAATATGAACAACAACCACAAACACAGTTCCTCATCCCACCCTGGGCTACTGCTCCCAGGGGATTTTCCCTTTGCCTCTCTCAGTACCTCCTGCAGTGTTCTTCCTTGCACTCTTAAGTGAGCACTGCTTCCCAGGGCTTTCTTCCTGAAGGCCTCTTCTCCCCCACCTCCCATCAGAGTCTCTTCCAGAGAACTCAGGCAGCCTCTCCTAGAAAACTCACACTTCCTGCTGCTTCATTACTGAAAGCCTGGCTTTTGACAGGGAACACCTGTCCCCTCCTCAGTGGCCCCTAAATTCATAAACAGGGCTGGCCAGCCCCATGCCTCTGGACTTTAAAGTAGCAGACCATCCTGTTACTATATCTCCCATGATATACTACAGTCTCCCCTCTTGGTAAGGCAAAGTGCTGTATCTTGGGAGTCCTGTGGCCACAGTGCATCATGGGAGATGAAGTCTGACAAACAAACTGAGCCCATAGAGCAGAATGGAAGAAGGAGGCAACTGAATTACGACTTTATGGATTTCCAAATTGAAACATTTCACTTTTGGGCCCAAAATAGTTGAAAACATGTCAGATTTTGGGTGCTCAGATTTTGGACAAAAAATATCAAAATTTTCCACAGAAAGCAGATAGTTTTTGTGGAAATAATTATTTAATCAAAGACCATTTAAATGTTTTACAGTGGAAAAACTATTTGCTATATAAACTGAGAAAACACAATGGGATAAGTACATATGAGCCACCTGAAAGACGTGTTTTCTGTGAGATCCAACACTATGGACTTCTCAGAGTCTGTGGTTTCTTCATTAGAGCCCAGAGATCTTGAAAGTGCTGTTTCATTAAATTCTTTAAGAAAACTAAGAGTTGGTCTTTGCTAAGAAAGTATAAAGTATTGTTCTGATAGGCCTTTGAATGGCATGGAATGATGGTCTAGTAATGGGGGTGCTAGTTTGGAATTTGGAAAACTTGTGCTCAGTTCCTTGCTCTGCCATAGATTCCTTGTGTGACCATGCAGAAGACATTTAGACTGCGCCTCAGTTTACCCTCTGTAAAAATGGGGATAATAGTATTTCCCTATCTCACTGGGATTTGTGAGGATACATACATGAAGGTGTGAGGTAGTCAGATATTATGATGATGGTTGGGGCTATATAATGACATAGGCTGCATTTGCTGAATTTCAACTTGATTCACCTTTCCCTTTTTGATATATTATGTCTAACTAAACTGAGGACTCTAGGTAGTAGTACATAATCTCAAACAAAGAGTTCTTCTTATTATTATTACCATCATTTTGGTAATGCCTATAATATTATTTTATAATCTTAACTGCATGGTCATTAAACTAACCAGGAGCTATGCTTTTTATTTAAGATTTAAACTGCCACGAGAGGGTTTGTTTACTGTCTATATTTCTATGCGTGTCCCCAGTACAATTCTGTGGCAAAGTCTTCCTAGAAGACAATAATGGTGAATATAGATTTCATTTTATTTTGAAAGGTGTTTATGTTATCTGCAGAGAGGAGGGGGGAGAGAAGATTGTTGCATTGATACCAATGTTCTGCATTTTTTTATTTGTGTCCATCTTTATCTTGGTTTTCAAGAAATCATAATAGTGTGGGGTTGATTTTCATTGCAAGTTGTTCTACCTTGTTATCTGTGTGAAAAAGGCAAGTGAATAAATAGGATTGAAAAAGGATTCCAGGACTAATTCCTTGCTTCTATCACTCTGGAAGGGTGAGAGTGTGGCTTTAAGCCCTTGGCCATATAAAGTAGTGATGTTGAGGAAGGGCTGCTCAGCAATTCCAGAGCACAGAATGAGTTGGATCCGTTTGTAAACTGGGCTCAATCAAACATGTTTGCATACAACTAAATAAAGGGCTCTACATTTAGGAACAAATAATGTAGGTCATGATTACTGGATGGGGGACTGTACCCTGGAGGGCAGTGACTCTGAAAGGAACTATGGCTACATCTACACTGCACCTGGGAATGAGCCAGGTAGACAGACTTGCTCTACCAGGGCTTGAGCTAATGCACCAAAATAGCAATGTAGACTTCGCGGCTTGAGCAGAAACTCGGGCTGTGAAGCCCACCCTGCTCCGTGGGTCTGAGCTCAGGGTTCTGGAGCTGCAACATCCACAAAGCTATTTTAAGTGTGCTAGTTTGCACTCCACTAGTGCAAGACTGTCTACTGGCACTGGGAGTTTTACTCCTAGCTGCAGTATAGATATACATTTAGGGATTAGTGTGTAGATCACCAACTAAACAGGAGTTCCTAATGTAATGCTGGGCCAAAACATGATACATAAATTCACTGTCACTTGAATGGCTTGATTCTCATTTACCCCAAGGCCCCTTTATGTGACCCTGGCATTATGTGTCCTTTAAAGTGGTCATAAATTATATTTCTATCCCTTTAAGGCCCTCCTGTACTGCCAGAGGGCTGTAAATAAGAATCAGACCCAAAGTGTATAAAGCCAAATTGGATGTCTTTCTAAGAGAGATGTTCTCATTTTGTCATGAGTTACTGGGCCCAATAGTGTTCACTTATGTAGGAGGGAAGAATATTTCTATCCACTGGGTGAATTACTAGGTGGAATTCTAGAGCCTGTGTTATGCAGGATGTCAGACTAAATAATCATAGTGTACCCTGGTGGCCTTAAAATCTATCAATGTATGAATCAAGGATGCATGGTATTTTCAGCAGACCACCAGGCCTGTGTGAGCACTGGGGGAGTGTGTAGTGGCGGCATTTACTACATATTTTTACACAGTGCATTGCTCCCTCGGTGCCTGTCTGTCTAAGCATTTGTACTGCGCTCTGGATTACAAGTACGTGAGCACCTTACAAGGATCATCTGTGGCCCAGTTTCTCCATTCTCACTAGAGACTATTGGGACCTTCCCTTGAGTCTTTTATATCAATGTATAAAAGTATGTGCATCAGTACGTGTTTCTACTGTGATCTGGCCACTGCCTGAAGACATTTTAAATATTTTACATTATCAAATGGTACTCCACTCAGCCCACCTTTAGAACTGTATTTGTAATTCCTTACCTGTATGATGGTGATAATAAAGTCATTCTGTCATTCAGACATTCTCCTCCCCAAAAAATACCCTAGCAAAAGTTGAGCCCTCCACTATTACGAGATTAACAAAGTGGCTTCTTATGGACTACAGGGCTCGGAGATGAATTTTGGAACAAAGGGATTCTCATTTTCACCCAGTAGTCTAGGGGCTGCCATTGTAGTGAGAAAAGCTTTGGAGTATGTGAAGCTAATGGTGATAAGGAGATGAGCTGTTGTATTCTGGACAAACTGGTCTGCCAGTAGAGAGGAAGTCTATAGGGCAGAAAGTAGGCAGTGTACAGTGGCAGCCCCACTTTCTCTGAGGTTTCTAAGGTTTTTGTCTTGGGAATTCATTGGGAACACAAGGACCAGTTGTGTCTTACACCTGTGTACAAGGACATAATGGGGAGGAGGGAGAATGTTTGGTGGCCCTTCTCCTCCTTGAACACCAATGCAGGGCAACTCAGAATCTGTATTTGTTCAATAAACAACATCTGTATTTGAATATATGTTCTGTTTATTGAAAGAGGAGGTTACAGATAAAGCAACAAGCTGTGTTACCATGCTTCTAGTTTAGAGGAAGCATGAGAAATTTTCAGGCTCCAGGATAAGTATCTTGAGACTGTTGTATGCTGATAACAGCATTTTGTAAGCAAATTGCCATCTCAAGCAGAATATTTTTACAACAAAGACACACAAGGTTCACAATTAGAACTGGGAAGGAAACGGTTTACTGATCCTGGGGAAACAAATGAGATTTCATTTTTGATTCCAGTGTTAAATTGGGATGAGAATTAAATCGCAAAAGATTTTGTGAATTGAAAAACTGAAAATAAATTCCACTTGATCTATCAACATGTTTCATTCTGACATTTTTGCAGGGGAGGAAAGGACACACAGAACTCTTTAGCTCTTGCCTCTCCGGTACTCCCACACTGTAGGTAACTGTAATGTGATTGTAAATTCTCTGGAGCACAAAGCGGGCAGGTGGCTTAGATAGCCAGCAGCATTTACTACTCTGGGGACTCTCTGTGAAAAGTGGAAGCACAGCCATTGTACTCATCACTGTGTACCATCGGGGCCACACTGAGCTGCTCATGACGTATACATAGCAAGTACTCCTGCCTCAGTGGAGGCATTATGCCTTACATAGGTTTAATGCTTCCAACTATTGCTTCACAGGCACTGCATCTCTTTCCCCCACCCCCATCAGCACAGCTCACATTCTGAGCTGAAACAGAGCTCTGTTTGCAGAGCCAATGCAATCTAAATTCCCATTTTAGTTACTGAACCAAGCGGAGAATTCTATGCTAGTTAAACATGCATCTTCATAATCCTCCATGATCAACAGCTTCTCATGTAATTTGTAGTTGTATAAGATTTAAATTGTATAGGGTTTAATTTACAAGTGAAGAACAAGAATTGAATTTAAAAGGTTGTTTTATTTAGCAGTAAGCATGCCAGATTGCCTCTAGGCTTTCTTGTAGATGTATAATAAAACAACTTTCTCAGTTGAGTTCCAGTGTCCATTATGGCACTGAGAAAGCCACTTGACCCTTGTAATGCCATGGGGAAAAAGCAGTATTGGCAGTGGATACTCTGGGCAACAGTGAATATTTTACCTACAAAATATCTTGCTTCTCTTAGGACATTTCTTTCAAATAGGAAACAATCATTAATGAATGCTTAGCTGAGTGATATTTTGACATACTACTAATATTTTCATGTATCCTATCTGATTGTGGCTAAACTATTAAGGGTTTATAGAAAATTATGATAATGGCATTGTGAGAATTTGACTATTTACAGTGGACAGAACTAACTCCACTTGCTCTGGGTTTTAAATAGCTGCTTTAAAAATGAGCTACTAAATCTCACTTTTGGTGCTAAATTTTGTTTGAGAATTTTCCCCCAAAATGAGCCACCTGCTTATTCTCCAGTGCTGCCACATTATTGTTGTTATTGATTGGAATGCCAAATTGGTAGCTTTTTTATATTTTTGTAAATCAAAATATTAACACCCATCTATATAAAGTCATGGCTTATATTACACTTTACAATAGTGATTCCCTGCCCTGAGGAGGGTATAATCTAAGGTCCCAGACCTGCATAGACACATATGCTTAACTTTGTGCACTGTGTAGTGCCACTGACGTCAAGAGGTTACTCAAAGTGTGTGATATGAATCATGGATATTGTAGCTCGATCTATAGCTTAGGTATTAACTCTATGCATTACTTAAAAATCCCCAGTTGTCACTTTGAGGGTTGACAGGATCTTGTCCCCAAAACAGGCCTATTATTATTCAAATGATTATATAGATGGGAACCCAGATGTGCACAGCTGCAATTCTCACACTATGGGAACTTCTCTATATTTACTAAATTCCTTTGGCATAGTCACAAACACCCTAACTTGGTAAGGTAGATAGAGATACTGTAAAATGTACATCAGCACATCTATATACTCCCACCATCTTCTGTAGAACAACCGGAAATGTTAGCCATCATGGTTGGGTCATGTTCCTGTGGTCAAATGTTCCCCTTAAATATCCTACTTTCAGCTCCCTAATATTTAGGGTTTCCATTGGGCTGTTCATCTGTTCAAAGGTCAGAGGCCTCAAGCCTTATGCTAACATGTCTTACAGGATACAGGCCTGTGCATTCCTTGAATTACTGCAGAATATAATACAAATTATTTGCAGTGACTATATAAGAAAGGCAAGCTAGCCCAGTGGGCAACAGATATAAACCATTGCAGGATCAGGAGTCAGGACTCAAAGGGAAAGTACAATGGAGAGGCAGGTAGGAAAAGGCAAGGGCAATATGTTTATTTAGTCACTTGGCAATCTAGATTGTGAGCTGCTTTGAGATCTATTGATGAAAAAGCACTAGATAAGAGACAGGTATTAATTATTATTATGTAGAGAACAACAACATTGTTTGTTGTTTGCTTTTTCTCCATTGAATACAGGTTACTAAAATATAGCACACTGGCCCCCACAGCTGCAGAATAGTGACTCTATTGTATTCCCTCCTCAGATTCCCAGCAGTACAGAAACCACACTGTGCAGCAGAGTCTGTGTTGCTCTGAGGCATGGAGCCAACGGTGGTGATAAGGATGAACCAGGAAACATTTGTTCATGGGCTGACAGTTGGCCAGCTGAGTGGGGGTGTAGAATGCTGTATTTCTTACAAGGGTATTAGCAGTGCTCCAGCAGTCATCCTGTCTCCCTAAACGCTTCCAGTGCCCCTTCTAGAGGGGTGCAGCACCACACTCCTTCTGCCTGCAGTCCCCAAGCACTCCTGGGGGGGGGGGGTAGCATCTTATTTTCAGGCAAGGCAGAGAGCCTTTGCATAATGGACAGTATTCTGCCAGAAAAATACAAATATATATACTGATAAAAGGAAATAGACTGATCTTTCCATTTTTTTCCCTACTACCAAATGAGCACGGTTTTCAGCCCATCGCTGTTTCCCTCCTATTCGCCAAACTTGCATGCATAATTCTTCATCCTACCAGATCTTCTTGTTCTTTTAATCTCGCTAAATGCAACACTGAAGTAATAAAATCCCATTTCCCTTTGTCTTTTATAGGGACATAGCTGTAGCTCACAGCAATTCCATAGATTTTTCAAGTAAATAAAAATGGCATTTACTCTAATTTAATAATTTTAGAAACTGTATTTAAGCAGTTAGTGTCTCTTATTACAGTATATTTTCATTAGCTTGCTTTTTACTTTACTTTGATTTTATTTTAAAGTCCCCTCTGTTGTGCTGGAGTGGGAATAATAAAGTTCTATATCATGATACATATATTTTTTGTTTAACTTCACAGCAGTGGGTCTCAGTCTTTCATACAGAGTTTCTCTGCTCCATCCCAGGATCTCCTAATGATTCCCACTGAACCAAGGTGAAACCCCCACCCATGTGGGTCTTTGTCACACATTTAGCCTTGGCAGGTTGAGATTTAGGCATATAATAGCTTATTATTTTAGTTTCTTAAATAGTCATGTTAAATGGTTTTTCTTCGGTTTCTTTGAAAGCACATTTTCCACCACTAAATAGCATGTCATTGCAATGGGAACACAGTTATGTACAACTAGGTATGCAGTATAACTACTATGGCAGCTTGTAATATGAGACGTCACAGAGGGCAATACCAGGCAATTAACTGTTGCTCCAATGGCAATCTCATGCAAGATCCACAGATTCTGTCCTGTCCCCGCTCCTGTTTGGGTTGTGATTCCAATGAGGGAGAAGATGGGGTCTGCTGAGCTATGTTTTCTTTCACAGACAGAGGACACCAAGCTCTTAATCTCACTGTCATCATATCAAGACAGTGCTCTGCTTTTAGTTGAGATTGTGTCTTGAATGACAGCTAGCTGGCTGAGATTTAGTTTGGATATAAGTGATGTTTCTGAAATGGAAGAAGCAGGGAAAATTAGCAGAGATTACATCAGCTCCTTCGACTGAGGGAATGTGGCTATTCCCACTACTTAGAAATCAAATAAGATCCTTGACTGTTCATGGAGGTCCAGAGAGTAGCTGTGGCCAATAGCTAATTATTTTCATGTGTGTGTGGCAAGCAGATGTCAGTCTTTATTTTCAGAAGGAGATCTCAGTTCAGCTATCCTTGCCTCTTACCTCTTGAGAATGGATTTTAACAATGCAAGGATAGCTGTACTAAGATGTCCACAACACATGAGCTGCTTTTAGTTAAAAAGATTGGGAGCTGGCCATTTTCAGTGAAGAGGCCTCAACTCTGGAACTTTCCCTTGTGGTGCTTTGACTTGGTGTCCTTCAAAGCATGCTGCATGACTAATCCACTCTTCCAGGTTTGCCCAATAGAGGCTGGGGGTAATTATTATATTTGTGGTGGATCAGGATCTAAGGAGGAATATAAATGGGCTAGAGGGGGACATATGAATGTATGTTGGTCAAACAGATATTTTATATATGGTTTTAATATTTGTACAATGTCATAAGATCAAAGAAGACATTTAAGAATTTGAGATAAATAATAAAAGACATAGGTGTTTTTATAGCTATAAGGAAAACAAGGAAGTTTATGATAATCCATTTCAACAAATCTAGCAAGGAAGTCAGTGCAAGGCCCTGTTTGCAACTTCTACCATCTTGTTCTCTTCCATTAAAGCAAAGGATTCAGTGAATCAGAAAAATACAAAGGTTCCAGACCTGTCTGTGCACACCAGTAATAGCGCTGGATCTCATTAAATGATTGAGTGTCATGGCTCCTGGCGTGCCCTGCTGGGCCATTTCATGTAAGACACTCATGCTATTTTCATCAGAGTGATACAACATATTATGTAGGTTTTCAGGTCATACAGCTGCCACTTCTTTGGTTTGAGTGTGTTGCCATGCAAGGGCACTTAACAGATTAAGCAAAATACATTTAATAACTTTTCTATATGTTCAGATAGAGGATTAAAAACCTGAAACATGGGGCCAGATTGTGATAAGCCCTTGATGAGATATTGGAAATGGATGGGTGAAGGAAACCAGATTCGACACAGACAGGTCAGCTGCCATTCCATACTGGGGAGAGTGCAGATATTGTTTCTTCAGTGTGCTATTTGAAAAGTCTGGTCCCCTAAAGAGGATAAGAAAAAAAGTTGAATTATGGCATCTTCCCCTCCCCCTCCTCCCAACCAACTTACAAAGTAGGCTGTCTGTACTTTTGGGAAGGAGAGTGCAGCTTTCCTGTGCACTGGACAACTAGAGGGGCTGTATCTGAGGCACAAGCAGCTCACTGTGAGGTGGTGTGACTCTTCATACTAGTTAATAAATGCTACAGTTTAATCCACAGAGGTAACAAAGAGTCCTGTGGCACCTTAAAGACTAACTATAAAGTTTTGAAGCATAAGCTTCGGTGGGCTAATACCCACTTCGTCGGATGCAAGCAGTGGAAGTGTCCTGGGGCAGGTATAGATAAATAGGCAAGAACCAGGTAGGAGGTAACAAGGTTAGTCCAATCAGGCTGAACCAGCTTGTTAACTCAAATCAGGGAGGGTGGGGTATTCTTCTAGCAGCTGAATTGCAAGTGTGAACTCGGAGAGAGGAGAGGTTGTTTTTGTAATTAGCAAGCCATTCAAGATCCTTGTTCAATCCTAGATTGATTGTATCAAACTTGCAAATGAACTGCAGCTCTGCAGTTTCTCTTTGCAGTCTGGTCTTGAAGTTTTTTTGCTGCAGTATGGTGACTTTTAAATCTGTAATTGTGTGTCCAGGCAGACTGAAGTGTTTTCCTACAGGTTTTTTTATATTGCCATTCCTGATATCTGATTTGTGTCCATTTATCCTTTTTCATAGGGACTGTCGAAAAGTTTGGCCAATGTACATAGCAGAGGGACATTGCTGGCACATGATGGCATATATTACATTGGTAGATGTGCAAGTGAATGATCCAGTGATGGTGTGGCTGATCTGGTTAGGTCCTGTGATGGTGTTGCTGGTGTAGATATGTGGGCAGAGTTGGCATCGAGGTTTGTTGCATGGATTGGTTCCTGAGTTGGAGTTATTATAGCGTGGTGTGCTGTTGCTGGTGAGAATCTGCTTAAGGTTGGCAGGTTGTCTGTGTGCCAGGACTGGCCTTCCTCCCAAGGCCTGTGAAAGTGAGGGATTATTGTCCAGGATGGGTTGTAGGTCACTGATGATGCATTGGAGAGGTTTTAACTGAGGACTGTAGGTGATGGCCAGTGGTGTTCTATTGTTTTCTTTCTTGGGCTTGTCTTGCAGCAGCAGGCTTCTGGGTACATGTCTGGCTCTGTTGATCTGTGTCCTTATTTCCTTGTGCGGGTATTGTAGTTTTGAGAAAGCCTGGTGAAGATCTTGTAGGTGTTGGTCTCTGTCTGACGGGTTGGAGCAAATACGATTGTACCTCAGTGATTGGCTGTAGACAATGGATCGTGTGGTATGTCCGGGATGGAAACTGGTGGCATGAAGGTAGGCATAGCTGTCGGTAGGTTTTCGGTATAGGGTAGTGTTGATGTGGCCGTCATTAATTTGCACCGTGGTGTCTAGGAAGTGGACTTCCTGTGTAGACTGGTCCAGACTGAGGTGGATGGTGGGGTGGAAGCTGTTGAAATCATGGTGGAATTCTTCCAGAGTTTCTTTCCCATGGGTCCAGATGATGAAGATGTCATCAATGTAGCGTAGATAGAGAAGGGGTGTGAGTGGACGAGAGTTGAGGAAGCGTTGTTCCAGGTCAGCCATAAAGATGTTGGCATACTGTGGGTCCATGCGGGTGCCCATAGCAGTGCCACTGGTCTGGAGGTATATATTGTCACCGAATTTGAAATAATTGTGTGTGAGGATAAAATCACAGAGCTCAGCAACCACTTGTGCTGTGGCATCGTCGGGGATACTATTCCGGACAGCTTGTATTCCATCTTTGTGTGGGATGTTTGTGTAGAGAGCCTCTACATCCATGGTGGCTAGGACGGTGTTTTCTGGAAGGTCACCAATGCATTGTAGTTTTCTCAGGAAGTCGGTGGTATCACGGAGATAGCTGGGGGTACTGGTGGCATAGGGTCTGAGTAGAGAGTCCACATATCCAGACAGTCTTTCAGTGAGAGTGCCAATGCCCGAGATGATGGGGCGTCCAGGATTTCCAGGTTTGTGGATCTTGGGTAGTAGATAGAATAACCCCGGTCGGGGCTCTGAGGGTATGTTAATTTGTTCCTGTGTTAGTGCAGGGAGTGTCCTGAGTAGATGGTGCAGTTTCTTAGTATATTCCTCAGTAGGGTCAGAGGGAAGTGGCCTGTAGAAATTGGTATTGGAGAGTTGTGTGGTAGCCTCCTTTTGGTAGTCTGACCTGTCCATGATGACAACAGCACCTCCTTTATCAGCCTCTTTGATTATGATGTCAGGGTTGTTGCTGAGGCTATGGGTGGCATTGCGTTCTGCACGACTTAGGTTGTGAGGCAGGCGATGTTGTTTTTCCACAATTTCTGCCTGTGCACGTCGGCGGAAGTATTCTATGTATAGGTCCAGACTGTCATTTCGACCCTCAGGAGGAGTCCATGTGGAGTTCTTCTTCTTGTGCTGCTGGTGGGATGGTGTCTGTGTATCAGTGTGCTTTTCCATGTTGTCTTGAAAGTATTCCTTGAGTCGGAGACGGCGAAAGTAGGCTTCCAGATCACCGCAGAATTGTATCATGTTTGTGGGGATGGTGGGGCAGAATGAGAGTCCTCGAGATAGAACAGACTCTTCTGCCGAGCTGAGTGTGTAACTGGATAGACTGACAATATTGCTGGGTGAGTTAGGGGTACCACTGTTGTGGCCCCATGTGGGAGGTAGGATTTTAGATAGTTTGCAGTCCTTTTTCTTTTGTAGAGAGGTGAAGTGTGTGATGTAGATCTCCTGTCTTATTTTAGTAAAGTCTGTTTGTGTGGAAGGTTGGTTGTTTATGAAGGTCTCCAGGTTGGAAAGCTCTTTTTTTGATGTTTTCCTGTTTGTTGTACAGGATGCTGATCAGATGGTTCCTCAGTTTCTTAGATAGCGTCTGGCATAATCTCTCACTGTGGTCTGTGCAGTATGTGGATAGCAATGGATTTTTCACCTTCAGTTCATTTGGTATGATGTCCATCCGTTTGCATTTGGAGAGAAAGATGATATCTGTCTGTACTTGTGCAAATTTCTTCATGAGGTTGATGGATTTAATTAGTTTAATCCACAATGAGCTGAATCAAATCATTCCATCTCATCTAAGCATCAACATGTGGCTCCAGTAGCAGACCAGCCATCATTAACAATTTTAGGGGATGTTATCTTTTTACAGTTGGGCAGAACAAGTGTCTATAAAAAGGAATAGAGCTGAGACCACTCACACGCAACAGAGATTGGGATGTCCAATTCCTATTACAATAAGAACTGTGTATCCCCACAGACTTTCAAAATCCCACCCCAATGCAGATAGATCAAAGGGTGTTAATTGGCAGATGATATGCTCCCCAGTTCTCAGATCACTTTCCATTTCAGATAATACTTTCTATCTTTCAGATGGAGAAATTATTCTTCACTTCCTTGCTTAAGCCATTGTGTGCTACCGTCTTACACTGTTAAACAGCTGCCATTTTCACACCACATATAGTTCCACTGTAATGATTCATCTGCATGGCTTGCGTATAACTTTTTCATTTCTGTAACAGCTTAAAGATCATTTGGGCTTAAAGAGGAACTGTATAAATTAAAATATTATTCAGTATTAATCAAGTAAACAGTTTACTTACTCTGCTAGTGACTTTGTTCTCAATTGTGGAAACACTAACCAAGCCATCAATGGGACCCATTAATGAAGGACTGGTTGAGCCAAAACATTGCACTTCTGTGCCAAGAGATTTTTCATCTTTACTGCATATCGTCCTGGTGGGTTTAATAATGGGACTATCCTTTCTATGGATATACCCCCAAAGACCTTTGATTCAAACATAGGCAGTCAGTAAGGATTTTTTTTCAGTCAACTGGATTTTTTTTTAAATTGATAATTGCTGTTTACATTTTTAAAAAGATGTAACTCATTTCAGATGGCAGTAATGAGTCATTTAAAACCAATAACATTTGCATATGCTGTGTGTTTCAAATGTCCCCAACTTGGCATAATTGTCTAACTCTGAAAGAATCTCCTCTTCATTTTTCAGACTAACAAAGCATGGAGGGCAGTTGAAAATTGGTTCTTTTTTTACAGCAGTACACTGTTTTTATCTGCAACTCAATTATGACACATAATAGGCATTTAATGAGCTTTGGGAAACAAAAGCCTATTTTTAAGGAGATTATGTCTCCCTTGTATCCATGTATAGATGATATTCATTTCAGCCCTTCATCAGAGGCCCTCTCTGTGTTCATGCTGCAACAGCCAGTGACTTCAGAGACATTTGCATGCTATTGTTTCATCTTGGCAGACATGTGATGTCCATCCGATGCTAACCACATTGCAATCTCCCCTCTAGTTAATCATCATGGCTAGAACATCAACTCTCCTATACTTTATTGTTTCTGACTCATCATTCTTCATCTGAGAGAAGAGGCATATGTATTTAATAAATGATAATTCATTAGGGTAATCCACAAAATCCCTTAAATGCCAGTGAGAATATATATTGGGTGTCTTGAGGCTCCATTAAAATCAGTTTGGACAAATTCATCTCAAGATAATGTCCCAGGGGAAGAATTTGATCTTTTTATAAATGAATAAATAAATAAAGTTATTCCTAGGAAATCTGTCCAACAAATTATTCAAATGAGGTTGTTTACAGTGAGTCCCTTTTAATAAATTAATCCAACAGCCCATATGGAAATTGGGTTGAATGTATTGCTGTAAATTTTTGTGATTATTTTTACAAGTCTCATGATATTTGAAGTTTTTTCTTGATGTCCCAGTAATCCTAGGGTTATGTTATCATGGAGGATCTCAGCTATCAATAATAAAAAAGTACATTTCTAGTCCTTGTGGTTGAGGAGAAAATTGGAAATCATGATCCACAAAGACTCAAAAACCCAAAAGAAAATTAAAAGACCCCACATTCATTTTCAAATCATGATTGAAAGCCAATTTAATTATTTTGGAGGCCCAAATCATGAATTTTGGCATTTTTGAAACTGATATTAAAATATGCAAAGGCATTCTCTGAGATTCAAATACTGGACCTGAGCATGCAGCTTTGCTGGTTGAGGTATTCTGTGTGGCTGCTCAATAAACGTGCTGCTCTTGAAAATGCAGCCTTGGGCTCCTATGAAGCTTAACCCTACTGCCCTACATAGGTGAGTCACTTAGATTAATCTACAGCCTTGGCCTGGCCCCTACTCCAACTTTGTCTCAACCTCTTCTCTTCCTGGTGTGATAGTGTAGCTCAGTAGCAAGGGTATTTTACAGGGTATCTTCTCCATTGGAGATTCACCAGGCTACTGTGTTTGGGTCATACCTCTGTAATACCTTTGTTCTTAAAAGTTCCTTAATCTGCATGGTCTGCATCACTGTCTCTTTCGTTGGCCTCTGTGGCACACTTACAGGACACAGATTCTCTGGCCATGTCTACATTTACTGGTAAATTGGTACTGCTGCAATTGATTGAGTGAGTGTCAATTTAGTGGGTCTGGTGAAGACGTGCTAAATCTATGGGAGAGGACTCTCCCATTGATTTGTGTGCTCCACCTCCCCAACAAACATAAGGGAAGTTGGCGGGAGAGCATATCCCATCTACACAGTACAGTATAGACACCACGGTAAGTGGATCTAACTACGTCAACTTCAGTTATGTTATTTACATAACTGAAGTTGCGTAACTTAGATCGATTTACAGCGGTAGTGTAGATCAGGCCTCTGTCTCTTATATCTTTTGTGGAAATAGTATTCCACAGCCAACCTGCCCTAAGGTCCCCAAAATCACTGCTCACCCTCACACTCTTCAGTAGTTTAAGCACACCCTTTTCCTGAGTTCCTACCTTTGGAGCACTCTAGGTTTACAATTACCTCTTCAGGGGCATGTAACAATGAAAGCAACAGGTACACAGGCTTTTTAATGGGTCCAAATCCCCATCAAGGCATGTACAAATTTTGAGAACACAAACACCTGTACACATTTCCCTGCCTTCATTTCCTCATCACACTTTAGTGTTCTCTGGGCTTAGGTCAGAGACATCTGAGAAGTCCAGTATCCCTTCTCCCACACATGGCTTCTCCCCCCAAATCATGGAGTCACTCTCTCCCTGGCAATAAGTTTCTATTTTCCTTGGCTAGTTTGCAAGTAAAAAGGACGCCATTGTATGAAAACATGAGCTTCTGTTCCCTGTTCATGCCCAAGCTTCAGCTTCTTTAGTATCTGTGAGTCCCTCTGAGTTCTGCTTGAATCTGTCAGGACTCTTTGTTCTCCTGTTTGTGGATTTTCCAAATCCCAGCTCCCTACAGAGAAGTTGGAAAAAATGGTTTCACTGAGGAAACACTGAAGCATTCAGTAGTACAGCAATTTCATAACATCAACCAGAGTTCATTAGTTCTGCATAGACAGATTCTCAAAATTATTACAGCAGACTATGGAGAAACCAAGAGTTTCAGTCCTGAGAGTCCAATGATCCAATGGAAAGATCAGAAATTTCCAGTCATACAACTACTGATATATTATGAATATTTTGCATTCCCCCCCAAAAAGGCTTTGGGATAATTAGGATGTATCTGCAAATCAATGAAGCAATCAAATGACCCACTACAATCCATTAGTTGCATAGTACTCCATTTTCAAACAGCTTCCGTGTTATTATTTGTGCTTTTTCTTAAGAAATGTTTATCACCTCTGTCTTACATTGTTTAATAGCTACACCATTTCATACTGACACCATCTGTTCATGAGAAATAGCAATATTTTCCTCACTTGCTAATACTGGAGGCTCTGTTAGTTTACTTATATCAGCTTTCTACTGGCAACGTACTATTAATACAACACTATTGCTGCTAGGAGATGTCTTGCATCCTTTGCTTGAAATATGATGTGCTGGAAGATGAAAGCTACAAATACTATAAGATTCTAGAATTTTAGTTCTTGCCAAAATAGGGGAGATTGTGTTATTTTTCCCAAAGCATTTAGACTCAACCAACAAAAATATTTTCTTTGTCAGAATACGAAATATCATATGTAATTATAGATTCAAGACCACCATTTTATTTTTAGAAAAAATATTTTAGAAAAAAATCAGTATAGTGAAAAAATCTGAAATCTAGCTTCACCGAATAACAGATATATTTTCCTTCCTGGTTTTGATTAAGATAACTTCATTAAACTAAACAGAAAACACATCTTCCTCTTTACATATGCAGTAAAATCACCATGTGTTATACAGGACATCATATTCTGTTGTCTGGCGAGGTATTTTCAGTAAAGATAAGGAGGTGTTAGTACCATTATACCAGGCCCTGGTGAAACTTCATCTGGAATACTGCATGCAGTTCTGGTCTTCCATGTTTAAGAAGGATTAATTCAAACTGGAATAGGTACAGAGAAGGGCTATTAGGATGATCCAAGAAATGGAAAACCTGTCTTATGAAAGGAGACTCAAAGAGCTTGGCTTGTTTAGTGTGAAGGTAGGAAAAGAGAGAGGGTTCAAGTAGCCATTTTAAGTTGTCAGAGACAGAGCAACTGTCATGCTAAGCCTTAGTCTTACATTGTGAGACCTGTAGAAGCAGGGCTCACATCAGAAGTGAGTGGAAAACAGCAGAAGAGTTAGCAGAATAGTCAGAGTGACCTAGCCTTGAGATAATGATGTTTTGAGTAATGAAAGTGAGAAAAATACTGGAATAGGTAGCAACTAGCCAAAATGAAATGTAGATGTTTTAAATTATTTAATTATTGTACGTCACAAAGAGGTATAAATGCTTGTGTGATTTTGCTTGTACTTTGGAGAAACTGAGGCAGAGATACTCTCTGTCTGCTGTGTTCTTCCCTTGCAATTGCTCAAAATAAAGCTGTCTATGATTTTCTTGCTTCCAACCTGAGAGCGAGGATTTAATTTTCTTCCACATTAACCTAACCAAAAGAAGGCTGAGGGGAGATATGATTGCTCTCTATAAATATATCAAAGGGATAAATACTAGGAAGGGAGAGGAATTATTTAAGCTCAGTACCAATGTGGACACAAGAACAAATGAATATAAACTGGCCATCAGGAAGTTTAGATTTGAAATTAGATGAAGGTTTCTAACCATCAGAGGACTGAAGTTCTGGCACAGCCTTCCAAGGGAAGCAATAGGAGCAAAAGATTCTGGCTTCAAGATTAAGCTATATAGGTTTATGGAGGAGATGGTATGATGGGATAGCCTAATTTGGCAGTTAATTGATCTTTGAGTATGAGCGGTAAATATGCCCAATGGCCTGTGTTGGGATGTTAGATGGGGTGGGATCTGAGTTACTACAGATAATTCTTTCTTGGGTGTCTGGCTGGTGAGTGTTGCCCACAAGCTGAGGGTTTAGCTGATCTTCATATTTGGGGTTGGGAAGGAATTTCCCCCCAGGACCGATTGGCATAGGCCCGGGAGGGGGGCGGAGGGAGGGGGTTCGTCTTCCCCTGCAGCGCTGGGCATGGTTCACTTGCTGGAGGATTCTCTGCGCCTTGGAGTCTTTAAACCATGATTTGAGGACTTCAGTAGCTCAGACGTATGTTAGGGGTTTATTACAAGAGTGGGTGGGTGAGATTCTGTGGCCTGCAATGTGCAGGAGGTCAGACTAGATGATCATAATGGTCCCTTTCGACCTTAAAGTCTATGAGTCTGTGGAGTTATAGCTGTGATGACAATTTATAATTTTATGGCACAGGTCAATTTGAAGGATCATGCTTTTGGTTTAAAAATAAGCAGGGATTTTTATAATTAGCAATGCTTTAGGGCTAAATACTCACATAGTGTATTGCATTATAGTTATGCCAATTTATTCCAGCTGTTGCAATGTGTTTTATTTTTTAAGATTTTTTTTATGATTATGGAATGGATATTTTAGATGGAAGGCAGTTTATGGACAAAAATGTTATAAAACCATAGGAAAACATTCAAAGTTTATCCATGTTTTTTTAAAAACAAGGAATAGAGATGATGAACATCGGACAAAAGTTCTTTCATCTTATCTTTATTTAATTCAATTATATTTCTTAATCTCCTCATTGTCTGTCAGACCTCAGTAAGTTTTATGTTTTAGTCTATCTCCTTATAGTAACAAATGGATGATATTACAAAACTAAAGTGTTTACAAAAACAAAAAGGCCCCCAAGGTTACCATTTAAAATGCGTTGATAAGGGAAACCAATTTGTCTTGTGATGATATAAATTCAAAGCCTTGTCTGTTTTGGCATATATATACATATATACATGATCTCTGTGGGAAAATAGATTTAGCAGTTTGAAAAACTGTAAAAGGGAACCATTATCAGCTGAAATTGCTGTTATTGAAAATAATGACATTTTAATTGTACTCTTCTTAATATGCCCATTTTTATTTTAAGAAAAGAAATTATAATCCTTGGAGAGAATTCACGAAGTACTCAATAATGCTAGTGCTAAATAATCATAAGTTAGGTGAGATTTTTCTGTAATACTGTAAAAAAGCTGCAGTTCTGCAGTGTACAATAATCTTAAAACTAAAATGATTAATTTCAAATAAATTCTGAAATTGTGAGGAATACCTTTCTATGCACTCCTGTGTGTGAGAGATACCACATCACTTGTTCCCCAGATACTTAGATCAGGTGCTGTCAGAGACACCCAATAGTCTCTGCACACTGTTATAGTTGGGGCTTGAGACCAATGGCGCTACACAGTGACACAGCCATTGACTACTTCTCATCTCCTACCTAACATTAGTCTAATTCTCAAAATACCCTCCATTCAGACCATGCCCTGACACCCAAAGTTATTAGTGTGGGTGGGTGGGTGTGTAGATGGGTAAAATGCCATGTTTGGTCTGAGGGATGTCTACAACAGCACATTTCCATTTTAAAAAGCACAAGAACTGAGTTAACTTCCAGAGGTCTACATACTGAAGTAATCGTTACATTGCATTCTAAGTAAATGATGGACTACACACAGGAGTGTTGCTGCCTGAATTCACAAAAACTAAGCAGGTGGTGATGAACTTGTGCAGGAAGACACATGAGTGCAGTTGCCTCAGATTACTATGCCAGAGACAGTTCTGACAGCAGCATGTAAAAAACGAGGAAATAAAACTCAAACCTCATCAATTATTTCCCCCTGACCTGAGGCCAGTAACTCAGAGGAAAGTACTTGTTATCAAAGCTTTTATTGAGGAAGGCTTCTCTGATTCTATCCTGTTCCGAGCAAAACTTTATATAATTCACTCAATCAATGGCCTCCTATTTTGAGATTAGTCACTTTTGCAGTGCAGCTTCTGGAAGAGAGTCAGGAAAAGAAAATGATTCCAGTGAGGGTTTTCCAGAGAATTTAATTCACCTACCAATATTTTAATACTTATTTACAAAAACGTGGGGGGGGAATTTGATGTTTTCTGCTACTGAGAATCCACCATGCTTTATTTTCACATTTCAGAGAAAGGCAGACCTGAAGTCATATTAATATTTCTTGTCAGTGTAGTCCAGAAACACTATCATCCAAGTGATCATTAGAGGGCATTCAAAACATTACGTATATATGTAACAATACTCTTCCTTCATAATTAGAAAACTCTTTAATGCATGCATATAATATAGCATTAACAACAATTTGGATTTTTTATGTAGTAATATATATATATATATATAGTGTACACACACACACAAATATATACAAGATAGACTTGTAAACACATTACAAGACTTTTCCTTCATGTGGATGGGAATATGTTTTAAGTGTTTATAGGCTAACTATGCAATAATTCTTGTGAGATGCTTAGGTCTGCACAGGAATCTTTCAATCTCTGCAGATGTATTCCCCATATTGGTTGTGACACTGGCAGGCCACATGCTAACTCATGCCAAAGGCCCACGACCTCACTGAACATTGACAAATGCGTAGCTAGAAACCAGTGTGGCTTAACTGTGGGTTCGTATACATTAGAACCTGAGAGTAATGAATACTAGAGTTACAAACTGACTGGTTTGGAACTGGAAAAAAAGCAAATATAGTACAGCACTGTGTTAAATGTAAACTACTAAAACAATAAAGGGAGAGTTTAAAATAAATATTTGACAAAGTAAGGAAACCATTTCTCTGCTTGTTTCATTGGCCACTGTCTTTGAAAACTCAATCAGGGGAGGTCCCGGATGACTGGAGAAAAGCTAATGTAGTGACCATCTTTAAAAACTGGAAGAAGGAGGCTCCAGGGAACTACGGGCCAGTCAGCCTCACCTCAGTACTTGGAAAAATCATGGAGCAGGTCCTCGAGGAATCAATTTTGAAGCACTTAGAGGAGAGGAAGGTGATCAGGAACAGTCAGCATGGATTCATCAAGGGCAAGTCATGCCTGACTAACTTAATTGCCTTCCATGATGAGATAACTGGTTCTGTGGATGAGGGGAAAGCAGTGAAAAAAGTGGACATATTATTCCTTGACTTTAGCAAAGCTTCTGATATGGTCTCCCATACTATTCTTGCCAGCAAGTTAAAGAAGTATGGGCTGGATGAATGGACCATAAGGTGGATAGAAAGCTGGCTGGATCGTCAGGCTCAACGGGTAGTGATCAATGGTTCCATGTCTAGTTGGCAGCTGGTATCAAGCGGAGTGCCCCAAGGGTCAGTCCTGGGGACGTTTTTGTTCAATATCTTCATTAATGATCTGGAGGATGGAGTGGACTGCACCCTCATCAAGTTTGCAGATGACACTGAACAGGGAGGAGTGGTAGATACGTTGGAGGGTAAGGATAGAATACAGAGGGACCTTGGCAAATTAGAGGATTAGGCCAAAAGAAATCTGATGAGGTTCAACAAGGACAAGTGCAGAGTTCTGCACTTAGGACAGAAGAATCCCATGCACTTATACAGACTAGGGAACTAGTGGCTAGACAGCAGTTCTGCAGAAAAGGACCTAGACATTGTAGTGGATGAGAAGCTGGATATGAGTCAAGTGTATGCCTTTGTTGCCAAGAAGGTTAACTGTAATTTGAGCTGTATAAGTAGGAGCATTGCCAGCAGTTTGAGGAATGTGATCATTCCCCTCTATTTGGCATTGATGAGGCCTCATCTGGAGTACCGTGTCCAATTTTAGCCCTACACTACAAGAAGGATGTGGAAAAATTAGAAAGAGCCCAGCGAAGGGCAACAAAAATGAGTAGGGGGCTTGAGCACATGATGTATGAGGGGAGACTGAGGATTATTTAGTCTTCAGAAGAGAAGAGTGATGGGGGATTTGATAGCTGCTTTCAACTAACTGAAAGGGGGTTCCAAAGAGGATGGATCTAGACTGCTCACAGTGGTAGCAGATGACAGAACAAGGAATAATGGTCTCAAGTTGCAGTGGGGAGGTTTAGGTTGGATATTAGGAAACACTATTTCACTAGGCGGGTGTTGAAGCACCTGAATGGGTTACCTAGGGAGGTGGTGGAATCTCCTTCCTTAGAGGTTTTTAAGTTCAGGCTTGACAAAGCCCTGGCTGGGATGATTTAGTTGGGATTGGTCCTGCTTTGAAAGTAGGGGGTTAGACTAGATGACTTTATCATGTCCCTTCCAACCCTGATATTCTATGATTCCATGACACTGCTGACAAAGGCATCCCTTTAAACAATTTTTAGAGGGCCACTCCTCTCACTTACTGGATGCATGAACTGTAAATATTCCCAAACTACAATTCAAGATGAAAATCCCTGGGTCTTTTCAACATACTGATTCTCCCCCCCCCCCTTTTTTTTTTTTTTGATTTTACACTAATTGTTCTTATTTTACAGCCTTCGTCATACTTCCCATTTTTATATCTGTATCAAGATATTTAGTTAAACCCACATTTGGAACACTTTTGTTGATCCCTCTCCATAGCAACTATTTATTCTTTTCCACTGGCTCATTTGGGAGGAAATGCTTAGCACATTTTTCTGGTCATAGTTTTAGTCCACATACCACAAAGTCTACGAACACTTCATTGAGAGCCAGGTGCTGATACCCTTACTCACATCGATTAGTGCCTGTTCTGTGAATGGCTATATTGAAATCATTGGACTAGATTGTGACTTTACAATTTGCCCTGTGTAACAAATAGGTGGCATGTAGCTTTCACAGCCCCAGTAGTAGATCAGGGGAATATCAAGACCCATACTGTCATAATTGTGCACATACTTTTTTTCTGCTTTTAGTGTGAAGTGAGTTACTTCAGCCCTTCCCAAGGTGCAGTGTATTCTTCCCTGAATCAGAGAGGTAGCCGTGTTAGTCTGGAATAGCAGAGGTAACAAAGTCCTGTGGCACCTTAAAGACTAACTATAAAGTTTTGAAGCATAAGCTTTCGTGGGCTAATACCCACTTCGTCGGATGCAAGCAGTGGAAGTGTCCAGAGGCAGGTATAGAAAAGTAGGCAAGAACCAGGTGGGAGGTAAAAAGGTTAGTCCAATTAGGCTGAACCAGCTTGTTATCTCCGATCAGGGAGGGTGGGTTATTCTTCTAGCATTTGAATGGGGGGTGTGAACATGGAGAGAGGAGAAACTATTTCTGTAATTAGCAAGCCATTGTAGGTCTTTGTTCAATCCGAGATTGTTTGTGTTGAATTTGCAAATGAATTGTAGCTCTGCAGTTTCCCTTTGCAGTCTGGACTTGAAGATTTTTGCTGCAGTATGGTGACTTTTAAATCTGTAATTGTGTGTCCAGGCAGGTTGAAGTGTTCTCCTACAGGTTTTTGTATATTGCCATTCCTAATATCTGATTTGTGTGCATTTATCCTTTTTCGTAGGGACTGTCCAGTTTGGCCGATGTACATAGCAGAGGGACACTGGTGGCATATAATGGCATATATGACATTGGTTGATGTGCAGGTGAATGAACCAGTGATGGTATGGTTGATCTGGTTAGGTCCTGTGATGGTGTTGCTGGTGTAGATATGTGGGCAGAGTTGGCATCGAGGTTTGTTGCATGGATTGGTTCCTGAGTTGGAGTTATTGTGGTGCAGTGTGCTGTTGCTGGTGAGAATTTGTTTAAGGTTGGCAGGTTGTCTGTGCTCTTCTCCATTGCAGATGCAGAATCACAGTCTGACGAGGTCCAAATAGGAGAATACGGGCCAGTGTAGAAATTTTGCTTTAAATATACAGGGTAGTCCGAAACAAATAAAATCTGAAATGCTTTGCAGTAAACAATGCTTCAGTTCTAAAGTGTTTTTTCCGTAAATGGATGAGCTCTCCAAATGATATCTCATTTGGTTTATTTGATGCTTTTAAGTCACTGATACTCATACCTCAGTAGTTGAGGAGCCAGATTAGTGATGGACATTATCCAGAAGAGTCACAATAGTGTGAATTCATTGTTTCATGTAGTATAATATAAAAATTTTCACTGCAAAATGACTGACCAAGCATTATTATTTTATCAACTACAATTGGTTAACAATGTAGTAAAGGCATCCTGATTGGTTAGTAACTTAGATTGGCAAAATATATCGCAAACTGTTTTAAAATCCTGGGCTGCAAAGAGCTTCACATTAAAGAGTTGCTTGTGAGACTTAGTCTAAATATCCTGTACTAATTTCTTTAGCAGCCAATAGGCTATGGGCCTTATTACTGTCAATGTATCTACTGGTTTTATTCAATTTATTATCAGTTGTCCTCTGCTCCAGCATCTCTATACAACAGGCATAATTTCTTCTAATTTTCCTTATACTCTGTTGCTTTGCGCAGGTACAATATTTTGCTTTTGTCCTTTTTTTTTATCAGCAGTATGCTTTTCCTGACAAGTTCATCACTTCCTCACCAAATCTGTAGCCTAGTATAAACACTTGATATTTCAATGAGAAAAAAAAGAGAGCTTGAGATCTTCAGTCACCACATATTGATTTTCACAATCAAAATTGCAGCATACCCAATTTCCTGTACAAAGAACCCGAGTAGCATAAATCCAAGAGGCAATTCCTGTACTAAAAAGTACTGTAATGAGAACTACCAATAGAGGGCATTCAAAACACAGTGGGTCCAATTCCCAAGTCATTACCTAGTCTTAATTAAGTGAGACTTAATTGAGACTTTTTCACTAAGTCCAAAGATAGGACTTAGTGAAAAATGAATAGGCTTCAAAATATGGCATTATTTTCATTTACTACTACATCACATGTAGTAGAAGTTGACATACAGTGTTACTGCCCTTCCAGGGAATTACTGACCTGACAGTTACTTTGCAAAAATGGCACATTAAGCTGAGGAGAAATAGAGGTCTTTATTGAAAGATCTGATAATCCTGTACCTTTCACAAGGACTAAAATCAACTGTGTGTGTGTGTGTGTGTGTGTGTGTGTGTGTGTGCATATTATAGTGTGTGTGCGCACACATACGTGTTCATACTTGGTTTTATATAACATTTTGGCTTATATAGTTTCGGATGCACATCTTTGGAAGGTAGCAGAGCTTCATCCAAGTCAGTTTTTTGTTACATAGCCTTCCTCTCCCATACCTCAAATACATCTGTTTTAATGAATATGGTGCTAGAAGCAAATTTGCATCAAACTATTTGGAAGGTGGTACTAGACCTTGTTCAAAATAGAGGCTTCAAAATAAAAAATATGTGAACAGTAGCAAAGAAAAATATGGAAAAAACATCAAATATAAAATAAGCTTATCGTAAATAATGACTTTTTCTCTCTAACTTATTGTAAAATGCAATATACTTTGCCTAAGATATTATGACAGGAATGGTATTCAATTACACCCCAATCAACATTGTAATAATTAATTGAATCCTATCTTCTTCTTCTTCTATGTAGAACGAGATTACTCTCAGATACAGTATTCTGGTTCTATACTGGTCTGATTGAATCTAAGGATGGATAAACCAGATGAAGACATGGGGAACAGATATCCTAGTGAGAGAGAAGTAACATATATGAGAATACAGACCTTGTATAACCCTTAATTATTTTTATTGCAAACGGTTCTATCCCAATAAGCTTTAAAGTAACTTTTTCTGTTTGGACTCAAATGTCCAAAGGGATAAGCTGTGTGATTTATGACCCGGTTCTTAAAATACAAAGATTGCCAAAGTCTCTTGTGTGCACTTGAGATGGTGTCATAGGAGTTCATGGTTATATTTAATGTTGCTAATAGATGCATGTTTTGTGGCTGGTGGTTTTCATAGGGCCTTTGCAACCAGTTAGTTTTATTTGTAATTTTGTGCCAGATCTCAGCACACAGCCTTTTCACTCTGGGGTGGGGAGTGGTTTACTTCCTTAAAGGCGGTCTTGGGTCTTTTTTTAATGTTTTCGGGATATAAAGACACACTGTATTTGATATGTAACCCTGAATATTTTTTGCTAACTGCTGGCTTAAATGGGAATTTCCAAAACTGTTGGTAGCCTAAAGGTTACCCACACCAGCTTGACAGGCCCATGCTGTTTGAATCCAAGGCATATGTCATATCAGATTTACCCAAAGGCCTTGAAGGGATGTGCTGTAAGGTGGAGTAAGCCAAAATCACAAATGCTAAAAATCAAGCTCTTTTGAGTCTTGGGGGACAATATGCCACCCGAGAGAAGACTGGCATTCCAGAACCCCAAGACTGATCACCGCTGGGGAAGGAAGTCATGACAGAAATAAATAGGCTGTGCCAGCCTTTGACCAGTCTACTTATTTCTGAAAATACTGCTATCAAGAAGCACTGTGCCAGTAACATTGTCAAGCTTCTTGACTGCAATTGTATCACCTTCCCTGTGAGAGGCCAGAAGATTACAAGAACTGAACAGTTTGCAATTCCCTCTTTTATCTTATTTTTCTTTTTTTTTCTTTTAGTCTTTTGCTGGTATTAACTGGGAGACATCCCAGGTTTTTTATTTTTTTTTTATTTTAGGGTATGTATCCTAAGAAACTTAAAACTATTTTGTCTGTGTTGATGGTTGGGAGCGGGAGAGAAAGGGGAGGAATAAAGGATTAGCTACCACATGAGAATTGAAATCTAAGGTGGAATCTTTGAGGTTGTTGCTTACACATTAAAGAGTCATTTGGCTTCAATATTAAAAAAAATCAACTCACTTTAAGTTAGGATTTCACGGCTATTTGGTAAAATTCTTTAGCTGGGTTTTATAATCAGCCAGCCACCCTCACAATGGCATAAATAGGCAGAGATATGAAAGTCATTGACATCAAGTCCAGGACCCACTGTTCCACCAACTCTCTGCAGATTCTGCCCATTTCTTTCCCCTCTGGGGATTACTGCAAACCAACTATAACAGAGTGGAGGAGGAGTATTTTTGGTAGTGGCCAGAGTAGTCTCCTCCATGTCGGTTACCCATCAGGTGTGGTCTTTGACTTCAGTGGCCTTATTGTTTCTAGCTATCATCACTATGTGGAGCTCTCAGCCAAGTCTGTTGGTTCCGTACTGAATTGTTTCTATCTGGGTACCCCAGCTGATCCATGGCTTGGACCTTATCATCCACCACCCTCATAAGATGGTTAAGGTGGGCTACGAGAACAGGGAGGATGGCTCCTGCCCTACCCATCAAAGGAGTTCCCAACCTCCTCCCTTGTTCTGTTCCTTTATCCAGTACCTACTTTTAAGTCATTTACCAGGCCATTTATCTGGTTCCTGTTTGCCTTCCCTTTGGAGTACCTGCACCCACCCAGGTTTCATACCTTTATGCCCTTTGGACCATATGGTTCACATTCCTGGAAACATCGGGGGAGTGAGTCATTGCTGGAAAGCTGAGCACCTTTTTTACAGCAGTTTGTGACCTTCTTATTTTCCCCCCGTCCACCATAAAGAAGAACTGTCCTTCCTGGGTAAGCCCCAGACAAACTCTACCCCTAAGTTGTGGTTCAGTCAGTCTGTGGCTCAGTTATGGAGGAGAGCTACAACCTACTGCTCTAGCTGAAAGAGTTAGTCATTCAGTGCACTTGGGCAAGGTCTATGCTTTAGAGATGGAAGCCCCATGTTCAGTCCTAGCTGATGACATAACCAGCAGTTAATACAGGTGTTTGGTTTTTCAAGGTAGCATTCTTCTTTTGTGACTGGGAGGCTTTGGTAAACAGGCAGATCTTGCAGCATGTTCTGAAGATTGATTATTTATATCCCCCAATAGCTTTTTCAAAGTCATGCACATTTCACTGAGGGCGGCACCACATTTTTTAGTCACACCTTTATGTCCTGTAAATTGACTGTTAATACAGCATAAATTTTTAAAGTTTCTTATGCTTATGCAGTTTTACACCATCTCAATGGGTTCAGAGTTCATTTTTTATTGTAGCAGTTTATCCAGTAGGTTGAAAGTGATGTGCTATGTGCTATAATAATTCCTGAATCCACACATTTTAAAAATCCAGCACACGGTTTACTTTCCCAATATAAAAGAGTCAAACTACCATTCTGTAGCAGTTCAAATAAAAGACAGCTAAAGCTGAAGCAACAAGCCCAACATGGTTCGGTATATGGATGAGATGAGACTTTAGTGTACCTCAGAGAAGAGGCTCATCACTCTATAGAAAAGAGCACAATTATTTAGTAACATTTGGTGAAGAGCTGGATACTGCTGTTAATGAAAAAAATATTTTCCCATTAATATTAGCAGTTCTACAGAATATTCTAAAAGGGTCTGACCCCATTGGTCAATAGTCTTTTAGATTAGATTGTCCGTGCAACTTCTGTTTTTTTTACCTTTGATTTTTGGATGTGAAATCAATACCATTTTTAGCACTTTCATGTACTGAATGATCAGAAGTGGCTATATAATAGTTAGGGAAGGTTAGTATAGTATTATAAGAAAAAAAAAATTCAAAACACAAGCTAGAACAGTATGGCTAATATATGTAAAATGCAATACAGGTAGTAAAGCTGACTTAGTTTTCACATATCAAGAAGGTGCCAAAGAGAGCTGATGTGTTTAAGTTGTGAAAGCTGAAACAGCAACCATTAGGAGACTTGGCTTGCAGTTTTTAGCTGAGCTGTGCTTCTTAATCTGCTGCTAGCTGTCATAACAGATGCTTTCACTCTCATCCATGGCACTGATACAGCAGGTAAAATCTGCTTTTTTACTTTTTAAATTCAAAAAAATTAATTCTTGTATCTGTACTCTACCAAGACTGCATATTAAGTATTCAGGGTTTTTAGTTTTCCTCTTCAATTTTATAGACTCCTGAATATCTCGGTATTGAAAATAATGGAGTTTGAAAATCAGTTATTATGAATACAACAAATTACCCACAGGATAATGGACAGAAAGTGATGAATTACCTGAATATAAATCTATATAATTCTTTCATGTTCAGTAACAACAGGAGAATAGCAAAACTGATTTATTACTTGCTAGTGCATCTATTCCTACTCATGTTTTTTTTTTAATTATAGTATGCAGAAAGATGTGATTGTTACTACAATAGCAAAACCATTTTCTGTTTTCTATTCTGTAAGTTTAAATTTTTTAATCAAGTCCAGAGAAGCAGAGGCTTGTGCATAAGCAAAAATTGCATTCAGCTGTGAAGTAGTTTGTTCATATTTTAGTCCCTGTATTGCATAAAAACGTCACACTGCACAAGAGAAATCAAAAATCTGAGATCCTACTTTAGCAAATGTCCTGTTTGTAAAATGCAGCTGAGAAATGAAGCTTCTTTTGGGAAAAATCCTGAATTCATGAAAAAAGGGATTGAAGGCATCAGGTTCAGATGCCTAGTTGGTATAGATCAGCATTGCTTGGTTTATTTTGGTGACACTACATCAATTTATACCAGCTGAGATTCTGGCCCTAGGAATTTTGATAGAAAAAGGACTAATAAAGCTGAATGCAACACTCCCCTCCTTCCTTTACTGTACATAAAAATAAGCCAGGTATGAAACAGGAAAGTCCATTCCTACTCATTCTGGAGACTCTCCACTCCATTAACCCACAAATCCCTTGCGATCAATGTAAATCTAGAGGTCCGCAAGAGTCAAATGGTATCCATGCAGATGTCCCTTGTCTGTTTTCAAGATGATTCCCTCAGAAGCTGAACTTCCAGGCCTCCTGTACTCTGCCTTCAAAACTCCCCTGGAAGCACAGGGCTCCACAGTACAGAAGGGAAAACAACATCCAAATTAACTCTGCAGACTATTAACTTGGGACAATTTCCCATGAGGTTAGTGGGAAGCGGGGGTTGGGTAATTGAGGGAAGCCTTATTCTTCTGCTCTATACAGAGCTGGAATCTAGCAGCTGTCTGTGAAAGGCTCTCTCATAGCTGATAGGAAAGGGGAGTATGTTGCAGAGGTAGATCTGCCTGCCACCCCATGCTTACATTGGTATACTGTCCCTTCTGGATCAGCATGCAGAAGCAGCGTGGGCCCATAAGTAAGAACATGAGGGATTGGCCATTTACTTTTGGCATGCCAGTGAAATGAAACAGATTCTCCTTTTGCAGCTTGAACACAATTCAGACCTCGATAAGGAAGACAAATGTGGGAGAATAAAATAATTATTATCGATATATGTATAAATAAAGAATCCATCCTGAAACTGGCCAAATGTTTAGATTTTATTTACCTTTATCTGAACTAGGTTGTCATTTATTGGACATTTTATTGATATCAGTCTTTCCAGAAATGTGAATGATTTCTACACAGAACCAATACAAAATGTCTCATTCCAAGCAACAAAATCTCAATTTTATTTTACACAAGGAAGAGAAAATGAATAGGCAGTTACATGAACTTCCAAGGGATGCAATAAAAGACAGAACTGCACCAAATATTAGACACTCGGAAATTGCCTGACGTTTTGGTTTGTTACTGAATACAAACTTCAGCTCAGGTTTGAGAGAGGCTCTACCCAATAAAATTTGTAGTCCCACTTCACAACACCGTGTATACCAGCGTGTGATGTTTTCTTATAGCTAAAATGGGCTACACTAAAAATATATTTAAGGGGAAATCTTGTATTAATATAGAAATAGGTTAGATTATTTGCTCATATTTTACTATATTCGTATGTATAAGTAATTCATAAATTATTAATAAATGGAATGGTTAATCATTTGTTACAAAGTCCCATAGGTCCATAGCTTGTTTATTACTGTGGTTTATAATCATCTATAACACAAACTACTATGGGCACCATTCTATCCATCCTTTTAAATCATTTATTAAAAATATTGAGACCTTAATATAAAGCATGATCAACAACCTGAACACTTTCAATTCCAATGTCTACAATCTTATACAAGCATTTAGTTTTGTACCATTTTTTAGTAAATTTAAAGGGAAACTGCTCAAAGTTTAGACAGATTTGCCTTTCCTGTGCTGCTGAATACTTAGAACTCTGTACACCGACACCAATTTTTTTAATCGTTCACCCATTTGAGTATCCTTGCACCAAGTGAAATACAGTATGATTATTAATGCTCACCAGCTCTTTACATTGTGAAACTGGATTTTACAAACAGAATTTGGACTATCCTTTGGTTTACATTTGGCTATGCCTATGAAAGAATTAAAGAAGGAACCTCTGAATGAAAAGAAATTTGTCTGCTCCAGAATAGAAAAAGGAAAGTGGCATATTCATCAGCTGAACAACAGAATGCTTATTTTTTGCCAGTTGACTACTTGCAGTAGGAATTCTGGAAGGTATAATAAAAGCAGCTTTCTGCTAGATTTATGACACTAAACTGCAAATTGACAAAGGGCCCAATCCAAAAACCACTGAATTAAATGGGATTTTTTCCACTGACTTCAATGGGCATTATATCAAAACCTAATTGCAGACATCTCTTACTTCATCTCTCAGACCCACTAATACCACTAGGAAGACTAGTTATCTTTAAATGCCAATTGGCCATTAGCCAGGCTGATTTGGCATAAGTACTTGGGGAAATTTAAATGCAGTGTGGTGAAGACAAAGTCGGATGGAAAGATTTGAGCTTTAATTTTTGACACAGAAAGGTGAGCTTGTCAGTTGAGGTGAAGCTTCTGCAAGTGATCAAAGTGCATTTGATGTCACACTGTGTAGTAGGAATTTATTTTAGTTCTAATCTCTGCATCTTCCAGTTGCAATTTGTCACTTTGCAGGAAAATGAGGAGAGAAGTTCCTGTTGCCTTCTGGCCAACAACGTAAATAAGTTGAAACCCTGCTACCTGCTGTCTGATCTTCATGTCTAATTAGCAGGTGAGGTTGATGTCCTGAAGAAAATAGGTTAAATATAGCAGGAAGAAATCTGAGTCTAGTAGGTAGTTTAGTGCCCCTCCATTTTTATTTTTATTTTTTGCCTTACTTGTTACTGTGTTTTTCTTTAGCTTTTAACTTTTTTAAAAAGCTGTTAATCTCATAGTGAATAATAAAACCATGCAATGCTTGTAAAAATCTTCAGTACAAAGAAAAAGAATATACCGGACAGAAAGGAAAGGAGTAGTTGCTATAAACATCTATGTATCAAAGGAAGAAGGAAAATAAGGATTTGTGATGCTAACAATGACTGGATTAAAGTGGAAACTGGGAAAGTGGCTTAATTAGACATAGCACTTCTCTGCTGCTAAATGGCAGCAA
Source organism: Sternotherus odoratus (assembly GCA_032164245.1). Taxonomy (NCBI): domain Eukaryota; kingdom Metazoa; phylum Chordata; order Testudines; family Kinosternidae; genus Sternotherus; species Sternotherus odoratus. The sequence continues at coordinate 51,078,613 of JAVMKO010000008.1, read as the reverse complement.
TTTATAGAAGAGTACAGTCAGTAAATGATTAGTGATTGTGTAACTATCTCCTCCCATATACCCCAATAATGAGTGGGAAATAGAAAAGTGGCCTGGTTTCTTTTTGTTTTTCTAACCACTAGAGAGTGTGTGTGTGTGTGTGTGTGATTTATTTGATCCAAAGACTGCTTATGTTATTTATTAGAGATAAGACAAAAGGCTCCAATTCTGAAAACACTTAAGCATGGGCTTAATTTGAGTGGTGTGTGACATGTGTGTGGTGCCCGTTGAACTGAAGGTCTCAAGCCAATAAAGTTCGAAAGACTGTACTTCATTTTATTTGTATGAGTAGTTCTTCTGACAGCATGGGACTTTTTCAGCTTCAGCACAATTCAGAGCAGTCTCCTTGATGCTGTAAGTAATCTCCCAGCTGCCAATGGTCCTCAAGGGACCATTCCAACCTCTGGGGTTTGCCTAATAAGAGCAAGAGTGGGCCACACTCTTTCCCTTGATCCCAATCCCAGAGCTAGGGGCAAAGAAAAGGAGCATCACAGAACTGACCATGCCAGCTGTATGTCACCTGGGGATTCCTCTTACACAAGAGGAATCCTTAGGGGGCTGAGGAAGCCAGTATTATTATGCCTTATCACCAGTGGAATGGAAGAAAGGTACCATAACAGGTGCTAGAATCTGATCTGTTGCCTATACCTCTCTTTGTCACCTGTGCCAATTTATCTTAACTACTTTGCACTAGATGCCCATCCCTGGCTCATATTGCCTTTGGCCTAAGTATATTCTAAAGATAGATCTCTCAAGTTAACAGTATCCTTTTCAAACTTTCAAATAGGCTATAAATACAAAACACCATAGTTTATTTATAATAGTATTTACATGGAAATCTAAATACTAAACCATACACACGCATCATTTTGAAGCATTAACAGTAATGCGTTGCAAATCTAATTATGGTTTGCTATGAAATTATACATTGAAACATCTCTCTTAGCTCTTAAGGTATATATCTATCCAATCGGGATGGATATAAGTGCATGTTGAGCATTAAAGTCTTGTGTAACTACTTCACTGAATCAGGACCCAAGTTGTTAGGGGTGTGTGTGTGTTATAATTTTATACACACACACACACACACATTTTAAGAGCTAACAACTTGGGCTCTGATTCAGCAAAATACTTACACAATGCTTAACATACACTTATGTCCACCTGAATTGGGCATATGATTAAGGTATTACTTGGAAAATGGTAAAAAAATAAAAATAGAAATCAATGAAATTTAAGCACATGCTTGGCACTTTGGTCACACAACTTATATATTAAGCTTTCCTTGAGAGAAAAGGACTTCTCCAGAGCAGAATCAAATTCAAATCACACACACAGGAAACTTCCCTGAGTTGAAGACAATCTTCATCTGAACTTCTACCTGCTGTTAGTCTCCCCATCTTGTAATTTTATATGAGATGTGCTTAATTATTAGTGGACGTCAGTGTTTCTTAAACGAAGTAGTAGTGCTTGTATTCTCTATGGCCCAGTCATTAGACTGACAAATATTTATACCCGAGATGGTCAGATATTCCAGCCAGTAAACAGCTGTAGTATACAAACATGTTAATCAGTACATGACATTGCCCTCAAATCCAAGAAAACATCCCACACATTTTCAACTCGGGATTCCTATTATTATCATCTAACCTGAAGCCCCATCTAAACGGATATTCCTCATTAACATGCTGCTGTGTTCCTGAGCCTTAAAAAGAGGTCAGATCATTCATAAACTTTTCCCTGAAGCATGACACAAGTTATGAGGGAAACTGAATATGTTATAAAAGTTTTGGATACTAGATTTATAGCTATTCTATCACACTTGATTCAAATTTTATTTTGTTACCATAAGTCATGGTCAAGTATTCAAGAAGTATTATTACTATTTATATTATGATGGCATTTAGAGGCCTAAATTGAGATCAGGCTTGCATTGTCCTAGTCTCTGTACACACACAGTCAAAGAGAGAGAGACCCTGCTTGAAGAGCTTACCACCTAAATAGGCAAAATAGACAAAAGTAGGAGCATCATCACCCCCATTTTACAGAATGGTGAGTGAGGCACAAAGAGATCTGCACCTAAGGTCACTGTGATAGAGTCAGGACTCACCATCACGGCGTCTCCCACTGACAAGTCCGGGAATTAGCTCTGTCAGCCACGGAGCGCCCTCTGCTGGTGGTGTCTCGCCCATCTTCTGCTTGGCTGGTTTCCAGATCCACGTTGCTCCCCGCTCGGCGGTGTCTGCTTCAGGACACTGCCCTCTGGCAGTGCCACCTAGTCCAGTCTCACCCCCTTCCAGGGGGGAGTCTTAAAAACTTTCCCTCTGCTTGGTCCTGCCACAGCGGTCAACCACAACCCTCACTGCCATGTCCTGCCCCGACACCATGTGGTGGGACTATCTTCCACCTAAAGATGGTGAGGAGCCCTGGTGGGCCAGCCTTTAGTCCACCTTGGTCCCACGGCTCGCCAGGGACATTGGTTGCCAGCTCCTTCACGGAGCCGTGAGCATGGGCATGCACCTGGCGCGGTTCACCCACATCCCCAAGGCCTGACCCTTTTGCGGCAAGAGGGAGAACCTGACGCACACCTACCAGGTTGTAACCCCTATTCTGGTTCCTCCAGAACCTCTTGTTGGGGTTCTGGCTGCACTTCTCCCCACACTTGTTCCCCTATGCACACCACATCTGTAGCACCACAAAGTCGAGAGACCTTCTCATCAACCTCCTCCTGGCAAAAGTTTCCATCTACAACACCAGGAGTAGGATTCTGGATGAGGGGGTGCTCTGTGACTGTGGGGCCTATTTCTGTTCCTCCCTCATCTCAAGCATCCAGGCAGAATTCCACTGAGCAGTGTCCGCTGGCTCACTTGACAGCTTTGAGGAGCAGTGGGTGCTGTCCAGGGTTCTGTGTTTGGCATCTCCATCCGGTACCCTCATTTTAAACCTATGACCCTCACACTGATCTCTGTTTTTCTCCTTAGTTGTCCCCCACAATTAGTTGGTCCATGGGTCCAATGGTCCCTCCCACTAGGCTGGGGGGAGGAGCCTTTAGAAGTGGGTGGTCTCAAGCCTGCCCACCTCACAGGTTTTCCAATAAGACCACAGTCACATAGGAGGTCTCTGGCAGAATCAGGAATTGAACCTATATTTCCTGCATCGTACTCTAGTGCCTTATCATAATATAATTCTTCCCTCTCAATTATATGCTAGAACAAGGGATTTATAAATACAATGAGGTTTTTAGTATAAAAGATGCACACTTGTCTGCCATGCGATCATCCATTTTAAAGATGTTCATTTGAAGGATGTATAAACGGCTCATGTTTATTTATGAAATGTTAAATGACTCTCCAAGCAATACGAGCAGCAGTATATGAAAGACAGTTCTGATAATTATTTTCTAGAAATATTTCTTATCTAAACATTGGTCACCGCGTTGTCTCATAAGTTAGATATTCACAAAAATGGGTAATTTGGAGGAATAGATAACAGCAAATACATATAAATTGGCTTATGTAGTAATGCAGACTCTGACTAAGCTGTGGCATAATAGGAGGTGCTGAGTAAACTGAAACACTAGTAGCTGAACAGAAACATTTCATTGTCCTCACAGAGCTAAAAAAAAAATAATCATCTTTCATCACAAATAACAATAGAATTAGTTAACTATGGTTTCCAGTTATTTTCAATAAAGTGCCACTGCTTCATACAAATCAGTGATTAAAGTTAAGACAGAAGAAAGAAACCATTCTTCCTGATGTCAGTTCTGATTCATCAGATGTGTCAGTTTCCCAAGGATAATGAGGAATGGATTCGCTTTCCTAATAGACCTGAGTGATACACCTGAAAAAGCAGGTGGGAAATGAGTCATAAAGCTTTGTCAGATAATTTAACTTTTGCAGGAATCTAAAAAGATGAAAACAATCTGTAAAAAATAATTTATAAACAGCTCTTCAGAACACCACTTTTCCTCACAATAAAATCATTGATGCAGCTAATTGCCAAAACATCGATGATACCCTTACATTCTATACAGGGTGGAAGCAATTTTACAAAAAGCAGCTTAATGTAAATAGATATTATTTTTCTGCTGTCTGCTCTCTTAGGTTTACTGTCAGGCCTTAAAACAACACTATGCTTTAGCTTTCCAGAAAGTATCACCTTTATCCAAGGTGAAAGATGGTGTATGAGAATGCCACACAGGAACATAAGTTTAAAATTATTTTATGGAACTTGATTCATTTTAGTTCTCAGTACTGTAACGTGGAAACATATTCAGTTCCTGTAAACAAATATATTTAAATCCAAACTATAGCTCAGACTCCATACACTCATATTTGTTGATAAACTTACATTATATGAACACCCTTCTTGGTGAAATTCATTTAACTAGGTTTGCATCCTGCAAATTCTCAGTTCCATTTTCCATTTAGGGCCAAATTTTGACACCCTTAATCATGTGAATTATCACCCTACTTCATGAGTAGTCCCACTGGCTTCAATGGGCCTGCTTGCTGAGTAAGATGCTATTCAGGCTGGGGAAGAGAAGGGTATCTGTATTTGTAGCCGTGTTAGTCTGGAATAGCAGAGGTAACAAAGAGTCCTGTGGCACCTTAAAGACTAACTATAAAGTATAGAAGCATAAGCTTTCGTGGGCTAATACCCACTCCGTCGGATGCAAGCAGTGGAAGTGTCCAGGGGCAGGTATAGAAAAGTAGGCAAGAACCAGGTAGGAGGTAATGAGCTGGTTCAGCCTAATTGGACTAACCTTGTTACCTCCTACCTGGTTCTTGCCTACTTTTCTATACCTGCCCCTGGACACTTCCACTGCTTGCATCCGACTAAGTGGGTATTAGTCCACGAAAGCTTATGCTTCTATACTTTATAGTTAGTCCTTAAGGTGCCACAGGACTCTTTGTTACCTCAGTTTAGCTTGAACACCTGAAAGTATGCTATGACAAGTTATAAACAATCAATTTATAAGCACCTGGAGGATGAAAGAGTTATAAGGATTAGCTGGCATGTATTTGTTAAGAACAAATAATGCCAAACTAACCTAATTTCCTTCTTTGACAGGGACATTGACCTAGCAGAAAAAGGGGAAGGATTAGATGTGATATCTTGATTTTAGTAAGGCTTTTGGTCTAGTTCCAAATAACATTCTCATATGTGGTCTAGATGAAATTATTATAAGGTGAGTGCACAACTGGTTGAAAGACCATATTCAAAGAGAAGTTATCAATATTCACTGTTAAACCATGAGTTGTGTATCTACTCGGGCCCCACAGGAGTCAATGCTGGGTCCAGTACTATTCAATATTTTCATGAATGACTTGGATAATGGAGTGGAGCATATGCTTGAAATAAACTGCAGATATCACAAAGCTCAGAGGGCCTGCACACACTCTGGAGGACAGGAATAGAATAAAAATGACCTTGACAAACTGGAGAATTGGTCTGAATTCAGCAAGGTGAAATTCAGTAAAGATGAGTGCAAAGTACTTCAGTTAGGCTTTGTCTACACTACCACTTTTGTCAGCATAATGTTTGTTGGTCAGAAGTTTGAAAAAACACACCCCTGACCAACATAAGTTTTACCGACAAAAGCATCAATGTGGACAGCACCATGTTGGTTGGAGAATGTCTCCCACCAGCATAGAGAAGCTACAAAGGAGATCTTACAGTGGCACATCTTTTGCAGTACAGTTGTGCTGCTTTAAGGTCTGTAGTGTAGACAACCTTAGAAAGGAAAAATTAAATGCACAGCTACAAATGGGGAACTCCTTAGGTGGTAGTACTGCTGAAAAGGATCTGGCGGTTATAGTAGATCACAGATTGTGAGTCAATAATTTGATGTACCTGTAAAAAAAGGGTAATATCTTTCTGGGGTGCACTAACAGGAGAGTTATATGTAAGACAATGGAAGTAATTGTCCCACTCTACTCGTCCATTAAAGATAGAACAAGAAGTTATGTGCAGCATAGGAGATTTAGGTTAGATATTGAGAAAAAACTCTATCTTTAAGAGCACTTAAGCTCTACAATAGGTTTCCAAAGAAGGTATTGGAATCCCCGTCACTGAAGGTGTTTAAAAACAGGTTGCACAAACGCTTGTCAAGGATGATTTGTTTACTTGGTCCTCTCTCAGTAGATATGGGTAGGATTTGAGGACTTCTTGAAGCCCCTTCCAGACCTATATTTCTACGGTTCTGTGTGAATATTTTACACACTTTTTTACAAAGTTTTTTTACAAACATTTATTGAAATTAAGTCTCAGTAGAATCCTGTAGGCTATGTATAATACTTACTTTACAAAAAAAATAGAGTAAGGCATAAAGAGGTAAATGTAATATACATAATCAGTGTATCAGTAAGAAATAGAACCCAGGAGCTTGGCTCCCAGCCCCCTACTCCAACCATGAGACAGTCTCCAAGGGCCAGATTTTGATATGGTCTCCTCTTTTCTGTGGGAACTGTCACAGTATCAGAATAGCTGCATCTTTAATCACTCTGCAAACCCTGCTCAAAGAATGGCCCTCAGATGTCAGGCCTCTAGATTTCATCTCACTCTGGACAGGCACCTATATCCAATTCTCCTCTGACAAGGGTTTAAGGTAGTAGCCACTGCACTTTATTGTGCTTGTCCCAAGCAGGTCTGACAAATATTCTATAGTTTCTCTCCAAGGACAATGACACTTCTCTTACCAGTAGCCAGACAGCCTTCATAAGCAGAGCAAATTTACTTAGAACAAAAATATATAGAGAAAAAAATATAAAAAATCAATACAAAGATTTAAACACACACTAAGAAACATACCAGAAATCATCCATCTTCCACAAGGAGAGGTCTGGCAGGCCAAAGTAATTCCAACCCTTTCAGCAGGCTTGCCCCACACTCTCCCTTTGAAAAAAGGGCATATTCATTGGTGGATCAGAAAGAAGGCCCTGAATCTATTTAAACTCAGTGTTTTATGCACCAAGCCCCTTGTTTATTTCCTTGGCCCCCTGATACCCATTTGAACCACTATATACAACCCACTCCTGAAGGAGCTGTGGTAGCCCTCCCCTATGGAGTCCAGTTCTTTGCCCACAATGATATGCAGAGCATTCATAAACTTGAATACAATGGTCCCCAAAGATACTGCATGGGATTGCACACACACTGTCATGGGTATAATTTGTACTTGCATTATGGGTGCAAATCTATGTGTGTGTTCCTCTAAGTACTTTATTGCAGATGCATTGTTTCTAGACAAAAATACTTGAACCCCTGTGAGCACATTGGATAAATAATGTTTGGACCTACCTCCTCTGGGAAGAGCAGATAGCAAAACAGTGAGCACCCATCATACCCAAGAGCCCCTGGAAACCTTAAAGGCAGGCTATTGTTTTCTAATTTATTCAGTTCCTGTCTGGTCGGGAACTGCTACTGTAATGTATGTGACTGGCAACCTTTAAGATTTTAATAGATCTAAAACATTGTGGGGACCTGATCATTTCTGCAGAAAAGCTTTTATGTAATACATATGAATTGCAAAATATCCTGGATTTCAAAGATGCTCACACCATTCAAAAGACTATGTTCTCAGTTACATTAGAAAAATATTTTTGTAGTCATTTTAGGCAATTTCAAATTATCTTTTCAACAATCTTTGTTTGTAAAAGCATAGAACTGACTGTTTTTCTAACAACTCGGCTTGGTGTTTAGTGCCTAAAAATAATCTGCACAAAAAGTATGGCATGAAACCTTATTAAAATAATAAAAAAGTAAATTAAATCTTTACTTTTTAGAAGGGTGAAAAATAGCAATAGCAAACATGGCTACTTTCCTTGAAACATATTCTCAATCCTTGATGGGAACTCTAGCTTTGAAAAAGGATGTTTCATTTAATTAAATTTATATAGCAACATCTCTCGGTATAGCAAGCAGAGATGGGTACACACTGAGAAGGGCTTTTGATTCTACAATACCTCAGTGGTTAAGGTTTGTGTCTGCCAAATTAGGATGGAAAGGATTTTTATTCCTATATTATCTTAACCTTTAAGATTCAGGAGGTTTAGACAAATGACACCAGTTTTGGTCCATATCTATTTTTAAATAACTGGATCTGGAGTCATAACAAAAATATGCAGGATAAAAAGAAAGACAGAAAGAAAGTCTCTGATATTCACTTTTCAAGAGCAAGCTCCCTAGATGTAATAGAAGTTCCAAGCCTGCTCCTAGTGAATGCAATGGGAACTTTGTTGATTTCACTAGAAACAATGCCATATTGCAGACCTGTTTATGTTAGCATATAATGAGGTGGCCACACATTTGGATTACATTTACATTCTCACTGCTATCCTGGTTTTTGAAGGTGAGAGTTTTGGAGCAAATCCATTAATATAGCAACAAAATAATTCCAGTATTTTCAGTTAAACAGTGTTTTCCAGCATGGGAAGTTCCTTTTGCTTAACTGTCATTAGTATTCTTACCACAGAATCTTCCTGACAGTGCTCCCTTCCATCCTACTGATCAGTCACTGAATGAACTTCAAAAGTACAATATTTATCATACATTTTTCAGACTTCAGAGATTAAACCCCCACCATGTCAAGCATCTTCAGAGGGTCACCTGTTTAGTGACCAGTGTAAAAGGAACTGATGACCTCATTCAATTTCTAAAGGAGAGGTATCCACAGCAGTAAAAATACTAACCATAGCCAGAACCGATAGCCATGTTTACAGTCACATTATAGCAGCCAAGGGCTGAACTTGCATGTAAAATGAGCCACTTCCTCCCCTGTACAGGTGGCACCTTCAGGGTAGATTTCACATTCGATAATACACTGCATTATGACTGCAATCTTTGTTTTTTCAGTAGTACCATTTGTCTCGCTCCTGGATTTCTGCATGAAAATATGGATAGCAAATGTTAGAGCTCAAAGTTGTGACACTGGTAGACAGGGTACTAGCTCATGCCAAAGCCCCTACTCTTCATTGAACACTGGCAACTGCACACTTGACTCACCTGTGTGTTCATATTGTTAAAATAAGTATTTGAATTATAGATATGAGTTTAGAATTTTGACTTCATGAAAGGTTTCTAAGTTGCTGCATCCATTATTCTCAACTAATGCATCTACATCTTATGTTATAAGGTGATATTTAAGTGTCTGCTCTATAGCTGTGTAACCAGAAGTGCCCACAATCAGGAGAGGAGCATTACCAGGTGTGAAAGACTAGTTTACTACAAGAGGTGTCATCTCATGCCCAACAAATGAAGACACCACATTGTGGAACATCAGTGGACATAATATTTTGTTGATTGCTTTCTCCATACCCATGAAGAGGTGACATGCACAAACACTTGTCCCATCACAGTGTGAACTCTGAGACGCCCCCCAGACTTTTTTGTCCTAATCCTGAAGGATGTCTTGACCAGGGCAGAGAAAGGGGTCCAGATACCATTGTCATCCCTATCAGCTCCAGTTGAATCACAAATACTGACTGAGGTGAAACAGGTTCACACTTGACCACAAGAGTTCCACCACATCTCAACTAACTTCTCTTTTCTGCAAAAGGACGGTTATTACCATAGTTGGTACCATTTAAAAGACTGCCAAATGGGGTGCAGGAAGTTGTGGTGTGGGGTTCTAAAACTTTCTCCAGCTAAAGGGAAAGGAAACAAGAAATTATGTTAAAATCAAAGTCTAATTTAATACTTTACATTTGAAATGCTATAACTGTTTTACTTTGTCTGTACCTTTAATAGAAAGTTAAAAATATTTTTATTGGTGGTACTAAGCAGGCTAAGGCCTCTGTATACCAAACTCTGAACTTGTTTGACTCTGTTTAATATTGGACAGAAATTGAGTTAACTAGTTTGGTCCATTTAGTCCATCTAAATTAATACAGCAGCTTCCCCAGCCTCCCTGCAGAATACTTCGGACATAAATCAGTTTTTAGTTTTTTTACTTCTCTCTTATTGCTAAGAGCTTCTACACAAGCTAATAGAAAAAGTTAAGTTTATATAAACAGTGGATAATATTTACATCTCCATAGCACAAGCTTGCCATTTACTCATATCCTCATATTCATACTGCTAATATGGCCCACAAACACTTGGAGTGCTTGCTATGTCTGGTTTCCTCACATAAATCATTTTATTAGTATTTAAATAACAGAAGCATTAGTCTTCACAATTAAAAGGCACCCCCCCACACCATGGCTATCAGATTTTTATCCTCATTCTAGCTTACATTATATATAATCATTAGAATGACAGCTGTTGTTAGATTTAACTGTATCAAAATGTAAATGGAAGAGGAAGGGTTCTGTTTTAGTAACAGAAGTAAACAATGACTCCAATACTGAAGTCTTTGCTAACCCTAAAAACCCAGTATGGTGCACCAGGTATTTTGGACTCAGTTTCCCATGCCTGCAGCTCTCCAGGTTCTAGGGTCTGATTCTGCAGGTATGTCTCTACCTGATCTAACACCCATTAAAGTCAGTGAGAAGACTGCCACTAACATCAGTGGTCTTCGGATCAGTCTCCTAAGCAGTCGTAGTATCTTCTTCTGAAGAATTATCTAATTAAAAACACACACACAAGTAGGGTCTTGTGTCCACATAGATCATTTTCATTACAAAGGGGGAAAAAAACTCAGGCTATAAAACTGGCTTTTCAACATTTACAGTATGTATGTCAGTTTATTTTATCATCTTGACATTGCAATTCAAATGCTTCTTGCTGTTAAGATGTCATCACAATGACAAATTATTATGGCAAAATGATGTCATTGAAGTCTAGGGAAATTACTGTACGATGTCAAGAGAAAGGAAGCAATGTCAGTGCCTATCTATGGGGACCATTGTGCAATCAAAAAATAACATATTACGGGTGCAGCCCAAGCTAACATACACCAGGTGATATCAAAAGAAAGCAGTGTCCAAGTCACCATTAAAATGGAAATGTATTTGGACAAAAGAAACTGCACTAAAACAAGAAATAAACATACAGAAACAATGATTAAAGCTAACATGGCACCATTGGCTAAGTTTTCAGCAAATTCCACAGGGCCTACATCACAATGCGTTGCAAACATGAATAATGCTGTTTATCCTGTGGAAATAGTTATTTCAGTGACATGGTATATGTTGCTAATTGAATCTGTCTTGTGCAATAATCCTATTAAAGTAGTGATGGAGCCTTGCACAGTGACAGAGTTATTTAATCGTTCAGTGGAGTTGCAGAGTATTACCAAATAATGATACTAAGGCCAGGTCTACACTAGCGGGGGGGAGGGCTGTCGTCGACCTAAGATACGCAACTTCAGCTACGTGAATATCGTAGCCGAAGACGGCGCATCATAGGTCGGCTTATGGCCTCAAGGTGGCAGCGGGTTCCCCCTTCAACTCCGCTTGCGCCTCTTGGGGAGCTCGAGTACCAGAGTCGACGGGGAGCACCTTTGGGGATCAATGTATCGCATCTATCTGGCCGCCACTTCCCGTGGCCCCCATTAGACCGGGATGGCAAACCGGGGTGGGAGGGAACCACAGTCGGTGAAATGGCAAGTAAACAAACCAGCGGGGCCCACTAAAGATGCTTACTCTGCGGTCCCATGTGCCAAGGTTGCCAATCCCTGAGCTAGTCCATACTGCCACATGAATTTCTATGCTAACCCATGTCTACACTATTTTTAGCGTGCTAGCTCAAGTGAGAGCTATCATGAATGTATGTTTTCAATCTGAGAATCAGATCAGATATTAGGAATGGCAATATACAAAAACCTGTAGGGGAACACTTCAACCTGCCTGGACACACAATTACAGATTTAAAAGTCACCATACTGCAGCAAAAAAACTTCAAGTCCAGACTGCAAAGGGAAACTGCAGAGCTACAATTCATTTGCAAATTCAACACAAACAATCTCGGATTGAACAAAGACCTACAATGGCTTGCTAATTACAGAAATAGTTTCTCCTCTCTCCATGTTCACACCCCCCATTCAAATGCTAGAAGAATAACCCACCCTCCCTGATCGGAGATAACAAGCTGGTTCAGCCTAATTGGACTAACCTTTTTACCTCCCACCTGGTTCTTGTCTACTTTTCTATACCTGCCTCTGGACACTTCCACTGCTTGCATCCGACAAAGTGGGTATTAGCCCACGAAAGCTTATGCTTCAAAACTTTATAGTTAGTCTTTAAGGTGCCACAGGACTTTGTTACCTCTGCTATTCCAGACTAACACGGCTACCTCTCTGATTCTACCCATCTTGTAGTGTAGGCACACTCTAAACTTACATCTATTCCTACTTCTTTTCCCTCATGACCTTTCTAGCATCTCGGACAGGGGCTAAGAAAAGATTCCACTGGCTGGTTTGCACAATATTGTTCCTGCTGCCTCATGTTTGTGAGATTGTAGGGGATAAGGTGAGGGGGAAAGTGCTCTGGAAGTAAGAATTCCATTTGTTCTGCGTGAGACAACATATTCCATTTTACAGGTACAGTTTTAAAGTTGCATGATTTTGCAGCTTTCTAAGGCTACATCTATACCATGAGCTAGGAGTGTTAATTCTAGCCACTTACACATACTGCAGGCATCCAGAGGGTAGATAAATTTCTGCACGGTGTGTACCGTTAGCACTAAAACACTCCAGATCTGTAGAAACCCTCAGAAAAAAGGGGGAGGGGAAAGAGTAAGCATTTTAAATGTTCTGATTATTTCACAGAGCTCCAGCAGACAAACAGAATCAGATTAAAATTTGTTCAGTCATGAAACTGTGAGGATGACTCTTTTAAAACAGCCATTTCTCTTTCCTGTAAAATATTGGACCATATGCTGGGATCTACTTCCAATGGCAGAGGGGAACAAAATGCATTGATCAAATACACATTTCACTCCATCTGCCAAATTTATGAAAGGCCATACACAGAAGAACAGTTTGAAAATTCAGCCGTCATCTTTTATTTTTTTAAAGGAATAAAATAGTTCCTCAGCTGTACTTCATTTTTCTGAAGCAACAGACACTGTTAAGGGCCATGCACAGTCGATGAAATATACTACAGATTATAAATATCTTTGGATGAACTGACGATTAGCTAAGTATTCATACTTTGTTTATCTAAAGTATGTACAGTAAGTCCTTGCTTAATGTTGTAATTATGTTCCTGAAAAATGTGACTTCCCCATAAGAATTAATGTAAATGGGCGGGGGTTAGTTTCCACTGACACACAGTATACATTTTAAACAAACAATTGAATACTGTACATAGCAATGATGATTGTGAAGCTTGGTTGAGGCAGTGAAGTTAGAGGGTGGAAGAGGATGGGATACTGCTAAATGATTAAGTAGCTTTTGGCTGAGCCCTTAAGGATTAACACTTTGTTGTTAATGTAGCCTCCCATTCTACAAGGCAGCAGAAATGGAGGGAGGAGAGAAAGCATGGCAGACAAGAGACAGAGACTCTGTGTGTGTGTGAATGAGAGAGAGAGAGAGAGAGAGAGAGAGAGAGAGAGAGAGAGAGAGAGAGAGAGAGAGAGAGAGAGAGATATGCGTTGCCCCTTTAAGTAAGCTGGCTCTACTCTTAAATATATTGTCTTTTTAAGTCAATCAGGAAGTTGAGACAGCAGCTGCTGCCCCAAGCTCTCTCTATTTCTCTCCGTCAATGTCTGCACCCTGATTTATATAGAGATGGGATAAGCGGGGTGCAGGAGCAGGGGGGAGGTGGACACCCTGACATTAGCCCCCTCTTGCCCTGCCCCCATCACAGCAAGCAGTAGGCTCATGGGAGCAGCTCCAAGGGAAAGGACGGTAGAAGCACATGGCAATGGGGGGAGGAAAATCTGAACTGAAGGCATTTGATAGCCTGCTGGGCAGCTGCCACACAGGGAACTTAGTGGAGTGGGGAGCTGATAGGGGGGGCTGCCGGTCCACCCTGGTTCCAAGCCCCCTCCAGCTAGCTCCAATGGGCTGCTCTTCCTGCAAGCAGTGGACAAAGCAGGTGGCTGCCAAATGTTATAAGGGAGCATTGCACAACTTTAAATGAGTATGTTCCCTATTTGATCAGCAATGCAACAATGAAACAACATTAACCAGGACAACTTTAAGTGAGGAGTTCCTGTATACAGTCTCCTTTTGTATAGTATCTGAGCACCTCACAATCCGTTTTCTATTTATCCTCACAACACAATGGGAAGTACCATTATTCCCAGTTGGAGAATATAGGCGCACAGAGACTAAGTGACTTACTCAAGGTCATACAAGATGTCTGTAGCACACCAGCAAATCATACTCAAATCTCCAGAATTCCTAGCCCCTAATCACTGGGTCATGTTTTCTCTTCCAGAAAGCTAATAATGGCCTGATTAGAAATAACAGGGACCCTTCTATGGAAAGCAAAATGCATGATGATGTTACATTAAATATTATTTAATATTTATAGTGCCACTTTAGCACAGTTGAGATCAGTCAGGACACTTTAATTTTAACCTCCTTGCTATAAAACAGATGTCAGTCAGAAGCACGGGATTGCTATTGTCAGTAGGACTATTCAGAATATTGAATACTGCACCTAGAGTAAATCCATGAAGGATCGAGCTTTGAATTAGAAAGAAAGCAGTGTATGTTAGTAAATGGTATGCACAGTGCAGAGTACTGTGTGAGAGCAGCCTTTTTAGTATGTTCCATTTTCCTGTCCCTGAGCTGTTGAAGTGAACTGTCAGCACTTCCTGTTCTCTTTCCATTACTGTATCTCTTGTTTTGGGTGGCTTCCAGTACTTGGCCAATCTGCAACAGCACACAACTCCTCTCTTGAGGCTGAAGATTATTTTTTACAAAACTTAATTTGTGCTAGTGTCCCGCTCGCATTGTGAATGCTGGCCACGGGGAAGGAACAAACACAATTTTTAAAGCTTGAGTTGAATGAAGTACAATGTGTACTCCTGAGAAATTTAAAATTATACCATGGAATATTGCGTCGTAGTCAAATGGAAATGCCATTAGATGGAATGTGTCTCTTATTGCCCTTGTTTATTTCCTCACGTGCTGAAATATAGCACAAAATAAACAGAGGACAGATTCTTCTTTCCTTTTGAGCTCTACTCAATGTAGGAATTTGGCATCAGGTTGCTATAAGAGGTAAAGGTTGCTTTAGGATCATCTTTACGCCTTCCCCTTTTTCTGGGGCTATTCAGAGGCCAACCTGGCTTATGACACAAATTAGAAAACTCTGGGTGGCTCTAATTGAAACTCAGCTGTAATACCATAAGGGTTGTTCGGGCAGTTGAGAAAGGGCACAGTGCATTACATTCCTACCACATTGCTTTCCCCAGATATGTCCCCACAGGTCCCCCTACACCAGAAATGATACATAGCTGTTCTAGAAGCTCCATATTGCCTGATGAACCCATCTACTCTGGGGATATTTCTCAAGGACAGTTTCTAGCAGTGAAATGGCATCTTTATGTTGCTAGAGTGGAACACAAATTCTGGTCCCAAATGTTATTTTTTGACTGAATCAATGAGAGCAATTTCAAAGTAAAATAAGGACTGGGGGAAAGCTGACAGGTGCAGAGGAACATGTGGTTTGGACATCCCTTAGGGGAGGATCTATAAATGGAGATTCCCTATGTCCTAAGAAGGAGAGGATGGAAAATGATAAAATACAAGAAAGATCCAATGAGATACAGTCAAATGTTAAAAAGTCCCATTCAGTTACATCATGCAATTGGGGAGAGCCAAAAAATGACAAGTTTTTAAAATGCCTAGATACCAATGTTAGAAGTCTAAATAATAAAATGGGTGAACTACAGTGCCTAGTATTAAATGAGGATATTGATATAATAAGCATCACAGAAACCTGGTGGAAAGAGGGTAATCAATGGGACAAAATAAATACCAGGGTACTAAATATCGAAATGCCAGAACAAGGTCGTGCTGGTGGGTGAGTGGCACTATGCATGAAAGAAAGTGTAGAATCAAATGAAGTAAAGATTTTAGAGATTCTATAGTACAATTTAGTTCATTTATGGATAGTAATTCCATGCCTGATAAATAAGAATACACGCAGTAGGGCTATATTACAGACCATCTGACCACGATGGTGTTAGTGACTCTGAAATGCTCAGGGAGATTAAAGAGACTGTTAAAATAATAAAAATCCCTCAATAATAATAATGGGGGATTTCAACTATCCCCATATTGACTGGGTACATATAACCTCAGGAAGAGATGCTGAGATAAAGTTTCTTGACACCTTAAATGACTGGTCCTGGAACCCACAAGATGCGAGGCAATTCTTGATTTAGTCCTAAGTAGAGAACAGGATGAGGCCCAAAAGGTG
Organism: Sternotherus odoratus; assembly: GCA_032164245.1. Lineage (NCBI taxonomy): Eukaryota > Metazoa > Chordata > Testudines > Kinosternidae > Sternotherus > Sternotherus odoratus. The sequence goes on along the minus strand of JAVMKO010000008.1, from coordinate 51,062,246 downwards.
AATGTAGCTGGACCACTTGATAATAGTGACTATAATATAATTAAATTTAACACCCTGTGGTGTGGAAAACTCCATAGCAGTCCAACACTGTAGCATTTAAATTCAGAAAGGGGAACTACACAAAAATGAGGAGGTTAGTGAAACAGAATTAAAAGGTACAGTACCAAAAGTAAACTCCCTGCAAGCTGTGTGGAAACTTTTTAAAGACACCCTAATAGAGGCTCAATTTAAATGTATATCCCAAATTAAAAATATAATAAGAGAACCAAAAGAAGAGCCACTGTGGTTAAACAAAAAAGAAAAGGAAGCAATGAGAGGCAAAAAGGCATCTTTTAAAAAGTGGAAGATAAATCCTTAAGAGGAAACTAGAAAAGAACAAACTCTCGGAAATGAAGTGTAAAAATTAGAATTAGAATTAGAAGAACATTTTTTTTTTGAAAAACAGCTAACCAAAGACATCAAAAGTAATAACATTTTTTTTAATACATCAGAAGCAAAAAGCCTGTTAAACAACCATTGGGGCCACTGGACAATCAAAATTATAAAGGAGCACTCAAAGACGATAAGGCCATTGTGGAGAAACTAAATCAATTCTTTCCATTGGTCTTCATTGTTGAGGATATGAGGGAGATTCCCAGACCTGAGCCATGCTTTTTGGGTGACAGATTTGAGGAATTGTCCTAAATTGAGGTGTCAATAGAGGAGGTTTTGGAACAAATTGATACACTAACCAGTAATCGACCTCCGGGACCTGATGCTATTCACCCAAGAGTTCTGAAGGAATTCAAATGTAAAATTGCAGGACTGCAAACAGTCATCTGTAACCTATCGTTTAAATCAACTTCTGTACCAAATGATTGGAGGATAGCTAATGTCCTGCCAATTTTTAAAAAGAGCTTCCGAGGTGACCCTGGCAATTACAGGCCTATAAGCCTCACTTCAGTACCGGGCAAATTGGTTAAAACTATTCTAACGAACAAAATTGTCAGACACATAAATGAACATAATTTGTTGGGAAATAGTCAACATGTTTTTTGTAAAGGGAAACCATGCCTCACCAATCGACTAGAATTCTTTGAGCATGTTAACAAGCATGCAAACAAAGGAGATTCAGTGGATATAGTGTATTTAGATTTTCAGAAAGTCTTTGACAAGGTCCCTCACCAAAGGCTCTTAAGCAAAATAAGCAATAATGGGATAAAATGAAAGGTTCTCTCATGGATTGGTAACCAGTTAAAAGATAGGAAACAAAGGGTAGAAACAAATGGTCAGTTTTCAGAATGGAGAGAAGTAAATAGTAGTGTCCGCCAGGGATCTGTACTGGGTCCAGTCTTATTTAACATATTCACAAACAATCTGGAAAAAAAGAGTAAACAGTGAGGTGGCAAAATATGCAGATGATACAAAACTATTCAAGATAATAAAGTCCCAGCCTGACTGAATAGCTGCAAAAGGATCTCTTGAAATTGAGTGACTGGGCAACAAAATGGCAGATGAAATTTAATGTTGATAAATGCAAAGCAATGCACATTGGAAAACATAATCCTAACTATACATATATAATGATGGGGTCTAAATTAACTGTTACCACTCAAGAAAGAGATTTTGGAGTTATTGTGGATAGTTCTCTGAAAACATCCACTCAGTGCGCAGCGGCAGTCAAAAAAGCGAAGAGAATGTTGGGAATCATCAAGAAAAGGATAGATAATAAAACAGAAAATATCATATTGTCTCTATATAATCCATGGTATGCCCACTCCTTGAATACTGTGTGCAAATGTGGTCACCCCATATCAAAAAAGATATATTGGAATTAGAAAAGGTTCAGAAAAAGGCAACAAAATGATTAGGAGTTTAGAACGGCTTCCATATAAGGAGAGATTAATAAGATTGGGACTTATCAGCTTGGAAAAGAGGCAACAAAGGGGGGATATGATAGTGGTCTATAAAATCATGAGTGGTAGAGAGAAATTAAATAAGGAAGTATTATTTACTCCTTCTCATAATACAAGAACAAGGGGCATTCAATTGAAATTAATAGGTAGCAGGTTTAAAACAAACGCAAGAAAGTATTTTTTCCTGGAACACACTGTCAGCCTCTGAAACTCCTTACCAGAGAGTGTTATGTAGGCCAGTACTATAACAATGTTCAAAAGGGAGGTAGATACATTCATGGAAGATAGGTCCGTCAATGGCTATTAGTCAGGATGAGCAAGAATGGTGTCCCTAGCCTCTCTTTGCCAGAAGCTGGTATTTGGTGACAGGGCATGGATCACTTGAGATAACCTGTCTGCTCATTCCCTATGGGACACCTGCCATTGGCCACTGTCAGAGGACAGGATACTGGGGTTTGATGTACCTTTGGTCTGACCAGTTTGGCCATTCTTATGTTCTTAAACAAAAACTTCAACTGCATCGGAAATCTTTATGTCAATATGGGCATCTTGGGGAAAAAAATAAACTGTCATTTCATTATTTTACTGGTAAGAGATTTTATTTAAGAGTCTGCAATTTTCATTGAATCATATTTAATAGGAGTATATTTAGGACCAAATTATTTTCTCATTTAGCAGTGAAGGAAATTCAGATTATCTACAGTATTTGGAGCCATTCCAGATTTACACTTAGGGTAACTGAGAGAAAACCAGCCTGTATTAGTTATGGAATAACTTGGCAGATTCAAGTTCAAAAAGATTCAAAAACATTTTGTAGGTATGAGTCTGACGAATCAAAACTGTTGGCTTCTAAACTATGAGGAAAATCACAAAGGCCTGTAACTTTTTCAAGGTATTTTAAATACATCTGCATAGTGTCTTATTTGAAAACTAGAAATGAATGCTTTAAATTAAGTATGGTAACAGAATATCATGTTCTTATTATCAAAAACTAAGCATACTTTTACTGCTTGGATACAGTATTTTTCTCCCCTGCACTATGCGGCATTAGTGAGTCTGCAATTTCCAAGTTTGAAATGTCATGAATGCAGATTGAGCTGACACATTTGGCAAGAAAAGAGTATTTCAGACCTTTCAGAAATGGTTAGTAATTGGTGGGTGAATACAAACAGAAAACATTTGTTCTCCTAAAGAGGGGATTTCTTAAATTCAGAGGCTCATGCAACTGGCTTATCCAAGAATGGCTTTCAGTTCTTGATCAGTCAGTGCACGTTATCTACATTCAAGTCACATTTGCACCAAAGTTTCACAATATTTCCTTATTCCTTGGGATAATTTAATTTTCAGTTTGATCCTAAATAAGTGGTCAGAGCTAGTTTTGTTTATCTGTGAAATAGTGAATATTACCTCAATGCTAAAAGTGCCCACGAAATTCAAACACTGTGGAAAACCAGCATGAAGCATATCTCCATTTGGAGTATTATCGATTTACTTTTGAACTCCGCAAGCAACATCTCCCCTATAGTTTTCCTTACTACCCTGTGAATAGCTGGGTGCATACAACTAAAGTGGTGATAAGGTATAATGTAGCAGATATAGCGAGTTGCCATTACAGATCCATGCTCTTCTGATGTTATGAAGAGCTCTAGAGAAGGATTTCAGTGTTAATATTCTACCATGGAGTTTACATCCTTGCCTCTAAGGTCTCCATTCACTTTTACTGCCCATGAACAAATTAATGATAATTCAAGTTTACTGTGTTTGTCAGTCACATGCAATGCTCCTGATTTTTCTGCCTACCTCCCTTCTCTGCACCCTCATTTACTTTTGGTCTCATCAATATATCTTCAGCATGTGTACATCAGCATAGCTCCACGATCTTCAATGGTGCTATGCTAATCTGCACCAGCTGACAATCTGCCCACCATAAAAAGTCTGTAGACTTGTAACTGCATTGATTTCTTGAAAACAGAAGAGAAGGTGGCATAGCATTTTTTCATTAAAATAAACTTACAGTCTGGTTTGAAGAGGTTTAGTGCTGAATTACCACCCACACGTTCTGTAAGTATAAAGAAGACACAGTCTGCAATCTCTGCTCCTGATCTCATGGAGACATGCTGGTTGGCTCTGTTTATATGTGTTATAAGATCCCATCCTCTGAGAATAAGAAAGGCATGCCAATTGATTTGACATGGTTATAGGACAGACAGTGGTGAGACCTTATCTGAAACAACAAAACTGGGCATGGCTCATCTATTAGTGACATACTAAAAAAAAAGAAAAGAAAAAAAAAGAAACCAAAAAAACCCAACATCACACAATTAGGTAAACAACAATTCACCATATTCCACTATGTAAAAAAAGCCTATTATATTTTTCAGAGTGCTAGAATTTTGGACAAGATACTTCATTTCCAAAGAGGTACATTTGGAATCAGATTAATCTGGAAGTAGTGCACCATCAAACATTGTTTAACTGCCAGCATTCATTAGGTACCTGGTTGCACTTTAACACATTTACATCTTATTCATTTCTATGATCAGAATAAATGTACATTCAAGCAGGCAACATACTGTGTGACACAGATACAACATTCAGACATCAAATGTTTCCCTAATGTCCCTCCTCATGAAACAAAGCAGACCTCCTCACAAACTGTATTATCCTGCCTCCAAGGCTGCAAGCGATGAGAGCCCCAAAATAAACATACACCTCAGGTTTCAGAACTGAATAAATTTTGTGTGATAGGCCATGGCAGAAAAATCTTGCCAAAGTAGACATGCAAACAAGACCTCAACTTGGAACAGAACATAATAGCTAAAGCAGTTAGGAATTTAGGGCTAGATTGTGCCTTTGATGAGCCCAAGTACCCTGGGGCAGGTGTGCAGATCAGTCATGTAGCCATCCAAATTCCAGCTGATGCTGTCAAAATTACTTTGGGGTGCAGGACAGTGCACACAGATTTGTCTAATGCTCCACCCTTGGAGATATTGTAATATTTTCCTCATTTTGTTTGTGTTTGTACAGAACCTAGCACAATAAGGCCCTGGTCCTTGTCTGAGGTTCCTGGACATGATTACAATACAAATACATAATCATTTACAACAACAACTAATACCATCCACTGCAATATACAAAGGTGTGTAGGAGACATCCTTATCCAGCCCTTCCTGAAACTTTCAAGCAACTTGTGCCTGGAGGGGATGCAAGAAAGGAGCATTTTCTGCAGCTGACTTCTCCACAGGGTCACTTATGGTTGGAAAATATTCCTTTTCACCTTCTCCCTCACCTCACCATGTACCTGTATGCAGGCAGGAATCTAGCCCAGGGGTCTCAAACATGCGGCCCGGGGGCCACATGTGGCCCGCGAAGCCCTTCCCTGCGGCCCGCCAGGCTTCCTGTTCCCCCCCCTCCCCCATAGCAGTTTGCGGGAGGGAGGGGCCAGAAGCAGAGGCTTCTCTGCTGCCTGGCTGGGCCACCTGTGTTTCTAGCTCTGGACTTCCTAGATTGCTCTTGCTTTGTTTGCCAAACAGCTGTTGGTGGTGCCTAGCGCTTTCCAGGAGGGAATGGGGAGCTGCGTGCTCAGAGGAGGAGGTGGGGCAGGGGTGGGACCTCTTGGAAGGGGTGGAGTGGGGGCGGAGCCGGGGCAGCGAGGGTGTGTGTGTGTGTCAGTGGTGCGGCCCTCGGGCCAGTGCACTAGTCCTCATGCGGCCCTCGTGGTCATTTGAGTTTGAGACCTCTGATCTAGCCTATTTCTAGAGACTGTAGTCCCTCAAAAGGACACAAAACTCAGGGCCTCTTATTGGGGTACATCTGTATGACAGGAGCCCAATACAGACTCCTCTACAGAAGAATAGCCATGCTAATCATCCAAACCATTTATAGTGTAAACTGACTCCAACATGAGGTTCATTCACATTATATTGCATAATTGTTCTGGTATCAATTTGGCTAACAAAGGCATGCATACATGCACACTCTCCTTTAGAAAAAAGATTCACTCTCAGCCTCCCACCATTTCAGAAACTCTGACTAGATGGAGGTTACCTTTCTAATTTTTATTATCTGATTCATCCATCCTTGAAGCTAAAAAACTGATTATTTTTCATAACTGCAGCCACAAGAACTCCATCCTCTACAAAACATTTTCTAAACCAGTGACTCTAAATTTCATATTCTGAAGAGAACAGTAGAATACATTAAATTAATATCTCAACTTCAGTAAAGCATTTGAAACAGTCATTTACAAAATCTTATATGAAAATAATTCATATTGGCTTGGATCTGACCCTTTGGAGGCCTCCCCACTTAAAAAATACTCAAAAGTAAATGGCTGCAAGAATGTGGTTGATCTAGAGAGCAATCTTGTCAACCCCAAACCTTAGAATGAAAATAAAATTAAAGTCACTTACATATTTCACTTATCTCACTCAAGGGATCAAACACGTCATCTTAGAGTCAAAGCAGTATTTGAAAAGGGCTTTGTTGAAAGTGCTCTGGACATTTCAGCTGACATTTTTTAATAGCAACAGTTTTTTGCATACTTGCATATAAATACTGTCTTCCTCCCCTCCAAGCCTCTGGTGCATTTCATCGATTAAAAGCACATTTAAAAACCATTAACAAACACACGGCCAACAACTGGCAGAATTCATTCAAGCTCCAGAATAAATTTAAAGATGACACAACACAACTAACAAAAAGTAACATCACCCACATCTTTTTATACTATATTATGTTTTTATTAAAATCCCGGAGAAAGGAAGAGCAGCAAATACCAGCAGTTTAAAAGCCCATGTAGAAGAAAAATACAACTGAACTGTAAATAGGAGGAGAGGATTTGTTATACTTGACTGTTTCATGTAAATATGCAGAAAGCAAGCCAGGGAACTCAGCTATAAATGGTCCAGGAACCTAGAATTACTAACGACAAGCAATTCAGCACATCACACACATATTCAGCCCAGAAACTTGTGTACTTGAGCCAATCAGATATCAAGGGGAAAAGGTCACATACAGTGTAGTAGCTAGCTGACTTTGCCAACAAGACTCAGAGGAAAAATTCAGCTAGAGGAGGACATGTGACATGAAAGACAGAGAAGTCAAGGGAAGGAAAGTCCTGTGAGGCTGATTCTCAGTGCCTGTGTTGCTTTGACTGTAGGTGAAAATATGTTCTATTACTGAGTAAGAAAGTCCTTGTGAAGATAATCTGTGGTTTACCATACTGTAGCTTATGGAGCTGAAGGCAGCACCAGGAAAGACCCTTTTGACATTTCTAAAAGTTATATGAACAAACCAAGAGAGGTCAATGTGATGAGGATCTGTAAATCTTTCATTTGAATCAGTCAGGACAACTGGGAAAGGACAGTATGACACTGTAAATAGGAGTCCTATGAATGTCCAGGCATTGACTTATCGTTGTATCTCAGCAGTAGCATGATTGTGAATACAAGCAAGATTTTCTGACCTGATCAGATTGGAAGTAGAAGTGGGTAAGCCAGAAAAAATCAGAGACTAGATATTTCATTTTTGTTGCAAAGGCAGATGAAAATTTGGTACAGATTGAAAGACATTTCAGTTTCATTATAATTCTGAAGTAGACAACTGGGAAAATTAGGTGATGCATGTTAGGGATATATTTATATGTATGCTTGGCTTACTCTTCTGCATGTTACTCATACACCTTCTGATAATTTTAAGAGTATTTCCAAACTCTCATTGGATTTAAACTACTGTCAGTGAGAACTGTGATTTCATAGCATTTCTGAAATTTAGGCCACTTAAATTGAGGCCTAACTATTGGTTTAGTTGCCTAACATTAAGTGCCCATGTTTGGAACTTTTGGCCTAAATATATGCACTAGTAAACTAGATAACTATGATCCTCACGCCTTGAAAATGATAGGAGGCCTTAAACAGAACATTCAAGAGCCTATAAACAAACTGCCTTGTTTAAAATCTGTCATGCCATGATCAAAAATAAAATCATTATCATTATAGTGTACTTTATAATTCAGTCAATCACAGAACATGACACTTCATATTCTAAAATACTGTGATACCACAGCAGACACAAGGATTTAACCAGTGGACATAGAGCCATTGTGTTACTGTTTTTTAATTCCAAAGTAGTCCAATTGTCAGGACACAGAAGAGACAGTCAAACCTAGTGTTCAGAGTCAGGGTTGGAGTTGGGTTCATGATCAGGAATCATTCCAAAGATCAAACCCAGAGAGAGTCCAAAGCTACTCCAAGGGTCAATCCAGAATCAGAAGTCACCCCATGGATCAGAGTCAGAATTAAAGCCACACCAAGGCCAGAGCTGGAGTCAGAAGTCGCTCAAAATTAAAAGATAGAATCGGCATCAGGGGTCAGGAAGCAGGATCCAGTAACAAAGAATGGTAGAAGCAGCAAGGAAGAGACATGGTAGCAAGAGCAAGGAGTAAGATCCAAGCGAAGAAGCAGGGATTTGGGGCTTATTTTAACTACTGCGCTAAATTGGCATTGCTGGAATCAAAGCAGCAGCATCAATTTAGCAGATCTGGTGAAGACAAGTCAACGGCAGAGCACTATCCTGTTGATGTAATTACTCCACCTCAACGAGAGGTGGAAACTATGTTGACAGGAGAACATCTGCCACCAACATAGTGCAGTGTAGATACCATGTTAAGTCGATGCAAGTTATATCACTCGAGGAGAGGGATGGTTTACAACCCTGAGCAATGTAACTTATGCCAACTTAAGTGGCAGTGTAGACAAGGACAGTGTCTCAGGGAGTTCAAGAAGCAACAGGTCTAGTAATTAGTCACTCAGACAAGGGGTGGGACAGGAATGGAAAGCAGATGTCTAATCAACTAGCAGCTGATGACCTTGTCAAGTCAGTGGGCATATGCTCTGATGGCAGAGAATTAGCTGCAATTCCCACTACTGACCATATAGTACAGTGGCACAAAAGTTAAAGAGCTTGCTTGGGGAAACCCCCACTCCACACCATGGCTAGATTCAAAATCTGTAGTGCCTAAGACAAAGAATAAGTTTAATGGAAACTCATATTTATTGCCACTACTAAATATTTCATAACAATTTATTTAGTTTCAGCAATGAAATAAATAGATATTTGCTACAGTCTTCACATGGTTCTTGAATGTCATTTGTGTCTATGATGTGTACGCATATAGGTTTGGTATCAGTGCATTTTCTTTATTCTTTAGAGATGTAAAGGCTGACATCTCTGAAATCTTTGTTTAAAAAAACACACACACAATTTATTTAGAAACTGTTCTATGTCTATCTCATATATTTATTGTTTTTTTAATCCTACATTTTCTCCCAGTAATGAGATTGCCATAAAAATAGCATCTTCATTTCCTAAGAGTTCATCCTTTCCTGCTGTTTACTAATCACCTGAAGATATTGTCCAGAATTTGTGCTGTTATAAATCTTTCCATAAAAGCCATTTGTAATGCCACAGACTGAATGTTATATCATTTCAAGTAGGGACTAACCTGCAGGGAGCAGACACAAAAGCAGAAGCAAAGATTGTTTATGCAGATGCACTCATTAATAAAGAATGAGGGAACATAATACACAAGCTGATTTTTTCCCCATAAATAGAAAGTTTTGCCAAAGCTGACCAAATCAGGAATCTGCAGCTTTTTGAGAAGAATGTTTATTGTACTGCTATATTGCATTGCTTTCTGTGTCATGACATTTCAAAACAAAAATGAAAAACACTCAGATTTGGCAAGTTGCACTTAAGAGATGCCTTCTTGACAGTGACCATGCTTGAAATGATGCCACCCTAACTGTGCAGCAAATTAGGATTCATTTTGCAAAATGTTATCATTGTTTACCCATGGATGTCAGGACAGGCAGTAAAGCCTGGAATGAAATATGCAGCTGGGAAATTAAATGCATCCACGAGTTTGTTTGTTTAAATGGAAAATTAGTCACCAGTTTCGGAAAGCTCATGCTTCCTCATGTCTCAATTTTGGGTTTTTTTTTCTTATTAATGATTGTGCTACTGTCTAATGATCCCAGTGGAGCCCTCTCTTAGGCCTTATAATGGGACCTCTGCAGGGCTCTCTTAGCTCCTGCCCCTGCTGGGCTGAGGAAGTCACACAGAAACCTTGGTGCAGTGCTCACCTGGGGCTTTTATTTACGGGCCATGGCTCCACCCCCTTTCTACTACATACATAGTCCCCTTCTTTACAGTCCACTGGCAGGAGAGAGGAGACAAGGTATTGCTATTTCCCCCCTCTGCTTGTCCTATACTGAAGTTTCCCTCTTTCTAGCTCCTCCCTGGCTTTCTTCCCCTGCTGTCTTATCCAGCCCTTGCCCTATGAGTCAGCAGCTGTTCCCGCTTCCCCAGTCAGGGTCAGGTGATCTGCCCAGCTTCAATTCACCTCCATTAATTGGAGCTGGAGTGACAGAGGGTTGGCTAAGCTGTCTTCTGCTTAGTGCCCTGTCACAGGCCTCCTAAATTGAGGCCAGGAATTCCCAATGCAGAGATTCTTCTTGTTTTTCTGTTACTCGACTTCCACAATTTCTGACTGATCCAGATACTGCAGGTGTGAGAAGGCAGGTATTACATGGATATGTCTGAGTTTCAACAAGTAGTGAACAAACTTGGCTAAAGGTAAAATGTTAGGTCAAAGCTGGAAGAGCTTATTTTGCTTTTTCTCCCTGTACATTCAATGAAGAATTAGATTTCAGTAGGAATATTTCACTAGAGGCTCATTTCTACAAGGCACTGATGAACACCCTATTTAGAGAGCTCAACTCTGAATGACTTCACTAGGAACTGAAGCTACTCAGTACCTAGCAGGACTGAGCCTAAGTACACTGCTGTATGAGAAAAATAGAAGTCACAGGTTATAAGGCGCAGCACAGGGAGTATATGTGTATATATATTATATGTACAGTATATATATTGAGGGAGTGGGGCAGGCATTCACTGGGAATCAGGTAACTCAGTCAAGATTACTGAAATATACTGCCTTAAAAAGAGACTCTCATAAAATAAAGGAGTTGAAGACAGTTCTGGTGCCAATAGACATGTGCAGGGAAAACCAAGGAAAGGAAACACAGCAAGAAGTCCAGTGGCATCTTAAAGACTAACAGACTAATAGGAAAGAAAAGAAACATCACTGGAAATCTGAGGTCATCTTCAAACTACCATTATAAAAAATCTTAGTTTATATTTCTTCCAGGGGTTAAGATAAAGATCTTAGAATGACAGCAAGTGGCAGGCAAAATTTTCTTAGTTTAAAATAAATGTTTAGCAGACGCTCTCTTCAGGAGTTAGGAGGGTGATATCACTCTTGACTTCCTATATTATGTTGTGAACAGTATACTGTAAGTGTGGCCCAAATTAAATGCTGTTTATGCATTGAGAACCAAATGATCTCTCTTAACCAGCATGTGGTATTTCAGACCAGGAAGATGAATGAGAAAGGAAAGCCTTTCCTCCTCTGCAGTAGGGCTGTACTTTGTTGCATCTTTTTCCATAATGAGAAAAGAAATATTAGGACAAAATATCTTCATTAGTACACCAGAAGTAACTTTCTTGTATCTGAGAGTCAGCTCAAGAAATGTGCCCATAACCCTTTTTCTAATAGCACAATAAATTTCTTTAGCATGAGGACTACAATTTCTCTCTCCCCAACTCCATCTTTCAAACTCACTCCAGCTTTTGCAACAGTGCTTTGTTTTTGTTGTTCAGAGGTTGGCCAGGGCATTTCATTTTGTGAGAACTAATGTTTCCTTCAATCTCCTCTTAAGCAAAAAGCTCAGACAACTTTGACCCTCTGTCCTATATGAGGTTTGTTGAGCAATTCCATTCTAGACCTTTAGCTTGCAAACACAATTGCCAGAAGTATATTCAGATACCAAACCTGAATGGGCAGTTCTTTCTGTGCAACCAGAACATATTCAAAGATTGTGTGTATGTGTATGGTGTGTGTGTGTTCAGCTTCAATCCATTCAATTTTCCTTCAAACATCACAAATTATTCTTTCCTCTGCTTCCAGAAATTAATTTTCTTCATCCTCTAAAAATTCAGTCCCTCCTTTTCCACAAAACAATACCTTTTTGCTTGGCATGGAAAGATAAGAACAACACTGCCAGCTACACAGTAAGGCAGTGGCTCTCAAACTTTTTTTTACTGGTGACCCCTTTCACAAAGCAAGCCTCTGAGGCCTTGTCTACACTACCGGCTGGATTGACGGGTAGAGATCGATCTATTGAGGACCGATTTACCACATCTCGTTAGGATGTGATAATCAGTCCCCAGAGGCACTCCCGTCGACTCCAGAACTCCAGCTCACCAAAAGGCGCAAGGCAGAGTCCACGGGGGAGCCTGCTGTCAATCGCTGCCGCCGTGAGGATGGCAGGTAAGTCGACCTAAGATGCATTGACTTCAGCTATGCTATTCATGTAGCTGAAGTTGTGTATCTTAGGTCAACCCTTCCCGCTGCTGTAGACCAGGCCTTGAATGTGACCCCCATACTTATAAATTAAACACACTTTTAATATATTTAACACCATTTAAAGGCTGGGAGCAAAGTGGGGTTTGGGTTGGAGGCTGACAGCTTGTAACACCCAATGTAATAACCTCACAACCCCCTGAAGGGTCTCACCCCCCAGTTTGAGAACCCCTGCACTAAGGGAAGATTGGGGATGGGTTGAACTCTCATTGGGCAGAGGGTTTTAGTATCTTGTAGAGGAACAAGTCTCCTGTGAACAGCTGGTAAGTGAACTGGCAGCAGTGTGTACCTGCAAGTCCTGATCTGTGTGGCAGTGGGTGTAGCAGCTAACTTATGTTGCTTTTGCATACCTTCTGCTGTAGCAATGGCAGCCTCAGACCTTGCTGGTTGCTTCAGAGGTGGGAGATCTTAGACTGGGGAGCCTTTTGGTCCTTTACCTGGTCCAGCAGTCTAGCATGCTTGTTGCACAGTTGCCTATGACAGCCTTTCCTAGTGCTCAAATGTTTATTTAGTTGTTTTTACAATGTATTTAATTTATATGTGGGTTATGAAATTCAGTTCTTATTTCCTGCTTGGAGGATAAATACTTCTCCTTCAGCACTCTTATTCATTCAACCTTCAACAGGAACCTGCTATAAATATTCACCCCTCCCTTCACAAACTCAGAAATTTATCTAAAGGCTTTTTCAGAGGCATGTAATTATGCAGCTACTTCATGCTCCTGTCTTCCTTGTCATGTTTATTCTTCTTGCTAGTATAATCTCAGTGACAGGAGTTATGATACTGGATCCACAGAGCCTGTTAAATCAGCAGTTCTAATGCAAACCAGAAAGTCTTCATCCATTTTGGAACCTTCAGCCTCTCTTAATGATGCGTACACAGTTTCAGTTACATGCAGAGTGAGTGTTCCCACATCTGCTGCATTATCCTGTCGTGTCTTTGGTCTGTTTCATTTGATAAATAATATAAGTGATAGAATATGTATGTAAACTGAAGTATTTTTAAGTGGTATCATAGGTTGCTTGTCACTTTCTGAAGTCTGAGACATTTTGTGAATAGTGAAAACTTCAATAAAATATTGATAACACTATTTGGGAGTGCAATATGCATCCTGATAAACTGTGTCAGATACATCTTAAAACATATCAAGTTTGACTTCCAAATTGCCTGTCATTCTCGTTTAGCCATGGACACTTCATAGCGACATCTTCTATCTGAGTTCAGTTGTCTGGAAAATGGGAATAAGTTTTAAAGGAAAGGTGCAATATCACAGTTCTCATTTTTTTTGTTATTTTTTACACTAACTTCAGATCTATCAAGGTTACTGTGTAAAGTGTATGATGCAATGGTTGGAAATTGTCTAGCAACTCAAAAATGTGACTTTCATCACACACAAATCATTAACTTAGCCTATGGGCTGTGCGGGCCCTGGCTCCCGATGTCTTGAAATTATTGCAGTAAAAAAGAATATTACTTAAGGGTACAAAGCCAGTCATAAGAATGCAAAGAAAGGGTAACTGGATAATCTCCTCTGTTTTGTGCATAGCATGAGAGAAAGGGCAGTAACTCTCTCTTCTAATGGTGTGAGGATTACAAATTGATGCTGAGTAAAGGGAGAAGGAACTTAAGTGAAGCTTGATCTGAAAATAAACCCAATATTCACCTCCTTGAGGTGTTTTGGGGGTAGAGATCTTCTGAGCTGAAACTGAAGTTGGTATAAGAGATAAAAGGGTTTCCCTACAATATTACAGGCCATTATTGTCAGCATTGTCAGAAAGCCTCAGTACCTACAATATGGGCCAGGTTTTCAAAACTGCTCAAAACCCACAACAATGAATGCCGTCAGGTACTGAACAGGTTTTCTGTTTTCAACTAAATGGAAATTTTCAAGGAAAGTGTCTTGTTTTCCCAGAAAATATCAACTTTACACTGAAAACCCCAAAACTGATTTTAAAAAAATTGTTTTTGTTGTTTAGAAAGTCAATTTTATTTGGGGGAGGATGGGAGGAAAATAGTGAACTCCAACCACTTTTAGTGCTGAGTTAAAAAAGAAAATCTGTCATATGTAAAATAAAATGTCTGGGATCCTATCCAGCTCTCACTGCTGTAATGAACTTAAGTGCTGCAGTCCATAGACATAATTATGGTACATCAGCCACACATGTAAGGATATGTTAAGAATTGGTATGGATGAGTAGGTGCCAGGGAGGAAGAGAGGAAGGAAGAAAGAGACAAAATTAGAGGCAGGAAGAGGGGCGGGGGAGAAGGGGAAGAAAGCTAATTGAAAAGAAAGTACACTGAAAGAAATACTAGCAGTAGATACTGATGGGGGAAAAGGACCAGGAGAAATAGAATGGAACAGAAAATGAGTCATAGAAAGTTACCTTTTACTGTTTTATAGAAAGGTTGGTACCAAAATGTTGTAAATAATTAACATATATGAGTCCACATATCAGAAAACAGGAGCAATGCACAAATTTTAATACATCCTTTGATTACTGGATTCATATTTTTGTATTACTTTAAAACTGTAACAAAACAAGATATTTACTTAATAAAGTGGTAGTAGAAACTGCCAATGGAGTGGTAACAGAAATTGCCATTGGAGTGGTAACAGAAATTGCCATTGGTGCTTCTTGAGCTGCAGATGCAATTCGTAATAGCTTGCACATTTCGTGTTCTTTTTATTTGCAGAATTTTTTTTTAAATAAAAAAGGTCTGGGGAGGGAGCTTTTTGATGTCTATCTTTAATCTCTCCAGATAGCTTTGGAACATGCATAACCTGTTGTACCTTTCACATTAGGTAATTTTTATTAATTATTACAATTAAGCTTCTGTAAAACCTTCAAAAACAGTTTAAAACAATTATTTTTGTACATAGGGAGATAAGTGAATAATCACAGAAATAATTTGACCTTATGATATACAGTGTGTTTGGGACAAAATGGACTTCCCATGTTTTTCTTGCAAGTAACACTGAAAAGAGATTTTAAGAAATGATATTTCTTAGACAGGCTGTAGAATATGGAAGTTTTTTGTGTAATCCTGTTATGATGTTTGAAATATCTTGATTGAACTCCAAACCAGAAAAATATCAAATACAAATATTTATTTACATGGTTTTCCTAATATTACAGCTATGAAGCTTTGGCTACTGGTTTCTTAAAATTTAAAGATGAGGCTTTCAAAGGAGTATAAATCTATTGAAATTATTTTTTAATTGGGTGCCTAGCTCCCTTACACTCCTTGGAAAATTCCAGCCTAAAAGATCTATAACACTAGATGGAAAATAAAATATTATAATGACTTATATTTATGAATTTAGTATAAAATATTGTAATAGATTCTAAATTTCCCTTAGTCTTTGCTATTGGTGTTTAATTTTTCTGATTATGAATCAGAAATCTTATGACCAACTTTTTGCTGTGCAAAATATAAAATTTGTTAGCACATGTTACTGCTGAGGTTTTGTTGACAGTAGGGGAAGCTTTGCAGTCAGGTGTTTTCTGATTTTAGACCTAACCATCTTTCCTTATAAATTCATTTTCTAAAGCTCTTGTTTTCTTACGATTGGTCACAGGCTCTTCTGCAATCCACTTCCGAGGATTCCCCTCCTCCCCCGTCTCTCTCACCATGCATTGGTACAAGCATGGGTCCCTTTCTGTGGCCATATACTCAGTTTTTAGTGCACCACAACAGTGTTTAGGACTCCCAGATTTCTAAACGGTTTGACAATCATGTCTCTCTGAATTATATAAACCAGAAGTTACTGCCCCTAGCTTTGGAAAATAATTGGATCCATCAGCTAACCAAATGCATATACACTGCTACCACAATATAACACGGTCCTCGAGAGCCAAAAAATCGTACTGCGTTATAGGTGAAACCGTGTTATATCAAAGTCAGACATGAGATGCGCTGATCCACCAGAGCATGCAGCCATACACCCCGGAGCGCTCCTTTACCATGTTATATCAGAATTTGCCTTCTATTGGACTGTTATGTCGAGGTAGCAGTGTAATACCCGTTTCCATCAATACACAAACAGAACAGATGCAACAAATATATTGGGAGAGGAGATATCTGTAAAAAGCAAAGTAAAATTATTGATTTGGATAATTACACTAAAAATGGTTTATTATTGTTGTGCAGCATAGGTTACTAACTTTCCCCCATTCCATTTGTATCCATTTTTCAATGAAAGCATGACACAAAACACTTAGGTTCTGATTAAGGAGACCTAAACAGCTGATATTGAGTGACTCCCTGGGGAGACTTCTCAAATGAGGCACACTCTACAACACAGAAATCTGAAAATGCCACTAATGTTCATGTTGACACTTAAGAGAATGAGAAATTAGCACTGGTAGATTTGGTTATTTGCTTTTCTTTATTACGTTGACTGAGCAGTAGTGATATTTACTATGACTGCTTTACAGGGTTTTAATATCATTCCTGCTATTTGTCCTCCCCACTTCTACAAGATATCTGATTTTTGTTAGGAGGATCAATTTCACAACTAATTTATCAATATCACTCTCTATGTGATTTTTTTTTTTCATTCGTAATGTTTATATGTAGTGCTGGATCTGAAATTATAGGACAGTGAGTAGAAAACAAGGTATGCTATATGTGTAACAACAACTTCTGGTGATTTGGGGGCTAGAACCAATGACCATTAAATACAATTAAATTATTTCCATTGACTTCAGTGGGATATAATTCTGTCCTATATTATGTCTGCTGCCATACAAGTCAAAATTGTCAAAACTGAGTGCCTAAAGTTAAGACTCCTGAATCCATATTAACGCTCCTAAATTAAAGGTGTCCCAATTTTGGGTGGAGTCACCCAAAATCAATGGCCGGTTTTAAAAAATGGCCTTGATCATTAATTTGTTCCCAACTTTTATTTTTCTCATTTTGATTTAGACCCCTTTTTTCTGTAAGATTGATCATATTTTTAAAATTGAGAATTATTTTACCTGAATTTAGCCAAACTGCTTAGTGAAGGGTCAAAGCTATGAAATGACACTATTTGACTCCCTTTCACTTACACATGCACACACACTATTATTTCCTTTTTTTAAATATTGCATTGATTTAGCATGTGGGTGATCATAGGATAATTTGATTTGATTGAAAGTTATCTGAACTTTAGGATCTCTGAATGAATGCTAATAAATCTTCATTATGATGTGCCACTATTAAAATTCTTTTGTTATTTAATCTTAACTAAGTTTCTTTAATAAACTGTGTGTATTCCAAACAATGGACAAAAGGCTAGGAAATGATTAGTGTTGAGTTCTAATTCAGACTCCACCACTGGTCCCTTGGACAAGTCACACAGCCTTTATCTCAGTTTTCTCCACCTGTGAAATGGGAATAATGTTGCTTATTCACTTACTTCAAATGGGTATTGCAAAGATGAATGAGTTAATATCTATTCAGGAATTTAAACATGTAAATTGCTATACTATATAGTATTATTAAAGGAAGATATATATATATATAATTATTTTACAAAATAAAATCTATCTGATCCCTGGACTGATCTTCTTGGCAAATCACTTACTCTTTCTTTCTCAGTTTCCCCATTTGAAAAATGTTAATATCTCTTTCTCACTGGGGTAAGATATCTCTCACAGAGGTATTATCAGGATTAGTTAAATTAATGCTTATAGTGCTTTGAAGATTAAAAGAACTATTAATGTGCTAATTATTAAATTATATGAATTCAGTCTCTACTACATCAATGAGATCTTTCATACAAGAGAGTGTATCTCTGTTTCTCTTGCACATGGCCATATGTTGGAGTGAGAGTATCCAAAATGAAGACAAAGAGGATTAGCAGCCGAGCGAGTTGCTTTACACAGTGTAGGCATTCTAAAGAGTGATTTCACATGCATCCTATTGTTTTTGTTAGCCTGTCCTCTCTCCCTACACCTTGCCCATTTGTTTCTCATCCTCCCCTCTTATCCCTTGTCTTCACTACCAGGATAAGTCGACCTAAGTTATGCTACTCCAGCCACACGAATACTGTAGCTGGAGTCGACATAGCCTAGGTCGACTCATCCTGGTGTCTTTACTGTGCTGCATCGATGGGAGACGCTCTCTGGTCGACTTACTGAACTCTTGTGGGGGAGCTTCACTAGACCCACTAATTGAATGCAGCAGCGTTGATCTCCCTGGTAATGAAGACAAGCCCTCCATTTAGATTTTAAGCTCTTGGGGGCAGAAGTGGCCATTTACTCTGTTTGTTAGGTGTCTAACATAAAGGGGTCACAGTCTGCTGGTACCACAATATACATTTTGAATATGGTAAGAAATAATTTGGCTAAGCATAATAATAATAGAAGGAAGTTTGGACCTCTCTGCTTTTCTAGAATCTTTCTGTAAAACTGCTATTATTCAGAAAGTCTATTGTGGTTTCTTTCTGGCAATTTTCAGCACATACATTTCTATTGTTCGTATGAAAATTTCTTTTGGGACCATCTGGTTGCTTTTTATGGCTACATAGCCCTGTTTCTGCTGACACAGCCAGCTCACAGCCAGCACGCATACACACACAACTCCTTCCTTTTTTCCTTTCCAGGAACGTCAGTTATGACCTAGACATAGAGAAGAGCAGTTCTGAATGGGATAGGAGATAGTAAGAAAACATCATAAACCAACTGTTTCCATTTGTGTCCTGGCCTGAAATAGGAAAGGTCATCTGGAAAAGTGAAATCAGGGTCCTATTCTGCAATGCATTATGCGCTCATAAGGGAAAAAGTGCCTGCTATCTGGTCACCCGATAATAACAAAACATATGGTTTGCATAGTCAGCAGTGATTATATGAGCCCAGTGGCCTAGCCATTGTCAAGTATCATAGAGACACCATAGCAGTCATGAGGTTTAAGGCAAGAGACCTGTTTGAGCCATTTGTTAGTTTAGTGAAACATGTTTGCCCATTGCTATTAGTGCTCCACCACCATTCTCTGCTTGTAGTGAGGTATTATCTCTCTTCTGAATAGTATGGTCTAGTAGAGAGAATATTGGCCTGGTACTCAGGAGACCTAGTTTCTATTCCTGACTCTGCCATTGGCCTGCTGAGTTACCTTGAGCAACTCATGTCATCTGTCTGTGTCCCAGTTTCCCCATCTGTAAAATAGGGATAATGATACTGATTGCCTTTGTAAAGCAGTTTGAGGCTTATTGATGAAAACTGTATGTAAGAAATAGGTATTTTTCCCCCTTTGAGTCATGAATAGGATTTCTTCAACAACTTATTTTGAACATTAAGTCTTTTAAAATTAATTTTAACTTAACTAGACACTCTCTAGAATTCTGATTTGATTTTCTGAGGCCAAACATACTGCAACTCGCTAACAAGTAAAAGCCAACATGCCTAATTTCTGTATCATAAAAACATATGCATTTAATCTCCCTTTGAGCTCTCTTCTTTACACTTCCTCCATTTCATTTGTAGTCACTGATTCAGCAGCAAAATTGTTGGAATTACTAGATTTTCATCCCAGATAATGTACATTTTTAAGAAGATTAAAAATAATTCCCTTTTTGTAAAGTGTTATTAAAATGACACTGTTTAAAACATCTAAAACATACTAGTAGTTAAATAAAAAAAAGTTAATGTAACTGAGAAATTAAGACCTCTTTTCCCTGCTCTGGCACTGTAAGAGAGTCTTAAAAAGTGTGTTCAAAGAGTCTAATTTACACCTACTCTAAGGTTCCTTCACACTGTCAGAATAATGTACAGGGGCCTTAATGTAACTTATACCTTAATTTGTCCGATATTTGGTTTAAATAAAGGTGCTATCTTTCAGATTTTTCTAGTACGATAACAAGGTATTCCTGTTTATTGTAATTCCTCTAGAACAGGTTTTGTCTCTTAACTATGTTTATACAGAACATAGCATAAAGAGGCCCTGTAGAACTTGGGAACTATTGTACTATTACTGTTAACTACTAATTTGGTTTCTGTTTACATACCTTGGATTTTACCAATTGTCATATTTTACATACTACTTACACATTTCCAAACAGAAACATTAAAAGTGATAAGATTTATTTCAATGCCTTCGAGCACCAGTCCCTTGCTCCCAAATGCCTTTGATCCTTCTTCATGACCCTCAGTTCTCTGCACCTCCCTAGATTCCAGAGGAGGGGGAAGGAGAATTCACATATTGGGGAAGAAAATTAAATACTTCTCTGGCGTGTTTGAAAAAACCCAAACATCCGCACACAACTAAACCAGGTGGTTGAAGCTGCTCAGCGGTTCAGAATGTCAGAATAAATCCTAGGGACTAGGAGCCACCTTAATGGGGGAGGGAAGATGTGATGGGTGTGTGTGTGTGTGTGTGTGTGTGTGAATGTGTGTGTGTGTGTGTGTGTGTGTGTGTGTGTGTGAGTGTGAGAGAGAGAGAGAGAGAGAGAGAGAGAGAGAGAGAGAGAGAGAGAGAGAGAGATTACACATTGTGGTAAAACCAGGGCTGGAAGGTTGTGGTGAGAGGGGAAACTTCAGGTAAATTAGGTCCAGCTGAGAAAGGCTGCCGCAGCTAGAAGCAGGGCCAGCTGGGACCGGTTAAGGAGGCAGCCAGAGCCCTTTAAAGAGATTTCTCCCCAGAGAGGGGTATGGGAGTGAGGAGTGCGTTTGGAGGCAGTAGGAGTTAGAAGAGTGAGTTTGTGAAAGCAGAAGGAGGGAAAGGCGAGTGAGAGGCAGATACAGAGAGGCTGCCAGCAGGCAGGGAGGCAGGAAGGAGCCCCTCCCAGGAGGGAGCTAGCCCTCCCTAACCAGCGAGAGGCCAAACCCAACCAGGGGGGAACTGCCCAGAGGACTGGAGCCTGGGGTGCCCAGGGGGCCCCCTTGTCACAAGTGGTGTCAGAGGTGGGATCGTGAGTAGACTTGGTGGCAAGACCCCTCGACCAGGGCGAAAAGCCCCCCCGCCCCTTATTCAAAAACAAAAATAAAAAGAGAGAGATTAAAATGGAGGAGGTGGTGAAGGCACTGGTTCAGGCCACTGCGGCCCAGCAGGAGGCTGTTCGAGTGCAGCAGGAAACCAACCAGTTACTGATGTCCCAGGCAGCCCAGGAACGAGCCACATTGCAGGAGTTAGTGAAGCAGGTGAAAGTCCTGGGCACCCTGGCCCGTGGGGGTCCCGATGCCCGGCCGCTGCGGGCGAGCAACTATTTACAGAAAATGACGAGGCCTACCTTCTCGCGTTCGAGAACAGCCCTGCGAGAGGCCTGGCCCCGGGAGCAGTGGGCAAGCATCCTGGCCCCTTTTCTGTGTGGAGAGGCCCAGAAGGCCTACTTTGATCTGGCAACCGAGGCTGCTACGGATTATCCGCAGCTCAAGGCTGAAATCCTGGCAAGGGTGGGAATGACGCCAGCCCTGAGGGCCCAGCAGTTCCACGACTGGAGGTACAAGTCCGACAAGCCACCAAGGACCCAGCGTTTTGACTTGATTCACCTCGCCCGGAAGTGGCTGCAGCCTGAGACCCACAGACCAGAGAAAGTGGTGGAAATCCTAGTCCGGGACAGGTATATGTGGGGGTTGCAACCTGACATAAGGGGTTGGGTCCGTAAGAACGATCCCTCCTCCTATGACGAACTAGTAGCCCTCGTGGAGAGAAACCTAGCCTCCCAGGAGCTGCCTCAGACTACCAAGGAGGGAGTGCGCCCGAGTAGGAGGCAGGGCACAGGGCCAAAACCCCGGGGTACCATGACCCCAAGCCCATACATGGAGGGAGGAAAAGAGGCTGGGGATCAGCCTGAAAGCATGGAGAAGCTTGGGGACTGGGGGAACGAGACTCAGGGGATAAGGCCTAACATCCCGAGAACCAGGGTGCTAGCCCGAGCGGGTATACGCTGCTACGCATGTGGGGAAGTAGGGCATATATTGTCCCAGTGCCCAAACCAGGCAGAACCCATGCAATGTAACCTGGGGGGGATGGAAGGTCCCTGTGTCCTAATAAGTCAGGTGGGGGTCGCGGTGGCCCCCCATAGATACACCCGGCCCGTTAAGATGAACGGCATTAGTACCACCGCGTTAGTAGACTCCGGGAGTGCGGTCACGCTGGTCTTCGGGAAGCTGGTCGGGTGAGACCAACTGTCGCGGGCCAAGCGCTCCGGAGTATCCTGTGTACATGGGGATGTCAATTATTACCCCACCATCCCCGTAAGTATAGACATCCTGGGAAACCCCACGAAGGTAATGGTGGGGGTAGTCCCGAAGCTCCCCTACCTCGTCCTGATTGGGCGAGATTTCCCGGGGTCCGATAACCTGCTCCCCGGAAGGGAGGCAGAAGGTGTTAGTGCCAAGATCCAGGAGAGGGCACCTAGGGATTGCGGACCCCCGGCCTTCCAAGAGTTTGACCCAGGGCTATTTTCCCTGCCGGGGGGGGACCCAAAAAGTCTCGGAAGGAGAGAAGGGCAGCTAAGGAGTTGGGGACGAAGATTTTGACCCAGTACCGAAGGGTAGCGCTGGTAGGGGAACAAGTAAGCCCCAGGGGGAAGAGGGCTCAGCGAGCTGCGGGGGAGCCCGACGCCAGACCTAGTGCCCCCCAGACTGACCCCGAGAGGGAGTTGGGGATAAATCCCCTGGAGCTAGGACCAATTGGCCCGTCAATGGAAAGCTTTGGGCAGGATCAAGCCAATGATCCAGCCTACCACAATATCCAGAAGGAAGTAGTTGAGGTGAATGGAGTCCCGGTAGAAGGGAAAGTTAAGGGCCAAGGGCCGTATTATGTAATAAAGGGGGACCTATTATACAGAGTAGTCCGGATGTCGGAGCAAACCATAGAGCAACTCTTGGTTCCTCAGAAACACCTAGCCCATAGCCACCTCTTCGGGGGCCACCTAGGGGTGGATAAAACCCTCGATCGGGTCCTGAAAAGATTTTTTTGGCCAGGAGTCTACGCGGCTGTCCGACGGTATTGCGCCTCCTGCCCGGACTGCCAATTGCATGCCCCCAGGCCGCACTTCCGGGCCCCGTTGGTACCTCTGCCCATCATTGAAGTCCCCTTTGAGAGGATCGCTATGGACCTGGTAAGCCCACTAGAGAAATCTGTCCGGGGCCATCAGCACATACTGGTTGTGCTTGACTACGCCACCCGATACCCGGAAGCTGTGCCCCTACGGAATACTATGTCCAAGACCATAGCCCGGGAATTGGTGCAGATCTTCTCCCGAGTAGGAATACCCAAGGAAATCCTAACCGATCAAGGGACCCCCTTTGTGTCGAAGCTGATGAAGGACTTGTGCGACATGCTCCAAGTGCGGACCCTGAGGACATCGGTCTACCATCCTCAGACGGACGGTCTGGTCGAACGCTTCAATAGGACATTGAAGAGCATGATACGGAAGGTAGTGAGCCGGGACGGGAAGGATTGGGACACCCTGCTCCCCTACCTACTGTTTGCGGTGAGGGAGGTACCGCAGGCCTCCACGGGATTCTCCCCATTCGAGTTGTTATATGGACGCCACCCTCGGGGCATACTCGATATAGCCAAGGAAGGTTGGGAGGAACAGCCGAAGCCAGAAAGAAATGTCATTGAACATGTGTTACGGATGAGAGAGCGGATAGCCCAGGTCACCCCCATAGTGCGAGAGCACATGAAGAAGGCCCAAGAGGCCCAGCGGACGTATTATGATCGTCGGGCGTTGAGCCGGAAGTTCCAGGTGGGGGACCGGGTAATGGTGGTTGTACCCACAGCCGAAAGTAAACTGTTAGCCCACTGGCAAGGGTCCTATGAGGTGATCAAAGCCGTGGGAGACGTAGACTATAAGGTCCGACAGCCGGGACGCCGGAAGCTGGAGCAGATTTATCATGTAAACCTACTGAAGCCTTGGCAGGATAGAGAGGCTCAAGTAGTCGCGCTCGGAGCAACCCCCTGGGAAGGGAACCAGCCTAGCCAGGTAGGGATATCTCCCGAGCTGACCCCAAACCAACAAGAAGAGGTGATCAGCATGATCAGACGGCACCCGGACGTGTTCTCAGAGACGCCAGGCCGAACCAGGGAGGTATGCCACCACATCCACATGGAGCCTGGGGTAAAAGTGTGTGTCAAGCCCTATCGGATCCCAGAGGCAAAAAGAGAAATGATTGGAACAGAAGTCCAGAAGATGCTGAGATTGGGAGTCCATAGCCCCGACTGGGAGACACACTTGGGGAAGGTGGAGGCAGTGCTAGACACCCTGAGGAAGGCCGGCTTGACTGCGAATCCCGCCAAGTGCTCAATTGGACTAGCAGAAGCCAAATACCTCAGGTATGTAGTGGGGAGAGGCCTGGTAAGACCCCAGCTTAACAAGTTAGAGGCGATCCAGAAGTGGCCACGACCAGTCCGGAAAAAGCAGGTCAGGGCGTTCCTGGGGTTGGTCGGCTATTACCGACGGTTCATTCCCCATTTCGCCGCCCGGGCATGCCCACTAACTGACCTGACGAGAGCCTGTGGCCCGGACATAGTGAAATGGTCGAACGCAGCAGAAGAGGCGTTTAAGGATCTGTGGACGGCCCTCTGCACCGACCCCGTACTAATAGCCCCGAATTGGGAGAAGGAGTTCTTATTACAGACTGATGCCTCCGAAGTAGGGCTAGGAGCGGTGCTGTCCCAGATAATAGATGGAGAAGACCACCCCATTCTGTACCTCAGTCGGAAGCTCCTGCCCAGGGAACAGAAATACGCCGTGGTAGAGAAGGAGTGCCTGGCGGTGAAGTGGGCCGTAGAAAGCCTCCGCTACTACCTGCTCGGGAGACGGTTTACCCTGGTCACGGACCATGCTCCGCTGAAGTGGATGCACCAGAATAGGGATAAAAACGCAAGGGTCACCAGATGGTTCCTCTCGCTACAACCCTTCCACTTCCGCGTGCAACATAGGTCCGGCCTCCTGCACGGAAATGCGGACGGCCTGTCCAGGGTACACTGCTCAGCGACCCAAGTAGCCCAACCCCATGGTGTTGAGCAGGGGAGGAGGATGTGTGGTAAACCCAGGGCTGGAAGGTTGTGGTGAGAGGGGAAACTGCAGGTAAATTAGGTCCAGCTGAGAAAGGCTGCCGCAGCCAGAAGCAGGGCCAGCTGGGACCGGTTAAGGAGGCAGCCAGAGCCTTTTAAAGAGACTTCTCCCCAGAGAGGGGTATGGGAGTGAGGAGTGCGTTTGGAGGCAGTAGGAGTTAGAAGAGTGAGTTTGTGAAAGCAGAAGGAGGGAAAGACGAGTGAGAGGCAGATACAGAGAGGCAGCCAGCAGGCAGGGAGGCAGGAAGGAGCCCCTCCCAGGAGGGAGCTAGCCCTCCCTAACCAGCGAGAGGCCAAACCCAACCAGGGGGGAACTGCCCAGAGGACTGGAGCCTGGGGTGCCCAGGGGGCCCCCTTTCCACAACATGCAGATCATATGTAATCTGACAAGGGAAGGATATTTTAAAAATAAGCCTTTTTCAATACAATAGGTAGTATCTTATTTAGAAACACTTTTTATATCTGATGACAAGTATGGGTGAACTGTACTTTGTATGGCTCAGCAAACTGGCCACAAAGGCTCTCTGTTGTTTTTAAATAAGATGAGGAAGACTTGTGGCACCTTGGAGAAGGTGCCACAAGTCTTCCTCATCTTATTTACGGATACAGACTACAAGGGCTGCTAATCTTAAACCTTTTATTTTTAGAAGACCAGCTGAAATGACTCACCACCGCATTTTTTTACTTCTAAATTATCCATGGCTGTTACTGTTGGGTAGAAGATATTGGGATAGGTATCCCACTGCCGTGATGTGGGAGGATATTTACTGTGTTTCTACATTACTTTGAGTTGGTTGTCTCACACTGCAACACCTAGGGGGCAGTATCTCTTTATGAGCGGCATCCTTGCTAGCTACCTGGAAGGCCAGTGATTGAAGGGTTATGTAAATGGACCACAGAGGTGGCCTGTAGGGTCAGATGTAAGACACAGTGATGTGTGGGTGGAAAACTTGATGCTCCTGTTGATAGAGAATGTCTAGATTCCAGTGCTGTCAGTGTAGCAGCTTTTACAAAGCTGGGGAGGCAGTGTGGCATAGAGAGGAGAGAACACTGATACTAGACACAGAAGACTTATGTTTTCTTCACAACTTTGCTCTTGCCTTGCTGGGTGACCATGGAAAGTCACCATCTATCTCTGCTTCCGTTTTCCCCATATGTAAAATATGATGGTACTAGCCTCCTTTCTAAAGTGCTTTGAGGTCTACTAATGAAGGGAGCTATATAGGAGAGTGGTATTATTATACATAGTACAAATTGACTCCAGAGGTTTGTTTGTGTTTTTTAAAAGCAGAAAGGAAGAAATTATTAGGTTTATGATGATAGTGTGAGCAGCCTTTTTTTAAATATGATTGTCTTGCTGAGAAATGAAACTGACACATGCTTCTACGTGTGCAATGCAACATTTTCAATAAATACACTGAAGACAATCAGCTTCTCATTGCTGCATAAGGCAAGAGTATCACAGTAATAGGAAGAACATCATTTGTCTGAGAGAACATATCCTGCGTGATTATCAGAAGGTTTCATTTCTAGCTTTCCTGGTTCTTATTAAATCCTGTATAATTTCAGTGGCACTCGTTTTACTGCCATAATGTGTCAGCATTTCCTCTGTAAACTCCATTTTAATGGGAATATAGCTCATCTGCAAAAATTGTGTTCTAAGCAGAAAATTGGCACATACACAATCATATTCAGGAGCAATGGCAGTGAAGGAGAAATAATGATTTTTTAAAAAAATCACTTGTTTCTTTTTAAAAACACAGATGCCAAGAATATTAGGTCAATTTTTAAAAGATTTGTTAAGTATCACTTGAAGATGACCAGTCAATAAGAAACATTTTATAAAGATTATTTAGGGGAAAAAACAGCTGCTGGATAGAACTGTATAAAGCTTTAATATAGAGGGGGAAAGGCAGCGGAAAAGAAGTAAGTGGACAGTGGACAGTGGAGAAAAACAAACAATCAGCAGGGTGGAAGAAAGGAGAACATTTAACAACAGAATAAATACAGTGTCCCTGATCCTCAGGGTGCATGCACAAAGGGGGCTTCAAGGGCGGTGCACAGAGGCCATTACTGTCCCTGGCTCCATGTTCTCACAGTGCCAGGCTTGAGAGAATTTAGCACCACCGCCTCTGAAAAGTGGTGGAAAGGAACAGGGGGGAAAGGCAGATCCATAGTGGGTTCTCCCCTGTGGTACTAGTCTCCAGATCAGGGTCAGCCTGGGGGCAGTGATTTTTGCACCCTGGTAAAGAGTGTCAGAGCTCCTTCTCTGGTGTGCTGTGAAGTCCTTCTGAATTCTCAGAGGCATTCTGATTGGAACAATCACAGTGCCAATGATTTCCACGGTGAGTAGCCTCTCTACAGGAATGCAGATTCCAATTTAATAGTCTCACTAAGTATAGCCCTGGGATTATCTATGGCTAGGTAATATCAAAGATGTGATGTAAACAAGCAAACCCGAGAAAGTTCAAAAAGATAGGGCTGTTGTCACTCAGTTTTTGCATTGCCTCAGTGTGTCCGTGTGTTGCCAGTGTCCGATCAGTGCATTGCACTGGGAACATTTTGTCCTCCGAATATTTTGCAACCACCACCTGCTCACGGTTTGTCTTTTACTCATCATTTGTAACTCTTCCAAAATATTTTCTGTGCATAACCTCAGGCACAAAATCAGCTGCCTGAGAATAAGTGCCTTGGTTGTAAATTTAGTGGTTTCTTCAGCAGAAACTCTTCTTTAAAATGTCACTATTAAACAGCTTTCCCATGATTTGTAGATACTGTTGTGTCACCATGCCAACTGATTTGGCAAAATGGGGGAAGGGCAAACAAAGTCATTTCTGCACAGTGCAATATCTTATGGAGAAAAGGAGTTGACTATTATGGGGAAAATAATTCCCTTCCCTGAAATCTCTCCCTGAGAGTGGGATGGAAGAAAGAGAGACTTTTATTCCGAAAGAAAATCTGATTGTGAATGTCACCAGCATGAAAGAGGTTGAACAGGTCACAAGTTGGGAATTTTTTTTCTGGAAATAGCTTTGGGAGAATAAACCAGTATTGGCTCCTGTGATTATTGTTATTAACTGTGGTTTTACAGCTTGGTGTTTTGATAAAAATGCATAGAATTACCAAGCAAACACCCACTTTATTTTTCAATTTTCTGGACTGGTAGAGACCAAAGTTTTATTTTTTTAAACCTATGAGGTGGGAGGGTGTAGGAAGAATAAAACAAAGATCTTGATGCCACATAATTTTTTATATTACAGTAGTGCTTAGAGGCCCAAACCAGTGTCCCAAAGTGCTAGGCACTGTATAGTATATCCTTATGGCATATTGCCCATATGACAACTGTTGCCCCAGTAGCTAGATATGACTGACACACATTATCACGGCATACACCATCTTTGGAGACAATAAACTATTAAATCAATGAATGATTTATGTATTATTGTATTCTATGACACAGTGGAAGGGTTACCACAGCTTCTACAGGAACTAAAACAGTGGGAGGTGATTAAGGTGAATCACTGAGATTAAGGAACTCTACAGAGGTACAGCCCCATGGAGTGGTTTGCATAGACTGTCTCAAGATGGATTTTCTAAAGCCTAGAAGACAAGGAAAGGACAATTGGTATATAAGGATAAGTGGGAACTGACACAGGGCTTTCCAGCAAATCCAGCAAAGGGACAGGACCTTCTGTCCGATGAGGCCCCCAATCCTTGTGGTTGGGACTTTGACCTACTAAGACCCCATAAAACTGGTGGGTGAGCTGTGGTATGCTTTTAACATTCATATATGAACTTGTATTGCTTTTTATGTTTTCTTTGTATGGTGTATGGGGTGCCCAGGGAGGGGTAGTACCTCTGGTGGGGGGCAGTCATACTCCCTTTGGGGTAGCTCATCCATCTTTGGTCCCCACCTAACACCCAGCGCTCACCTGTGGCCCCTCGTAGCTGTAGCATGCACAGCGGCCACACCACGGACAATGGCTTCGACTGGCCGGCAAAACCAGGTTGAGGGTAGCTGATGGGCCTTAAACCCTTGGTGAGATAGGCGTGTCTACCTATAGCATGTGAAGACTGGACTCGGCAGACTGCGTGGAAGAGGCCACAAGTTTGGCTCAACGGGCAGGAACGCGATTCTCAGCATATCTTTGTGGAACGCTCAGGGCATGACCAGACACTCTGTACGTCATGGTCATCCACTGCACTCGTACCAGTCTCCAGCCGTCTCGACTTTGTCCTGCTGCTGGATCCAGATGGTTGTGAGCGAGAGAGTGAGGTCAACGATCTGCGCAGCTCTTCCTCACTTTAAACCAAGTCAATGCGCAAGTCACTCTTGTCATCCATTTACCCCACTCCATTCATCCTTCAAATCCTTCAAGTCCTGTGGCGATGGGCAAACGACGTAGCGGCAGGTGAGGGTACACTGGCAGCCGTAGCCATAAACCTGCACACAGGCGGCTCAGGCCAAAGGGTCGCTCTTCACTGACACGGAGCAGCAGTGGAGTTCGGCAGCCCCCTGAGCGACTGAGCAGCCCTCTTTAGGAATGCACTGCTCACCTCCATTGCATGAGGAAGGGGCTAGAAAAGGTGCCCTAAACATTGCCTGCTCTATCTCTCCCGCGGCTGGAGGGGACCCTACATTAGCGGTCGAAAAGCAAACAAATAAAAAATTGAGGATTGTTCCTCTCATATTGGGCGCATGGAATGTGCGCACATTACTGGACAGAGATGGTGCGGATAGACCTCAGAGGAGAACAGGCCTAATTGGTAAGGAACTTGCCAGATACAACATTGACATTGCAGCCCTGAGTGAGACTTGGCTAGCAGGGGAAGGTGAACTGTGCGAAAGGGCTCTGGTTATACCTTCTTTTGGAGCGGCAGAGAAAGCAATGAGCATCATTAGGTGTTGGCTTTGCAGTGAAGACAGCTCTTATTAGCAAGTTGGCAGGACTTCCAAAGGGGGTAAATGACAGGCTCATGATCATGAAACTCCCTCTTCTGTCTGGTAAGAAGAACCAGTGCCTATGTTCCAACCATGTCCAACCCAGATGAAGTAAAGGTCAAGTTCTATGAGGAACTCCATTCAGTCATCGCCAATGCTCTAAAGGCGGACAAGCTCATCATTCTTGGTGACTAACGCAAGAGTCGGCTCTGACCACACTGCCTGGGATGGAGTCCTTGGAAAACATGGAGTGGGTAACTGTAACAGCAATGGTCTTCTCTTGTTCCAGACCTGTGCAGAGCATGAGCTGCTCATCACATATACAATCTTCCGCCTCCCTACCTGTAACTGGACATCATGGAAACACCCTCGCTCCAAACACTGGCACCTGATCGACTATGTTATCGTCAGGGAGAGGGATAGGCAGGATGTCCGGGTGACCAAGGCCACGTGTGGCGCTGATTGCTGGACAGACCACCGCCTCATCCTCACCAAGCTTAACATCCGTATTCAACGTAAAAGACGCCCACAAGGAAAGAAGGCTCCCAAACGGCTGAATATTGCCAAGTTGAAGATCACAAGCACTAAACAGTCCTTTGTGGATGTGTTGGAAAAACATCTGGAATCTACCCCTCTTGACAGCCAGAACGTGGATGTTGACTGGGCAACACTCAGAGGGCTGGTCTACAGTACAGCTACAGAGATCCTGGGGCCCTCAACCAGAAAGCATAAAGACTGGTTTGATGAGAACTGCAATGAGATCAGGCAGCTACTGGAAGAAAAGCACCGCGCCCATCAAGCCTACCTTAGCAATCCCAAATCCACATCAAAGAAAGATGCATTCAGCAATATTCGGAGATCCATACAGCAAAAACTCCGTCAGATACAAGACACTTGGCTTAGCAGAAAAGCTGATGAAATTCAAGGCTATGACAGGCATGACATGAAGAATTTATATGATGCCCTGAAAGAAGTGTACGGACCTACATCCTCAGGATCATGCCCTCTCCTTAGTGCTGACGGAAACACTTTGATTATTGATAAGGATAATATTCTTGTAAGGTGGGCTGAACACTTTGACAGCGTTCTGAACGGTCCCTCGTCCATCAATGATGAAGCCATTGATTGTCTCCCGCAAATGCCCATTAACGAGGCACTGGATGACCCGCCTACTTTATTAGAGACGCAGAAAGCGATCCATCTCCTCTCCAGTGGCAAAGCTCCTGGCTCAGACTCCATTCCAGCTGAGATTTATAAGGAAGGCGGCACTGCCTTGACTGAAAGGCTCCATCAACTGTTCCTACTTATGTGGCAACAGAAGACGATCCCGCAGGAGTTCAAAGATGCTTTCATCATACACCTGTACAAGGGGAAAGGGAACCGGCAACTCTGTGATAACCACAGAGGTATATCCCTACTCTCCATCGCAGGCAAGATACTCGCCAGGATCCTGCTGAACCGCCTAACAGCACATCTGGACCAGGGACTTCTGCCAGAAAGTCAGTGCGGATTTCGGAAAAAGCATGGGACCATTGACATGGTGTTTGCTGCGAGACAACTGCAAGAGAAGTGTCAGGAGCAGAGGTCCGACCTGTTCTCCACCTATGTCGACCTGACCAAGGCTTTTGATACTGTTTGTAGAGAGAGCCTGTGGAAGATCATGGCCAAGTACGGATGCCCAAGGAAGTTCATCTCTATGGTCCAACAGTTTCATGAAGGCATGCAGGCACGAGTCCAGGACAATGGCGAGTCATCTGCACCGTTTCCTGTTACAAATGGTGTGAAGCAGGGTTGTGTCCTGGCACCTACACTCTTCAGCATTATATTCTCCGCTATGTTGACCGATGCTTTCAGAGACGGAGACGTTGGAATTGGCATCAGGTACTGCACTGATGGTAAGCTGTTCAACCTTAGGAAGCTTCAGGCGAAAACCAAGGTCATGACAGACATTATTCGAGACTTTCTGTTTGCTGATGACTGTGCTCTTAACGCTGTTTCAGAAGCTGATATGCAATGCAGCATAGACAAGTTTTCCAACGCCTGCACAAACTTCGGTCTAATCATCAGTATAAAGAAGATTGAAGTTTTGCATCAGCCGGCCCCAGGGAAGCCCTATGTTGAGCCCAATATCACTATTAACAGCCAGAGACTCAATGCAGTGAACAGATTTATATACCTTGGCAGCACACTGTCCCAAAATGCCACCATAGATGATGAGGTGAATATCAGGCTCGCTAGAGCCAGTGCAACTTTTGGCAGATTAAACACCAACGTCTGGAATAGAAGAGGCATCACCATCCAGACCAAGCTGAAAGTATACAGGGCGGTTGTTCCTCCCACACTGCTCTACGCCAGCGAAACCTGGACTGTGTATCAGCGCCACGCCAAGAAGCTGAACCACTTCCACACAACAAGCCTCAGGAAAATCCTCAACATCAAGTGGCAGGACAAGATCCCAGACACTGAAGTACTCGCCCAAGCAAACCTGCCCAGCATCTTTACCATCTTGATGCAGTCGCAGCTATGCTGGGCAGGGCATGTAGTCCGTATGTCAGACCATCGGCTACCAAAGCGACTTTTTTATGGTGAGTTGCAACAAGGACAGCGGTCTCATGGGGGTCAGAAGAAGGACTTCAAAGACACTCTCAAAGTCGCTCTCAAAGCGTTTGACATCAATCCTGACTCTTGGGAACAGAGCACAATGAATCGGACTACATGGCGCTCTTCCATTTATAAAGGTGCCGAATCATGTGATGCCAAAAGGACGGCTGCAGCAGAACAAAAGAGGCAAGCCAGAAAAGCCCATGCCAGAAACCCTGCTGGAGATGTCCTCCTCATCTCCTGTCCTACCTGTCATCGGACCTTTTGTGCAAGGATTGGCCTCATCAGTCATCTGCGCACACACAGACAAAATCAGCCCCAGCAATTTACGGATGACTGAGTGGTCCTCGTCGAATCGACGGACGAACCACCACCATGTTTTCTTTGTAATTCTTTGACCTTAAGAATGAAGATGCTTACTTAGGAAGAACTTGATTGTAATCGCTGGCACGACACTGATCGTAGACCTCAAAGAGATAGCAAAGCATAGGTGCTGGCCTTTCAGCAGACTGGATAGCTGAGAATATCACAATGTAAGGCAGGAGCTGTGCAGTCTTAAAACAACTAAATAGGGCAGAGGTGGGCAAACTGTGGCCGGCTCTTGAACTCCTGGCCGAGGAGGATAGCCCCCACCCCTGACCTGCTGTCCTCCCTTTCCCTGCAGCCTCAGCTCACCGTGCTGCCAGCGCTCTGGGCAGCAGGGCTGTGACCTCCTGCCATGCACGGCAGTGTGGCTGGCTCCTGCCGGGCACTGTGGCTGCCAGTCCTGGTGCTCTGAGTGGCATGGTAAGAGTGGGGGAGTGGGGGAGGTTGAATGAGGGACAGAGGTCCCACGGAGCAGTTAGGGGATAGAGAACAGGGGAGTTGGATAGGCATGGGAGTCCTGGTGGGCCTGTCAGGGGGTGGGGTCTGGATAGGGGTCAGGGCAGTCAAGGGACAGGGAGCTGGAGGTTGGAGGATTGCAGGGAAAGGGTTCTGGGAGGGGGCAGTCAAGGAAGAATGAGCATGGGGGTGGTTGGTTTGGTCGGGGATTCTGTCAGGGGGCAGGAAGTGGGAGTGGGCAGATAAGGGACAGGGACCAGGTTGTTTGGGGAGACACAGCCTTCCCTACCCAGCCCGCTATATAGTTTTTGAACCCTGATGTGGTCCTTAGGCCAAAACATTTGCCCACCCCTGAAATAGGGAGAGGACACAGCTAGCGAACAGTCATGATTAGCATATATAGAAATTTCAGCATACCACCACACCCTAGCCATTGTCTGAAGTCCCATTGACAATGACACTAAAGCAAAGAGTTTAATGTATTTAGTCAATAAAAATAAAATAACAGAAAAATGTAAGTAGGAGGGAAAGCATTCCTTCATTAGGAAGGTACTGAGTATAGAGCCAGGGAAATAAGCTAAATGCTTGGAGGAGGGTGAGCGCTATTTATTGGCTTCTCCTTTACAACTTGGGCATCTGGAAAACCGTATCTAGTTCTTTTCTCTCTTCAAGATAGAACTTCCACTGAAGTGTAGTGGAAGTCAATATTTGCTCCACGCTGACAACTGTGATTTAAGGGAGCACAGAGGAAAGCACCAATGGGGGTCCTGATTTTAGAATTCTGCTCTGGGCTTATAATATCAGGCTGCTTCTAGTCTGGAGGAAAATCTCAAAAAGTCAACAGATAATGGAACACACAGATGAGGCAAAAAGAAAAGATGGAGAAAGCAGCTTTCCATCTCATTTCTGCTGCAAACACACCACACTCACATACCTGACTTGTTTTTTTCAATGCTCATTGCAGCTACTGCAGGGTCATAGGCTGAAAAAACCTATGTTAATTTAAAATCCTTTATCCAGGTAAATCAACGGAGATGCAACATCTCCTTTACAATGCTGACTTAGGGCAGCAATTCAGCATCAGCATTTAGATTACAATATAATCTGTTATCATGTGTTACAGTTTTATGTTTTGAATGTCTAACAAAGAAATGCACATACATATAGTAGGTCATACCAGGTAACACAAAATACATTCAAATTGCTACTATCTGTTTAAATAATTTAATATACAGATTGCTTTTTGCTACATTAGGCTCATACTGAATTCTATGTTCATTTTGTAAAAAAAAATTAGAGATAAGAAGATTATACACATATACACACACACACACACAGAGAACATTTGTATTGTGTAAATATGGCATCTGTTGGACATAGTTTGGCAAATTCCACCATTACCTAGTAATTACATCAACATTATTTAACCATTCTGAGTCTGGCATATTTAGCTATTTTTTTATTTTTAGCTATTTAAAAAAAAATTATTGATCATTTTAATCAATATTTCTATTAATTTTAATGTGCAAATTTTAATATTTTTTTAAAGAGGAAAACTAAAAGGTAGGCTTTTGTCCGGTCAATCAACTGAATATTTGAATTTTATTTTCTGGATTCAGTGTTAGTTTGTTGACAAACTTTAAAACATAAAATAATTGCAAACACTGGGCAGTTTGCCACCACAAAGAAAACCAGACCCATTAATAAATTTTATAAATGCACTATATCTCATTCATTATATTAATTGAAATGGGGAAGCACTGTTAGAACTCCCATTTTTGTTTGTTTTTTGGCCAAGTGTGCTTCTATGAAAATTAAAGTACTATTAACTTGTTCACAATCCGAGAGTACTTTTTTTGGCCTAGCTTTCAGAAAATGGATAGATTTCAGAATGGCATGCCATTATTCACAAAAAAAAAAAAAAAAAAATTAAATTTTTAAAAAAACCTTCTTGCCCTTATAAAATCAGAGATGTTGGGTTGGAAGGGACAAGAGATCAGTAAGTCCAGTCCTCTGCTCTGAGGCAGGACCAAATAAACCTAGACCATCTCTGATAGGTATACACCTATCCAAACTGTTCTTAAAAGTCCTCTAATGATGAAGCTTCCACAACCTCCTTTAGAAACCTATTCCAGTGCTTAACTATACCCTTATAGTGGACAAGGAGAAAAACTGATCACTGTCCTCTTTATAACAACCATTAATATATCTGAAGACTTATCAGACACTCCCTTGCCCCCATATTTTTTTTCCTCAAAACTAATCATACCTAGGGTTTTTTTTGTTTGTTTTGTTTTTTAACTTTTCCTTGTAGGTCAGGTTTGCTATTCCTGGTACCATTTTTGTTGCTGTCCTTTTAACTCCATCTGGTTTGTTCACATCTCTCCTAAAGTGTGGAGCTAGAGAACTTTACACAGTACTCCAGCCGAGGTCTCACCAGTGCCAATCAGAGTAGGACAATAATGGCTTACATAGGACACTGCTGTTAATACACTCCTAGTTATTTCGTATAATGTTTATGAAACACGCAGTAGAAAATCTTATGGCAAAGCAAGACCTGGAGAAATATGGGACTGGCATTAACAATTGTGTCACTGGAGATTTCTAGCAACAAAAAATTGTAGCAGAGAAACTTAGCAATATTCTTGAAAAAATTACTCTCTACTCATTATCACATACACACTCAGTGAGCTTCCAATATTTTCATTAGTGTCTTCTCCACTTGGAACCAGAATATCTGGAAATAAACATGTATATCCATAGAAAGGCATACAAGATCCCCATACTCTAAGTCAGCATGGGTCCCAATCAGAGATACAAATACCTCTGGGGTTACGCAGAGGTCTTAAAGGGTGTACACATCAACTCATCTAGATATTTGCCTAGTTTTACCAACGGGCAACATAAAAAGCACTAGCAAAGTCAGTACAAACTAAAATTTCATAGACAATGACTTGTGTATACTGCTCTATATACTGCATGCAGATATGGTTGTCCCATCTCAAAAAAGATATATTGGAAAAGGGACAGAAAAGGGCAACAAAAATGATTAAGGGTATGGAATGGCTTCCATAAGAGGAGTGATTAATAGGATTGGGAATTTTCAGCTTTGAAAAGAGATAAAAAAGGGGAGATATTCTAGAGGTCTTTAAAATCATGACTGGTGTGGAGAAAGTAAATAAGGAAGTGTTATTTACTCCTTCTCATAACACATGAACTAAGGGTCACCAAATGAAATGAATATATCCCAAGTTTAAAACAAACAAAAGGAAGTATTTTTTCACACAACACAGTTAACTTGTGGAACCCCTTGACAGAGGATGTTGTGAAGGACAAGACTATAAAAAGGTACGAAAAAGAACTAGAAGTTCATGGGGAAAAGATCCATCAATGGGTATTAGCCAGTGCAGGCAGGGATGGTGTCCCTAGCCTCTGTTTGCCAGAAGCTGGGAATGAGCGACACGGGATGGATCACTTGATTACCTGTTCTGTTCATTCCCTCTGGGGCACCTGACATTGGCCACTGTTGGAAGACAGGATACTGGCTAGATGAACCTTTGCTCTGACCCAGCATGGCTGTTCCTATGTTCTTATGTACTATGCACTGAAATGTAAGTACGGTATTTATATTCCAATTCATGTATTTTATAATGATATGGAAAAAATGAGAAAGTAAGCAATTTTTCAGCAATAGTGTGCTGTGACCCTTTTGTATTTTTGTTTCTGATTTTGTAAGCAAGTAGTTTTATGAGGTGAAACTTGGGTGGTATGCAAGACAGATCAGACTCCTGAAAAGAGTAAAGTACTCTAGAAAGGTTGATAGCTACTGTCATAAGTATATATTTTATGCTCCCTTGACAATAGAAGTTTTGTGAAATTCACTATTAATATTATATATCTGACCATTATAATTTGACAAGATCTACAGCCAATTCACACTATCTTAGATGAAATTAGAACTGGGACACCTTTCAATTAGGGTTTATTCAATTCAACATTGGCAAGCTTTATAATTTTTAGGCAATGTCCTATCATTTATTTATAATATCTATATTGTCGGTGTTTATTGCAGTCATCATATATTAGTGATATATCATTAATGAGAGAAGACAGAAAAAATGTTCTTCTGTCATAAATTCATAGGGTATGTCTATTCCCCAGCCTGTACCCAGTCTCTCCTTTAATGTGCTGGACCCCAAGGATCCACATAGTTCCACATGATCAGGCCTGCAATCTCCATGACTTTGAAACTGGTCCTTCAGGTGCAAGCAATCCCGGTCTCTCTCTCCATGGCTCCCTGCAGCATATGCAGCCAAACCACATTCCTATAGGAGACTTGTTCCTACTCCTTCAGGGTGAAATGCTTCCAGGAGGTAATTGCAGTGACCACAGAGAGCTTTTCAAAACATGGTAACAATGTATTAGTCATCTGGAATACAGAATCACAGTCTTTGGGTTAGAATGAGAAAGAGAAACTGGCTAACAATATGGTTCCTGTTGGTGAAAGCCAGGGCATCTCCAAGCCTTACTTCACCTGAGCCCATTCCTGCATTCCTGATTTCTTTTTCTTCTCAGTTCTAGGAAAGCCCTCTATCTGTGTTCCATGCTCTTAACACACACACCTGACACGTGTTGTCTTTATTCTTCAGACACAGCCATGTTCAGCCTGTGCAACTAGGTGTTAATTTTTGGTCATGGGTTTATATTGACTCTGTAGTGTGTTCTTTTCAACTCCATAGCAAAGTTCTATTGGCTGTATATCTCAAATACCTAGCTTGATCTCCCATGTCCTAGGGAGGAAATAAATTATTTCCCCCAAAACAGGTAGCAATGCCAAGGTGATAGGTAAAAAAAAAATCAAATAAATAGTTCATAAGCATATTATGGAAAATTCCCACATTTGTCAACTCTTTTTACTTATTAGTATGTTGGGAGAGACTGTACCAAAACTTGGTTGTCATATCCCATGGCCTGTTATTTAAATAAAAAAATACCATCAACAATATGGCTCAGGGAACTGGGTCACCACAGAAATACAAATAAGAGTTTATTCATTTCATCCAAAACCTCTGAGATGAATACACATGGGATTGGAGAAAATGTCATTAACTATTATGTGAAAATCATCCGAGATTCTGATTGGTAAGGGAAAAACTGAGGGTTCCATTCTGAAGCCATTTTAACAAGCACAAACTGTTTTCATTATGGAATGCAGGGTGATGGTTAAAAAGTAATTTCTTAATTGTTTTGCATAAAAAAGTGAACTATTGTATTATAGTGTTCCTTAATTGTAAAAACAAAATAAAACAAATACACAAAACCCTGAATCACATATGATATTAAGGGGTACAGTTTTGGTAGTTTTCTGGTTTGCCAGAAATTCATATAGATCAATGAAATAATTAAATAGATAAGTGAGACAGGGAGCCCAAAATGATACAGCTAATTTTAGTAGGTTGCAGTCAACACCATCTGAAATTCTGGCTTCACTATCATACCGATCCAATCCTTCAGAGCCCTTTGATACCAAATATGTAAGCTAGTTTTTCAGGTGCATAAGTAATGGGATGGCTAATAGGATGGCTTGTTTGAACATCTTCATTTACAATTTCTATGGAGCTTCTCTCTTGAAATAATTCAAATAATATAACTAACAAGTAGAGCTCAAAAGTTCTTTTATGTTAGAGATGGATAAATAGTTTGTGAATAACATTCTCCTTGAGAATTTGCACTGATTTTAAAAGTTTGCATCCATTTTGTGCTCAGTTTCAAACATTTGAACAATCAAGTTTTAACTCCAACAGATGGTCACAGAAATCAAGAAATCAAGTTGCTCCTTCTCTTAACCATATGTTATACTAATCCATTCAGAGAACAAAAAAATGATGACTTATGTGGCCAGTCATAATTAACCAGACTTTTGATTATCTTACATTGAGTATCAAATGCATACCACGGACTTTGCAATTCATCCATAGAGTAAGAAAAAATGTTCTAAGTACAATCAAATAATGAATGAACTACAGAAAATAATTATCTGCAAATGGACATTCTGTGAGCAGAAAAAGCCAAAATAATCAAACACTATTTTTTTTTATGAACATCATGCTTAGCTCAAGTTTAAAATTTGTTTCAAAACTGGAGAGGAAAAATACAATTTTGAATAAACAGTGACTCATGGATTTTGTTTTGCTATCCTTTTCATTGGACTTGAGGTCAGGCTGTAATAAAGTAAAATATCAATACTTTATATTACTATCCTTTGCAACTGTGATCTTAGAACTTGGTATGAAAATTAATTTCTACTATGATTGTTTATTATGTTCAGGGTGCTAATTAGAGTCAATCAGTTTCACTAAACCCATAGGATTGTTGTCTTTCACATAATTTGAAGCTGAGGATTGTTTATTATTTAATATAATACTATAGTATAGTAGTTTTATTATTTGTGATTAACAGTTATTTTGATTTATGCTTATAAAAACTTTTATACTTCATCATCATGAATAGTATCTATCTATATACACCTATTTACTCCTCACACAAAGAATTATATTTTATTTTTTTCAGTTGATTTTTAATTAAATATATGTTGTTAAAATTCACAACTCTTTTGAAAATTTTAATTGAGGAACATGCACATTTCCAGTCACACACATTGTATACATAAAGATAGATTTCAAATTAATCAGATATTACCATAAAGATCGTATAAAGAACATCAAATCTTCATTGTTACTATGTGGGCACGAACATGTGGCTAAAAAAAATTACTAATATACAATATGTTAAAAAATATTTCAGAAGATTTCTTTGTAGTTGTACACTGAGATAAATCCTTGTGTTCACTGTTTTGTACTTAAAGACTGAGTTGCTAGCACAGCAGAAGTAGTAATAGTTTACCCTATGGACAAGTTTTCTTTCAAATAGATTAACATTTAAAACAATTATAACAAAGGATGAAATTTCACCTACAGAGAATGCCAAATTG
Source organism: Sternotherus odoratus (assembly GCA_032164245.1). NCBI lineage: Eukaryota > Metazoa > Chordata > Testudines > Kinosternidae > Sternotherus > Sternotherus odoratus. The sequence continues at coordinate 51,021,498 of JAVMKO010000008.1, read as the reverse complement.
ACCCAGAAAAGGTTAGATTTATGTATTATAAGAGAAAAATATATTGTATTACTATGGAATTTACATTTTAAATTTACTAACAAATATATTTTATATCTATAGTACTTTGGCTCAAAAACATGGATCTTATGAATTTATTACACATGTAATATCTTGATAAATATGTCAGCCTTACCAAATTGTAGTTATTCTGAAATTGTTAATATAGTTTTGAGTAAATGGTTTCCTAATCTATCCCGTTTTATTATCTGGTTTCTAAAATACAACATTTTCTTGTCAAAATACCCTTAGTCTTTGAGCTCATCTTTATAGGTAAAAAAAAATCCCTTCCATTTTCATTTTATTGATTTGGCCACAGCCATAACACAGTATTTTTCCACATTCCTATAATTAGTGTTCCGTGACCTGTAATAATTATGGTATTCTACCTGTGGTCCTACCACTGCCAAATGCAAAAACAATATAATCTCACCAGTCCAACTCAAGATTCCCATTTATACATCCAATGATTACTTTAGACTTTTTAGTCACAGAATGGCACTGGGAACTCATGTTCTTCTGATTATCCACCATGACCCTCAAGGCCTTTTCATAGTTACTGCTTCCAAGAATAGAGTCCATCATCCTGTAAATAGGGCCTGCATTCTTTGCTCCTAGATGTATAACTTAACATTTTTCTGTATTAAAACAAATATTGTTTCCTTGCACTTAGTTTATCAAGCAATCCAGGTAGCTCTGTAATGACCTGTCCTCTTCCTTTTTTACCACTCCCCCCAATTTTTATGTCCTCTGCAAACTTTATCAGTTTTGATTTTATATTTTCTTCCAGTTCATAGATGAAAATGTTAAATATCATGAGGCCAGGAACTGATCCCTGTGGGACCCTACTAGAAAAACATCTTGAAGATTATTTCCAATTTATAATTACATTTTGAAACCTATCAGTTACCCAGTGTTTAATCTATGTAATATGTGCTGTATTAATTTTGTTAATTAATCAAAATGTTGTGCAGTGCCAAACCAAATACCTTACAAAATTTTAAGTATATTACAAGCAACCAAACTTGTAATCTCATTTAAGAAGATTATCAAATTAGTTTGACAGGATCTATTTTCCGTAAATCCTTGTTGACTAACATCAATTATATTACCCTCCTTTAATTCTTTATTAGTGGAGACTGGTATCACAGCTTCTGTTAATTAGTCCTGGATCAATGTTGGGCTAACAGGCCTATAATCACTTGGGTCATCCCATTTGCCTCTTTAAATGTCTCTGGAATTTCTTCAGTGTTCCAAACTACATTGAAAAGCAAAATTAAGAGTCTCAGCCAGCTCTTGTAAAATTCTTGGATGCAAGTTATCCAGACTTGCTGTGTTAAAAATATCTAGCTTCAGAAATTGCTTATTAGTAGTTGGGGAAATGGAAAAAGTTGTCATCATTGACTGCATCTGGTGTCCCCAAATACCAAATATTTATTGAATATTTCTGTGTTTTCTGCTTTATTTACAATTTTATCATGACCATCTAGTAATAGACAAATACCAGTATTAAGATTTATTTTGTTCCAAATATACCAAAAACAAAAAAAAATGAAACAAAGCCTATTGCCCTTAACTTTGCTAGCCATAGATCTCTCCTTGTGGCCTTATACTTCTCAAAACAATTTTCTACAAGTCTTAGCTTCTGATTTAAATGAATTACTATAAATTTGCCCTTTATTCCATTTGCTTTGTTTTTCTTTTTTCTGTATAGCTGCCTTCATTTCTCCTCGAAGCAAGATGGTTTTCAAGCAGCATAGTTTTCCTCCCTTAGTTGTGGATTTTGAGAGTTACATGCAGTTCCATTCTTCTGTTGTGATTGGTATTTGTCTCTGTATTAGCTCATATATATGTGTAAACTGACTATGGGGAGTAAAAGAGAAACAAGAAGGGCAAGTTAATATCTTTCATTGAACCAATTTCTGTTGGTGAAAGATTCTTTCAGGACTTTTACTCTTTTATTTGATCAAAAGACCAAAGCAATTCTCCTTCCATTTTGTTTGCTTTGTCTCTGGAAAAGGGCTTTGCTGACTGTTTGGGCAGCATGCAGGTTGTTGCAAGAAAGTATGCTTGTTGTATTGTATTTGCAGCACAATAGCAAAGTTCTTAATTCAGCAAAGGGAAGGTGAACTGAAAGACTATGGTAGGGAATAATATTGGGTTATATCTTTCTGCTTTGCTGTTATTATTACTGTCTGTTTGAAGGATTTCTTTTGCAATGAAGATTTCCCTGTGCAGTGTGCAAGTCAGATTCAGTAACAGATTGTGAACAATTGTGAAAGGATTAGGAGGTCTGTCTCAGTTTTGAGACTGGCTGTGTACTAAATATAGATATATATGTAAAACACACAAGTATTTTATAAAACTACAACAAAACCCCATACACATTTTCATCATCCTCAAAATAAACAGATCTTGGCTGGATGTTACATCCTCTCTTACTACACAAATGCAGGGATATAATGTTTGACTCAGACTACCACAGGCTTCTACCCAGACTCCAAAAACACATCTGTGTTGAATCAAGCAGGCAAGGTACTAACAAACTAACAGATTTTATTTAACAACCATGAAACCGCTTACAAAGCTGCCACTGCCACACTCCTCTGTAGCACTAACTCAGCCTAGGCTCAACTCCTCCCTCTCTAGGATTGGGCTATCAGAGATACAGTAACACCTAAGTGATTCTATCTGGCTCACAGGACTAGCACATTTGACACAATTGCTTCTGCTGCATACGTTACTTTTAGTCTCATTAAAATGAGTGAAGCTAACTAGCAGGTTTGTGTCCAGTAACACCAAATTTCAAAACAACTGACAACTGTAACTTGCTTGTCTATGTAGCAGGACAGAGAATCTGTGGTTAGGAAGGATTGATCAGCCAGAATTAGTGAAGCCCAGCTGACTGGTAAACACACATTTTATAGAACCCATTAAAAAAAACCCCACAAATATAAAGCCTTCTTCCTAACTAAGAATTCAAGAGGCTCCCTTCAACCTCATCACCATATTATTTAAACCTAAAGGAGTAAACTAGAAAGCTATCCCTTCAAGCCATTAGCAAAACTTGCACCCTAGCCTTCCAGAAGGTCTCCCCTATGCTGCTGTCTAACCAGAAGGCAGCAAAGCACATCTCTTTTATAGCATGCTAGGGGAATTACCTAATTCTTCACACCTGGTTCCAGCCCTGCTTCCAACACCAACAGATTACCTGACAAGCTCTACTCATAGTGAAAAATTTAACCCTCTCACTGCCAGTCTATGGACATAGGCATGTGGGTGTCTGTCACATCCTACAAAATGAAACTACCGGTAGCTTGCAAAATAATACAGGTTTGGTAGCGTGAAACATCCTCCCATTCACCTCCATGCAATCTAAAGAAGAACCACACCCTTTATATGGGATCGTGCTCATACAAAAAGAAGAAAGATACCTCTCCTCCCCTCCAAACATGGACCACATAAACATATACCACTGGAACCCAGAAAAGGGAGGGAGAAAAACAGCCTCTGGACTCTTAGTTTCTCTGTAAATGTGTTCGGTCTTCTTATGCATTTGCAGCCCCTTTCAAAACTCTATTCTCCTTGCACAGCAGACCTGCATTAGTTCATAGGGCAGAATTTGTGCCTTACATAGCACTTTACAATCATAATTTATTAGGCCTCATATCATTATGAATAGGCAAGTGTCATTATCCCTATCATTTTCCAAATGGAGAAACTGAGGCTCAAGGAGGTTAATGTCTCTATTTTCAAAAGTGTCCAGTACCTCATGTTCCTGACTTAAGACATAGGTAGGTCTCAAGGTCTCCTCACTCCACATCCCATGCATCATCAACTACCAATGTCTGATCAGTAAGTCACTCAGCCTCTCTGTCTCAGTTTCCCTTTTTAGAAAATGGAAATATAACTATTGATGTAGCTACTGAATAAGGTAATGCACATACCTAAGACTTGTAAAATAGCTTATTCCATAACTATTAAGACCAGTCACTTGTAGAGGCTGGAATAAAATCCTTACGTTTCTGGCTTCCAGCCCTGTTCTTAGTCTACTGTACCACGCTAGAGCTGCTGCATGAATGCAGACACACATACCAGTTTTATAGCTTGATTCTCATAAATGAAAATATGAAGCTGAAGGAGGTTTCAAGCAGTGGGCAAACTTCTTAAGAAAAGCCACATTTCTTCAAATACAGTGTCCTATGCTTCTAACATCTTGTCATTTAAAATGCTAAAGCTGATCATTTCCCGAGACTGTAGCCCTCATAGTCAACCCTTTTGCATTTCATATCCCCAAGCTAGCATTCATCCTTTGCAAATGTTTAATGAAGGTGTGTACTCTATTTTCAGTACAATGGGATCACAATTATGACAGCCAACCAGAACAATGTGGAACTGGTGTGTTAGAATAAGCAGAAGGAATATTCCTTGCACTTGTGTTTTGTAACTACTTACTCATGTTCCTTCCTCTATCCATTTTGACAGCACATTTCAATTATGTCAGTGTCTCACGAGTGAGAGCTATTTGTCATACTATCTACAGCTGTCAAAACAGCCCATCATCCTTATGTTACAGGCACGTTTGAATTACGGTAGAAAAGGGCAGTCAGGGATTGATTTTGCTGCATAGGTAGTTTGTTAAAGGACTACAGATGTATTATGGAAAACTTTGGAAACTTCCTATTAGGGAACAATAATGTTCCTATGTGTAACTGTTCTTCTTATTTTCCTTACTATTAAGGACATTGGCTTGAAAAGAAGCTCTTGTTTTTAAGTGTTCAACTACATAAATACTCCAGCTGAAGTCTTTGGAATCCTGTTTGTGACTTCATAATAATTACTGTAACCCCAGTAATTATTAGGACAGCAGTGTCCAATACATTGATTTGCCACTAGCCACATGTGGCTAATAGGCTATTGAATTGTTGTTAATGCATGTGGCTTTTTTATAATGTGGCTTAATGTGGATTTTTTATAATGTGGCTAATAAGAAAAATTCAAAACCACAAATGTGGCTAGCGGTGTGGCTAGCATCGAATTTCTATTGGACACCACTGTATTAAGATAACACAGCTTTGCTGAGCAATACCTAGACTTCAACAGTATCTCTATTGCTAGCTGTGGCACTTGGAACTCACTATTTTTGCAGAATATGGTAGGATTATAAATGTAGGTGAGGAATCAGCCTCATCCAATCAGGAAATAGTCAAGGGAGAGAAATCCCATAATGCAAACCAAATCATGGCATTTTTGCCCAGATCTTTCAGTCAGGGATTCTGATTTATGTGCCACAATAGAACAAACAGGGAGTTTGACCCTCAGAACAGATAGTGCAGCATCAGCTGGAGGACAAGCCCATCTGTATGGAAGGCAATATGCCTTTGTACTGGCTCTGGAGAAGATCAGCAGGTCTCCTCCCACATCTCAGTGGAAGAAGCATTTTGAATGGATGATGTGGGAAGGGGCAGTAATCTGTGGGTTCCATGTCCCCACTGTATCTAAATCTGTTGATTCTTTATTGTAGTCAGGCTATATATATGCTCAGATAATATATATATATATATATATTAGTATGAGCTGTACTTTTTGTACAAATTATATGGTTTTATTAGTTTTTTTCCATGTGGCATCAGAATTTTTTTATGATCCTTTTAGTGATGTCTCTTCATTCAATTCTGTCAGGATTGAAACAAGTTAGTCTTGAGTAAAAAAATTATCTTCAGACATTTTGTACTGTCATTGTAGCAAACCATTTTAACTGGGCGTAGTAAATCTACTTAAATGTTGGACTAGCTAATAATTTTTGCATATTTGACATTTTTATCAGTAAGAAGCAGCATGCTTGAATGGACAATTCCAGCCTACCTCCATCTCTACTCTCATTCCAGACAATATTCCCTCTCACATCTTACATGCCCTTATGTCCTCTATATGATTAAATCATTTGTGAATATAATTACTATTAATAAACACTGTCTAAAGGCCATTGTGCACCAAACATATCTCCCTACACTCCTTTGCTAAGGCTTCATATGTTCTCCTTCACTACTATTGCTGCACTCATTTATGTAGAGGCTATTGTACAGGGCATTGTTTTAAATGATCATTAATATTACCACAGCACCTGGGAGTCCTAGTCAAGGACCAGGACGCCATTGTGCAAGATATTGTAGAAACACAACACAAGAAGATTGTCCTTGCCCGAGAAAGCTTACAGTCCGAGTATCAGACAAGTGACAACAGATGCCTGCAGAGAGACTGAGAAGTACAAGAAAACAATAATCAGGGTGGTAGCCGTGTTAGTCTGGAATAGCAGAGTTAACAAAGTCCTGTGGCACCTTAAAGACTAACTATAAAGTTTTGAAGCATGAGCTTTCGTGGCCAGCCAGATAGGTGATACTAATCTGATTTCGGCTGCAGTCCTGCAGTCAGACACACAAACATAGCTCCCCTACACTTGTTCAAAGACTCATTACCATCTTCTTAACTTTTTGGGGCTCTGCCTGGATACTGGTTATCAAATTGTGGCATTGACAAGCTAATCCATAATGTGGTGCTACATTCACTTCTTGGCACTTGCTGGGGGGTTCAGGGGTCCACTGGTGAGGAGCAGATTATAGGACCAAATCCTTAGATTGTAAATTATTTTAAGATAAGTCATCTTCTCTTCATGTGCGTTGTGAAAGTGCCATTTATATTTACAGAATTTTACAAAAAAATACAATAAAAGAAAATATTCCAACAGATACATTGCATATCCCCTATGATTTACGTTCCAACATCAGCCAAAGTACTGTAAACCATTAACCAGAGAGAAAGGATTAAATATTCCTATGTATATTCAAACTGGCTGTTACCATCATTGTAGGAACCTTCCATTTTGCATTTTACTTTATTTTATTACTTCAATTGAGCAAACCTAACAATGCATGCATGAATGTAGGTCCTACTCCCCCATATAATTTCTTTGGATTTTAGTAAATTTGTTGATTTTTACATGATGAGACAGCCTATATAGATAAAGAATAAGCTATAATGAAAAAAGCAACTAGCATTTTATAAAACCTAATCGTGGATTACTGCTGCACCTCTCAATTTACTTACTTTCTTACTTTCTAGATGGTCTTTGTGTGTTAGAAATTCCCTGCTATTAATAAGGTTAGCATTTAAATTGTCTTCATTTGGCAATTATTTTTGGGTCTTTTTTAGGTTAATGGTCTGGGGGAAGGGTTGTTCTCATCTTTGCTGCTATAACTCTCTGATCTGCTGGTGTGGTGCATCTACTCACTGTCTCTTATACAGGGAAGATTGCAAAGTTATGGTCTAGAATAGGGTGAGCAGGGTGCTCTATCCATTGTTTATAATTATCCCCCCCCCCCAACCAAAAAAAAGGGGAAGAAGGGCTATACTCTGGAATACCTTTTGGTCTCTTTTGCTGAGAGAAGTCAGATCAACATGCCAATTAGTATCCATTTTAATTATGTGTGTATTTGGGGATTGTAGTGGGACGGCTGCCCCCTCCAGCAGAAAAAGGGTTAAAATCAGCCCTGGGAGAAGGCTGGTGCTGTAAGCTGCTAAGCTGATCTGATTGGGGAAGTGGCCGGAGCTGGGGCCACATCCCAATCAGGCCACAGCTAATTTGTATAAAAAGGCTGTGAGCCAGCTGCTCAGGCAGTCTCTCTCCAGTTTTGGATGGAGCAGGGTTTAGCTACCTGTTGAATGGGCACTGGGAGTGATGCAGGGTTGGGGAAAGGCTAGAGAACCTGGGGAGCTCCAGACTGGCAACTTCCCAGGCTGCAGGGCTTTGTCCAAGGCCCACTGAAGTATAGGGTTGCAAGGAAAGGCAGCAGGCTAAAAACCCCTTGCCTATGATGACTAGCTTTTACATTGTAGTCTGCCCCAGGGAAAAGGGGGGGGGGCTTGTTGTGGCAAGGTGGTGATAGTGGGTTCCCCAGGAAGGAGAGACCCAGGTAGAGTGTGGGGGATTGCCAGAGTGCAACACCCCAGGTAAAAGGGTACTGGGGTCTGGGAGAGACACCGTGGGGCAGCGGATAGCGAGACACCAGCTTGCAGAGGGTTCTCTGAGGGCTAGTGAGCTAATTCCCAGACAGCCAGTAGGAGGTGCCACAGGGAGAGTTGTGACTCTGCTACAGGGCTATGGATACTCTTTCTCTTGTAGCTGGACTGAGGTATGGTAGTGAATTACCACCAGCTTCTTTCAGATTGCCCCTATGAACAGTCATCAGATGGTAAAAGTGTTTCATCATTGCCAAGCTCAGTTGGATTTAAACTGGCAACCTGAAAAGGAAAGATTTTTATAATCCACTCCTAGTGTTCAGGTGCCTCCACATCTTTAACAAGCCACGTTGAACAGAATTGTTGTAACACATTGCTATTTGTTGCAGGTAAAACATTGATTAATTCATTTTTTCTTTAACCTATTTTATTTCACATATGCAAGATACTGGAATATAGTTAATGGGTTTGGAATTCCTATTTTTTATTAATATTAAACCATCCCATGTGACCAGACTAGAATTTTTTTTATGGGAAAAGCTTGCAATGTTATACACCAGGATGGAATTCTTTGCATCTAAAACAAAAGAGCTGTTGCCTTAAACTCAACATGGTCAAAACCTAGATCTCCTAAAGGATCCCCAGAAACCATACTTTTTCCTTATTTCCCAATTGCTATGGACAGTGACACCATCCTCTCTGTCACTCAGGCCAGTAACCTGGGCATCCTCTTAGACTCAGACCTTTCTCTTGCTCATATCTAGATCTAAATCTGTATCTAAATCTTCCTCCTCCATCCCCAAAAATATCTCTAGGATTGGATTTTTTGCTTATCCACATATCTTACACTCCCATACCAACCCTCCTTATCTCACAGCTTGACTACTGCAACTTCTTCTCTGGTTTTGGCAAATGTAGCCTTCTTCTGTTTATATTTAGGGCCCTACCAAAGTCACATCCATTTGGTCAATTTCACAGTCCTAGGATTTTGAAAATTGTAAATGTCATGATTTCAGCTATTTAAATCTGAAATTTCATGGTGTTCTAAGTGTAGGGATCCTGACCCAAAGGAGTTTTTGGGGGGGCGGGGAGAGGGTCACAAGGCTATTATGAGGGGGAGGGGAGTTGCAGCACTGCTACCCTTAATCCTGTGCTGCTGGTGGTGCTGCCTTCAGACCTGGGCAGCTGGACAGCAGGGGCTGCTGGCTGACAGCCCAGCTCAGAAGGCAGAGCCACTGCCAGCAGCAGCGCAGAAGTAAGCATGGCAGGGTATGGTATTGCCACCCTTACTTCAGTGCTATTGCTGGTGGGACACTTACTTCAAAGCTGGGCACCTGGCCAACAGCCACTGCTCTCTGGACAAACAGCTCTTAAGGCAGCCCAGAAGTAACAGTGGCAATACCACAACACTCCTAAAATAACCTTGCAATGCGTCCCCCCTCCCCCCTGCAAGACACTTTTGGGTCAGGACCCCCAATTTGAGAAATGCTGGTCTCCCTCATTAAATCTGTATAGTAGAGGGTAAAAGCACACAAAAGACCAGATTTCATGGTCCGTGACGTGAATTTGGTAGAGCCCTACTCATACCTATTCAGAATGCCGTTGCAAAGATCACTTTCCTAGCTTGTTGCTTTGGCCATGTCACCCCTCTCATGGCATCTTTCCACTTGCTCCCCTTTCAGCATCACATCAAAAATAAGCAACCTGTCTTCACTTTGAAGGCTCTTCCTGTCCTTTCCCCACCCTACCTATCGTCTCTCATTTATTGTCAAGATGTCGACTCCCATCTCTGATCAGCCAATGATACCAGCTTCCCTTTCCCACTTGTTCAGTGTTCAAATAAGCACCTTCCTGCTTTCCCCATTGCTGCCACTCATGCACTGGGGGAACTCCACATAATTGTCCACAAAACTGTCCTCCCTCAAATCTCTCCTTAAACTCTTATACCTATAAAAACCTAAAATGATTAGTGTGCTGAGAACACACCTTCTCATGGTAACCAATATTTTCTCAGTTCGCCTGTTATCTCTTGATTTTACTTAGATTGTTAAGATATTTGGGGCAGGGGCCACCTTTCTATTATGTATTTGTACAACACCTATTACAATTGGTTCCTGGTCCATGATTAGGATTCTAAGGCACTGTCACAATGCAAGTAAATAATAATAAACGCCTAAGATTAAAATCTGTTTACAAGATATATAATGGCCTATTGTGTGATGGTCATTAATTTTTGTGTGTGTGTACCTGAATTGTAAAGTGTTATCACTCTGTGTTACATATGTTGATTGTTTATAACATTCTTTCATCCCTAAAACCATCATTGAGTGAAATTAAATTGCTGAAAGTCTTGATCATTCCCAATCAACTGAAAATTCTGTGGTGCTGTAATTTAATTATTCAGTATCTTATCTGGATCTCATTTGAACATATTACTTATTTTTTGTTCCACTAAAAGAACTTTTGTAAGAAAAGTCTGTGTAGTATTAAAAAAATAAATAAAAAGAATCTCATAGTTGGACTGTGCAGAGAAATTAAGTATCCGATCTAGATTTTTTTTAATGCATTCGGAGCTTTTACGGGCATCTTTGCAGACCCAGCTTCATCTAAAATCTCTAATGTGCATGTTATAAGAGGTACTCTAAATTTAGTGCAATGATTATATAGAAGCAAAATCAACCTTTGGATCCTAAATGCTTTGACGTTAGTGAAAGTGCTGCTTATTAGTTTCACAATTAACCTCTGTATGCTTGTCATTCATGGAAGCCAGAAGGTAAAATAAATGCATTAAATGAACAAAACTTGTTCCTTCAATGGATATTTGTTTTTAAACTTAGCTTTTTACATGAGCCTAAGGGAGCTAGGTACTGAACTCCTGTTGAAATTCTATGGGCTTTGATAACCTAATTTACTCAGTCTCCTTTGAAAAACTTGACCTAAATGTCTCTTTACCATCTATGTATATATACATTGGGCTCAATTTAATTCCTTTGACTTCAGTTGAGTTACTTCTGATTTACACCACCACAGGTGAAAGGGATACTAATCCATGGTATTTAGATCAGATTATGTGTTTCTTTTTGAATGCTTTGGAAACAATGATTTCTCTGGATCGTGTCAGGGGGATAGGAAGCACAATAGAGGGAAAAGGCAAAAGAAAATTGCTTGATTTTTTTTGTGTGAAGATAGAGAGCATTTTATATCATCACTGTGAATAGCAGAGCATGCTTCTATTGTGATAAAAAAAAGTTAAGTACAAAAAATGGCAGCCATACATTTCCCAAAAGAACAAAGTAGTAAAAAATGAACATACACACAAAGATTTTGCAGAAGATTATTTGTTAACTCCCACATTATCATTCAATCCATTGTACAAAAGCTAAAGCAGAGGGGGATTATGTTATTCCAGAATGTCAAAACAGAGTATGAGAGCCAATTTCTGTAAGAGTTACACCCATGGAAATCCAATGTCAGTAGAGGCACTCCATTTTCCTGTGAAATTCTAGACAGTGTAAACCCACATCAATAAAAATTGTATAACAGTAAGATAACCATAAACCATACTTCTGGAATATATTTCTTCCTTGCCAAGTGTTAGTCATAAAAAAGATGTTACACAGAATAAGTAATTTGCAAACAATGTAGAATATGGGCTAGATCCTAAACTGGTATAAATCAACATAGCTACATTGAAATCACTAAATCTAAACTGATTAACTACAGCTAAGGATTTGTCCCTGTATATGTTAGTCACACATATTTATACACTATACCAGACATAGTATTTAGATATCATCATGTATCCATCCATTGCTATAAGAAATTGAATGAATCTAGAGAGGGAGAATAGTGTTATGGATAAGGCATGGGTTTGGGACTCAGGAGATCTGTCTTCAGTTCAATTCCCATATAACCTTGGACAAGACCGTCAAATTCATTCTTCTCACCATTATCTATTTGCAGTGTAACTCTTCTGGACAGGGCCTGTTTCTTAATATGTGTATGTACAGAACCTAGAAAAATGCCCTCCCCCCATCAGTGGGGTACTAATTGAATACAAATAATGAGAGATGGGAGAATGTATATAACCAAACACCATCCCCAGTGCCTTATAGGAATATTAAAGATAAATTTACCAGACTGTGCTTCATCTACGATTTACATAGAAGTGCCTGTCATCATTATCTCCCGCGCCCTCAATACAGATTTATGTTTTATTTCTACCAACAGCATTATTCTGGTCCTTCCATCCCAAATGTGTGTATTTTTTCCCTGTATTGATTCCTAAAGCAGGGTAGCTCTTTGATGTGGGCCCAGTTTCAAGAGATTTTCTAATCTCTGTTAGAAACCTACATGCATCTATGTAATAGGACTGAGTTCAGAAAGGAGAAGAATTAGATTTTTACCATACTGAATCTTGTGTTTCTATTGTTCTAACAGATCCTGTAAGTCAGGTCCATGAAGATACTTTGTATTCACCCAGGGCCACAGAGATTTAAATTAGACTTTCCACAGGCATAAAGTCTGTCCAGGTACACCCAATTGCAGATGTTGGGCTTTAGTAATCTACTGGTGATGAACTTTATCTAAGTGACTATAAAGGTACTGTATTTTTCTTGCTTTATAGCATTTCTCCCTTTTTGGTACATGATTTTTCTATAGATTAAAATAGAAGAGTCGGATTCAGCTATATCTGCAGGTATGTGCTCATTTCACCTCTGCTGGGAACCTAAGAGTACACAGATATTCAATGCATTGTACAAATGTGGGGAAATAATTCAAAAAACTGTTGTATTAGGTTACAGAAAGAAATCCATAGCTTTTCATTGCATTTGAAGTTTAATAATATATACATATTTAAAACAAAAACATTTTAAATAGGCCAGGTTAAAAAGCATGAACTCTGCAGATATTTCCTAACTGCATCTCAGCAATATTGCCAGTTTTTGCTTCATGGGTGTTTGTCTTGCAAAAAGTGAATTTTGTTCATCTTTCATACATATGATCAATGTTGATATTTCACAATATTGGTTAAAAACAACTTTCATATTTGCAATGAGTCATTATAGAAACCTGGATAATAGATCCCCACTTCTAGCAGATGACTTCATAGAAGAGCTGGATCTGGCTGAGAAATTTTGGTGTAGTGTTGGAACCTCTACCTCAGAAATTAAAATGAGGAACATTTTTATCATGATTGTTATGTGCCACACCTTGAAATCAATATTATACTTCAGACAGTGCAGAATGAAGGCACAGACCATGATCATAAACAAGGCTAACTTGGCTGTTTCGGAATGGATTGAATGGACATCGTCTTGATTGTTAGTCCAAACTGCCACTACTGTATCTTGGAGAACATTACCCTGTAGCTATTCTCACTCAAATTGGAAATAATTCCTATTATTTTATCCACATCTTGGCACAGGCAGCCCCAGCTAAACAAGTACCCTGCCAAAATGCAACTTCAAGGCAAGAATGACTTCTCAGGATACCAGCTGGAAACACCACCAATTTTTCTGAGAAGCTCGTTGGAAACATCCAGGATATTCATTATTTCAGATAGAATTCTGATTGGGAGAACAGGAAAACTCAACTCTTGCAAAGCATAGTTGTTTTTAGAGCTGGTTGAATTATTTGTTTGATATGTAGTCCTTTTTGTCAGGGAGATATTTGCAAACTGACATTGAATTGTACAAGCTAGTTCACCATTCATCATTATTAATGATATAGTTTAGGGTTAGGCAAACAAGTTTTAGTCTATATGCTATCTGCAAATGCTTGCTTTTAGTATTTGTAATTCACAAGTATGCGATTGGTAACCTAGGTCAAATTGTATTGTTTCTACTCTCTAACTGGTGACAAACTTTTTTCAACAGAGAATAACAAATAATGAATGTTCTTATTTATCTATAAGCACCCATGTGGGCAGATGGATGCAGCTAAATCACCAAACAGCATGCCAAGAAAAAATCTATTCTTGCCAATATTCACAAATACATAGTAAATAGCACAGGGTAGAAGCATGTCAAATCAAGCCTTCAGAATCTGAATGAATGTTCACCAACACTGTGTTGTAGGATACAACAAACCAGGCACATACTTTTTCCTATGACTATAAAGGCACAAGACCAACAAGAAAAGGAGTGCCTGTATTTGTCTAAGGGAAGACTTTTTGCTCAATTCTATCTCAGACAGTAAATCCCCCTCATTCAGGAATGCAAGGAACCGTCTTCCTCTGATGTACAAAAAACACAGGCTATCCAGGATGAGCTTGAGCCCATAGAACTGGACAGCAGATGCTGCATACAGATCTTTATGGCTTTCCCAGGATAGCTACCACAAAAAAGGACAATGTTAGGAAAACCTGGACAGGTGGTAACCCTATTCTGAGCTTCACCCCAGAACTGCCTCCTGAAGGTAGCAGCCAGCCCTTTTTGCCTTGGCTATTGGGACTTTATTGATTTCTGTGGGCTCATGGAACTTCTAATCACTGGAGAACAAATTCTTATTGGTTCTGCTTGCAGCTGAGTCTGGGTGGCCTCTCTAGGCAACTCATGGAGGTCTAAATTCACTACTTCCCCCACGCCCCAAAAAGATACCTTCATCAGGTAGGGTGCATCCAGATGCTGGGACCTCCAACAGGGGACATAAGACACCTATTACACCCATCACACACCCAGTTTTTCAAAGTTCTGTACTACACTTGCAAAGATTTTGCTCATATTTGGCTTATTTGTGCCTTGAAGCCGCAGCCTGTGTTAATGGGCAGAGTAGTGAAATTCTGTTGCATTATGATTTTATAGGACATTGCACAATGCCTGCAGGGATGCAGGGTGTTTGTGTCTGTGCGGTATACTGTGCACTCCACCTTGTGCTGGGATGCTCCCTCCCTTATCTAGAGAATCTAGCACATGAAGCAGTGCTAGTCTCACATAGGCTTTGTGCAATCAACTCCCAGTCCACAGACTATATTTGTACTTAGCTTCTGCACAGAGCAGGACTGAAGAAGTTTAGCGGGTAGCTTCATGAACTCTGTCAGGGTCAGGCACAGTTGAGCCCATCATCATCTTGTCTGTCTTGTATACAGTGCAGCTGGCAGCTTACCAGAAATATGGCTACTTATCTGTTACAAATCTCACACATAAACAGTGAGTCAGGATGTATTGGGCATTTCCTTTCTAAATTTCAGTGCAGTTGAGGTTCCATTTTGGCCTTATATTAGCATGCTACAAGTATTAACAAATCCTGCTGCAGCTAAAGAAAATGAGGGACATACTGTGGGAGGGTGCTGTACCTTCTACCATCTCTGTTCTGCCCACAGCTTTATTTGTAGCTTCTTGGGAAACATTGGCTGCAGGTGAGGTTCTGCGGCTTGCAATACGCAGGAGATCAGACTAAATGATCATGATGGTCCCTTCTGATCTTAAAGTCTATGAGAGTCCTGCTGTCACTTCAGTCCATTAGGAGCCTTCACCTGTTTGACCAAATGTAGAACATGGTGTCATTTACGAGCCAGGGGAAGGGTAAGTACAAAGGACAGAATGTCATCGGGCTGGTCTTCACTACCCACCATATTGGCAGGTAGCGATCTATCTGTTAGCGATCGATTTCTTGCGTCTGGTGAAGACGCGAGAAATCGATCGCCCGCAGCGCCCCCATCGACTCCGGAACTCCAGCTTCCCGGGAGGTGCAAGCTGGAGTCGACGGGGGAGTGCAACGCCTACTGCCGCCGCTGTGAGGACGGCAGGTAAGTCGGCTGCAGATACGCAAACTTCAGCTATGTGGTTCACGTAGATGAAGTTGCATATCTGCAGTCGACCCCCCCCCCCCGTAGTGAAGACCAGCCCATAGACTTAAAACAGGCTACAAAAGAACTTCTCAGAGAATATATTCCAATTTATACAATGATACTATTGATTAACATTGATCCTTGTTAACATTAGTATCATTTTATAGTCATCATCAGGTTACTACTAATGAGGTTTAGCATTGCTAATTGTAATAACCATGTGCTAAAACCTCTTGTGATGGACAGTTGATTGAACACATTCAATTTACATTATAGACTAGATTTCCAACTGGTGTGAATTGGTGTAGCATAATTGAGGACAACAGAGCTCTGCCAATTTACACCAGCTGAGGCTCTGGCTCTATGTCCGCAGACAATCTATATTGAACTTTGACAGAATTAATTTTTATGGCAGCTGTAAGACTAAGAGACAGTATTATGGTACTTTGCTTATTTCTGTGTTTTTAAGCAAGCAGTTCTTATTGGCAATCTATAAACCCTGCCATTATGGGCCATTTTTTCCCATTCAATGGACCGTAACTCTTTTTCAGCAGAACAGAAACCTATTTTATTACAACGTCCACCCTGCCCTCTTCACCCTTGTATTTGAAAATATCCATCAATTTTCTTACTATGGATCTAAGCCTGCAATTGGTAGCATGAAGATAGAATGTTCTGCCTGTGTGGATGTCTGTGGGGCTCTTTGTGGGCATGTCAATCATCTTACACCCAATCAACTGCAACACTAGGGCCCTATATTCCTGGCCCACAACTTCTACACCCTCCAATTTATGACACAACTTCTAATGTAGCATTTTTATTTCATTTGAGTAGATGTTTAATATATAGCTTCCAAAAGCTGTATGTGTACTTACACACACATATAGTATAAACATCCAATGCTTTGAATTGGATAGATGTTGACATTCTTTAGCTACCTGGTATACTAGAATTATTTACAGATTATCAGGTAATCTAAACTTCCTAGCAGCTACAAAATCATGCATCACTGTCTTGTCCATAAACCCAGAAGGGGAGCCTGGTGTGATCCAGTATTTATTTTTGAACATCTTTATCAGTGCCATAGCAAAAGAAGCAAATTAAATAAATAAGGAAATAATACTGAATAAAAAATAGCTGACCTTGAACTGTATCATGTACTTTTCTTTTCTCTCTGACTGATCATCTTTATTCTAAGCCTATCCTACATTGAATGAGTGGTGCAGATCTGTTCAGCAGATAGAGAGGCCATAGATACAATAGAGCTAGACATATTTACCTTAATTATTCTTCAGCCTTTTGCTGTTAGGTAACCTGCCAGTAACCTATAGTTACTTTGTACAGAAAAAGGAGTGAACGGTGTTGATGGACTCTCACAATAGCTTAGCTCATGTGCTTCCAGTATAGGCTCAGTTCTCTGAACCAGAGTTGCTAAATCTATTCTTCCCTGAAAACCAACCAATGCAAAACCGTCATCCTTTGCTACAAGAGACTTGGCCCTGACCTTTAGAGAACACCATCCAATAGCTGACATATCATTTGGACTGAAAATAGGTGTGCAGTGTAGGAAGTAACATCTGTTACTAATTCTTTTCTCCTTGATAGCATGCAAACAGGCTTGGCTATTTAACAGTACAGAAAGAGGAAGGGATAGGCATCTAATACCTCCAGTGTTTGAATGCAAGGCATAATTGGTTTTCTTGAGTAGGAGCCAGCACTGATGCTCTGCTGTTCTGGGAGGAAGTGTTCTTTTGATAAATGGTACCCACACTGACTTTCGAGCACAGGCTTTAACATATTGGGGAGATCATTAAGTCTGTCAAGTCTACTGTTAGTGTTCTGCCTCTGGCAGTGGACAAAACCTGATCTTTCATATGTCAGAGGAAGAATAATGCATATTCAGTACAAAAAATGGTTACCGGGATGAAGAGATTGTAGTAGAAACAATGATATTAAAATTATATTGTGTATATTTAAGCTTGGCTAAGCAATGTCTAAGCAGAGATATGATAATACTTGCAGGGTATGAAACACTAGGGAAAAAGAGGAATTATGTGGCATAATAAAAAAATTAAGAATGGGAAAAATTAGGCATAATTGCAGGAAAAAAGAATCTTCTTGTGAGTGCTATCTGGTATCCCGTGGAATGGATCACAGTCAAATTGGAAGAGCATGTCAAGTGGGTTCCCACAGGAATCGGTCCTGGGTCCAGTTCTCTTCAATATCTTCATAAATTATTTAGATCAGAGGTCTCCAAACTTTATGAGACGAGTGCCAGATTAGATTTTTGAAGGGGCTTCGCAAGCCAAAGGAACTGTGAAAAAATTCAATATATACAAATATATGCAAAACCCCCCACTTTGCTCCTCCGGTTGCTGCCACGATCCCCCCCCCCTTTGCTCCTCCAGCCACTGTCACGGGGGCACTCACCCCTCCGCACATGGGGCCACCAAGGGGCGGCAGTGGCAGCGTCTCCACATGCCTGCTCAGTGTGTCTGCTCAGCTGGAAGGCCAGACAAATCGAAGCAGCCGGCCGGATCCAGTCACTGGGCCGTAGTTTGGAGACCCCTGATTTAGATAATGGCATAGGGAGTACACTGATAAAGTTTGAGAAGAATATAAAGCTTGGAAGGTTAAAAAGGTACTTTGGAGGATAGGATTAAAATGCAAAATGACCTGGACAAACTGGAGAAATGGTCTGAAGTAAATAGGATGAAATTCAATGAGGATAAATGCAAAGTACTCCACTTGGGAAGGAGCAATCAATTGAACACATACAAAATGACTGCCTAGGAAGAAGTACTGTGGAAAGGGTTCTGAGGGTTTTACTGGATCACATTATTTGAGTCAACAATATAACACTGTTTCAAAAATAAATAAATCCTGGGATGTATTAGTAGTGGTGTTGTAAGCAAGGCATAAGTAGTAATTCTTCCACTCTACTCCATGCTGATAAGGCGTCAGCAGGAGCATTTTGTCCAGTTATGGGTGTCACATTTCAGGAAGGATTGGAGAAAGTCCAGAGGAGAGTAACAAAAATGCTCAAATGTCTACAAAACATAACCTATGAGGGAAGATTGGAAAAATGTGTTTGTTTAGTCTGGAAAAGAGAAGACGCACAGGAGGACATGCTAATTGTTTTCATGTATATAAAAGGTTTTTATGAGGAGGATGGAGAAAAATTGTTTTTGTTAACCAGTGAGGATAGGTCAAGAAGCAATGGGCCTAAAATGCAGCAAGGGCAGTTTAAGTTGGACTTAGGAAAAACTTCCTGTCATGGTAGTTAAGCACTGAAATAAATTGTTAGGGAGGTTGTGAAATCTCCATCATTGGAGGTTTGCAAGGGTAGGTTAGATAAACACCTGTGGGATGGTCTGGATAATACTTAGTCCTGCCTTGAGTGAAGAGGACTGGACTAGATGACCTCTTGAGTTTCCTTCCAGTCCTACATTTCTATAATTCTGTAACCTCTGAGGTTTGTGGAAGCACCATCTCTTGACACAGTAGAAATGAGTTAAGTATAGGCCATAGTAGATGAAAAATAGGAATAACCCTTAGCAGTAAAATGGGACAGAATGACCTAATCCATCATCTTTTATGATCCAACAGTAGCCATGTGTGTTTTTGTGGAGAAAGGATAGGAGATTCTTTTTGAATTTTTTTGGCCCTTAAACCTCATATTTGACTGTACCTATCTTATCATTTATATGTACAAATATTAGGGGTCTGTGATCTTAGTTTCTCCTTCTTTGTAGAGAGGGGGCACTTCCTCAGCCCACTACAAACAAATCTTGCCCCTGCTGGATCTGGTTTAATAAAGTCTCAAACAGTGACATCCTTTTTTCTGTGGTCCGGTTTCATATCAACACAAAATATCTCAAACAGGAGGTTAGGGATATCTCAGGATTCATTCTTGCCAAGTCAGTCAATTACAGACTCTTAAGTCTCACCTCAGGCTCCCAACCATCTAGAGGTTCCTAAGCAGCTCCTGCTATTCATCAATTAGGGATCATTGTCCTTCCTCAGGCCACAAGTCCAGGAGACAGCACACTCCTTCCTGTTGATAATAGGTTGCCACTGATATCTGTGAGAAGGGCTGGCTCTGAGTCAACCAGCTCTCAGTTCTCCAAATACTACAGTTTAGGAGGGGAACCAGGCAGACATCAAAGTTGGGTGTTGAACCCCTTAATAGCCCAAGCTTAGCCTGTGGTAGGGACACAAAACCGTTCAGCCATTTTAAAACCCAGTTTACAACCTGACCTTCTATAGCAAAGACTGGCCCAAAGACTAATTACCTGCTCTGTGAAAAAAAAATCTTTCAATTTAGTTGTTTTAAATCTACCAGTCATTTATGGAACAATCCCCTTGTCTGTGTATTTTATATAAAAAGGGAAGTACAAGATCTCATTAGTGGTGGAACTGATAGCAGAGATACCCTACTAACTCAAGTTTGGATAATAAAACCAAAGAAATTTTTATATTTTGTTAGAAGACTAACACAATATCTGGATGTATAAACAGACAACTTTTAAGAAAGAGAAAAGAGTTGATGTTGTCTCTGAATCTGGCATTGGTGAGCCCAACTGGAATACATATTCTGGTGTTGATATTTTAAAAAATAATAATTAGTCATGGTTTGGAAAAGAGCTATGAGAATGATTTGTAGTCTGGAAAACATGATTTACAATGAGACTCTCAAGGACCTTAATCTCATTTATCTAGGACAAGATTAAGAGGCAACTCAATCACAGTCTTTAATTATTTACATGGAGTAAAGAGTTCTGACACTAGAGGTCTCTTTAATCTAGCTGACACAGACATTATGAAATCCAAGGGTTTGAAGTTGAAATCAGCAAAGTTCAAACTGTAAATAAAATATAAATGAACACTAAAAGTAATTAATCATTGTATCAGATTACTAAGAGATTCTGTAAATTCTTTATCAGTTGGTGTCTATAAAGCAGACTTGTCTGTCTTTCTAACCAATATGCTCTTGTTCAATCAGAAGTTGTGATAGATGTAGGAATCGTTGGATGATATTCTATGGTCTGTGTTATGAAGGAAGTAATGATAATCAGACTAGATTATCATAATGATCTCTTCCAGCCAAAAAAATGTATGACACTGAAAATGCAAGGAGAATTTGCCAACTATATCTTATAATGTTTTCCTCTGTTTCATTTTTATCCATGTGTTTGAAACTAAGTATTGATACAGACCATTAGCCAGACAGCAAGTTTGTAAGAAAAGATTCCAGAAAGATATAAAATATATTTTACATGAATATTTAATTACAAGCTTGCATTGTAACCTTGCTTTTAAAGCAGCTTTATCTTGATAATACGCCCAGGTGCTATAACTGAGGTAGCTTTTTTGATATGTTGAAATGAAAGCACCCACTATACCGACATCACAGAATATGTAATACATTTTTTTCCACATTTCTTTTTCATTAGGTTATTGATTAAATCAGGGTAACATATAATCATCTCCGTCCAAGCAGAACACAGTGGTATATAGCATTTGGGTATTCAGTTGTTCAATAGGTAGGGCTTACTTCTGTAAGACAAAAAAAAAATTGTTAATTTATTTGGTATTAACTTTAATAGAATAAAATCCATTTCAAAAGTGCAGGAGCAGTCAAGATTTGTAATGGTACATGTTGTCACAGCCTCATGTCTGCTTCAGAGGAGAGTACATTTGTGGGGGACAATCTTTTAGAAAAGTGAATAAAAGGGATTTCTATGTGCCATGGACTCACTGATGCTGTGCAGACTCTTTGCTGATGGAGACGTTTGTGATTCCAAATAATTTGGTAAATAGAAAATAAAGTGCTATTTATCACATGATCTATCCCAGCTATTTTAATTAGTTAGCTATTTTGCTACACATTGCATTGTGTATTACAGTCTTTATTCTTGTCTTGTGTTCTGGATTTTTTGTGTTATGAAAATGTATGGCATCTTTTTATTTAGCTGGGACCTTCTGTAGGGTTTTTCAAACACTCTAAAATGAATTTTTGCTTTTACATGATATCATTTCAAAAGGGTGGGGGGACACACCTATAATGGACATATCCATCCAAGTGACAATCCTTTTGCCCTAAAAAGTAGCCCATGTGTTATATCACTGTAGTAGCCACAAATCAGACCATGACTTTACTCTGAAGCAAAACACAAAACAAGACAAAACCAAAACAAAAGTTCTTCATAAAGGCAAAGCTACTGCAAACATTCAGATATAAAAATAGTCCCTTGATTAGATTTTGAGGACAACATGTCCTTTTGCTAATAACTCTCTGCTGCATCTTAATTGGTAATTAAATGAATAAAAGATGTGTTTATTACTGCCTAATTGACTTGTTTGCTTTCATTGCTATCACTGATTTATTTTTTGACTGGGGGATGGGTGCCTGTTGCATATGGCCTCTGAATTTATTTAGCTTCATATTTACATAGAAAACTGCATTCTGTTTCCAAGAATCTGATCTGCTTGAAGAATATGTTTCAAAATCATGGTCAAAAGTGCTGGAAACTTCAGCAAGATCTCGGTTTGTCCAAATGGAAGCCGACAGAATCTTTCTAATGCCTTTAAAATAACAAGCTAAAGTAGACGGGCTGATTATTGTGCAAAATAAACTGTGTTTTTAGAAATGATATTTTTAATTTCCTTTACAAAGTGCTAAAAAAATCCCCTGAATTTATGCTGAACCTTGTATAATTCTGAATTTATATTCAGTGTCTAACAAAATCAAGTTGTTCTGGAATTATGGTCACATCACAGGCTGAACAAAAGCAATAGGAACTGGTGCATCCTAAGTGGCTTATTTATTTCTTCTCCAGATGACAATTTTGTTATGGAGTATTCCCTCCATTTCTAATAAATAATACTTGTTGCTTGTTCCATGTATATAATCCATGACAGAGTATCACAAGCAAGGCTTGTTGTAATACATTGCCCCCAGCTAGGCAACAGAGCGGTGTACTTTGCAAATGAAAACATTTGTCTGAATGATGCATTTCTGAATGAGGATTGTTTTGTTTTGCAGAGAGTTTGGCCGCTGGAAAGTAAACAATCTAGCTGTTGAAAGAAGAAATTTCCTTGGCTCCCCACTGCCTCTCGCACCCGAATTCTTTCGCAACATAAGACTACTAGGACGTCGCCCAACTCTTCAGCAAATCACAGAGAACCTTATCAAGAAATATGGGACACATTTCCTACTGTCAGCTACCTTGGGAGGTATGGTCAGAGAGATGAAACAGCTTCATTATGCATATAGCTCCATTATAAAAATAACCACAAACAGTCAGAGTGGCTATAAATTGATACTTTTATATTAATACCATTAAGATTAAATCCTTCAATGAACTTTTCTAGCTGAGAACATAGGGGCTGACTGAAGAACTGAGGTCTTTGTCTTGTATGGAAGAGAGGGGCTCAGCTATCTTTGCAGCATCACTCTCTCCTTGCCTTGGCTTCAGAGTAGGGTCTCACTGGGTTCAGAGATCCACACAAGGGAGGAAGTAGGTAGTACCCCATCCATGGGAGGAAGAGATAGGAAAATGGTGAGACCAAAGAGATGACCATCGTCCCCTCCCTTTCTCTGAGAGATTCTCTGGAAAGATAATACACCCTTTCCTATATTGCCTTTTCACAGACCCCACTGTGTTTTGTGATGCATCTTTTGGTGCAGCCACTGACTGCAGAAACCCTTTCTGCACTGTTGGAAATTGGTGGATGGGGCACCAGGGACAGAGAACCATTGTAGAAGCACAGGGCCTACTGGCAGATGTATTTGTGGACTGGCCTTTGTTCTAATATGGAGGGAGCCTTCCAATGGAGCAATTGTGTAGAAACTCTAAAAGGACAGTTTTATGATTCATTTATTTTCTCTCGTCCCCTCCCATCATTTTTCCTGTGAGAGGTCCAGTTGGACCCATAATTTCTTTCATGAGGAATGGGAAGTGATGCCTGAACAAAAGATTTTTAAAATGTTATGAAGGCTACAAACCAGCTTGAATGTAGGGGCACTTCATCTTAGGCTTTAATTATAACCTAGTGTTCTCTAGAATTAGTATAAATCAAAAGAGACAAATACAGTCACCACTGCCCATACTTGAATCGTCAATGCTTAATCATCTTTTGCTCACCTTAGATTGGATCAACCACTACAAAACCATTTTATTTGGACACTTTTAAACATTTGTTGCAGAAATTCAAAGGCTGCTCCACAATATTTAGTCCTTAAGCAGAGAACATTTTGCTGTGACTATTAGAGTTCCTGCTACAACTCATTCAAATATTGGGCCCAATTATAGTAGCTGAAAGATGCAGCATCAATAGAAAGCAGTCATCAACAAATGGATATCCAGCTAGGAAACATTTTTAAGCTACTTTGCTGTAGAATCTACATATTATTGCTCCATCTCCCTGAGAATCAGGCCAGTTAGTCTGTTAAACTATTTTTTTTTCAAAACAGGCCAGATATATATTTAAACCTGATTCCCATTAATGATAATGGAATCTGTTTATTTAAATCCCTATGTCATGTTTTATTTTCACAATAGATTGCAGAACTCTAGGATGGGGGCTGTTGGGGTAGGTTGGGGTTCCAAGTCCAGCTGCATTGGATATATGGCCTTGTAACAAAGCAAAGACTCACAGCACAGCGCCTCCTGCTGGTTGTCCAGGAACTAGTTCATTTTCCAGCTCCGAGCACCCTCTTCAGGCCAGTGGCTTGCCTGCCTCAGGCCGCCCATGTCCCTCCCAGAGCCTGGGGCCCTTACCTGGGGTGCTGCCTCCTGGCAATACCCCAACACTCTGGGTCTCCCCTCCCAGGGAACCCCCAACCCCCTAATCCCACCTTGCCTCACTTGCTGCTGACAGTCATCATCTAGCTCCCGCTCACTGGGGCAGACTGCAGTCTGTAATGGCCACTCATCATTGGCAGGGGGGGGGAGGGGAGGAAAGGGGTAGGACCTGCTGCTTCTGCCTAGCCCCAGGCTGCACCTTTGAAACCCAGTACCTGTTTTAGGCCTTGCTCCAAGCCTGCAGCCTAGGGGGGTTGCCAGGCTGGAGTGCCCCAGCTCCTTTTGCCTTCTCCCAGCCCTGCTCTACCCTAGCTACCCTGAGCTCCACAGCCAGAGAGAGACTCCTCAGCTCTTGACCCCCAAACCTCTTATAAAGGCCAGCTGGGCCCTGCTTGAGCTGGTCACAGATGTGGCTGCTTCCTCAATCAGCCTTTCACAGCTGCAGCCCTCTCCAAGGCTGCATTTCACCTCCTGTCCTCCCTGTTCTTCAGGAGTGGGGCTGCCACCCCACTGCAGTCTACAGGGGGAGGCCACTAAGCCTGCTCCCTGAGTCACCTCATACCATGGCCTCTAAGCCTCCATAGTCACAACAGAGCTCACCTTGGGGACTCTTAGATTCTCACTGTCTCTGGGCTGGAGGCTCTTCTCCTTCAGTCATGGCCCACCATTCCCAGTCTCCTTGAGCTCTGGAAACTTAGCAGCTGGGTCTACTGCAGGCAGTGAGGTGCTCCTGTGGCCTTTCTGTAGGTACTAACAGCATAGGACTATATCCTCACTCTGACCACCATGACTGAGCAGGGTGGTTCCCTTTTAAACTCTGCCTGCACTATGAGTATACCCTGCAGGTGCAGCTGGATAGGGTCTTCTGTGCCCAAATTGGTTTGTTAACTCTTCGCTCCCTGTAACAGGGTCGACACTCACCCCTGCAGCACCTCCCGCTGGTCGATCCAGGGAATTAGCTCCTCCAGCATCCAGAACGCCCTCCGCAGGCTGATGCCCCACTCCTGTTTTGACCCCATGTCCCTCCCGGATCCCGGTGCCCTCTAACCGTGGGTGCTGCACCCCTGCAGTACCCCCTTTGGTCTGAGGGTCTCCCCTCCCTGGGGGGACCCTCTACCCCCTATCCCCACCTCACCTCAGAATGTGCCACTGCCAGTCACCACTTGCCCCCACTCACTGGGGCAGACTGCAGTATCATGGCCTCTCATCACCGGCAAGGGGGTTTGGCCTGCTGTCGCTATCTCTAGCCCTGGGCTGCCCCCTGCAACCCTGGTACTCCTGGGTCGGGCCTTCTGTCAGGCCCGGTGGCCTGGGACTCTCTGGCTAGAGCCTGCCCAGCTCCCTCTGCCCTGCCCCAGCTCTGCCCTAACCCAGGTACCTGGCTTAAGCTCCTGCAGCACAGCCTGTCTACTTCTGAGTACAGAGGAGACTTCTTCTTTAGGCCCCTGCCTCTCAGCCTTTATACTCTGGCCTGAGTGTTTGGGGTGTGGCCACCCATCTGGGCCTACTCCCCAATCAGGCCTGGAAGCCTGCTAGCTCCTAGCTTTAACCCCTTCCTGGGCTATTTCCAGCACCTTCCGGTAGGGGGCGGGTGGTCACCCCGCCACACTCCCCCATGTGGAGTTTATACACTCCATCGTAGAGGCCTAGTGTTAAATACAGAGTATAAATTGCTCTGAATAAAAGAGAATTAGCGCACAGATTACCGAACCAGACATTAAAAAATGAAATGACATTTTAGAGATACAGTTTTATTCCTTGGTGGGTGATTATAATAAAGATAATTCCAGTGATTGGGTATTCTTCTCGCAGGGAAATCTTGTCAAAAGCCCTTATCCACCTGAGAAATGGTTTTCTTTAATGTATTTCATAACTGAATTCCAACTATATATTAATAAAATGACAGTAACCCTATTCTCCTTTGGTCTATATCTGAGTTCCATAACAACTGAAATGTGATTTTGGAAAAGAGCATTCTAGAAGTATGTTGAATTTCTGTGTCACCTTAATAATTTAAAACAAAACATTAAATGATATCATCATTTTAAGAAATAGCACTTCTGTGGCAAATACATCCTAATTTAATTGAAATCTAAGCACAAACTGTGCACGTGTTGATGAGCAATCTGTTACTGACACTTCATTTGATACAAGACTTCCAGGATTTCTGGTAATTTCCCATAGTAAAGTGTGAGCTCTCCAGGACAGAGACAATACTTAGACACTAGAGCTGAAATTCTGACTCCATTGAATGCAGTGGTAAAATGTCCATTGACGTAAATGAGGTTAGGAGGAGCCTACATATTTGATAATTATTCACAAAATATTATATAGCTCTAAAGTCCATATCCTACAAATCCTCCCTCTGAGGAAAGTTTGTTTCCTTTTTGGAGTTCTATATCTGGAAGCTTTTCAGATTGGGAAAAAGATATTTTTTTGGTAATGATTGTTCAGCCACGTACCAGAATTCTGCTAATACAGAGTAAAAATGATAACACCTGATCCATCAGATGGACTGAGCATCTGTATCCATCATGGACCACAAATAATTTCTTGTTCAATGTCTTTTGAGGAGGAGACCTGTAACTGGGTGCTCGGAGTGCCGAGCAGTCTCGTGGTTGGTGTGCCTGACTGCCAGCCCCATGTTTCCCTGGTCAAGGTGCCTCAGTCTTCTGAGATGGGGTTGGGGGATTCGGGCCCTCCCCCTTCACTGAGTTCCAGCCCAGTGCTCTGTGTGATTTGAAACCTGAACAGGGAGCCCTCCCAGTCTCAGTTCACCACTCTGGGCTACTTCCTATCACTGTTGCGTCAGTTGGGGGCATGTTCCCTATAATTCCATTTGATGGGATGGCTGGGCCTCCCATAGTGCCTTCACTTGTGTCTTGGACAGCATTCTGCCATGGTCCCAAGCTCCTTCGGGTAGGGCAGCCATAAATTTGGTGAGGCTGAACCTCACATTGGCTCTGGGCTTCAGTCACTCAGTTACCCCATTTGCCTTACACTCCGAGGTCTCTTCCACAGTCTCCTCTGGCTGGGGAGACAGTACATACTCTCTGGTGGCTGCCTTGACTGATATGCTAGTGACCCTTCCTCTAAGGGAGAGCGACAGTTAGCGCCTGCCTTTTTTCTAGCCAGCCCTGAACTGAGCCAGGCTCTCTCCCTTTCTCCCCCTTCTTGGCCTGACATTGATTGCAAGTATAATGGGGAAAGGCTCACTGGGCCCAAAGACCTCTGCTGCGCTGTTGGGCAGCATCATCACAAACCCTTTCAACCTTGAAACTGTGAGTTTCAAAGGCACTTGAAAATTCCAGCCTAGTATACAAAACACTATACAAAGGCAAATGAAGACAGTGGGACCCTTTCCATTGACTTTAGGGTATTAGGGCTTAAAGACACAGCCTCATTTTTCAGAGGTGATGCATATACCTACATTTCCCTTTGGCTTTCAGGAAATTAATATTTTATAAGATTGTTGTCAAGTGACACTTAATATCATATACACAGTCCCCTTTTCTGTTATAATTTCTTTTGGGGTTAGAGTATATGGGGAATCATAAAACATGCACTTCCCGGCTTCATTAAAATATAACTATAGTAGACTCCTCCCCATAATACCACTCTTACCATTCCTTTAATTATGCCTCTGAAAGGGCTATTGCTTTTATCTCTGATAAGAAAAGACCAAGCCCAATATGCATATTCATTTTTTTAATAGTGCTCCTGAACATTTATATTCATGGGCATAAAAGAAAACTTGGCGAATGACTGACCTTGCAGTAAGATTTGTGTGCCTCTGCGACCACTTGGCTTGCATGAATATCCCTTTCTGACCATAAAGGGAACGCTTGCTCATGGTTGTCTGTGAAATGTCCCCAACTCTTTATTCACAAACATAGAAATATACTTCTCAAGGGCATTTTAAAATGAGGTCTCTGTGAAGTTATACAATATTTCATGTTGTTATAACATGGAAAACAGCATTTCTAGATGCTCTTATTTCTTTTAGAAATTGTGGCTAAGTGGTTAAGGAATGTCAAGTATCTCATAATGGAAAGCAACATGGGCAAGACTGTAATGGCTAGAAGGATGATGTTGTGTATTGCAGTAATCCACCAAGCATCAGAGATATACAAAGGATCACTCATGAGTTTACCTGAATGGATGATATCAGTGGCTGGAACTTGTGAGGTAACCTCACACAGGTGTGTGGGTGGAGCCAAATTACCCCCTCCCCACTGTGCCAATCTGTGCGATGGAATCTAGTTGCTACCCAACTTCTGGGGCAGCACAATACCTCCTTGTTCAGGCTGGAGTGTAAGGTTACAATCCAACCCCAAATTAGAAAAGTGGCAATGACAGTCAGCATGACAGTCTTCAAGAGGATTTTTTAAAAGATCTTTATTTTTAAATTTCATGTAGGCTTTAGCCTAGAAGCCCTGAAAGGCCCAAGATGTGCAAAGATTCTCCTTTGAGCAGCACACAATGCAAAAGGTCACCACTTTTCCCCCCTCAATATTGTGGGTTGTTTTTTTTTTTTCAAAATCAGTGAAATTCAACTTCAGATTTCCATATTTTTCTATATAAGTGCCCAGTAGGTTTACCCCCAACTCAATTATCACACAAGTATATCTGAGATCTTATATATCACTATGGTCCTGTTTCTTTCATTGTGAAATTGGGAATGACTGTGGTGTCTTAGGTGCCACAATGCTGTAGGTGTAGAGGGATGTTGGGCTTTTTAATGGTGTCCACTGTAGAAGTGTAAGTTTTAGCAGCAGACCATTGGAAATATGTGACATTGATGACTCAGCAAATGTATGGACCTGGAGATGTAGGAGTGTAAAAATAAACATATTTATTTACAAGGGAAAGGTCTCCAGTTCTGGTGCTGGGGAGATGAAGATCTTATCCTAGTGCTATGGGAGATGAGGACAGGAGAGACAGATAAAAAAAATAATCTTCTTCAACTAGTTTGATAGCAGTTTTAGATAAGTGAACATGCAGGATGTTTGGTGGAGCCAGGGGCTTGTTATGAAATTGGGGCCAGCCAGAAGTGTGTAACAGGCCAAATCAGTAAAGGAGATTGAGATTTGTTTATTTGCTGTAGAGAAGAACTTGTCAGTGTTGCTCTTAGTCAGACAGTAGAATTCTGTAACTCAGAACCATGATGTTCATATCCCTCGGGCAGAAATCATCTCACTGATGTTGCAAGCCTCAAGAACCAAATGAGAAAGAGGAAATTTCATCTTTATAGCACATAATCTTGATGGACCTTAACAGATCAGTTAATCCAAATTTTCTGCCATTTTCCTCTCCATTGAGTATAGCTCCATATGTACATCTATATAGCTGCACTGACACTCTTACAGTGCTAAAAAAATGAATAATAAGGAGAAAGTTTACCTCATAGTCATGTTGAGCAGTATGTTACTTTGCATACAGACACAACAGGGAAACTCCTTAGCTGGTGTCCATTGACTTCAGTGGAGCTATGATAATCTATAGTGATCTGGCTCTGATTTCAATTAAACATTAATACTCATTTGTAAGTAAGGGAGGCAGAATCTGGTCCCAAATTATCCATGTGGTATGTATGATATGGGAGAGGAACTTATAAGTTTCTCATTAGACTCATTTGCTCTGCAGAGACTTTTCACTTTGCAGTATTTAACTCTATTGCTGTACAATTCAACAATAGAAATTTTCAATTCCTGCTAAAAACATACTGTCAGTCCTACTCTATTCCTACTGTAAAATTATGTTACATAATTAAAGCTTAAATGTTTGGAATATAATACTGTTAATCAGCATTACCACAGAAATATTGGTACTTCTGATCTAGGGTTAGTTTACCTACTTTTTGAAACAACTGAACATAAGTTGGGGGGGGGGGGGATGGTTCTAATATGTTAATTTTTATGCTTCAGACAATATAAAATTACAGTCATCCTGTGATTTCTTTTAAACGGAGAACCTTTTAAAAATGTCACCGACAAACAACCTTTGCACCAAATACGAGGCACACACACATATAGAGCTCTACACTCATAATTGAGGACTTACAGGTATAAATAAAAAATAGATTTTGTCTTGCAAATTTAATCTCTGATCATCCAGCTTATTGACAGTAACACTTAATTTATACCTATAAAATTTCAGTCTTTAACTATAATTTGAAATGCAGTTTTATGATTCTTTTATTACCATCAGGAAGAGGGAATAAGTAGATAGCCTTTCAGCTCAAAAATACATCTAAGTTACTTGAGACAGATAATAGTTCTAAGTACTTTAATCGTATGAATATTTATTGTTGCACATTACAAAAATACATTTTCCCCAGCCACAGACATTTATATTTAGTTACAGATGTTACAGTATTATTATAAGTCTACTTGTATCAATGCTGGCTATTTGCATTTCTTATTTAAATAATTCCTGAAGACATTCTTAAGACCCACGCAGCTGTAATTCTTTACTTTTGAATGCCATTTATAAACTATTGTACAGCCTTTTCCCATTTAAATGGCCACAAATTGGTTATATCTCTGTTAATTTTCAAACACCCACTCTTGTTTTGCAGGCATTTATTGAGTGACAGCATGCAGAAAATTTGTTTCAGTTGAACAGTTTAAATTTCAAATATAAATCCTGGAAAATGTTTTTTATAAACCTAGAAATAATTAAGTATATAGACTAAATAAGAGTCTTGTAAATGCCAGGACTTGAGGGGACATCAGAATATATTGTGCGAAGGTCAAGCTATAGTGTGAATGTCAGTTACTACCAGTTGACAAATATCTATTAATGATAGCAGCTACACAGTAATAAAGCATCAGCATAGAGGGTCTTCTAATCTCTTGAACCAATTATTGGATTATATGGAGTTAGTTTGTGAGCAGGAACAAAACATATTTTTATGCTACTTTTTTTTACCCTAGGAAACTGAAGCAATCTGCCGCCTGAATTTTGTAAACCAGAGAGAAAATACTGTTTTTAGAGATTGCAGGACGCACAGCTGTGTGGGTTTGATGCTGAATACAAAAAAACCAAACAAACACAAAAACCATGATTATTCACTGTCATTAATCCTGTTCAGTTCTTAAGACTCATAACCTTGAATAGTTTTCTAAATCACATCTATTTTTTAACTAATGCTTAGATGTCTTCTTAGCCTATTTCATGGTTGCAGCCTACAGCTGGTAAGAAAGATTCATCTATGTTTCAGATATGACGGAGAGGTCTATTCAGACTTAGTTGTGTGTGTGTGTGTCTGTTAATTTAAACTGTCTCATAAATTAGATATGATTCACTGAAACTAATTTACAAACTCTGCAGATGTGGGCTATAGAAAGGTGCCTCCTTCTTCCAACTCTGGAACCAAACAGAAGAAAAAATTGGGGATTTCTGTTTTACATTAAAAAATAAAATAAAATAAAAAATTCACCCTATCTCTGGCTAGTGCCAAATCAGCCTTGCCAGAGATGAATTCATAAGAATACTTCTGAAGACGAGTAATTTTACCTTGGAAATGTCCCATATTGGACCTTGTGGCAGGTATTTTCTAAAACAAATGCCCTGACCCTCATTTACATCAATGGCCCTTTACATCACTTTAACCAGTAAATGGGACTAAAATGGACATTTTGGGCTTGTCTTCACTAGAGCCGGCAGGGATCAATCTTTTGGTGATCGATTTATCATGTCTCGTTAAGACACGATAAATCGATCGCCAGCGGCTCCCCCGTCGACTCCGAAAGTCCAGCTCCTCAAGAGGCGCCAGCTGGAGTCGACGGGGGACCGTGCCGCCGCCCACCGCCGCCATGAGGACAGGAGGTAAGTTGGCTGTAGAGAGGTCAATTTCAGCTACGTTATTAATGTAGCTGAAATTGCGTATCTAGTCGATCCCCCCCCCCCCAGTGGAGACCAGCCCGTACACCCACTCTAAGGCCCCAAGTATATGGGGACCTTAGTGTAAAGGAGAATTAATCCCAAATTCCTCGAGGGAAAATTGTCCTGGATTCTCTTCAAACCTCTTCACCATTCCCTAGACACACTGACTTCAAGTTACATATATGGTACTTTGTGCTATCCTATCATTATATTCAGCATAAATTTCAGGACCAATTACAAACATTTCCAGCAAAGTGCTCATTTGCTACATGGTGTTTCCTCATTTTTTAGGATAAATTTCAACCCCATCCCCTTTCTCTCAGTCTGAGTAGCACCCAATTCCTCACGTAGTCACCATAGATTTCAAACAGGACTGCCCGATGAACAAGGTACTACTCACAGTGAGTAATGGGGGCAGAATCAAGCACGAAATTATAAAAAACTTTTAATTTATGCAACGTAAAGCTCTTCCAGTCCTTCACTTTTCCTCTCTGTGGGCAGTTCTTTCAGACAGAACCTGTCATTTACTATCTGCCTATACAGTGTTTATGAGAATGGAGCCCCAACCGGCTGAAGGCTCTAGGTGCTACTGGGATATAAGTGAGATAAGATAAAGATAAATGGAGATATACCAATCTCCTAGAACTGGAAAGACCTTGAAGGTCATCGAGTCCAGTCCCCTGCCTACACTAGCAGGATCCACCTGCCTACACTAGCAGGATTGAGTACTGTCCCCTGACAGATTTTTTTCCCCAGATCCCTAAATGGGCCCCTCAAGGATTGAACTCACAACCCTGGGTTTAGCAGGCCAATGCTCAAACCACTGAGCTATCCCCCCACCCCAGTGTACATAATTATAATAATTGCTAGGCTTTTCAAAGGAGATGGAGGGCGTTAAATGTGCAAATCCCACTAAAATTGAATGGGAGTTTGTAGCAAGGCAGGGACTCACCCTGTGGCGCCTCCTGCTGATAGTCCAGGGAATTAGCTCTCCAGCATCAAGAGCGCCCTCTGCCGGCTGTAGTCCCGCTTGCTTTGGCCCAGAGTCCCTCCCTGGAACCCCGGTGTCTTCTTACCTGGAGTGCTGCACTCCAGAAGTGCACCTCAGTCTTAGGGTCTCCCCTCCCCAGGGAACCCCCACTCCCTATCCCACCTTGCCTCAGTCTAGACAACTGCCAGTCACCACTTGCCCCCATTCACTGGGGCAGACTGCAGTATCATTGCCATTAGACATTAGAGTCCTCTCACTCTTTATTTTATTAGTCAATTTTATCATTTTTTTGTTTTTTTGGTTGAACTGTTTGCAATTATAATGCGAATTACGAATAATACTCCATTATTTGTGGACGTAATCTTATAACGTTGTAAGTTTACGATTTTGTGTTGGGCCGCATTCATAACCGTTCTGGGACGTATGCGGCCCGTGGGCCGTGGGTTGGACAAGCCTGCCCTAGGCCCTGCAGCCTGGGGGGTTTCCAGGCCAGAGCTTCCCTAGCACCTCTTGCCTTACCCCGGCCCTGCTTCACTCTGGGTACCCAGTCTAGCTTCTGCAGCAGCCAGGCCTGTCTACCTCTGTGGACAGAGGAGACTTTTCTCTCAGGCCCCTGCCTCTCAGCCTTTTTATAAGGACCTGCTAGAGTTTGGGGCGTGGCTACCCAGCTGAGCCTACCTTTCCAATCAGCCTGGGAGCTTGCTTCTCCCAACCACAAGCCTTTCCTGGGCTGTTTTAACCCCTTCTGGCTAGGAGTGGGTAACCACCCCGCTACAGAGCTGAATGTCTAATTCCTTAAGTCTTCTTTGAAAGTTCCAGACAGTATTAATAAATGTAACTGTACATATTAAAATATATCTCTTTTATCATGAGATAAGGGAGAAAAATGTAGTTAGATCCTTTTGTCTAAACAGCTGCAGCATGTCCCTGAAACAATATTATTCTAGATGCATGCCTGAGCTTAACATTGGACAAAACATAGTTTTGTTTGATTTGATTCAGTGAAAATATTCATCTCCCTTCAAGTTCATTACAATGGATGTGAAACAAAGTGTACTTCTCAGGAAGCAAAACACTGAGAGTAGAGAGGTGGGAATGAGCACAATGTTTTGCTTGCCATGATAATCCCTCACCTCATCCCTCACACAAGGCAAGAATGGATTTGAACCAGACTGTGATAATGGGACAATGTACTACCTAGAGCCAAATCCCAAGTATATTTTTTCCCACAGACATTTAAAAAAGAACCCCACATTCATTCGTTAAGATTATCTGTAAAAAAATCCACATTTTTTGCAAAAATCAAGAGATTTTGCAAGCATTTTCCTCCAGTTTGAGGGGATGTTGTCATTTATTTTGCAAAGGATCATCAAGCTCCTTGTGATAGTCACTTTAAAGGAAAAATACCTCACTAGGGCTAATAGAAAACTGCAGGAAAAAATCAGGGATCCATGTAGGGTTTTTTTGTACTTCCCCCCCCCCCCCACCCAGTACATTATTGCTGGACACTCCCTTACTCATTGGCAGTAACTTATCTCAAACAAATTGCTGTGTAGTAGCTGTCCTTTCCAAATGTCATAAAGAGGTTGTTGCATGGAAGACAAAGGGCTCAGCAAATCATTGAAGTAATTACACAAAGTAAAAAGTTGTGGCTTAGCCCTCGACTCAGTCTGTCACTCCATATTTTGTAAATGGATTTAACACAGTTATAATTTTGTGGCATGGCTTGTAAAACTTTTGTACAGCTATATTTGAACCATGGCAATAGGTAGTCTGGAGCCAGAATCTGTTAAAAATAATTTGGGGCCAAATTCTTGTCTCTTTTACATCCCAGGAAGATCCACCAAGCTTTTGCTATTGTACAGCAGTTTGTAACAGTAGCTACGTAAAAAGTAATTCTATGTCCTTTTCTGATAACAGAGAGACTGGGGAACTAGAGGAGAACGATCCTAGTGTCCCTCGTGGCTAGTATCGCCTAGTATCTATGGAGGCTAAGAGGATTCACATTTCCTTGCAGTTCAAGCTATGTACAAACATTGATTTACAGGTAATGGCAGGAAGAAGAGCATAAATACAATGGTCTGAATTCTGGCAGATTCTACCCATTCGATCCACTTCAGAAAATCCATTGGTAAGACTCTGGGGTGACAGTTGTCTGCTCCTGAGTAAAACCAGTATTTTGGGTCAAACCTTGCTGGTCTTAACTCAGAAAAATCTCCCCTTCAATTTGTGGTAGTTTTGGCAGAGTAGGGACTGTAGGATTTAGCATTGCATATGAATTTCCAGGACGGTGGCCTTCAGGAAAAAATATTATAGAGGCCATTGACTGTCTTAAATTAACATGAAAATAATTTTCCTTCTCCCAATGAAGAATTAGAAATGAAATTTCCAGTCAAAAAGTATTTGCTGACTGTATAATCCTTACAAGTGTCAACAGATGTGATCTCTTGCACTGAAACATGTGTTCTTAATTTGGAATTTCTGCCACCAACAGTATATTCTTTTAGAGTTTATGTCAGTTTTTGCATCCCACACATTATCGTTCTACAGCTATATTTGTTGGCACATATGCCCACTTGAAATTGGAATACCATCTTGTGAGTGGGCATAATGCCACCACACCAGATGGGTTTGCAATGAAACTAGTACAGGCATCATCTCTGACTATAATGGGACAGATTCCCTTCTGGGAATGAAGAAACAGTCGTCTGTGTAGATATTTGGCATCTCAAGTAAAGGTGAACTGGTATTGTTCATTCAATTCATGGGCAGATTAAATTCTGAAAATCAAAAATTAGCAACCAGAGACTTGAAAAGTAAGGTTTTGATTAACTTGGACTTGTGTGGCATAGGAATAAATCTTACTACAACATCACCAGATTCTTACTTTTAAGTTTTATTTTATGCAGTTGCATTTTATGACTTCATTTAAACCCATCCCAAAACTAAGCATGACATCTTCATCCCCTGGAAGTCAGCGGAACAAAGATTTTCATCATAAAGTATCAAATTAAAAACAAAAACTCTTCCATAAGAACGGCCATACTAGGTTAGACCAAAGGTCCATCCAGCTCAATATCCTGTCTGCTGACAGTGGCCAATGCCAGATGCCCCAGAGGGAGTGAACCTTACAGGTAATGATCAAGTGATCTCTCTCTTGCAATCCATCTTCACCCTCTGACAAACAGATGGGATCCTTTGCCCATCCTGGATAAGAGCCATTAATGGACTTAGCCTCCATGAATTTATCTAGTTCTCTTTTAAACCTAGTTATAGTCTTAGTCTTCACGACTACCTCAGGCAAGGAGTTCTACAGGTTGACTGTGCGCTGTGTGACAAAAAAATTCCTTTTATTTGTTTTAAACTTGCTGCCCATTAGTTTCATTTGGTGGTCCCTAGTTCTTATATTATGGGAACAAGTAAATAACTTTTCCTTATTCACTTTCTCCACACCACTCATGATTTTATATACATCCTCTATCATAGCCCCCCTTAGTCTCCTCTTTTCCAAGCTGAAAAGTCCTTGTCTCTTAAATCTCTCCTCATATGGAACCCATTCCAAGCCCATAATCATTTTAGTTGCTCTTCATTAATTTTAGTTGCTTATTAACCAGTTCTTAGTCCATGAAAGGCTCTTCCCACTTATCCCATGAGAACTTAATTTGCACAAGAGCCTTTGGTGAGGGACCTCATCAAAGGCTTTCTGGAAATCTAAGTACACTGTGTTCACTGGATCTCCCTTGTTCACGTTTGCTGACCCCTTCAAAGAACTCTAATAGATTAGTAAGACGTGATTTGCCTTTACAGAAACCATGTTGATTTTTGCCCAGCAATTTATGTTCTTCTATGTGTCTGACAATTTTATTCTTTACTATTGTTTCAACTAATTTCCCCAATACTGATGTTAGACTTACTGGTCTGTAATTGCCGGGATCACCTCTAGAGCCCCTTTTAAATATTGGTGTTACATCAGCTTCTGTACCCCATGACTGGAAGATAGCTAATTTAAAGGACAGGTTACAAACCATAGCTAGTAGTGCCACACTTTTACATTTGAGTTCTTTCAGAATTCCTGGGTGAATTGCCATCTGGTCCCAAGAATCAGAGAGGTAGCTGTGTTAGTCTGGAATAGCAGAGGTAACAAAGAGTCCTGTGGCACCTTAAAGACTAACTAAAGTATTGAAGCATAAGCTTTTGTGGGCTAATACCCACTTCGTCAGATGCAAGCAGTGGAAGTGCATCTGGTCCCAGTGATTTGTTACTGTTAAGTTTATCAATTAAATTCCAAAACATCCTCTAACGACACTTCAATCTGTGACAATTCCTCAGATTTGTCACCTAAAAAGTATGGTTCAGGTTTGGGAATCTCTCTAACACCCCTCAGCCATGAAGACTGAAGCAAAGAATGCATTTAGTTTCTCCGCAATGACTTTATCATCTTTAAGTGCGCCTTTTGCATCTCGATCGTCCAGGGGCCCCACCGGTTGTTTAGCAGACTTCCTGCTTCTGATGTACTTAAAAACATTGTTATTACCTTTTGAGGTTTTGGCTAGATGTTCTTCAAACTCTCTTTTGGCTTTTCTTATTACATTTTTATACTTAATTTGGCAGTGCTTATGCTCCTTTCTATTTACCTCACTGGGATTTGACTTGCACTTTTTAAAAGATGCCTTTTTATCTCTCACTGCTTCTTTTACATGGTTGTTAATCCACAATGGCTTTTTTTTCATTCTTTTACTGTTTTTTTTTGTTTTGTTTTGTTTTGTTTTGTTTTTTTTAATTTGGGCTATACATCTAAGTTGGGTCTCTATTATGGTGTCTTTGAAAAGTGTCCACGCAGCTTTCAGGGATTTCACTCTAATCACGGTACCTTTTAATTTCTGTTTAACCAACCTCCTCATTTTTGCATAGTTCCCCTTTCCAAAATTAAATGCCACAGGTGTTCTTCCCACCACAGAAATGTTAAATGTTATTATATTATGGTCATTATTTCCAAATGGTCCTGTTATAGTTACCTCTGCTCTGCTCAGGACTAAATCATGAAGCTTAAGAAACATGAGAAGCCTTATGGGAATTTCCTATAAAATTTAACAGGAATCTTTTAAAAAAGACTCTATAGAAATTATTTTAACAGTTTACTTGAGAATGATATTTGGGGGAGGCTGTTTTGTTTTTTAATAATCTTACAGTAATGTATAGCAAGAACATAATTTTATACGACCTGTAGGAATTTTCTACAAGAAAGAACTGAAAGAAAGAGGAGAACAGGTAAACCTCTGATGTTGCAGTCCTCTTGGATCTTTTCTTTACATTTGTAAACATAGCTCCACTTTGGAAGTCTTTTTTTCTAGTTACAAAATGTTATGTAAAAGAGGCCTGAGGCAATATTCCTTTTCCACCAACTTTACACTGTTCAGTGGTGGTGATGCAAAACAGCTGTAAACTTACCTTAACTTGTTGACTTAATTGGGTTTAGCTCAGCTTTGTCTTGCTGCAGTGGTGTAAAGGCAGCAAGAAAGAACTGGTCATCCCTCGCCCTTGAAAAATGTAATAACCTGATATTATAGATGGTTCCAATACAGCAATGTTTACTAGCAAAAACTTCGGTCCATATGTATAATAGGGTACTTGGTTTTGAGTCCAGACTAGACATGTATGAAAAGACATAGTAAAAAAATATCATAATAAATCAGGTCTAAAGTATAATATTGGTATTTTCTTTCGTATAAGCAATTAATACAAAAAAAATAAAGGTTTGGAGAAAGCCTCTAAATCTAGCTCTCATGCAAACTAAATCTGCAGAAAAAATATATATATTGTGGATAAGCAAGTAAGGTTAGATCTCTTGAAGGAAACTTATTCCTGGTGTAACTCCACTGGAAACATTGGAGGTACACAAGGATTGAATTTGCCCTATTGTGTTTTTATCATTTTATTATACAGTCAGTTAAGGAACCAGAAATATGAAAATTGTCTTTTTCTTCTGATTTCTAACTGGTTTCTAATAAGCGCCAGAAGAATGGCATTACATTTTTAGGCCTAGATTTTCAAACCTGATTCTCAAAAGCACTGGACACTCCAAGAGTCCTATAGACTTCACTGGAAAATGCTTGGTGCTCAACATTTTGGAAATTAGGCTTCTTTCTAAGATGCCTAACTGTGGGCTTAAGAGGGAGAATTTCAAAGACATAAACGACAGTTAGACCCTAACCTCTGATGAATGTTTTCAAGGCACAAATAGTAGTTAAGCCCTTATCTTCCATGGGAGTTTGGTGCCTGCCACTTTTACTTTTGAAACTCTCTTTCTTAGGAGCCTAACTTTACACTATAACTTTTAGCACCATAGGCCTTGCAATATATTTCAGGCAAAATAAGAGATATGGAAGATGTAATTGATTGTTTTAATATATTGTTTATACAGGAGAGGAGTCACTCACAATTTTTGTGGACAAGCGGAAGCTGAGTAAGCGATCAGAAGGAAGTGATCCCAGCACCAACAGTTCTTCTGTGACTCTGGAGACTCTGCACCAACTGGCAGCCTCTTATTTCATTGACAGGGACAGTACTCTCCGTAGACTTCACCATATTCAAATTGCCTCCACAGCCATCAAGGTATGAGAAGTTGCTCTGGAGTCTAGCTGCAAATGTTTTCACAGATTAAGTAGATCCTCCCCTTACCAGACATGCCTGGGATTTCATTGATAAAACAGACTTGTTAGGAAATTAATCTTAGTTACTTTAAAGTGCGGGACATGGAAATTAAGTATTGTATACAATTTGTTTTATGCAAGGTCTATAATTTCAGTTACACAGATTGTTAGATTTACTGCATGTTGTTATCCTTTCAGACATTTTAAAAAACATGTGCCTCAGTAACTTTCAAATGCTGACCATGCAGTTGTGTGTAAAAATACTCTCACACACAATTTGCAGTTTCCCAGTGATTATTTATTTATCATCATCATCCATACATTTGATTGTAGACACCTGTTCTTGAAAAATATATACCTTTCATGTTCTCATTCTACAGAATTTTGGACTGAGCTTAATTAGTCTAAAATATTGTGGGCCACATCTTGTCCTCCATTACATAGGCTTTGCAGTAGTATTCCAGCACAAAGCAGCTGCCAAGCCTACTTACTCAACTGCCTTAGGATTTCCCCAGTGATTCAGCATCCCCAAGTAGTATAGGTATCTGTGTATGTATTATATGAAGCAAATCTATGCATTTGTACAGCTATCCAACTGTGCTTTTAAAACAAGTGTAGAAATAATATACATCTTTAATGGAAATGGTTAGCGTGAGTTTACTTAGCAGAAATAGCTTCTCTCAGAGCAGGATTTCATATCAGACAGAGAGAAGCAAATTGAACTGTACTTTTAATAGAAGGTGCCTTCATTCTAAAGCTTTTATTCCAGAATCTATTGAGGTCAGCAGGAATCTTTCCTTTCACTTGAGGGGGCTTTGAATTAGGCCCTTGGTTACCAATTTCTGGTTTTCAATTATATTAGTTGATTATTTACAGTGTCATAATACATACTTCAAACTGTATTATGTAATATGCAGATTTGAAGTAAATTTAAAAATAGACTTCTCTCTGGGGTTTAGAAAGAAGGCCTTTCCTTTATATTGAAAAGACCCACAGAAGAAATTAGCAGAAATTTAAATATTGCAGATAATGACTTAGGTAATGAGTGCTAACTATATACCAAAGATTTTAGCAAACAGCACAAAATCACCTTGTTCCCCTCTTATCCCATCACCATTAATGAGATGCATTCAAATGGAAACTATAGTCCATCAACACATATGTAAATTACAAAGAAGGTATTCAAGATCACTCATGTCCAATTTAGGTAATCAGCGGGCCTCTGGAAAATGGTACACCTCATATGTAACAATACCAATGTATGAAATTATGTATGCTATACTATCACTCTGATTGAGGGTCTGTTAGCATTTGCATAACAAATTTCCATTTTCAGAGCATTTTATTCCCTAGAAAAGCTTAATGCTAACTGAAATTTAGAATGAAAGAGCACTGACAGGAAGGATGTGTTTGGGGTTTTTTCCACAAATTTTCAAAATACTGCATTTGGTTCTTTTAAAGTAGAGGGGTATCAAATAGAATTGACTGTTGTTACACCCACATTCTGATCTTATATCTCAGCTATTTTATTCATACAAATTGCATTGATGTTGCAGTTAGAATGGGGTCTGAATTCTACAAAACCCACCACACAGTCAGATCCCTGCACCTGTGGCAGACCATACAGGATCAGGGCCTAAAATAGCATGGGTGAAATTCTACAGAACTCAGAGTCCAGGAAGGTTGGCGGGCTTGATGGCTTTAAGACATCTTTGTGCACTCCCAATCCTGAGGTGTTCCAGATGTTGGTTAATGTAGATGTTTCTAAGTTACAGCATCTTCCCTGGTCTGTGCTATGGGGCCAGTGTTGCTCAGAATCTCCACTTCATAGGTCAGTGATAGGGGGGTCCACTGAAGGCAGTCTTATAACTGTCTTACACAGGGCCTATGTCAGGGAAATCCTTCCCTGCTAGACACAGAGCATTTAGAGCTAGCTCCTTGTGACATTCTGGCACATTTATTTGATGATAAGGTGCAGGAAAAGGGGTGAAAAATTCACCCCATATTATTTAGAAAAAGAATCTAAAATCCTCATTTTATGTGATATGTTGGAATTGGATCAAATAATTAAAATAAATAAACTAATAAATAAATGGATTACTGATAGTTGGAAACTCAAGACTTAGAGAGTTACAACTCACATGAAATTTAATGAAAATTGAGCATCCAAATCTCTGAGATGACTTTGAAAATATCAGCCATAGTTTCCCATTTTTTGGCTTCATGATTTGTTTGTAAAATTAGAACCTTGGGATGTAAGTTAAACACTGCAATTCAAGCACTTTTACTGCAGTCCATGGGAAGAAAAGTCATCTACTTTTCCAAAATGTCAACAATGTTAAAGCATTGCAGAAGACTAAAGTATTTCCAGCTACAATAATTAATAAAAAAGCCAAGAAATAAAAACTCCAAATATTCATAATAAAATGGAAAAAGTTGTCAGCACTGTGACATTCCTAAGTGACATTTCCTTAAGTAAACTTAATTTAGGAATGATATAACATTTTAACATTAGAGACATTGACTAGGAGTCAGATACAAGAATTTTTCTTGTCACAGAGGATAACATCTGGAGTTTAGCAAACTTCAAATTTTTCAGGAGTCACAGGAACATATGTTATTTTGTACAGGCCACATACTACATGTTCTATAGTATTTAGCATTATATATTATAGCAGGAGCTTCAGCAGTAATAATCTCATTTTGGTTCAATAAAACATTTTGTTGCAATACAT
This sequence comes from Sternotherus odoratus, assembly GCA_032164245.1. Classification (NCBI taxonomy): domain Eukaryota; kingdom Metazoa; phylum Chordata; order Testudines; family Kinosternidae; genus Sternotherus; species Sternotherus odoratus. Next base: position 50,978,575 of record JAVMKO010000008.1, on the reverse strand, counting down.
AGCTAACAAGCAACCACGTAGCTAATACAAGTGCATATAGGTACAATGCTGCCACCAAATCACCTTTTGGCCATCACTTTGACCGCACCATCCACACTGAGTCATTTCACTGGTTTCTTAATGCACCATCCAACAAGATCAAATATTTTGTTCATCGATTTAGGCTCAACATCTCTACATATCTGACCTGTCACTGATCCCCCTTATGCTAAGGCTTCCCTTTCAAAATCTGTTTATTAAGGCTCCATCCTCACTTTATTCAGATCACTCTATAGATCTCATTCCTGCTTAATCACCTCCAAAAAAATAGTGTTTGTACTTTGAAAAATCACGTACTTCAGACCATTTGAACCACCAGGCATTGTTCACTCCTAAACACATTAGTAAATGCTACAGAATATTAGATGACAACTATAACAACAACGGCAAAAAAAGAATAAAAAAGGACAGAGAGAATGGCTCCTATAAATCCTTGCCTCCATATTGTTTAAGGAGTTAGGAGATAAGAAAAAGCTACTAGTGACTTTGTAAGGTGTTCAGGAATTAGCCCAGCTCTGATCCACTTTAGGAATTCCACAGAGAGCATCCTCATCCTTACTAATCTCCTAATCTGTGCAAGAGTGGGTGTCCCTCCTGCAGATTTCCTAAGTGGATTCCAGTTCACAGGTGGGGATTGCTCTCTAAGCTTCCAAGGGAAAAGAATTTCATCTTATTTGTAGGATACAGAAAATATTAATGAAATGCACTCCGTCCTTCAGATAACAATGTAAAGGTGATATCCATTGCACTCAGAACAATTAACACTTGATCAGTTTGTATATCAATTTTCACATTCCCAACAAGAAAATTATAGTGATAAATCACATTTTCTGTCCATCCCTGATGTCTAATTTATGGGACTGGGGGAGGAGGATTGAATTTCTGATACATTAGGCTGCTAATTTATCAGCTATTCTATCCCACACCTAACATATGTCATCAAAGGTGGGGGGGGGAGTTATCTTTTAAATCTTTATTTTTAATCAGCCAGGGTAAGATAATGTTATCTCAAGCAGAACAGTTATTTTCTCAAGAATGCAAATATATAGTGCAAGGAAGGGACCGGTGCCAGTATATCTGATGGATGTAATCAAGTTTGTTAATTGTGATATAATTAATCTTGAATACAATATGTGTAGAATTGATGGAGGCCTTGCTATTAAAACTCGACAGTATATTGTCCATGTGAAACTCTCCAAATAAAGATATCAAGCCATAGCATCCTTGATATTATTTTCCAACTGGAAGCCAAGTGTTTAAGGGTGTTACATGAAGCTTGTATCAATATTTACCTTATTTAAAAATATTCCAATACATACATTATTTCAATAGTACTTTAATGCATGCATTTTAGTGTAAGTGGTTAGATTAATGTTCTAAATCAACAGTGTGCAGCCTCAAGGGCGTCAGTGGCAATGTGCCAGAAGCCTGAGAGCTCTATCTAATTTGCATGCATATTTGCATAAATGTACATCCTGTCATTTTTGTAGTATTACAGATGCAATAATATTGCCCTTGTATGCTCATTTTAAAAGCTTTTTGCTATGGTAATTCCACTAGCTTCTGGGTTAGCTTCTCATTGAATGCTGGGAGGGCTATTGACTCTCCTTCCCTCTCTTCTGGCTACTGTGAGGGCAGGGCTGTCTCCTCTCCTCTCTTAACTGCTTGGTGGAACAGTGGTTGTCTTGCTCTCTCACTATGAAACCAGGGGACCAAACAAAATATAGCTATAGTTAGCAATTACTTTTCCCCGAGGAATAGATTTTATGAGCCAGACCTCCAGCTAATAAAAATTTGTGTTTTCTATTGACTTCAATGGAGCTACACTAATTTACACCTGATGAAGATCTCACCATATAACTGGAAATCAAAGAAAGCTACTGTAAGCAAAAGAGAGTAACAGAGAGGTCCCATATCTGGTATTTAGTCCAGTCCTATAATAATTGCCTTTGGAGCCCTTTCTGCATCTTACTTTATAACCCCTCTTCTAAGCATCTGCATGGCTATGTTTACACTGAAGTTTAAAGTGTAACTTCCAGACAAACCTGTGCCCACTGTGACTGAGGTAGCATGCTAAAAAATAGAAGTGTAACCAGGGCGGCATGATTAGTGGGAGGGGTTCGCTGCTCCAAACCAGACATTTTCCAGACCCAATATAAACATACCTTTTAGGGGAAAGGTGGTCTTCTTTGTCATGAACCACATAATGACTCTGCACTTTCTTACAGCCTACTTTTCCTTCCTAATTGCTGGATGGGACCCCCAGGCAAGAAGGGCACAAATCATGCCTCCCCCCCCCCACACACACACACTATTGGCTGCTAGCAGCATGACCTGATCTACTACATTGGGGTGGTACATCATACTCCTAGTATCTAATAAGCAACAGTAAGGGAATTTTAGCTAAGAAGATAATTAAATTTATTGGCAATTGGAATAAGGTATCTTGCCCTGGGAAAGGAAAAAAAAATCAGTCTTTGAAAAAAAACCAAATATATATATATTTGATATTTTTATAAGCTGGAAAACTTTGTGAAAAATTTTGAATGCAACTAACATTTTAATTTCAGTCTACTTTTTCCCCAGAAACTATGGCATTTTTTGAGGAGGATTGTATATCATACAGCATGACACCATTCATGTTGTCTTGTTTGAACTATAGAATTGGAGTGCACAACTGACTCGGCTTTAATTTTTTCGATTAAAGTTTCATTTTAATTAGAAAGAATATATAGCAAGATATTTTCCACTGCACTGAAACACCCACCAAAAAGAAAAAAAAATTGTCACAGGACGTGTAATAAACCCAGAATAGTCACCAAGTATATCCCTTCACATTGTTACTTGAATGTTGTATCATTGGAAAAAAAATTAATTCCAAAACAGTCACAGCAAACTAATGGGCCACATAGCACAATGTATGACACACATAAAGTCAACCTCATATATATGAAGGTTAATAATGTCCAGCACATATACATTGTAGGCTTTTATAGTGCTGCCCTTCGCCACAGAATCTGAATATCTTCCACTTAAAATCAATAGCTATAAGGCTTAGAGAAATCCCTCTTGGACTTCAAGGAGTACCTGACATCCTATATTATAAAAGACAAGTGAACGGTGTTGAAGCCGTCATGCGCAGTAGAGACGGCCCGGATGAACGGCATGCTGGGGTTGTAGTTCGGAGGCACAAAATGGCCACCGCGCGTGCCTGCCTGAGCGATCTAGAGCACCAAGGAGCAGTTATACATATAAAGTTAGCTGGGCTGTCGGGCGCATGACAAGGAGTTGAGGGGGGAGGGAGCTGAGCGGGGGGGAGGGGGCTGGGTGAGGGGGGGTCATTGCAGGGGGGGCTGTGTGGGGGGGTCGTTGCAGGGGGGAGGGGGACTGGACGGCGGGGGGGGGCACGAGCCCTTACGGTTGGCCCATGTACACGGGCTTTTACACTAGTGTATTAATAAGGGACACCGGGCTTCATTAGTGCTGTTAGAAGCATCACTCAATTGGACATTAATAAAATATTTCAAGTATATCTATGTGGAACAAGATTAACTTGGAATCTATGCAGTATCTGTGCACTGGGGATTTTTAGAATGATGAGTCTGCATATAACACAACAAATTATATTCATGTATTTTAGGGGAATAATATTTACCAATATAGTATTGGCTGGTTTCTTCTTTATATTTAAGGTATTCATTGAAATAAGTGGCATGCTCGCGCTCTCTCTTTCACCTGCTTACATTTCCAAATGGATGGGCAGGGGTACTGCTGAGAAATGTTCTTCAGAGCGCTTAATAACTTCCACTCTTCTTCTAATTGGTTTCCAGCTGTGGACTGTCAACAGGTCAGAAACTGTCTCAGCGAGGAGTAGAACATTCAGAGAACAGTTTCATACCTCTGAACTCACTCTAAGAAATAAGGGATAACATTCATAAAAACCAAGAACAATAGACCATGATTAGGGGAAAATATCTTGGTTAAGGTAATAGTATATAGCTGCTAACTCTACATTTCTGGTTGAGTGGTTTATAATAATGATAGTATTTTAAAGCCTTTCATTGCTCCTCATAGATTTTAAGACTAGAGAGGAGCATCATGATCACCTAATCTGCACATCACAGGCCACAGAACCTCACTCACCCACTCCTGAAATAAACACCTAACCTCTGACTGAGTTACTGAAGTCCTCAAATCATAATTCAAAGACTTCAAGTTACAAAGTATCTGTGAGTTTATATTCATTTGTTCCTGTGTCAACACTGGCACATAATGTAAATAACTCCTCACCTTCCCTGGTATTTATCCCTTTGATGTATTTATAGAGCACAGTCATATGTTCCTTCAGCCTTCATTTGATTAGGCTAAGCAAGCCACGCTCTCTGAGTCTCCTCTCATAAGGTAGGTTTTCCATTCATTTGATCACCATAGTAGCCCATCTCTCCACCTATTCCAATTTAAATTAATATTTCTTAAACATGAGAGATCAGAATTGCAACCTCTGACTGAGTTACTGAAGTCCTCAAATCATAATTCAAAGACTTCAAGTTACAAAGTATCTGTGAGTTTATATTCATTTGTTCCTGTGTCAACACTGGCACATAATGTAAATAACTCCTCACCTTCCCTGGTATTTATCCCTTTGATGTATTTATAGAGCACAGTCATATGTTCCTTCAGCCTTCATTTGATTAGGCTAAGCAAGCCACGCTCTCTGAGTCTCCTCTCATAAGGTAGGTTTTCCATTCATTTGATCACCATAGTAGCCCATCTCTCCACCTATTCCAATTTAAATTAATATTTCTTAAACATGAGAGATCAGAATTGCACACAGTAATCCAGATGAAGTTTCAGCTGTGCCTTGTATAATAGTATGAATACTTCCCTATTTCTACTGGAAATGCCTTACCTGATGTATCCTAGGATCACATTAGCCTTTTTCATGACTGCAACACATTGGTGGCTTAGTCATTCTGTTATAAACCAAGACAGACAGGTCTTTCTCTGCCTCTTCCACTTCCAAATGATGAGGCCCAAGTTTATAGCAAAAATTCTTGTTAGTCCCTAAATGCATAACCTTGCACATTGCACTATTAAATTTCATCCCATTTCTATTACTCCAGCTTTCAAGGTCAGCTGGGTCTTCTTTTATGATATTTTGCTCCTCCTCCATATTGGCAATACCTCCCAACTTTGTCCTCTGCAAATTGTATTAGCACACTCACCTTTTCTGCCAAGATCAGTAATAAAAGTGCTAAATAAGATTGGTCCCAAGATTAATCCCTAAGGAACTCTACTAGTAGCCTTCCTCCAACCTGATAGTTCATCTTTCAGTATGACCTACTGAAGTCTCCTCTTTAACCAATTCCTTATCCACCTTTCACTTCTCATATTAATCTACATCTTCTCCAATTTAACTAATAATTTCCCAGGTGAAACTGGGAATCCCTTACTACAGTTCATATAGATTAGACCTACCCAATTTCCTTTATCTAAAAAATCGGTTACTCTCTTGAAGGAAATCAGTTTGGTCTAGAATGATCTATCTTTTGTAAAACTATGTTGTATGTTATCCCAATTAATGTTTACCTCTATGTCCATAACTATTTTCTCTTTCAAAAAATATTCCAATATTTTACATATAATTGAGGTTAAATTAACAGGACTTAGTTTCCCAGACACTCCCCCCTCCCCCATTTCTTAAAACTCGGACTATTTTAGCAATTTTCCAGTCTTAGGGTATGACCTCTGAATTTACTGATTCATTAAAAATCTTGCTATTGGTTTTGCAATTTCATGTGCCAGTTCCTTTAATATTCTTTACTGGAGATTATCTGGTGCCCCTGATTTGGTCCCATTAAGCTGTTTGAGTTTGACTTCCAGCTCAGATGTGGTAAATTGTACTTCCATATCCTCATTTTCTTTAGCCACTCTGCCACTGGATCTAAGCTCCTCTTTACCCTTATTACAAATGTAGGCAAAATATGTATTTTAGGTGTTGGGCCATGCCTAGATAATCATTAATCTCCTCAATGATTGACAGGCCAACTTTCTATTTCTTCGTTTTCTATTTATTTATATGGCTATAGAACCTTTTACTATTGGTTTTAATTTCCCTTGCAAGGTCCAACTCTGATTGGCTTTTGGGCTCTCTGCTTTCTCTTAATCATCTGTTTGAGATGCTTGCTCATCCAGCTTCATCTGCAACCCCTACCTACTCCTCCCCTCCTCCCCACGGCACAGGATGAAGGCTTCAAATAGTTTCTACAACTTTGATTTAATGTCATTCCAAGCCTCCTCCATATTCAGATCCTTGAGTTCTTCAGTCCACTCTACTTCCCCAATTCCATTATTTTTTTAAAAAGTTTGCTCTTTTGAAATAAAAAAGGGATCTGCAGCTAGGGTCTTTTATCTTTCCATTTAGCTTAAGTTGAATTAGCTTATGATCACTTATCCTCTACAACCTGTTATTCTATGAGGTCATCACTACTCACCAATACCAAATCTAAAATGGAATCACCTCTTATAGGTTTGGCAACTATTTGAGAAAACACCTGGGGCATACTGTTATTAGATTGTCCTGCAATCTATATCTGGGAAATTAAAGTATCCCATATTCACACAATTCCTAGTAGTTTTCATTTAATTAAAAACATTAAAGAGGTCTCTATCCATATCCATATCAGATCCTGAGGGTCAGTAGTATACTCCAACCACTATCCCAGGGAACCCTCTGGTAACTTTCTTTACCAAATGATTTTGACCCAAACAGACTCCATTTCATCCATTCCATCACTCAAAATTTCTTTAGTCTATTCATCAATATACATTACTACACCACTTTTACGTTTATGTCTGTCTTTCCTGAGCAGCACATAGCCTTCAGTGTCTGTACTCCGGTCATGACTACTATTCCACCATATTTCTGTTATCCCTCTAATATCTGGTTTCACTTCCTGCACCAGTAGGTCTAGTTCCTCCATTTTGTTACCCTGGCTCCTTGCATTAGTGTATAGACATCATAGTTATTTCTCCTTGGCTGCACCTGAATTTCTCACCTGATTAGACACTGATTGTGTCTCCTACCTGATTGTTAGTGTAAGAATGTCACCCCTTTTCTCTGAACCCCGGGTACAGAGGAAGGACTCTCTTATGCCAGACCATCTAACTTTAAAAGTGCTTCCCAGCCAAGTTAATTCTTTACACCCCCAGATCCCACACTTTACCAGTTAGGAATTTGGGGAACCACAAGCTGCCACCATCTGGGTAAATCTCCAAGGCCCTGGAGTGGGGGTACCCAGACTCCCCCAAAGCCCCTGTTCTCTTTCTCCCTGGGAGATAAGGGTACTCTCGCTGTATCACTGCCCCTGATAGCCCGGGGCAAGACAGAACTCCGGTCTCTCTCTCTCTCTCTCTCTCTGTGAGATTACCAGATTAAGATCAGATCACTTTACTAGAATCACCAGACACTTCTTATGAGTATAAAAGTGTAATAAAGAAAGAGAATAAGCATACACTTAATACACTACAGAGATATAGAATTTCCTAACCTTACTCTTCTTGCATAAACCAACTTCTCACCCTCTCTGCTAACTCACAGATAAAGGCACCAAGATCAAATGCAAAGCTTTTATGCAGAACAATTCTTACTTACAGTTTCTAGTTATGAAGACATATAGAGAAAAGACAAAGAGGTCCAGAGGTGGACTAGAGGTTTGAGTCAATTCAAAGCCCAAATTGAACTGAACTTTACTTCCTGCTTTCTCTGTGCCTAGCCAGACTGCTCTGACGACACTGCTTTCTCAGGTAACATTAGCCCCACCCAGGCAAGGCAACACTCCACACTTATTACACGCCCCCCAAATTGCAGACGGTGTTAGAAGATCACTGGACGCAATTTCTTCCTGGAGCTTTAAGAAAAACAGAGTTAAACACATGCATTTCTAAACATACTACTAGTTACAGTAAAACTAATAGAAGGTTCCCACATTCCAAGGACAGTTTTACGAATTTATTCTGGGAAACTCTCACTGGAGAGGGCGTCAGCCACTTTATTGGAAGTTCCTGGAATGTGCTGTATCTCAAAATCAAAATCTTGGAGAGCTAAACTCCAACGAAGAAGTTTCTTGTTTGTGTCGGTGACACCACGAAGCCACTTCAGCGCAGCATGGTCGGTCTGGAGCTGGAACCGTCGTCCCCAAACGTACAGACATAGCTTCTCCAGAGCGTACACAATGGCGTAGCATTCCTTTTCAGGAATGGACCAGTGGCTCTGCCTCTCAGACAGCTTCTTGCTGAGAAACACGACCGGGTGCAACTGTTGGTCGGGTCCTTTCTGCATTAACACTGCTCCCACACCACGATCAGACGCTTCTGTGGTTACTAGGAACGGTTGGTCAAAATCTGGGGCCCTGAGCACAGGGTCAGCCATGAGCATTGCTTTCAGCTGGCCAAAGGCTCTTTGACACTGCTCAGTCCACTGGACTGGGTTTGGCTGGTTCTTTCGAGTTAAGTCAGTCAGTGGGGCGGTGATTTGGCTGTAGGGTGGTACAAATCGCCTGTAATATCCGGCCAAGTCTAAAAAGGATTGGACCTGTTTCTTGGACTTGGGGACAGGCCACTTTTGGGTAGCATCCACTTTGTCCTGTAAGGGATTGATAGTTCCTTGACCCACCTGATGTCCAAGGTAAGTCACTCTGTTGAGGCCTATTTGACACTTTTTAGCCTTAACAGTTAGCTTGGCCTCCTGGATGCGCTCAAAGACTTTCTGGAGATGTTCTAGGTGTTCTGCCCAGGAGTCAGAGAATACAGCCACATCATCGAGGTAGGCCACCGCAGATTCTCCCAGTCCCACTAGGAGATTATCTACAAGTCTTTGGAAGGTCGCGGGTGCATTTCGCAGCCCGAAAGGTAGTACATTAAACTCATACAGCCCTGCATGAGTAATGAAGGCTGACTTTTCCTTGGCAGATTCCTCTAATGGTACTTGCCAATACCCCTTGGTTAGGAGTGGAGATGAACTGGGCTCGTCCCAGTTTCTCCAAAAGCTCATCCGTGCGAGGCATCGGATAGTTGTCGGGACGAGTCACCGCATTTATCTTACGGTAGTCCACACAAAAGCGTATCTCCCCATCCGGTTTGGGGACTAGAACCATTGGAGATGCCAATGCACTTTGGGAAGGGAGGACTATACCCATGCCTAGCATGTCCTGGATCTCCCGTTCTATTGCCACTTTGCCCTGAGGAGCCACTCAGTAATGTTGGGCTCTAATCGGGCGGGCATTACCTGTGTCAATGGAGTGCTATGCCCGTTCAGTTTGTCCTGGGCGGTTGAGAATAGTGGTGCGAAGCTGGCGCACAGGTCCTTGATCTGCTGGCACTGCAGGCGTCCCAGAGTCACGGAGAAGTTTACCTCTTCCACGCCACTGTCACGGTTCCCTTCGTAGTAGACACCGTCAGGCCACTCAGCGTCCTCACTCCCCTGGACTGTAAACTGACAAACCTTTAAGTCTCTGGAATAAAAAGGCTTTAGAGAGTTTACATGGTACACTTTAGGTTTTCTGGGTGAGGTAGGGGATGCTATTAGGGAGTTAACTGTTCCGAAGTGGTCTTTGACCGTAAAGCAGGGGTCTCAAACATGCGGCCCGGGGGCCACATGTGGCCCGCGAAGCCCTTCCCTGCGGCCCGCCAGGCTTCCTGTTCCCCCCCCTCCCCCATAGCAGTTTGCGGGAGGGAGGGGCCAGAAGCAGAGGCTTCTCTGCTGCCTGGCTGGGCCACCTGTGTTTCTAGCTCTGGACTTCCTAGATTGCTCTTGCTTTGTTTGCCAAACAGCTGTTGGTGGTGCCTAGCGCTTTCCAGGAGGGAATGGGGAGCTGCGTGCTCAGAGGAGGAGGTGGGGCAGGGGTGGGACCTCTTGGAAGGGGTGGAGTGGGGGCGGAGCCGGGGCAGCGAGGGTGTGTGTGTGTGTCAGTGGTGCGGCCCTCGGGCCAGTGCACTAGTCCTCATGCGGCCCTCGTGGTCATTTGAGTTTGAGACCCCTGCCGTAAAGGATCCTTCCCATGACGCTTCCATCTTATGGGCCTGGAGCGCCTTTAAGACCATTACCTGGTCCCCCACTTTAAAGGAACATTCTCTGGCATGTTTGTCATACCAGGCCTTTTGCTCTTCCTGAGCATCTTTCAGGTTCTCCCTAGCAAGGGTTAAAGAGGTTCGGAGGGTGTTTTGCAAGTTGGTTACAAAGTTCAGAATGTTAGTCCCTGGAGGAGGTGTAAACCCCTCCCATTCTTGTTTCACCAACTGTAATGGCCCCTTAACCTCACGGCCATACACAAGTTCAAAGGGTGAGAACCCTAAGCTGGGATGTGGTACAGCCCTGTAGGCAAACAGCAACTGCTGTAACACTAGGCCCCAATCACTGGAGTGTTCATTGACGAATTTCCTTATCATGGCCCCCAAAGTTCCATTAAACTTCTCCACCATGCCATTGGTTTGATGGTGGTAAGGGGTGGCAACCAAGTGGTTCACCCCATGAGCTTCCCACAGATCTTTCATAGTCCTGGCCAGGAAATTGGTTCCTGAATTTGCCAGGGTAGGATGTCAGCGGGCCAACCTACCCTGGCAAAAATGTCGGTTAATGACTGGCACACGCTCGCAGCCCTGGTGTTGCTTAGAGCTACGGGTTCTGGCCATCGGGTAGCAAACTCCATGAAAGTCAGTATGTACCGCTTTCCTCTGGGTGTCTTTTTTGGAAAAGGACCCAGGATATCCACAGCTACTCGCTGAAATGGAACCTCAATTATGGGGAGTGGCTGGAGAGGGGCCTTCACCTGATCTTGGGGTTTTCCCACCCTTTGGCATACCCCACAGGATCGGACATACTTAGCAATGTCCTTGCCCATTCCCTTCCAATGGAAAGACTTCCCCACACGGTCCTTGGTTCTGTTTATCCCAGCGTGACCACTAGAGTGATCATGGGCTAAGCTTAGGAGCCTTGCCCGGGTACCTAGTTGGAACTACCAACTGTCTCTGAGGCTGCCAGTCTTCCGGTTGTCCCATAGACAGAGCCTCCCTGTAAAAAAGTCCCTTTTCAACCACAAACCAGGATCGGTTCGTAGCACTGAGAGGCGTTTGGTCACTCCGTGCCGCCACCCAAGTTTTCTGGAGAGTTTCATCTGCTTCCTGTTCGGACTGGAACTGTTCTCTTGATGCTGGAGACATCAGTTCCTCACTGGGTTGTGGACTTGGGTTGGGTTCCTCGGGAAGTGATGCGGGTGATGATGTTGGTTCCGTTGGCGGTGGACCGCTCTCCACTGGTGCACAGTGTTGTACCTCAGGCTCTGGCGGAGCCTCTTTGGTCAGTTCAGCTGCTGTTGTTGATGCAGGTTCAAGGTTGCCCTCTGGTGTTGGGGTGGTAGATGGGGTTGGAAGCGCTGGTCTCAGTGCAGGCAATGGTTCTGGGGTTGGTTCCTTCGCCAGTTCCGGTCCCGGGACTGGCTTTGGTTGGGTCTCTGGAGCTGGATCCTCCACGGCTGGTCCAGTCGTTGGCAGGGTATCTGGCTCCACTACCTCTGCCAGGGTTTTTGGCAACACAGCTGGACCCCTGGTGGAAGGTTCAGGAACAGAGACAGGGGTGCAAGTTTGCTTAGGTTGTGCCAGGTTTAGAGCATTTTCCAGCTCCTTTTTCCACTCCTCCTGCTCAGCCTGCAGTAATTCTATCTCCATTTGGGTTGCGGCTTTTAGTAATTTGATTTCCTCTCTTTTGGCTTGCATTCTTTCCTGATGTTTTCTTTCTTCCTCTGCCGCTTGTAATTTGGCTTATTTTTTTATTTTGGGGGTTTTATTTTTTTGTCATTTTAGCTTTTCTGTAAGTATTTCACAACCACCAAGTAATATTGATCCACATAAAACCTTGCAATCAAAAGGTTTGATCTTTGGTGTCACCTCTGTGCATACCAGGAGAGGGCACTATTCCCTTTTTCAAATCAGGGTGCTATTTATCTCCTTCCCCAGGAGAGGGCGCTATCTCCCTGGTCTGACTTCAGAGTGCAGAGGATCTAAATTCCTCACTCAGCTTCCCCCCCCCCCCGAAAAATTGTTGATACCTGCCTCTCCACTCACCCTCTACATCAAAGACCAGCTTCTTTGACTATTCAGAAACACAAATTTGCATTTACAACTCAAGCCAGTTCCCCACTGGTTTGTCTTCCTACAGAGAATTTATTGTTTCAGCTCCAAAAAAAACCAACACCTGGTTTGACAAGTTTTCCCTACTTTTTTAATGGCTCTGGCTCACTCTTTTGTTCCAGTCAATTACCATATCAATCCTGTGTTCTCACTCTGCTTCACAGCCGAATACCTGGCTCTGCGCTGTCCAGCTTAGCTCACAGAGACAAATGGCTTTTCTCTGAATCTCAATTCACCTCACAGAGACAGACTTGCTTTCTAAGCCAAGCAATTTTTGGGGTTCAGTCCCACCTCTGCCACCATGTAAAAGTGTCACCCCCCCTTCTCTGAACCCCGGGTACAGAGAAAGGACTCTCTTATGCCAGACCAACTAACTTTAAAACTGCTTCCCAGCCAAGTTAATTCTTTACACCCCCAGATCCCACACTTTACCAGTTAGGAATTTGGGGAACCACAAGCTGCCACCATCTGGGTAAATCTCCAAGGCCCTGGAGTGGGGGTACCCAGACTCCCCCAAAGCCCCTGTTCTCTCTCTCCCTGAGAGATAAGGGTACTCTCGCTGTATCATTGCCCCTGATAGCCTGGGGCAAGACAACACAGAACTCCGGTCTCTCTCTCTCTCTCTGTGAGATTACCAGATTAAGATCAGATCACTTTACTAGAATCACCAGACACTTCTTATGAGTATAAAAGTGTAATAAAGAAAGAGAATAAGCATACACTTAATACACTACAGAGATATAGAATTTCCTAACCTTACTCTTCTTGCATAAACCAACTTCTCACCCCCTCTGCTAACTCACAGATAAAGGCACCAAGATCAAATGCAAAGCTTTTATGCAGAACAATTCTTACTTACAGTTTCTAGTTATGAAGACATATAGAGAAAGACAAAGTTGGAGGTCCAGAGCTGGACTAGAGGTTTGAGTCAATTCAAAGCCCAAATTGAACTGAACTTTACTTCCTGCTTTCTCTGTGCCTAGCCAGACTGCTCTGATGACACTGCTTTCTCAGGTAACATTAGCCCCACCCAGGCAAAGCAACACTCCACACTTATGACAGTTAGCTTCACTGGTATTGGTACTAACTTTCCCCTGAATATCCACTCTCCTACCCACTTTTGTTCCTTTCTCCATTGCTGTATTTTTTCTATCTTGATTTTCCTCCTGCTCAATATTAGTCTCAGGCATGGAGATTACTTGAACATCTCCCCACTGTCTCCCCCTTGTTCCTAGTTTAAAGTTCTTTTAATCAGTTGTGCCAATTTCCCTCCCTAGTCAGGTGGAGTCCATTCCATGAGAATAGTCCTCAACCCATGAATGCCTCCCAGTGTTTGAACATCCCAAAGCCCTCCTTATAGTACCATTGCTTGAGTCCTCTGTTAATCATCACAATCTTGTCTCACCTTCATTCTCCTCCCCTAGGGACAGATAGAATCCACTGAAGATCATCCAAGCCTCCATTTCTTTAAATGTTTTCCACAGCCTGGCATAGTCTCCTTTGTTGTGTTCCAGCAAGGACCTACTAGTAGCATTTGTTCACATGTGAAAGAGAATCAGTGGATTTTTTCCTGCTTCCATTGGGATCCTCTTTAGCCTCAGGTCCACATCCTGTATCTTAGCTCCTAGCAGACACCTTCTGTACTCTGGATCAGCTTTGGTGACAGGTCTGTTCTTAGTAAAGAGTTTCCTAATCATATAGACCTTCCTTTTCCTGGTGTTGGTGTGATTCTCCATCCTTCCTCCTGTTCTTTCCGGCTGCAAGTCCTCTTGTATTTTGTTCTCACTTGCAATCTTCTGCAAGTTATCTTCTATCATCCGAGGGCTCCGATACTGTCTATCTCAATTTATTTTCCCCCTCTTCCGGTAGCACTAGCCACTCTCTTTTTCTTATTTGCCTTCCCACCCTTTGTTACTATCAGCTGGGCCCTTTCTTCATTTTTCCAGCTCAGCAAACCTGTACCTGAACTCTGTTTCTCCTTCACTAGTTGGCCTTTTCCTCTCTCTGGTTCTTGTAGTCACATATTTTCACAGATTGCTTTCCTGTATCTCATTACTGAATGGTACCTTCATGGGCTTGGATGTTATAATGATAACTAAGCTTATAACCATCCTATTTTATTTATTAAATAACGACACAAAAGAATGAAGTGACTAAATCCTGAGTGACCATGATAGTTCACTCCGATTGCTATTCCCATCTCTACCTGGAGGGTCCCATATAGTATTTTGGTAAGATTTATACTTTCTGCAGCATGTGATACATTAACAACAACCTGCATGTGGAATAGTAGAAGTTAGAGATAGAAGAGTCCAACTAACTCATCTTTTATGTCCTTAAGTATTATATTTTATGGTATTGATTTTTCAGTACATTTTCTAGTCTTGTTTTAAATATTTCCAATTTTTCCCTTGGGAATATATTCTACAGACACAAATCCTTGGGTTATGATTTCCCCCTGGGTATTGTGGAATATTCTTATCTCAGTTACACAAGGAGCCAATCCCAATGAAATTAATGAAGTTTCTCCAGACCGACATTTATGAAACTGAAATCAGTTTTCTCCATTCAAACTAAATTGCCACGTTCTTAATTTCAGCCCTTTGTTCTTAGTTACATTCCTTTGGACTAGCCTAAATAATACTTCTCGTTTGTTGGCACCAGCACCCTTCATATTCTTGTAGGTAATTACGATTTCCTTTCTTTGTTTTCTACCTGAATAAATTAAGGCACAGCTGCAGTGGCATAGTTATGTCAGTCTATCATAATCCAGTACTGTAATAATAATGGTAATACCAATATAGAACATTGGTACACAACTGCCTAGTTAGTATGCAGATTTGTAATGGCACGTAATTGTATCTTTTCAAGGAGCATTTAGAGTACTGCAAGAAACATTCCTTGTTTTCCCTCTTGATTTTTCATGGCACTCTTAATATGTAACAATAAGTGATGACTCAAATGTTGGAGATAAAGGAGAAAATGGTTTGAAGAGTTCCATTCAATTTGATTTTCCTCCTTCATATTTTGGCCTATTTAAGTGGAATTTATTCTGAATCCAATATAACATTCAGAGTTATATGGATCGCTGTATACTGAGTGTAAGAAATAAATACAATTCATTAATTCAAACATTGTAATTTAAACCATCAGTCACTATATAACTGTACCCTACAAAATACACGAAATGACCTTGTATTAATTGTTGAGGCGTTAAAGATTTTCAAACATGGAAAATCCTAAATTGATTTATTTGATAAATTTAGTCTTGGAATTTGCAGTTAAGAAAACTTTTCTAAAAGTTACCTGAAAAGGAAAATATATTGGGTTTGTGACTTTAATTTTTTTTTTTTTTTACTTCTTCATGATTTATAAAAGAGGCGTATATATATATTTTTAGTTATATCAGGAAAAATGTGTTGTCTTTGCTGTTTTTGCTGGAAGCCTTTGCAAAAGAATATAGAACTGGTGCAGGAGCTTTCCCAACCTGCACATTTAAGAAGTCGGGTCTTGAATCTTTCACTTTTAAAACTTTTTTTCTCAAAAGCTTGTCAGTCATTAGAGTTAATTCAATATTAACAAAGAGCAACAAAAATGTAAAGATTCTAAAATAATCCTTGTTCTTTTAATTTCACTCATTACTTTTGATGTTATAATCCCACTAGTTCTTCAGTTTGCCATGGTGTCTTCCAGGAAATAGAGTTTTGACAAGATTTGATTTTCTAATATAATAAAAATAAACAGCAAGGAAAAAATACACAATGAAAAGGCACTTTTTCCTATGTATAGATCACTTAATAAAGTGGATCTATATACTAGGAAACACAACAAAATGTAGTTAATTAGGAGTCAGGACAAATACACTGGAAATATGATCTTAGTTCAGCAAAGCACCTAAGCATGTGCTTAACTTCAAATACATACCCATAGCCACCTTCATAGTATGAAATATCTCCCTAATGCTCTGCAAGGACACTCTGTAGTTCCACCAGTGAAGTGTGCAAGTCTCAGCTGAATTCTTCCCCATCAAACCCATATGTAAAAGTAACAGTAAAGCAGCACAGCTTGTTGCCAGCACAGTTTAAAGTATTTCACGCTGCTTCCTTGTCTGTGCTATAGGCCCATTGCCCAATCCGCATGAGGAGTATTCCAGAGGTAACCCAAGCCACACTCTGAGAAGCATGGCCCCTTTCAAATGACCCAAGCAAATTTATTTAGCCTCCATTACATATTTTCTTGATCACTATTGTTCATAGATTCCAAGGCCAGAGGGACCATTGTGATCAAGTGTTGCTTACGCTCATTTTCTCCTGTTACTCAATCATGTCTCATAATGTTGATTGTATAGTAACATAAATTTCCCGCCATGATAACAGATTGTCATGTCAAATTAAAATATAATTCTAACTTCCCTGCAGTTTCAAGTTAGAAAAGCCAAGTTCTGAGGGAAAGAAAAACACAGAAGTGGTAAAGAGATAAAATAAAGCTTCTCATGTTTGCCTCAGTGTAAGAAGTCCTTCATAAATGCAAATCAATGTCCAACATTCAATGCTTTAGTTTAAGAGCTCAAGATCATTCATGGTATTAAAATCCTTTGTAGGAGATTTTTTTTTACCCACATGCAAATCCTCTCTCGGAACCTCCTGCCTAAAGTCCATCTTTAGCATATATTTAAACTAAGTGCATTAAAGAGCTCTCTGTAGGCCTTTTTTATGTCTTACTACATTTCTCCTCCCACATCAGAATACATTTCTTGTTGCTTTGTAGAGGCGAAGAGCAATTCCCTGAAATCTCTATCATAATGCTTTACCTCCTCAGAGAGCTGTTAGAGCTATTTGCTCTGACTTTGGAAGTTAGTCTTATGCCCCTAACCCCTTGTGAATATTTTATCCTCCAGGATGTTGTAATAATACTTAGTAAAAGAAAGGAATGTGATCTAGTAGGCAGCACATAGTCAAGAGTTCTGGACTCTGTTTCTCGCTCATTGTATGACCTTGGGCAAGTCATTTGCACTTCTTGGTACCTTTGTTTCTCCCATAATTAAAGTGGAAAGAATAATATCTATCCATCTCACATGGGAGTTGTGTGGCTTAATTCCTTAGCGTGTGCAATGCACTTTGCAATCTTCAGATGAAAGGTGCTTTACATCAGTAAAGATGGGTAAGTGTCATTGTCCCCATTTTGTAGCATCTGATCAAATTTTAAAAAATGCTGTCATTGTGACAATTCTCTAAATATCCAGGACTGTGAGTCACCTCGTTATCCCCTGCCTGCAGCAAGAGGAAGTCTTGCCTGGGATAGCTAGGTGTTAGCTTCCTAACATCACCCATCTGTCAACCACTGAAGCACTCCCTTCAGTGCTATGCCAGCCCTGTCTTCTCTTGTAGGTTAACAAGACTGTACTCCAGTCCCTGAGTCCTGTTAAAGCATTTCCATTACAAGTCAGCCCAACACAAGCTGCTCACAGAAATCCCGGATCCTCTTCTCCCCAGTTTATCCATTTTACCTTAAATCATTGCTCTTGTATAATACATAGCACTTGTGAACACTTAAAACAACAAATGGTTTATTTAAGAAAGAATAAAGGTCCAACTAGAAAAAAGAAAGGGTGATAGAAACAAATGGTTACAATACAAAACAAAAGCATAAAATGTGAACTAGGGCCTACACATATTAATCATAGAAGTTACCTTTCCTACCCTATAAAGTAGGTCTCTCTCCTACCTGCCCCCACCCCCACCCTCTGCTACTCCTTCTCAGCTGAAGTTCAGTCTATTGCAGAGCTGACCGGCTTTCCAGGAACCAGAATCCAACCTTTTATAAAACCCTTCTCAACAAGATATCTCCTCAGTGAATGAATGAAAAGTATTTTTATTCACCCTGTGATATAATGAATTAGTCTTTATTCACAGTCAGGACAATTCCCTGTTTGCAATAATCTTTGATAGGTTTCCATTGAATCTTCTGGGATGGGGAAAGGGTAAACAATAGATCCTTGCATGAAATCACTGGCTCACAAGGGACGGGTGACGACTCTCTCCCACTTGATTGGGCCATTTCTGAGACATAGGATCCCCTCTTGCTCCATAAGGTGTAGCTTTCATTATAACTAAATTATTCCATAATTATGGCCAGTACACACATCTTACGATGATTGTGAGTATCAATAAGTTGCAAACTTTCAGTAGATACCTCACATGTGACCATTCACGGATAAATACCATGAAAGTGATGTATTAGGTGCAGTGAGTTTGTCAGGTCTGAGACAGCAGTTGCTTGTAAAAACAGTGAACCATTTGCTAGTTGGTACTAAGGGACTTCTGTGTCACAGTCATCCCTTGGAGTACATAAAACAGTACTGAGCACCACCAGCCTCTCTGATGGAAATAAAGGGTAGTCCATATAAAAGTTACTGTAAAGGGAGTAAGCATATTCTGATTTGTGAGGAAAAGTATTACATTATATGGGCATTCTGGAGATAATGTTGGTAAAAACATCAATGTGTGAAGTCCCACCATCGTCAGGGCAGTTTGGGAATTAGACATTTATTCATAATTCTAATGAAACAATATGGGATGTTAATTAAAATATAAAAAAAAATGTATGTGCTCAGTTTGTTACTAGGACCACTCATTTAAAATATAACATGTTAAACAGTATTGGTGGACACCAAGATGGATGTGCACTTAACTGCTTATTCATAGATTATTCTCCTCAGGGCTGGCTTAGTTACCTTTCTTGAAAGCCAAATACATTTTTAAAATCTCTTCACACAAGATGAGGGATGGACTTTCCATGGGCAAGTAGTTAGGAATATTAGCAGCATGAATTTTAAAAGAATCAGTAATCTCTGCATAAATATTTTTTTCCCTTTTGGTAGAAAAGCCTTGTTATAGGCTTAATTATCACTGACAAAAAAACACACTTTTTCCTAAGGAAATACTACCTACTGCTATCATAGAATTCAGTCCTGCTACAGAGCTAAGAGGTATGTTCTTGGTTCACTTATAATCGGGTCATTATCACCATGGTTCTGAGTCTTAACTGACTGAAAACGGTAGGTAGTTGTCTCATTAATGCCAAATGTTATAGTTTATTTCTGGGAATTGAAAACCCTGCTCCCCAGGGAAATCTGTGCTGTGATAATCCTTGGAAACAAGGCACTTGAGAATAAGCTGCCTGCCTCACATCAGACTGGTTTATGCACCTTTAGTTCTTGGTACTTAGAGGTTTTTGATTATTAACCAACTTTGTTCTGTAATATTTTTACTATGTGAGCTCATGTTCTTTGTGGACAATAGGTCTGGTGTTTACAGAACAAGAGTGAAACCAAGATGCATGTCTTTCATCTTCCACCACTTATAAATTACGCTTGCCATTGTACTGTGTTCTTTGTATTACACTGTATGCATTATCTTCTAGTGTTTATATGGCTACCTTATACTGTTTACTTTCAGACTTAGCAGTTCTGATGCAGGCCTTGGCAATGCATACAATCACATCTAAAAGACAATTAAATACATTCATTTTCCCCTCCTCCCCAAACCTTGATGCAGTCACTTGAATCATGCTGTTGTCATAGAAATAAATGGCAACACTCATGCTGGTTTAGGTGGCAGTGGGAGACTCAAATGTATTCAGTTTGGACTATTTGCTATGCTTGTAGTCATCTTTGTCATTAAAAAAAAGTATCAAAAAATGAGCGCCTTACTCTTGGAGAAATACACCAGCAAACAGTAGAATTGGCTTTTGTAAATGGCTATAATTTCATTTCCCTACTATTCCAATTCTTTTGTGGGATACACCCTCTGTTCAGTATGGTAAGTATATTTGTAGCAGGAATTTATATAATAACTTCAATTTGATTACTGTTAACAAGCATCTCTAGAGAGGTAGAATTTCAGGCAGCTTCATTATTGGCCTTTATTCCTTATGCACAACAATGCAAGACTTACATTTTTGTTTCACATTACAAATCCTTCTATTCCATGTGTAGCGTATTTTGCATACAGTACCTAAGAATTGCTGGGTGAAGGGCTTTCATCAGAGGAAAGCTCTACTCTTTCAAAAGTCAGAATGATATTTATATGATCAATATCAATTTGAGTGAAAGAGTAGATGGTGGGCCAGATCCTCAGCTAGTGTACAGCAGTGTTGCTCCAGGGAGGTCTATGAAGCTACACCAACTGAAGCTCTGGTTCTGTGACTTTAGGCACATCCCTGAGCAAGGGTCAGGGCATACACTGGATCAATTCTGGCAACCTGGGAAGCACTGTGACATGGAGACACACCTCCAAGTCACTTCCCTGTTTCATCCTTGTTCCAGAGAGGAAAGAGTGGTAGTTGTTGCTGCTGGCCTATACTTGCAGCACATTAGAACACTCTCTGTGGGCCAACACACGTGTATTCCCCTTACCTCTTTTTGCAGGCATGTAGCCCAAATCACAATCTAGCCCTAATTATTTGGACACACGCACAGGGTTTTTTGTTTGTTTGTTTGTTTAAGTTTTGCAATTGGGTATAAGCACCAAAGTTGGAGGTAATTTATGGATAACTATTTTACACTTCCCCACCTAGACCTCAGCAAAGCAACTTCTGATGCTTCCATAACCAAGTCAGTGGTAATGCCCACCTGTATTGAATTGCCTTGAATCATCCATCTGAATGACAAAGGAATCTGCAAGCACAAAATGAGAATCTGTAATGATGCTAATTACTAATCTTCTTTGGTCTGTTACTTCAGGAGATCCAAGCAGTAAATGAGAATGAATAAGCATTATAAATTTGGTCACATAAATCCATAAAGTTACATTGTATGGTCACCTTGCCTTACTGACAAATGAGTTCAAAACCAATAGTCTAAGAATAACACAATATGGAGAAAGGGTCTTTACAATTATTAACCATAATGTTTTAAAAATAGAATAAATAATACCATAATCGCCATCTCCACTCTCCCTTATTTGAGCTGTTGCCCGGGTTATCATCTGGTGTGAGTTTGCCTTATTTTACATAGGTTCCCGTCCTGCCCATCTTTTCTCAAACAAGGATTCCCATTCACTGAATTTCGAATCCTGCCATGGATAAGGATTGCTCCCCTAAGAAAGGGTTTGCAGGAAACAGGGGCCAGGGATTGTAGGCTTTGCAGGGGAGCGTACAAGGGGGAAGAGAACACAAGGAGAAAAGGATCATTCATGGTTCCAGACCTTCTGCTTTCTGGGCCCAATCCATGGCCATGTAAGTCACTGGGAGTCTTTGTGCTGGTTCAGGACCACTAAGCAGAAGGATTGGGAAAGTAAGGCACAGCCTCTGGTGCTAGATGGTTTAAAGGGAGCATAGAGGGGAGGAGTATACAGACCTAGCCTCACTCCCATGCTCAAGAGTGTAGCAGGGTATGTCTACACTGCCCATAGGAGCATGACTCTCAGCCAAGGTAGTCAGACATACACTAGCTCTACTTGAGCTAGCATAACCAGGAGTTAGGTGGGCTTGTACCTTGGTGGCCAGCCTACAACATCCATGCTATTTTTAGCATGCTAGTTTGAGCAGAGTAGCAGGTGTCTATGTACCCAGGAAGGGAGTCACACTGCCCGCTGCAGTGCTGACATAACAACAGAAGGTCAATGCTGCATGCATTCCCTGAGTGCTTCTGAAGATATTAAGGCTGCCTCCAGACCCAATGGGCCTGAGCCTCCATTGGTCTGAGTACAAAATGGGTAGAAGCGGCTAACAAATCAGAATGCAGTGTCTTTTATATTCACTTTGGACAGGTGCAGGGCGAAGGATAATCAAGTGCAATGCCTTTCAGAGCTGAGAGGTATGACCCAGAGCCATATCTACTTTGCAGGTGGTGGTTCACAGGCCATTACAGAACAATGTGTGTGTGTGTGTATGAAGAAGCATGTACATGTAGGGGACTACACATTATTCTTAAGATTAGCATTAGGGAGATAAAGAGAACCACCTAATTCCTAATTTTTACGAGAGCTTTTTAAATTACAATATTTCTTCTGCTTAAAAGACTGCACCTGAACTGACAATATGTAACTGATTTATCTAATGCATTTGCTTATTTTAAGTGTGGATCTTGAAATCAAGTTCCCAACCTCGTAGGTTAGGCTCCTTCTCCAAGAGATCCTAGGGTAACATACCTGGGGTACACGGGAAGAACAGTTATTTCTATTGCTTTTGATCTAGCTTCTCCTTTCTCTTTCTGTCTGCAATCAGACAGAAAGCCAAACAAACTCCAAAGCCCCATGCAGTACTGCACCTGATATGAGCCTGGAGCAAGTCTTGGGTAGAGAGAGAAGGTAGCTTTACAAAACCTTTTCACCTTCTCTATCCCAAAAGTGCTGGTGGCTTCTTTAGCCTCCCTGTGCCGGCTAGAGAAGTTTGAGATGCTTCCCATGTTGCCAACAGCTTCTCTGGCCCACTTCAGCATCATAGAATAACTGTAATACAGAAGCATGAAAGCCATGGCCCCATAACCCAGCATACCTCCTTGCTGAAGAGCTCTTGCAGTGGGGTGACATAGAGACAACAACACCTACTGAACCTCGAACTGCAGGGGAATCCCCAGAGGCTGGGACTGGCAGAATTGGTGTAAAGGGGCCGCAGTAATGAGAATCAGCTTATTTTTTGTTGTGTATGTGTTGACTTTGTATTCGGGACCACAAATTAAATAAAAGCAATCACCATTGTAAACAAACAAACAGACCCGAATTACACTGTTTTAGCTTTGTCTTTCCATGTCTGTAATTAATTGAGAAAAGCAAACTCCTAATTGCTGGAATTAACTCTACTAACTGCACTAACGTCTAAATAAAAAGTGGTAGTGTGCATTAGAGATTGAAAACAATCTGGAAACAAAACAACCTGAACTTTTGGCTCAAATGGAAATTGCATCTCAACATATTTTCAGTTAAAAGAAGAGTTCAATTTAATGAACAAGCTAACAGTTCTTGTGCATCAAGATGTCAGATGGAATTGGAAGTAGAAATACCCAGAGGAACAGTCTCAGACATACTGGAGACATCACAAGAACAGTTTTCTCTCAAGATTGCTATCCTCAGTTATGGATTCAAGGCTCAATTGTAAGTTTACAGTCTATTCCACAGAGAGGGGCAGGAGTCATTGTGCTGTGTTATGCTATACAAAGTACACAGGATTTTTTCAGGCGAAAAAGGCAAATACACCACATTTATTGAAAATACGACAGTTAGCATATGCTTTTCAGTCACACACACATTATGCACACAAGTCCTGCAGATAGTCTTAAAAGTTACCAGTCTGTAACTCAAGTCAATCTTGGCTTGTTAGATTGAGCACGAGTGAGGAGCTTGGCTCTGTCAGTCGCGATCCGATGCTCTGAGGCTTTGTAGGACTAAATTCAGAGTTTCATGGCAAAACACCCCATCTTTATAGTTGTAAATTCCCATTTAAGTCCATGAATTTTGCAATGTCATCCTGTAATCATTAGTCTTTAAGTGGTGTTAATCTTGGGGTTTTTCACTGTTATTATTTGATGGTTATTGTTGCGCTTCCCATCATGATCTCCTATTGGTTGTCTGACCGTCTGTAGTGCCTGCCTCACTTCTGAGGTTGTCAATACAGCTAACGGGTTTAGCATTTGATACAATGGATGTTTTTTGATTGTCTTCTGCTGTTTCCAAGTCTCTCTTCACTTCTCCTTCCTTGACCATCTGACTTTAACAGTGGCCTTCACACCTCATCTTTTCCTGATGCATGCATTCCTCTTTCACAAAAACAGTCTTTTACAGAGACCTTCAGTGGTATACAAACAGCAGTATTTTATATTGAGCAGAATACATTGCTAAATCTTATACCTAAAACAATTCACATTGGGGCTTCAGACCCTCACCATTCCTTTAATCTAATTAACATAGACACAATACAAGATCCTGTCCTTCACTCACTAAACCTTAAAACAAAGAAATTACTAGAGGGAAGTCATTATATAATGCATATAGGAAACAAGACCCCATCTTTTATAATACAACTTATCCTAAAACAAAGAGCGACCATAATCAGTCATAAGGACTGTTCTGGAATACATTTGGTACATACTACATTATAACCTTTAATACAAATATAAAATCCTACCCCTACAGCTGCCCCTGAAGAAGCTCAGGTGGCATTGGTAAAAACTAGCATTAAGTTACCAGCTCCTGTGTGCAAGGAGGAAATGGGGCAACTGTGACTTCTTGCCTCAAAGGGCTGCTGCTGGGCATGTAATTTGGATACCGCCCTTTACTCAGAGCTGCACCTGAAGTCATGATCTAGCCCTTAACATAGTTTTACAAAGCTTAGAAAATATCTTCATGTTACTGCATAAAGTATGCAGAATGACTCAGTTTGGCTGAGATTCTTTTCAGATCCATTAATTCAATAAACTTCTTATCCCCAGTCCCATCTCTTTCCTTCCAGTGCCTCAGCCTCACACCCCATCACACAGTCCCACCTGGCATTATTTTGCTTTGATCAGTTCAGCTGTGATTTGACTCTGTAGTTAGGCTTCCCTGGGGCCTCTGATTACAAACAGCCCAAATTGCATTAGGAGGCTGGCCTTATTTTAGATCATCTCCTAATTAAAAGAAAGCCAGCAAGTTCAGGAGCTTTTGTAAGTGCACTTCACAAAAGGTAACACTGGAGTTCAAAAACCATATTTTCTCCTAAATTATGCTGAAATAAATCAGGAGCCTATCCACTGAAGTCAGTGGTATTACTTGTGTGTAAGACTGGCATGAGTGAGATCAGAATCAGGCCCCACAACTCCACTGCAGAGTTTGCTCAGCTTTGCACACTAGTGTGAGAATAGCCTGGTGCAAGCTATAGTCTAACTTATAGTGAACATTATTTTAACACTTAGACATGAAGTAATGTACCATGCCTGAAGTTCTTGGGCTGAAAAAGCCTATTTTAAGGAATCCCTTGCTATGGAAATGACACCAAAAATATTGCTGTATTGGTAAAATATTTGTAGTGATGCTTTTAGCTGATAAAAAGAGAGAATGTTGCGCTGTCAGCATACAATATATACAACCTGCTGTTTGGATGGGAGTTTCATTAAATAAACTCTTAACGCCATAGCTTGTTTTGTATAATGTAACAAATGGTTTTCCATTCCCTTACCATTAGGTAACAGAAACCCGGACTGGTCCTCTTGGCTGCAGTAACTATGACAACCTAGATTCTGTCAGTTCTGTTCTGGTTCAGAGTCCTGAAAATAAGATTCAGTTACAAGGTACGTAGGTTCAATTTTGTTATTTTTTTATGGAATGGGAGGATATTTATTTTCTCTCTTAATCTCTGCTGCCCTCATAAAAGATAATTTCCCTATTTTTTTGTCCAATAAGCACATTCTGGACAAATTGAAGGAATTGTCAGTAACTGATGTTCTGTTTGAACTAGAAACAATGTTGGTACTGATCAGAAAATAATAAGTCTGTTAACATTTTATTGCCTTATTTAACAATCACTTATGTATGCGCTCTTTACTCACCCGAAACTCCAAAGTGTACACTAAACAAGAAATGACATTTAGACCCATTATTACATCCTGGCTCATTTTGAGTAGTCCAAATTGAAATTGCTGGGACTATTTGAAGAGTAAAGGCCAGAGTTTTAAAACTCTATAGGTGTCTAAAGATGCAGATAGGCACCTGGAGCCAGATTTTTATAAGTAATTAGTTGTCTAGGGAGATTTTCAAAAGAAAATTACCTTGTTAGGCACTTACTTGCAATTAAAATCAATGGGAGTTAGGTACTAATCTGCTTCTTTGGGTGCTTAAGTATCTTTGAATATCAGGGCCGTAATGTCTACAGAAAAAGTACCCAAACAGGTTATGTGCTTAAATCCCATTAAAATTCAGGAAACTGAGGCATATATCCTACATTAGCATTTTTGAAAATCCCATTAGGTGCTTCTGTGCATCTTTAGGTGCTTAAATGCTTTGAAAAATCTACTCAAGCCTAAAACCGCACATCAGCAAAGGTGGCAGAATCTAGCCTTTATTCATTGCTTTTATCAGTTACACAAGAGGTACTGTGTATAGAGGCTCAGTATTATTGCAGCTAGCCGACCCAATTGTATTTGCTTAACTCATTTGAGTAGCTCCAATCACGTGAGTGGTATTATTTGCTGTGTAAAGGGAGCAAGATTTGGCTCATTTTGCAAATTAAGGCTAGTAATGCAATGTCTACATGTGCAAGTAGTACCCCTAATTTCCACTGAGATGTTCCATTACAATTTGTATTAAATGTTTGCAGTATCAGGCCATAAATTGGCAGAATATAATAAAGAAGTGATTTTTAGTTATCAAGATAGATTTTCAGGATTATTTTATCTCCCTGTTGAATATGTCCACATTTATTTTCCTCCTACATCTGTCTCACTAACTATTAATGAGAACATTAAATAGCGCACATATTAAATATCACATGATATCTTTTTCAAAACCATTTGATAGGTAATGTTATTTAGAAGAGGGCTCACCTCTTCCACTGTGTCTGCAGAAATTATCTGCCATTTTGGAATGCTCTTTGATCACTCACATTTGTCAATAAAATAATTAGAAAAGTGGTTATTATGTCAATCAAAGACAGCTTTGATACATGCCATTGGATTACCATTCAAAATCATAATGTTATTGCTGCTTAAACTATTTTATATTTAATGTAGTCATGTTGAACAAAGGCTCGGGATTGCCTACTGAGATTTTCTTTTCACTTTGCAACTTCAAGGCTTTTCAGAAGTATGTTGATATGTTTACAATCATGCCTAAGTAACAACTGAATTTTACAAGATTTGACATGAGCTAGAGGACAAGTACACAGACAGCTGGTTTTAGCTATGGCATCAGTGTTCTCAAACCATTCTCATAAGGCTTTCATCTTGAAAAATGATTATTATTTATTAATGTATTAAAAACAAGGAAGGTTTTCCTGTGAGCTCGAACAAGCTCCTGTACAGTAGAGGCATATTTAACAAATAACCTGTTATCTATGGACTAGATTATGATACACTTATTCACACTGAAAAGCAATTTGCTCCACAAGTATTCCCATTGATTCCAGTCAAACTGCTCGTGGAGTTAGATACCTTTCAGTGTAAGAGTATCACAATCTGACCCCAAATCTTTGGCAAAAGATTAATATTAATAAGATAGCTGGCTGTATTTTATTGTTGCTGTTTAATATTGTAGCTAGCATGACTGACAGCCATAACTAAATTAGAATTCAGTAATTACCATATAATCATGCTACTCATTGCCATCATGCAAATAATACTCAGTTATTATAAAAGTAGATATTAATTTCTGGTTGCAAGAATTCTAGATAATTACATATATTTTTTTTAAAAAAGATATATTTAACTGTTAAAGTGTGTATTGCACTTTCACTTTTCCAGAACAAGAGGTGGGATTTTAAAAAGTATCAAAATAGGAGCACTGGGAGATTTTTTCAAGGACAGGGGCACTTAGGCCCAACCGCCACTTACTTTCAGTGAGCATTTGGGGCCTAACCCCATTTGTGCCTCTTAAAATCTATCCTACAAAGTCTCAATGACCTTCAGCAGGACTTGTGCTTCTAACTCACTTAGGAATTTTGAAAATCCCTTCCAAGACATACAAACCAGTTTAGTGGTAATAATTTTGGTCCTGATCTAATATCTTCTGAAGTTAACAGGAATCCTGGAATAATGGATCTGGCCCCTTGAGGCACTCCCAGTGAGAACTGGGTTCTCAGCATTTAATAAAACATAGCAAATCTTCCATTTTATTTTGTGCAATATCATAGAAATACAGTTGACAATGAATCACCATATGTATATTTTTACAGCAGACTATTAAGACACTAAACACCTACATTAAAATGATAAAAGAATGAAGCATAAGCATAGGAATTAAAGAGGGGGTGGTTTTAGCTCATAGTTTCTGTTCTTCCTCATTTGTCTTTACGGCTTCGTGGACAGATAATTGGAATACATTAGACACCACATTGTGAAAAGGAAACAACAGAAATGTACTAAAGATAGCATGTGACTGCACACTATTTCCCCCTGATTTTTTTCCTTTTACCACTGTCCTTCATAATTGGTTTCTCTACATCCATTTTCCCCAAGTTTACATTAACTGCTAATGTCAAGATTGTAATTTCACTGCATTTTTTGCTACAGAAAAGCCCATATGATTCTGGCTATTATTCATCAGTTTTTAACAATGTGAGGTTGATATAATCCATCCCCCAACCCAACTTTTTTTCCCCCCCTAAAAGTCTCCTCTGAAGGAAAGTTTTCCAGTAAACCCTCTGTCTGTGGAGCACAGGTTATTAGGATTGATATTCTGAACTCAGATGGAAGTAAGGAATTCATCAGCAGTTAAGCCTTGAGAGAGGAAAAGTACTGTATAGTGGAAATGCTAGACAGATGGGTAAATTGACCTAATTAGACCACATAGTTTCCTTCTGTACCTAAAATGTTACTTTGTCACTATGATATGTAGATTGCTGAATCTGTTTGGGTTAACCCTATCTCACATTTCAATGAGCTTATTCCTATTTTATTTTTAAAGGTCTTCAGCTCATCCTGCCTGAATATCTGCAGGAGCGTTTTGTGCAGGCAGCTTTGAGTTATATTGCCTGCAATTCAGAGGGGGAGTTTATCTGCAAAGATAATGATTGCTGGTGTCAGTGTGGTCCCAAATTCCCAGAGTGCAACTGTCCACACATGGACATTCAAGCCATGGAAGAAACCCTGCTTCGCATAAGTGAAACCTGGAATGCTTACAACAGTGAATTTGAAGAGTCAGGTGTGATCTTTTTAAATATTTGTATTTATGTTACTGAACATCACAGAATTTCCTTAACAATGAGGGGTGAGCAGTCCCTTTGAAGTCCCTGGGACTATGTATGTGCTTAAATGTAAGCATATGCTTTAGTGCTGTGCTGCATCTGTGCCTTACTCATTATAACTCCTTAATCCCTATAGGACATATGTTATCCCAACATCCAACAGATGATGAGGGCAGTGGAATTGTTTTTGGATTTGGGCTGGTTGCTCAGAGCATACTTATCTCCTGTAAGCGGTGAAGCCCAGCTCCGTGCAGGCCCTTTCTATGGCAGTATAAATCAGGGCTTTGAAGTGGAGCCTGGAGCAGTGGAGCTGCAGGTTTTTGCCTGGAGCTGGAGCGGAGCCGAGCACTGCTCCAACGCCCAAATAATATATGTCTAAGTCTTTCCTTCTGCAGCAGAAATTGCTAGAACTGCAGCTGCCACTACAGACCACTTCTGCTCTGCAGCCTTATTTGGAAGATTCGTTCCATACTTCCTACCCCCATGCTGCTGTTAGGGTGACCAGATGTCCCAATTGTATAGGGACAGGCCCAATTTTGGGGTCTTTATATAGGCTCCTATTACCGCTTACCCACTGTCCTGATTTTTCACATTTTCTGTCTGTCTAGCTGTCTAGCTGCTGTTGAGGTCCACAGTACCCAACTGGGATATTTGGGTTGAGCACTGGGGATTGGATTTGCCCCTATATTAACATGAACTTGATGAATCATCCATGTAAGAATTGGTACTCCAAATGCTTCTCTACAATCCCATGAGGACTGTTTAAACTGGACTAGTTCCATCTCATTCCCCCACCACATTCTGTGTCACACTGGCTTTCCTCAAAACATCAGGGTTTGTTTCACACACCATTTCCCTCCTTCTCATCCCCAGGACTTCCAGTCCCATAGAGAATGAAAACTGCAGGTAAAATTGGCTTCCGAACAACTGTTTTCACAACTCATTCACTCAGTATTATCAGGAACAGCTGTCTAGCCAGCTGGCAGAAAAAGGAAGGAGGGCTCAGGGAAAAAAAAAATATCAGGCAGAAAAATAGAAGTGAAGGGACGTAAGAGATGAATATCGAAAAGTGGAGTTTGTGGAATGAAATAAAATGTATGGCAGACAGGAAAGATATAGTCTGGGGGTGACAGGACCAAGAGAAAAAAAGCAAATGCAAGGACAGGAAACAAAGGGATAAAAAGTCTGAATACTAAAATGCTTGAGTATAAATGGGGGCAGACGAGGGAATTTATAAGTACTATGTTTTCTATATTCATTGTTGTAATGAAAATATACCCTAATTTCTCTTTGAAGTTGGGAAATTCAAAGCTGTTAATCATCCAACTCCCACTGACTTTCAATGGGATTTTCGATGCCTAATTCTCTTAGTCTCCTTTGAGAATCTCAGCTCAAGGCTCTAGCATCTGAAATGTGGGCCATGGAGATCCGAGAGGATGTTACGAATCAACCATTATTTAAAATATTCATATATGTGTTTGTTGTTTTTATAGAGCTCCCTTCTTTGAAATTCCTGCATTTTGACACCTTTGTACATTTCTGAAATCACACCTTCACTTAGAACATTATACATCAGTACAATTACATTGTAGGTACTGACAAGATGTAGTTTTGCCTATCCATATATTGTTCTGTTTGAATGGGATGTGATATTGGTTAGCAATTCAAGAATGACAGATGAAGCCAACTGGTAACAGCAAGTGTCTTGATGTATCACTATCTGAATATATTCTCATTCAAGCTGCATTTTATCTATAGATGACTGCACTTCTTTGAGTCTCCACTCTTGGGATATGTGCTGACTCGTACCGATGAATGTTGGAGCCTTCTACTAGTAGTGTCTGTTAGAGTTCTTGTGCATCCCATTTTGCACCTCCCCTCAATGCCCTAGCATGTTAGTTTAATATTAAGTGTTTTTAGTTATACAGTTATAGTTACTGTCGATAGCGAATCCAGAAACCAAGAAGTATGGGTTCAAGAGATGCACTCTATGTCCTGTTGTCTTCCCAGCATTGGACACTCACAATCTCTGTCTGAAGTGCTTTGGAGAAGGGCTTTCTACTTCTAGCTGAAGAAACTTCACAGCACAAGCTAGAAACAAGAGGCAAAATAACCTTCAGTCCCTCCTACTACAGAAAGCCTCATAGTTTAAATCTTCCAGGTCAGAGATTTCTAAGGCTCCTGACAAAATGGATAAGAGGCCTGAATCAGCTCCAGTACCCTATAGTTCCAGGAAGCCTTCTATTCTAAACTATCAGGATCTATCTCTAAAGACTGGGCACTCTGATTAAATGCACAGATCTGATTCCTACAAGGGTTCAAGTCCATGATGGAAACACGTCTGGACCACTACCAATCTGTGACAAACTCCAGTTCCAAAAATCTGAAGAAGGAGAAAAAAAGCCAAAACAAAACACTTGTCAGTACCTGGGGCCACTCCCCATACCAGAGCCTTAGTCTCTTGGATCATGGTCATGGAAATGAAGAACTCCAGGGCCTGGAGTCAAAGATATGGGGTCATCTGACCATCCTTTTATATCAGTTTTTGGATCTGAATACTACCCCGGCACCAATACTGTCTGTTGTTATAACTGCACAATTTCACTCCAAAGTGCACTTCTCAGATTCTGTTGGATCTTTGCAGAAACAAGGGAAGAGACGCATGGATAATGAAGCCTGAAGTGTCTCTCCCTGCTCACAAGAAACAAAAGGTAGATACTTCACCACCTGGGTTGTTGCTTATGTTTCCCCTCCACCCTGTCCTGAAGACCTACCTTCTCTAGTAGGAGAGGTGTATTACCTCTTTTGTAGCATCACCCATGTCAGTGGTACCTCCAGTTGTCTCCTTGTTGGATCGAGGATGTTTAAAACATGTCCCAATGGCTGAACTTGGTAAAGATCAGTGCACAGCTCAATAAATGCTTTTCTAAGCATTATGTGATAAATATTTAACCGGACCAGATGCCCATTTGGCAGATCAGTTCTTCAATCCTTATTTAAATTAAGGCCCTTTATCCCCCATCCTATTCTGATTACCTTTGGCTAAATCTTCCCAAGCGTGGGAATATACAGAGGACATTTGAGGAAGAAATGATGGTTATTTACTTGTAACTGAGGTTCTTTGAGATGGACTCTGCATACCCACCATTCCAACTCTCCTTCCTCTCTACGGAGCACTAGTGTCGTTAATGGTGGAAAACACTGAGGTGCATTCATGGTGGTAAGAACTGAGATGACAAACTGCTACAGTGCTCCCTTTTATAGCCCCATCCTGAGAATGTGCTGGAGTGATAAGGAGAGTGGTGAGAGGAGGCCTCACAAGTGTTCTAATAGTAGAAGGCTGCAGTACATATTTCAAGTGTGGAAATATGCGGAGTCCAGCTCAAAGAACCTCAGTTACAAGTAAGTAGCATCCTTTTTTGTTTGTCTCAGACTGTAAATGTGTTAAAAGCTGCTACATGTCATATCTCTTATGGTAGCATGTTGATTTTGCTGCTGAAAATTTAGGTCAATGGCAAGTTTCCAAGTAAAAAGAATTGTCTTTCCATGGCCTCTATAGTATTACAGATTTTTTTCTGTTGCTGCATCTTACCCAAGCACTATTATTTATACTGCATTAGCACCTAGAAACCACACTCCTGGACTGGGACTCCATTGTGCTATCTTCTCTGCTCAGACTGTTCTTGCTCCCAAAAGAGCTTACTATCTAAACACCTCTTCTCTCTCTGTTGAGAAGCATAGAGTGATTTCATTTAATAAGGCAGAGATTCATCAATTTGGTTATGAATAGATAATTTCCCCTGGATGTTAACCAACAAGAATGTTTTGGTTAATTATTTATCAGGTGTCTATTTTCATAAATAATGCGAGTGAGAATTACTGAATATCCCTGGGCAGTATCCATCTAAAACTACACGTGGTATTCAAGGGGGTGGGCAGCCCCTTACACCAAGCCAAGAGGATTATTGGATAGATAGATAGCTAAAACTTAGCTTCAACTCTACTCCATGGAGTTTATTGGTGTTACTAGAGAGATAAAAACAGCTTGTTTAAATGAGATCCCTGCAGCAGTAATGGCCTTGGGCAGTCCACCATGAAGGAGAAGATCATTTCCCTAAACAATATGGATGCTTGGGAAGACCTTTATGCCCCATTGGAGCTTTGATAAGCTGAGTATAAAACCTTTTTTTCTATGGTCTGAGCAATACACAATTCAAAAATACCCAGAGCTCAGTAGCATCTTCCCATCTCATCAGATGCAATCAGCACCATCTGTCAGCTAAGGGAGAGCTTGGCTGAAGTCTGAAAGTAGATGAAGAGCAACTCACTGAAGCGACATCCAAGAAATACTGAGATTTTGAAGAACTCAACACCTCTGTAACACTTATATCAACACCCATCATTGAGGGAATCTGGCTAGACATTATTCAAACAGACTGCAGCTTTAGTATTCACCTGGACTTTTCACCACTTATGTATAGTCAAAGCTAGGGGCTGCAAATGTATCCCTTTTTAATCAATATCTGAAAAGCAGGCTACTCCACCCCCATCAAATTCAGACTTAGCCAAACAGTTGTGATGTCTAGCCTTATAGTTTTCAGTATCTTGGAAAGAGATTACTAAACATATCGCTAGGATAAGGAAGAAGTAAAACGCCACTCGCAGTGCGCTCTCAGGGTGCAGTGAACATAATGTCAAGGGAAAACTCGCTAATAGTGGAACCCTACATTCATAAAAAATGTCAATTCAACTATATTAAAATGATATTGATCTGCATGTTGGTTTAACATTAACACAGTATGTTGGTAATTATTACTAGCTTATTCCTTAAACAATATGAAAGTAAATAAATTATTAATAGGAATCCATTAAACCATTCCCCTCGACCCTCAAACACCCTTATCTCTTGAATTTATATCAATAAAAGTAGACAGTATAGTGAGATCTGAGTGTCTAAATCCATTAGGCAAGCTTTGAAAATCTCAGCCTTACATTTTAAACATATTTTGTATAAATATATACACAGAAAGCAAGGACAACATAGGTGAAAAATGTTGTCCTGCATTTGGTACTGTTCTGAATCAGGGGGGGAAAACTGACAATGTTTGACAGAAGATAGGGGAATTTCTATGGAGAATGACAAAATCTTCATAAATCATATTACTTTTATAAAAGCCCTTCCAGCAGAAATTTCACTTAGTGTCTCAACTTTTTATTGAAACTGGTTATTAGGGGCCATGATGAATGCTTTGGATATTCTGAAACATGGGATATATTATAATACATCTTAATAGCATATTTCAGGAAAAACTGTCATAAATGAAGAGGCCATTTTAAGCTGCTCACATTTAATTTCCCTGCAGCAAATAAGGGAAATTCCTGTAGTTCTTCCTCAGGCCAACACTCCATTTTAATGGATTTGAAGGCACAAGGAGGTGCAGAGGCCTTTTGTTTTCTTGTCCTAATGGGCCTATATTCTAAATAGAAAAAAACAGTGATGATGGAAGTGGAAAGGACTTGTCCAAGGTCATACAGCATACCATTATTGAATTTAAAGACAAGAACCTTAGGCTTCTTTCAGTAAAAGTCCAATGCTCTACTCCCATGCGGGTTTTTTGTACACAAAACAGATTTCATCCAGTGTTATTTATGTAACTCAAATCCAGGCAAACATGAGTATGCGAGTTTGCAAGATTTCTAACTCTCCTGCTTTCCATTCCTCTTTAGTTTAAATATATAACAAACATGTCCAGGGCCGGCGACAGGGTGGTACAACGGTTACAGCCGTACCGGGCCCCGGACTTCAGGGGGGCCCCCCTGAAGTCTGGGGCCGGTACAGCTGTAACCGTTGTTGCCGGGGCTGTGAGCGAGGTGCGCTCACCAGCCCCCTCCCCCGGCACCCAGCAGCCAGCCCCGCCCCCCTTTGCTTCTCCCGGCAGCCAGCCCCGCCCCCCTTTGCTTCTCCCGGCAGCCAGCCCCGCCCCCCTTTGCTTCTCCCGGCCGGCCACGCGGCCGCAGCACATGCCGGGGGTTGGGGCCCGCTGGAGGTAGGAGACTGGGGGGGGGGCCGCGGGAGGCAGGAGATCGGCGGGGGGGGCGGGAGGCAGGAGATCGGCGGGGGGGCGCGGTAGGCAGGAGACCGGCCGGGGGGGGGGGGGGGCGCGGGAGATCGGCGGGGCGGGGGGGGCCCGCGGGAGGCAGGAGATCGGCGGGAGGCAGGAGACCGGCCGGGGGGGGCGCGGGAGATCGGCGGGGGGGGGCCGCGGGAGGCAGGAGACCGGCCGGGGGGGGCCGCGGGAGGTAGGAGACCGGCCGGGGGGGGTGCTGGAGATCGGCCGGGGGGGGGGTCGCTGGAGATCGGCCGGGGGGGGGGGTCGCTGGAGATCGGCCGGGGGGGGGGTCGCGGGAGGCAGGAGACCGGGGGGGGCCGCGGGAGAGCAGCCGGGGGGGGCCGCAGGAGGTAGGAGACCGGCGGGGGGGGCCTCGGGTGGCGGGAGATCGGCGGGGGGGGGGCGCGCGGGAGGCAGGAGGGGGGGGAGCGCAGGCGGCGGGAGACTGGCCGGGGGCGGGGGGCTGCGGGCGGCGGGAGATCGGCCGGGGGGGCCCCGCGGGCGGCGGGAGACGGGGGGGGGGGCCCGTAAGGTCTGTCCTAAGAATAAGACTGCAAACATTCTCTTTAAGATTACTTGTCTGCTGTCAATGTTCTCCCTCCTTTTGTCTGTTTCAGATAAAGCAACTAAAGGGTAGATTTCTAGATATTCAGATGCATAAAATACCAATTCAATGCCTAACTACCATTAGTGCCTTTGAAAATCTCCTTCTGGATCTCTAATACTAATGATTTTTTTAAAAATAAAACACCTCAAAATGGTTCTCTTAGCTCCACTGTTCCATAAGAAAAGTAAGAGAGCTTATAAAGTTTTCTCCTAGATAGAATTTTAAGGCCCAATTTACAAAAAATGTGTATGCCAGAGTTTAAGTACAGTTGAAAGTCAAATTTGTAGATACATACTGCAGTTGCACATGCATATAGCCAGTTACTATGTATATTTAACAAACCTCTTGCAGACACAGATAACAGATTGGTGCATATTATCATGTTAAATGCACACCAAATTAGGTGAGCTATTAGAATACACATTATTGGAAAATATCAGATGTCTTATGCTGGATAGGCACTTCTGAGCTATGGATGATTTTTTTCCAGGAACAATTCATAGCTAGCAGCAATTTTTCCCTAGGATAATGATGATTAATAAAGATTTGGTAGGGTTGCAAAATTCAAATATGAAATGTCCCAGTCATTGTTGTTTGTATATTTCATTTAACATACTCTTTTCTGACATCTTACAAGAACTCAAATCCCATTTTGGGCAATGAACATTTCTAGTAGCATATAACTTTTCTCACAGTGTCCTTGGCTGTATTTATCATTGTAATTTCCCTCCAGAAACTAAAAACACAGTTAGTTCTTTGAGTTTCATGTAACCTCTTAATATCAGAAAACATACTGTGTTTTCACCCAAAGAACTGACAGCTATTTTGAATTGTTTACTCCAAGCCATCTGCTTATTCCTTATCATATCTTTTACAGACAGCCATATCTTCTGGCCTTCAGACTTAGCTACCACCCTTGCAAGATGAGCAGCTGTTTTCTTATCAAAAATTCATGCTGACACTGTTCATCCTAAATTCTTAGTACATTTCATTAGTGTATCAAGGACCTTGGTTGAATTCATGTTTAAGCACGCCCCTCCATTAGAAGAGTATTCTAAGAAGCTGTATTTTAACAGTGGCATAAAGAGAGTACTTTTGGCCAAAACAAAGCCATGTTTCATTTACCCCATTTTTATGTACAATAAATTCTGACTATTTCGACATATATTATGCCTCTGAAGTTATGCCAGCTACAAATTGGTTTAAAAATGGTGTGACTTTTCCTGTATCACCTGTACTTATTATAACATTCAGGAAAGCACTTAAGCACACACATCATTTTCAGCACAGACCCTATCCCATTGACACCCATGTGTTCAAGTACTCCATCCAATATCCACTGATGTCCATGGAAAGATGCCAAGTGGTGCTGAGTCAGACCCCAGAGCTTTGATGGACTGAGATTATGGTAAGCAAACTCATCTTACTGTGTGACTGTCATACCAGCATGACAAATACTATTTGTGAAGACAACACAGTAGTACATTACTATTTTAAAAGGCTTTTTGGACTCTCAAGCAAGAATAAAACATACCCCATGTAAAGAAGAAGAATTGTAAATATTCTTCTCTATCAGCTACTAGGCCTGTAGAATAAATGAGAAGTCACCCTTTCCAGAGGGAGTCTTTGTGGAGGCATACAAGGATCAGGCCAGGACCTGATGCCATAAAATCCATAGACACCCCTGCAGATACCCCCGGGAATTTTTGTAAATGGCCATACCCTCTGCATTACTCCCTGGCCCACATTCTCTGCTGGCAGCAAGGTTCACTGAGCAATCTGATCACTGCTGTACTCTCTTCCACATCACCCCGTTCGATGGGCAGACATTGCAGAGTAAGAGTTAATATGACAATTTGCCTCATTCGCTTTTGCCCAAATTTCTGACAAATGTGTGGTTTCATCAGGAGGTCAGATTGCAAAGTGCATCACCATCCCCCGAAAACAAACACCAGAATCTCAGTGGTAATTTGATTACATGGATGATCTCTTACCATCTTAGAAGGAAGGGTTGATGATGTTTCTTGAGGATTCTCCATTCTTTTCTTCCATGTTCATTGCCCAGTTTTGGCTGTAACTTGTACCTATCGGATTTCCTCCCCACCTCAGACCACAATGGATGATTTCATTCATAGCAGGTAAGTATCAGTAAATCGATACCTACCTCCAAGTTGTCTGGAGTGGTGATATGAAAAAGACCTGAGCAAGGGAGAGAAGGGCAGGATCCTGTACTGTCTGTGCTTTAATCCTGCCCTAAATATGTGCTGAATGTCTTTGAAAAGCCAGCCACTTCACTGAGTCCGTTGAAGGCCTAAACCCATGATCACTGGGGCAGGAGCTATCTATATATATTTGTACAGTACTTAGTGGAAGAAATATCCTTATCAAGATGTATTTTTATTAATAGGAATAATTTAAGGTAGATTTGAGTGGTGCCCAAGCAGAAAATTTTCTATAGTACCACAGAGTTGTACAATACCTAGCAACATCCCATATAAATTGCTTCAAAAGACTGAGCACTTATATTTAAAAAGTGTTATCAAAAGATAGTAACAATTTTTCACAAAAATCACTGAAATAAAAGAAATGTACTGATACTTCTTCTTAGTGTATGCACAACATGCGTCAGGTGGCACGTGACCAGGATTCATCATTGAATCTGGTTAGTTGATTGGATCATCATCTACCTGGCCCCGGACCGGTACTGAGAGAGAGCACAACATGAATGCGATGTGTGTGGGCTGCTCATTGGCTTTTAACTGTGTTGCCATGATAGCAAGAGATTAGACGCAATGACCTGTGCGCTCCCTTCCAGTCCTAGCTTCCTAAAAGAAAATTAAATTGACTATTGTAAATTAATTGTTGACACTGCACTGAATGTTTTAAAATAATAATAAAAAGGAAGACTTAAAACCAAATATGAAGATGTTGATTGTGGGATTATTAAGACTACTTATGAAATTTGTGACCTCTTATCAGGTACATACCATTTTCATAATCATGTTTTAAGTTAATTATAACTCCTGAAAACCTGAAAGTAAAATCTTTTTTCCATCCTCCTGATATTTTATTTTCATCCTGTGCACAGAATGCTTACTCTCTATTTATGTTTTCCTTCCTTGAATGTGAGGCTGTTGGTGTTGAAATTCCCCCTTAAGAAACAAATGTCATTTTGTGTGTTTGTTTTGAAAAGGATGGGGGGAAGGGGAAGAAGCCTTCAAAGAATTATAGAAACTTAGCTAAGAGATAAATGTTAAGTAAACATTTTTGAATTATATCCTTTTCAGTTTCTATGTGTTCATTAGAAATAGAGAAAAGTTACATTTTACTCTTTATAAAATATATCACAAGTCATATCTTCAAAGCCACTTTGAAAAAGGCCACTGCAAAACATTTCCCATGCAAACATGCCATAACTCTCAAGATATTGTAGACAGAAATAGCACATGTGCATACACAGTGGATAGATATTTTACTACTCTGCTTGAGCTGAAGTGATCAAGCAAAGCCAGTGCTGAAACATGCTTAAATGAGCATGTGGTGAGTAGTCCTACTGAATTAATTGAGATGAATTGTGTACTACATGTTAAGCATTTGCTTAAATGGATCAGGGCCATAGCATCTTGCAGGTGTGAGCCCATTAAAACATGTGTTGTTTGTCCTCATAAATTTGTGATTATGCACAAATTTAGAGGCCAGATTGGGGCCTCTTTTAAATTTGGCCCTTTATAACTTAGAAAGGTGAACCTTTGAAAACTTCTATTGGCATGAACAAAACTGTGAATGAATCTAAAGACAATTCTGAGGACAAGAATTTCCCTGATAGAGTGTGCAAACATTTCAGGAGCAACACACAAATTTAAAGTTTGCTCTATGCAAATACTCTTACATAACAGTTGAAAATGTGCTTGGCACAGATGTTTGTGAAAGAAAAACTCAGCATTTGGAGAAAGAAAATCAAAAGGGCATGAACATTGCAAAAATCAACTGTCTTTAACATTTGAATAAAGCTTTTCTGAAAAATGTTGTTCATTATGAGCCCAGCCTCCATCATAGCTGTGATTGAAATGTATTATTACAGCTGCATTGCTTTTTAAGTTATTTCTTTAAGTCCCTTGAGTCAGTGGATTTAGGCTGCATAAAGAATATCTGAAACAGTGCATAATTCCTTAATAACTGCTGGATTTCCTGTTGCTGAACAGTGATGCGTTTTGTAAACAGTGATACATAATCATCAGAAGAAATGAAAACATTGAAAGATTTGCCAGAAATGGAGGGCTAGATCCTTGGTGGATGTAAACCAGCATAACGCCCCTGAAGCCAAGGAAGCTATCCTGATTTACACCAATCAACGATCTACCCTGAAATTATATATATATTTTTAAATATTTGTTTAGATTGAATTATTAATACTCTCTTCCTGAAAGCATCTTGTATAAAAGAATGGGATTTAAAGGGAAAAAGGAAATTCACTAGGAGATTCCAGTAGAAGGGATAATCTACTTATTATTGAATTAAATGTCAGTAAAGTTAAAGTTCATGTATCTTTTATTTTTGTGGACAGTGTTTGAGTCTTGAACAATCTCACCTCATGAACATAAATCAACAGAAGAGAATAGCTCTGATGTATCTGGTCCTATTTTTCAGAGGACGATTTAGGGAATTATCTATTAATAGTGTGGTGAACTTGTCTACTGAATTTTGGGAACAACAAAATTCCACACTATTTTCAGACACCATCTTGAGAATGGTGTTTCACCTAACACCAACATAAAAGCTTGCAGAGGTTGATTTTCAAAAGTTCTAGTGGTAGTCACCTTCTGAGCACTTACTGAAAGTCAATGAAGTTTAGACACCTAACTGACATTTGTACCTTTGAAAATCTGCTCCTTAAATCCTCTTGAGAATCACTGCGAACCGTAATGTATACTTCCAGACAGCATGGTTCACAAAATCATACTGTAATATTTTAAAGCACATATTTCTACAGTCATGTAGAAATTTTTCATTACATCAGTTGCAATGATAAAGTAGTTGCTACAGTCAGAGTAATAATAAAGGAGTGCTGTAATTTGTAAAAGGAAATATAGGACCACCAGGAAAGCCGGTGACTCACTCTCTCAAATAGAGAGAAAGGTGTTTTCTTATGACTCTTATCACAACAAAGGATGTTCTGGGGGAAATTGTAAAACAG
This sequence comes from Sternotherus odoratus, assembly GCA_032164245.1. NCBI lineage: Eukaryota > Metazoa > Chordata > Testudines > Kinosternidae > Sternotherus > Sternotherus odoratus. The sequence continues at coordinate 50,937,570 of JAVMKO010000008.1, read as the reverse complement.
CATGGATTAAGGTTATATTTAGTGGAGTGAGATTTGCACTAAGGCTCACTTTCAACAGACAAATCTCTGCTTTTTCTATAGAGGTTCTTATCCCACCCTCATGTCTGTAGTATCTGATCATCTTCCAGTAGTGCATTATACAATCTGACTAACATCGCCTGTTGTTCTCCCATCCTCTCCATTAAGCAAGCCCTTTAAGTGTGATTACTGTGTGTTAGATGTTTGTTGATGGATCACTCTAGTCAAATTTCAGCAAGGTTAAATTTGGCCCATTATGTTTAGTTGTAACCACTCTTCTATTTAGTAGAACAAATCCAGTACAATTTTGTTTTTCTTTCACTTAAAGACAACCCTCACCCCCAAAAAGCCATTGCTATTTGCTGTTTCCTTGGGTGTCATTTACTCTTAAAATTATTTCTGTAAAAATGAGCACCATGGGATTCTGGTTTTTGTTTTGTTTTTTTGCCTCAATAGCTCCAAATCAAATTAGCTGAGTTTATATTTTCTTTTGTTTCCCCCTAGCTGCCAACCCTTTAGAGTCTACCTGCGATGTGGATGCCAGTTTGGGTTTGTTCTTTCTCCCATATCATCACTGGTAATAAGAGATCCTAAATTCCAAATTATGCCCTCAATAGCTCGCCTGCAGTCTCATTCTCTTTAATTTATAGTAGTCATGCTTAACATATTTCCAGAATACCTTTAGATAACAACTAATTTAGAATTATCTTGATATTTTCAGTGCTTCCCTTAGTAGTGGGAAAGATTATTTAGGATGATGTCTGAAGGTAATTTTAAGATAATAGAATAGCAGGATTTGAAGGGACCTCAGGAGATCATCTATGCCAGCCCCCTACTCAAAACAAGACAACTCCCCAATTAAATCATCCAACAGATTTTTGCCCTGTTTCCCTACATAGCAGGATTAAACTCATAGCCCTTGGTTTAGCAGACCAATGCTCAAACCCCTGAGCTATCCATTTCCCTAGTTGTACAAAATGTGTCATTGTACAATATGTCCTCATTTACATTTGTTCCATCTATTAAAAAGTAACAGGATTGTAGAAGCATTACCGAGGGCATAACTTAGAAAGAGTGGGGTTACATAGACATCACTATGGGTACATTTTTATGTACAGTCTATTGTGCTGATGCAAAGGAAGGAGAGCACCCAGCTTAATTTTCAGATCACAGGCTGAGTTTTCAGGGCTAGTAGATAGACCTAAATATATCTCCTTGTACACTGAGCAAATTTGAACTGGTAATAGTAAGACAATGCATTTGGAATCCCACAACACTCTTTGCAAAGAAACGCTTTTCTCAACAGAAGTGCTTTTGTACAGTAGTTTGATGATTAACTACTGGTTTTTCAAGTACTCCATTTTAAGTGGGCGAGAAGATGCTGCATAAAGTTAATAAATCATACTTAAAATTAAAACTGGAGGGTGAAGGACTCCTTTATTCTATAAAGAAGACAGATTTAACCTTGTGCCATGATAGGTTATATTATAATTGATTCAAAAAGGAGAAATAATATGTCTATGAAATATCCAAGCAATCTTACAGTATAGTGGAGGTGTGATTATTTTCACCTTTCACTCAGTGACCACCGCCTCTCCTCTGACCAAAACAGACCAATTGCTATATCAGAATTGGAAGACAATTGCTATGCCAAGTGAGTCTCATTCTAAATCTTAATTGAAAGACTCATTGTGAACAGTCTGAGCTGAGTCACTGGCAGTAGAAGTTCCTTGTTAAAGATTGTGAATAAAAACATTAGTCAATATGGTTCAATCATTTGCTCCAGAGCTGTATATCAGTGGTTCTTTTAAGATGGGTCTTAGAGCTTCAGGCTCAAAGAAAAAAAAAAAAGCTTGAAGTCTCCTGTGTTCTTAACATAATTATTGTTTACTCTATTATCTTGCAAGGGTGTTAATTTGCCTCCCAGTAATTAACTTCCCCATGTGGTTGTCAGGCAATTTAATCAATAGTAAGAACAGATATACCCAGATGTCATTGCTTCTGTGACCAATATTTTCCCCTCACCCCTGTGGAGGTGTCAGTGTTTTAATAAAGTGAACAGGTGCAGCATACCGAATTTCTTCAGAGCCAATGTCTAAATTGTTCATCTCATATTCCAAAAGTGAAAGGACAGCCAATCAGACTCCGACAACATAATTGCCTCATTTTCAACCCTAAAAGCATTATGTGCCTCCTGCTAGTTTAGCACCTGGCAAATCTACTTAAAGTTATGCAAGATGTTGTTTGTTCAGATAAAGCTTAAAATATGATGACATTGTAATGAAGGAGAAGGTTTCATTTAGTATGACTCTACATTAATCCTGTACATGGTGGACATAAGTAGTTTCTTTGAAACTGGTAACAAGTGTCACTATTGGGATGATTCTAATGCATTCTGGTCACCTTGAGCTCAATATTACAGGAGATGTCATTCTTGTCTTCTCTTTCCTCTTCATGGAGATTGTCTCTTGTGATTTGTCATTTCTTAATCTCTTGTAATGTATATAAAATAGAAGTCTCATTTTTGTTTGTCTCTCCCCCTCCCCCCCTCCCCAGTAATCTCTCCTTCCTTTTCTAGAACTATAGTTCTGGGACAAGTCTTTCTTTGTTTGCCTTGTCTAATTTAGGCCCAAATCCCAAAAGAAAGATTGCAGGAGTCAGCCCACATAGTGCTTCCTGTAGAATCAGGGCCTTCAAATTTATTTTTTGGAGGCCCTTAGTTATTGAAAGCCATGAATCTTGGGAGATGTATTCAAAGTTATGTCTCTGGAAATAGATCACCCCAGGAACCATTCCATGAGGGGAGACAACACTTAGTTTAAGATGGAGCATGGAAACCTGGTCATGAGTGACCATTCCAGGGTAGATTCTCAGTTTGACAGACAGCAGGATAGAGAATTGAGTCACTCTGGATAAATGTGAGGCTCCAGAAGCCACAGCCATCTGGCAAATCTACTTAAAATTTGGGGCAGAATGTGGAATCACAGATTCTTTGAATCGCCTGCATCTGCCAGGAATTAACTAGCAGAGGTTTTGATGTGGCCACATACAGACATGCCCTTCCTTCCTGGATAGAAGAGACAACTTTATAAAAGTGACCTTTCTTTGATGCACTGAGCAGAAGACTGAAAGTCTTCTGGTCAGATCAGAGGGGAGGTTTATTTTTGGAGTCCCATGGTGGTGGAAGATGAGATGTAGCAGTCTGATGAAGGGGCTGTTTGATTTGACAAGAGCATCTACAATGTGTCTTCTAATTTCCCATTAACAAACTGGCAACTACAATTATATTGTCTTCTGGCCAAACATTACATGTTCACGGTGTCAGAGAGAAGATACTGGTTTTGTATTGATATAGAAAACATGGCTGCTGAAATGGCCATTTGAAGCAATAGAACTTTTTGTGGTGCTACATAACTAATGCATACACAATCCTCTTAATGTCCAGAGGATTGCCTGTATTTGTCATTCAGAGAGATCCCAGATTTTTGGGTGTGATGCCCCTCCACATTGGATATCTATTCAAGGATGGAGTCTACCATGCCACTACTCCATGGCAGAATTGAATTTGGAAATCCAGTCCTACTTGGAGATTCCTGCTGGATTGCTATGATCTCTGACATATCTCAAAGTCTGTCTTCATTGGGATCTTAATGGTTGCTGAGGAAATTGATGAGGACCAACTGAATCGTGTTAACTCATTTTAAATTCAGTGAAGGAACTATATTGCATAGTGCCAGAGCAGAACATCCTCTCCACAGTGATGTTCATTGCTGAACTAATCAGTCAGATAAAGAAATTTGTGAACTTCTTGCCTGTGCAAGTAGAACATGAGTACAACCATGAATTCTATGAGCATCACCGGGGCTGATACCAGCCAAGAGGTGAGACACAGAGGAAGTGCCAATATTAGCATGTGGTATAGACAGATTTTACTGACAATGTTTAAATTATAATACTGTCAATCAAGTGAAAATAAAGAATATACATAAGTGTACATTCCATCCCTTACATACATTTTTATTAATATCTTCTCTACTTGTTGAAAGTATTTTTGTTAGAAAAAGGTGTCAGTGTTTTGAAAAGTGATGAAATAGGTCACTGAAACTGCTGTCAAGATGCTTCAATAGTTGTACTTTAATGAAGTATTGAAAAATACATTTTTCTACAGAGCTACATTTACTGTGTATTGTTGTTTACAAACAGCTGTCCTCCAATTTCTTCTTCATTTAAAGAAAAAAATCTAACTAATCTACACCCAAAGTTTATTTACATTATTGTAGCACCTGGGAGTCCTTGACCAGGGCCCCATTGTGCAAGGCACTGTAGGGAGAAGAAAAGCCCAGAAAGCTTACAATTTAAGTACAAGACAAACAACAGGTGTATATAGAAAGACAGATGAGGGCGCATAAAGAATCAAAGAGACAATCAGCATGATAGACAGTGGTCTCAGCACACCAGAGGCCTAGACGCTATCAATTTTTTTTTCAGACAACACAGCAGGGGAGAGTTCTAAGGAAGATTTATAAGAGGATAATGACTTATTCTTGCAGATAGGTGGATTTACCTGTAAACAAGTATAAGAGGCTGCATAAGAGAAAGCACAAAGGTAATTGTTCTGTGGGGGGGGGGGGGGACGACACAGGACCTTTCAATACAATTGAGGAATTGTTAAAGGTAGGAATGATTGCCCTCAAGTTTATGTCATTTAAAGAGGGAACCCCTAAATGAAACTTACACCCCGAATAAATATTTGTTTAATAAAAAAATCTGAAACTGATCAATGAACACACCTTTTCAGTTTGGGAGAGATTGTTCCGACTCATTTTGTGGTTGTTGTTTTGCTTTTTGAAGATTGGTTTTAAGAAATAAAAATTCTGCTTAGTTTAGACTTCTTAGGCCAAGCCTGGACAGAAGCAAGTCTTTATGATAGTTACATTAGAACTTACCAAAAAGTGTGTTGAACTGTAAAATTAAATTACTCCAGAGCGGATATCAGCGGTACTTGGAATAATATTAAAACACAAAATATAAGTTAATGAAGGGCCAGAACCCCAGCTGCACTCATTTATACCTGAGAATCTAGCCAAATCTTTTTTTTCTGGTTTGTTTTGTTGTGAACCTTTCTCCCTCCACCCCCAGTCTGCTCCCCCTCCCAGTAAACCATGAATCACTACCACCATATTCAACTATCATATTGTACCTTCCCGTTGTTTTATACATTCATTCTCTCTCTCTCTCTCTCTCTCTCTCTCTGTCTTTTTCTCATGTGCACACGGACATACACATACTTCTTCCTGGCAGCTTCTGATTTTTGCACATACTCCCTGTGGCCCCCTTAAAGTTGCGGGACCAATCTCTTAAAATGGTATCTCATGGCATTTCCAGCTTTACTGGAAGCAGACTATACAGGAAATCACACGAGAGAGACAGATTCTGGGCAGTTACCAGTAGCAATCCCTTGTGCCCGATTCCCCGCTACACTGGCAAAGAGTTTCTTCTCACAGTAGAATTGAGGAACAATCTGGGAAGGTTCCAGTAAGCACCCAGACTCATCCGTCGCTAAGTCAAAAGGGTGCAATTTATGGTTAGGCATTTTCATTCAAAATACCAGGGATAAGTGGAAAGGTTTTTCAATGTGATTTAAAATCATTACCTGAACATTGTGCTTCAAAAACTAAAGAATTAATAGGTTTGTTATATATTTTTCTTCCCCAAGAAGCAGACAGAGAGAGGAAACTCACAAGAGAAGAGTCTCCCTCCCCATCCCGGCACATGGATCAGGGTGTTTCTGTGACAGGTTCTCCTGTTCTGTATAAGAGGACATGGTCTGGAGGATTTTAGTTCAACTACAACTTTTTGGGGGTGGTATTAAAAGTGTTTAGTGTTTGCTAGCTCTGTGTGCAGAATGCTAATCAGTGCATTCAAAAGCACACCACACTTTGATGTGAACACTTAAAATCCAGCTAGATATCTCTGGATTTTGGTTGGAATGTGATATTCAGGTTGTTTAGGGCAATATTGGTTCCTATTGTTACTATTTTATTCCCATTCTTGGCTAGTGTACAATATGTGTGCTGTCTAGGTGTTTATATACTGCTAACTATGAATGGCTTGTTAACATCCCAAACAATCAGGTATAAGTCATTTTTATAGCTGGTCAAGTAAACTATTTTGATTAACCTTTCTAACTTTATTTTCTGTTTATGGACCATTTGAATGTAATATAACATTTCAGTGGGGATGCATGACCATCTATTGAAAGGACATCACTCTGGAATTATACATTAGCTGATGATCTAGTATCATGTTCCATGCATATCTAGGCACTTGTATGGCCACCTAAAGCTGTAGTATGGTATATTGTGTTTATTCAGAGGTGTTTACATTATTACACTCAAATGGTTCATGATGTGCGACTGTCCTCATATCTGAAACAGATGATTTTGGGGGTTGGACACTGTTTCCTACAGAAGTGTTCATAGCAATGTGAAAACTTAAAAGAAATTAAGACAATGTTGTTTTCTTTATTTTTCAGCAGTAAGAAACTAAGCTTACATAGAAATACAAATACTGACTAGTAATGGAAGGCAAATTATAGGTCTGTGATTAAAGCACAGTACTGGTAGACAGGAGAACTACTGGGCCAGATCCTTATCTGGTGGACGCAACATAGCTCCATGGAAGTGATGCTGATTTACACTAGTTGAGGATGAGGGCCTCTGTGCTTTAGCTCTGCCAAAGGGGATATTTTAAAGCAATGCATAGTTAAACTATCAATTACTTTCCATAATTTATTTTTTTGTGTTCTCTTAAGTTACGAAAATGATGTGTTTGCATAAGAAAATCTAATGCTGAAAACTTACTATTCTTAAATCCACATCATGCCAAAATTGATGCCCATTGCCACACCCTTGATTGTGATCCTATAACCACAGCTGGTCTGGATTTCTCTCTCTCCTCCCCATCACCCTATGCCACCCCAAAACAAAGTTTGGTAAACTAACCAACAAGCAAAAAAATGCAAGAGTTTTCTATGAAAGTGTTCAGGTTTTATATCAAGAAATTGAATTTTATTTAGCTAAAAACCTGTATAAGCAAGACCAGATATTTTCCTCAAAACCAAGCCATTTCTGTCAAAAAATAGGATGGACATTTTTTACACGAGATGTGGTTGTAACTACTCCCTGAAGACAGACCACGTTACTCATGCAGACCCATTGCAGTCAATGGGGCTCTGATCTGGAGCTGAGGACTACACTCATTTGGCAGGATTAAGGAGTTATGGTGGGATAATTATGACTTTTGTGTAGGACCAATATGACAAAACATGTCAGGAATGGGAAGATGAGGGAAATAGATACCAATATGTGGAATCATGGGGGTGGGGGAAAGCACAAAATTATATAAGAGTACAGCATCTAAGATATTTTCTACCATTAAGGTCCCTTTTTAAAAGGAATAAGAGATGGTCTAAATTCTACAAATAAACATCTGGATCACACAACTCATGAATACTCCCATTTACTTGTTACTATCTATGGTATTTGTATGGCCTGCATTGTTATAATGCCTGAGTACCTCTCAGTCTTCACTGTATTTATCCTTACAACATCCTTGTGAGGTACAAAAATCCTGTTGTCCCCATTTTACAGAAGGGGAACTGAAGTTAAAAGAGACCAAGGGCCAGGTTCTTAAAAGGGTGTTTAAGGATGCAGATAAGCACCTAGTAGGATTTTCAAAAAGTGCTTTTCAACTAGGCAACTATTGCTCCTTTGACCACCTAAATACCTTCTAAGGTCTGGCCCCAAGTGACTTGCCCCAGGTGACAAAGAAAGTCTGTGGCGGAGCATGGATTTGAACCCAAATATTCCATACATAAGGCTAGTGCCTTAATTACTGCACCATCCCTCTCTATTCCTTGTCTAAGTAAAATGGTGTGCACTGACATGTTTGCAAAATCGGGTCCTTTATTTGGATACAAGAGATCCTGTTTCTTATTTACAGTAAGGCACCTTTTTGTTACCAAAATGAGAATAGAGTGGAGAATGTGTAATTTACTCCTAATTCTAAATTACTATTTATGTAATTTTCTGTTAGTGTATCGTCATCTAGTTGTCATTGGTAATGCAATTATGTTTTATTGTAAAATGATAGATTTTGCAGCAAAATATAACTTAAATTGTATCCAAAAAACCATAGATACATAATTACAAAACATTGACTCTTGCAATTTTTCAGATGAATTCAAGTTCTTTATGAAAAGGCTGCCCATGAACTATTTCCTCAACACGTCTACCATAATGCATTTGTGGACAATGGATTCTAATTTTCAGCGTCGCTATGAGCAACTGGAAAACAGCATGAAACAACTTTTCCTTAAGGGACAGAAAATTGTTCACAAGCTCTTTAGCCTAAGTAAGAGGTGCCATAAACAGCCACTCATCAGCTTGCCAAGACAGAGGTAAGAAATGCTGTGAAAACCTGACACACTCAGGACATTATTTTGATACTGACACCTCCTTAAAAATACAGGTATGCTAATAAGTATAGTATGCAGCCTTTATAATCATGACAGTAAGACAATGGTATTGAGTCTTCTAGTCTTTAATACTGTTCTGGTCAGACCTTCCCAAAGATGATGTCACAATGAGAAAAGTAAAATGCAAACAACTGATTATCTGTGTGTATTACTGGAATCAAGAAATCAAAGTAACATGGACCCTCCTCCCCCCCCCACCCCCCGCTGCAAACTCTCTCTCTCTCTCTCTCTCAGTTCAAATTCACCCCTCATTTAATCCATTAACTTCAGCAGACTTATATCTACTCCTAGGCCTCCTATGTAATGCCTGAGGAAGTCAATGGAAGGACTTAATTGACTTCAACAGGTACTTGATGAGGCCCTTATACCCGGTTTTATCCAGGAGCAACCTATAATCTAGTAGAGAACAAAAAAAGTAATGTGATGAAGTTATACCAGTAAAAGATTTGGTCTACTCTACTAAAGGGCAGTAGTGGACCTAAAAAGAGCAGACTGTAGTATTATTAAAAATATAGATTAAAGATTAGAGTTTTATTTCTCTTGTAGAAAGCCAGGGGGGGATGTCCTACAAATTTAGTATAATTAATGAGCTCTTTCTGTCAGAAAGTATTTCTATAGGGATTTCAATATGTAACATATAAGAAATCCTTATGCCACAGTTGAAAAAAGATAACTAAAAATATTTATTGCAACACTTCCTTGTGGAAAAAAAACCCTAAACAAAACAAAATCATTGTAAAATGATATATTTTGCAGCAAAATATAACTTAAATTGTATCCAAAATTACCAGCCTCTTTCCTTCCCCTCCTATGGTTGGTTTTCTAACATTTTGCTAAGTTTTTAAAACTTTGCCTCAGTTGAAAAAAAAAAGTTAATTAAAATTGACAGTTCTTTTCTTGCTTCCCTATCCCCCCCCCCGTCCACCAGCTCTTGATTAAATCAAAGAATAAAGCCATTTAAAGTAATTCCATCTCATGATGTTATAGTCTTCAAATCCAAACAGCTTTACATATTTTCCCAACATTGTTAATGGAAATAATTAATTGACTTCTGAGCTACAGAAACCACCTTCTCACAATTTATAATGTACAATCAACATAACATAGATATAACAGATTAGAATGAGACAAAAACTAACAATCCTCATAATTTTGTACCCTGCCACAGTTTTAGTATACATTGGGGTGGGGAAAATCCCATTTTCATTTTATTCCTCTCAGTGTCAATTTCTTTCCAATTCTAGACATTCTTAGATTTTAAGGTCGATTAAAAATGTATTATTTCATTTTCTGATTTAATGATGCAGTAGTTAGAATAACACAATGATCAACCATGCAAGTCAATGGTAAGTTTTTAATGGGCTGTTTAGATGTGACTTACTCTGACATTTAAAATTCCTCTAAATCAGTAAGGAAGTATGCTATGTGTCAGTGAAGGGGATTATTCCAGGTTTTCTAATTTCAGCGGCAGAAGAACTTTTTGGAATAAATAGTGAGAATCAAATAGTAACACAGGAATTGCCAGATTGGATCAGACCTGATGTCCATCTGGTACATGATTCTGTGTCCATTCGTGACCAGCCCCAAATGCTTCAGAGGAAGGTATAAGAACGATGTGGTACGCAAGTGTGGAATAATTTACTCTCCTACCATCCCCCCACAATGCTCCATCTTGGGTTCCACTTCTTGAGATAAAGTGGAGAATAAAGTCTATTTTCTGCATAGCAGTTTTGTCACCTTCTTTTAGTAAACTATTTCAGGGGAACAAACAACTTACTTAGTCATATAGAATTAGAAAAGTTAAGATGAACAAAAATGAGTCTTTTTGAGTCTTCCACTGCTTGCATCCGACGAAGTGGGTATTAGCCCATGAAAGTTTATGCTTCAAAACTTTATAGTTAGTCTTTAAGGTGCCATAGGACTTTGTTACCTCTGCTATTCCAGACTAACACGGCTACCTCTCTGATTCTTAAAAATATGAGTGTGTCTTCAGGATCCTGCCTTGCACATCTAAAACTTCATTTCAGTGAGACATTTGGGTATACAAGGATGATTGGCTAGAGTCCAATATGTTTAACACACCCACAAAAATGCTTTTGTGGAGCTGACACTAAACAAACTGTACTGAAATTATTTATATACTGATAAAAAATGAATTGCTAGTGGCATTCTGTGTTGTTGTTTTATTAATCATCACTTTTCTTGGCTACTACTAATTATATAGGTAAGTGAAGATTATTCTAGGAGTGTTGTGGGGAAGGGTTTGTAGGGCTGTGAGGTCTTTCCCTCTCAGTCATATCATAAGCATCCTTGACAAGAGGATTTTCATCTGCTGAGATACACAGTAAGACTTTATGTTGAGTATGAAAACAATTTAGATTTACTTGTGATTTATTAGTTGGAATTTAATAAAAGGTTATCACAATTCTGTGTAATAGGCACAAGCCTTTGCAACATGGAAATTATCCAAATTACTCCAAGCATAAAAAGAAAACAATTACAATTTGAAAGAAAATTTCTTAATTATCTGTGAAATAATGTCACAGAGTGTTCTTCAGGCTTCAGGGCCTGCTAAGGGACAAATGGGTCAAGGATGGTCACTAAAATGTTCTCAGTGAGCTGCTTTGATACATTAACAGTTACATCTGCCTTAAGAGTTGTGTGAAATCATATACTCATTCACTGTGTATTCTTTGTTTGACCAGCTCTATTGCCTGCATTAGTTGGAATTCCACTAGGTGGCCAGCTCTTGCTACAGATGATATCATAGAAAGATACAGCAATGCTGCTGATGGCAAAATGTTCTCTCAAAAGACTGGCTGTTGTGGGAAGAGGATGAGGATAATCACCTGTAAGGAAGGATTGTGAATTGAGAAAGATATTAAAGTGGCAGATGTATGGAAGTTTATATTTATCCGGCTGCAAGGGGTGAGACTGACATAGTTATTTCAAATTATTAGGTGTAGCAGCATCTTTCACAAATAAGGTGAAATGTATAGATTGTCACCAACTGGAACACAAGTTCAATACTATTACATTTTGGGAACCTGGTCCAAACTGTACTGTTCTGGATGATCAGTACGGGCTGTAGCTAATCTTGAAAGATAGGATTGGTGCTAATTTCACATTGTAGTAATGTGGACTGTATTTAATATTTTTATTTTACAAAGGAACATGGCCTATGATCAGCAGGGTCAACTTTTAAATACTCATGTTGGTCACTGTAGTTCACATCTCACTGACGTGAAAGGCCATATTTTTGTCACTGCTTTTGTCTGGCTGGATTGTCATAGCAACAGCACCTCCTTTTATATGTAGTAGCTGTATTCTGGGCACCTACAAATCATAGGAACATGAGACCCGCCCATCCAGTTGTTACTTGGAATCAGTGTTCTTCCTGTGCAAGTAACAGTTGGCAAGGTCAGGCACCAAGTCCCCCAAAATTAATGGCTCAAACCTGCTCTCACGCACATTGATGGAAGTATTCCTATTAAGTTCAAAGTCCGAAAACAAAGATCCATGTCAAAGAGCATGGTCTGACCATAGGATGAGCTAAAGGAAAAGGTTATTTTCTATAAACACGACTGTTTCCAAAGATCAGGGATTTGGTGGTTAACCCATGTTTAACTTTGGGCGCCAATGTCACATACATCTTGGAAAAGCAAGCTAAAGTGCTTACTATACAGACTTCTCCATGCCACTTATAGTGATTCCAAGGATAGCATATCATAGAATCACAGAATATCAGGATTGGAAGGGACCTCAGGAGGTCCTCTAGTACAACCCCCTGCTCAAAGCAGGACCAATCCCCAACCAAATCATTCATTTGAGTGGATGCATGTGGTACTAGCTGCACTAGCCTAATTTGTATGCAGTTTAAATAACTTCCTAATGAAAAGCCATCACTTTGTGCCAAATCTAAATAGCATAATTTGTCATTTAATAAGTAGATAAAATATTAAAAAGAGAAACAATGTAAATACAGCAGTAAAACAATTAGAACATAAACTTTGGCCCTTTATCTCAGATGGAGCTTTTAATTTGTCATGTCATTAATTGCAGCTGGAAAGCCAGATGTGAGAAACAAGCAAACCAGCTTACTGTTCTTTTTGAAAGACATTGAAAATAAATCAGGATGTTGATCTATTGTATACTCTTAGCCATATATTTGAAGACCCTTCCCAAGACATGGTCATCTACATGCAGGATTCCCTTAACCTGTGGGGGAAAAGCCCAATTATGTCCATAAGACGCAGTTCAGTGTTGGGGCCAGTGAACACATGCCTCGAAGCATGATGAGTGCCAGGAAGAATTCTGTCTTTGGGATACAAAATTATTCCTGGTGTTCTCTAGCATGTAGCAGGATTTATGCCCTCTGCAGTTTAATCCTCCCAAGATTAATCCTTCCCAGTCCTCTACAGACTGTTATGTAAGGAGGAAGAACCATGCAGCTGCCTCCTCACCATCTCACTGTGCTCTATTTTGCATGTTTATACCCCAGTATTCTCACTGAAGGAGCAGAGTTTGAGTGTCTGGAAACCAGTCAAGTACATAAGAACAGCCATACTGGGTCAGACCTAAGGTCCATCTATCCCAGTATCTTGCCTGTGAAAGTTGCCAATACCAGGTGCCCCAGAGGGAATGAACATAACAGATAACCATTAAATGATCCATTCCCTGTACAGAAGCTGATTTAAATGATAGGTTACATACCACGGTTAATATTTCTGCAATTTCACATTTCACATTTGAGTTCCTTCAGAACTCTTGCGTGAATACCATCTAGTCTGGTGACTTATTACTGTTTAGTTTATTAATTTGTTCCAAAACCTCCTCAACTGACACCTCAATCTGGGACAGTTCCTCAGATTTGTCACCCAAAAATAATGGCTCAGGATTGGGAATCTCCCTCACATCCTCAGTCGTTAAGACTGGTGCAAAGAATTCATTTAGTGTTTCCTCAGTGGACTTATTGTCGTTGAGTGTTCCTTTAAATCTCAATCATCCAGTGTCCCAGTAGTTGTTTAGACGACTTCCCGCTTCTGATGTACTTACAAAAAAATTGCTATGACTTTTTGAGTCTTTGGTTAGCTGTTCTTCAAATTCTTTTGGGGCCTTCCTAGTTATATTTTTTACACTTCATTTGCAAGAGTTTATACTCCTATTTTTTCTCACTAAGATTTAACTGCCACTTTTTAAAGGGTGCCGTTTTGCCCCTCACTGTTCATTTTACTTTGAGGTTTAGCCACAGTGGCACTTTTTGGCTTTTCTGTGTTTTTTAATTTGGGGCATATGTTTAAATTGAGCCTCTATTATGGTGTCTTTAAAATGTTTCCATGCAGTGTGAAGGGATGCCAGTTTTGGCATTGTACCTTTTAATATCTGTTTAACTAACTTCCTTATTTTTTGTGTAGCTCCCCTTTCTGAAATTAAATGCTACAGTGTTGGGCTGCTGTGGTGTTTTCCCTGCCACAGGGAAGTTAAAATTAATTATATCATCATCACTATTACCAAGCGGTCCAACTATATTAACCTCTTAGACCAGATCCTGTGCTTCACTTAGGACTACCTCAAAAATTGCCTCTCCTCTCGTGGGTTCCAGGACTAGCTGTCATTTAAGGAGTCAAGAAATTTTATCTCTGCATCTCATCCAGTCAATAAGGGGATATTTGAAATTTCCCATTGAGTTTTTTATTTTTATAGCCTCTCTAATCTTCCTGAACATTTCACTTCTCAGTCACTATCACCATCCTTGTCAGATGGTGAGTATTATATCCCTACCACCATATTCTTATTATTAGATCATGGAATTACTATCCATAAAGATTCTATGGTACAGTTTGGTACACTTAAGATTTTTACTTCCTTTGATTTTATGCTTTCTTCACATTATTGCCAATCCTCCACCAGGATGACCTGTTCTGTCTTTCCAATGCATTTTATACCCTAGTATTACTGTCCCATTGATTATCCTCATTTCACCAAGTTTCTGTGATGCTTATCATATCAATATACCCATTTAAAATGAGGCATTATAGTCCAGACATCAGATCCTACCTGTATTTTATCATTTTCCATCTTCTCCTCCTTACTAGGACATAGAGAATCTCTGTTAGTAGGTCCTCCCCTAAGGGATGTTTCGGTTTGAACCACGTTCTTCTCCACATCTGTTGGCTTTCCCCCAGCCCTTAGTTTAAAAACTGCTCCATGACTTTTTTAAATTTTAAATACCAGAAATCTGGTTGCATCTCCCACTTCCCCAATAGTTTCCCCATATCCTAATAAATCGAAACCCTTCCTCCCTACACCATAATCTCATCGACGCATTGAGACCCTGCAGTTCTGCCTGTGGGAGTGTCCCTGAGCATGGAACTGGAAGCATATTAGAGAATGCTACTATGAAGGTCCTGGACTTCAATCTCTTATCTAACTACCTAAATGTGTGCTTATCTGCTTCAAAGGCACTTAAGAGTGTGCTGTTTAAAAATGTATTGAAATTTTAGTCTGTCACTTTAAATGCTCAGGAGTTTTCTGATCCTGCTTGCAGGCTAGAGAGCTAGGAAGGGAAGCATGCAAGCTAGCAGTAGCCGGCTTATAGTAAGGTAGGGTGACTTCTGCCTCTCCGTGTTAAGAAGCAGCTTGCTCTCTCTCTGGTTTTTGGTTCTTCCAGGTCATTGTTCTGAATTTTTCAGACATAAAATAGTGTTACATTGAAATCTTACACAACTTCCTTATATGCAAAAAATTGAGATTTGATTACTCTTACTCTAGGATGCATTGCTACAAATATATTTGATTAGTGCACTGATCACAGAATGATCAAGGAATAAAGTTTGCCCAGTAGAAAATAAAAATCAATCTTAATGCATAGAAAAGAACACTGAATAACACTTGGTGGCTTTTTCTTTTTACAGGATGTTTGTAGGACTGGATGTATGATGAAAACTAATTACACATTATTCAGCAGATCACTAACATACAGGAAAATAGCAACTGAGTGTTGGTTTAGACCAAGACAATACGAGCAAGCAAGAGCTCTGTTCATTGAATGGACAGGGGCTGAGCTTCATCTAATGCTGCTCTACAAGCAATGTTAAATCAGAGATGTTAAATGTTAACATGTTTTTACTGTATTTTGTTAGCAAAGTCCTTTGTTTCTAGACCAGAATACACAAGTTTCCAAATACAAATTGCCCTAGGAATGAAAAAAAAATGTACCTAAGTTATACATCACTTTCAATCACAAACAGTAAAAAGCTTTTTTTTGATCCACTTCATTAAGATACTGCATGTGAGAATTAAAATGGGTTTGCAGGTTTAAAAGGTAAAGGAGAACTTCCAATAGGAATCAAAGTCAGCTAGCTCACACACCAGGTGCACATAAGAAAGCTGCATGCAATACTAAGATGAAAGAATGCAAGATAAAATGAAGGTCAGTGGCTGTGTGTGGGTTTTTTTGAACATAGAAGTCTCCATGGAAGTTTCTCCAGGGAAACAAATTGGTTAACTTTGAGGTGATAGCTTTAATTGGACCAGAGATTAGAGTTATTTAAATCAGATGTGACACATACAAACATGATCCATAGGCCTGTGACTAACAGGTCTGATCACAATCATAAGCAGAAGAAAGTTACACATACAAGCTAATAGCAATATCCACTCAATAGACTCTCTAAGAGTATGACTAACCAGCAGCACACTTCTTTGTGGATGGATAAGCAAGCACTTATCCTGTGGCACAGACATCTGTTCCAGTCCTGTGATGATCTATTTCTCATGGCTTCACCCAATTGTGTTCAGTCTGACCCTTTCCAGGGTAACCAAGTCCACAAATCAGTAGCCCAGTGACTTGGCTCAACAGTTTTTGCACCCCTTAAATCATGGGGCTTTTAGCCATTTTTCTTGCTGGCTAATGGAAGAACCTTTGTTCCCCCTTATTCTCTGGGTTCTTGAAGTCCTTTTAACCAGACTATTTCTGGACTCACTCATCAGCATATCACTTGCCCTTCCTGGGCTCTGCAGGTAACACCACTGGGAGACAGGCAGTCTAGAATAATGGGTAGGACCAGGAGTCAGACTTCAAGCTAGGGATCAGGGCCAGGAACTCCTTCTATGCGTAAACAGGGTGCCTGCACAGAACAAGCAATCAGAAGTCAGGCAGGGGAGAAGGGTGTGCTGGAAGAAATGAATATAATTTCTCTCAATTATAAACACTTGTAACTGTAAATTATTACACACTAAAATGATTGAAATCTGGTAAAAGTAAGTGATGATCTTTAGGTGACCTGTGATAGAAAGATCAGATTTCAGATTTGGGATGTTTTTCCTTATTTGGTGACCAAAATAAACATTACATTTCTACGTTTTAGTATAATTCTTTCTTAAAGAATGCTCCATTTATTTTATACAGTGATCACTAGTACTTAGTGATCCAACTGAGGTGGGTCTCCCTCAGTCTCTCATGTTGAAGTTGTTCCACTTTAATTAAACAATGGAATACTTAAATATTAATAGGACCAAAGTGAGAGCTAGAATGACTCGCTAGCCAAGTGGTTATGGCACTTACCTAAGAGATGACAGAGCCTTGTTCAAATACTTTTGCCTCCTCAGGAGAATGGGTATGTGAACTGGGGATCTTCCACATCCTTGGTGAGCACCCTCTCCACCAGCTCTGGGGATTAGGCAGGAATTAGGCATCCAGACACTGACTATGAAGCAGTACTGCACATACTCAGGCAGGAGATAGGCATCCAGCAGCACAGAATGAGAGTGCAGTGTGCAGATCCAAGGAAAAACAGTAGGCAGTGAGTTTAAGTGCCTTCATTGTTAGGCAACGGCTGTGCATGTGAATCACAGTAGTCCCGAGAAATGGGACATAGGTGCCTAGGTACCTTTATGGCTCCCACGCTAAGGCTACATTTATACTACTTTCTGGATCAGTGGGTAGTGTTCGATGTATTGGGGATTGATTTATCGCATTTCATCTAGACCAGATAAAGCGATCCCCGAACATGCTCCCCATTGACTCTGGACCTGCGGCTCCGCAAGAGGAATAAGCAGAGTTGACGAGGGAGCTGCCGCAGGTAAGTCGAACAAAGATACTTCAGAGTTGTGTATCTTAGTTCGAACCCCACCCAGTGTAGCCCAGGCCTTAGTGCCTAAGGCCCAACTGAGAACAGGGTCTCATTTTACAAACACAGAGACTACCAACCCAATAGATCTTACCACCTAAATAAACAAGACAGACAAAGATAGGGGGGAAAGGACATAATATACAAACAGAGTGAACAACACAAGAATGGAGAATTTCATATTAGAGCCATGATTTGAGGGGCAGGAGGGGTAAGGGATTTTTATTATTATTTAAATCCTTTCAGTGGGATTTGGTTATGAGGGTACTAGTCAGATGGAAAGACAAAGGAAAGGAGTGGGCAGGACAATATCCAGGCAGCATCAGGGAGAGAATTGTCATAGTGAAAATTGAAGAATGTTCTCCCATGACATCATCATTGTCTAGGGTTCCTTGCTTGAACTCTTTCCTACAGCAGCTCTGCTGGCTTCAGTCTCTGGCTGTCTACCCCCTGCAGTTTTTTCCCCAATGGCAACAGAGCTGTGGTGAAGAGAGATACTGCATGGACCCAAGTGTCCCCAGAGGAGAAGTCTCTTCCTTGTACAGTTCTGGATCTGGGGGGTAAAGATGGCTCTTGCTGGGCCACATTTTGTTCCCTCAGTCCCAGTGCAGCTGTACCTCTTTCAACTGGTTTCTGCAGCTGCTGCAAAGAATAGGCTGATTCTACAATCCCAGACTGCTTTCTCTGCTTGCTTTGATGGCCAAAGCCCTGCTTTTCACTTACCCTGCTGCCCAAACCTCCAAATTTCCTCCTGACAACAATTATGATTCAATTAGGCATTGACCATACTAAAATCTGTCAGTCTACTGAACACTAAACATGTGAGGCCAGTGTAAAATAAATTCAAAATTATTTAAAAATTACACTTTTTTATTTAAATCAATCTTTATTTTTAAGCTAAAACTGAAGTGTTGCAGGATTTCCACTAGAACATGCAAAATACAGGACATTTGCTGAGGTGGTTATAGAGTCTTGCCATTAAGGCCCACAGGTTCCCTGGAAGAGATGGGACACAGACCTGTGGTTGTGTCTGTCTCAAAAGGGTGAAAAACCCCACAAAATATACCTCAGTGAAACAGGCCGTTCAGCTTAATTGCTGTGTAGGTTACTAAACAAGCCATGACAACAAGACACCTAGAGAGAGGGATGATGGTCTTGTGATTTAGGCACTAGACTAGGACTCAGGCACTCTCAATTCAATTCCCAGCTGTGCAACCGGTTTCCTTGCTCTACCTCAGTTTCCCCCATGTGAAATGGGGATAATGATATTACAACATGTAAAGGGGAGGAAGAAAGGTATCTATTTCAGAGGTGGGAAAACTACAGCCCGAGAGCCACATCTGGCCCATGGGACCATCCTGCCTGGACTTTGAACTCCCAGCTGGGGAGGCTATCCCTCTGACCCCTCCCCCGCTGGCCTGCCACGATGCTCTAGACTGTGCAGTGGTGTGGCTGGCTCTGGCTGGGCGGTGCAGCTGCCAGTCCTGGTGCTCTGAGCAGCATGGTAATGGGGTGGAGAGCAAAGGGGTTGGATAAGGGGCAGGAGTTTCCAGGAAGCAGTCAGGGAACAGGGAATGTGGGGGGGAGGAGGAGGTTGGATAGAAATGGGAATCCTGAGGGCTTGTCAGTAAGCAGGAAGTGGGAGAGGGCTGATAGGGGGCAGGGACCATTCTGTTTGTGGAGGCACAGCCTTCCCTACGCAATCCTCTATACAATTTCGGGACCCCGATGTGGCCCTCAGGCCAAAAAGCTTGCCTATCCCAATCTATTTAGATGATAAGGTCTTTGGGACAGCAATTCTCTCATTATGTTTTTACAAGTGATCAGGAACAGTCAGCATGGATTCACCAAGGGCAAGTCATGCCTAACTAACCTAATTGCCTTCTACGATGAGATAACTGGCTCTGTGGATGAGGGGAAAGCAGTGGATGTACTATTACTTGACTTTAGCAAAGGTTTTGATACGGTCTCCCACAATATTCTTGCCAGCAAGTTAATGTAGTATGGGCTAGATGAATGGACCATAAGGTGGATAGAAAGCTGGTTGGATCGTTGGGCTCAACGGGTAGTGATCAATGGCTCCATGTCTTGTTGGCAGCCGGTATCAAGTGGAGTGCCCCAAGGGTCGGTCTTGGGGCTGGTTTTATTCAATATCTTTATCAATGATCTGGAGGATGGTGTGGAGTGCACCCTCAGCAAGTTTGCAGCTAACACTAAACTGGGAGGAGTGGTAGATACACTGGAGGGTAGGGATAGGATACAGAGGGACCTAGACAAATTAGAGGACTGGGCCAAAAGAAATTTGATGGGGCTGAACAAGGAGAAGTGCAGAGTCCTGCACTTAGGATGGAAGAATCCCATGCACTGCTACAGACTAGGGACCGAATGGCTAGACAGCAGTTCTGCAGAATAGGACCTAGGTTACAGTGAATGAGAAGCTGGATATGAGTCAACAGTGTGCCTCTGTTGCCAAGAAGGCTAATGGTATTTTGGGGTGTATAAGTAGGGGCATTGCCAGCAGATCGAAGGAAGTGATTGTTCCCCTCTATTCCACATTGGTGAGGCCTCATCTGTAGTACTGTGTCCAGTTTTGGGGCCCACACTACAAGAAGGATGTGGAAAAATTGGAAAGAGTCCAGAGAAGGGCAACAAAAATGATCAGGGAGCTGGAGCGCCTGACTTATGAGGAGAGGCTGAGAGAACTGGGATTGTTTAGTCTACAGAAGAAAAGACTGAGGGAAGATATGATAGCTGCTTTCAACTACCTGAAAGGGGGTTCTAAAGAGGATGGATCTGGACTGTTCTCAGTGGTACCAGATGACAGAACAAAGAGTAATGGTCTCAAGTTGCTGTTGGGAAAGTTTAGATTGCATATTAGGAAAAACTTTTTTTACTAGGAGGGTGTTAAGTATTGGAATGGGTTCCTTAGAGGTTTTTAAAGTCAGGCTTGACAAAGCCCTGGATGGGATGATTTAGTTGGCGACGGATCCTGCTTTAAGCGGGGGGTTGGACTAGATGACCTCCAGAGGTCCCTTCCAATCCTAATATTCTATGATTCTATGAATCCCTAGCATAAGAGAGTCCTGATGTTGGTTGAGGCTGCTGGGTGCTGCTGTAATTCAAATAGTTTTCAGCTGGTTCCCCATGTTGTGCTACTTTTAAAAAAATCATTAAAATGTTCTTTTTGTATGGAAACAATTTTCTAATCATCTACTAAAGAGCTTTGACACGCCTGGAGAAAGAAAGAGATGAAGGTCAAAGTTGGGAACAGGAAGTACTCTCATGCTTGTCCACATTTCAGGCAATACCTTTTATTGCTCTGATGTTACACTTTGACAGAGATTTTTGCTTGTCAAATCATGTCTGTCAGAGCTCTCAGAATAGGCTTTTCCAGGCTCTGAATCAGAATGTTCTCAATTAGATGAGAAGAGGTACTGTGATATATGCATTGATGTAGGTATGGACACACACGAAAAAGTTTCTTTTATTCTTCACCTATCTTATACCACATGCAATTATACTATTATCTCACTCAAAAACTAAGGCATTAACTTTTCACATGGGACAGCTGACACTAAAGTTAAATCTTCTGGATTGTGTCTTAGGTCACCATAATCATACACCTACTGTACCTTTGTCATTAGATTAATTAGGAGTATGGCTAGATCCACCCCTGCTGATGCTAATTTTTTAACTTTTTGGAATTGAAGATTCATTTGAAAAGTACTGTAAGGTTGCCTTGGGAACTGATATTCTTTCATGTTTATTCTTGGTTTTCCCCTACAAAAAAACAAAAACAAAAAAACCTGACCTTCATTCCAGCAGGCGGAATGAAACAATCTATTCCATCATAAATTCTTCTTATTCACATAGCTGAGGTAGCAATATTTCCCGTCCAGCAGGTAGGAGACAGACAAATCAAGAAATCATCTCTGAGGGACTCAGTTTGTTGTATTTTCATTCCATCGCATTCAAAGTTTACCATTCCATCTACTTTATTGGTTATTGTGTCAAATCAAGAACATCAAAGAGTTGCTGGTATATAATATGTTGTCTAATTTTTCTTATGTCCCCATTATGAGAACAAAGAGTGATGGAAGGAGCGTACTACAAGCTGACAAATACACCTGACTTTTTTGAAAATGATATTTTAGCCAGCAATATGGTGTGCAATTGTAGTATCATATGGATACGCTCAAGGCTAGCATCATCTGTGGACAGAAATACCAAGAAGAGTCAACTGCTGCAGCTCCATATCTAGAACATGAAAAAGGACTTGATTTAAAAAATAAATAAGAATATGACAATGAAAAATATGCATGGACAAATAGTATATACTGTACGTGCCTAGTGAGGGACTGAAACAGATCCATTATATCCCACTTGCCATAAACACTGAATAGTAGACTCACAACTCCACTCTGTCAGTGATCACTCAGAAATATAACTCAGAAAACTTCTGTTTTTAATCTTTATTTTGTTTGTTTTTCCTTCTGACCAGTTTCTGAATCAGTTTAGTACTCCAATGAGAAGTGTCAGATTGTATATTCCAGAGCTGCCAGTCTTCTGATATATTCACTAGATAAATAGGCAACATCAGTAGCAGTATAGTCCCATGTCTGCCAACATGTCTTAATTCTTAAGTGGACAGACCACCCATATGGATGGGAAGGCAAGTTGGTCTTTATGTCCCTTCATACCTTCCCCTCTTTTCTTAGAATGCTAGAAAGGTGCCAGCTGTGGCAGTGATGTGTGTTATGTGGGCACATATTAGCTGGAAGGAAAGTTCACTGTTGACTAAAGTAAGTAATCATCTTGTAGCTTTTATTGTCAGAGTATATAAATTCCTGACAGAATTAGTACAGACTTCCATGTAGCTCCAGGGCTAGATGATGACATCCTCATTAACACAGTAGTACTTTACTCCCAAAGTAATCAAATGGATATGAAAGGGACTGATCTAAGAGTAAAATACTACTCAGTGTGAGTCAGTGTCAGAATAAGGCCCTACACTATTGTTTATAATTCACATCTTTCTATAGCTTGGAAGAAATTCCAGGTATTCATTAAGCACCATATTGTGGAGCTGGTACTTCCCTGTGGAAGTATCTATTCATACATGTAATCCCAATGATTTCAGTTGGAATAATTGCTTACCAGGATTCCTACAGTCTTACTCTAATATTGAGCCTTATTCTACCACCCTTACTCAGTATGAATAAGTACCTTGCTTCATGAATAGTGCCATTGATTTCACTGATCCTACTTGCAGTGTAAAATACTACACAACCGAGTAAGGATGGAAGAATTTCCCCCTTAGTGATAGTAAAACTATCAGTGCAATCATTTGTTTTGATGCAGAGTTATAATCCAATATGAGAAATCATGATCCTACTGTTTATGTGAAGAGTTCAGATGCAAATAAATATCTCTGCAGTTAAAACTTGATTATCATATGTCTGTTTTGGACAATGCTGGGAAAAAGTCAACCGTCCTTTGGCAGACACTATCTTGACTGAGAAGCCTTTCTTTACACTACTTTCAAAAGGTTATCAGCAGAGAGAATGGAGGTAAAGGCATATCCCTTCTGGTGGGAAGAGTATATCTGCATGACTTTCTTCCCAGACATCCATTATCTTGGAAAGGTGCCATAGTAATGCCAGGAAGTATGAGAACAAGACCTGTGCTATACAATGAAGTTCTTCTTAAATCCATTTTACAGTCTTTGTGGTAGGATGGAAACAGAAAGGTTTCAGAACAATGGAGATGTAAGTGAAGTTCTATTTGCCTTCAGTAACTAAATGAAAGGAGGCCAGTGCCTTAAAACCACATCTGAAATGAAAACAAGATTCCATTTCTGTCATGTTTCCTTTCTCCACAGTTGCAGTTGACCAGTGTCTTGAAGTTAAAGAGTGACCTTCACATCTTCCAGCTCTGAGTACTACCTACAAGTCAAAAGGAGAGAAGAAAATTATCTAAGACATCTATGTATGCCCCCATCCTGGACCTTCTCATCACTAAGGTGATGGCAATGTGGCCTCTTGGCAGAAATCAGTTCAGGAAATAACATAGCATTTGTATTCTAGGGCCTCATATCCACACGTTCCCGTGATTTAACTGCTTTTCTAGCTTTCTACTGAGAATGTGAGAGAGCTGACTCAGAATGTGACATCTCTGTCTCTCTGAGTACATGCTTACAATAAATCCTAAGACTAGATATAATCAGCAGACTAGTTTGGAATTGATGCCCAAACACTCCTAAAAAGAACTGACGTAGCAGATGAAACAAAGCAGCTACTGGAGTATAGAAGACACTTTGTTCTTGTTAGTGTGACAGAAGAATGACCCAATTGTAGCATCAGTTCTGGGGTGACATACTTAGAAGCAGAGAGGATGAATATTAAGCATGAGTTATGTATCTGGAGGAGCATGTGCAGCACCAACTGTTGGCTGGAGGAGTGGTCAGCGAGTCCGGAAATTCAGTCTTATTTATTATCTTTTATGATTGACTTCTATCAACAACCAAGATACAGTAGTTAAACAAAGAAACAAAATTTGAAGTTCACCTGGAAGAATCTTCCTGCTCAGTCCACAGCAAGATCATGCATTTGTTCCTACCTGAGGAGCTCATAACAATATACATAACATTTACAGCTGGAAGAATGAGAGCACCATACTTAGCCCAAAATTTCTCCCTATGAAGACACTATTAGATTCACCATAAAACGTTTTCACATGGCTTTATATTAAAAAAAACACTTTCATTTTCCCTTTAAAAATAATATTTATTTATGGACTATCTGGATTTTTAGCCATATATCTTACAAAAAAAAATCTTTGATAAATATCTTCAGGTTGTGTGTCACGGAAGAGACTTTGCTGTAGTCAGACACATATCTGGCAACCACAAGTGCTCATTTTTTGCACCATTTTAAACTCATGCATGTGTCCTTGTATTCAGAGAGAGCCTCAATTTTATAATCCATAATCTGTTTACGTAATGACAGCCAGAAATATCAAGCATAGCTACTTTGGCGAGCTTCATTTTTTACTCTATAGCTAAGAAAAACATCCATAAAATAATGAAAGTCCTAATGCAAACTGATGGCGGTGTCTTCACCTTCATTACTTATTTTTAAAAATAATTTATTAGTGCCCAAACCAAGGAAATAATTCTCAGAGCAATACACATGATTAAAAATCCCAGAGTTTCACAGCCAGCCCTAAAAAAATGGCATGACCTTGAAAAACAGGATACTATTTTGTACATTCTTTTTGCCATTACAGCCTTAGTCTTGAAAAAAAAAAGACAATAATTTATATATTTTTTCTAATTTGAGCTGAAAGTTTACAATCTGTGTAGATTTAGACTGCTTTCATCACTGTATTATCTGCACAAAACAGCACAAGTTTAGAGTAATGGCTAATTTACAGTATAAAAATAAATACTCCAAATAGCCGGCACATATGTGAGGTACTGAGGTACTGTGAAATAGGTAGCAATACTGTTGACTGTATGATATCTAAGGTTACGTTTTCATCATGGGTATTTTTAGTAAAAGTCGTGGACAGGTCATGGGCAGTAAACAAAATTCACAGGTGCTGGGAGGGGGTGGCCTGTGACCCAGGCTGGTGCTGCAGGGGAGGTGGGTAGCTGGTGGCGGCATGCAGGTGGAAGCCCTGCTGGTGCTGGGAGGGAGTAGGTGGGCAGCAGTGCAGCCTGGAATCTCTGCTGGTCCTGCAGTGGGAGGGTTGGTGGGCTCCCTACCTTGCTCCAACTGGCATGTCCCTGCAGCTTCTATGGGAGGGATGACCAGGAGGGCTCTGCACTCTGCTTCGTCACAAGGATCAGCTCCATAGCTCTCATTGGCCAGGAACCACAGCCAATGGGAGCTTTGGGGGCAGTGCCAGTGGGAGGGGCAGCACACAGAGCCCCCTCCCCCCAACCTCCCCCGCCACCAGCCATTCTGCTTAGGAGCTGGAGGGACATGCCGGGGAGACCCTCGAGCCTGGTAAGCACTGCCAGGCACCCCAACCCATTGCCACAGCCCTGAGCCCCCTCCCACACACCCAAACTGCTGTTGCAGAAGTCACAGAATCTGTAACTTCTGTGCCCTCCATGACAGACACATAGTTTTAATGATATGTAATAATTCTGTACAAAAGTCGTGTCAAAGAAGCTCATAGTAGAGAGAATCATAATAGGTTCAAAAAGCGACAAAGAGTCCTGTGGCACCTTATAGACTAACAGACGTATTGGAGCATAAGCTTTCGTGGGTGAATACCCACTTTGTCAGATGCCATAGGTTCCAAGACAGCATGTAGTCTCTTATTTGTCCAGTTTCCTTAGATTTTGGTGTGTTGCAACATATTTGATTATCATTGTTGTCTTGATGACTCCAGTCTATGTGAGCCAATGAACCTTGCAGTCAGTATGGAATTATTCACAATTAGAAGATTTTTTTTCCTATAAAGGCTCCATCTCATGTATAGTATTCAGGCTTCACGTGCACCATATTTGGATATAATTTCCACCATACTGAGAGAGGCAACATCTTATTTGTAGTAAGGAGATAAGCAAGGGTTCAGAAATGCCAGAGAACCCTTCTCAGCTTTCAAATGTTAGTATTAAGAGGGCCAAGTTTCCATCCATGAATATTTAAAAGGAAGTCTATGCAGAATTTCTGAATCTGTGCTTAAGAGGATGTATAATTGTTGCTGCAACTTGGAATTGGATTAACTTCAAAAATAAAAATAGACCCTTTCTCTACATAAATCAAGTTTTTTATCTCTAGTGAATAGAGCTTAGTGTCTTGAAAGAGGGGTGGGCAGAGAAGTATTATAAAAGAAGTTGTCTATAGGAGGCACCTGTGAATCTTGGCAAAATAGAATTCCTTAGCCTGCTTGGTCTCCTGAATAGTTTACTGTTATCTCATTATAGAGGTCTACAGATAATTTGATATGAATAGAGCCATGGAATTCTAACTACAAGTCCTATAAGCCTTTGGAAATGCATAACCGCCTGAGAATACCTAATGTTTTGTGGTAAAACTGTTTTCACTTATTTCACTAGGTTAGCAAGTTAGCATTGTTTTAAGTTTTCACTTTTTTCAGGATGTAGAAGGAGAGAGAAAGGAACTGATTTTTTGTGTGAAATGCACATTAAATGCATTCTTAGTAGCTTTGCCTAGCTAATTGCTAGAAAATTATTAGCATAGAATTATTTATAATGATTTTGTAGTGTTTGCATAGCATATGTTTCTGATTCCAAAATTATAAGGTATGAATTAATGAACTCGTTAGGGCTAGAGAAGGTCACCTAGTCTCTATATCAAATGTACAACCCGGACAAAGACAAAGATGAACACATACTTTAATTTAATTAGGAACAATGCTAAAAAATAATAATTCCAAGCTATATGTAACTCTCTGTCTACACACATTTGTGCACCTAGGTATTTCCAGAATATTTCGGCCAAAATTTTCAAAAACTGTGCATAAAATCAGTTGGCCAAATCTCCATGTAGGAATTTCAATAAAATTGCCTTGATTTCTAGAATTGAATCCCCTTTACTTTAATTACTAGTGGTTCATAAGCTACTCTACCCAAGCCTCAGAGACAACATGTGTTTGACAACACACTTCTGAATCTCAATTCCTTCCTTACTCTGGTGGACTGGTGGACAGGGCTTATGCCAACAGCAATTTACCACACCGCCTCCTTTCTGAGTTGCTTCAACTGCATTGGGCAATTAAAAGGGGGGTAGAGCCATGACTCTTTCCACTCACACCACCTTTCCCCCAGATGGGGAGGCTTGTTTGTGTTGTGTTCCTCAGATTTGAATTAATGTATTTATCTGCATGTCTTCCAGTTGCATTCACTATATTAGATGTAGATATATTGAATGTTAGGAGGATTATTAAAAGCAGCTTGTCAGACCTTGACTGATATTCTGAGAGGAGACCACGTACCTTGAGAAATCAAGTGTGTCTCATTTACCACACTGATTTTTCTAGGTTGTGGCAGAAGAGGTACAGAAGAGTGTCATCTATATATATAAAAGTCAAATGGTGTATGCATGCATGTATGTATGCTGCCTTACTCCTTCCACACCGTTTGAGCTAGAGACTTGAAATTTGGTACAGTTATAGGCTTTAGGGTCCTAATGACCGTAAGTTGAAAATTTTTCAAATCTCACCTCTGACGCCCCCCAGGGGTGAAATTCTTTAAAGGCCAATCACATCAGCTGGGCAGCTGCTGTTCTCTGTGACATAGTTATGATGTCATAATATCCCCCTCCAACGGACCCTGCACTCAGCTCTCTGCCCCTTCCCCCCTCCAACGGACCCCGCACTTGCTCAGCTCTCTGCCCCCTTCCCACCTCCGACGGACCCGAGTTGGGTTTGGTCAGAGGGTAAGTGAGGTGGGGGTATCGGGTTTGGTCGGGGGGTGAGGTGGGGGTATCGAGTTTGGTCGGGGGGGGTAAGTGAGCCGGGGGGTGTTGGGTTTGGTCTGGGGGGGTGGCAAGGTGTCAGGGTGGGTGGGGGGTTGGGGGTGAGGTGTGGGTGTTGGGGTTGGTCAGGGGGTGTTGGGTTTGGTGTGGGGGGTAAGGTGGGGGTGTTGGGTTTGGTTGAGGGGTAAGTGAGGTGTGGGTGTCGGGTTTGTGGTGGTAGGTAGGGGTGTCGGGTTTGGTTGGGGGGAAAAGTGAGGTGGGTGTGTCAGGTTTGGTCTACGGGGGTGAGGTGTGGGTGTTGGTAAGGGGGTGTTGGGGTTGGTAGGGGGTGACGTGGGGGTGTTGGGTTTGGGTGGGGGGGTGAAAATGTGAGTTGGGGTTGGTTGAGGGGTAAGTGAGGTGGCGGTGGCAGGTTTGGTCAGGGGGTGAAGTGGGGGTGTCAGGTTTGCTCTCTGCCCCCTCCCTCCTCCAACAGACCCCGCACTCGCTCAGCTTTCTGCCCCCTCCCCACCTCTGACGGACCTGAGCAACGCCGGGTATTTTTGCTAGTCTTGTATAAATACCATTGAAACTCAATTGGAGCGAGGTGTTCAGGGGCAGATTTTTAGCAGTATTTAGATGTCTAGCTCACATGCCTTTAATTGGGAGTTAGGTACCTAAACACCTTTAAAAATCTGTCCCTTAGTTATCATTTCTGCCTTTAAAAATTTCCCCCATAGGGACTTGATCCAAAAGCCCACAAAAGTCAATGGAAAGACTCTCATTGAGCTCAACTGGCTTTTGATTAGGTCTTATGATATTTGTACAGGGATTGTGCCTATCAAAGATGATATCCTTCTTTTGTTTGCTTTAAACTAAATTAGAATTTAAATAGAATTACAGTAGATGCATTATGTGCTCAAAATTAAATGCATATTTTATAACATTGATTATATGTTATAGAAAGTGTTTCCCAACCAGGACAGTGGGCATAAAACATCCATTTATACCACTTTATCGTATAATGAATGATTGTTGACAAGAAATATGAATGTGGCAGAAAAGTGTTCTTTGAGTATCTTTGGATGTGAATTGGTTATCACAATGAAATCATTTCATTCAAAACTGACATTTTCCTTGATTGGCAGTCTTTCTTTTTGAAGTTTTCACTATATAATCTGCCAAATGACAAGAAAAAATAGTTTCCTATGGCTCTGAATGCCATTCATTCTTTTCATATTTGCAGAGCTGATAGTATAATTTTATGTTTATGAGACACTAGCCTTCTTTTCATTCAGTGAAACTATATATGTTCATTATAAAATGAAATCTGATTGACTTCTGTAGCACCTATCATGTTTATCTGAAATAGAATATGTTGTTACATTGTCATCTTCCTCAAAGAATAATAATAAAAAAATACACAAAAAAAGTTTAGGGGTAGAAAAGAGGATAACATCTTTTTCCACGATGCATTTATATTATATCAAATAAACTCTTGACTAATGGAATTCTTATTTTTGTTCATTGTATACCTTGTTTTTAAAATGAAAGAATAAGTGTCAGGTAGCTCACATAACTGATATTTTAAAACATATCTAATTTTTCAGAAAATAATATACATTTTTGTTGTCTTAGATACAGCATATGACCTTTATGCAACTATTATTTTTTCATATGCTAATATAGCTAAGGAATTTTATTACTATTATGGTGATGCCCATATTTTGCTATGTGCTTTCCATACACTTATAAAGGACAGTCCCTCCTCGGAAGAGCTCATAGTCTAATGAGAAATTGGTAGAGAGGTCAGGGGAAAAGTAGAAATAAGTGTTTTGCTATTTTGCATGATTAAAAATTAGGAACACCTCAAAAATCTTAAAACTTGGCAGAAGCATCTTCATACACGACATACAATCTAAACCCAGATTGATTTATTGTGTTTTTTGGTCAAAAATTACACCAGCTTCTTTTTATGGGTAAAAAAAGTCACATATGGCATGATTTTCATCTCTAGTTGCTCTGTTTATGATACATCTTTTACCTATATTGAGAGCAAGAATGTGATACTATAAAGCAGGGGTCTCAAACATGCGGCCCGGGGGCCACATGCGGCCCGCCAAGCCCTTCCCTGCGGCCCGCCAAGCTTCCTGGCGCCCCCCCTCCCCCCTGGTCCCCCCATAGCAGTTTGCAGGACGGAGGGGCCAGAAGTGGAGGCTTCTCTGCTGCCTGGCTGGGCCGCGCGTGTTTCTAGCTCTGGACT
The DNA here is from genome assembly GCA_032164245.1 of Sternotherus odoratus. Taxonomy (NCBI): domain Eukaryota; kingdom Metazoa; phylum Chordata; order Testudines; family Kinosternidae; genus Sternotherus; species Sternotherus odoratus. The sequence continues at coordinate 50,907,186 of JAVMKO010000008.1, read as the reverse complement.
TCCTAGATTGCTCTTGCTTTGTTTGCCAAACAGCTGTTGGTGGTGCCTAGCGCTTTCCAGGAGGGAATGGGGAGCTGCGTGCTCAGAGGAGGAGGTGGGGCAGGGGTGGGACCTCTTGGAAGGGGTGGAGTGGGGGCGGAGCCGGGGCAGCGAGGGCGGGGTGTGTGTCAGTGGTGCGGCCCTCGGGCCAGTGCACTAGTCCTCATGCGGCCCTCGTGGTCATTTGAGTTTGAGACCCCTGCTATAAAGGCTCCTTTTCAGTGTAAATGGTACAGGATTAGACATGTTTCAATGTTTACAGTGTGTTTTGGTTGTCATCTGTTTGATTAATTTATCATTTTTATTCGATACTATGTGATAGATATGCACATCACATGTGTGTTTGCAAACATCATTGCTATTAGCTTCATTGTGTTAAAGAACAGTCAGGCTTTTGACATGACCTTGGATTATTATTTTCCTATAATCGTTTCCATTTCAGAGAATGACTAAGGGAGAAATTTAGATGTTTCCATGGCCTCAGGGAAACTGGTTTTGGATGATTTAAGGTTTCTAACAGAATCAAAATTGAAGATGTGAACCTTTTAAAACAAGTTTATTCTTACCAAATTTTTCCTTTATGTTTTACATACCTTTTCTCCTTTGTTTTAAGGAGCGATTATTTAAGCACTAATGCCCAAGCCAAATTAAAAAAAAAAAAAAAAAAAGACTAGTGATTTTAGTTGCCTATATTGTTGGATAGGCAACTTGAGACAACTAAAAGAGGGGCAAGTTTACAGTCAGTTGATTCTCATCATTCTATGAAAATCAAAAATGGAACTATGCTGATTTACAGCAGCTGGGGATCCGGCCTACTGATCATATCTGTGGATGTATATTTAAAATTATGCATCTTTTTCATTACAAACACACTCTCTATGTCAATATATGACTTTGTTCTAGTTTTTAAAAAACACACAAACACAGGAACTTTTGATTCTGTACTTTCTCTGAGCTGTTTGTTAATTTGCAGTCTCAGCACCACTGTCAGAATTTTGTATTATTTGTTCCATATCCAGAAAGGGTTTAAAGGTAATTTCAGTCTGACAGACAATAGTAGTATAGACACAGTTAGCATGAGCAGCAGCACTGGCTAGCCATGCTGAATATGTAACTATAGAGTCCAGGGGGAGATTGTGTTTAAGGTGCTAGCCCACGCTAATGCTTGCCACTGCCCAAGCTACTGTGTCAAGAATCAGAGAGGTAGCCGTGTTAGTCTGGAATAGCAGAGGTAACAAAGTCCTGTGGCACCTTAAAGACTAACTAAAAAGTTTTGAAGCATGAGCTTTCGTGGGCTAATACCCACTTCGTCGGATGCAAGCAGTGGAAAAAGCTACTGTGGTGCACTACTGCTTTTAGCATGCTAGCTATGCAAGCCAGTAATCACATCCCTAGCTCCAAATATAGGCACAGACTTAGAGGAGCAGTGGATTGAAAACAAAAGCATAATACTTAATGGCCACATGCATGACAACAAGCATTTTCAACCCCCATCATAAACTAGGGTGGGTGGGGGGAGGGGGAGAGCACTGAGCATCTCAATGGATTGAACTTTAGTTTGAGAATCATTTTATCTGCACCAACCCCATCCACTTGGGATTTAGATAAAGTGGGTCCAGGATCTTAGTCATAGAATTTAAGGCTTGAATGGACCACCTGATCATCTAGTGTGTCACAGGCCACCAATACCACTCAGCACACATATACTAACTAAACTCAACAACTGAAATTAGACCAAGGGGTTAAAACCCTCAACAGACTAAATTATTATGTGTCAAAAGCAGAGAATAGGGGTGATGGAGGCACCATAATGCTCAAGCCCCCTGCAACAGCAAGCAATTGATCTCTGAAAACATCTGTAGGTTTGTTTTCAGTTTTGCAAAACCAAAATCCAACCCATGAGGTTATGTTAAATCAAAACCAAACTAGTCCCAGATTTGTCCATCTCCAGTACTTTATCTAAGATTACAAAAATATGAACAAGTTATAAAAATAGAGAATAAACTATAGACTTGCAATAACTAGCATGTTGCTTTTCTCAGATTAAAACATTTCTACAGCCATGTCATTGAGAAGTTCTAGTTCCTCCATGCTTTGAAATGTAGTAGGAGGGTGGCCATTTGCCCAAGTGAGCCTGCAATACCAGTTAACTCCTACCTGCCTCAGCTCATGAAAGAGTTTAAGGGTGTAACACGTCTCCCTGCATGGGCAGGTAATTCAAGTTATAATCTAGACCTATATGAAAATGTTAATTGACCGTGTTTCCATAGAAACCAATAAATGGAAGCCTTTAGCCAAAAGGATATGAATGCAATCAAGTTAACTTCTGATAATCAAGGACAAACTATATAGCATTTATTTTGTGCAAGGAAGCCAGACTTCAAGTATTTTTATATATAGCCAAGTTTCCCTCTCCAGCATTGTGTGTGTTAACTGGTTTCTGACTAAGAAGTACATTTTTTTCAGGAAGAAATATTGAGTTAATGGGCGCCTTTTCATTTATCTTAGTAGTCTTTGGATCAGGTCCACAAGGAAATGGATTGTAACCCAGTTTTTGTCAAACACAAACATCTGAGTGACTACATATTACTAATCCAAACAGCAATCATTTACTGTTAAATTGCTGCCATGCATAAAACAAACATGAATATTAGAATCGGTAAGCTTTCCACTGGGATTTGCTTTGGATTTATGTGAGTGGACATTTAGCTTTAAAGGGTTAACTTCAAATCAATCAAACATGCAATGTTTGAGTAGGATCATTTTTTTCTTTAACCTTCTTGTAATGTCAATCCTAGCAGTCAAGCATCCAGCTTCCTTGTGAAAAACATTGGATTATGAGTGGATTTGAGATTTCCAGGCCCTTAGCCAGTAGAGACTGATTGTATTTCATAGGCAAAGTGATTAGACATTAAGGTAAAGGTGTTTACATTACCTCCTGATTACCTTACCAGTGACAAAGCTGCTCACCTTTACTGCAAATCAGATGTACCACAAAACAGTAGCGGCTTGACATGTAGAAGAGGGGATTACAGCATTGAGAAGAAAATATAAGACGGGCTACAAAGAATTCAAATGAAATATTTGGTTCAACTATAAATGCTCTTTCAATTTAAATGTAGTACAATCCTTCCCACCAAAAACATTTAAGAGCAATATCAAAACCATTTTGATAAATTGGGTTTCAGAAAACCAGGAGAGTTAATGGGTAAGGGATTCATGCCTCAGGACATTTTTTAAAAAGTGTATATATACACAAGAACTCATTGTTATTCAGTGGAATTCACCCTACACAGCAAAAAAAATCCTCTGAAGGAAAGAAGGAATATTAAATTCCCTGGAGTACACTTTAGTTAGTTATTCATTAATACACTGCAGTTATCCACCCCCACTCTCCATCATCACCTTTCTAACATTCCTACTCTGTGTGGCTGAGAGAGAAAGGCATTTCTTTTCCCCCCCTTTTATCTTGTCCATTTAAATAAGAAGATCTTCAAGGTAGAAGTCCGTGTTTGTACGTGACTTAGCACATTGGGGCTGTGTTCTCACCTGGCCCTTGGCACTACTCTAGTAAACATAATAAATAAATTAATAATGTGTGTACAGTGCCTAGCACAGTAGGTCCCAATCTTGGTTTGAGTCATTAGGTGCTACTGTTATACTGTACAAGTAATAAATAATAATGTAAGCATTATGTGTACCCGTTAAGATCATTGATCTTTCACAAAGCTGAATAGTAGCCTTAAAGTGTAATAACCTTAAACTCTTCTTGAGCATTATTTGCTTCAGGTTTGACATCACTGAAAAACATGGAGTGCATTACAATTTTGTATAAGAAAAAATATTTTGTATATAGATCCCCCGATAAATACACGTGACATCTAAATTTATTAAGCAATGAGAAATAAGCTGCAGTACCTGGCATTTAATTTTGGAATAACTGAGGGTAATATTACACTTCCCTGCAGCTCACACATCAGTTTCCCCTCTGGTAGCTCCCAGAAATAAGAAGTCCTATATATATTTCAACACAACTTTCACACTAGAGACCCCATTTAATAAGATCACATAAAATAGACATTTTAACGGCTTGATTTAAACATACTGTACATATTGTCTCTATGAAGTTTTGGACTGTGACTGAGTGTTTACATTGTCATGATTGAGCAGAGCATTTCACCTCATAATTCAGTACTTTTAAAAAAATTCAGTACTTGTGTCCAAGAAACGTGGTCCCATTTCTCTCATCACATCCAAATGTGTGCTCTTTCCAGCTTATCAACCTTTTTCATTAATTGTTATAAGCATGGATTTCACTCCACTTTGACCCATATCTACCTCCACTGTTACTGGGACAGCTGCAGAGCTTGGGGTTCTGGCTCCTTTATGGGGTGATGCAAGTTGCTTTCACAGCTGGAGATTTTCTCTATGTGGCAGCATTTGAGCAACCTATTATCCTCTGAGGGGATATCCAGATTATTGTAGACAGGATTTTTTATTGAAGTGTCCATATTCTTGACTGAATTTCTCTATGGTGTTTTATTGTCCTACACTGCTTATTAGAGAACTCACATAGCTATTAAAAATAAGTTTGTTGGGACTATTACAAGTGTTAGGTCTTATTACACATGTGGATATGAAATAATAAGCTCTAAAATTTATCTGCATATTTTCACTTGTCAAAAAAATTGGGTTTTTTCTAGCAGCAAATGATGTTCAATCCATTTATTAATGTTAATCAGTTATTAATGCTGGATTTTAGGATGTTTTTATGAAAGGCGGGAGCATTTGATTGCTTTTTTTCAGGCGCAGAATGTCATCTCCATTGAGGAGAAATTTAAGGGGGGCTAATATGCCTTTAATATAATATTGCTTTAACTGAAGATTACCAAATGTAATCAGATCTTTAAAAAAATACTTTAGGTGTAAGCTTTATTTCCCCCTATGTAGTATTGTAACTATATGCAAGCAATAATCAAGATGTATAGTGAGAACAAAACACTAAGACCACTACAAATAGATTATCAAATGTATGCTCCTTCTCAATAACAAAAGCCATGATTAGGTGTTATGAATACTTTCTAAATTCTTCTTGGGCCACACTCACTTGTTCAGATCCTGTTAACTTGTTGATGTAAAAAGAAAATATCTGTATTTGACAAACTGTTCACACTATATCTTCAGTGTTTCCAAAGCCATTAAAATCCACAGCTCTAAATGAAAGATTACAGAAATTCAGTTAGAGTTCAGATAGATATAAGATGGCACCTTTGTTTTTGTTATTGAATTTTAAATTGTTGCACATCCCTTTATCAATATAAACAAAACAATGGCACATGCAATAATTAAATACTTATGCTAAATATGCTCCTGCCACAAGAACTTCTGATAGGTTCATGAGAATGCATAATGGCTTCTGGGAGTATAATACATCACATTTTGTGGCTCCATTTGCATCTTAGTAACTGTAAACTGAATTGCCTTGATTGAAAAAGTCATGATGATGCTGGTGGGGTGTTGGAATTCATTAATAACATGACAACGATAATGATCAGAAGAGTATTCTTCAGAAATACAGTTGTAATTAAACAAAAATAATTAAATATTTTACTTAGGAAAGAATATATCTAGATAGGATAGAGCCATTCTGTAGTCCCTCACTATGATGCCATTCATTGTATGCATATGTATAAGCAATCTGCATTACCATGCAAGCCGTAAAAGAGTTATTTACCCACTGCTAAGGAAGGGACTTAGGCTTGTCAGCCACTTAGATACTTTGCAAGTTGTAGCTTTGCTGTATGTCTCTGCATCATAGGCTTTTAGTATTGACTAGATGATACACTCAGCTCTTAATTTAATATATAGTCTACATTTTGGGGTTTTATGCAAGATAAATAAGAGAATCCAAAGAGACACAACATTTCTTACTGGTTATGCAGCAATAAAGCTCATTGCCATATAATGACATTTTAAAACTCTGCAGGCTTCTGCTGGGCATCATATAGATCCAAAATCTGGTCCGTCTGTCATATTAATGTTTTCCTTATTTTGGGGAAATCAAACAACAACTTGATTTAGTGAAGTATGATACAATTATTTCAAAAAGCCTCTGCTTTTTTACCTAGCAAAAGATTTGGGGATCCCTTTAAATTTGTTTGGACACATCATGGCAGCTGTGTATAAAGTGCCTGTATAAAATGTAGTCATGTTAAATTGGTGCCCAAAATTTAGCTCAGGTTGAATTAAAAAGAAAATTAGGTAACTTTCTGATTAGCCCATCATGTCCTCTTTCTGGTTGTTTTTATTTACATCAAGAAATTCTGAAGCATGAATTGTTGGTGTTGGTTGGTTAATTGAAAGTGACTCTTCACTGGTAAATTTGTTGTTTCAGTTAATTCTAACTGTATAATGGAAAGTAATGATACATTACTTTTATCTGAATTACAGTAACATATAGAGGTGAAAACTGTGATACAAGAGCTGAACCAAAGATCTTAAAATTTAATGAGGGTGAAGAAAGTGAAAGATTATTATCCCCACTTTACAGATATGAATCTGAAGCAAAAAAAAAAAAAAAAAAAGTTTAGTGACTTGCTCAACATCACACAAGACGTCTGTGGCAGAGGCAGGAATTGATCCGAGAACTCCTGAGTCCACGTCAGGTGCCTTAATCATTGGCCCATGAATATGAGTATAATTCATGTTATAGGGCTAGGAATAGAATTTATTTCTTCAGATTATTTTCAAGGGTGATACAAATGAGAACAGAGACGCCTTAATAATCATGTTATAAATACAGTGCACGAGGCCATGTCCCTTGAAGTCAATGGGAGTCTTTCAGTTGATAGAGATACCAGGTATCCTGTCCCCAAAGGAACAGTATACACACCAGCTTGTAGGATTCAGCTCAGGACACAGCACTGAGATACATGTATAGTGAAAACAAGAATAAAAGTATTTATAATCAAAGACTAGAGATTCAAGGCATAGTGAGTAAGGATATTGGAAAGAAATGGTTGCATATAAACAAAATCATAGCATGTTTTCTAGAGACTAAAGTTATGAGGCTAACCTGCTATCTAAAGAAGTTTTTTTCACCCAAAGTCCTCTGCAGTGTTTCCAACCAAGATTGGCAGAAATCCTGTTTTCATGAATGTAAACACTCTGTTTACTTTCTAGGTCCAGAATGAGGGGCTGTCTTCTTTGCCTCTTAAATATATCCTTAAAGTTCATTATCTTACCACACAGTTTGGATAACCCTCCATGCCTTGTTTTTTCCTGTGTGTTCCTTTTCTGTTAACTTAATATGTAAATAGACATCCATTGTGTTAGCTTACAATGCTTATTGTACACCCCAACAGAAAGGTACACATTTCTTACCTCCTGTCCAGATGAAAACCTATATTCCATCTTTTCTGGTAACTACTACCTTGATAGAGACTTTAAAACATTTTCAATATACCTAAACACTGTGACAAAAAGTCCTGTGGCACCTTAAAGACTAACTAAAGAATTGAAGCATAAGCTTTCGTGGGCTAATACCCACTTCGTTGGATCTGACGAAGTGGGTATTAGTCCACGAAAGCTTATGCTTCAATAGTGGTCTTTAAGGTGCCACAGGACACTTTGTCACTTCTGCAATTCCAGACTAACACAGCTACCTCTCTGATTCTTAAACACTGTGTTATCCAGTACTTTATCAATCGGAAAGCTCTAGAAACCAGCATTTCTGATAGCGCTGCAAGGTGTTCAAATCCAGACGGTGCTCACCTCAGGTAGCTCCCTGAAAACAGTGACATGTCCCTGCTGCTCCTAGTCACAAGTGCGGCCAGGAGGCTCTGTACGTGGCTCCCACCCCGCCCCACCTGAGCACTGGCTTTGAAGCTCCCATTGACCAAGAACCATGTCCAGTGGGAGTTGTGGGGGCAGCGCCTGCAGGCAGGGGCAGCACGCAGAGCTGCATGGCCACATTTACGCCTATCTGCAACAGGGACATGTCTCTGCTTTTGGGGAGCCACCCGAGGTGAGTGCTGCCTGGATCCGGCACTCTGAAACCCTTCCCGCACTCTATCCCCCTGCTCAAGCTCCTTCGCTCAGCCAACCTCCCTCCCTCCATTGGTAAGTATAACCCTTAGTTAACCAAATTTTTTTTTACTAGCCGGCAGCACTCCATTTCCCAAACATGCCAGATAACAAAACATTCACTATACATACATAGCTATTTACATTGTGCCTGTACATCTGTTTCACAACAATATTAAGGAGCAGAGTGACACTGGCTTTCACTTAGAAACTTACATGACATTCTTTGGTGAACTAGAGTGCACAAACCAGAATCAGGATATTCCAGTAGCCCCCTTGCTAGCTGGTATAAAGGGGTTGTTGGATCACACCTGGACCATTGAAATCATTGGGAGTTTTGATGTCCTCAATAGGGCCAGGATTTCACCCATAGGACTTTGGCTAAATTCTAGGCAAGCAGGAAATTCACAGATAAGATGCTAACACCAACACCAAATTTCTTCCTATATCCCTAGCCACCCTACAACCTGCGTCAATGATCCTATCCCCCTGTTATCTGTGTTTCTAGTTCAAAAACCCCACCCCACTGGACACACACTATTATCTCACACAAAGTTGAAAGCCGTCAACAGTATTCATGCTGAATTTCTACATTACTCTTGTTTTGGAGTAAAGAACTACTAGCATATCTTCCTGGCCTGTTCCTATAGTGAAACACAAGCATTTAAGGAGATTTTTTCCCACATTTATACATACATTCTGACCATAGAGTTAAATGATTTCTATAATCATAATGCTGTACGTCAAAGATAGTGCTAGATTTATTGGCATTAAAAAGAAGACTTTGTGGTGCAATTCCTATTATTGCCACTTCAGGATACTTCTGGGTCTTAGAATCTCTGGCCTCTCATCCAGATCCTCACTGAACTGCTAGTAATTTAGAGAAGACCCAGTCAGTCATCAGGGAAGAATTACACAAATTAGAATGGAAACAGCCTATGGTATTAACTCATCTAGCTCATATTTTGCAAATACAAAATAGCTCCATGCAGTATATTGTCCAATTATTTCTCCAAATCCATATGAAGTGACTCAAATAAAAGGATTATCATCATTCTCTTTGGATCTTTTTTTTTCCCCACACTCCAAAATCTCACTTTTAGGAGATTATTTTCTGGATGTTAAACCAAAAGTTTTCCTTTGCTTAATTCCATTGTTCTTAATTTATTCTCTTCAGACCTCCCTAAAATTAGTTTCTCCCTCCTTTGGGTTTTTAGCCTTTCAAATACCATATGTACAGACAGTTATCACATTCACAAATGTGTTAGTCATTGTTAAAACCAAGCTATGTTCATTTAGTTTCTTAATCTTTCCTCTTAATCCCTTATTAATAATTTATGTTGCCTTTCCTTGAATTCCTTCCAGTTTCTGGTATTGAGGTGCTCAGAACTGAAGCATTATTCTAAGTACAGTCTTACACTACATAGAAAGGGCCTGAAGTTGACTTACCAGAGGAACTGGTTAAAAAGTTTCAAGTTTTCCAACCAAAAAGTGGTACCCATTTTTGACCAAATAAATAAATGAATAAATAGAATAATAATCATAACAAATTCTCATTTTTGACTAAGTCTACATACAGACTGGCAGTCACTAGAATTATTTCACATCTTCTCACTCTCTTTTTTTTTTTAAATTCGGCCAGTCCTATACCTCCTTAGTTCTCCATGATTTTATGAATTGATAACAAGCTGACTGAAATGTTATTTCCCTCAGTGCCCCAAGAACCCTAAGGATACAGACCATCCAAACTATAATATGTCTTTAAAATGTAACTGAAACCAAATTTCACTTCTCATAATTATTTTAACTGCTTTCCCCCTCCCTCATACCTATAAGATCTGACCAAAAGCCCATTGAAGTTAATGAATAGACTTGCAACTAAAATGAGATTTGGTTCAAGCCCATATAGAGGAAATCTTTATGACTACCAAATTGTTCTCACCTCTTTGTTGTTAGCCCTGTTTAAAGGGAATTTAAATAATCCAGCTGAGTCATTTTAAGAAGACTTAGTTATTTTGTAATCCTTCTCATTTATTTCCCTGTATAATTACTGTACCATGGACCATGAATAGACTTACTGTGAAGGCTTTGAAGAGTGACTCAGATATAAACCTCTTCAAATAAGTAGATGGCATTACAAAGCAGTTTATTTTGGCCTAGTGATAATGTGATGGGTTAAATGCAACTTTGGTTTTATTGTAAACTACAATAACCACATGGACAGGTCCTAAAATTGACTTGGGTGTGACTATTCCCTGACACAAAAGTAGGAACAGAGAAAATGCCTGGTCATGAGAATCATTGGATACACAAATCACTGTGGTTAAACCCACAAATCTTTAAATGAAATTTTATGACTGAGGACAATTACAAGGTTTAGCAGAAATCTCAAAATATAACGTACTGCAGACTATCAACCAATCCTACATATTTTGTGTATAAAGATATGACGCTAAAGACACATATCAGGATCAGGGTGTGCACCTAGTATATATTTATGCACTTTCAAGTTACACTTTAGCAAAAGAGCATATTCAAGGGTGATGTTAAATGCCATGCTCATCAGAAGGGGGAATTCTGAACTTTCTAGGAAGTTTACACGTCAGATTCAACTTCATATAATCAATAAGGACCAATAATGGGAACCTGTTTTAAGATAAGAACATGCCATGATAATTTAGCAAGCAGCTGCTCCTTACCTGACTGAGACAATAGTTTGATCAGCTAAATTCAAAATAATGAAAATTACCTTTTTAAGTTTAAAGTAACTTTTAATCTGAAACCTGGGGTAACTTATGGCTGTACCATTCTACTTGATCTGAGATGACCACACTGATCAATAAGAACATAAGAACTGCCATACTGGGTCAGATCAATGCTCCATCTAAACCAGTATCCTGTCTCCAACAGAAATTCAGGGTGAATGTACTGAACAAGGCAGTTGAAGTGTTCCACCCTTGTCTCCTCTCCCAGCTTCTGGCAGTCAGAGATTTAGGATTGCCCTGAGTATAGGGATGATATTCCTGGCCACTTTGTCTAAAAGCCATTGGTTGACTTATCTTCCATTAATTTATCTAGAATCATAGACATGTAGGATTGGATGGGACCTTTATAGGTCATCTAGTCCAGTTCCCTGCATTGAGTCAGGACTAAGTATTATCTAGACCATTCCTGGCAGATGTTTGTCTAACCTGTTCTTAAAAACCTCAGACAAAAACAAACAATGAGAGAGATTCCACAACCTCTCTAGGTAATTTGTTTCAGTACATAACTACCCTTACAGTTAGGAGGTTTTCCTACTGTCTAATCTCAATTTTCCTTGCTACAACTTAAGGCCATTGCTTCTTCTCCTGTCCTCAATGATTAAGAACAATTTATTTACTCTTCATAACAATCTTTATGTACTTGAAGACTGTTATGTCTCCTGAGTCTCCTCTTCTCCAGACTAAACAAATCAATTTTTTTCAATCTTTTCTTATAGGTCATGTTTTCTAGACTTTTAATCATGTTTGTTTTTCTCCTTTGGACTTTCTCCAATTTGTGCACATCTTTATGGACATGTAGTACCCATACTAGATACAAACTTCAATTAAGGCCATGTCATTGCTGACTAGAGTGGAAGAATTAATTCTCCAGTCTTTCTTACAGCATTTCTGTTAATACATTACAGAATTATGTCCACTTCTTTTTTGCAACAGTGTTACATTGTTGACATATTTACATTGTGATCCATTAAAAAACCCTTAGACACTTTTCTGCAGTAATCCTTCCTTGGCAGACGTTTCCCATTTTGTATTTGTGCAATTGATTGTTCCTTCTTAAGTGTAGTACTTTCCATTTGTCCCCATTTAATTTCATCCCATTTATTTTAGACCATTTTACCAGTATGCCATTTGAATTTTAATCATGTCCTCCAAAGCGCTTGTGACTCCTTCCAGTGTGGATCATCTTCAAAATTTATAAGTGTACTCTCTATGACATTATCCAAATGATTTATGCAAATATTGAAGAAAATCACACCAGGAAAGATTCCTGCAGGACCCCACTTGATATGGTCATTCATCTTGATTGTGAACCATTTGTAACTATCCTCTGAGTATGTTTTCCAAACAGTTGTGCACCCACTTTGTAGTAGGTTAATCTAGGCTGCATTTCTCCAGTTTGTTTATGAGGTCATGTCGGACAGTATCAAACATCTTATTAAAATTGAGTTATATAACACCTGCTACTTCTCTCTCCCTCTCCTCGCCGCATCCCATAGATGAGATACCCCATTAAAGGAGGATAGTAGGTTGATTTGACATGATTTGTTCTCAACAAATCCATGTTGACTTCTTTTACATTCTTATAGGTGCTTACACATTGATTGATTATTGACTCCATTATCTTTCAGGGTATCCAGACTCTAGACTAGTCCATAATTCTCTGGCTTGTCCTTATTCCCCTTTTTATAGATAGGTACATATTTGCCTTTTTCCAGTCCTCTGGGATCTTTCCCATCATTGATGAGTTCTCAAAGATAATCACTAATGGCTCAGATATCTCTACAGCTAGGCTTTAAGTATTCTAGGATGTATTTCATCAGGCCCTGCTAACCTGAAGACACCTACTTTGTCTAAGTAATTATTGACTTGTTCTTTTCCTATTTTAGCCAAGGTCAAATTCTTTTTTTGAACCTAGTTATACTTTTCACCATCACACCAGCTAACAGCAATGAGTTCCACCGATTGTGAGTTGTATGAAAAAGTACAACTCTTGTTATATTAAACCTGCTGCCTATTCATTTCATCCGGTGACCCCTGCTTTTTGTATTGTGAAAAAGGGTAAACAACATGTCTCTACTCATTTTTCCCACACCATTCCCAATTTTATAAAAGTCTATCATCTCCCCCCTTGTCTCTTTTCTAACATGTACTGTACTAATATTTTTTAGTTTCTCCTTGTATGAAAGCCATTTCATATCCTTAATAATCTCTGTTGCTCTTCTCTGAATATTTTCCAGTTCCACTATATATTTGTGAGATGGGGCAACCACAACTGAACTCAGTATTCAAAGTGTGGCCATATCATGGATATGTATAGTGGCATTATGGTATTTTTGGTCTCATTTTCTATATTTTTCATAATAGATCCTAATATGCTATTAGCTTTTTGACTGTTGCTATGCATTGAGCTGGAGGTTTTAGAGTACTATCCACGGTGTTCCAAGATCTCTTTCTTGAGCGGTAACAGCTAATTTAGAAACCGTTATTTTATATGTGTAGTTGGGATTATTTTTCCCAGTGTGTATTACTTTTAACTTATCAATATGAAGACTTAATGACTGTTTTGTAATACTATTAAGGCCACAGGGCAATTAAAGTGGGCATATGTTATGGGGTGAAGTGTAAATGATTTCAGCAACATGGAGAATTTGGGTTGGGGACAGTGAACATAAGGTGTCATGAATGTTTGGGTAAATATTATGGAAGGATTTTGGAAGCTGGGAGCATGGTCAGTTTGAAAAAAATTGTGCGATGACAGTGGTTTCTAGGAAGGATGGTAGGGATTGCAATAAAGTTGTAGGATAAGGAACTGTGGCTGAAGTGAACAGTTTCTGGAGTGAAGGTTGGGGGGATTAGCTCACGTCTCCAACAACCCCGGTGACCTTCTTCATCTCCAAAATACTTTACCTGTTCTTTCTTTAGCATCCCTACTCTGATTTACAAGTTTAAATTGAAGCACAGCTACATCTTATGCTAAGCCTCAACCGGTGCTTCCCTTTCAAATGGATAAGTAGTATGAGCTGTGGATGCTTTAAATCTCAAACGAGACTGGGATTCAGAGTGTCCTGGAATATCCATCAATTCAAAGCAGAAGCACTATGCGGGGCCCACCTAGCTACATTTTTGCAGTTTAAATTTACATACACCCAAGCACGGCCCCCTCTTCCAAAAAGCTATTTGGTTATCCCTCATTTAGAAGCAGTTCCACAGGGACAACAAGAGTGGCTGCTGCTGGTCATTCATATACATTTTGTTACCTCTAGTATAAAATGAATATGTAGGTATTTTCTGATTACATTCCCTGATTACATTAGGAGACATTTATCAGATCCAGTAAGTATCATTAGTAAACTTCTGATTAACATGCTAGAATTTTATTTAAATACCTGAATTTTCTCAATTTTGGTATAAAACTTTTCAGCATGTAAAGTTTAATTGCCTTTCATTTAATTGCCTAGGGAGTTGATAATAGGATCCCTAACCTTGTACCTGTATCCTGCTAATGCAAATTCGACCCAGGTTGTTAATTATCAGTTATTACCACCTGGTGGCTTATTTGGAATGAATTGGTAGTCTCAGTCTAGCTCCTAAAGGACAAACATCCACACCTCAAGACCACCACCTGATTTATTGGCAATTAATCTCCCTATCAGCAGTTTCAATGCAGAAACAAAGAACATGGAGACTTCTGTGCTCATCTCTTATAGATGTGGTCCAGGCAGATCAGGTTTAGGACATTTTAGAGAAGGTTGTGCTGCAATTGCCTTTGCTGTTCCTGTTCTCTGGATTTATACTGGATTTTAATCTCCCCCTTCAAAAAATGTAGTAATGAGTGTTTTACTGCCCACACATTTCTTGTTAAATTGTCTGTTTTCTACTCAGCATCTGCCTCACTGAGCACTCATCATCTGCTAGTGAACCATCTGATGTACAGCAGATGTTAAACACTCAGCAAGCTGGAGAGGGAGGCAAAAGTGTAACATCATGATTAAATACTTGCCACAGCCATTACATACTGTGTTCCATTTTTATGGTTAATAGTTGTGTGTACTGGGGAAGCATTAAGACCTATTTTGTATTTTACTTAAAATGCTATTCTTCAAATACATTTATTTTCTGTTTGTATCACTGTCATATAATTAGAAAGAGGTAGCAAGTTGTTGATTTTTTTAAGACACAGTAGAGAAATAAATAATTAAGGAAACATTTCATAGGTGTGCAATGGAATATGAATTCACATTCAATCATTTCATTTAATTGTAACTAAATTTGTAAGTGTAAACTGCATTGAGACATTTATAAAGATTATTTGGACCAGAATCTCAGCTGGTGATAACTTGTGTAACTTCTTTGAATTCAATGGAATTATCTTGTTTTACACCAGTGAGCGTCTGGCCCTTGATCTTTTTGTAGATCACTCATAAGTTTGGTGAGACAGACATTGGTATAGATTCACCATATGGTTTCCCTGATTGAAACCACTGTAGCACATCACATAGGACCCTAGCAATGGAAAGTCCATTTGGAAGTTGACTATGGTGTTACACTCCACCCAAAACAGTCTAAAAAGTTGGTGACACATTTTGGGGAAGGGTGAAAGTCTGAGGAAAGTACCGATTTAGTGCATCCCTTGCTCATGCTCCATCAGCAGGACTGCTATTGAGTCCTGACTATGATTTGAAGATATCTTTCCTGGTGAAAACGTCAAGGGAGTGTGACAGTTCAACTGTTCCCTGTTCTTGACCAGTGATGAATCTTTGGTGGGAAGCAGCAATCCTTGCTCTATCAGACAACTGCAGTATGTACCCTTCTGGACCAATGTAGCCCAGCATCTTTTTGAAATAGTGTCTAGAACAGAAGGTGAAACCATACTGTTGTTACTTGCATTGAACACCTACATACAGAAAAAAATGCATATACATGGACTTTAGATCTACAACATTAGTTTTGTGATTCTGTGCACACAGACAGAACCACACACTAAAAAAATGTGAATTCTTGTAGAGGCTCCTTCTGCTTACCCACTGGACAGATCCTACATAGAGTACAAATACATTCTACCTGATTACCCACCCAGCTCTCCTAAGATTTACCATTCAAAATTTATCATCTGCCTCAAGAAAATCTATTCCAATTGAAAACATGTTAAAAAGATCATCAGATTTCAGAACAGGTTTATTTTTGGTCCCCTCTGCTGCAATAATCAAACAAGAGTTACACAGTAAATCAAATACACCGCTACTTGTGGGATGAAAATAAAATCACTCAAAAATGCCCTGTTATGTTTGTACCCTGTGAAACACTGGCACTGGCCACGGTTTGAAGACAGGACTTGATGGACCATTGGTCAAGCCACTATGACTGTTCTTATGTTCTTAATCATTCTGGTGGAGATCATCTCCCCAGTACCAGTATACTGGAGGTCTCCTCCATAGAAAGAATTCAGCTACCTGTATAGCAACTTTCCCCTTGTTCTGGACTTTGTGGCAGATGCCACACGGATCTGCACTGCAGAGGTGTGGTGAGGAATAGATCTAGGGAAAAGGCACATTGACCCTTCTCCTCCAGCACTGGTAAATGAGCCCAAAAGTTTAAGGCAGACTGGAATCCCCTGTATTCTGTAGGACTCCTCTTTCCCTTTTGTTTTGTGATAATTCTGGGGGCAGCAGGACATTTTAGCAGTGCAGCTCAGGAGCCTGGATACCTGGAACCAGTGCAGAGTCAAAGGGCCTCTGGACAGATGGCCCTATGCCTCCTGCTGATACACACAGAATTACACTCATATTGGGGGACCCAACACATTTGGTAGCCAAGACCTGGCTCCTACCAAAAGCTCCCTGTCTTGAAAGAACTTTGGTGAGTTTTTCTCCTTCCAGGAAAACCTTATAGGTAGGTGCACTGACACGAAGCTCCTGTTAATGGGTAAGTTCCCAATTATGTGAATGTGAGTTCTGCTATTGGCATACGTGGGGCCGGATTTCACTCCAAACGATGAATGAAATGAGATGTACTCTGAAGCCAAAAGGAACTTTAAATGGTATGTTTTCCCCATTTCTCGTGGGCATGGCTGAAGATGTGAGTCTGGAATGTGGAAAGGGTAGTGTTTTGGTGAACTGGTCCTGGGAGGATATTCCATGAGGAGTTAGCATCACTAAATGATGAGTGGGGGATGGTGCATTGAGGCTTGTATCACTGGCAGAGCAAGAGAGGGGACAAGAGGTAATCATGCTGAAGCACAGCTGGGAAGAACTTTGAAGGGTGAAAATATATAAACAATGTAGGTGGAAAGGGGAATCCTGTGGAAGGAATCCAGTACAAAGTGTTATAGTCTGAATGGCAGGTAAGGAAAGTAGTTATCCGAGAAAAGTGACACTGGTGTTGCCCCATGTGCCAAGTACACTGAACTTCACAATACAGTCTCACATTCTACCCTTGTAGGGTGGCCACAAAGTGTTATTAAAGATGGAAAGGAAATTGGGTCCCTTTAAGATCCAAAATGTATATAAAATAATTGAAAGACAGTTTATGAGATGTACTTAAATTTCCCCTAAGCAGAGCCATTCAATTTAAGAGTATTTCTGGAAGTGCACAGTTGTAATTCTTGACTTGGAATATCAGTCATGTATGGAAAGTTTTCAAACAATTGGAGAAGCTGTTGTGGGGGGTATTAAAAAGGGTATTCAAAAGTTTAGTGTTTCATAAGTCTAGTGTTAGCATAAACCTGTCTCGTTTAGTGAAACAAGGAAAGCATAAAATTTAGATCTTGGATTGCTACTGAGACAAAGACATCTGGGGTCCTGTGAAAGAGTGCACTATCCACTACTGCAGCTTCTCATGGCTGGAAATGAGGATGCACGCTCTCTCATCTCTCATGCCCTGTTCCATAGGTCACTATGGCTCTGCACTAGTGCCTTTTCCTGTAACTCAGCCCTCCGGGAATCCAGGTCATGATTTAAGCCCACCCCCTCCAGGGTAAGACCAACAAATAAAAGTTCTTACAAAAAGATATTTCAGGGCTTTCCATCATCCCTGTCTCCTTCCTGGCCTCACAACACCTTGTCAGTGGCTAGCAGGGGAACCCAGCCCCACTCCCCTATGCTAGGTTCCAGTCCAGTGACCCTATAATTACCTACCGAGGACTGCTCCATCCCAAACTGATTTCTGATACTTCCCTGGACTTTTTCCTACCCCAACTTTTCTTAACCTAGAAAGCCTGTGAGGCATAATAACTAACTCTTCCTTCAGGGATGGAACTATCAGGGTCTACCTCTAATTTATATTTTTATGCTGGGATTTTGTTGGGGTACAGTTAAACCCACTTCCACTCACCTTAGGCTTGACCTTTCATCTCTATTGAGCTTCCTTTACTCTACTTCTCAATCAAACACCTCCCAGGACTCTCCACTGGAAATCTGGCTCCTGCCTTTTTATCAGCCTGCTCCATTCCCAGTGGCTCTCTCTCTCTCCTGGCCTCTTTCAAGACTTCTCTGTTTATGTGAGGATCCCAGGGCCAACTCTCTACCATGAGCTACCTTCCTGATCTCTCCACTCTCTAATTCCAGAGTGACTGCAGAGGTCCTTCTTCTCTTCCCTGCAGCGAAGCAGATTTAACTGAGTAGTCTGTAGCTGCCAATTATAATTCCTAAACACTTAACAGTTTATATTCTCTTGGTTTGCCCTGAGTCCTTCAGGTAGTGTAACAGCATCTTTCTAAAACTATCCCATTTCCATGAATTTTTTTTACTAACTAATGTAACTTTTGTTACCTTAAGATGCTTGAATTCTTCAAAAGCTTTTCTTTTTATTTATCAAAGTGCCATACAAGGTGATCAGTTGTATCTTCCACGTTTTAGAGTGTACATTGTCCATCATTGTATCTATTTATTCAAAAAAGACTTTTGTTTAAGGCACAATGACCAGTTACTACTTTAAGCAAAATCTCCTCATTTTTCCAAACCAGTCCCTGAAGTATATTGTTACCTTCAACTCTAGGGAACTATTAAAAACTAATTTTACATTAGTCTTTCTTGAAGCATTTTTAGCTGATTTGTCCATTTCATTCTCTGCTATTCTAATATGAAGTAGGGTCCAAGCTAATGCTACAGGTATCCCCATCTGTTATTAGAAATATAATTTCATTGATTAAATCACAATATATTCTTTTATCACCATAAGGCATACAACTGAATAAAAAATAGCCACCTATACTGAGTGTACATTCCTACTCTAATTTAATCTAAATCCATGTCTTAACATATGACTTTCCATCTACATCTACTTTTCCCATAACTAACATTTAGCTCTATCTTTAGCTTCTGCATCCGCATTTAACTTGAATGACATGCAAAGTTCTAACATCATGTGTTATATTGCCTATCAAATTCCCAACAATATTCATATTGTTTGGTGCTTTCATTATTATAATTATAATTCACATTAATTTTGGCCCAAAGAGTTAGATCCGGTTAGATCCAGTGGTTTCAAGTTCTGATTTTGATGTTGACCCAAAAGCTTGGCAGCCATAGCCAATTACCAGCCTGATTATAGCTTTGTATATCAATAGCAATGCTTTCATCTCCATTATCCAATTAGTCCAGGAAGAAATTTATGTGGTTTAATCCTTCATGTACATATATCTTTAACAGTCTATATGATCTTTCCAAAGTAAGTTAGCATCAAACATCACTTCTAGGAATTTAAAACTTTTAACTTTATCTATTTGTTCTCCATATAGATACAGTTTACATTCCTTTGTAACTTTCCTTTTTGTAAAGATCAGTCAGTTGCTTTTGGCATTAGAAAAATTGATACCTCATGCAGTTCCCTAATCAGAGGCCTCTTGTAATGTTTTATTGATTCTCTTTTCTGCCACCACAATATTCCTGCTGCTCATCCACAAACCACAACTATCTGAGAATAGACTGACCCCAGTACTTATTTGTTTTGGGAGATCATTTATCATATTAAACAAGGTCATGCTGATAATACTTGCCCATGGTGTGCCATTTTTATTACCTAAGTCAACATAACTTTCCCAACTCTGATCTTCATGATCCTGTTACTGAAAAAGTCCTTAATCCATCCATACATTCTTATTATTATTCCTAAGTGCATCTACTTTGTACAACAAGCCTTCCTACAATAGCATGTCATATGCCTTTTCAATATCTAGAAAGGCAGCTATCATGAAATCTTTGTGCCTTGTATTTTTTTTTATTTCAATTTCTAATTTATCAATGTGATCAATGGGTGCATCTTATGCTCTTAAAACCAGGCTCCACCTTAGCTATGCTGCGATTGTTTTCCAAATAGACAATGAATTTTGCATTCACCATTCTCTTCATAATTTTACCCAGACAGGACATAGGGTCAATAGTTCTATAAGCATCCACTTGTGCAGATAATTTGTCTGGTTTTCATATTGGAATTACTACTACATGTTTACACCCTAGTGGTATTACTCCTCACTCCTCCCATACAGTTTGTTATATCATTTCAAATGGACCTTCAAACTGCTTTCAAATTTTAAAGATGTTGCATATATTATTTTTAACTGGGAATGTATTCTTGCTGTTCACAGTAGCTTTCTCAAGCTCCCATTTACAAAACCATTCATTCAGTATAATAACTTCATGTTTACTTCACCTACATAGTAGATCATGTAGAGGTAACAAAAGTCCTGTGGCACCTTAAAGACTAACTATAAAGTTTTGAAGCATAAGCTTTCGTGGGCTAATACCCACTTCGTCGGATGCAAGCAGTAGATCATGATTCTCTTAAATGAATCATGATCAGTAGATCATGATTCTCAGTAGATCATGATTCTCTTAAACGAATTGTCTTTTAATTTGGTGAAAAACTGCACTTCAATTTTATCATTACTCAACTCTCAGAAAGTTCCTGCTAAAACTTCTGCTGTTTTATTATCAGAACTTCTAACTGTTGTGTCAGTCCCCCCCAAAAAAACATGGGAAATTACTTAATTATATACTCTCTTAATTATATGCCTTCTTCTCATTTTCCTGGATATTTCTGATGTTTTGGTATCTTTATTTATCCACTCTCAGTACTTCCTCCACCTGTGTTTCTTTTCTCTCTCTCTTTTTTTAAAATAATTATTATTTTGGTTATTGTCTTACTTCTTCTATACTTCAGTAGATCCTTACTATTCATTTTCTATTTTCCTTTTTATAGGACTTTGTTCCTTTCCTTAATTGCCATTTTGCAGTTCTCATTCCACCATGGAACTGAGGTTTTAGATTTGGGGTACTTTGGTATCTAAGGTATGGCTACCATAGCTGCTTCTATTAATATCTTTATTACACTGGCACTGAAATTCTCTATGTCAACATCACTCACACAATGAACATTCACATATTCAGTACACTTAGTTGTAAATAGCTCTGAGTTAGTTGTTTTTAAAATTTCAGGTGGGTAATTTTCCATTACTTTTCAAGGAGAAGATATCTGGTCTAAAATTCCCAGGTTTAAGCAAGAAAAAAAACTATCATTTGCTGCTTTAAATCTCTTTTGGGGTGTCGGGATGCCATTGTTTAGAAATCACTCATTTGTTTTCAATGAACTTTTCTAACCTTGTGCCATTCTTATCAGTTGTTTTACTGTCTCACAAATGATTATGACTATTTAGGCCACTGCATAAAATATTTGGTCTTTCTAATAAGTCTGAGGATTCTAATTTCCTACACAGGTTATAGATATTATAAATCTTTAAAGAAAAAAAAATCTTCTGAATTAGGATTACCTTACCTTTCACATAATTACTTATTCATTCTCTATGGCTTTGTAGTTTAGTCTACCCTTTATGAAAGTACAAATGACTCCTCCTCTTCCTATTTTTCAGTCTTGTCTAAGTAACCTGTAAATTTAAAGGGAAGCTTTTTAACCAACCATATTTCCTGGAGACATAGGACAGCTGGTTTAGTTTTCACTTCCAGGATGTTTTATTTTAGTTCTTGCATGTACTGTAAAACTGTGCACATTCCAACAAAAGATTATGATCTCCATAGTAGTCATATTTCATCCTTAACCTAATTTCAAATAATATGAATCTGATCTATTTTATACAAGATTTTTTTCTGCTACCTTCCTATATTTTTTTCTGATTTTTCCATTTGTGATGTGAAATTTATCATTTATAGCATAAATACAATAAGCTTTTCTCTCTTTTTTTCCCCCCACTACTAGTATGCCGTCATCTATTCCTTCCAGTTTACCATAATTTAATACAGGGAAACAGTGTAAGCAGTTCCCCCTTTCCTATTCAGATTTTCTCTTCCTTCTCCACCTGATGTTTTGAGAGTCTTACTGCTTCCAGATAAAAAGTTAACAGTTTTTGCCTTTTGTATCTCCTTACCTCATATTTCCACAATATGCCCTCTATGAACTTGACTTTGATTACCACTGCAGTTGCTACATTTGACCTCCAGCCTTTCAATACAGTTGTCTTAGGAATTGTCATAAGTATGGAGGGTGCCTTGCCTGGGTTGGGCTATGTTATCTAATACAGTGTGCCTTCCCTGGGTGGGGGCTATGTTGTCTGAGACAGGTGACGTCGGAGTTTCCCTGCCATGAGGGAGGGAGGAGCCTCCAGCCCAGGAAGAAGGGAGGAGCAAAACGGTCAGTTCCATCTTGGCTGGTCTCCAGGGAGGAGGCAGGGCCAGGGGAGTTCCATCTTGGTTGTCCATGAGGCAGGAGGCTTGCCAGGCAACGTGGGCAAGGATCCAGGAGTGTGTCTCTAGCTATGGAGATAACTCTTTTTTCTTCTTACATTTCTGATTAGCTGTACTGTGAGCATTCTCATTTTAATCCTTTAAGCCTGGGCCTTTTGGGGTGTTCTTTCCATTTCAGAAGAAAGTAGGGAACCCCAAATTGTAACTGTATTGTATTTTTATTTCATTCCTTTTCTTTATTAAATCTTCTAGTTATAACACCGTCTGGTTTATTTTCCTTAAGGTTTTTCTCTTTTCTTTGGGAAGAGAGAAGGTAGGGGGAGGTAAATCAAGGAATCAGCTAAAAGTATAGCTAGAGTGTGGAGACTGTCTCTCCTTACCATCAGGTCAGACGGGGGAGGGGGAAAGCAGCCTGCAGGTGCCTGTCTCTTCAACGCGAGGAGAGGAGGTGGGGAGGTGGCTAGCCTCCAGAGATCTGACTTTGGCTTCCAGGGAGGAAGACAGAGTCAGGGTTAGGGGAAGTCTGCCTTCAGCCGGTACAGGGTGAAGGGAAGCAGACTTCAGGTTTCTGACTTTGAATCCCAGGGAGGGGTACAAAGTTGGGGTCTTGGGGAAGATCGGGGGCCCCTCCAAGGTTTTGGAAGTATACACGATTGGTGGCAGTGATTGGTAACCCCTAGAACCCCAACTGGCAAAGTGGGAGTATGGGGGGGAAAGGACTTGTTGGACTGGCATATAAGAGCCCTGATCTCTGTACTCCAAGCATAGGGATCAGGGAACCCCCTCTTACAGGAATGCTCTTTCACACATTAATAATAGCTCATTTCCCCATTAGAAGCATTTGCTATATACCCTTACTATTGGCACTTATAACAGCTTAGGGGTGAGGAAACATGCGACTTGGCTATAAAGACCTGAAACCCTAATGTTACTTTCTCAGGTAGAGTCCCTTTCTGAAATGTAATCAGCATTTCCATCAATGGCTTGCTTTTTCCTCCTGGTTTATTAATAATTCACTAACACTTATCTCTTCTATACTCCTGATATTTCATCACTGATCAGTTCTAATGGTACTCAATGTATCACCCCTTTTTTGCAGGGAATACTTGGGTAGCTGGCAATGTATTTTAATTTTCCCCAGCATTTTAGTTTTTAAGCAGCTTAGCTGCTTCCTCTTTGTCTGTACATTCAGCTAAAAATTCCCCATCTTACAACCTCCTGGCTGTTGCTATATCTCTTATGCTTTTTTTAAAAAAAAATCTAGTTAGTAGCTTTCACATCCTGAATGGCACCTAATCTTATTGCTTTGACTTGGGGATTTACAATTATAACATTTTGTTCATTTCTTTCCCAAGCTTTGCTTTGTTGCTGATATCATGCTCTGATTCTACTCTTTTCTTTTTTTCCCTACTTTGTATCCATTCCCCCTCTCTAACAGAATCTTCTTCAGTTTCTAGAATTCTTTCACTTAGGGTCTGAAAATCTTCCATCTCAATCCTGCAAAATCCAGCCCAACCTCCATACCCTAGCAGCCAGTCCCTTTTTTTGCACTGGAGTTCCTTAGTTTATAATCCTTTCCCAGGCCCAGCTGTGCTTCATCCTCATTTAAGCCTGGCCCACAGTCCAAGTGCAGCTGGTATGTTAATTGGTCTCTCAGGCCCATTTGAAGTCTGTGTGGGATATATACCTCATCACAGGCCTCATCCTGTAAAGTGCTGATTCCCCTCATTATTGCTTTCAATAGGAGAAGCTGAGGGATCTTAGTAATCAGTACAATACATATAACCAGCCCCTTCAAAATCAAAGGTTCACAAAGCATACAGATGTGGAAATCTGTTAGGCAATACTATCATGGAACTGAAACCATTTGTATGCGGGGGTTTTCTGCTAAAAACATAATTTGTTACATATTTTAAAAACTTCCTAATTCTGACTAGAATCTGAATCTTTTTTTTTTTTCCAGCTGAGTTATTTAAATGGCCATCTCTACTCCTAGAATGAGGAGAAAAAAATAACAATCACTCTCTAAAATTAGTGCTAATTTACCTATTAAGGACTTTCCCTTTGCTTGTAGATATAGCAGGGAAAGCAGCCAGGTGGTGGGAGGGGGGCACTAAAAGAATTGCCACAAAAGAAACAAGGAACTAACAGAGCTTCTGGGACACGAAGCAGGGCAGCATGGGGCACTGAGCAGGGATCCAGAATGCCTTCCCACAGGCTGTATCGAAAGAGTTGCACTGTGGGATAGCTGCCCTACAGCACTGCTCTCATCGGTGATGGAAGTGCTGGTAGTGAAAACACTCTTTGATGCCTGAGGAATTGAGTAAGTACACAAACCAGCACTTTACTATCATCAGTTCCCTATCACCACACTGGTGAATCTTACACTACAAAAACTCTGTAAGTGTAGACAAAACCTAAGAAAGTCTAGATGAATCTAAGTTGGAAGTTCCGTCTTTCAACTCTCTCAATGTGCATTTATATCCTTTTAGATATCCTTATTTACCCATATTCTCTAAGGGTATGTCTACATATCTAACGTTAAAGTGCTGCTGCGGCTCCAGTGCAGGAAGAGAGCTCTCCCAGTGCTGTAATAAAACCACCTCTGCGAGGGGAATAGTTACTAGCACTGGAAGCATGGCTCCTGGTGCTGTAGCACTATCTGCACTGCTGTTTTACAGCACTGAAACTTGAATCACTCAGGGGTGTGTTTTTTCACACCCCTGAGCAAAGAAAGTTTCATTGCTGTAAATGGCAGTGTAGACAAGGCCTTCATCTTAGACATTGTAGAAATCTTTACACTCATACTCACCAGAGAGAGACATGCAAATCACCCTGTGGCATGTCATTTTTGAATTTGGCCCACTGAGTTTATATTAAAAGGAGTCAACTTGTTTTACTGAAAGTAAAGAAAGTAAATAACAAGTGAGAGTAAAAATATATGTTAAAAGTAGACCATGTCCATACTTAGAGCTTCTTTGTGTGTGTTTGTTATGACAACAAGTAGACTCCTTTCCAGTCACTCACACGTTTGGTGTCTGAAAATAATGAAATCTAAGTTAGCGTAAGTAATTTATTGCCATGAATTTGGCTTAAACCCTTTAGAAGGATGAAGACCTAAGCACTGATGTTTGTTGTTTGGGCTGCATGTTAATGTGCAGATAATTCTATGAAATATCAAAGAAAAAAATAATAAAATGATATAACTGTATCTTGAGGTGTCAAAGGGATGCTATCAGGTACAATTAATTATTTTTAATCAAATTCCATTTGATTATTAATAATATCACTTTTGAAATATTCACTCAACATTATTTATTATGTTAGCTTGCCTTTTGCTTTTTTGTTATTGTGGATGATGAAAACAAGGTAGTTACTTCCCTTTTGTGTATTTTCAAGAGACAATTCCTGCTCATCTCATTCACACAAGCAGTCTCCTTCACTGCAGTGTAATTACTTCCATTAGGTTGGTAAACACCCACCTCATCATACTTCTAGGAACTCATGTAGTTCCTAGAAGTATTACATTCCTCACACAGGTGCAACTCTTTACAGTACAGATAAGCACATAAGACAAACCAAAGCTGAAGAAAAAGGTCCAATTGTTAAAAAAAACACATTTTTTTGTTGTATAGTTTCATACAAGCACCACTCTTGGGTATTGCATTTTTTAAATGCACTTAAAATTTCAGATCAATATTAAGCCACCAATTTTTTTTGTTTGCTTATTTGTTGGGAGCGGGAGAAATGCAGAAAGGATAAATGATTTATATAAAATGATTGCTAACACTGAGGTGATTTTAAATTTAATATTAGCCCTCTGGAATTAGGAATCCACTCTGTTTTGCATGCATTTATTTTAAGAAATTAGGTGATTTGAAGAGGGAAAAGATTTATGAGAATTTTCTGACACAATTACACACAATGGCTCGGAGCTCCATCTTTTCTTCCTTTTTTCAATAAGTCAATATTCAAAGGTTCAGTTTCAATTTTTTTATTAACATAGATTACTGCTCCAATTATCAGAAACTAGTGCCTGAAATTAGTGTCCTAAATCAATACTTAGATGTCCAAAATAATTCAACAGCATGATGATTTATGTGAATAAAATAAACCAGATTTGGCCTTTTTTTTGCTGATGACCTAAAACAGAAAAAGGAATCTTTACAATAATTCTGCAAATAACTATCCTGCCACTGAGCTTCAAATCCCTGTCTGGATAATGGAGTTTCTCTTTTGCAAGAAGCAGCTTTGTGTTCACATATTCTTATTTATGAACAAAACTTTTCAAAGAAACTGAACTTTCTTGGGGAACTGTTAATGAGGGATGTGCTGCTAGAATTCACATTTGTAGATCAGATCAATCCCCAGCAAGGTAAGTGCTTAAACACGATACTGTAATTCTATAGTTCCAACTGTTACCAATGGGGCAGGCCTGATTTTTAGACTATTTAAAAGTAAATGGCATAGTCCAAAGATTTAAAGAGGGGGCGGGGGGAGCTCTGGAGTTCCATGTCCTCTCTCTTGTACTGTTTGGAAATCTGATTAGGATATTTCTCTGACAGGCTGTCATAAATATACATAGGGTGCATAAGGGATTAATCAGTTCAGCTAACCTAGTTGGTACCTGATGAGACGGACCAATGGGGAAAGAAAGTACTTTCAAATGTGGGCTGGGTGGGGGAAGGTTCTGTTTATCCCGTCTTTGCTCCCTCTCTGGACAGAGAGAGGGTTCAGTCAGGCAAAAAAAGAATCCTCCTGGAAGCATACCTGAAATCAGCATATAAGCTTACAAAAATTGTAAATAAAGCAAGGAAATGCATTAGATTATTATTATTATTATTTTAGCTTGTGAATTTTCCCTGTGCTAAAAGGTAATTTCATTCTTGTTTTGTAACTAGAAAGCAGAGTCAGAGGGGATTCCTCACTGTTTTAAATCTTTTTATGTATCCTGTAAAGTTACTTTCCATCCTGATTTTGCAGGTGCGATTCTTTTATTTTTAAAAAAATAACATTCTTCTTTTAAGAATCTGATTGATATTCCTTGATGTCAATGTCCCTAAAAACCAAGGTGTTTGGTCTGTGCTCACATTATAACCAATTGCTTAGTATATTATTATATAGTATATTATTCTCAAGCCTCTCCAGGAAAGGGAGTGAAGGGGAATGGGGGAATACTTAGGGGAAACAGGGACTCCAAATGGCCCCTTTTCCTGAATTTTTGTCTAAATCACTTGATGATGGCAGCAATACCATCCAAGGACAAGGAAAGGATTTGTGCCTTGGGGAAGATTTAACCTAAGATGGTAGAAATAAGATTAGGGGGTCTTTCATGCAGATTCCCACATCTGTACCCCTGAGTTCAGAGTGGAGAAGAACCTTGACACAGTCCCAAGCCATAAAGCTCTAGGAAAAGGCAATAGTGAGGGACCTTTGAGATGGGACTTTCAATCCTTCAGACAAGTACAGAATTTTATTAAGAAGATTTATTTCAATAATGTGGCATTATTAATATAAATTACTATGTATATTTGTACACTATTCTTTCCAGTGTTGTTAACATATAGTAGCAATGCAAGCAACTCTTTCAGATTTCATTAATGATACATAAAGGAAGTGATTTCCAAAGATAATGCTCCAATTACTGCCTATATTGTTCCTATGTATTCTAAGATTCTATATCCATGGAATTATCCACCAGAAATTTGCCCCCATCCTGTGCCTCCCTTTGCTGAAGAACAGCATTTCCAAATCTTGGCTTTCATTTAAACAAATGTTGTTAGTCTTTTGCTGCAGGACAAAATCCTGCACTATGTGATTTCTCCAGTCTAATTCAGAAATGTAGTTGAGATGGGAATTGAAGCCAGAAGTTGAGATTGGAACTGAAGTCCCCAGCTGTTGCCTTAACAACAAGGCCATACTTTCTCTCTGTTATAGGACTTCTCTTTAATTTGGGATACTTGAAAAGATGTATACCAACTTGTAATCTCCAATTTCAAATGTTACATAGCCCAAATATTTAAATAAGCTCATGTGTGTCTAGCACTATGAGGATCCACATGATATTTTAGTAGCTCTGTTCCTGCAGAAATTGGAGATTAGAATCAAGAAGTTATAAGGAGAACTGGCAGGGAATTTGACAGATTTTTTTTCATAGAAAGTGCTAATTCATTTTAACAGAGACTTAGCTGGAAATTGTCAGTTTTGAGCAATTACTTGTTTTAAAAAATGGGGGAAAGTTTCAGAATTGAGCAAATGTTGAAATTTAAGCTAATTATAGTAAAAAAGTTTGACATTTAAGCAAAGCATTTTAAAAATAGCAAAATTAAAATATTTTTGATTGACCCTTAAATAAAATATTTTTGGATTGTCAGTTTCTGAAAATTGTTGAGATTTATATTCTTTGTCTTATTTTGGGACAGGAGATTTTAAAAACCCCGATCTTCTCCCAATATAAGAAAGCCATGTCCCACCCAGCTCTAGTTGTAAATGTCACAAACCTACTCAAAGCTTTTGTAATGTTTACTTTATGAAGAAGTAATAATTAGAGCTGGTTAGGAATTTTCCATTAGAATATATCTGTGTGAAATCTCAAAATATTCAGTTTTGGGTCAATTTGACAATAATCTGTTTCCATCTGAGCTGCCACAATGTCTTATGGGAGCTGTAGTTTAGATATCTCATATTTCCATACAAATCGAGTTCCTTGGCTGGACTACATTTCCCAGTCTTACCTCTGATTGGACTGCCACAGTGCTTCATGATGATTCATTATGGAAGATGTTTTTGGACTGTGTACCCTGATCACAGAATAGAATGGGGACAAAAGGAACCTTAAATATAATTTTCATGAGGCACCATAGCAACACAGGCAGACACAGACTAATTTACCCAAAACTTGAACATTTTGATTTGGTTCAATAAACCAAAATTTTCTGATTCAGGATAACCAAAATGACAGCTTTCCTGAGGCACCACTGCAGTCCACATAGACGCAGTTCAATTTTGAACTGAGGCAAACAAAACATTTAGCCTTTCCAAATTGAATTATTTTGTAACATTCAATACCATCTAACGTTTCAATATTTTTCACTTTTCATTTGGATTTGGACAATAACAAATACCACAATATTGGAATTTTCTGCAAGATGGAAATTCCTGTTTTTGACCAGCTCTAGTAATAACAGTCTTGCTTAGTGTCTGCTTTCAACAAGATACAAAGAAAAACAAAATTCTATTTTAAAAAAAATGTTTCTTGGACAAAGGGTTGTTATTCATGTGAAGTATTGATATGCAATAAATGACACAAGAAGGAAAAAAGATCAAATAACAAGGGTACAGGTTAACTCGTTTTTACTGTGTTTCAGACTGACTTTTATAAAGTCAAATTTTGAGATAATACATGCATGTTTATTTTATAGTTGGGGGAACATATTATACAACATCTTTATTAATATTAGAAGAATGGAATTTGACATAGCAGCAACTAAAATGTGTTCTTCAATCAATGCATCAATAAAACTGGAAAGCACAAAAGCTGAAAATTATAAAAACAACGCAGGTTATTTTTGCTCTGAGCCATTTCCTGATTCTGTTTGGTCATATTGTCTTTCTCTTGGCACCTATCCCTTACCAGTCCAGTTAGGGAAAAATGAAAGACATATTCACCCATGCTTAACAATAGGAGTATAGTGCTAGAAGTAACTCAGATAATTCCGTCTGAATCTATTTGTTTTCTCTAATCTGGTATTCCAGTTAAATGTTTGGTATCTAAATCTCACTATCTGTAAATCATAGCAGTTCAACTAAGAACAAGAAAGTTCAAAATATCATTTAAGCCTCCAAAGACTATGTAATGAAGATGAAAGATGGTACACATCCACCCACACAGATAACTTAACTAGCAAAATAGCACAAAAAATAAATCCACCCTGGATGGAGTACTAAAGTGAAGTCAGATGCAGAAAATTAGCTATTCACATGACAGGGTTTCTTAGCAATGATGTTAAGTGAATAGAAAATATAAACCAGTTGTCTTGTTATGCCACTGAGTTTATAAGGTAACATTCCTTTGTGATTTTTCATCATACTGGAAATTTATATATTCATCGATATCACTCCAGATGTCATCTGACATTTTAGAGATGTTTATAGTGTCTGAATTTGTTGCCAATATCAGTTTTCTTTGTCTCTTTCAGAGGGGGAAAAATACAAGGTTGTATTGATTGGGTTCTGACTCCTTTGTATTATTAATTATTATTGTTATTTTTTTTTTTATAGATCATCAATCTATTGGCTAAACCGCATCCAGTCCTTTCTGTACTGCAATGAAAATGGTCTGCTGGGAAGCTTTTCTGAAGAGACTCATTCTTGCACCTGCCCTAATGATCAGGTCGCATGCAATGGGTTCCTTCCCTGCATTGTGGGAGATGGCTCTGCATGCTTGACTTGTGCACCTGACAACCGCACCCGCTGTGGGAACTGTAACACTGGATACATGCTGAGCCAAGGGCTTTGCAAGCCTGAAGTTGCAGACTCCACAGAGCACTACATTGGGTTTGAGACAGATCTTCAGGACCTGGAGATGAAGTATTTATTGCAAAAAACAGACCGGAGGATTGAAGTCCATGCCATTTTCATCAGCAATGACATGCGCCTCAATAGCTGGTTCGATCCCTCCTGGCGCAAACGGATGCTCCTTACCCTTAAGAGTAACAAGTACAAGTCTAGCTTGGTCCATATGATACTAGGTATCTCTCTTCAAATTTGCCTAACGAAAAACAGCACCTTGGAACCTGTTTTAGCTGTTTACGTCAACCCTTTTGGAGGCAGCCACTCTGAAAGCTGGTTCATGCCTGTGAATGAAAACAGTTTCCCAGACTGGGAGCGGACTAAGCTGGACTTACCTCTTCAGTGTTATAACTGGACGCTGACTCTAGGCAACAAGTGGAAGACATTTTTCGAAACAGTACATATCTACTTGAGGAGTCGAATTAAGTCAAATGGTCCCAATGGCAATGAAAGCATCTACTACGAACCCCTGGAATTTATCGATCCTTCACGTAACCTAGGCTACATGAAAATCAACAACATCCAAGTGTTTGGCTACAGCATGCACTTTGACCCTGAAGCAATTCGGGACTTAATTTTGCAGCTGGACTACCCCTATACTCAGGGATCACAGGACTCAGCACTTTTGCAGCTATTAGAGATCCGGGACCGTGTAAATAAACTCTCCCCGCCTGGCCAGCGTCGCCTAGACCTGTTCTCTTGCTTGCTACGTCATAGACTCAAACTATCTACCAGTGAGGTGGTGAGGATTCAATCCGCTTTGCAGGCCTTTAATGCCAAATTACCAAACACAGTGGATTATGACACAACCAAATTATGTAGTTAACCATCAATGTGAAGCACAACACAAAACCTTGAAGGAGTTTTTACAGTGCTTTTGTGGAACAGTTTATGTTTGGAAGAGTAAATTTAAATTGTCTTTTCAATATCTGTCTTATATCAGTCAATACCATTGGATGGCAATTTACACACATGAACTTGCTGACAATGAATATATTATACCTGCAGTTTTGGTTTATGAATGAAATAAATACTGACACCGGTCTAGAAGACATTCTACTTTTTACAATAAATTTCATTTGTAATTTTATATGTTCCGTGGCAATGCTTTTGTGCATTACATCCTCTAGAGGGAACATAAAAGGATACCAATAAAATTTTGTAGCTGAACAGTTATTAAAAAGAAATGCTGTGGGATTCTTTTTTTTCCTCCACAAAATAAGTAATATCCTGGATATACTTTTGTGTGTGTATTAGAAGGGTGGGTGGGAGAAGATAGTCATAAATTATTTTTATATAAATCCTAGAAAAGCCAAAAAAAATAGGAATCTTATATAATTTGTATGAGATAGAAATCCAAACGTTCATGTCAAGGCAAACTGACATCTGTTGTTGATGGCTCACTTGTCCCTGCACCTGGGAGACTTGCTAAGGGCATGACTTTTCAAGATACTGTACCACGGCATACAGATTCCCAGGGCTATAGTATTGTCCATTTTTGGATGGACAGGATGCTAGTACTGGTGTCCTGTGGGATACAAAGTAATGAAAGGTTGCCTTGGTTACAGTTTATGAGCACATGAAAGGCTAGCTATCTTCCTAATATTCGGTAGTTTACAGCAGAGAAATCTTTTTCCACTGAGAACAGGTTTAGTCCCCATAATTATTTGAGTTACATGATTGCTTGATTACCGGTATTTAGTGAAGAATATGTAGAGAAAGACCACTAAAAGAAATGTCAGGTTGCATGCCCCACCCCTTGCTCATCTATAAAGATGCACACTTTCTCACAAGTCAGCAGCCTTTGATACTTGTGGTATAAGCGACATAGCCTTTGCTTGAGTGGTTTCGTTTTTTTCCTCCTCAGATATCAAAGCCTGTTCCCATTGAACTCAATAGCAAAACTCCTTTTGATCTCAATGGGAACAGGATTTGGCCCCAGGAGATCAGAGAATGTGATTTTGATTAATTGCTTATCTGTCCAGAGACAGTTCTCATGCATGTTCTGCCCGGCTGATTTCGATTGCCCCTCCTGTAGGTCATGCTGAGGAAAATAATAAAACAATCTGGGCTGTAGTTCTATCAAGATGTACATGGCACACACAGTTCTGTGTCTCTTTTCCATCAAACCCAGATAGCACGGCATCTTTGCTTTCCTAGTGCCTGGTGGAGAGAAATACTTAGATAAAGGCAAGCTGGCAGAAGCTTAGTTTGGACATAAGGGAGACACTGATAAGGTTAAGGGAAAGTGGGGTGATTGTCCTTCCTATCCTTCTTTCATTTAAGAAGTTTTCATTTTGGGGTGCTGGTGGCAGTTTTGCGTCAGTGCAACCTAAAGGGGAATTCCTATTGTTGAATGTCATATTCAGATTATGGGGGAGGGGGGGGGGGGAGAGAAGGAGCCATATCTTACTTTTGATGTACCTGTTCGCAATTCTGGTCCCTCAAGGCACAGCTGACACCATTAAATATGTTTTTAAAGTCACATTTGAAAGAGAGACAGATCACCTAGTGTAAAAAGCTAGGCATAGTTATTTTTTCTGCTTTTTATACTGTAAACACTCACCTGATGTTGCCAAAGGGAGGTTGCCAATAAAAAATAAGTGGGAGTGCATCTCTTATTTACAAAATTAAGGAGAAACATTTTTAAATTCCAAGCAATAAGTGCAGGTGGGAAGCCCCTACTAAATCATTTTCTAACTTTTCAAAACTGACTGAGGTGCTGAAGCTCTACCATAGGATATAAGGACTCCTAGACTCTAGGATAAAATATAACCTTTCAGAGAGCCTATTCCCGAACAAAAAAGGGGAAGAATAACAATTTAGATTCCCAATCCAACAGGAAATATTGTCATAGGACACAATCCTAAGTAACAGCAAAACACCATGTTATTATGGAAGAAATGGGCCATCAGTATAGATGTACACGAGGGATCGGCAACCTTGGCACATGGGATCGCAGGGTAAGCACCCTTAGCGGGCCCTGCCGGTTTGTTTACGTGCAGGATAGCCTACCACAGCTCCTACTGGCCACAGCTCGCCCTCCCAGTCCAATGGTGGCTGTGGGAAGCGACCTTGAAAAATTGGAAATCTTTGAAAGCAACAAGATCAAATTTAATAAACAAATGCAAAGTACTACACTTAGGAAGAAAAAAAATCAAATAGCTACAAAATGGGGAATAACTGGCTAGGTGTTAATACTGCGGAAAGGATGTGGGAGCTATAATTGATCATGAATGGAGTATAAGTCAGCAATGTGATGCAGCTGCGAAAAAGACTAAAATTATTCTGGTGTGTATAATTGTGTGTTGGTTGTAAGATATGGGAGGTAATTGTCCTGCTTTACCCAGTACTGGTGAGGCCTCAGCTGGAGTATTATGTCCAGTTTGTCTACCAAAGATGTGGACAAGCTGGAGGAAGTAGAGATAAGAGTAACAAAAATGATAAAAGCTTTAAAAAACCTGACTTATGAGGAAAGGTTAAAAAGCCTTGGGCATGCTTATTCTTGAGAATAGAAACCTAAGGGAAAACCTGAGAACAGTCCTCAAATATGTTAAGGGCTGTAATAATGAGGATGATATGTAACATCTTGTTCTCCATGTCCACTGAAAGTAAGACAAGAAGGATTTGACATAATCTGCAGCAAAGGAGATGTAGGTTAGATACTAGAACAAAATCTTTTTACTCATAAGAATAGTTATGCACTGGAATAGGCTCCCAGGGAATCCCCATCTTTAAGAACTGGATAAACACCTGTCAGGGATGGTTTAGGTATATTTGATCCTGCCTCAGCACAGGGAGGTGGACTACATGATCTCAAGCTCCCGTCCAGCCCTGTATTTATCTTTCTATGATTTTACATATGATATGCAAAGTTCCTAGAGGCTCTCTAGCTTGTGACAACTGTTGGTTCAGCTCTTCTATCAGCAAAGACTAATGACCATAGATTCTATGTTTCCTAAGGAAGTAATTAGGAAACAACAACTTAATCTTCAGATATATTATCTATACATCATCTACTTAAGGGCCACCCTTGAGTGATTGAATTTCAGTAGGGTTAGTTGAACAAAATACAGTTCAGTGTAAGGGCTGCAGAATCAGATTCTAAAGGAATATTTGAAACATTAGAAGAAAGTGTTAAAGCCTCTTATGAAATATCCAGTGTTTTGATTTTACAACAGTTTCTCCTGATAAATGTTAGGAAATTTCCTCAAATCAAATTAAACTCAGCAAGATCATTCTGTGTCTCATAAATCATTTGTCTGAAACATGCAATATTCAAATGATCCAGGTCCCAATTATGAATGAAGGGCATGAATTTGGTTGCATAAACTCATCCATTTAGCACTGGATAAAACTGAATAGGCATATCTTAAACAAGGGGTCATGAGATGGACAGAGAATTAGGAAGAACATCAGCTCTATCCCCAACATGATTAATGGAGACAGCATGGTTGAGGAAATAATTTGCTGGTGGTATAGAATAAATATGTCTGGAAAAAGGAGAAGATCAAAGATAGTCTTCTATACACTTGTGCCAAATGTGCAGTCTAACCCACAACATTTGATCAATATGTAAGAATTTATATGAAAGAGTGCAGAATATGAGTTAATTCATACCCTCTCATCCCCATGTACACATACCTCTGACAGTTAATGTTGCATTTCAGACCATATCTACCATTTTGGCAATATGAATGGATCCAATATTAGGCCTGTTCAAAAATTTTCAGCGGAAACTGCTTTGCAACAGAAAATTGGATTTTTGTCTAAATGTCATTTTTGAAAAAGGTG
The DNA here is from genome assembly GCA_032164245.1 of Sternotherus odoratus. Lineage (NCBI taxonomy): Eukaryota > Metazoa > Chordata > Testudines > Kinosternidae > Sternotherus > Sternotherus odoratus. Next base: position 50,871,242 of record JAVMKO010000008.1, on the reverse strand, counting down.
CTTTCTCTTGAAACTTTTGACTTTTATATGACATACCAAACAGCCGAAAACCAAAAACAGATTTTGGCGTGGTGGCTGAGAGCGAAAATCCTTCAGTCATTTTTCAAGTCAGAAATGCCTCTGTGTGTCTAGTGGGAGTTGTCATTCAGATGCATTGTTTCCCTATTTTTCACTTGTGCCAAGCTCCCCAGCTAGACTACATCTCCCATGCTGCCCCAAGGCCAGGGGACTTCCATATGATACATTGTTGTGGCTCAGCAAGAGGGGAGAGGGTGATGCATCATGACAATGTAATCCAACCAGGAAGCCTGCTCCATTGAGGAGAATGGAGTCAGCTCTATCCAATATATGCTAAACAAACTTCTGTGAATCGTCATCTTCAGTTATTCATAATATATAGAGAGAGTCAAGTGTTATTACCAGAATCTGGAGGAAATCATCTGACACAAAAGTAGTATCAACTTACTCCTTCACAAAGGAAGACCAGGCCTCAATTCTTTTAAAAATGCACCCCACAGGTCTCCCTTCCACCTCTGTCCCATGTACTTTTTGTGGCAAATAGTAACAGTGCCTCATTATGGTCCCAATCCAGTAAAGTTATTAAGCGTGTGGTTAACTTTAAGCATGCAACTATTTCTACTGCGGTCAATTGGACTATTCCTGTGTTGAAAGTTTATAGGCTTTTTTTAGATTGGGGCTTCTTACAATGAAACAAATCCTATTTCAATTCCTATTCTGAAAGGTCACTGGAAGGTAATTTCAGAACTGCTTAATTCTTTAAATATAGCCCGGTTCATGAGGTGGTACATAAGCTACACCACTGCACAAGTAGCACCATGAGTCACTGAGACACATCTCTCAGCCATATCTCCTCCTCTGTTTCCTTTTTACTATTTGGAGGATGGTGTGGACTGCACCCTCAGCAAGTTAGCAGATGACACTAAACTGGGAGGAGTGGTACATACACTGCAGGGTAGGATAGGATATAGAGGGACCTAGACAAATTAGAGGATTGGGCCAAAAGAAATTTGATGAGTTGAACAGGACAAGTGCAGAGTCCTGCACTTCGGATGAAAGAATTCCATGCACTGCCAGGAACTGAGCGGCTAGGCAGCAGTTCTGCAGAAAAGGACCTAGGGGTTACAGTGGACTAGAAGCTGGACAACAGTGTGCCCTTGTTCCCAAGAAAGCAAACAGCATTTAGGACTGTATAAGTGGGGGCATTGCCAGCAAATCGAGGGATGTAATCATTCCCCTCTATTCAGCATTGGTGAGGCCTTATCTGGAGTACTTTGTCCAATTTGGTTCCCTACTTTACAAGAAGGATGGGGAAAAATTAGAAAGCATCCAGTGGAGGACAACAAAAGTGATTGGGGGCTGGAGCACATGATTTACGAGGAGAGGCTGAAAGAACTGGGGTTATTTAGTCTGCAGAAGAGAAGAATGAAGGGGGGATCTGATAGCTGCTTTCAACTACCTGAAAGGGGGTTCCGAAGAGGATTGATCTAGACTGTTCCGAGTGGTACCAAATGACAGAACAGGGAGTAATAGTCTCAAGTTGCAGTGAGGGGGTTTAGGTTGGATATTAGGAAAAACATTTCACTAGGAGGGTGGTGAAGCACTGGAATGAGTTATCTAGGGAGGTGATGGAATCTCCTTCCTTAGAAGTTTTTAAGGTCAGGCTTGACAAAGCCCTGGCTGGGATGATTTAGTTGGGGACTGATCCTGCTTTGAACAGGGGGGACAGACTAGATGATCTCCTGAGGTCGATTCCAACCCTGATATTCTATGATTCTATGTTTTTGCTTTGTTTACAGTAAAAGATTTTCCAGTGTACACATTTCTTCCCATTGAAAATAAACAAATCATCTTTAGGGACACATTAAAAATTTATCCAGACCTCAGCTACTCTTCTGCTTTCAGTCTAATGTCCCAATTCCCTCTTAGGAGGAGTTGGATTTCCTTAGTTTTGCATTTTCAAAGTGCTCCATTAAGTTTAAAAATGTTCCATTAAGTTTTATTAAACTCATTAAATTGCGGACAGAGAAGTTGCATTTTATACACTATGCGAGAGCTACTGCACTAAGAGAACCACTGAGAGGTTAGGTTTATTGAGGGTGGGAGTGTTAAACAGAGAAAGAGAAATCAGATCCTGACATTCTGCCAAAGGCACAACCAGGAAAAAAAAAATCATCATAGTTTTGTGTGGAATTTTTCAGGTTTTGTGATTGTATTTTCCCATAGTAATGTGTATTCTCCTTTCCAAAAATAAAAGGCTGTTTTGATTCATTTGGAAAGTATTGACACTGTTACCAATTTTCATCACTTTGCCATAGGTCTAATGATCTTTGATGTGTTTCTGAAAGTACCAGCTCCTAAAGACATGTGATTAAGTGAGAATTTCAGCTTTTATTAATAAAATAAAATAGTACGTTTTTAGAGCTCATGGTTATAAAGAAGTTGAAAATGTGCAAATGCATCTTAAAGGCTCAAAACTCAGAAGGCAATTTAAAAAAACACAACATTTATGGGGTTTTTTTTAAGATCATGATTTTTAAGTCAATCTCATAATTTGGAGAGGCGGGGGATGACTTGTCCTTTTTAAATGTTTGGGGATTAGCAATACTGGGCTGATCATATGCCACTATCATTGACAAACCTTTCCTTCCCCCCCCCCCTTTTTTTTTGTTTTTGCTTTGCTGGGAAGCTACTCTCTAAGGGCTGGGCTACACTATGGAGGGGTAGAGGGTCGACCTAAGATACACAACTTCAGCTACACAAATAGCGTAGCTGAAGTCGCAGTATCTTAGCTACAAATAGTGTAGCTGAAGTCGCAGTATCTTAGGTCGCCTTACCTGGCCATCCCCACGGTGGCGAGTCGACCATGGCTGCTCCCCCACCGACTCCACTTACTCCTCTTGCTGAGGTGGAGTACAGGAGTCTATTTGGGGATCAATTTATCGTGTCTAGATGAGACATAATAAAAAGATACCCGATATATCTAGTGCTACCCGCTGATCCAGTGGGTAGTGTAGCCATAACCTAGTTAACAAATATTATTCCCTTCTGCACCTTATGTTCATTTGTGGTTGTAATATTTATGTTCAAATTGTGTGTTTTAGTATACTGTAATGCTCTTGGGCTCTTGGGAGGAAAAACATTGGGCAGAAAGTGACCTCATTCAACCTATATTTGTCCTAGTTCATATTTATTTCACATACTATTAGGGCAAATCATCAAGTGGCATACATTGGCATAATTCCATTGAAATTAATAGAGCTATCCTATTTTACACTATTATAGTTTACACTATAATCCCTTTGGTAAAGTAATTATTCCTTTTTAATGGGAAAACCAATATGATTGTTTAAAAATCCATAAAAGACAAATAAAACCATCCAAATGAATATAGATTATCCAAAATATATTTCATAATTGCAATGGTATTCTAATAAAATGAAAGTGTCACTGTATGGTGCGGGAGAAAGCAAAATAAGTAAAACAAAGTTATACATCAAAAGGCTTTCAAATATAATGTTAATTAGTCTCAGATCAGAAATTATCTCCCAAGGACGATAATTGAGATTGCAAGGTTTTCCTTTTGTATGGCTATGCCAAAAGAAGGGTAGGAGACATTTGACATAGGTTTAATCAGGCCACAATTTTATTATTAGATTTCTGGGACTACCCAGCAGATAAAACTGTATTGTGCAGGTAACCTCATGCTTATTCCATAATTACCCGGGAGGCTTTTACCAGCTCCCCCTTTTTCCATCCATGTCCCTTTGACAAATCCGTTGCTGGGACTTTACTGTACCCAGGGTGAAGGGCTTATCAGCTCACTCTCTTTTTCCCTCCCGGTCCCTCCAGAAAATCCATTGCCAGAACTTTACCATCCACCCTCGCCTTGTAGGAGGGTTAAGGTGGGCTATAAGAATTGTGGGTTGGCTCCTTGTCATACCAATCATAGGAGTCTCCAACTGCCCTCCCCATTTGTTCATTTAATTAACACCTCTTTTAAGTCTTTTTCCAAGGCACTGATCTGGTCATTGTATACTTTTCCTATGGAGTACTTGCACTGAACATCCACCCTACACTTAAATAATGAGTTGCAACATATGGCCTACCACCCATCATGCCATGCATGAACAAAGCCCTTTCTGAAACCCGCCATGGGGAAGGTGGAAGGAAAAAAAATGCAACTGCACCCAAGCCAACATCATGGTAAGGGAAAAATTCCTTCCCATAGGGTCCTGCCTCAACCTTGCTCTGTGTAAAAAGGAAAGCTCCCAGTATGGTGTTGCTCTTTTCCAAACACTGTATTCCCAGGGGATGAGTCAGTGACTGCTCTGCCATTCTTGCAGCAGTTTTCATCACCACCACCATAAAACACTGCTCCCGTCATTCAGCCAGACCAGCCAAAAACTCCCCTGCTTAAAGCTTCAGGATGGTCATTTGCAAAATTAAGAGAATGACACAAATTTAATTTAAAAGCTGAATCATGGATGCCCAGATTTGGAAGAACCTGTAGGTTTTTGAGTGTGTTATGGTAATAATATTATATTTATATACCACCCTTATTTAAATGTCTCCCAAAAGCCACTAGTCAAATTTAAGATCTGATTCTAAAGCCCCTCCTGTGCACAGGCCACAGATCTGAGATTAGCATTATATATAGACTCCAGACATATTAGTTAACATGTCAGCAGGTCAGAAAACACAACACTTGTAATATCTGTCCTCATTTCTCATGTCCTGTTTATTACTAGCATAATTCTAAATTACATCTTACCCATCAATATTACATACCTGGCTAATATTTAATTATAACAGGTTGCAGTTAGGAGTTGAGGCACTCGGTGACAGGGGGCATGCCTCTCAGCAAAGTGAAAGGCATATCACACATTGGCTCTTTAGCTGTGCATGCATCCATGCAAAAGGCATAGTGTGACATTCTTTCATTTCCCTGAAACACATGCCCCAGGTCACAGAATGATGAAGTAAACTCTCAATTTTTTTCTAAACTTTTCATCCAACTACATTTCCCCTACATGGTGTGTTGAAACAATACACAGATATTGTTTTAACTCATATTAGTAACTGGTCTGGAGCTATGGAGATTAGATACAGCATCACAAATATTAATGTAATGACATCACTTCAGGATTTTAGTAAAGGTATGGGATAGATCCTCAGTTAGTGTAAATTGGCATAGCGCCATTGACTTCTGTGTAGGTATGCTGATTAACACCAGTTGAGACGATGACTCCATGGATGAGTTAAATATGTTCATTATTTTATGACACTACTTTGATTGCCCTGTTAACAGCGAAGTTTGTGCAGTCTATTATAGGTAAAGAGTTCCCTAATGATGACTCATCTGAAGAATCTCTTGTGTGTATTGTATATTCCAAAGTAGAGAGAATATATTGTCTTATGTAGTGACACTATTTCAACCTGCAATGGCATATAAATCTAAAACAAATCCTTCAGTTAGGTGATGACAAGTACAATGTCTCTCCAAGGGACCCTCCCATAACCCATATTATAGATATGGATATTAAAATACACAAAATCTACCTTTATATTTAAACTGAGAGAGAGGATGTAATAACTTTATCTTAGAGATCAATTCAGAATTCATCAGTTATTCAATATTTTTCAGAGTATGACAAAATAATTAAATACAATGGGCCAAATGCTTAGCTGATGTATCTGCATAGCTTCACTCACATCAATGGAGCTATACTAACTTACCCCCGCTGTAGCTCTGCTGTAACTCAAATTTTCCTTGAAACACCTATTTCAAAACTTTATTTTCCAAGTTAATTTATAGCTTGACCTGTAGGGACAGGTTAGTTAATGTCTCCTGGTCATCTCTATTGTAACTGAGTTTTCATAATAGTCATTCTTAATAGACTATGGAACAGTTATAGTTGAAGGAAAACCTGTACTTTCAGTTCGTAGAATCATAGAATATCAGGGTTGGGAGGGACCTGAGGAGGTCATCTAGGCCCTGCTTTGAGCAGGGGGTTGGACAATCCTCAACTAAATCATCCTTTGTCAAGCCTGACTTTAAAATCCTCAAAGGAAGGAGATTCCACTACCTCCCTAGGTAACCCAGTCTAGAGCTTCATCACCCTCCTTGTGAAGAAGTTTTTCCTAATCTCCAAACTAAACCTGCAACTTGACACCATTACTCCTGGTTCTGTCATCTGGTACCAAGGAGAACAGTCTAGATCCATCCTCTTTGGAACTCTCTTTCAGGTAGTTGAAAGCAGTTATCAAATCCCCTCTCATTCTTCTCTTCTGCAGACTAGTCTCAGTTCCCTTAGACTCTCCTCATAAATCATGTGCTCCAGCCCCCTAATAATTTTTGTTGCCCGCTGCTGGATTCTTTCCTCCCCCCCCCCCCAATCCTTCTTGTAGTGTGGGGGCCAAAGCTGGACAAAGTACTCCAGACGAAGCCTCACCAATGCCGAATAGAGCAGAATGATTACCTCCCTCGATTTGCTGGCAATGTTCCTACTTATACAACCCAAAATGTCATCAGCCTTCTTGGCAACAAGGACACAATGTTGACTCATATCCAGCTTCTCATCCGCTACAACCTCTAGGTCCTTTTCTGCAGAACTGATACTTAGCTTCTTGGTCCCTAGTCTGTAGCAGTGTATGGGATTCTTCCATTGTAAGTGCAGGACTCTGCACTTCTCCTTGTTTAACCTCATCAGATTTATTTTGTCCAAATCCTCTAATTTGTCTAGGTTCTTCTGTATCCTATATCACTCCTCCCAGTTTAGTGTCATCTGCTAACTTGCTGAGGATGCAATCCACACCACCCTCCAAATCATTAAAGAAGATATTGAACAAAACCGTGCCCAGGACCGACCCTTGGAGGACTACACTTGATACCAGCTGCCAACTAGACATGGAGACATTGATCACTAACCATTGAGCCCAACGATCTAGCCAGCTTACTATCCTCATTATAGTCCATTCAATCAGTCCATACTTCTTTAAATTGCTGGCAAGAATACTGTGGGAGACCATATCAAAAGCTTTGCTAGAGTCCAGGAATAACATGTCTACTGCTTTCCCCTCATCCACAGATCCAGTTATTTCATCATAGACAGCAATTAAGTTAGTCAGGCATGACTTGCCTTTGGTGAATCCATGCTGACTGTTCTTGATCACCTTCCTTTCCTCTAAGTGCTTGAAAATTTATTCTTTGAGGATCTGCTCCATGATTTTTCCAGGGACTGAGGTGAGGCTGACTGGTCTGTAGTTCCCCGGATCCTCCTTCCCTTTTTTAAAGATGAGCACTACATTTGCAGCTTTTGAATACAGCTAAGGGATGGGCCTGAACTATAGAGTTTGTAGCAGGATCAACCTTCCCCCGGCATTGGGGGTGTTGAGATACAAAGAGCTGATTCAGATCCATCTCTAATGACAGTAAATGTTTTTACCATTAAAGCCTATTGTTTCAGTCAAGCAAGAATTCAAAGTCACTGCTGGATTGTTGCTGAAGACTACTGGGCCTGTGCATCCTTATTGTCAGACCATCTCATAATAAAAATGTGTGTGTGTGTGCCTTTCCTTTATGAATCATTGGTCTCTGAGTCTGAAGCAGGCCTTGCTTCAATGAACCCACATTAATTACTGCTCATCAGCATTAATCATGGTGACAGTTTCTGTTAGCAGCACTGTTTATTTTGTGTCCACCTTTTCAGCTCTGCTGTCAAATGGAGAATGTTCATTGTTCCCAAGGGAGTGATACTTCTCTGTGACTAGCTGCTGAGAGAACAACTCCCCCACTCCCTCTATTCTACTGTCTCAAACTTGCCTTCTCCCTTTCCTTGCAAATTAAATGATATAAATACTGTTTTATAGGCATGGATATGTTTATCATGAAATAGATTTTTAAAAAGCCTGCTAAAAACAGTGGCTGCAAGTACTGATCTCAGTTTTGCTGGTATAAATCCACAATGATTCCATTGGAATGGATGGAAGCACAAAGCTAAAAAACCAGTGAAAGTGAGATAAACAAACCAGTCTAGCCTAGAGCTCTCAGATCAACCAAGATTTTGATTTTTAATTACCTATGCTAGATAAATGCAGCTATCACTAGGAGAGAAGCAGTTTAATTGTCCTATATAAATACCTAGATGCTTTTTACCATTTTTAAATGTGCTGAAAACATTAACACAATGGTCTGATTTGCCACTGCATAGCCGTTTACATTTGTGTAGTCATTTGCATCACACAAAGTACATGTAAAACCTTGCACAGGTGTTAATGACCACAAAAGGTTCAGTGGAGAACCAGACCTAACTTGTCTTTGGGCTGGAGAAGCACCTTTCAATCCAGTTCAAAGAAAGGTCCCCACAGGGACTGACAAGTGACTCTAACTCCAGGGGAATGCCAGCCATTTCCCTGGAACACTTTACTTCCCCATCTACATTGGCTCAGATGTCGTGGCTAGTCTGTTGAGAGGGCACAGTCATGACTTTGGCTACTCCCTGTCAGCCCACCTGCATAGAGGGGTGATAATGTGCCCTCAGGTACCCTGAGGTACCCAGCAGGGGGATGTAAGGAGCTGGGCTAATGACTGAGCTCTCTGTTATTTCAATAATTTAAAAACTGTTCTGGTTAAAAAAAAATCAGTATTTATACATGACAATTAAACAACTGGTCTTCAAGTGACAAAGAAATCTAGCTGTCATAGGTTAATATAAATCAAAATAGCATACAATCCTGGACTTCCAGATATGCCCTGTATTTATGCTTAACCTCTCCATTTTCGCTGAGTAACTTGTTTCGTGGCATCAGATCTATAGCAGATATCTAACAAATATGCACATGGAAGGCTGGAGATACTCTACAGATCACCAAGTTCTATTGCAAAGAACACCTTTTTTTAAAAAATGTGTCCACTAGCTCATCTAGCATAGGCACATTGTCACCATTGTTATTTCACTTGCTGTTAGATATCTTAACATATAACTGACTTAAAGTTAGATAAATGCTCAACCAGTATCATGTTCCAACTATTTTAAAGTTCTACAATGACAGCCTGTAATTTCAGTGGGATCACTGCCTACAAGAAAGATTTCCTGTCATGTAGCTTCCTTTGTGACTCTCTGCAGGATCCTACACAATGTGAAAGTGTATCTCTGTGGGAAATCCTATTTATCAATCTTTTCCACTATACTTCAAGGAAGAAAACTGTCTTAGGTATCTCACTGACAAGCTATAAACACAACCATAATCACCTCTGTTTTCTTTTCTTTTTTTCCTGTTTTCCATGTGTTACACTGTAGACATCTGAATTTGCCTCTTCGCTTTCACCCACTGAATTTAAAACAAAAACAACTCACTAGCCATTTTTAAAGAAAGACAAAGGGGGAGAGGGGTTGGAGGGATCACAAATGTGAGGGGGCAGACAAAGAAACATTTTCTAAGACTGAACATTGTACTGTTTAGAACAAATATTCCTTAGTATTGTTTCCTCGTATAGTGCCAGTTACAGTGTTTAACAAATGGTAAATCATTAAGGAATACCAACTACTGGGAAATATGATTGCAATCATTCCAATGCTTGTCGTGGAAGTTTAGCAGGGTCCTTTGTTTCAACCAATAATCTAGATCTAGAATGGCTGGCTCATTACAGACATTGTTTCTCCTCTCTCCATGTTCACACACCCCATTCAAATGCTAGAAGAATAATCCACACTCCCTGATCGGAGATAACAAACTGGTTCAGCTTATTTGGACTAACCTTTTCACCTCCCACCTGGTTCTTACCTACTTTCCCAGACCTGCCTCTAAACATTTCCACTGCTTGCATCCGACGAAGTGGGTATTAGCCCACGAAAGCTCATGCTTCAAAACTTTATAGTTAGTCTTTAAGGTGCCACAGGATTTTGTTTCCTCTGCTATTCCAGACTAACACAGCTACCTCTCTGATTCTTGACATCATACAGTTTCAGTGTGGTCTAGTCACCAAAAGAACCCAGTTATATTATTTAGTAGCACTAATGGTGTTGGTGATAGTTGCCTATTACTATTACTCCACCGAAAAAAAGTACAATGACCAACATTTTTTTATTAGGGAAATAATAAAAGACTTTCAAAGAGTGTAGAGCACATGGTAGCAGCAGCTGGAAACATAGGCTTTCTCTACACCTGAAACTTAGATCAACCCAGCTATCCCACTCAGGGCTGTGAAAAACTTCATCCTCTGCAAAGTGTAGTTGGGTCGACATAATTCCCACTGTGCATGCCTCTAGGTGAACCTAGCTACTGCCTTTCCTGAGAGGAGGATTATCAACATCGACAGGAAACCCCCCCCCCCCCCAAATCCCACCCTTTTGTAAGTGTAGGAAGTATCTACACTACAGTAAAAGCCTTATGCAAGTCTTTAACATCCATAACACATTCCAGACTGCAAAATGGGAAAAGAGGACTATACAGGGAGGAAGAATATGCTACTGTGCAGACATGCAGAGATTAAAAGAATGAACAGTCCTGTTAAGCAAGAGAAGAATATGCCACTTATTTATAAAATCATGTGCACTTGTTCATAGCAAGAGACCTATCTCACTGCAAAACACCATCATATTTTCATTTTACATTCTAAGGTTACTGTGGGAAAAGGGTTGGGTTTGATGAATTTCTTGATTCAAAAATGTTGAAAACAAACAAACTTTTTTTAATTGTCAAATGTCCTGCTTGGACGTTTTCAAAATAAAAAGTTTCATTTTCCAGCTCTAAACAACTTAGAAATGTAGAAAAGTAAGAAAATTAAAAATGTAAGTTAGCTAATTTTTAAAGCATGAAATTTAAATGAAATGTTTCAAACTTTATCAAAATGAAACATTTATATTTCCCTGATCTGATTTTTTTTCTTGATTACCAGCTCATGTCACTTTTAGAGAATTTTCAAGATTTTCCTTTTTCATCCCGATTGGGGATGGGGAAAAATTTGAAATTTAAAAAAATAATAATTGTGGAATGGCATTTTTTTTCTTGCTCGCCTTTATTTGTGGCTTCATTTTCAACAGTAGCATAGCGATATGCAATATTCATTTCACTTATCTGTTTGTATGGGAGATAAAAAGTATCCTTTCTACTTAGCTGCATGCTCATATTATACTCTACTGTGAAGTGATTTGCACTATTTTGGTATGGATTTGAGTATACAGGAAAAATTCATTACTGGTATAAGTGGAGTTTTACTTGCTTACCTCAGCAGTAAATTTGGCATGACACAAATAATTTGTATTATCTCTATTATACTTTAGGCTGGTGCATAATAAAGTTTGAAAAGTCTATAAAATCAGTTACTGTTTAATCTATCAAAAAAAATAATCATACATTTTAATGAGTGATTTGTTATATAATACAAAATTTAGTTATATACTCCATTTATGCATGAAATCATTGCTGATGTAAGAGAAAATTTTCTTCAAGATATGTTCTATACTTAGAATATTTATTTCCTGTTCTCTCAATATTTTTTTCCCAGAAGGTGCAATATGGGATTTATTGTTCTGTCTTCATGATTTGTTTGAGATGACTCTGTTGTCTTGAGGCAGAATGTTACCGAAAAATCAGAGGCATAACAATAAACTTGTATTTTTGGATAACATGGGATGTGAGTGCCATACATATATTAATGTTACTCAAATCAGTTGAGGTTTTTACTAAGCATATGTTTTAAAGCTTTTGGAAATTTCCATTTCTTAATAATCATTTCTCGCACGAAGGAAGGAGTTTAAAAGATTTATTAAGGGGGCACCACCTAGCAGAGAAACATTAAGGAGATCACAAATTCTTGTCTTGAAGTTGATGTCTTATCTGGATTTTGGTGGCAGTTTGATGGTAAAGTCAAGAGGTTGCATGAAATACAGTTTTTTCCCAAATACCTTTGGTAAATACGATCATCCCTAAATTAAGTCAGTCAAAGACAATATATCTTAACAAAGCACATGCACCTAAAGTAGACTTATCAAAAATACAGACGTGAAAGACAGTGAGTAAACAGGTAATACAGATTCAGGAATCTGAGGCCTTCATATTTAGGGGTCGTCTGGGTTCTGGGTTCATGCTCAGGGTGTGCTCGCCATGTTCTTTAAAGTTAAAATTGCATAACATTTTTCATTTTAACACCCTGTTTTCAAACACTCACAGCTTTCTGAAACATCCACATTTGAAACTGAATTGTTCTATGTTTGATTTTTGCCCAAAGGTGAATTTAATTTTTCAACACAAGCAGAAACAAAATACATTTTAAACTGTGGGGGAAAAAATGCTTGTGTACTCTTTGGAAACATTTTGAAAATCTCTTCTAGCAAACCAGATAAGGCTTGAAAGTTGAAATATGTTACAGAAAGACACCCCAATCAGAAGCAAGACAAGGCCTTATTATGAAGTTAGTTAGATTTTTTTTATATGACTGAGTGGTAAGCATTTAGGGATTGGTCCACCTTTTATTATAGCATTGAGTCATCCATTCTCAGCATCTCCTAAATAGATTTGGGAAAGAGCTTTTCTATTTCGCCACCTAGATTTTTAAACCTGGATTAATAATTATTTATTATTATTTATTATGATTATCATCACTATTTGTAACCTGATTTTGTATCCTAATTTATTTGAAGACATGGCTTGAGAACTTTACCTCATCTCATATTCTCACGCACAGCTTCTACTTCCTTTTCTTCCTGACCGATAGAGTCTGCTTCTGTTCCTTCTCTTCTTCCTGACTTCTCTCTTTCTTTAACCTTTCTGAGGGCTTGTCTTCACTACAAGGAGATTGATGTTGCTGCAATCGATGTAGCAGGGGTCATTTTATCTCTCTAGTGAAGATCCACTAAATCGACAGCAGAACACTCTTCAGTCAATCCAGGTACTCCACTTCTGCGAGGAGGGTAAGGGAAGTTGACTGAGAGAGTCTCCTTCTCAAGGCTGCACCTAAACTATCTACTAAAAAATTAATAAAATAAAAGATAGAATGCATCCTAGGGCTCTTGGACACATACAATCTTTAAGGGGCTGGTGCACAGGGATTGGAGCCAGAGCTTGCCGCTTCCTCCTAACCTTTCCCTATACCCCAGTCCTTACACTTCTTTGAGGACAGAGACTGGAATCATGTGTGGTTCCTTGTGCCATCCTCACACCCACATGACAGCCAGGGTAAATCTGTCATATAACATTATAATGAGCCTTTTTTAATACTGTTGCTGATTCTGATGTTATTACTAGTATTTTTTTCACAGCATGAAAACAGGAGTGCAATGATTATTTGCCTGTTCCTTGACTGTGATTGAATCAGTTCTCAGTTGCCAGCCAGGAAAGTATCTGATTAACTATTTACTTCATACAACTAAAAACAAAGAGCATGCTTTAGCATCTCTTTTTTGTTTTTGGGCCCACATGAAAGTACCAGGAGGGCTTCTTGTTACTCTGTTCATTGTTTAGTAAAACAGATGTGGGATTTCAAATTATGGTTGAATGGCAGAAAGACTTGTTAAGTTGTTTCAGTTTAAAGAGTAGTCCCCTTGCACTCCAGTGTACCTTGTCATCATAAAACATGCATTCAAACTGCCTTCTAGGGAATTACTAAGATTATCACCTCGTATTTAAGCCCTTTTGCTGTCAGAGCTCAGTATCACAGCACACAGTTCAGTACACCCTTCTCAGCAAGGGTAACGAACAGAATTTATATTTAAAAGCATCATTGAAATTATTATTAATAATCCCAATCAAAACCATCTACTGATACTACTTCCTTAATACTAAAGGGCCCAAATAACTTAATAAACTAAGGGTCTGATTCTGTGATATAAATAATTCTGCATATGTGCTACTAAGTGCTCTCAATTGTCAGTGAAATCAAACTCCATCTTGTTGCTGTAATTTTCCACAGTAAGAACAATGAATGCCCTCCACATGGCAAAAGCTATAAAAGGCCCTAAAAACATCTCCATTTTGTCTTGAATCATATTTCTTACCTCTGGAGGAACTTTGCTACAAACTAAAGTTCTGAACAAAGGACTGAATGACCCATCCACGCTGTGTCTGTATTCCAGAGACTTTACTTAAGCCAGCAGTTTATTCCATCACTGCTACAAGCCTGAACTAAGAACTTTGCCATTACTTTATATAATTGATTCCTTTAACTAATTTTCTTTCATCTTTCTTTCTACATTTAGATTTTAGATACTGAAGGATTGGCATCAGTGTGATTTTTGGGACAGATCTAAGTTACATATTGACTTGAGTGTGTGGCTGGTCCTTTTGGATCAGAAGAACCTAATATTTAATGAGGCTGATTGTAAGGAACCACTCACATCTGAATCCAATGTTTTTGGTGGTGATATAAGAACTGAAGTGCCTTTATGTTTTCTTGTTAGCCAGTGTGGTGAAACAAGAGTTTACTTTTGTGGCTAGTTTGGTATATCATATAAAAGAATAATCACAGTTTTGGGTTGTGTTTGCCCTATTTCTCAGCAATTTTTCCTAAATTTGGCATCCCTAGTTGTGACCCCCTAAGGCACGATTACAGCTGGTAAGCCATACATCTGGTGTTTGCCGTGTATAAAACAATTACTCTCCTAAATAATACCTCACCATCTACATTTATACCTGTGTTAGGGGGGCATGTAATGTATGTATTCTATGTGCTATCATAAGGAGAATGCAGTGTAAACATGCCCTCAATATCTTCTACACATAAGTTAATTTAACTCCCATTGGTAAACTCCACATTCTCAACTTCAGATGGAAGACTGATTGGTTTTAACAATAACAAAAGACAAGTATAAAACCAGAAACTTTAATAGTTGTGGCAAATTGCCAGCACTATTATGATGGGTCCCATGCTTTCTCTTCTGGGGGAGGAGGGGTCCAAGGAGCCATTTCTTGCCCCCGAACAGTGTATGAACTGTCCCACCAGTATCCTAGAGGAGGGGAGTGGAGAGGGAAGGACTGGGCCCACCCTCCACTCCGGGTCCCAGGCAGGGGCCCGGAGGATAGCTGTAAACCACTTGAATTAGCTATTCCTTCCCTTGGGCTACTTCCCTCTCCTACCCTTCAGCTTGTGGGGCTTCCTGCCCTCTCTCTGCACAAGCCAGGTGTCCCTTTACCTAGGGCCTGGGTCTTAGCTCACCGCAGCACTTCTCCAAACTTTTTTCTGCTTTCCTCCAAACTGCTCTCTGCACCCACACCAAACACTCTGCTTCAACCTGCTCTTCACTCCAGTGCCAATCCACTCTGCTTCAACTCCTTCCCCTGTCTGATTGAAGTGTGTGTGTGGGGGGGGATAATCAGGTGACTGGCTTCAGGTGCTGTAATTGGCTTCAGGTGCCTTAATTGGTTCCAGGTGCTCCATCCAGCTTCTAGCAACTTTTTTCCCTCTACAGGGAATAAGGCTCCCCTCTAACACTCTCCTGCTACCCTCTGGCCATGCTGTATCACATAGTATATACAGGCAGTATATTTTTCTCTCTTTCTTCATATTTTAATGAATTATTTAGATCTAAATTCAGACAGTTTTCAGCTAATGACCATCTCTTGCTTTCTGATTAAAGTGTGGTTAGGAATCCATAGGCTCAATATTTTTCCTGTTCCCGGCTTATGCTCCCAACTGACAACTGAAGTTTAAAAAGAAATCATTAAAAATAACAGTAAGTAAAATTCCAATGCAGTATATACTATGATCCAACAGCTACCAGGAGATTTGTGATTGCCTCTTCCTTCAGGGCAGATGACCTTGCAGCTTTTCAGCTGACCCCTTACCTTTCCCCAGTGTGACTCCATTGGCTCCCCCCATGCACACACATATGGAACAGCACACAGGGAATCCCTGAAAATCCAAGGAGTATGGGAAGGATTTGCCAGTAAATGTCTAAGAGCCCAAAGTCATGATGTCAGGTATATCTGAAAGTGATTCTGATCCAGAAATCTCAGAAAAATATGTTTCTTTTTATTATTTTTAATAATTCAAAAGGGGGGCATTTAGATGTATTCTATGTTCCGTTAATAAGGGTAAGGCTTATTGACACCAACAAGTGAATCTGAAAACCCCTGTCTGTGAATGAATGATTTAAAAAAATAAATATTACAATATTATATTCTGTTGTTAGATATAGTAGTGGGAATCGACTTTGCCTCAAATATTGTGAATAAATGACATTATATGTGTAAAAGGGACGTCGACTATAAATGATACCGCTTTGGGCAAACTATTGTAAAATTAATGACAATGTTTACCCCATGGACAATTCCGTTAGGGAAAGAAAGGGATTTTGTTCATCTTGATTTCTTTTACTTTACTGACAAAAATGAAAACATAAGTTTAATATTTGTGGTCAAATATGCATATTTATGCTATTAATTTAATTAAATACAGCTCTGCTGAGAGAGGCAATAAATAAGAGGAACTCAAACCAAATACTGTATTATAAGGAGACTGGATCACAGTGTGGAATAATCAGAAATGTAACTGTTCAGCCAATAATGCACAGACACAGTTCAGCCATAAGAAAGATTTATACAGCTGTTCCAGCCTGCTGAAGGACAACTGTTCTTGAGGTGACTTTGCATTGTATAATGGACTGTAAAAACAAGTGTAAAAATCATCAAAGAACATGGAGGCATGTTCTATAAATTATATAAACTTTAAAATGGGCATTTCAGCAGCCTGTATTGTGTTGATGAAGAAACTGCAGTTTAATAAATATAGTGTGCAACGTTGGCCACAGAGGGGCCCACAGAAATCAACTTGCATCAGTTAGTTGCTCAATGGAATAATCCAGGTGTTCAATATATGTCCTAAGATGGCTGTACCAACAGGTATGGCCTAAGTTGTCTTAAGCAAGCTAGTATGACATGTTGTGTTGCACAAAGATGTTGGAAAACTACACTTCCAGTTGCAAGAACTAAATGTTGAAGCCTCATTCCTTGATTAGATGGTAACAGAGGGCAACTTTCACTTTGGTTGGACATTTTGAATCTTTGAAAGAAGTGTGGATGAATGTTCCACCTAGCAGAAGTGAGATAAAATGGGTAGACTTCTTCAGCACATTGCTGGAAGGGAGAAGACCAAAGTTCTAGGCTCAACCGCCTGGGTGGGAGTCCTTTTGGAGATACCAAGTAACCATCTGAGATAGGCATCTTTAATTCTCTCTTTATATTTTCCAGCAGTTCAGGTTGACTGGTAGCTCACCAGGAGATTATTTATGTCCGTCCTTTGCTCCACCTGTGTTTGCAGTGTCAACTCTTGCTGTGAACAATAATTGAGTGGAAAAGTGACAGCTGAGCAAAGAACTGGTGATAAGTAACACACAGAATTTCTCTTGGGAGATGACCCAAATTTGTAAGTTGGCTACTTTTTGAACCTGCATACCTAAAAAGTAAGGAAGTGTACAAGTTTGTGCATCTGCTTTAAAGATTGCCACATAGTTATAGGGTGTGTCCTTATTTGTTATAGGTTCCAATCAAAACTGTTGTAAAGTAGGTTTGAAACTGAACAAGTCAACATTGTTAACTGAGATTATTAAGTATTGTACATGTGTCTTCCAGAGTTAATTGTTAAATTCTGCCTTTCAAGTTCTAGGTGTATGCAGACATAAAAAAAGGCCAAGTATGCAACCCTCTTGAACTGCACTCAGTCTCTACAGTGTGTTAGAAATGTGTGAGTTTATGTTAGATAGTTTGGAATGTTAATCAGATTTGGGACTAATATAATAGTCAGGAAGAAGGATAAAAGTGTTGACTACTGTGCATGGTTTGGAAAGGAGACTTGGGTGAATTGGCATGAAAGTAATTGACCAGATTTTTTATGCTTTTTGGATTGTTTTTCACCTGTTGTGTTAGCAATATAAGAGTTGATAATCAATTAGCACAAGTGAGGCCCCACTTTTTTGTTACTCAAAATCTAAACAACCTTACCTTCCCAGAATACTGATTAAGTGTTATTTTCTATTGTGGTTGTGTTACTTAATTCTGAAAACCTGGATGGTTACTGTATTGACCAATTTTACAGTTTATTTTAGCAAAATCATAGCCCAATACTAATTTTGCCTTCTTACATTCTATATTATTAGCTGCTGTTGATAAGGATAGTAAAATTCTTTATAAATTAATTTCAATTCTCAAATCCTATGTCTTAATCAAAATTCAAGGAACTCTAAGAAATGTGGCAAGGGTAATCAGTTAAGCAGTTTGTTTAATTAAAATTTGTTTTATATCCTATCTTTCTTACAAGGTATAGCTGTATGCTAGGTGTTCTATAATACCTAAGCACACTAAGGTTATAGGTAAAGGAATGAATTTTGGATTCAGAGCTGTATTTCCCTATTTGTTTATTTGTATGCATGACAGAAGATTCACAAGAAAGACTGGGAAATTACATACCATAGAGCTGAAATGAAGAGGAGGAGGAGGAGGAAGAAGGCTGACTTTCTTTCTAGTATTTTATTAGTATTTTATTTACCACTTATATCATGGAAGTGCCTCAAGACCCACATGGCTGGGGTGGCATTTTGCTGTGTTTTGTCCAAACTTGTAGTGAATTACAATCACTGTCACAGTGCAGCAATAAATCTGTACCTCAAACATTAAGAACAAATTATTTCCTAAGTACTGAATAATTAGTACATATACTAATGCGTTGTGGCTGTATACAGAGAACTCAACATAAAGACTCTTTCCATAAGTTGTCAGTAAATGGTTTGGAAACTGAGAAGGAGCTGTGATCCATACATCAAGTAATGAGAATGTCAAGGAACACATTAAATTAGTCTTAAAATAAGCATTCAAAATAAACTAATAAGTAAAAATACTCAATTAAAAACATTACAGCAACAAATTGCAACCCTTCCTCCCTCCTCCGCCCCTCTCCCCCCCGCCCCCCATCACTCTGTACGAATCCACTATGACTAAACTGGTAATGTGGGATTTTCAGAAGTCTAACTTTGCTTTGTTGAAGTCAGTGGAAAAACTCCTATTGGTGTCAACAGAAGCTGAATTGTGTCTGGGCAACCAAAACAGACACAGAAAATTAGTAAAAGAAAACTAGAATCCCCATGCATGTGTTAAGTGACTTATCCAGGGAGTAATTACTCTTGGAAGAGGGCTGTAAAGGTGCTGAAAAAGTGCAGTGCTTTTATTCCTAAACATTACCATTAGCACTGGAAGTCAGCAGCAATCCGTTCAGAATAGCACTCTAACCTTTCTCTATCTACAGAGAATGACAATTCCAGGCAGCAGCAGTTTCAATGTACTGTATAAATCATTCTTTTGGTTTATTACCCATATCTTCAAGAGAAAATGACCAAAAACCTATGCACATCAGAAATCCCGTCATTTATATTATAATCCATTTAGTCTCCCTTGGGGAGAAGCTGTAATTTCTGAACGTGTTTGCCAGGTCTACTAAAGACATGAGTACAGTCACAGTTTAGATACTCATGAGCAATGTCCTGACTGAATAAATCACTATTTAGGTTTATTACCCATATCATCTAGAGAAAACCTTTTTCTGTGAATCAATACTGCTTTACAGGAGCTCTCTCAGCACAAGCTGAGCTCTTCTTCCTGTCCCATCTGGCTGATATGATTTTCTCCCCCTAAAGAGAAACTTCATTTCCTCTGTGCAAATTCACTGATTCAATATCAACTGCTAGTCTCTTCCAGAAAATGCTCATACAGTGGGGTTTTTTCATAAACCACATACATATATATTTTAGGTGAAGTGATTAGTGTTTCAGCTGAAAGTATACAGTACAATAATGGGCCAACTCCAGCCCTGATGTAATACCATTGAAGACAATTTCAGGAAGGTACTGAGACTGAGAGGCAATTACTTCTAGGACACTAGTTTAAATCCTGCTCACATCACTAATCTCAAACACTCATTATCATGACGGATATTGACTGGAGGCGTATTTAAAATGAGTTAATCACCTCATGTTAGTATCTCACAGACAGCTTACCAATGATCATGTTAACAAATATTAGTGAGATTTGTGGTTTTGGTTTGTGTGATTTGGTCGTTGTTTGAAATCTTTATTGTCCAATATACGTGGGTTATGTAAAAAAAATCAAGTCCACAGATAATCACTCCTCTTCCCACCCAAAAAAGCTAAATCAAACCAACTGGGTATGTAAAAATTATCTTTCACCTCCCAAAATAAATAAAAAGAGAATATATATAAGGACTTTGACAGAGTTCTAAACCCTTTCACGGTTTTCCCTGTCCCTGTCAGAAAAATCACCGTTTCTTTTTAACTCCTTTCTTTATGTATCAAGATACTGGCTAACAAACTTCTGTTCTGTTCCATTGTTCTGTCTTTCCCTTTAAGGGATTCTGTAGAGAAGGAAAAAAATTAGTGAATTTACTGAAAGGAGTAAGTATTCTTTAAGAGCAATGCCGGTGGAAGTTTGGTGTGCCCTTTTTCCCAATGATGAAATTTTATGAGGGGAAATTATTAAATACTTTGATGAATTGTTATTGCACTCTTCCCGATCATTAATGTCCTATGATTTATGAGGCATTGGAGGGGCGGGGGAAATCTATAAATGAAGGGGGGAAATTCAATTTTTATGAAAACTTTGCATTACTGACTTTGATGTACTAGACATAATGACAAGGATATCAATGGATGCCATATAGCAGAGGTTTGTTGTATATGTTTACAAGGTCACTATCACCAACCTGATCCCAACCTACCAGCACTTTGGGGGGGGGAGGAGGAGAAAGGGTATGAACTTGTCTGGGGGATGGAAAAACTGAATTGGAAAAAAACTATGTGATGATGCCATTAGCTACACTGAAAAAATATTTCAAGTACCTCAGTAGGAAATAAATGTCAGTGTCTTTGACTTCACTCTTTGCCCATGATAGATGCAGAGACTTCTGCAGCACTTGGAAATGATAAAATTTCACAGCTCATTAGCCACTTTGGGTGAATTTTAAGTGATGAGGAAAAATGTGTTCAGAGTGAGTGGTTTACTCTGAAATTAACAGTAAATAAGATGAAGGAGAATGCTTACAATCTGCTTCAGTTTAGAGATACAAGCCAAAAATTATTCAAAATGTTCTGTGGTTAATTGAGACCATTCCCTGTCTCCAAGCACTTCAGTCTGCAGAATAGGATTTAGTTAAATGAACAGATTTAAAATTCCACCTTGTTCTTATCTCACTATAGACACCACAAATGGTCTCACTGGAATACGCATAGAAGATAAAATTCCCTGCACGCGTGTTAATGGAACATCGAGGTGGGGATAGAGGGGGTGATTTCCAAAGTGCACACACAAGCATGCAACTAATTTGCATATGAAATAGCTGTGACTCATTGTGTAAATTGGGTATTTGCAGAAACATATGATCTGTTAGACATATCGCATACTTGACTATGCAATACCCTATTTGCATATAGACTCATAGTTATTGTAAATGAAAATTTGATATGTAATTACTCAAGCATTTTCTCAAAAATCAGGCTTTTTGATGTCTGAGTTTTTTGCATAAGACACACAGAAGAAGTTGAATATGGAAAATCCATCTTCTTTATATTACAATATAAAATATATTCAGACCTAAAGGCCAGAGACAAGGGAGAGCAGCAGTAGGTATCATGAAAGGATTTGTTGTAATCATCCCAGTTTTTAAAATGTGTATAGTATAAGAGGGAGCACAGATGCAAGCAGGGCCAGTATAACCACTAAGCGAACTAGGCAGCCGCCTACGGTGCCAAGATTTGAGGACGCCAAAAGCAGTGCCCCAATTTTTTACACTATTGCTTAGGGGCAGGTACCTGACACTCTCAAGTGCTCAGGAAGCACCAGCAACCTCTTCACCTCGGAGTCTCTGCCGCTTGCCCGGGCGCCACTCCTCCTCTCAGACTCCCTGGCTGCTGCCACCATGGGAGGACGCGGGCAGGGGATGCCGCTGTGGAGGAGATACCAGGGTCTGGGCTCGGCTGGGACCTTGCACCTGCCGGCCAAGAGCAGCAGGAACGGGACACTGCTCGGGGGGAGCCGAGCGGCCTGAGTCCAGGGTGGCGGCAGCCTCCGCAGCAGCAGGGGTAGGTAGGGAGCCCATAACCTGCCATGGGGCAGGAGAGGGCATGCTGCTGCTCCTGTTTACCTGCCTTGTAATCCAGCCCTGGCGGATGACTGTAGGCAGGAAACAGCAGCAGCAGGTTCTCTGATCAGCTATGAGACTCCTTTCTCTTTCATTATTTTAATCCTCTGGCTCATGCTTAGCCATTGTCCCAGGTATATAAAGCCACTTATTCTCTTCAGGAGGGATTCTTCAGTAACCATTTCCCTTGATTTGCAAGATAGTTGGTCATGATCTTGGCTTTATACATGGTCATTTTTAGATTAAAAGCAAAAATCCACTGAATTGCAATTTTGACAAACCCATAGAAATACAAAATATATATTCTTAAATATATATATTTTTGGTCCTTGTTATTTCACATAATTTACTATCTTGGCAGAATGAGTGGAATTAAAGGGAGCATTCAGGGTGAAATAAGAAGTACAACATCTGAACAGCAATTTAGGAAGGGACTCTCAGTGTCAGGGCCAGCTCCAGGCATCAGTAGAGGAAGCATGTGCTTGGGGTGGCACATTATGGCCGCCCTTTTTTTTCCGGGGGAAGGGGGGGGGGAGAGGCAGTTGTGCTCTATGTGCTTGGCGCGGCAAAAAAGCTAGAGCCGGCCCTGCTCAGTGTGGCAGGATGCTATGCAGTGGGTGAGAGACAAAGTGAAATGTTTCTTTGAGCCTCACTGACCTTCAGGATGAAAAACGAGTGAGAGCAAAAGGAAAACTGCTGTTTGGCTAACTAAGAGGCTGGGAAAATGTAAGCATTACCTAGGAACAACCAACCATAAGCCCCCCTGAGTTCACTAGCCTAATGCAAGAAGTAGGAATCCATCCATCCAGCAATCTGTTAAGGGAATGAGTGAATCAGGGTATAAAAGGCACCGCACTAACAGATAAGAGAGTGAGCCCTCTAACTAACCTAACCACTATACATAGCAGTTAGCCATCCACAGAGCATGAGTTCAGAATGTTAAAGGACACTAAGTTCCACAATGACAACTGGTGTTGCACAATGATATTCAAGAATGACATCGCATGTTTTTTATTTGTTTTGTGGGTATCATGCAAATCTCTGTTTGATGTATCTTTTATAGTTTATATTACTTATTTATATATTGGATTAATCTGAAAGAGATGAGTATTTGACTCTACTGTTGCAGGAAAATGAATCAATAAATTATATTCCACCTAACTTGAAATCACATATTTCCTATCTAATTTGTAATGGATTTATGCCTCCCCCCATGTTCCTAATGAATTTTTTAAAATATATATCAAAATATTTTTAGTTTTCTAGCAAAGAAAGTTACATTTGATTGACCAAGGGAAACCAGGAAACTATGGCATCTGTATAACCTTGTTGTCCTAATGTGTTTTCTGAATGCAAACTCCTAACACTTGTATCCATTGAAATGTTAGAATTTTTTAAGTATGCACAAAGTTGACAGCCCCTGCAAAGTTCAGACATATGCATGGGCACGTGAAATTTTTCCTGGTCATAAAAAGCACTGAAATTCTGCATTCTTGGGAAGGCCCTATTGAGAATTTGGTCCTAAAATTCTTCCACTGAGACCCTGTGACCTCGTTCTATGTGAACTGAAGTCTTAGAAATGCTAGGGAACTATGATTAAGACTATGGTTTGATCTCTGAGGTCACGGAAGTCACAGAATCCATGACTTCCAAAGACCTCCGTGACTTCAGCTCTGGCGGCCAGGAATTACAGGGTCCTGCTGCCTACATCAGTAGAAGGGAGCTGTGAGGCATACCCGCTACCTGAGGCAGTGGTCCCCCAAGCTCTCAGCTGTCGCAGGCAGGGTGGGTACCCCACAGCTCCTGGCCGCTGTGGGTGACAGAAGGATCCACACAGATCTCCAGCATCTGCAGTGGCAGGTGGACCCTGGCAGCTCCCCAGCTGCCACCATGGGGTGGTGAACCATGGAAGCTCGCTGCTACCATGGGGTTAGTGGACTTCGGCAGCTCCCTGCCACCCCCACTGTGTCAGCGAGGCAAGGGGAAACCCACAGCTCTTCACTGTGGTGGTGAGACAAGGGGACCCTCGCATCCCTTGGTCACCACAGCGGGACAAAGGACACCCGCAGCTCCCCACTGTGGTGGTGTCAGGCAGATTCCTGCAGCTCCTATCTGGGACTTTTACTAAAAACATCCACTTACAAAAATCTTAGCCTTAACTATGCTTATCGCATTGTGATTGTTTTGCTCGTAGAGTTGGTTGAAACCCAGACTTAATGTTTGTGAAAGTTTTCTTTGATATTGAAATAGTGATGGAAAACTTTTATCAGAAGGACCATGTCACCTTTTCCTTTCCATATGGTCAAAGATTTCTTAGGCCAGTTGAGGGTGAGGAGATGATTCCACAAGTATCTCTTACCTGGGTTTTACTGCTAGAAGGGATGAATAGGCCCTGTGTATTGGTCTTTAAAATGATGCTGTAGGATATCAGAATAGGAGTAACATACTGCATACATCTCATTATTTCTACTTGTCAAGAATCAGAGAGGTAGCCATGTTAGTCTGGAATAGCAGAGGTAACAAAGAGTCCTGTGGCACCTTAAAGAATAACTAAAGTATTGAAGCATAAGCTTTCATGGGCTAATACCCACTTCATCGGATGCATTTCTATTTGCTTTTTTTCACAGTGCACTCATCTACTGTAGCAACTGTGAATCCTAGAGAGATGGTGATTTTGAGGTCTGGGGGGATGTGCTGGTTTAATTTAAATAGAGAAAAACTAGTTATAGTTCTCTTGTTCAACTACAAAGAAAGCAGAGATGAGGATGCATACCACATATTGCTTTTGCCATATGTTCACTTCTTGCTGCATTGCCATTGCTAGTCTCTTTGCCTGTTTGCTTGCTTCTGTAATAACAATGCAGATGGAAGAAGTGATATTGCTATTGCTTATTCATCATTATCTTGCTCTTTTCAGTTCATAAAGGAAGGTCAGTATTTGGAAATTTGTTTCTGCAGTTCTCGTCTTCCCCTGGAATTATTTTTCAGCCTAATTCATGGATTATTATTGTTGTACTTTTACCATTCTGATAATTGTAGTTTCACCCTCCTCTCAAAAAATACAGTTGCACAAATAAAATTATTTCCCCATGCCTTTAAGAAGTTTGCATTTGAGAAATTCATTATGAATTTACCTAAGAGCAGACAATATAACATGCAAAGAATAACTAATTTCAGTGCTACCCCCATATGTTCTATGAAAGGAACCTAATGAACACAGTGCTAACACAGAGGTCATCAACCATGACAAAAGAAGCAAGAATGACTTAATTGTATACAATTTGCCATTATTTTTAACCATAATGTATAGGAAAAACAAGCAATCAAATCTCCATCTTCGACATGCTTGTAACAATAGATTAATAACCCCTATCTATTTTGATCATTTTGACCTGATGGGTATTGACATTACCTTTGTCTACTCTTTCAAGTAAAAAAATAACATGGTAGATTATATACTGTATTTGAACATAAATTCACTCCCAGTAGTCAGTGTCTTTAAGGGAAACATCCTATATATGAACCAATGGAATGATTTCATTAGGGATATGGAAATTTTAAACATACAGCATTAGGATAACATTTCAGAACCACACTTCCCATGCATGAGCTATTCCTGTGTATTGTCTTTGAACTCTGTGAGATGGAAAACTCAAGGAGTTTCAGCCTGATTATTTCCTTGAGGATCAGAAGGGCTTGCTCCTTTCTCCCATCTGTTATAAGTGTGAAGGGTGCCTTGCCTGGGTGGGACTATGTTATCTAACACAGTGTGCCTTGCCTGGGTGGGGCTTGTTATCTGAGACAGGTAACGTAGGAGTTTCCCTGCCATGGGGGAGGGAGGAGCCTCGAGCCCATGAAGAAGGGAGGAGCAAAACAGTCAGTTCCATCTTGGTTGTCCATGAGACAGGGAACTTGCCAGGCAACATGGGCAAGGGTCCAGGAGTGTGTGTCTAGCTATGGAGATAACTCAGCTTTTCTTCTCTTATACTTCTACTTAGCTAATGTGAGTATTACCATTTGATTCTTCTAATAAGCCGTGCCTTTTGGGGTGTCCTTTCCTTTTCAGAAGACAGTGGGAAACCCCAAATGTAAAGTGTCTGTATGTCTGCTTTAACCTTTTTCTTTATTAAATTTTCTAGTTATAAAATTGTCTGGTTTATTTTCCTTAAGGTTTTTCTCTCTTCAATGAGAAGAGAAGAGGTAGGGGGAGGTGCATAGCCCCCAAGTATCTGACTTTAGCATCCAGGGAGGAAGACAGAGTCAGGGTTCAGGGAAGTCTGCCTTCAGCCGGGGAGGGTGAAGGGAAGCAGTCTTCAAGTATCTGTCTCTCAGGTAGAGAGAGACAGAGGGTGAAGGAAAGCAGCCTTCAGGTATCTGACTTTGAAACCCAGGGAGGGGGTACAAAGTCAGGGTTAGGGGAAGATCGGGGGCCCCTCCAAGGTTTTGGAAGTATACCCGATTGGTGGCAGCGATTGGTGACCCCAAGAACCCCAACTGGCAAGGTGGGGGTGTGGGGGGAAAAGGACTTGTTGGTCTGGCAAAGAAGAGGCCCAGCCTTTGTACTCAGGAGCATAGAGGCTGGGGGTAACCCCTCTTACACCATAACTGCCATTAAACTGCAAAAATGAGACCTAGAGGTCCTGTGCTGATCCCTGGGAATCCAAATGTGGTGATATAAAAAAGATCGCTGCAAGGAGATCTTATCAGAAATTTCTTCTCCAAAGCACTGTGTATGGGAGCAGATGCTCCGCTGCAACTGCAACAGTATTCATTCAATGATCAT
Organism: Sternotherus odoratus; assembly: GCA_032164245.1. NCBI lineage: Eukaryota > Metazoa > Chordata > Testudines > Kinosternidae > Sternotherus > Sternotherus odoratus. The sequence goes on along the minus strand of JAVMKO010000008.1, from coordinate 50,844,303 downwards.
TCACTTGAGAATCCTTTCTTGCAAATGATAGTACTTCTTGTAAACAAGATGTCTGCATATGTTTTTTTTCTTGTGAAATTCCATGTTTCACAAGGCAAGGTAAATCAGAAATGGCCCCCACAGTATATTAATGCATTGGCAAAGACACAAATTGTTCCACAAGCAAAGAATGAGTTTATAGACTGAGAAATAACTTTTTAGATAATGCTTTCTTAGCTTTTAAAAAATCACTTGGCTAAGTGAAAAGGTATAAATTAGACTATTCATTTCATTTTATTTATTATATTGTTAGAGTAATTCACAGGGTCTTCACTGTGCTGGGCATCCTGCATATACATACTAAAAAACAGTGCCTACCTTGACAAGATTACAGTGTAAAGCACCAATCCTACAGACACTTATGCATGATTGACTTTATGCAAATAGTTAGTTCCACTGACCACAATGGAATTACTCACATACATAAATGTTTGCAAGATTAGTGGTTTATTAAGACAAGATTCAACAAGGGGACTTGCAAGCACTGGCAAAGAATGGGAGAGTGAGGGATAGTATAAAAGTGGTTAGATAGACTAAATATGGATAGACTAGATATAATTGAAACCTGTTGAAGTCAGTGAAAGCTTTTCAGTTGACTTCAGTGGTCTTTGGATCAGATCCTGTGGCCACAGTGAGGTGGTTTTGACTCAAATGTCTTATTTTCCTCTTAATAAGTTATCAGATATAAACTAATAAATAAAATTAAAGTTATGGAAGGAATCTCTCATTCACTGTACACTCATTTTAATAGGAAAATAATTTAAATAAAAACTGGAAATCCGGCCTAATTTAACCTCAGAACTATTATTTACACTTTCAAATAAAGATCTCTCAGGTATGAACAAGGCCATTAATACTGTCACATGAGCGAACTCTGAGAGCCAAATGTTCTAATGAAGCCTACTTACAGTATAGTACTTATCATTTGTGTTGCTTCAATTCAGTTGCACTTAAATAAATTAGCTTCTAATTACTATTGATTGTGAATTACACCACATTTACAACAGAGGGATATTCGTTTAACAGACATACAACTTAAGACATGTATATTGAAGTAAGTGCCACCCAGGGAGCCCAGGCCACTGTGGGAAGCCCTAGAGTTCCGGACCCTCTACCTGCTTTGGGCAGCATGCCACAGGGGGGAAGAGAGGGGCAGACTAGTGGCTGCTCTTGGCACCCTGCCCCCTCATACAGCTCAGGCGGAAGTTCCAGGGATCCCTATGGTGGTCCAGGCTCCTTGTCTGGCTCTTACCACTGCCTAGCTCAGGCTTCCAGCCTGGTCAGAAGGCAAGGCCTCAGGGGGAAAGAGGAGGAGCCTGGGTGGGGCCACCGAGGAGGTGAGGCTCCTGCATGTATCCCATTTTTGCACCTTGAAATGGTGCTCACCCTATAAATCAAGGCAGTATAAGAAACAGGTCATTTGCTTGGTGGAACTGACTGGATCTGAGAAGGCACTACCATATCATCAATGGTAGCAGAGAATGACTGGTTGGTTATGGGCTTGCAGGAGGTAGTAGTATAGGGTTGGAGAGAGAAAAATAAGTGTCAGGTCAGACTGTGGGGAGGATACGGTTTTACTGATGAGAAAAAGACAAGAGTTGGAGAAGGATTAGGAATGGAGGCAGGAGATCTCAAATGATTCAGCTTCTGCATCCTTTGGATAAGCACTGAGGCTGAGATTTTCAAAGCTCTCTAAGAGATTCACATAGATGCCCTTAACATTCATGGCACTGGGAATCCAAGTCCTCTAAGGGTCTTTGAAAATCCCACCCCGGAACAACTGCAGGCTTATGTGAACCAAAGGTATGGCCCTAAAGCTATGTCCATCTTTTAGTATGATACTATGATGCTATTCCAAATATGGCCTTTTGTTTAAGCAATCTATTTGCACCATACATTGGAGGGAGGAAATATCCTTCCAGGATAGTGAAGTGAAGCATTTCTTCCATGTAGGGTTGTCTTTTCTTCTGGGCATTATGGCCTTTTTCATTTTCAAGTGTGTGTGATCACTTCCAACTGCTTGCTGGTAAAATGGACATTTCACTTAACTTCTGCTAATTGCACTGACTATCTCAGTAGTTTATGTAATTCTCTCTCTGTTTTTCATTATAATACTAATTAGAATATTATTTTCATCTTTGATGTTTCCCTTTGTTCTAGGAATATATTGCCTACATCAACTATTACAAGTTTTATTATTATCATCATCATTAAACGTTCCTATTATGGTAGTGCCTGAAGGTCTCAAATTAGGATTTTGTACTCTTTGTACTGGGTCCTTTAAAAAACATAGAAAAGAGATAACTTCTGGGTAAGTTTCCTCTGCAATTAGTGCCCTCAATTTGTATGCTCATGTACACCCAAAAACAATATTGCTGTTTCACTGCTTGTAATGGAAGCTGATTACTAAAGCAAGGATATCCCAGCTGAAATATCTTCAAAGACTTTCTCTAATGTTATTGTACATTTATTATAATTTGTCACATGCAGAATTTCATACTTCCTACCTAACAGCACAAACATAATTTTGCTGAAAGGATCCTAACAAGGTATCTGTTACTGAAGATGTAGGCAGCGTAGTTGATGTTGGTATTCAGATAAAGTCTAATGTATCTGAATCTAGGAATATTTTTTTAGCCTTTCAAACAGCACATTTATGTATTCACTAGCAAATACTTATTATATTTTGCAGCTTCTTGCGCTTTCAAAATAAGGCACATCTTTTTGATGCCATGGTGAATGTTAAAGCTGAGTAGAAGCTTTTCTCTTTTATAATTTAAATATTACGAGCTCCATTTTACATGATGTTTGGGGAAACTCTGCAGTACAAACCTGCCCTGTAGATAGCTGAGCTACCTAGTGGAAGATCTCCCAGAGTAGGATGGCTCTTTGGGTGGTCTAGAGCTTTTGAAGCAGCTGCCAGTGGCCAGGGTGGATCTATCGAGCACCGGTTTGATCCCTAGCTGCTGGTGCACTCACAAAAGCTCTTGCCAGCTAGAATCATTTAGAGCAGTCCTCAGTTTGCTCTAATTGATGCCAAAGATTGGACCAATTCCAGGATCATGTTGATTTAAAAGTCACCTTTGCCTCCCTCTCCTGGGATGCATAGAGCACAGGATCTGACCCATAAGGGGTTTTGTTTGTTTTTAAATACAAGATAAAGATGGGCAAGGACTGAGCAACTTTCATAATGAAATGCAAAACCCATTTCTGACATAGCTTTCTCTCAGTAATTTCTTCATACACAACCACAAATCCCTATGCACATACAGGCATAACCAAGCAAACAACATTCCCCTTTTGCTTAAATTATTAAAACTATTTTCCTAGAGGCTGGAAAAGGAGAAAGTGAGTTCTATTTTTAAATTTTTGGTGTGGGGCATAAAGGCACCAAGACAGATAAGATGGCAAATATAGATAGAATCACTTTCCTGGTAATTATCTTAGTTATTTTCTAGTCCTTTGGCTACTATACTGAAGCCAATGATAACATCATAGAATTATAATCACCGTAACTGTACAGCAATTGAGCAACATATCATTTCTGTTTGCATTTCATACTGACCTCCAGTATCATATTATTCCTTCAGATATGAGATCTGTAACTGTAATGAAATAAGAGAAGAATTGTGTTACACATAATTCTACTGCTTTCATTTGAATAGGAAAAAAATGCTGAAATCTTGTAGTGGAACAGATTATCAGATGTTATGCGAATGCCATTTGGGGAAAGGCATTTGGAGCTCAGACCACCCTTAGGCCCTCAAATTAAATATAACCTGTCATTTCAAATTGCTCTTTGGGGAGTCAGTGAAATTATATACTTTGCTTATTATTATTATGTAGAAATGATCAAAGAGTGAAAAATATTCATTTCCCACATATTTCTTATAACACCTGATCCATCTATTGCAAATATGTGAGTGTAAAACATATTATTATTATTAATAATGTTTATTATAGGAGCACCTAGGGACAAAATGAAAATGGGGCTCCATTGTGCTAGACACTGTACAAACACAGAATATTAAACAGTCCTTGCTCCAATCAGCTTACAATCTAATTGAAAACAGAGATACAGGGTAGTGGAAACAGAAAATATAAACTGAATATATAATATTATAATCTTTGAGGATACATCTCAGAAATGATTGTACTCCTCTATTTATATCATGAGTGTTTACAAGTTAGAAAGCAGTATACTCATCACCCAAGACTAAAATTCACCAATCATCTTTTCACTCTGTTTTTAGGTATTGTTGTGTACCTTCCTTATATTTGTTAGGATATTGCTTTCCAAACCAGTTGGGAACAGCAGTATATCCCAACTTGTGCTAGGACACACCAATCATGCATTTTGTCTTTGACAGGTTTCCTGTTTTCTAATGCCAAAGCTGACTTCAGCTTTGCGAAGTGTGGTGGGACACTTGGCATGGGTGAACAGAACTGTGGGCATTGAGTTAACCTTGTCCAAGTTAAGATCAACTGCACCTGTATTCCCCCTCTATGGATCAGCAAAGGGCACATACTCTTAGGTTTCTAGCTCACCAGCCACCTCTTCTCTTTGGCAGAGATAAATGTCTCGTTTCCTTCTGAGTATTTCCAGGGTTCACAGCTCCCTGCATACAATGTTAATTTCCCAGCAAACTCTGACTGCTGATGCAGGCCTGCTTCGCTTTTTTCCTCAGAGACAGTAAATAGTGTGATGGACACAGTTAAGATACCACACAGCTCTTTCTAAGCAAGCTCATTTATTCTCAAGTTAAAACAGCATTTCAAAGTAAACACACTAAAACAATAAAAGGACCTTGTGCTGGTGCTCCTCCACCCCTGACCCCACCCCAACTCCACTCCTTCCCCACCCCCATTCTAACCCCTTCCTCCGGCCCCTCCCCCTCCCTCGAGCATGCTGATGCTCTGCTTCTCCCCCCTCCCTTCCAGGCTTGCCACAGGAAATAGCTGTTTCTGGCAAGCCTGGGGGAGGCAGGGGGAAGCGGAGCTGTGGTGGCATGCTCAGGGGAGGAGGTGGACGCCGAGCGGAGGTGAACTGGGGAGGGAGGGGGTGGCAATTATTTCAGGGACTAGGGGCAGCAAAATCATTAATCCACAACTGCCTACAAGCATGCTAATAAGCTTACCAGAGACCACCCCAACTCCAGCAAGAGCTCTAGCTGGTTAACAGTCCTTCAAACCCCACCAACATGTTTTTCTGTGGTTACTGGTTCATAAGTGCTTTGGCTCAGAACAAGTTGAGTCTCTGAAGAGACCATGATGAGGTAAACAGCCAGACAATTTTCTTCAGCTTCAATAGGATGGGCCTAGTGGTAGCTAAATTGCATTCTCCTCCTCCCAGCTATTTTCTAGGAATCCCACTTAACTTCCTTTGTCTAGCACAATGTTCCAAAGAGTACTTTAAAGTTTATAAGTTTCATATTAGCCTTGTCACCACAAAATAATTACATATAATTCCACAATAATACATAACATTTCCATTCTTAATACAATGAAGTGCTAAAATACTTAAATGTGTTGTAGAAAGTTATCTGAGTCACAAACATAACTTTCCAATATATACATACCCTAAATATACATAGTTATATAGTATATCTGATTAACACCATGTACATACACCTATGAATGTGGTATATACTTCACCTAACACATATATATGGTGGAGAACATTAATATGTTCAAGAAAAATTGACCATGGAAATTAAAGGACAGTCAGATAGGAGTGCTACCAAATGACTGCTTTGAGGCTTTTACACTCACAAGAATACTGTTGCAGTCTTCTCTAATATATTGCAATGGGCTTTTTATGATACATTGTTCTTCGTTCACTTGTTGCAAGCAGAAGACAAAACCCGATTATAATCTCACAATTGGTTGTTTTAATTATAGTGTCCATATTTTATTATTACCTTGTATGAAAAGAGAAATTTGGATTCTTGGCACTTCGTTAAATAGATTGGTCCTGAAATCTGAAAATGTCTTCCTTTATGATTTTCTTCCACCTTTCAGAAATGAAAAGTATCAAGTATTATTTAAATAATGAATTATTTCTGGGAAAGGCTAAGAAACAGATTTGTTACTCTGAATGTCTGACCTGCTACACTTATTCAGTGAGTAGAGAAAAAAACAACCACCTGGTTTTCCTAACAGTGGTATTTAAACATCTGTTTACAGTTAGAATTGAAATGCTTTTAGATGTAACAGAGCTGACACTTTTTACATTGCTTTAGTACTTTATTACTTTTCTAACATTGTACTTGTTGTTTTGGAGTTAAGCTGCAAAATAGCAAATATTTTAGGTTATTGAAAATCCATAAAGAAGTGAAGGTGTCTTTACAAAAGGTGCTATTCAGGACAATGACAAACTTACTTTTATTCCTTATTCAGATCTCAGTTTTAGTGCCTTAGTTTTAGTGCCATTATCCCACTACATTCTACCCTAGCCTTTAGCCTGGCAGACACCAAAGAAATTTGCCTCTTTTATGTCCTTAATTTGCAGGCTGCTCAAAACTGAGTAACTCAAACTTGGTTCAAACTGCTTATGTAGACCTTACTGTTTAAGGGAATAAGTAACTTGATGGTTCTAGCTTTTAACCTCATTCATAAAATACACAAGCCATAATATATCCTGAAATGAAATTTTTGCAAATAATCCTTAAACAAAACTGATCTTGAGGGCTTCTATGTAAAGAATGATATATGGAAAGGAGCTGTTTAAGTTGCACGGGGTAGCAACTCTGATTTCTTTTCCACATCAATCATCTCTGCACGGGGATGAACAATTAAAATAGTTTAGGGCTGTAGGGTTTATGACAATCCAAGTTCATCATTTAAATTCCTATGATATCACTGTAGGGTGCAGGAAGCAGACAGAAAGCATAAATGTTAATTATGAGCTTGTAAAAGGAATGAAAGATCCTTACCCTCCAGTTTGCTTACCGACAGTTTACAAGTTCAAAAAGCCCAGTAAATCTTACCTAGCAACACAAACATAGACACAGATTTTCTTGTCAGGAAGTTATTCCCCGTTACATAAAATCACTAAGCAGACACTTGGTCAGATTCACTCTGCTTACTGCAAGGAGAAGAAAACTATATTTCTCTGCATCCTGCTGGTATAATGAGGGATTCTTGGTAGTGGAATTCCTATTCTGGAGAAGACATCCAGAGTTTCCATCTTGGATTCCTTCCTGGAGAGTAATTTCATTTCTACCAGCAGCTCCATAGGAGCCCTACTGAGTGATGAAACAAATCCTTTTTGGGATATACTTGATTGATTTGCCCAAGAGGGGCTGTAGCCCCTTTCTGCTGTCAAAATCTTCCTCCTAGGTGCATTTTCTTTTTGCATAAGCCCTGCACTTGGGTTAACAGTGGCACAACCCAAAGGTGAATCTGTCCCCTTTGCTTCAATTAAGATTGTAATTCTGCAATGTATGTAAATGTTGCAGCACTTTCCTTTTATTTTGCTATAAAAACTTTTTCATTATTTCAGAGTATCATATGAACATATTCCACTGAATACCATAAATTGTTTGAATGGGTTGTTTTTCACTTGTACTGTAGACAGGAATTATACTTTTGTAGGAGAGAACTTTTTTTTAAAGTCTAAAATATGGTCCTGGTTGTAAACTCATTTTCCTCTGGTGTGACTCCAATAGTCTCAGTAGAGGTTCTGCTGACTTACATCATCTAGAGTTATATTCCTCTCTTATTCACTCTTTGATACCAGGTCTATTCCATTTGCATCCAACCAAACCTCTCATAAAATTATGCCAAGTCCCTTTCACTCTTAATCTTGGTCTTTTTACTTTATTGTTTCACCATCTTTGCATGAAAGTTGATCTTACTTATATGTAACGGGAGGTTCTTTGAGATGTGTGGTATGCTGCTTGGAGGGTAACACGGTGGGGAGACACTTGTACCAGAAGTGAATGGGCTCTGAGCAGAGCGACAGGGATTTGGTGTTCCCCTACATATTGATGTAGGCGACCTCTGCCATGTCAGAGAGGAGCTGAACATGATGGGCATGGATGAGCAGCAGGAATGCATGGCAGGCCAAACAAACCACTCTCAGCTCCAGCACATTGATGTCCATGATGGCCTTGGATTGCATCCAACCCATAGGCAATGTGGTGATGCAGATGACCACCCCAACTGGAGAGGGAGGCATTCATGTCAGGGTGGCAGTCAGGATAGGGCGGAGAAGGGGGTGTCAATGAGCACCTTGGAAGGATTGGTCCACCAGGTGAAGGAGGCCAGAACCAACAATGGGATGAGCACTATGGCATTGAGATGATCCCGGTGGGGTCTGAAGACTGACAGGATCCATATATGTAGGCTGCGCATATGCAAGCAGGAATGTGGTGTCATGTCAGTGCAGGCCACCATATGCTGAGGAAGACGAGGCACTGACACCATGGTGCATGGGTTGCAGCTTAAGTCCTCCACGAAAATGGTGAGGACCACGAAGTCGTCTACAGGGAAAGTGGCAGATGCCACTAAGGAATCCAGGTGTGTGCAAATTAAATTGACACAGATACCAAACATGGTGAGGAGAGAGTGAAGGGTGTGAACTCCAGATGTAATCTCAGTGTGCGAGGGTGCGACCAGAAGCCAGTAGTCCAGGTAAAGATACATGAAGTAATCCAGATGTCTCATCTAGACCACCACTACCATAAATACCTTCATGAAAACCTGAGGGGCAGTCACGATGCGGAAGGGGAGAACCTAGAACTGGTCACCCACATAAAAGCAGAGAAATTTGTGGTGAGCCAAATGGATGTCAATATGAAAGTATGCATCCGGCATGTCAAGAGCTGAAAACCATGCTCCCTGAGTAAGGAAGAGGATAACTGATGTGAGTGTCACCATATGGACTATGATCCTCATGATAAAGGTGCTGACGAAGTGAAGATCGAGTAAAGGGTGTAGAACGCTCCTCTGGATGATGTGCTGTATGAAGTCATGATGGGAGAGACCCCCGGCAGGCCTCTGGGAAGGTCCATGATGCAGGGGAAAGGAGAGAAATTCTATAGAGTAACTATGCTGCATGACCTCTAGTACCCAATCATACGTGATTCTTTCCCAGCTGTGGGCCCTGTTATTGAGGATAGGATGCCTGATATGTCGTGTCTGAGTGGGGATGGAAGGGTTGACACTGCTGTTTATGACAGGGTACCAGTGTAGATACAGAGAGACCTGTGGCCTGGGGTTATCTGAACCTAAAGCTATGGTAATTAGTCTCTGTTTCCCAGGTGGTATCAAGAAATAAATCTGTGGGGGACATAGCACCTCCTCATGAGGAGTACTCATCACCGGTGAGAAACACTGCACCAAAAGGTCTGACAGTCCAGGGTCAGACTACACATAAAGCTGGAGTGCTTTCTTCATAAGAAATTTGTGGAAGCATAGTTGCCATGCTTCCCGAGCCCATGAAGGGAAGGAGCAAGAGATCTCGGAGAAAGATGAGTCTCCCCAAGACAGTAGAGACAGCACTGGTGCTCGCTGCTCACTGAGAACAAATGGGAGTACAACACACAGTTTTAGAACCCCAGGACATGGGGAAAGTCCCTATGGTGTGACACAGAGAACTAACTATAATACACTTAGAACTATGTACAGTTAACTAAGCAGAAAAAACAAAAGAAGGCTAGCTATGAATGAATGACAGGGCTTTGTTAGGCAAAACCACAATCGTAGAGGAAGAGAGATTCTGACTCCAATCATGCAGTGGTAAGAGTGAACTGAGAGAGTGTTGCACAACCTCATATAGCCTTGCATGATTCATGTTTTTTAATTGCATGATTAATTGCAATTAATTTTTAAATCATTTAACAGCCCTAGCTTGGAGTTTAGTGAACAGATTCTTGTATATTAGTGCAACTGGCAAAAGTCAAGGGGGCAAATTTTGACTTAATTTACACTTGTGGGACCAGTTTCACCACCATGCTCTCACTGGAAGCTGCCCACATCTTTTCTTTTAACTAGCTCTTACGCCACATGCCTGCAGGCCAGGTAATTAGGGAGGGGGAGAAATAGCAAATGGGGTGGACATGGTTATCTCTTGAAGGCTGTTACCATCTTGTGCAGGTTAGTACAGCACCCAGGTCTTGCCTACCTTGTGCTGGAGTTGAGTTGGACGGGAAAGGGGCATAAAATAAGGGAGCCATAAGTGGCTCCCTTTCTTTGCTGGAATTGAGTGGATTTTGGCTGCAAAAGAGAATCTGATTCATAAACTGCAAAGTTACTTCTTTCTTACACTGGCATGAGATAAGAAGCAGTGCTAAATCATTAGCTTCTATTCTTCATGAGTAGATTTGGAAAGCTATTCTGATTGCTGTAATAGGTTGCATTAGATGAACCTGCTTGTATTATACTATTGACCTACTATTACATCTGTAGTTGCTAGAGATAAATTAAAACTGGAGAAATGGCTAATCTCAAATACATTCTAATTAAAGCGCAACAAGCAATGCTCCACCAATTCAGAAATGAAAGAGGAAGCCACTCCACTGATGCACTGATGTTGATCAGGCTCACTCGTACAGTACCAGATTGGCGATGGCATGTTTTGTTTTGTTTTTCACTCATATAAGAAGAGATTAACTGATGCTCTCACCTGCTGTGTTGCTTCTGCAATTGAGTATTGATAACAATGTCACTTAGCAATGAATGCCTCCACCAGAAAAACACGTAAAGAAATGGTTTATCCTTGAACGTTTTGATGGAATCATCCATGTGTAAAAAAAAGGATTGATGTGAAGCACGGTCACTAATTTAACTTCCTAGAAAAAAAAATTGCTTTCTGCAACAAGCACTCTGCATGTTTCCTCTATTAACTAAAATGTTAAAGTGTAATGAGAAGATCTGAAAATATTCAGCTGTTGAAGTACCAGTGAATCCAAGTTAATTCCAACTCTGTTTCTGAAGACTGCCTTACAATCTTATAACTTTGTAATCAAGTAACTCTGAGGGTGTCAGCTAAATAGTCTTGCTAGTGATTATTAACTATTATGTATACTCTTGCTCTGAACAAATCTAACATTTTGTCTATGAAATCAGAGTAAGAGGGGATTCCCCTAAAGGGAAGCTTCAGACTTAAAGCCATCATCAATGAAAAATTCTGTAAACAAATTTTGTCTTATTTTTTTTTAAAAGGCAGTTTAGTTATTTTCTGCAGGTCTTATCTTCTTCCAGTTCTTCTTGTCTGCTGCAGATGTCTTTTTAGTCATGATCTCCTAATTGCTTCTACACTCAGATTCTGAAAACAGTTATTGCACAAATATCTCCTCCTTTTTCTTCTTGGAAATTTGAAAATAAATGTCTGAATATGTTAGAGAATCTCACTGAATAATGATAACTATTAACTCAGGTTTTCTGAATGGACCACCTGGGTAATGAAAAGAAGTGAAGAATCAGAAAAAGAGCATCCGACACAAGGCACAACTCTGTGTTTAGATATGTAGCAGTTCCAGCTGTAAACAAGTTGAAGTCAATTACATTTATGGACAGCAAAAGAGAGCCAAAGAAAAAAGGAATGGCATATAATAATAATAATTAACAATGCCTAATTCTTGTATAGCACTTTTTGTCAGCAGATCTCAAATCACTTTACAAAAGCCCAAAAGGTCTGATCCAAAGTTTGTGGAAAGACTTGACTTAGTAGACTGTCAGTCAGGCCCTATGTACACTCAAGTGTAATAAAGTCACTTTAAATTAATACATTCCTTTGAGACTATGGTTAAATATGTTATACATTATTATCTTGGCTTTACAGCAAATTACCTCGGATTTCAATGCAAATTTCCTTTCGATAAACATTTACAGTAAGCCTAAATATATTTGCTTGTCTGCAATATTGTCGGGTGGTAGAAGGTGGAGTTAACAAACTTCTGGCAATATTTGCATTCTTAAGAGTTATTAAAAAGCAATGAAAAAATGAATGATTTGCTTATGTCAGCATGTGTGTCTGGAGAAGGGCAGGAAGTGCTGGACGAGGAATATTTTTACTTGAGTAACCGTTTTTTATTATCATAAAATGTCATTCCCACTGTTACATTAGGTCAATAGTAAAGTAGATAAATTCACAAAAAATACTAAAATATATTAAATCAATAGCCACCTCAATTATTTACAGGATAGTGGGGAAAAATTCTCCTTATACTTAGAAGGATCCATTGCATGAATAAGAAATCAGTATGCTGTAGTCATGAGGGAGAGTCACTGCCTGTAGTATGCTGAATGTATATGAGGCCACCAAATGAATTAATGCTATAAACAATGCCCTTTATCCATCAGTGATCCTCTGATTTGCGTATTACAAATATGATGTTTAAACATGAAATTATGTGGCATTGTTCAAATGCCCAAACACAGCTGTGATCATTCACTGTCCATCAACACTTGACAAAAAGCAATAACTACCTGCAAAAAGCTATTTTTCTCCACTCTAAATTTTTGACTGAAGCTTCCCTTCCCAATATGGCTTTTTGCCCTGTTATTGCATCTGAGTCAATACAATACAGGCACGGAGAAAATGATTACATATCTTTTGATTCCACTCTTAGGCTAGGGTGCTTCCTGTAAGAAAAGAAGATATAGAACAGGTTGCTTTTTTTTTCTTTAGACAGCAAAATCCATTTACCTGGGATATGTATGGATTCTGTTGATTTCAAAGCATCTGCACAGATTACATTTTTGCCATTCTTCTCACTCTTCCTCTTCAATGTGGATAGCTCATTTTACTCAGCTGGCTTACAGTAATCCCCCTGATGAGGCCTGAGTTCTCAGGAGACTCATTTGAAAACTGGAGCCAAAACAGACTAAGAGGGCAAAACCATTACCTCCAAGGAGGAAGCTCTGGGGCTGTGGCCTGATTGGCAAGGCTGAGGCTGGTTTAAAGACTGTGGACCCAGAAACTAGAGGAGGCACTTGAGAAAGGTGGGTGCTGACCCCATTACAGGTCAGTCATTCCATGCATGGCTGACAGATCTATAAAATAGAGACCCTAATGCATCAAGATAAGTCCGCCATTAGATATTAAATCCATGTTGCATGAATCATGGGTAAACATATGCCGTGGAGAATCATGTTCAGTCACAAAAGAGGCTTAGTGAATATGTGGAATAAGAATAAAAAGCATAGAGGCAAGAGACGCAAGCTGCTGAGGCAGATTTTCCTCTACACCAGAACTCTGCTCAGCTAGTCCTGGTCTGATATCACTTACAGCTGTTGCTGGGCAACTCTAAGTCCCACCCCTGGTTTAAGATTCCTTAATGGATACCAATGTCTGTGGAGCATAAGTTTAGTGAAACTCTAATGCTCCTCCCACCCCCACCTGTACTTGAAATCATACCTGTAGTGAGCGGAAGATTACTGTGACGGCAATCATTAGGGGGTGCAGTTACGCTTCTAAGTCGCCTCCAGGGTAACGCATAATTAAGGTTATCAGCTTGGGAATGGCCTTGTGTTCCTGTTATTTCGTGTGTATGTGTCTGAGAAGAGCTTTTCAGCTGTGTGAGCTGTTTACTTGGTCTGTGTGAATTTCAGCTTGTGTGAAATTAAACAGGTAAACTGAGGCAGGATTGCAAAACAAAGCAGGACAGCGTATAATCAACAAGTGCAGGACAGCGTGTAATTATCTGGTGCTTGCCTCCTTGCTTGCTTGCTATTCATGAGACATGTCTATGTATGAGATGCAAATGAGCATGAGTATTTCTGTGCTGACACGCCCTTGTGTGTCGGGCTTCTTCCCTGGGCATTGCTCCGATGTGCCAGGTCCTCCACTCTGTGGCTGCACTGAGAGGGGCCCATAGCGCCAAAGGGCCGGGACCTTCAATAAACTCACCACTTTCCATCTAGCCACTGTGTGTGAGCCTCATTTCTACAGGATTCTTAAGGTACCCTGCAACAATACCCCTTGCCATTCCCCAGACATCTCTAGTACCAAGATTGTATGGAATTGGTAGATACAGGACCCAGAACCCTACAGCAAAAAATTGTTTACTGGCTATTTACAGCTGTTTCTGGTCCTTTGCGCTTCCTGTCTAGCACAAAGGGTGCAGATCTGAATAATTAATCCAGCCCCTGTATTGCAAAATACAGATCATGCCAGACAAGATTACATATTCTATTGTATGCTGTGTTTCTTCTTATGAATAAAGTCTTTGGAATGACTCTCAACTACTTTTGTAACATTAATGGCAATCCCATTAAGCAAATAAACATTATCAAGTAGATTCAAAGTCAAAATGTGTTAGATAAGGGGGTATTTAGAGCATTATTTAGTGCAAGATATTTCAAGATTACAGAGCTGAAATATTTTTAAGGCCTTAATGTAGTGGAGTAAATGACTGTAAAATTAAATTTTAAAAATGGTTTCTTCTGTAAAGGTTCAAACCCTGCAAGGATATAGAGGGAGATTTCCCTCGGTAGATGTAAGAAAATGTCTTTTTGTTAGGTAACAGAGTCCTCTCTGAAGAGAAAGAAATTCATTTTTCAAATTACAGTAAAACCTCGATTTAACGGACTAATTCGGGTGAGGGGGTGTCCGTTAAATCAAAAAGTCCGTTATTTAATAATAATAAAAAAATGAGCTGTTGGAGCAGCAGCCCGCCCGCCACAGGGTCGGGGTGGCAGCTCCGCAGCCCGCCCGCTGCTGGGACCCGGGCACCGGCTGCCGGGAGCCGTCAGCCAGGCCGCCCGGGCACCGGCAGCCGGGAGCCGTCAGCCAGCCCGCCCGCCGGGAGCCGTCAGCCAGCCCGCCCGGGCACCGGCTGCAAGGAGCCGGGCAGCAACCGGCAGCCAGCCCGCCAGAAATGGATCAGGAATGCATCAGACTTGCTCAGAAATTTTGTCCGTTGCATCCGAAGTCCGTTAAATCGAGGTCCGTTAAATCGAGGGTTTACTGTACTCTAATATACAGGTGATTATAATTAATTTATATGAATTTTCCTTCCTTGTGGGAGTGATTCTCTACTGCCATGCTTCCCAGAAATGCCCACTTATTTTCTTCTTTTCTTTTTTAAATTTTCAGTTAGGACAACCTATGCACACTAGGATTCACCATAAGAAGACCATTATAGGACTTTATAAAATGTCTTTGATGATGCCTGATCCCTAGGCAATCAGCTGGCCACACAATAGAATTAAGCTCATTTTTTTTTAATTCAGAGGAGGAATAGTTTAAGTGGCCAGTGACACAGTTTTGACTGTTTTTGAATGTGCTTTAAGGGTCATCTTCCTGCATCCCATTTGGATCATCAAGCAGTGTACTTAAAAACTGATTGCATTAGAATTTGACTCTTACATTATTGTATTATTCTAGTTATTTATTCAGTCTTCAAAAGCTAAGAGAAATACATATTATACTTCTCATGGTGCGCCTTCTGCAGTAGTTAGTTTCACAGGGATTTACACCCAGGGGAAGTTCCTTGTAGCATATCTTCACGGGATCTGCACTGCCAGGGTTAAGGGCTACAAAAGACATTGGTCCAGATCCACAAAGGTATTTAGGCTGAAATCAATGGAATTTAGGCGCCTAAATACCTTTGAGGATTTGGGCCACTGACCAAAACCTGAACTAGAACCTACTTATAAATGGTCCTGACATTGAACAGTTGTCAGAGTTTCCACCGGATTTTGGGATCAGGTTTCAATCACTGAGCAGGGAATACCACTTTCTACACTATCATTGGGGATTTGGGGGATTTTTACCTTCAGAGGAATAGTCTAGCCCAAAGTGACTTAAGTATAGAAAGTACAGGCAGTCAGATTTCCTGATACATAACTTTTGGATGCTTCCATCAAAGAAGTTTGCTTTTTGGTAAAAAGTAGCATAATATATTTTTTGAAAGAGCATGTACATTTTCTCCTCTCCTTTACTAGTACTAGATGGTTAATAATTAAAAGGTGAATAGAATATATTTTTGATTACTAACAATGAATTTTAGTTGCCACTAATCAAATAAATAAATCAGAATCATAATTGCCAGTTAATCAATGTATGACATATTAAACCTTTAAATTTTACAACATACTGTGATGATTTACAGCACAGAAGATATTGTACTTCTGGAGCCATACTATTATGACAAAATATTTGGATATTTTATTGATATGGCAAAATCTGTAATGATTACACAATACAGTGCAATATAACTTGATTATTCTGACGAGGCATGTTCAATAGCAAAAATAAGAGGTGACGCTAACAATTGATTCTAATTACATTATTCAAAATGTATTTCCCTGGGCCTCAAGATCCATATTCTGGTTTGCTGTTACTCCACATAAATTGTTAATTCATCTGTATTGAATATGCCTACTTGAGAATCTAAATTACACATGTATAATACATATGCTGCATTACTCCAAAAGCAGATTTATTGTTAACATTATATAACTGACATGAGGTTCATGGACTATGTGTATTAGAACTGTAACAGGTAATGCTATGCTTCATGTCAGCTAACACAATATCAGATCTCAACACAGAGGAAGGATGTTTTTGTAGTGAAGGCACTGAACTACGGCTCAGGAGACCTTCACTACAAAGGTACATATATCTGGGTTCAGTTTCTGGTTCTGCCACGGATTGTGTATACAACCATGGAAAGTTACTTAGGCTTAATTGGCAACTTGAAATCCATCTGGAGTATGGGGCAGCCTGTAGCTGTGCTGCCCATAGAACTAGACTAGAACGACATTCTGAGTCAGAATCGGTTGCCTGCTCTTACAAAGGTCTGGATAATAGGGGGGCTTTTTATATCCCCACACCCTCATGCATCAGTGCATATCCAGATTGAGAACTGAACCTTTAATCAGTCACTCAATTCCCTATTTGTAAAAATTGGGATAATAATCCTTCCTGTCTCTTGTCTTTCTGTCTAGACAGACTGTAAACAATTTGGGTCAGGAACTGTCTCTTTTTAAACTTAGTGACTAGCGCAATGGGCCCCCAATCTCAATTGAGGCCTCTACCACAATAGAAATAATTAATAATATTTGTAGTATTAGGTCTATTGAATATTGGAGTTGAATGTCCAGTATATATACAAATAAGTATACATTTATCAACTAATTTGTTTTGCTCCTAAATCATAAGAATTAATAGGATCCATCCAAAAAGGAAAATAGCAAGGAGAAGAAATAGAAAAATCATCATTTAAAAATGTAGACAAGTCTATAAGAAAAAAAAATGAACACCTTGAACTCTTCTCATATGGCAAAAGTAAGAGTGGTATTGGACGTGACAAATATAGCTACTGTTTTAGAATGCAGTTTGTTCCAGACAATTAATTGGCAGTCTGAGCAAATTATTGCTTACATTAACAAGATAAGATATTTCTATAAAGTTGGAACATTATAAAGTACCTACATTTAAGATGGCTGGGGAAACGTCCTGTAATAGCTACTTGCATGGATAGTCCTGCTTTCAAAACAAAGTGAAATGTGTGCCACCATCTTGATTTTTGGTTTTGAATTCAACTGAGTTCCAATTGAGTTCCTAAAAGAATAGTGTAGTGATCATCTAGTTTTGCAGAATGTACCACTGAAATGCAGCACAATACATAATTTTAGGGACTGATATCTTAACTTTATATATGAGCTGTAAATCCATTTTTGCTTTTCGTTTGCCAGTGAGATTATTTCAGTATGAAACTTTTATCAGAAATCCCAGTAACCAGGAAGTAAAGTAGCAGTTTAGCTGATTTTTCATTACATAATTTAGTTAATACAGAATGTGAAAATTGTTGAATATCCTGTTCAAGCCCCAAGTATGGGCAATTTGTTCAATGTTACATTGACATGTATTGCAATTCTAAAGTGTTTTTAGTATATTAACTCAATGAGGTTTTAGGGTATTTAGTAATGGGCAAAAATAGGAAAAGGTTCATGGATTTAATTAAACCCCTAAAAGTCTGGATGATGGACCAAAGCTGTTTAAATTACTATCTCCCCCTATCATATATATGTTTCTTCTTATCTAATTCAAACCCAGCCAGGTCTTACTCGAACATTCCCTTTCATCACAGTGAATTTCAGCCTTAGTGTTGAATAAATTCAGTGCTGGTTTTGTTTGTTTTATTTGCATTTGTTCAAGATGAATGCATAAGATTTTCCTTGGGAAACAGTGAATGAAATAGAATGTATACATTATGAGGAACGAAAAACAGCAGGGTACAATGAATACTTTTATACAATCTTAACTAAAGCAGTTACCCTCCTGCTATAATACAAAGCCAGATGTTGGCTACATACAGGAACAGGGTTCTGGACTCACCTCCATTAAAAATGCTCAGCTTTCGACAGGATTTATAATCAGGAACCCATTCAAAAAGCTCTCACACTCCTGCCATTCAATGGAAATTAACATAAAATATGGTCACATTACTTGTTGCAAGATATTTATTTCCAATATAGTAAACATGCAACCTTTTAAAAATATCAAATAGCTCATGTAAATTGAATATCTTTATCTGATGGCTATCAGAAGTATGACAGCTGTTTACTGTAGCAGTACTGAATATTTAGCCAATGGGTATATTCAGAATTAAGACCTGGGTAGATGAGATCAGAATTTGGGCCAGAAATATAGTCTAGAAAATAGTTTAGTTTGTCAGGGTGATATTTCATGAGAGCTGGAAGCAACTCTTTCCATATTGAGCATATTAATTATCCTGTACAATTTACTTTGAGTAAAAATTGGCCTGTGTCAGTGTGAACATATTATTGCACTTATTTATAGAACTATATAATGTTTTACAAGCAAAATGTTTTAAAATATCAAGGAGTTCATAAATACTGTGTGCATAGATTTTTTTCTTAAAATAAAATATTAGTGCTTTAACAAAATTTCAGTATTTACTGTCACAGCTGAGGTTCACTTTAGTTTTGGGTTAGATTGTGACTTTAGGCATGTGTGATGGGGCATTCATCCCACACAAGCAGGGAAGGGGTTAAAAGCTGCCTAGGGAGGTGGCACAGGGGACATCTAATCAGAGAGAGGCTGCATGGAGTAACCAATCAGGGCCCAGCAGCCTCACATAAATGGGAGCTGCAGGGCAGAACAGTGTCAGTTGCTACAGGGAGCCCAAGGAGAGAGGGCAATGTTCCTAATGGACTACAGGAAAGTAGCATCTTGGACAGAGCAGTTGCTGGCAGGGACCTGGAGAGCAGGAGGTAGCTTCTGGCTCACTGTTGGGACTTGCAGACTGGAGGCCATGGGAAGAGGGCAAAGAAAGTGCTGGACCTGATAGGAAGTGGCCCAGGGAATTGAAGCAGCACTGACGGAGAAGTTAAGGACAGGCAACCGGAGGTGGTTAGCTACAGAATTCCTGGGCTGGGACTGAAGAAGAAGATGAGCCCAGGTGTCCCCCCTTCCTCCCCCACCACCACTGGGGAAGTGGCTGGACTATAAGCTGTGAGATACTTCCCCTTCTCCCCACCCCACAAAGGAGAAAAACATGGATGATGGTATGTCTGGAGGACCGAGTCATGAAAAGGATGGATTTGGGTCCTGGTCTGAGATGGATCTGCAGGCAGAGAAGGCGGCGGGAGAGGCATTACCAGGAAAGGGTGCAATGGCTGAGAGAGCTAATCCCCCGAAATGGCCATCAGGAGGTGTTGCTCTGATGAGTGGACTCTGTCACAGCATGTCCCAAGCAAGGGGTGATGCACAAACTGCACAAGCCCAAGAGTATCGCCACCAGGCACTCTGAATTCCTCTTCTACTGCCCTCTAGCTTCTGGGGGAGTAGTAATTTACTTCAGGCCTATTCCAAGTCAAGGCGTAACCCATTCCCCAGCCCTTATATACCATGTACAAAGAGGGAATAAGCAGGAAAGTAGCTCTACTTAGCTCCTATACACCTAGACCTTGGTATCTGAGTAACCCATATAGATATATAAGGGAAGCTCTAACTCTCTTTTACTCCCTTGCATTGGTGTGTACACCAAGTCAGAATCTAGCCCCATGCACTGTATGAGTTATAGTCAACCAGCCATGGTAAAACAGCTTTTGTTTCTCAAATTAAGGATTCCTTAACAAAAATTTAGGGAAAAACACAGGTCAATAGATCAAGCTGGCTTTTGGCCTTCTGTTTAGTGACACCGCAGTCCTCAAAGGTACTTTAAAAATTCCAACATCTTCAGCTCAACATAAGAGCACAGTGAAACGCAATAGCAGATGCTTTCCCAAATATTATCAAATTCTCCACATAGAAACTACCCTAATGGTTTATTATTACAAACGTGCCAATTGCTTAATAAGTCTGATCTTACTAAACTCTCAAACTCAGGCAGAAAACCAACTTTCCCATGTAGAGCTGGAGGAAGCAAAAATAGTAATTGAGTCATTTACGAGAAATACTTTTCTGAGTCCAGATGGCTACAGGGCAGATTACACAACTTTGATAATATTCAGATACATTAATTAAGCACATTTCATATCTACAGAATAATACTCTGCTACCTACTCTTGGCAAACAACTAACAGATATCATTCCTAAGGCCAAAGAACACTCCCTTCTTCAATTTGTCTCTCATGTTGACCAATATCCTTACCAGATGTTGACTGTAAAATAGTAGCCAGAATAACAGCATATATATTAACTCTCCATATGCAATGCTTGTTCTATATGGATAAATCAGGATTTCTCACCAGTAGATAAGGTTCCTAATTTATTATTAGATGCTAAAAAAAATAAAGAACTTGACCATGCAAGGTTGAGATATCACTTCCCAATTCTCCAAGACACGGGTTTATATGATAAGATTCTTGATTGAATATAATACCTTTTTACAGTTTTTGTGTCTGGAATTAGAATTAGTAGATTATGGTTTTAGAGGAATAACCTTTAAAATTACGTAAAAATCCCAATATATGCAACTGTCTGCTGTTCTTCCTTGATTTCCCCCTAGCAAATGAGGCCATTGCATGTAAAAATACTGATGATCCAAACATATGAGATATTCCAGTAGTAAGATAAGTATATGTTATTCTGGTTTATACCACAAAATCAAAGATTAATTTAGTCCTCCATGTATTCAATCCAATAAAAAAGTAAAATGGGATTTGTTTCAAACTCTTCAGCAAAAATATATGTAAGCATTTATCCTCACCTAAAATTCAGAAAGAGTTTTGAGTAGCCCAACTATTAAGTATTTTCCTAAGCAGACAATAAATCTCCTGCTAATTGCATCTGCCAGATGAAACAACAGATCCTATCAGGCAGAGTACATTATATAATTCAGGTTCTGGAGCAAACCTGCAAAGCTTAATATATATTCAAGTACCATTTACCTGAACACCTGCCCCATCTGTACCCCAGGCAGGGCTCTCTCTAGCCCAAGAGAGATTGAGAAATCCCAAAATAAGCATATAGTACTAACTGAACATTAGTTTCAGTTTTATGTCAATGTCAAGTTTTCCTCCCTTGAGATGGGTATACAGAAGACTACACCCTGCTGATTGAATGACAAAAGATGACCAGACAATAAAAGGCTTGAACCTGTGTGGTGACGAATGCCTGTCACATGGTTTCGAGAAATCTTAGTTCAGTAGGAACTGAAGGTGCTAAACAATTCAAAGAATTGAAAAAGAAAATTCTTATGCCACAATACCCCAGTAAGTAGAAATGACATCAATACTGCAATTTGCTTGACATTTTTTCTGTTGGTTACCAGATTTTAGTCATTTTTTATGACTGAGTTATACTGATGCTGTAACAATACTGCTGACCTCATTGGCTGAGGTTATTTGGTGTTGCAAAACAACATAATACTCAGGACTCAGAGTTAGTGAAGCAGGAGGTGTCTGTGAGACATGATGTGGGGTTCACCAATGGAACATGCTTTGATATTTGAATGGGGAGTAAGAAAGGAGGTGATTTATTTATGTGTGGAACCTACGTACAGCACTAGTAGTTTAGAACATTGTGAGCTTATTACTCTTTACTGTTTGGAAAGTTACTTTTTTATTGAGTCAGAATATCCTTCTATTGACTGCAAATAAACATAGTAATAATCAGTTTCAGTAAACATACCATCAGGATATTAAATCCAGCATGAGAAATGTAGCAGATGCTATGATGAACTACAGGATTTAGATTTGGTCTCAGAACAAATCAAAAGTTAATTTCTAAGCCAAACTTATCCTAAAGGGAAACTGATAAAGCTGATTTGATTTTGCTCATGATTTTAAAAAGAAATATGCACTTTGGCAAAGACCATGTGATGTTTGAGTGTAAATTTGGGATTTATGAGACTTACAAGCAACTGAAAGTAGAGGTTTAGCTCTAGAAGAAAAGGATACTTTGCAATTTCATTATATTCAGGTCAGGAACCCATGTATTCAAAAGACACTGGTATAATATAGCTAAAGTTCGTTGAAATGGAGTGCCCTACATGTTAAAGAACATAAGGGTTCCTGATTTTTATGTTCTCAATACAACAAAAGGAGTCAAAATTATTTCCGAATATTCAGAGACAATGTCTCTCAATTTCAATATACTCATACATACCATTCCTTTAATAATCACTGACCCACTCAAAAACTTTGCTAAAGAGACGTTAAAGATTCAGGAACATACCATTATTCGGAGTTCCTGAGAATAAAACACAACTGGTCTGAATTCCACTTACAGATTTCAGAGGCTTCTTGATTTGAGCAATCCTCATTAGGGTGATAGTATGGCTTACCTCCACTAAGCATCCTTAGATAGTTACAATTTGCATTTAAAACTACAGATTCTGATGCTCCAGAACAGAGGACAATTCTAATAAACATTTTCCGGGTAGTTATCATATCAGTGTTTATTTTCTCATATAAATGTTTTTTTGATGTTAGGAAAATCATTATACAGTTAAGAATTTTCTCTCCAGTGCTATTTAGCACCTCTATCCCTTCCCAAAGGATAACTGTTCTTTGTTGTAGCCTGAACATGCATCTTTTAGAATAATGTGTAAATGTTTCAGTACTTTATCCCTCTCAGGAAGTTTCTTTGAAGAACTGACTGATATCATTTTTGGCTTTCAAGATGGAAAAATTCCAAAGACACTATTAAACAACAATATTATTTATTGCTCCAATTTCATTAAAATGTCCTAAACAATGATTTAAAAGATCAAAAGGTATTATAGAGAAAACTATGATAAAGAACTTGTAACATTTAACTATTATATCATGCTGTTCTTAGCCTATGGGATATATTCTAACCATTGGTTTACAATCTGTTAGTATGGGAGGCCACATTTATACCTTCTTTTGTATTGTATGTATGCACAGGAAAAAGCTACATGATCATAGGTAAGAACCCTATCACATTCAATAACTTATTTATCTCTGAGTTCTTAATAAAGATGCAATAGGTTTTGTATCTGTACTTGACAGAATAAACACAGCAATAATGTATAGTAATATTGTTTTTGTTCTTTGCAATCACCTAATTCTTTATAACCAACAGCAAAGATGTTGTCAGGTATGAAATAGCCTTTTATTCAGAAACCTGAGAAGTGCGCATCAAGGACGTTAGATTACCTTTAAGTAACTAGAATACAACAGGTTCCAGTTATGCAGGGCCAGCGACAGAAATTTGGGGGCCCCCTACTCTGATCGTTTGGGCCCCCCCCAGCCCAGCCGGCGCTCCCCCCCAGCTGACAGCAGCTGGGGGGGAGGGAAGCCCAGCCGGGGGGCCCCCCCAGCCCAGCCGGCGCTCCCCCCCCCAGCTGACAGCGGCTGGCGGCAGCGTGAGCCCGGGAGTGGCGCGAGCTGCCCTTTCTCCCCCCACGCACCCTTTCTCCCCCCCACGCCCTTTCTTTCTCCCCCCCCCGCATTCTTTCTTTCTTTCTCTCCCCCCTCGCGCCCTTTCTTTCTCTCCCCCCCCCCCGCACCCTTTCTCCCCCGAACCCGGCGGGGGAAGCCCTACAGTGCTGCGGAGCCTCTTTGCAGGCGGTGGTGCGCCACTGCCCCCAGCCGGGCTCACTGCTCCTGCTGGGGACGCGCGCTCGTCCGGAGGAGAGCCGCGCCGCCTCCCCACCCCTTCCCCGCTCTCCAGGCCCGGCGACAAGGGAGGATGACTACGGGTACTGCTGTGTACCGGGCCCCGGACTTAAGGGGGCCCCCTAAAGTCCGGGGCCTGGTACAGCTGTACCCGTAGTACCCCCCTGTCGCCGGCCCTGCAGTTATGCTTTAAATACAACACCTTTTTTTCCTGAGGATCCCAGTAAATCAATCATTTCTTGCAACATTTCATGATTATGGGTATTGCATACATTGACACGTTCTAGGAACACTGCACAAATCAAAATAACCTATTGTTCCTAGACAAGATAGCAGGGGTCACTTTGATGGAATACATTTTGCAATATTCTTCTAGAAGAAGTTTTTAGTCCACATTTTCTTATGAAATAGTTTAGAGGAAAACAAAGACGGTCTTTTTGTGTCCTCTAAGCTGTTATAGTTAACTTTGTGTTCTTATTCTTTATTGTCAAAGCAGAATTTTTTTTTTGAAGTGGCCCTGTCACAGGGTCCACGCAGATCTGCACCCTCTGGTGCCTGCGCCCTGTGTTTGGGCTGATGAAATCAAAAGTTCTCCACACCGTTATGCTGTTTCACCCAGGTGCCTTTATTCTTAGTGCTCGTGCAGTCCCCCAAATCCCCCAGCAGATAGTGACTCCCCAGATGCTCTCCAGGATCTCCTGTCCCTTGAGGCTTCCTTACTTGCCAAGGAGGCTGCAACACACCCCACCTACATCCTCTCAGCTTAGCCTCCCTACTGGGATTTACCCAGGGCTTTTATAGCCCTTCTGGTGCCTCAGCCAAGTTGCCAGCACTTGGCTCAGTGCATTTCTCTGAGCCAGCCCTGGTTAGGGCTTGCAGCTGGGCTCCCTGCATCTCTGTCCCTGGTCTCCTGGCCAGAAAACTGGCCACAGTCAGCATTTTGGCTGGGCTCTAAAGGGGTTTACCTCTGCCCTGCACAGGGCACATATGAGTTAGGAACCTCATGCCAATTGACATTCCATTTTCAAAAACACCTATGGGATTTAGGAGTGGAAGTCCATTTTGAAAATCCCAGCTAAAAGGTCTATATTCATCTAAAGACATTTAGGCAATTTAGAGTATATTTTTAGTCTGCTCTACCTGTAGTGAAACATATTCATATCCATTGATTAAAATTGTTATCCATTTTCAAATTGACACAAACACTTAGAGAGATTGTCTTAATGAATTAATATTAAATGTGGGCATCACTCAGCAACTCAATAATATTGCATTTTCATTTTCAGATTACTATTTTATCTGCCTTATATGTAGTGGGGGTAGAAATAGCGTAGGCAACACTTTCATTGTGGAGTATTTCTCAGCGTTATGCTACATTTTACAAACTTTGTTCATGCTACCTCAATGCAGTACATCCTACCACATGGTGAAATACGAATCCACAAAGTACATTCATGCTGTATCTCTGCTAGTAATAAAAATAAGTACCGGGGGACTGGGCACTCTTGTATAGCCCCACAAAGCCTGCACTGCCTCATCTTCACTGCTATTTTTAGTGAGGTGGCTGGATTAAAGTTAGTACCATTTTGCCCACTCAAGCAGACAATCACATATTTGATTGCAGCATAGACACCACCTCCAAGATGATATACTGCTATGATTTTAAATAATCGTATTTAAAGATGAATAAGGAACAGGATATACAATAGAGTTAACATCTACATAATTATTAAATAGTCAGCAAAAAGCAGTTGCTGACTGATACCAGACCCCTGGCCCTTCATTCCTCCCACTTTGTGCTTCTCTAGTGACACAAAGCAGATGGAAAAGTGGCTTTAGTAGTTAGTTGGGGATTTCGCTGGTGTATAGGTGACGCAGAGCTATTGAGCAGAAGGCCACTGAGGAGATTCCTTATGGATGCAAGTTAGAGTATCTCAGCTCCCAACCAGTCTCAGGATACAAGGGTAAAGCCATCTCTGCCTCCTAACCCTTGGGTCCTGTGCTGAGCAGTTTTGTCTGGTCTTGCCCACTGGTCTTTCCTTGTGTTTCTTACAGGGTATGTCTTGTGTAAAATACTGAATGCAGCAAATTACTTTTTATGTAGCTTCTTTTCTTTACTCCAAGATGTTTAGCAATTAACACATATTATTACAAGTGGGGGGATGTATATATTACCAGGGATGAAGAAAGCATTTTATTACAATGAACCCAACAACTAGCTTGAAGCCAATGTTAAATATGAAGGTTTCTTTTAATCAGGGCCACAGACAAAATTTACAGGATTCAGGATGTTAATAGGGGCCCCTCATCCCACTGTGAGTATCCCTACCTTCATCACATCAGTATTCAACTTCACCTCGTTTCTATCCTGCCATCCCAGGTAGACTGAATTTAGTAATTTAGAATTATCAAGGGCTCCAGGATTAACACTTCTACCCTTTCCAAATGTGTCATGGTAAAAATGGCATTGGTGTTGTCTTACACCAAGAAAACACTTCTAGTAATATCATAAAATAGAGCTGGTATATTGAGCAATGGTTCGGTATGGAATCAGAAAATAAGAGTAAAACCTACTCACCAAAGCCCCTTCTTATGGTACCAATATCTGGGTTTCTCCTTTCCTCAGATCCAAGAACTGATTTTTAATTGATGAGCCTTTTCTTCTGAGATCGAGCAAGACTACAACTGGAGATGACAAACTGCAGGATCAGTAGACCTACAACAAAAGTAGACTCATATTGTAACAGCAAAACATTTTTTGAAAAACGAAATAAAACAATTTAACATAAATTGAAGTAAAATGACAGTTAAAAGCATTTATTCCTTCTATGAGGTATATGTAGCTATAGGTGTCGTGATTTATTAAACTTTAATTTATGGAACATTGTCATTTAATTTTGTATCATGACCTCCTCCAGACTTTTATATTTATGAGATGCCTGATAAATCCAGTTCAGTTTTAAACAAATATTGTGACCCTGATAAAAATCTGACAGGAGGCATTAAAACCTGTGTGTGAAATTTGATGGCTGTCGTGCTACACAGAATAATTGAACAGCATCTCTGTGACTGATACATATGTACATGAGTAAAAGAATTAACATTCATGATGAAAATGTCTATAGATCAGTAGTAAAAGTAAAAATAAACAGAACCCAACACCCAAACAAATATCTATAATATTGTCCAGCTAAAACTAAAATTAAAATAAAATTCAAAGACAAAATATGTCTTCTAAAGGTCATACTGTGAGTGATGAATACATAAAATACATGATTATACTTCCCAGAAATAAAATGATATTAATGAAAAAATAATATTATTTCTTTAGTTGAGTCTTTTGTTTTAGTTGTTTGTTTAGTCCTTATTTTTCTCTTCTCTCTATCATACAATTCCCAGTGCACTTAATTAAAATAATGTAAATCTTGCCAAACTAAGAACAAACTGCATGTAACAAAATGGAATAAATGAAATAATTATTTTTTTAAAAAATGTCAAGTTGGAAAAATATGACTAAACTTAAAATGGCAACATAACATTGTTAATGGGAATTAACATTTAGTTGGGTCATTGGTCCTGCTTTGAGCAGGGGGTTGGACTAGATGACCTCCAGAGGTTCCTTCCAACCCTAATATTCTATGATTCTATGGTGTAAAGGAATCAACCTATGGTGTGTGCACAAACACAACTTTGATCAGGACATACAGTATACAAAAGACAGACACAAGGATAGATTTAAACCGCAAGCTGTAATTATATTAACTTAACTTTGGGGTGCAGCACTATCCAGCACCCTTTGCCCCCTCATACCAGGCATTGAATTGAGTTCAGTGTGCAGGAGGAGGGGCTTGGCTCAAGCATGTCTGGGCATGAACTCTCCCTCCCAGGCCATCTCCCAGGTTTAATGACCAAATTTCTACCTTGTTGAAATGGCAGGAAGGGACATTATTGATATCAGCAGAGAGAGAAGGATTCATATAGTAAACCAACACTTGAACACCATCCTTTTCAGGAGACAATTGGTTAGAAAGAGGAGAGGATGCAATATGTAATTCAAAGTGGAAAAATCAATAGAGTCCTTTATACAGGCTAAGCATGAATGACATTTGTTATTGTATTTGTATACATACACAAACTCCTTCCCCCCCCTCCCACACACATACACCTCAACCCTCATCTCCAAAACAATTGAAAATATTATTTATGAATTGCGAAAAGAAAAACAAACATTTTGTAACTTTTTTCCCCTGGATTTTTTTCCCATTGAACAACTGAATTTTGGAACATTAAAGGGAAGTGATTTCTATTTTTTTTTTTTTTTTGCTCAGGATTTCCTATATTTCTAGTGTTTGTGTTATTTAGCAATAGAGATCAGCAACCTGCACTCAGTGTTAATGTAGTATTTGTTTTAATGTTGGAACGTCCCTTATTTTTTGTAATGCAAATGAAGAATTATTAACATAGTAAATACATGGATATAGCTTCAATGAGTGCTGAAAGATTTTGATTAAATAAACACTGTCAAATGTCAAATTTTAATAAAAAACATCTTTAAATAGTAGGGAGGAAAGACATTTCTACTGGACACTGAGAAAATCAAGCTTTTCTTGGATTCCTTTTGTGAGAAAAAACAGCAAGACAATTTCCTTTAAGAGACAACTCCAGTCTAGTCCATTAGCCAAGTCTGTGGAAAGTATCCTCAAAATAATGTTTCTGGTTAGCTATAAATGACCCATGTACATTGGCCAACCAGAGAGTCTCTATGTAAAAGAATAACTGAACACAAATGTGACATCAGGAATCATAACATTCAAAAACCAGTAGGAGAACACTTCAATCTCTCTGGCCACTCAGTAACCGACCTAAAAGTGGCAATCATTTTTTTTAAAAAAGCATCAACAACAGGCTCCAACAAGAAACCACTGAACTAGAATTAATTTGCAAACGGATACCATTAAATTAGGCTTGAATAAAGACTGGGAGTGGCTGGGGAATTACACACACTGAAATCTGTTTCCCCATGTTAATTTTCCCCTACTGTTATTCATACCTTCTTTTCAACTGTTTGAAAAGGGCTGATTATCACTCCAAAACATTTTTTTCTCCTGCTGATAATAGCTCACCTTAATTAATTAGCTTCTTAGAGTTAGTATGGTAATCCTCATCTTTTCATGTTCTCTCTTTGTATAGATATAATCTTCCTACTGTATGTTCCACTCTTTATACATCTGATGAAGTGGGGTTTAGCCCACAAAAGCTTATGCCCAAATAAATTTGTTAGACCCTAGGGTGCCACAAGTACTCCTCATTCTTAGTGCAGTAAGTAATTAGAGAGACACGGTAGGTAAGGCCATATTTTTTATTGGACCAACTTCTGTTGGTGAAAGGGACAAACTTTCCAGCTATGGAGAGCTCTTCTTCAGGTCTGGGAAGGCTAATCAGAATGTCAAAGCTAAATAAAAGGTGGAACAGATTATTAAGCATAAGGAGTTAACATATGTTGCAAGAGCCTGTTACATGCTTAACGTTAAATATGTGCTTAAATGTTTTGTTCGAGGATCAGAAGCCTGAATTATATATGATAGCATCATTGTCGTCGTCATGACAAATCCCAAAAGGCTGTGGTCTCTTTGCAAATCAAGACCTACCTGGATTGGTCGCTGACAAGGTAATTAAGTATTCTGATTGTATGTTCAGTTTATGTCATTCAATGGCAATCTTATCCTGTCACATAAGCTTTTGGAGCCCATGTGATTGCTGGCCATGTAGTAGCATTTTTTGGTACATATACATTGGAATTCATTGGTCTTTCATTCTTATAACATGTCCAGACCAAGAAAGCTGCAGGAACTGAGCAGTGCTGATGGAGTCAGTTGCTGGGTTTGGCTATGAATAGTTTTATTTCTGATCTTCTCCTGCCATTTGAGAAACTGATGAGAATTAAAAATGTCAATCTGGTGCTCTTCAGCCTTCCTCAGTGCCCATATTTCACTTCCATACAACAGAATTGGTATAACTGTAGGTCTATAGATCCAGAGATTTGTAGCAAGTTTGATGTTACAAGTTGACATAAGCTGAACATACAATCAGAGTGAAACATGGCAGCAACTGCTGCTTTATGAACATCCATGTCCTTCAAGATCCTCCCGAACTGCCTATGATGCTGCACAAATATTTGACAGCTGCCATTGCTCAATGGCCCATCCAAACAAGTTAATTTTGATCCATATGAAATCTGGAGATGGAGGCTGTTTGATGGTAATCACCAGGAACTTAGTTTTACACAGATTAACAATCAGGCCAATGCATGTTGCTTCTTGCCTGATGAGACTTCAGATAAATCTTCAATGAGAATTTTTTTTGCCGTACATCAGCTTCCTTCAGAATCGTCGTTTCTTCTGATCTACAGTTTATCTTAAATAGCCTACATTTCAAAGTACTGTATGCTTTCTCAGGAAATTATATTAAAAATAGGGTGATCAAGAGATGAAAGCTTTTTTGATTTTTAATACAGAAGCATGCTTATAATTCATAATGAAACAGACTTATAATGAGGAAAACTCCCACAAAAAATGAAAATTAGCTTAGTATTCAACAATGTTGAAAATATAAAATATTTCTTAACATACACAGCTGTACAAAACAAATATTTTCCAGATTTACCAACCCAACACCCAGTAATTTCTTCTTGTTCAAATTTAAGAGACTATTTAATTAGAAAAAAATAAATATGGAAATCTCCCTCAAGGAACTGGATCTTATCATCAAAATTGCCTTTCATACTGTACAAAGAATATTCATAGTTTAGGTATGACCACATAGTTTTTTTGAGAAGCCTGTTCAAACATAAACACTCTCAGTGTGTAGCTCAGAATGTACATTAACTCATGAATCTTTATAAATATTCATGAGAGAATGAAATTGTCCCCTTGCTGGGGACACTGTTACTGCCAGTGCTGTAACTCTCCAGTGTAGAGATACCTCTAGAGTCAACCAGTGAGGTGAGTGGGGAGATCAGATAAAGTAACAATCTGTGTTAGGCTTTAAATTATTCTGGCATTTTATCAAGTAGACAGCAATCTCCTTTCTGCTGTAATTGAGTATCAGATGAACCCTTAGACTCCCAAGGAAAACTGATAGCATTTTTATATTCTCAATCACTTTTACTGTGTCAATATATATATCAACTATATATATATATCAACTGTATCCAGGATATGTGATCCTTAGCAAAATCATGAATTTTATGAATACCAGAAACTGTTGTCCTATTCACTCCACTTATTTGAATGGCTGTAATTATCAAAACCAAGTCCAATATATCAGAATGATATGACAGGGAGAAAGGAGTAAATTCAGTTGAATTATCTATTTTTAAATCTTTCTCCTTGACCTCTTTGTCTTAAAAGAAGAATCAATGATCATGGTGTAGATTTCAGCATAGGACAACTTAGAATTGTGAAGGAACTTTTTTTTTTTTTTATAATAATGGGGTTGCGATCCCACTATGGATGGCTGAC
Source organism: Sternotherus odoratus (assembly GCA_032164245.1). Classification (NCBI taxonomy): domain Eukaryota; kingdom Metazoa; phylum Chordata; order Testudines; family Kinosternidae; genus Sternotherus; species Sternotherus odoratus. The sequence continues at coordinate 50,812,732 of JAVMKO010000008.1, read as the reverse complement.
AGATCCTTTCCAATAAAACCAGACTGATGTGTTATACAATGTATTCTTCTGGTATGTCTCAGCCACCCCTAGTATTCCATGGGAGTGACAATGTATTCCCAGAGAATCCTGCTGCTAAAGGTTGTCATTAACATTTTGACACTCCCCCCCTCACTTCTGTGGAGGTTTAAGGCAGAGGTGTCATCCTAATTAAATAAGGAAGATAAATTATTTAATATAACTTGTACCCACTCTAGAGCCTCTCTGCATTGTCAGTGATGTAAAGTAATTTTAGTAAAAATGAAAATCAGTTCATTTGTGTCAGTAAAGATTGGCAGGAGTGAACCTTTAGTGTGACATTGGTCTGGTCACTGGAAGTGAGTCACATACAATCTCAAAATGCTGATATGACACATAGCCTCAAAGGGTGGCATTTCCAGAAGAATGTAAGTGACTTTGGACTTTCAGTCCATTTTCAAAGGTAACAGACAGCCAGATTTTTATATGTATTTAGGTGCCTAAATATTCAGATAAGCACCTAATGGGATTTTCAAAAGTGATTGATGTCTAACTCCTATTGAAATCAGTGGGACTTAGGCTCCTAGAGCCAGATATTTAAAATTATTTTAGGGTCCTAAAGATTCTGACAGACACCTACTACCGGTAGAATAATCAGAAATTCTTAGGCACCTAAGACCCACTGATTGTTAATGAGATTAAAGCTCCAAAGTGCCTGAGTCACTTTTTAATTCTTTTTTACCCTAAAGATTTTCTTAAGCATTTGTTTGGTAATTTCCTCAACTGAGTTCTGTTATTTCATGGTATTCTTATAACATAATTTGTGATATTTGTATAGAAATTTCCTGAGGAGGCCATAGTGAATTTGCCCTCTGCAGTCTCTTTTTTGTCAGCCTTTTGACTTCAAATGAATTTTGCCACAAAGCCTATTATACCTGTTCTTCTTGGGGACTTTAAAAAAAAATCTAATTAATTCATTGCTGAGTTTATCTGTGCAAGTTATAAATGACAAATCCTGTTTTCCGTGTAAAGAATATTGTTATATGCAATTTGCCTTCAAAACAGATAGATTCAGGCTCATTGAAATAATCCCTAGGGGTCTTGTTAGATTTGCATTTCATTTCATAAGCAGATCTCATAGCTTCTGAATTGTTGCAGTGCAAGTCATTTTCTGCTTATATTCAGGTGAGCAGCAAAAAACCACTTTTATTAGTGTCTGAGAGCAACTCATCACCACACTGTCCATGGACAGTGCACAAACATGATCCCATCAAAAACTATCCCAACACCAACATACTTTTTATTGTTGTAAATATTATATTACAGGTTTTAATCATTCTTCAGTTTCCCTATTAAACCTGTCATAATATACTGGCTGGTTCCTATTTTCTGTTGCATATGCCTTTGGGCCTTTGGCTATTGAATACAAATGGAAATGATTTTTTTCTTCTAATTTTACAAGGAGATTTGGGGAATGGGGTTGTTGATTAGGAGTACCTTTTTCAGTTCTTTTAACTGTTTATTTTTTGCTGTTTAGTGAACCAATCAAAGTAATGGATTCAGAATGTGTTTTGTGCTCACTAATAAACGTGATGCTTCATTTTAAGTGGCTTTTTTGCTCACGAAAAGCTTTGGATTAATGGCACTGAAGAATGGAGTTGATGGTCTTAATCCAGTTCATCGTGGACAGCCAGGAATCTGCAACAAGGCTAAGGAATGAATGGACATAGAAACTTAACTACCTTCTCACCACTAGAAGTGGCCATTACAGAACACTGGGTGGAGACACATTGGCAAGGTGGTGAGGGAAAGCTTTTTCCACCCCAGTAGCATGTTCCAAAGGATTATAAGATACTATCTGCTTTACAATAGATAATGCATATTCTCAGATAAAAAAAAATCATCCATTAGAAAGGATGGTAAAGTGCTTAAAGAAATTGGCTGGGACTCAGGAGATCTAAGTTAAATTTCTGGCTCACCCACAGTCTCTTTATGGAACGTTGGACTAGTCCCAACTATAAAATGGGATCAGAATAGTTACACTTTCTCATATACTTTATCTTATAAATGATATTACAAAATTAGGAGGAGTTCAGAAACAAGCCAAGAGTATGATTGGGGAGTAGAAAAACCCTTATGAAGAGAGATTGAAAAGAGTGGGATTGTTTACATAAAGAGGAGATGAATAAAGGTAGACATGAAAAAGTATACAAAACAATTAATGTTACAGAGGAGGTAGATCATGAACTTATTCCTGTCTTTTAGCCTTTCTAATTATATTTTTACATTTAATTTGCTAGAGTTTATGTTCTTTTCTATTTTCCTCATTAGAATTTATCTTTCACTTTTTAAAGAACACATTTTTGCCTCTCACTGCTTCTTCTACTTTGTTGTTTAACCATGGTCGCTCTTTTTTGGTTCTCTTATGATGATTTTTTTTAAATTGGGGTATACATTTAAGTTGAGCCTCTATTATGTTGTCTTTGAAAATTTTCCACACAGCTTGCACGGAGTTTACTTTTGTTACTGTACCTTTTAATTTCTGCTTCACTAAGCTTCAGAAATTCCCCTTTCTGAAATTATAGGCTCCCCTTCTCCCAAAAGCTTCCCCAGTTCCTAATAAATCTAAATCCAACTCCCTATACCATTGTCTCATCCACACATTGATACCCTGAAGTTCTGCCTGTCTAATTGGCCCAGCATGTGGAACTGGAAGCATTTCAGAGAATGCTACCATAGAGATCCTGGACTTCAGTCTCTTACCTAGACATATTTTAATAGTATCAGAGGTGTAGCCATGTTAGTCTGGATCTGCAAAAGCGATAAAGAGTCTTGTAGCACCTTATAGACTAACAGATTTTAGGGATCATAAGCTTTCGTGGGTTAAGACCCACTTCATCATGGGTCTTAACCCACGAAACTCATGATCCCTAAAATCTGTTAATCTATAAGGTACTACAAGACTCTGTCATATTTCAATAGTGTCATGTGAATGCTTCTTGATAAATAAATTTTCATTAACTAAATTGTCTGAAGAGTAGGAGGGAGAGAAAGCAATTATTAAAGCTTATTGATTTGTTATCCAATTATAAGAAATCTCATTGACCTCAATTTACATAATTGCAAATATTTTCTACTCTTGATGGATTGTATTCAAATTATTTCTTAAATAGTATTGGAAAGAACTTCCCTCATTAAATGCCATTCCAGATTGGAAACTCCACAAATTAACCCTAAACAAACAAAACTGAACCCATATTAATATTAACAGGAACTGATTCAGCTGGAGAAATTCTTCTCTCTTTCCTACTATTGTGTAAATAATAATTTTTTAAAAGTTGTGGAGCTTTCTGAAGCCAGAGATGGTTCCCAGAGGTGAGTCTGGCCTATCCCTGGGACTGCACTGTGCAGTAGAAGAGGAAATCCTGCCCTTCCCCAGTTCATCCAGGTCTAGCAGCTGGATCCTGGCACATGTCAGGAGACTCTGGCTGGGGCATAACCTGCAGCACGAAGAAGATCAGAACCACCTCTGGGAACCATCCCCAGCTGCAGTATTACTCATATTTGTGCATGAACTAAAGACCACAGTTAACCTCTTGTATAGACTTCCTGGAGAGGTGTAAAGGGATTTTGTAGAAACCCTACAATCCAACACTAAAAAAGCTCAAACATTGAGTGGAGAAAATGTGAGGATAGCCTCTGATAAAATAAAAAGGACATAAGGTCAGATGGGTAAACTTTTAAATGAGGGGAGCTGGTCTGGTTCCATAAACCTAGGAGAAGGAAGGGCTGAAGCCTTAAACTGCATAAACCATAGGAGAACCCTACACAATACAGACTCAAATAAATGAAGTGGTGTATAGGATATAGTTGAGTCCCACACAAAGATATCCACAAAGTATCACAGGGACAGAATTTCAGCTTGGCTGCCCTCTAAAGCTGAGATTGTAGCTGTGGAAGCTGAGGCTGGAAAGTCACAGAAATTAATTTGTCATTATACCAACATGAGCAGCCTCTGTCTCAGAAATTCCACTGAACCAGTAACCTTCACCGGAGCCCCACCCCAACAGACCCCTCCCTCGTGCTTGAAAGAAATAGAACAGGGAGAAAAAAATCCCACAGATTTCAGTGGGAGTAAAATATTGTTTTGTGTTGGTCGTGTGAAAATATCCTGATGGAAAGACACAATTAATATTGAAATAGTTAGGTTTGAACTATTTGCAATTTGTTAAACACTTTCTTTTCTTTCCAATTGCAATGGGTCATGCACCATTTTAGGCTCCATTGGGATGAAGAGTGAAATAAAGATGGGCGGAGTTACTGTGGGTTAGGTTTATGGATGGGTATAAAAATGTAAAGAAGTGACTGAAATAATAGCCTCCAAACCCCACATTAGCACATCTCTCTACTCAAAATAGAGGCCACTATAAGACTGCCCAGAAATGTGAATGACTTGAGTTTGTTGGTTATTGTTTGAGGAGGTGAGTGGGTGGGTGTGTAAGAGAAGTAGGAGAAAGTGCATAGGGAGAGAAGGGAGAAGGTCTGGAGAAGAATGATGTGTGATGCTGAGAGAAGCCTAGAGATGGGGTTCCTGGGTCTGGTTCCGGAAAAAAAGTGTTGGAGCCAAAGCAAAGAAACTGGCTCCTGTTCTTATTAATTAAATAATTAATCAAATAATTTATTATTATTATTTATTATTTTTCCTGTGTTTGGGGAAGCAGGACTTTCTTTGTAAATAAACAAAACTGCATTGAAGGAAATGTGATGATCATTAATTTCCCCTCCCAACTGACACAACCTCCTGAACTTGGCTAACTACTTGGATCAAAAGAGAAACAATATATTTAACGTTGCACTACTGTCCTGATGAAAGTTGCATCCTTTCGGTCTTTCCACTCACTCCCCAAAATAAAGCTAGATTTTTTAGGAGAAATGAAGCAGATTCAAAGTGCACACTTTGTTTAAAAAATAGAACATGAGCACTGTGTTATTCAGAAATTGGATGAGTGTACTGTTTGGTAGTAGGGAGACATCTGTTCTTAGCATTTCAGTAATTTACCTACCCAGCATTAAACAGAAGATTAATTTTATTGGTATTACATTCCATACTCTTATAACATCTCTGGGAGCCAAAAATCAGAAATATTGTACAATGGCATTATTAAAATAAAGGTGAATATGATACACTTAAGTGCAGAAGATTATTACGTAACTTCACACCAAAAATGCCATAACAGAGAGCTTTATAATGAGGGCATGGTATACTATTAAAGGCAGTTCATTAAAAATTAAATATGTATTATCTTCTAAAAGTCTTTGTTGTGGCTGATAGGGGAAAAGAAAAAAAAGAAAATCCTGTAGAACAGCTACCACTGTCACATGTATTACATTCCTTCTGTTTTGAAATAGGAAACAATACTGGAAATACATTCCCTCAACAAAGAAAAGAATCTTTCACCATGACACTGAAGTCCCTGTGAGAAATTCTTTGAGAGGTTCCTGACAACTTGAAGGACTGTCCAAACTCAAGGATGTGAACTAGAGGGTCTGACTGTGCTTGAATTCTGTGGAAGTGTTAGAGGGTGGACAGGGAAGCTTGGGCCTTACACCCATGCCTCACTCGGGAATAGGTCATCAGAACAGTCCTTTGGTTCAACTGAAAGCAAGCAGTGTAGAAGATTAGCAGCGGTAGCCACCCCAAATGGATCTGGGATGAGAGACTGATAATCATAGCAATCCCTACATGCCAGGCACCTTCAGGAGATATTGTGCCAAAATAGCCCTGTGCTTATAAGGGAAAAAAAATTACTTGGGTATAAGTCAGCCCTCCACAGCTCTGGGTCTTCCTAAAATTGGGTCAGGTTTACCATACTCCATAAAGCTTTCAGATAACCTGAGCTAGGGTTTCATCTTCAAAGTGAAATTGGGCCGATACATGATTTTTGATAGAAGCCCCCAAAAATAAGCTTTTCATGGTTTCACCCCACTCTTCCTCCAATTGGCAGAGTGGCTAGTTTTAAACACCATTTAAACCAGTGGTAATCAATTATTTATTGACAAGGTCCACATTTCTTGGTCAAAGTACAGTCAAGGTCCAGACTCCAGAGAAAATTATTCAAAAATTACAACAATCATGATAATAAGAAGTAAATAAAAATATTTTGTGGTCTGTTCAAATGCATTTGGCAGTCCAGATTTAGTCTGCGGTCCACCTATTGACTAGCCCTGATTTAAATCCTAATCTCAAAATAAGTACCGCTAACCTATGGCAACAGAAACAAGAAAGAAACGGAAACCACACAAGCCTCTTGTGGAACTGCTGAATTTCATTAAACTAAAGTTAGTCTCTCCAGCTTTGACTTGCTGGTGTTGGAGAGTTTTGGGGGTTTTTTTCTGGGGGGGAGGGGATTATGGGTTTTTTTTTGCTTTTTGTAGGTGGGAGGTTCAGAAGTATGAACAATTGTTGGTATTCGGTAAGAATAGAAACTTTCCATGGTAGCTCACAGAAACCAAAATAATGCTTTATCTAACGAAACCAATGCATATTTTGCTTGTATTTTCACTTCTTTAATTAATTGGCTGTAGCAGTCATTATCAATGCCACAATGTTTGGACACTGCAACCTGAAACACTGTCAATTCACTCAAAATAGTTTGAAATTACATTAATTAATCTAGACACTCACTAGAAGAAAATGTGATCTAACCAGATTTCAGATGAAGAATGGTTGCTTCATTTATCTTAAATTTAACACTATTAAAGTCAGATAGTCTAATGAGCGGTATTATAGAAAACACACAATAGCATAGTAGAACTGCATTCATCTCTATTTGTCTTATAAGAAATTGAGAAGGGAAAATATTCAGTCAACATGGGAATCAAAAATAAAACATGTTAAGAAAGGATATAGATCATATACATACAGATTATTATGGATTTCTAATAGTTCGTTACTAGGATAAGCAAGGTACTTTGAGTAAAATAAGAAATGACCTTAATCTTTTGGGGTTTAAAAATATTCCAGATTTTGGAAAACTCAGATTTTCAAAGGCATAACATTATCTTGGGAACCAAAATTCCTTTGACTTTAATGAGATGTAAACTGTCAGTACATCTACACTGTACACTCCCCTTAGAGTGGCATGTTGAGTACATCCACCAGATGCCTCCGAGCTCAGGTATAAACAGCCATGCACATGGTGAAACATTGCTTAGGCAAGTAGAGTAAAGACACCCTGAACACTCAGGGTACATACCTTGCACAGCTTTTTCAAGAACTAAGCTGTGCCACCCTCATCTACTACATTTAGCAGCATAGTATCCTGCTACATTCCTACTGCTGGAGCCTTTCCCTGCCACAGGGAGGGAACTGGGAGGCAGTGAGCAAAGGTTCCTGTAGCTTGGAGGCAGGAAAGAAAGGCTCCTGCAGCTCCAAACTGCAGGAGCCTTTCCCCGGCACAGACAGCTGCAGGAATCTTTCCCACCCCAGCAAAAGACTCTAGTAGTGGAGAAACTCCAGTACAATTTCTGTTTTGTTCTAAGATTTGGCTAACATCCTAAAAAAAATGGTTGCTCTAGACATTTAACTTTTCAGAATCAAATAACCCAGCTACTCATTCAATTACTGTCTTAGGAAGGTGACTTTGTTTAACTTTCTGACTAAGAGTCCCTCAGAATAGGGCCTTACTTGTGCCAATTCTGGTGTTGCAAACACAGAGGAAAAACCATCCAAAGCCAAAACATTACAAATCTGGTCAGTTTCTTACATTCCAGTTCACCCACCGCTCCTTCCCAAAGGATCTACAGTGGTCAATCCTTCTAATCTACTTTCACACAAATTATATTAGTCCAGGACCTGATTAACACTCCTAGCTATGCAGCACAAACCACTACAAATATGACAAACTGTATAGATTGAGTTCAGTTCAAAAGGATTGTACACTTGATCTTTTACTTCTGCATGTAACCAGAATTTAAAGGCAATATGATAATCCAAGAGAAAGTCTGAGAGTTACTTACACCAGGTCTTTGTTCAACCATCTGCTTTCAGCTCAGATATTCTTCACAGCAGGAGTTGACATTGCAAAACAGGAGGAGCAAAGGACAGACACATCTACAGTCTTTTCCAGTGTGCTAAAGGGAAACCCAAATTGAAGGAATGTTAAAGAGAGACAGTTAAAGGTCCCTATCCAAGATAGGTAGTTGATATCACCAGGAGGATTCCAAAGTGGCTGCTCTAAGACCAGTTTTCTTCCTTTTCAGTGTCTTTGGCTTTCAGGAAGTGAAGTGCTACAAGTCAGAGGCCCATTTTATCCCATTTTTGTGCTCCAACTTTATTCCCCATTTTGGAGATGCTGCTAGGGACAAATTAGATGGTAACCTATATTACTTCTGAGGGTTTGAAAATGTCCATCCAGAATTAGAGTTGCCCTCTCTCACTGTTCAGTCAAGGAACAAGGCACCATATTTGTGTTCTTGCAACTGGGACTGGACTTTTCTGTCTCTTTGTGCAACATATTTTGTCACACCAGCTTGTATAAGACAAGTTCGGTCATAGCCTTTGGAACAACCATCTTTGGGCATACATTAACACTGACACTAGTCAACAACTTACCTCTGTAAGTTAATTTCCATAACCCATTCTGCAGAGCACCCTTGGGCCAACTTTGAGGTTATACTTGCTCAAGTTGCAGTTTCTCCATCAACACTTTTCTGTGTGCTCAAATGTCCAGTTTAAAGCTCAAAATAGTTTATAGAACATCCCTATATTTTATAGGATGCTCTTTAAATTTGTTTTAATAGCCCAGTATATATTGCAAAGTCACTTCAAGAACTGTTATTCTCCAACAGGCTGGAACAGCTATATAAATCTTCCATCTCTGTACTACTTGTTAAACAATGGTGAGCCTTTGGTATGTATGGCCGAGTGAGTCTGGGCATTATTAATCAAAAAGTTTAATCTATCAGAAATTAATTATCTCTGATTATTCCACTCTGTGATCAAGTGTCACTATTTGCTTTCAGTTCCTTTTATTTACTGCCTATTTCAGCACAGATGTATTTCACTAATTTGACAGCATACACATGCTTAATTGCAGATATTAACCTTACTTCTTCATTTTGTCTCTACAGTAAAATAAATCAATATGGACACCCCCTTTCTTTCCCTAACACGATTGATTACACATAAGTTAAACCCTGTAATTAAAGTTTCCAATATTTTTCCCAAAGCTGCATCACGTATAGCAGCTTCCCTCTTACACATGTAACTTCATTAAATCAGAATATTTGATTCCACCAAATTCCATATTTTTCATTACTGTATCTGTCACATTATATAACAATTTTGGGGCATATATATATATATAATTTAATTCATTCACAGATGGGATATAAAAAGGAAGTTTCTTTGGCTGATCAACAACAAATTATTGAGAAAGATTGCAGCGATTCTATGATTTCTCACACAGCCCTTAGACATTGGAGGTTGAATTCCCACTTCTCTCTACTCACTGTCTTGTCTTCTCTAAACAACCCTGATGCCTGAACAATCCTTAAATAGTAATAGCTCATAATTTTGGGTCCTTAGTTAATTAGTACAGTCCTGCCTGAGACCCTATGTACTAAGTTGGGCAACTATTCCGTTCCAGTGCCATGCCACCACAGCTACACTGCCATTTTTAGTGCAATAGGTTGATCAAAGCTAGCACCTGTATGTTTAACCATGATGGACATTCCAACTCCATCTCAAAGTGTAGCTGTAGCTGTATCCTCTGTCACTTTTGAAAATAGGATTTAGGTGCTTTTTATTCCAAGTTAAATTCCCCCTCATTTTTCATACAGCGGCATGCCTCCTGGGCACAGTCATGAATGTGACAAGCAGCAGAAGGGTATAAAGATCATGAATAGGCTGTTCTCATAAGATTTTTCAGGCCACTTAGTAAAATCAGGTGGTTAGGATATGTCAATGGAATTTCAAATTAAATATCCACACCTGCTGGGCCTTCTTTCAAATTGAACCCATGAACCATTTGTCATTGTTTCAACATTATATAACCATGTTGAGAAATTTAATCTATTTTTCAATTAATTTAGATTTGCAGAGTTAAATTCAAGTAGAACTAGTGATGTCTCTTCCACAGTGTCTTATGCATAGAGCTGGGCAGAAATCAGGTTCCCATCCTAAAATAAAATAAGATTTCAGATTTGTTCCCCCTATCGTACATCCAGATGAACCCCAAACCTTTAGAAGTTTTCACAAAAAACAGAGAGAGCCCATACCCCAGAATAACCAATAGCCTGATGCTTAGGGCACTCACCTGTAGCGGAAACATAAACCCTAGGTCTCCAACATGAGTGCTATAAACACTGGGCTATAGAATCTCTCCTGCTGACCCAAAGATATTTAATTGTTTATATGAGGTGAAATACTCCAACAGGAGAGACTGACAGAAACCCCACTGCAGAATAGTTAATAGTCCAGAGCAGGGACTGACACTTAGGTCTCCACATCCCAGGGGAGTTCCCTCACCAGCAGGCTAGTTTTGGGTACTTATCGATCTCTCACCAGAAATCTGATGCTGAAAAAAGTTTCATCAAAACCCACTCTTTCCCCACAAAAAAGTTTGGTTCTCATATGTTGAAATTTTCTGATGAAAAACCATTTTCTTGATAAATTCCTGACCAGCTTTACGTATGAACACTTGAGACACATGTAAAATATATCAACATATTCATGACTGTGACAGACCTATCTAGTACTTTAAAAGGATATAAGAATCTTGAGTAAATAAAACAGGATTTCATATGATTCTGGAGAGAAAAAACTTTCTGTAGCACGTCAGAAAATGACAGTAGTATGTTGTAACCTGCAGGCCATCGAGTCTCATCAGACTTCAGCTAGAGCAGAATTAGATGTGCCCGAGGTGTCTTTTCCCTTAATATAACTTAATTAGGTTGTCTTTGTGAAGTGCTTTAATAAAAGGAAAGGTTGGAGTAGTTACACTTCCAATGACATATTTTCAAAAGGGGAATTGTCTGAATTAACCTGCCAACAGTGCCTGTTTCAGTATATACTGATATAAGGCATTCTAACGGGGACGCTATTTATTAATTCTGATCAGTTGACATTTTTGTATTTCTTTCTCATGTTCACATCAATACAAACATTTGCAAAGAGAAAGCATATTGTTTGATTCTATAATAATAAACATCAGTGGAATTTCTTTTCTCTACAGCTATGTTGTTCATAGTACTATCATTCTGAGGATTCATCCTTTGCCGTTTGGAGCTTGAATATCTGGTAAACAAATCATATTCAAAATAACTGTCATGAATATTCAGAGATGGGGTTTGTTTCTACACATCATTTGCTGATTACCATGTTTCAATAAGCATCATAATGTTTCCATTAACAAATCACAATACATTTCTTCATTTGCTTAAATGAAAACGAGAATAAACGTATATAGCTATAAATATACATAATTTTATCTAGTAATCATGGGATAAGTAAAAACCAGGTCTGGCTTCTGGTGTTCTCTATTCATGATGATGAAAGTATTGGTAATAAAATACTTTGGGAAAAAAATCTAATTTTAGATATCTGAAATATCTAAATAGTACAGATGATACTAATATACAATGATAGGAGATTATAGAATAGAATCACTAGAACAACTCAAATGCTTTTGACAAATTTTGTCTTTTTTTTTAGTTATGGACTAATTTTATAATTTTTTTATTTTTGCAAGTACATCTTCTACTTAGAAATATTCACTGGCTAGTTTGGATAAATAAGTTTCTGTTGTTTGTGACCTGTTTACTTTGACTATCCCAATTTGTTATTCATAGGCTTTTCACATTTTCTTCTCCCTGATTTGTTCTTTGAAACTTTTTTTGTAGGTGAATTATCAATGACTACTACTAAATAGAAATAATAACCAAGAAATATTTTTTTTAAAAAAAACCATATGGTACAAATCAGAGAGACTTAGGAATTTCACAATCTTTTTCATGAGTATCAGTGCTCAAACCAATGTGCATTAGCAACAATTGTAATACACAATGAATTCACATATTCACCAATATATTAACTTATTTTTCCATTATTCCAACATTTCATAACAATTAACTTACTTCTCTTGAACCATACAGCCATATCTGTCTTCTGAGTACCACTATCATTTACTTATGGTGTCACAATCCCTCCACTCACCAGTGATGGGTAGGGAGGAGGGGGAAGAAAGAAGGAAGAGAGGAAAAGTGATGAGAGGAAAAGAGTGGAAGAGGATATGAAGGAACTACTCTGCTGTCATAATATAACCACTCAAAAATGAGCTGCTCATAGGGCAGAACAAGGGAGAGGGCATGAGGAGAAAGCAGAGGAGAAGAGGAAAGAGAGAAAGAAAGAAAATGGAGAGTGAAAAAGGGACTGGGATGGTAACTCATTGTTCCTGGGATCTCAATTACATGCTTCCTTATTGAAAATTCAGATCTTTCCATCAGTAATTTAATTTCATTTTCCATTCATTCAACAAATAATGGGCAACCTACAAGTCCTGGACTGTCAGAGGCATATGATTACTTTCAAAACTAAATACAAACTCTACCCAGACTGTTCTCTGATACCAAACAGACTTAATTGCCTTTTCAATCTAATTAACAGAAATGTGGGATTCTGGACACCACCGCTTTTAGACAATCCAGACTAAATTAAATGTCTTGCCCAGACACAGGATAAGGACAATATTCACACAAATCAGGATAATTAACTTATGGCTGCATTATTTAAAAATGGGAAACATGGGAAACCAGAGATTGGGTGGACAAACCTTTCAAGAAAAATCAATCGCATGAACAAATTTTAAGCAGCAAACCCCCACACTGGCCCACACATTGACTATATTGAATACTGAATGCAGATGTTGTTTCCCCATCTCAAAAAATATATATATTGAAATTGGAAAAGGTTCAGAAAAGGGTAACAAAAATGATTAGGGGTATGAAATGACTGCCATTTGAGGACCAATAAATAGGACTCTGACTTTTCAGCTTGGAAAAGAGATGACTAAGAGGGGATAAATATGGTCTATATTAAAATCATGACTGGAATGGAGAAAGTAAATAAGGAAGAGTTATTTACTCCTTATCATAACACAAGAACTAGGGGTCACCAAATGAAATTAATAGGCAGCAGATTTAAAACAAATAGCAGGAAGTATTTCTTCATACAATGCACAGTCAACCTGTGGAATTCCTTGCCACAGGATGTTTTGAAGACCAGGACTATAACAGGATTCAAAAAAGAACTAGATAAATTAATGGATAGGTCCATCAATGTCTATCAGCCATGTTGGAAAGGGATGGGGTCCCTAGCCTCTGTTTACCAGAAGCTCGGAATGGGTGACAGGATGCATCACTTGATGATTACCTGTTCTGTTCATTCCCTCTGGGGCACCTGGCACTGGACACTGTTAGAAGACAGGATACTGGGCTAGGTGGATCTTTGGTCTGACACAGTATGTCTATTCTTATGTTCTTATATTATGTGCAATTACTCTGTGAAAAGGTGGCTGCTACTGTTTAACCAGACCAATCCTAAAAATATAATTTCCCAGCAATATCTGAACCCCATGTCTTTCAACGAGACCTATTAGGTGCTCAGAACTTTGAAATATTAGGTCATCTACTTAGGGGAGCTAAATGTGGATGAAAAAGCTTTGTTTTAAGCAATTATTTTTGAAAAAAAGTGTTACCTTCCCCCCTAAATCCCATAAATGCCTCATATCCAATCTAAGTTTTAGTGTAAGCTTTGGGAAGAGGCTGGGGTCATTTCTCATCTGACCTGGGTCACCTCTCTCAACTCATGAGATAGTTCTACATATTTATAGCCACTAGCTACAGATGAGTTTAGATTAACATCTTGCATAATGCCATAAAAAGCAACCTGCTTGGCAGGATCCTTCTTTTCTAGAACATCAGTACTACAAAAAAGATTGTACACAGAACAGGTTTCAGGTGTCAATATTTATTTAAAAGGCATCTGCTGCATTTGCTTGATATCTTTTAACTGAAAATTCACAAAAGGACAGGTTTTATTTGCATGTGTCTGCTGTTAACAATTGGATCACACAATACTGTCTGCAGAGAAGAGGAAATGAGGAGAAGAGGATTCCAGACTTCACAGAAACTTGGATTATATTTAAATTGAAACCTTGGTCAAATTGTATTAAAGGGAAATCAGCTGATCCAAACCTCGGGTAATGAATCGGAATTTGATTAAATGTGTCTTTTTCATATTTGGATGAGTATTTGCAAATTTCCCCCCAAATTGTGCTCATCTAACTTCATAACTTGCATTAAAGACTCGCATTTGGGACATGTCCAGAATTACACCCCTTTTTGTTGGGAGGGTTGAGGGGAGCTCTAAAAGCTCAAGACCTCCTTTGAGAGGTATGAGAGAGAACCTGGATCAAAGATACTTTTGAAGAGTACTGTTTCTAATTTCCTTCCTTCCTTCCAGTTCGGCAGCATAGCAGAAGTAAATCCACGAGGTGTAATACCACCAGAATGACATAAAGGAGCCATAATTTTTTCCTTCTTGCTAAGACCTCAGGACCTCCCTCCACCGGCTTTATCTTCTCTGCCCCTAATTCTACAAATTGCTTACAGTTGTAGGTGGTCTGCTCTAGTCTAAAGCCATTATTATAGCAACTCTGAACATGGTAGTGAGACACTAATACTTCCATGATACCAGGGTGTCATGCAGGTTTTCTCTCTCTCTCCATTTCCCTCTTGCCTCCCATACTTGAAATTTGTTCAACTTTTGTGCATATGGCCCTTTTTCATTTGCTACATGTACATTTTTCTTTCACTCTCCATTTTTATCTATTTTAATTAGCATTTTTAAACCTTTGTAATACTTTAAAAAATCATGCTGATACATTGACTTGCAGTCTGTCAATGCCCCTTTATCAATTATGCATTCCCACAGTTATTCTGCCCGTCCATTTCTCTTTAAGTATGCAACAGTTCTTGCTATACAGAGCTACATCATTTCAAATTATATATTTGAAAGATGAAATACCAGGAGTAATTTCACACACTGTTTCATTATTGTGTTCATTTTCATTACTATTTTTACTGGCAAATAGGCACACAATTTCCAATTAGAGTCTTTCTTTCAGAAACATACTGGGTCAGTAACCATTTGCAAAATTGCAGATAATAAAGTTGGATGTATGAGTTATTCTTAGTTTCTGTTAGTGAGCTTTATTACATGCAAGCTTGCTTTTCAAAGAGACAAATATAAGTAATAAAAAAATTGCCACATGGATTATAATATAAGTTACAGATATGATGGGCATAGATGGATATGTTCCTGCATTCATTTAAGCCACACTTTCAAAAAGCAGTTCATTTGCCCATGAAATTAAATATCACACCAGTGTACAAAAGTATTAAAAAGCAGATTGACCAAAGTATATAAATCACATATTTTATAGAGACTCTTCAGCTTTCAATCAGTTAAACATATGCTCTGTTAGGATGTAAAAGTAGTACTGTCTCAGATTTACAGCCAATGGAGCTTTAATTCATTCTGATTACTGCAATTCCACTACCACCAAACAACCCTCTGAAAATCTCTTTTATGCTCAATGTTCACGTGTGGCACTTGTCAAGTGCCATGTTTTCCGATTAAAATATAGAGTACGATAGAAATTGTGGGCCAAATAATCACAGGGTGTAAATTGATATACCTCCTTCGCATCCAGTAGAGCTCTGCCGATTTAAACATGTTGGGGATCTGGCCTTGTGTCTTCAGATCTACTACTTTTATTCACCCTACGTAAACCACTAACGCACACATTAACTTATCACATATTGGTAAGTTATATGTATTGATTTTGGGTAACTTTACTATTATTAGCCGTGTAATATGTCTTTCCAAAAGTCAGACAATGCATTTTTTTTAATTTCTTTTTTTGTCACAATGTTTCAGAGAACTTAACTGTTCTTATAAATATGCATGCTCATTCTTAATTTACCTGGTATTCATTCTCATAATTTTGATCATAATAAATTCATTAGGTATTAATGTGTGTGTGTGAGAAGTACATCAACAGGATCTCCATTTTGGCTCAGCCATAAGTAAAGCACTATTTTTTTTCAGGGATTCCTCAAATTGAAATTTTTATATTAAAATGGCATTTGAAATCCTACTCAAAATACTACTGCAATGAGGCTACAATGTTGCCTAGTTACAGTGGGTAAGATAAATAGCCTTTAATAAATATTCTATGTATGGATTTCCATTAAAATGCTAGCATAAAATGAAGCAAATTAGTTGTCTATCAAAAAGGGATTAATTAGTTTTAACTTTGTAGTACAACATGAAAAAGAAATCAAAGAAAAATCAATGATACACCAATGTGCCATCTGCATTGTGAGATGGGATTTAAGAGTTAACATGAGTTCTGTGCTTCAAAATATTTTTAGTTGGTTAGAATCTCATTTGTTTCTCTCTGTACTGACAGATTTTCATTTCTCACTTTGTTCCCTTAAATATGTATGCATGAGGTGGGGCCTGAAAAAATTTATACTGGAAACTCTGCAATTCTAAAATTCCTCAGAGGACTACTACAGTTACATCCAGGTTATCTACAATAAGGACACCTACATTTTACAGGTAGCATATCTGTGGTGCTGCCAATTTTGCTGAGGTTGGAGACAGATTAACTTTATGCTCCGAGATTTTCTTTTCTACAGTCAATTACCACTGAAGAAATGGAGAAGTGCTGTGAGGAGAAAAAGAAAGCAGAAAATGGTCAGGAGAGAAGACAGACAAGGGAAACAAAAGGAAGGGAACAGGAAAAAAAGTAGAGGTAACAAAGTCCTGTGGCACCTTAAAGTCTAACTATAAAGTTACCTCTGCTATTCCAGACTAACACGGCTACCTCCCTGATTCAGGAAAAAAAGTGTTAAACATGTTTATTTTTCTCTCCCGCCTTTTAAAACATTCCGTCTGGGCTCAAAAAGTGATGTTTGGAATAGGATCCAGAGTCCAGTGGTCCATTATGGATTAAATTTGAATTTCCACAAAGTTCAGGGGTGTTCAGCTCTGGAGATCTAGTAGAGAGCTATGTGTACTAAGATACAATAGAAACGTGATCTAATTTGGCACAATACTCTCTAAATATAAATGAACAGCTTGGTACGGACAGATCTGATACCATGTAAGGATGGAATAATTGCTAATCATGGTGTAGAAAATGCAGAAAAATTATCTTGGAAAGAAATTTAGAAGAAGGAGGGCAATGTATTAACATGTTACAGAGATAAGTACAAGTGTTGTATTCTATCAATAGCTAGAGAGGATGTAAAACCCTAAGCAGTTTAAATTTAAGCATTTTTAAATCTGAGGGATTTTAAAATGCAGAGTTTACTGGGT
This sequence comes from Sternotherus odoratus, assembly GCA_032164245.1. Classification (NCBI taxonomy): domain Eukaryota; kingdom Metazoa; phylum Chordata; order Testudines; family Kinosternidae; genus Sternotherus; species Sternotherus odoratus. The sequence goes on along the minus strand of JAVMKO010000008.1, from coordinate 50,795,283 downwards.
GAGATTATTTTTCTGTATCATGAAGGAGGTCAGAGCAGATTGTCATAATGGTCAGAGTTAATGAAACATCTGAAATGGCTCAATCTGCCATTGTTTCATATATATATATTATACACACACTTCATTGGTTTCTTTGGGAATCAGTATGTACCTGTCTATGTTATTTCTAATATTCCTATTGTTTTGGATTCTTGGTATGAGTTTAGGATCTATTCTCACATTATTTGCCTTTGTACTAGATTTTAAACGAATGACATGTGTTCCAAAAATAAAGGACTGTACTTCTGTTTTTGATAGTTGTCATCCACTGGTCAATTTTGTTGCTTCTGGAAGAAAATGCTGGCTTTATTAGAATACAATTGCAAATTCTTATTTAGCTAACAAGCTCTTCTATTTTGTCATAGAAAAGATGCAAGTCTCAACTTTCAACATGGTATACATGTAGCCTGCAACATATCTGCCTTTCCATGGCATTTCCCTCCCCTCCCATCTGCCCATAAGAATTATAATTGGCAAAGCATGATGAACATTTGAGGAGGCAATAGGCCAGGGCATGAGCTCTGTTTATTTCATAGAACCAATAAATGTTACCTAAGGATCCAGCTGGTCCGAATATTGTGTGTAATATTTATATGGAAAACTCTAAACATCTGAAATTTCTGGACTTCTTAAATTTATTTTCTTTCAAATTTTGGACTCTTCAAATCCATTATGCATAAAAACTGCATAACAAAACAAAACTGTGCAAGCCCCCATGGGTCTTTCCCATTAACATAATCTCAGAACAAGTATCATTAATTAATCTTTCTGCCTCCTGATATCCTACAAGTTCTGGCATCCTGAACTTCTCTCCTGCACTGAGAACTTTCCAGGTAAAATGGCTTGTTGCTTCCAAAACATTATCCCCATTTAGAGACATGATGTGCTATCAGTAGCATCTAAGCATTAATTATATATCCATTAAATCTGACAGGATTCATTATTATCAAATGGCATATCATTAAAATGGCCCACAAATGCTAGCAAAGTGGTAATTTCACACTTGGAGACTAATGCATAGATTTTTTTAAAAAAAAGGCTTTTTAGAGGTTATACCAATTCACACTGCATCTGTATTTAATTATTTGGTGATGTACTATAAGGTTAAACCACCTGTACCCATTTTAAAAGGATGTCTAGGAGAGGAGGTATTATTTGTGGGGAGGTGAGAAGAGAGTCTTGGAAGTAGAACAGATTTTTTTTTTCTTAAACAGAAAAACTGTAAGTGATGGTAATTTAACTTGACAAAACAGTGTTTGATACTAATTTTAATTAAAGAGTAATTATTTGTGATGTATGTTTATTTCATCCATTTTGAAACAATGTCAGTGTCATTTCATCAGTCTTAATTGGCTCATGTAAAAACCTAAGGGCATGCAAATTGTTTGGGAAAACTTGGCAGGCAACTGTGGCCTATTTTAATATACAATTTTCTCTTAACTAATTTCACCAAAGGAGTCCCACGTTACAGCTATAAGAAGTGGACTTGCTAATACTGTGGTATAGTAGACTGTGTAATTGCTATCTGGGCTAGAAACTCTAATTTAGAATGGCATTATCTATACCACTTAAGATTCTATACACCTCAGTTCAACTGCACTGGAATGTAATTTTTATCAAGTTGTTTTCTAAGCAGTTTACATCCATTGTAGGTACTTTATTTTTTAGCTAGCATTTATTCATCATTTCATAAAATGAACCTGAATTATTTCAGAATCTTGACTATGAGAGCTCAGAGTCAATTTGCAAAGCAAAACATTTTTTTTACTTGCATAATGATGCCCATACATTGCATCATTCTAAGAAAATACATAAAGAGCCACACAATCTCATTTTTAAAGTCAGACACTAGAGTAAATTAAATAAAGAAATCAATGTAAGTGATGTGTGAGTTATCAAACATATTATGGCAGGCTATGCCAGCTTTTGAGATAAACAGTATGTTACATAACCTGTGGTCAACTATACAATAGAATGGAAAGGGCACGTTGAACAAACAAAACAAACAAGAACAACAAAAAGATTAAGGAAACTGAGCGGAAAATTTTATACAAGGAAAAAACTGGGATTTGACACTAGACACAAGAAGAAGAGGTCAGAGGATTTACAAACCCACCATGTCTATACATGTTTAGAGGACTTTCAGTTTTCGTAGTCTGGTACACTTAATTCATTTTCTATTTGTTATTCTATTGGCAACCTGGCTTCTACACCATCATTTGTCAACACTGAATTGTATTTGCTTCATGTCAGAAAACTGTATATAAACCCGTCTTCTATTCTTTGTTGTCACTGTTTGTTTACCACAGGGTTGATCCTAATAGTTTCTAGTGTGTAAGGAATATGGGATCAGGCTGCATATGTTTAAGCTTCCCGCAAAATGAAGAATGTTACTTTTTAACTGATTAATGGGTGATCTGTCAGAGGGACTGCTGAAAGTATGTTGGTTTTTATGAAATTCTGCTCCTAGATTTTGTTACAAGATTCTCTCCCCAGGGAAGAACAAAATTATTGTAAAGCAAATGCCCTTGATTTCTCTGAAAAAATTTGGTGTTGCACAAAGCCCTCCCTGCAGGGAATATCATTTGTCAGTGGTACCACCTTCCTGATGGATACAGAATACATTTTGAACCACACTTGAAAAACAGCATGGAATGCCTGATTTCAAAGAGAGTAAAGCCAATAAATATCTTCTTCTGTGAAAGAGGTTTTACAAGAATGGCTAATAGCAATTGGGCCTACTACAGACCAGCATCAAAAACCACAAACTGGGCTGTGGTGTTGTCTGTTAACACAGACACAGTGGCCTGCTAGTGTGTCCTTGAAGTCCTGGCATGCTAAGCGAACCGCTCGTAGTTCCCTGACATTGATGTGTAAGCGGAGGTTGGCTGCTGACCACCGACCTTGAGTTCTGAGTTCTCCGAGGTGAGCTCCCCAACCCAGAGACAACGTGGCCGTCATGAGGGACATGGATGGTCGGGATGGGAGGAAGGGGACGCCCTCGCAAATTAGGTCCTGTTTTGTCCACCAGGCAAGAGAGTCAAGGGTCGAGTTTGGAATGGTGAGGAGGGTGTGTATACCCGTCCACGCTGGGTCTGTAGACCAATGCTAACCATGCCTGGAGCAGGCATAGGCACAGCCTGTAGTGTTTGGTGACGTATGTGCATGCTGCCATGTGTCCCAGCAGGCTTAGAAACACCTGTGCTGTGGAGGTTGGGAAGGAGCTAAGGCTGTGGGCAGCTGTCTGTATGGCGAGGAAGCGTGACTGTGGGAGGGACACCTTCGCCACAGTGGAGTCCAGGGAGACCCCTATGAACTTGAGTTTCTTAGTGGGCTCCAGGGTTGACTTCTCCTTGTTGAGGAGAATCCCCAAGCGGTCTAACGTGTCTATGATTAGCTGGACGTGCGAATGGACCTGCTCGCTGGAACTGTCCCCTATTAACCAGGCATTGAGGTAGGGGTAAAGCTGAACTTCATGGCGTCGCAGGAATGCTGCCACCACTGCCATGCACTTGGTGAACACCCTGGGTGCAGTAGAAAGGCCGAAGGTCAGGACCGCGAACTGGTAATGCTCGCTGGCTACAATGAAGCGGAGGTAGCATCTGTGCGAGGTTTTTATAGCAATGGGGAAATAGGCATCCTTCATATTGAGGGCAGCGTACAAGTCCCTAGGATCCAGGAAAGAAATGATAGTACCCAGAACTTGAGTTTAGCCATGTGCCTGTTGAGTCTGCGCTGGTCCAGGATAGGCCAGAGGCCCCCTTTTGCCTTGGGTATTGTGGCGGGGTGACCGCCCGCCCCCTACCGGAAGGGGCTGGAAAGAGCCCTGGAAGGGGTTAAGGCTGGGAGTTAGCAGGCTTCCATGCCTGATTGGGGCAGTTGGCTCAGCTGATTGGCCACGCCCCAAACTCTCCCCAGCCAGGATATAAGGGCTGGGAGGCTGAGAGGAAAGGGACAGTCTCCTCTGTACCCAGAGGGAGACCGGTCTAGCTGCAGGAGCTGAAGCCAAGGTTAGGGCAGTGCTGGGGCAGGGCAGAGGGAGCTGGGCAGGCAGAGGGAGCTGGGCAGGCCACCAGGCCTGACAGAAGGCCCGACCCAGGAGTACCAGGGTTGCAGGGGGAAGCCTAAGGCTAGAGATAGCAGCAGCAGGCCAACCCTCCTTGCCTGTGATGAGAGGCCATGATACTGGAGTCTGCCCCAGTGAGCGGGGACAAGTGGTGACTGGCAGTGGCACATTCTGAGGCGAGGTGGGGGTAGAGGGTTCCCCCAGGGAGGGGAGACCCTCAGACCAAAGGGGGTACTATAAGGGTGCAGCACTCACAGGAGAGGGCACTGGGGTCCGGGAGGGACACGTGGCCAGGAAAAGAGCGGGGCATCAACCTGCGGAGGGCGCTCCGGACACTGGAGGAGCTGATTCCCCGGATCGACCAGCGGGAGGCGCCGCAGGGGTGAGTGGCGACCCCGTTACAGGTATGAGGAAGTATCGGGAATAGAACCCCCTTCCCTTAAACTGCTGTGGGACAGGTTCAATGGCCCCCAGCGAGAGGAGCGACCATACCTCCTGTACCAGGAGTTGCTCGTGAGAGGGGTCCCTGAAGGGGGATGGGGAAGGTGGGGTGGGAAGGGGGGGGGGGGAGGAGGAGAACTGGAATGAATATTCCACTTCCACTGTGTGGAGGACCCACTGGTCCCATGTGATGTCGGACCAGGGATGGAGGAAGTGGGATAGACGATTCCAGAATGGAGGATCCAGGAAAGCGACTGGTACTCTGTCCCTCGGCGTGCCTTCAAAAGGTTGGCTTAGGGCCCTGGGGAGAATTTTGGGCCTGCTGAGACTGGCCCGATTGTCGGTTGGAGGAGCACCTATGGCCCCCTCGCCCTCTCCGTCTGAAGGAGTCCTGACTGGGGCGTGGTGGCGGGTAGAACTGTCTGGGTTGTGGTCTGAAGGACCTTCTTTGGGTAACTGGAGTATGCATTCCCAGCGTGCGCATAGTCACTCGGGAATCTTTGAGTGACTGTGGTCGGGAGTCTGTGCTTTGAGAGAAGAGACCAGAGCCCTCGAAGGGGTGGTCCTGTATAGTATGTTGAACCTCTGGAGGGAGGTTCGAGGCCTGCAGCCAGGCTGTGCGCCGCATGGCGAGGCCCAAGGCAACTGCCTGGGCCGCTGAGTCAAGAGCCGCCTGTAAGGAGGTTCAGGCCACCTTTTTACCCTCATCGATGAAGGTGCTGAACTCCTGCTTAGCATCCAGTGGAATGGCACTCTCAAACTTTTGCATGGAATTCCATGCATTATATGTATACCGGCTCAGGAGGGCTGGTTGGCCACCCTGAGCTGGAGGCCCCCTGCCAAGTAGACCTTCCGGCCAAAAAGGTCCATTTGCTTGGTGTCTCTTGCTTTTGGCGCTGGTGCTTGCTGCCCGTGGCACTCTTCTCTGTTAACAGAGTCTACCACGAGCGAGCAGGGCTGTGGGTGGGTGAATAGATAATCATAATCCTTCTCCGAGACGAAGTATTTTCTTTTCACCCCCTTTGCTGTTGGCGGGATGGAAGCTGGAGTTTGCCAAATAGTGTCCATCAATTTCTGTATGGTATTTATGACTGGTAAGGCTACCCTGGCCGGGCCGTCAATGGAGAGGATATCCACAAAAGGATCCTCAATCTCAATGACCTCCTCTGCTGTTAGGTTCATGCCCTGGGCCACCCTTTTCAGGAGGGCCTGGTGGGCAGAGAGGTCTACAGGAGTTGGGCTAGAAGCTGATGTGCCTGCGACTGCCTTGTCTGGGGAGGATGAAGATGATGCACCTTGCTTCCTGGTGTCCACCAACTCCTCGTGGCGGGGAGGCAGGGAGGGCTGGGCGGGCACTGAAGTTGGTGGGCAGGCTGCCGGCCCTTCTGTTCCACTAGCTGGGGGTCGGCTGATAGAGGCCTCAGGTATTCTGGACTCTGAGGTCACAGAGATACCTGATGGAGCTCCCTAGGCTTTGTGGTATGCCCAGGGGGGCCAGAAAGGCCATTGGGTAGCTTCATTGGGCTGTTGGGCGGAGTAGTCTGGCCAGTGGCCTTCACCTACAGCCAAGCCCCTGTCTTCCATGGAGCGTGGCGATGTAGAGGCGGAGCGGGGGGCATGGTGGTGCCGAACTGGTATGCGGCTGTTGGTGGGAAGGAAGTGGGGAGCAGTGCCGCGATCGGGATCGATAGTCTCTCCAGTAACCTGGTGATCTTGACGCCTCGTGGGAACGGTGTTGTGTCGAGGGGGCGCTCCTGGGATCTGGATCGGTGCTGGGTCGGTGACCGGTACTGGGATGGTGATCGGTACTGGGATGGTGATCGGTACTGGGATGGTGACCGGTGCTGAGAGTGCGACCGGCACCAGGATGGAGAGTGGCGCAGGGATCTTGATCGGCATCACGATCTTGACCAGCACCGAGATCCAGATCTGCGCTGAGATGTTGATCAGCGCCGGGATGCTGATCGGTGCCGAGACTCGGACCGGTGCCGGGAGTACAATCGGTGCCATGAGTCCAGATGGGGAGCGGGGACGAGACGGAGAGCCACCGGAGCAGAAGGGGGTATCATCGCCAGCTTGCCTCTAGACTGTGGTGCTCTTTGGACCGCCGGCATCGAGTCCATGAACGCAATTAAATCTTGCACTGCAGCAAAAGTCTCTGGTGTCGACGGCAAGCACTGCTGCACTGGCACTCTAGGAGACGAATCTAAGCACACCGGACTCGACGGTGGCTGCACAGGTGCCGGAGTTGACGGGGCTGGCGCCAGTGGTTGCTGCCCTGGCCACTCCCCTACAGGACACGGCTTTATTACAGTAATGGAGTGCTTCACATTCTTTAATGTATTTGTCCTCCCAACACCCTTGTGAGGTAGGGAAGTACTATTATCAGCAGTGCAAGTAGGAAAGACACAGCAGCAGCCCCGCCAGAGGAGAGGGCTGGGAATTCTGCTCCTTTCCCTGCTGAGAGGGGCTGCTGCAGTACACAGATGGCGTGTAGCTCCATGGAAGAGCAGTGGGCAGGGCGGGGGGCAATACGGCTGTTGGAGGCACTGCCAGTGTTCTACAGAACTCTCAGCCCTGCCCTCTGCCCTTCCAGAGATGGAGCTGTATCTCTGTCCTTCCTTCTGCTCTTTTCTCCACTGTGGTTCCTGGAAGAGCCCTGTCCCGAAGTCTCTAGTGCAGCAGGAGGATAGAGCACCCTTCCTTCCCAGGTAACATAGGGAGGGGGAGGGGAGAACATGGGGGCCCCGGGTTGGGGCAGGGAGAAATCACAAGAGGGTCATGTGGGGTGGTCATGTGCCCCACCTTAGCTGGTACCCCCACTCCCCATACCAGTAAGAAATGGATTTGACTTGCACCACTGGCTATTATTCCCTTATTACAGAGGTGGAACTAAGGCACAAAGGGTGAATAACTTGCCCTTATTCATGCAGTGTGTCTGTATTGGAACAGGATATTTTGAGTCTCTCAGATCCTAGGCTAAGGGCCTTAACCACTAGATATCCTTCCTCTCCTAGTTAGAGGATCACTGTTTACCATTAAGATCACAAAGCGTCTGATCCAACCTCTGTAGAATCAATCTTTCCTTCAATTTCAACAGGATTTGCATGCTCAGTGTGCCTCTTTCCAAAGCTATTGTATAAAATGACTTGAAATCACTTTTAACTCAAAGATTCTTCCTGGATGCTACAGTTCAAGATGGGTCTGGGTCACATATGTAAAAGTAAAGCATATCTACACTTTTTTATGACAGAGGGTCAGAGACCTTACAAGATACACACTTGCAATTATGCAATAGTTACTAGACCACTCACTGATGTCTTTGTTATGTTGCTCGTTACAAAATAAATAAAAAACAATTGCATCCCAGTTCCAATTGTACTTTGGAATTCCTGTCATTTGCCAGCATCATAACAAGTTGATCTTTCCAGTTCACTAACAGCCTACTATCCACCTCTACTCTGCAGATATTTCAGCAAACTCTGAGAGACCCTGCAGTCCACACCAGGTAGTCCAATCAATGGAAAAATTTGCATTATAACAAGAATCAGGCCCACCAGAGATGAGGAGAAATCAGCAGCTCCCTATAACGCAGAGAGTATGAAGTCACAGGGAATAGACTCATGATACAAGGGAAGAAATAAATGAAGGAAAACATTCTTTAAGAAGAAAATGGTCTAAAGTTCTGGTCTGTTCCTTTATATCTTAAAATGTTTGGATACCACAGAATTATTTACAGAAAATGAGAGAAACAATCTCTTTTTGTTGATACTGAGCCAGGGAAAAAAATCTGAGTTGATGTCATAATTTGAAAATCTGATCATACTGAGTGATTTGTCTGTGCCAAAAACACAAGTAAAAACAAAAACAATCTGGTGACAAATCACTAGATCATGTCTTTAAGCACAAGAGCACAACATATCCTAAATGAGATTTTTGTTCTAGCAAGCAAAATATTTGACAAGCAGCATAGTGTTGACAGAATTAATGATTTTGTAATAATTGAGGAAGATGTGTATTTAGAGTGCACTAATGAACAGCAATCCTTCAGTGTAAATATATCATTTTGCAGTCATTACCTGTATTATAACATTTTATTTCATATCTTACCAACCACAGGTGAAAGCCAGCATGTAACTGAAGACAATTGAATTTGAATGTCATTCTCAGTTAAAAAAGGGCTCAGAATGTTAAGATAGCATAAAGAGTACATTAATTTTATCTCTAGAGCGTTTTCTTGCTGCAGGTTAAGGAACTAGCTTATTGGTGGGACATCTTGAACTATATCTGCTCTCTGAATGATCACTAAGCCTCATTCTCTATTGCTCTCTGTCTTAATCTCTGCAAATGGCAATGCCCTTACAGTATATATAAAGCTAATGTGACAGAAGTGGAAGATATCCCCTGGCTTTATGCAAAAAGTATCCAAAGTGAATCCAAAGAGACCTTTATTAGGATTTCCCATTTCAGTGAAAGTAGGGTGAGATTAAGAGGTGACCATAAGGGTAAAATACATTTTAAAAAATAGAACAGCAGGAGGGATTGTAACCAGTGAGTTTCATCTTGTGGTTTCCATGTGATCATAAGACACAGACATCATGGAACAAGTATGACCAAGGGGTTCTTGCAACAAAATTTTTGGAGGCCGCACTGACACTTTTACCTAAAATTATTTATTTTTCCTAAAGTTAATTTAAGTAATATGCATATATACACATCCACATCATTGTAATTTATGTAAGGTTTGGTTGTTTTTTTTTGCAGACTCAATAAAAATCATGCACAGTTGTTTGTATTCTTTACCGGACCTAACAGAATAGAAACATAAATAAGGTGCTTTGCATGTTCTTGTATTTTTTTACTATTGTTTCTTTTGCTTTTTTGGTAAAAGTGGTTGTCTGTATAACAATTCTGAAGTAAATTTAAAAATGCTTTATAAACAGAAGTCTAAAGAATAATAAAAAACATATCTGGGTGGCTTGAGTCTGGGGAGTGAAGTGGAGAGGAGGGGAGATATGGCTGCAGCTGGCTCAGGACTCCTCCAGGCAGGTGATGGGGAAGGGAGCGAGGCTCGGGGCTTTGGCCAGCCAGGGTTCCTCTGGCTGGGGGGACAGGGGTGCTCGGGGCTTCTCCAGGGGATTGTGACATTTCTGCAGACTAAACAATCCCTTATGGAGAGCAGAGAAGAATGAGGGGGGGATTTGATAGCTGCTTTCAACTACCTGAAAGCGGGTTCCAAAGAGGATGGATCTAGACTGTTCTCAGTGATACCAGATGATAGAACAAGGAGAAATGACCTCAAGGTATAGTGGGGGAGGTTTAGGTTGGATATTAGAAAAAAACTTTCACTAGGAGGGTGGTGAAGCACTGGAATGGGTTATCTAGGGAGGTGGTGGAATCTCCTTTAGAGGTTTTTAAGTTCAGGCTTGACAAAGCCCTGGCTGGGATGACTTAGCTGGGGATTGGTCTTGCTTTGAGCAGGGAGTTGGACTAGATGACCTCCTGAAGTCCCTTCTAAACCTGATATTCTAGGATTCTATGACTTCATAGAAATATATTTATGAGTGTAAATATGACATAACTGGAATATGTTTTATGCTAGATATGCCATGTAATGTAAGTTTGCAAAGGTTATGTTCTTCTGCATGTATTTATCCTATTTGTATGCATGTATCTTTTTTATAACTGAAGTTATGAGCATTGGCTCTATACTTGTACTTAAAGTGTTTGCTATAGAAAGCACCTAAGGCAGATTTGGACAAAATAGCGTGAAGGGGTTATTCAGGTAATTGGGAGTACATGGTTAACAATGGATCTTGATAGATCCAATCCACATCTGAGTTTTCCTGGGAACATTCTGTAGAAAATGGAGTCACGCATGGACATGTGACTTACCTATGTGACTCCAAACCTCCATTTTGTAGCTGGTTTCTACATAGGGGAAGAAAGTGTTTCATCTCATAAGGGAGAGACTGACTATATATGCCCCTGGGAAAACCTCTCCTTTTGTCATCAGCTGGCATAAAAGATAGCAGCTGCACCCCAAGGAGATGCCTGAAAGAAACTGGAACAAAGGACAGTAACTACAGGGGTGCAAGTGATTGCTGGACCCAGACTAGCAGGAGGTCTAGTGTGTGAAAGGCTTATTTAAACATCTGAGGGTGAGATTTACCTGCATTTAGCTTTTACTGTATTTGGCTTAGACCTGTGTATTTTATTTTATTGGTAATTATTACTTGGAACCACTTAAATCTTACCTTTTGTATTAAATAACTTCACTTTTTACTTATTAATTACCCCAGAGTATGTAATAACACATGGGAGGGGGGAGAACAGCTGTGCATCTCTCCCCATCAGTGTTATAGAGCGCAAACAATTTATGAGTTTACTTTGTATAAGCTTTATACAGGGTAAAACAGATTTATGCTAGATCTGGTAGTTGGGTATCTGAGTGCTGGAGATGAAAGCATTTCTTAAGCTGTTTTCAGTTAAACTTGCAGCTTGGATCTGTGTTTGCAGCAGGCAAGAGTATCTGACTGAAACAAGGCAAGGTACTGGAATCCCAAGCTGGCAGGGAAAACAGGCTCATAGGTAGTCTAGGCACATCTGGTGGCAGTCCCAAAGGGATTTCTGTCACCCAATACGTTACAGGGGTGCTGGGACTCCAGCTACTAGGGGAGGGAACGGGCAGAAGGGCTGGAATCGGAACCTAGCCACCCCAAGGGGGGGCTCCACCCATTGCCCATATGTGTGTCCCTCCTTACTCCCTAACTCACTGCTTATGTCCTCACTCCCCTGCTCATATTCAGACCCCCTGAATATAATAATAATAAAAAAATTAACCCACAGATATTGTTAGTACCAATACTACAGAAGAGCAAAAAAGTTAGAAAGATTTTAAAAACCAATTTACCCATCACTATTTTTTGTTCTTTGTTACCTCAGCAATCCAGGCAATGTTATTCACTAATTTTTCAGATAGCTGATTTCTCTTGCAAGCCATTATATTAGGAATGCTGAACAAGGCATGGGCAGATCCCTTGTGTATAAATGAAATACTTAGCCACTCAGTGTCATCAATTTTTCAGTTATCTGAAGAGAGAAGTTTAAGCTCATGAATATAAGCTAGTCAGCAACTATATTACATACAGGAAAAGCAGTAGAAGTGGAAAGGAAAATACTTGCCTAAATTCTATAAAGCTCTATTGAGGATTAGATTTAATTTAAGAGGGGTCCGACATTCAGCACTAAGATGCCTGCAGTGATTAATAGGTAAACAAGTCACTGTGGAGGAAGAAAAGAGGTTTTACTACACTTCTCCTTCCTAAATGGTTGAAATCAAAGTCAAATGGAGTAGTCTCATTAAGACACAATAAACATTTTGGGAATCTCCTTGCTGGTCAACTGTATGATTTTCTAGTAGCACTACAGTTCAGATGCAAAGCTAAGAATACTTAAGGCCCAATCCAGGAAATCTTCACTTATTGTCTATGGTCTCTTTTCCTGAGCCATTCTAGTAATGCAAGTTTGAAGGAAAACTGACATGCCTAGGATAAATGAACATATTCTCTCCACATTCACAATCCTGCTGCTCAGACTGATGTTTTACAAGTGTAAACAAAATCACCATTTCCTTTGTTTATTTTTGTAGGAAACCACCCAGATGTGAGTAAGCCACCTCTGAAGTATACTGCTGAGAGGAAGTCAGAGCATTTTTTTTTATGGTGCCATAAAAAGATCCCATAGCAAAGGCTTAAAATAAAAGTTGGTGCTTCATGAGGACAGCTTCTTAGGTAAGTGATAGTGCAATCATAAAAAAAAAATTGTTACAGTTTTGTTTCACCAATGAACATTTGAGGTGAAATAAATGGAAACAGAACATTAATTAGTATACGAAGCCGACTGTATTGTTTTGGGGTTGGCTGTCACTGTCAACTCAATGAACTGTCACAGAAAGGAGAGATTAGGTTTCAGACAATAATCGAGGAGGAAATTAGTATCAGGGATGGTTTCTTGAGCAAGAACCACTGGCCAGAATTGGGCTTACAGTTTGCATACTAAGCAGTCAAGATAATCAAGAACATAGAAATCTATATGGATAAAAGGCACTATATTAATAATGCAATATCATTTTCTAGAAGGGATTCCAAAGAGTCATAGATGCCAGTATGGTGCTTGATATACGAGTATGAGTTCATTTTGGACTCTTCTTCCAGTGGACTTCTATCCAGACATGGAAAACAACTGTGTTGTTTGAACAATGGTAATGTTTAAATATTTACAGTACTGGATGTACTCACAAGTTGCAGAATGTAATGTAGTTACTGGAGCATTAGTAAAAGTGATTGTCATTTGACTGGAAAAGAGAAAGCATATAGAATGTAACAAATCATTTTCTTTCTCTGAAGTATAAAGCACTATAAAGAGAGAAAAGGAGTTGAGTTGGTGCAACAACTGAGAATATTTAAATATGGACAAAATCCATCTATATTTTAAGTGCACATAGAGTGTACTTCCATCATCTTCTGAAAACTTTTTATAAAGGAAAACAGTTTTTACAATGGATGCCAGACTATCATTTTAAAGTAATTTAATATAGTGCATCATGAAAGTTTATTAGAAAAAAAATCAAATTGGTTTAAATATATTGTGAAATGGATCAAAAACTAGCTAATGGACCAAAAGAAAAGAGTAATTATAAATGGAACTGCTTTTGGATTAGATGATGTTTTGTGTACACACAGGTCCACGTCACATCCTGCTTCATTAATATTTTCAGCAGTGATTTGGAGAGGAAGTAAAGAAGCCCATAATTGCATGGATAGAAGATAATATGGTAGGAAGAGTCACTAACACATGAGAAGACTAACAGGAAATTAAAACAAATCTGGAAAGATCAGAAAAAAGGCCAGGAACACTTGTCATGTAAAAATTTTAGCTGGTACTTTTAGGGGCAGACAGCATAGATCAGTGATGCATAAAGGGTGCCAGAAGCTTGCAAACGGTAATGATGGAAAGATAGATGGTCAGTGGTTGCAAACCAGATTTAAGTTATTACTATATAATGTGTTGACATAAAGTAGGGCCACACTAGGCTGAAACACACACAGAAATAAACCCACTCTGAAAAATAACAGAGCCTTTTTACAAAAGCATTGATTGGTCAACATTTGGAACAAAAGTGTCTATTTTTAATGCCTCAGTTCAAGAGGAAAAAAACATCATATTGGGAAGGATCCAGAAAAAAGTCAAAGGTCAAATTTTCCATTAAGAGGAAAACCTAAGTAAGAAAACAAAAGCAAAATACTTAAATATACCCAACAATACTAATAAGGAATGACAGGATACTCTCCACAAGTATCTGAAGCAACCAGAACTAAGGAAGAGGAAGAATTATTTAGGGTATTCTAGGGGGTGAGTGGGGAGGAGGTGAACTAGAAATGGTACTGGAGAGAAACCAAGAAAGGAAAATTTTAGGCTAAAAATCACAATTAATGTAAAAAAACACCCCAATATATGAAGTGCATATGCATACATCCCAATTCACACTTGCCAGTGTGATTTCCTCATACATGAACATTCACATAACTTGATGGAAATAGGCAAAAGGTTTGTGTGTAAATAAGGCAGCAACTGTGTAAAAATACATACATGCTTTTAAAAGTTTAGTTATAACTTACCAATAGGACATGCCAAACAGATAAGTGGAGTCTCTGGCAGGTGGGAAGCAGCGATTGGCATGACTGTCGAGACCCATGGATCCCATTACAATTGTCTCTTCCTCTTTCCAGCCAAGAATGTTGCTCATGCCCAGCAAATTGCCACCTGGAAGCAACTGTTAGCCCCAAAAATGGGATTTCAGGATGGATTAAATTACCTCAAGCTGGCAAATGCCCTAATGTTTTAAATGGTATATTACCAAGACAGATGTTACCTAGCAGATATGAAAGCTGCCATTTAAAAGTAGAATATTGATGTATCAACATCTCAAACCAGTTTCCAAGAAGCACTGTCTTTACAGAAAAATAATGTATCTAATGACAGAACAAGAAAGGACCAGGAAGAGTGCCCGGGGAGGTCAGATTGTACCTCCAGGGTAGTGATCCGTGTTGGCAAATAGAAAGACTGTAATAGCTTATTTGTGACAAACATTCATTTTTATTTAATCACTGTATCACTTATGACCAAGAAAATCCAAATAGTGTAAATGAGTTTGATGTATGTCTCAACCATCACCAACAACAACAAAAACAGAAAAAAAATACAGAGTATGATTGAGTTTGAGTTATTTTTTGTATGCATTTCCAGTGAGGATTTACAAAGATCACAGATGAAAGGTTTTAAAGGGGAGAATCTCATTAGTTTAAAATGTTTACCGAATAATAGATGCTCTTTTTTTAACAAAGAGATATATAGGGGAAATGATGCTTTGATTTTAAAATACATAATTTATATGAAATGTGTCTTCTGTTAAGTTCTTTTAATGGTTCTAACTTTTGTTATATCTGTTAACAGTTGTATTCCAACAGCGATATACAGTGCTCTGGTAAATCTCAAAATGTATTTTACCTCTTCTAAAATAAGAATTAGAATTTTAGATTTCACTGTTATAGGGGACTGATTACAGCAAATTCACTTTTTTATTGTGAGCTTACTATAATGAGAAAAAGCAATGTCTAAATACTACACTGAGGCAGTGTATTGGGCTCAGATCTGAAGAAGAGCTTTGTGGAAGCTTGAAAGTTTGTCTTTGACCAACAGAAGTTGGTCCAATAAAAGGTATTGCCTCACCCACCATGTCTCTTTATAATTGAAGGGACAGGTTTTACCTGAACACTGTGTGCATCAGTGGTCTCCAAACTTTTTTGATCATGCACCCCGATCAGTAAAAAAAATGTGAGCATGCACCTCCTGTAAGGGGCGCTGACCTTTCCCTCCCCCCTGCCCAGCGGTGCTCTTCCTGCCATGCCGCTCTTTTTTTCTTTTTTGTTTTTCCCTCCACCAGTGGTTCCACTGCCACGCCACCCTTTTGCTCCGCCGGTGCTCCTCCTGTCATGCCCCCCAATGGATCGTCTTGCACACCCGACTTTGGAGACCACTAGTGTACATTACAGAAAAAGTCATAGATATTTGGTACTACATGTGATGCTTATTAGACAGTAGGATCTGCCCTTAAATGATTCGATAGGATAAATAGCCAAAGCAAAATAGTGTAACAAGAGCAAAGATTTTCCACCTTTTCATGTTCTCTATATATCTCATGTATATATATATCTTCCTACTATATGTTCCATTCAATGCATCTGATGAAGTAGGCTGTAGCCCACAAAAGCTTAAGCTCAAATGAATTTGTTAGTCTCTCAGGTGCCACAAGTACCCCCTTTTTTTTGGTGGACACAGACTAACACAGCTGCTACTCTGAAACCCGTCATTTTTCTGAGTGATATTTTTAGAAGTGGGAAGAATTATGATAATTTTAAAATGTTAGGTGATGATTTACAGTGGGGTGAATTTTCTCACTTTGTTTTGGATATCATGCTGTTATTAAAGAACAGCTGATGACTCATCACAGGAAAAGTTTGAAGTAAAACCAAAAGATTAGGCCAGTCCTACTCAGAAAACAAGTTGATAGCTGATTAGGCTGACCATATTTCCTTGAGACAAAAACGGGACATTGGGATAGCAAAAACGGGACGGGGTTATGTAATATTCTGTATTCATGAAAAAGTAAGATGATTAAAAAAAAGTTTTATTACATGAACATATTGACTTGAGCTAACAATTATTCTTCAGTGACAGAACTCATACAAAAATTTAGGTAGACGTAAATGGGAACTGTATTTCACCACGATCGTACCATGAATATTTCTCCAATGAAGTAATCTTACGCAGCAAATTTCGGTCTTTCAATACCTTATCATAAAACTTCTCACACTCCATGATTCTCTTCAGACACCTCGAATGACCCCCTATTTGCCTCGCCCAACCACATAAGCTTGTGGCTATGGCTCAGTTTCCTACGTAGCATCTCACAGGCAGAAGCTTGTGCAACAAGAGCTTCCCCCAGGCCAGCCACTCTGCCTTCCTCCTCCAGGTAGGCCCCCAACCGCCTCCACTATCAGTAACCCTCTGACTGACCAAGCCCTCTCCCTACATCTCCTGCAGCAGAAACACGGCTTCTCACCAACCCCACCGCATCGCCCACACATGCCACAGCCACCTGCCCAGGCCTTAGCTGTGCCTTGAAGACTGACGCCCCAAATGGGCTTTGAGGCTTGGCCCAACCCCCGTATCCATGTGTTCAGGGAGGGGGTTAACCATGGTACCCTACCCACCCCCCACCCCCTTCACTCACAGCCCTGGACCCCCCCAGTACCCTCCTTCACACACAACCCTGTGCCCCCCGTTCCATACCCCCCACTCCCCCAGTACCCCCGTCACACACAGCCTCGTGCCCACCACCTACCACCCTCTTCACAAGCAGCCATGGCCCCCCCCACTTCCCCTGTGCCCCTCTTCACATGCAGCCCCAGCCAGTACCTCCCTTCACACACAACCCTATGCCCCCCACTTCCACCCACTTTCACACATGGCCCCTACGCACCCCTCTTTCCCCCTGCCCCCCTCACATGCAGCCATGGCCCCCCACCCCATAATCCCTCCCCCCTCCACCCCATGGGCCATTTCCCCACAGCAGGTTGCACTTCCTCCATATCTACTTCATCCTTACCTCAGGGCCTCTTTCCTTGTCACTGATAGGATTTGTTTTTCCAGCAGTGCAGCTTCCTACTACTACATCTCCTGACATGCATGCCTCACTGACTAATGGGGAGGCTTTTAACTAGTTTCAGCCGGCCCTTGGTTGGCTTCAGGTGTCCCAATCAACCTAGCTATCTCCATTGCTTTCTAGAAGGATCTTAATTGGCCCCAGGTGTCTTGATTAACCTGGAACAACTGCCATTTGGTTACTATGGTAACAGGGATTTGTTTCTCTTGGGGCTAACATGCCTGTTCCTCACTACTTTCCTATAGATATGTGGCTTTGCCCTGTTACACTATATAACCTTCTGGGTCTCTTCAGAAATTGATGTATGGATAGAACGGGTTCTAATAAAAACACTTTGCACAACTATGGCACCTTTGCTTCACGCATCCCACCACAGCAGGAAAACATTAATAAACTAACCCCTGAAACAAGTCCCTCAGAAGTATTTTAAGATGAAAGTGAAGCATAAAGAGAGGAAATTATTATCCCAATGTTATAAAGGAAGTCTATGGAAGAGGAATGAACAAGCAAAACTAGATCTCACAATTCCTGATACTGCATAATATTTTAACCAGACAGCCTCCAGTTTATTTATAACATTATTTGGTACAATTATATTCTGAAAATGACAGTATTGTGAGCATAAAATTTACTATGTAAGAAATATGAAAACAGGACTGTATCAGGATTCAGTGCATCTCTTACTCCCTTGAGGCAATCACTGATACCAACTCATCTCCTAATTTACTTAAAATCTTCCTCTCATAGTGACACATTTAACTGCTCTCCTTATTTGAATATGATATATCCCATGAAACTTCTTTTGACAAGCTCATGCTTTAAGCTCTGTACATTAGTCTTGTCTGTGTCTCATTTCTTGAATGTCATTTTGTTTTGTCTGTTGTCTGTGTTGTAGATGACTTCTTTGTCAGGTTGTGTTCATTCTTACATAATTCAGCCCCATCTGTAGGTGCATAATTAATTAAAAGATACATATTGCATGACTTGTGGGAAATAATACACCCTCTACAAGAGAGATATTACAGTGGTGCTTGTGGTAGCTATATACAATCTGACATGTGTTTTCTGTAATATGTAAAACATTTAAATAAATTATAATAGATTATTTTAAGATTTTCCAGTGAAGCGTGAATGTGTCTTTAGTTTATTTAGGGTCAGATTCTACCAAGCTTACTTACACTGGGTAGCTCTCTGGGCTTTGGTTTCCAAAAGAGTCTAAGGGAATTAGGCACCCACATCTTATTTAAAATCAATGGGATTAGGTACGATATACTTTTTAGGCTCCTTGGAAAATCCTTGCCTCACTCTTCAAGTAGACATTAATTTCAATAAAACTAAAACTATCAGATTCTAAAAGTTGCACTCATCCAATCAAGGTGGATTGGGAGAAATTACCATGTGACTTTTTTGTCCAAGAAAAACAACAACATAACACCTGAAGACTGGACAGGAAGCAGACTGAACTACCATATTACAGACAAAGATGAAACTCCTGCTGTACTTTTTCTGCTACTACATAGAACAATTCAATCTAGACCTGGCTAAATAAAACAAACTCAATTGAAAATATTCAGTCTGCCATGGGGGATGGGGGTTTGAATAATGCAAAAATATTTATTGAAATAATTTATTTGCCAAATAACTAAAAAAATGGCTAAGACATTATTTGCCAACTAACATTCAGTCAGCTGTTCTCTCAGTCACTCTCCAAAGATGTAAATCTGGCAGCTTTTGCTAGATCTAAATACAGTTTAAATAAGGAATACCCCATCACTGCCTAAGCTATTTCCATATATTATCATAATTTTCAAGGGAACTAATTTCTCATTCTTTTTGTGCGTTAGCCAAATAGTTATTTGTTTAGAAAATACCAGGCCTGTTCAAATTTTCTAAACCTTTGGATTCCTTAGAGTTTGCAGACTTTGAAGTGACATTTACAAACTAATTTTCTACATAGCTTTTAAGAAACAAATTATCAGACTGAATATTTAGTCACTCTTGTCTAGGCTCAATTTAAATTAGAGTTCCAGAAAGAAAAGGCCAATGAGTCATCCAGTAAAGTACACAAGAAATTCATTATAAAATTGCTTTTCAGAATGATGATCTCAGTTTTTCACATGGGTTTTTTTTTAAAGGAAAAATTGATTGGATTCTGTTCACTGGAGACATGCTGAGCTATTTGGCAGGGCTGAACATACTGTATAGTTTTGTAAATTGTGTTTCATACACAACTTTTAAAAACTGTGTCACAGGTAACAATAGTGTATATTTTAAAATACCATTAGTAGAGTATATTGGTTATATTAAGGCACAACTAAGGCTGCCTAATTAGTCGATGAGATATAGCAGAAGACTGAGTATCTCATTAAAATGTATTGGGCTCGTTTCCGAGCTCAGTTACATGAGCACAAATTTGGAACAGTTCCCTCATTTTAACTGAGAACAGACTCTTTCTGGCTCATTAACTGAGCTACCTGTATACCTCCAAACTTGAGAGTATCCTGTAGAATATACTTGTACTTGTGTATGTTAATACAGGAAGGATTGAAGTGATCATGGAAGGTGGGAGTGGCCAAGTCTCCCTGCATCGACCAGTGCATCCCAATCTGATGGAACCCCTGGGGCAGGGGCAATAACCCAAGAAATATTTGCATAAATGTGAACCTAGATGTATGCTGCTCTGCTTGCTTAAAGCAGTATTAGTAGATGTTCTGTTGGATTGAAGACAGCACAGCTAGCTAGCATTGCCCACCTCAGAGCAGATACTTGCAGCGCCAGTCCTAACAAGACTGGCAGGCAGAAGTTAGAAGTCATCTCTTTATGTGACTAAGGCCTACTCTGTCTGTACTATATAGACAGCCTCCCTAAATATTGATGGATGTGTGCCCATGGCCCAGAAGCACTTCTGTTTTCCCCAACATAATGAATACTGAGCCTGGGATGCTATTGTGCACTCAAAGGATACAGGACATCAAGCTCATTCTGGTTCAGAGGCTAGAGTACTTTTTTCAGACCCTCCCTCCCACATCAGGGTCCAAAATAGTAAGGCACAAAGTGAATGCTGGGTCGTAATGTGACTGGCTTCTTCTTCACTTATGCACTGTCCATATTGAAGACTGTACAGTGGGAGTAGTCAATTATTCTTGTCAAGGACCAAATTTCTTGGTCAAGGTATAATCAAGGTCAAGACTCCAGACAAAATACCCTGTTTCCCCGAAAGTAAGACATCCCCCGAAAATAAGACGTACTTCCAGTTTTGCCTCTCGCTGTAATATAATGTAATGTAATTTTGGGAGCAAAAATTAATATAAGACACTGTCTTATTTTCGGGGAAACACGGTAATAAAAAAACCCCGATCATAATAATAAATAAGTAAATACAAAGAATCCAAGGTCCACTCAAGAATATCTGGTGGTCCAGACTGGGCCTGCGGTCCACTTATTGACCACTCCTATTTATAGACTAGCACCCCTCCCTTCCACACACAGATGACTCCAGAACTGGCTACTGAAGATGAAGTTAATATTATTCCACAAAGGCCATACTTGGCAAGCAGCAGTCCCTGATTAAGTCACAGACAGATGTAATTTCTGAGGTATTAACAATGATGCCCAGATTTAAGAACTGAATGCAGAGTAGCTTTCATACTTTCAACAGTGCTCCCTGCTCATCCCAAGGCAGGATACATTTTGCACTGTGTCCATATATTTTATGAAATAGAAAACTGTAAGAAAATGTTTCAGTTGATATTGTTTAATGCACATGCACAGCAACAGTGGCAGGGTTGCCAGGCAACCAGTAAGTAGCATGATTTAGAGTGAAAGGGGTCTGAATAAATGGAAAGAAGAGTCAGACACACTTTCATGTGGGTGAGAGAAGACTTCAATCTGGGCAGACTATAATTAAAAACAAAATAGGGTGGTTTAAATATCTGTCTCTTGCCTTTATTATCTCATTACAACATAATCAGATAGTTGCGTCTTCTGAAAAGATGGACTAAAGGCCAGTTACTCATTGGATAGAGGTTACATGATCAGGCCGGGGATCATGTCTACACACAATAGAGCTTTAAGTTAATTTTAGTGCTCAAGAAAGGTGACAGATGGATAGACTTATAGAATGAAAGTCCTTTTGTTAGCAAAAGCATGTACAGTTTGAGCAATGACAATGCAAGCTTCCCCATACTGCTCCAACAATGTGTCTCAACTTTGACCTGTAGGAGACACCCTGAAGAGATGAGAGAGTAATTCATTTTCCATATCCATTTAATCCTTCACTTCTGTGCCAAAAATGTCAAGCAGTACCAGTTCTGCTAGTAGTCCTGTGACAAACCCCTATTTATGAGGAACTGAATGACAATTTGGATTTCCTGAGATTCGTTTTCTTTTGGGTTGAAATGAATGCAAAAACCATCAAAATAAGCATTACAGTAGGGAGAATGTTTCATTAGTCTCAGTAGAAACTTCAGCATTACACATAGTGTATGCATAAAATAGAAAACCTTTCCCTCAACCATTTCTGACTAAAGGAGCTTATAGATGGCATATACAGAAAAGACAAAGGATGAAAAAAGAAACAGGCACACAGCAAACATAAGTGAAGGCAAGTGCATAGCCATGACCCAGAACTTCTGACTCTCAGTTCAGAGATCTTACTACTCGATCATACAGCCTATCTGCACATGAGTATATTCGAACAGAGTACTGGTGAGAGAGCACAATAGTTTTATCTCACCCAGCACTAAGCAAGTACCTGGAGAAATACACAGTTGAGGTGATGTGTCAGAATAGGGAGCTAGTGTGGGAATGTGCTAAAATAAAAGTTTTTTGGAAGAAAGTAACAAATAGAATTTTCAAGATCACTAAAGTTAAATTACTCAAAGAACAAATAGTGATTTCTTAGTTTACGTCAAAAGGAGCTTACTGACTCAGGGAAGGATTCATTGATAAACACAATTATTATTAGCAACCAGATGAGGGATAGATTGTTTTTTGGAAAAAGGGCAGATGTTCCAACACAAGTGCCATGGAGAAATAAAGTATGGGAAATTATCTCAATGGAAAAATCAGGATCAATTAGAAGAAAATTAATATGTCGATAATGATATTGAACAAACACAAGTAGCTAGTTTTCAAAGGTAACAAATACAGGTTATGAATATGATTTTTAGTGCTTTCATGGAAAGTTCATGTATGTTAATTATAACAAAATGAAAAAGTGTAAAAAAGAATCAAACCTGAACACTTTCTTTTAATTTTTTTTAACTGGATAAATAAGAGGAGGGAGCAGTAGAAATCAACTGACTAATTCATTAAAACTGACAAGTAGTGTACCATACAGGATAATGTATTTTGATGTCCTAATACATTGTCACCGATGTACTTAAAAAAATCTCTCTTTAAAGACAATAGCAATGCTCATTCAGTGCATTATATATTAAGCTTCTCAACATCTGTTACATAAAGGCCATGATCCAAATTCCAATGAATTCATTGGTAAGGCTTCCATGGACTCAAATGAGCTATGGCTCAGGAAAACAAAAACAAAACTGGCTTTTTTTCAAAAACCTATTTTAACAATGTAGTCTAATTTTTTTTTAAATAAACAACTTTAACAAATATATTTAAAGAAATATGTATTTTTTTCACATTTAACATATAGCCTAGATTTAGGCTGTGTAACAAAGTTCTTCCTCTGCCTTTGTGGGTCCTGCACTTATTGGTAGATTTACTTGCCTCAGAGATTCATGGCAGTCCTCAGTTTGCCACTTTTGTGGCTCAAATCCATCGTTCACTCAGCTAACCTCATCACTGGCCAACATGGGGAAAAGGAAGGAGAACAATCCCCGCAGTCTCTGCTGACCCACCCAGTGGATCGGGGGACAGGCCAGGGATCTTCCTCTTTGGTGGAATCCACAGTCCAAGTCAATTCTTCTTATATCCAATAGGGGGAAGAGAGATGGAGGAACCCAGGCCCACCCTCTACTCTGGGTTCCAGCCCAGGACCCTGTGGATCACAGCTGTCTACAGTGTTTCTTGTTACACCTGTGTGACATCTACAACTCCCTGGGCTACTTCCCCATGGCTGTCTCCCAACACCTTCTTTATCCTTAACACAGGACCTTCCTTCTGATGCCAGATAGCATTTGTACTCTTCTATCCTCCAGCAGCACACCCTCTCACTCGCAGCTCCTTGCATGCTCTTTAGTGACTGAAGTGTGGTCCCTTTTTAAAACAGGTTCTCTGATTAGCCTGCCTGTCTTAATTGATTCTAGCAGCTTCTTAATTGGCTCTAGGTGTTCTAATTAGCCTTTCTGACTTAATTGGTTCCAGCAAGTTCCTGATTGTTCTAGAACCACCCCTGTTACCTTACTCAGGGAAAAGGGACCTGCTTAATCTGGGACTAATATATCTGCCTTCCAACACTCTCCTGTAGTAATCTGGCCCCACCCTGTTACAGCTGCTAAAGAGCTTTTACATAGGATTAATTGGTAGATTAAAAATAATAATAAAAATAGCAGTTCCATTCTAGTGCTACTTGCAAGATATGGAGTTTGCTGGCCACATAATAAAACCACCAATATTCATGCATGTCAAACACCACATCAATAGCATCCTGTAAATCCAAGATGTCCAGAGATCTGAAAAAGTATGATTGAAATAGTCTAAAAGCATGCTCCTATAAAAAGAAGTTAATAGTACCTAATGTAGACTTTTCATTAGCATCCTCAGCTATAAATTTGACATTAGCTGGTTCTACAAAAGTCACTGACAAAAAGTAACATATCCCCACATGTTTTGATTGAATGTGTTAGTTTTACAATTATTACAATTAACTCTGCTTTGTGTGAAAGACAAGTACTAAACCAACCCAGTGGATTTGAGAAATTGAAAAGATACCATAATTTAGCTAAACCTAAAAGTATTGGGCCAAATTCTATCCCTTCTTGAAATTATTAGCAGCCATGCGTGCAAATTTGACTTACTGGGCCAGATCCTTAGTTAGTACACATAAGGATAGCTCCATTCACTTCAAAATGTCATGTGTTCAGCAGCTCAGCCACTTGTGGGAAGATATTTTAAAAGAGTGTATCACATTGAGTGCTGAGCTTTTTGGAAAATCTGGACACTTGTTTTGGTGTCTAAATTAGAATTCGAATATCTGGTACCCAATGGTGAGGTGAACTTGGAAAGGCAAGAAGGAGAGGAACTAGTTAGGTTTGGGCAAAAACCTTTAGAAACACAAACTAAAATTATATATAGGTATGGCTTTACTTGAATTGCAGGATGAATGTCACAAAATTGCATCTGTGTTGTGGACAAGCCACGGAAAATTGTGGAAAACTAAAAATGGACCTTGTTATTTGCAGTAATAAAATCCACTATTACTTTTCCACATTTTTCCACTGTTAGCTGTCCAGGGCTGAGAATGGGGTTTCCCACTCTTGGCTGACCAGGATGACAGTTGGGGCTCTAGCTGTTGGCAGTCTGGCACTGTGAGTGGGGGCCCAGGGCTGACAGTGGGAGCATGGGGCTGACAACACAGGTTCTTGCTGTCGACTGACATTGGCCACCCCAGTGCTGATGGACATTAGCTCAAAGTGGTTTAAGCAACTTAAACTGCTTTAAGACCCCAATCTAGTAAAGCATTTGATTATCTTAAAGAATATGATTAGTCCACTGACTTCAGAGCCTAAGTACTTTTGCTAGATGGAGGTCTGCATATAAAATTCTCCAAGATGCAGAGGCCCATAAGGACAAACATGATTCACTTTCTTAGCTGGAAAGAGCATGTCAGATTTCACACTCTGTCATAGCCTTTACAGTACTATAGCAGTGTTGGGGTGAAAATGACATTCTGAATGATGTTATATACAGTTATGATCTTACTTAAATAAGTAAGAAAGAACAACTGGATTTTGCTCAGTATAACAATTTTTTTAAGTCTTACTTCAAATAGGATAATAAAAATACAGGCACATGCACACACACAACGAAACCAATACAAAATTCACTATATTTGCCACATTCAACAAGAAGATATAAGTTTGACTCATTAAAAGCACTCGGTATTTTATCCATTACTGAAGCAAAATCTGTGTTCTATTCAAAGATGTGATGTAAATTTAATGGAAAATAAAAACACTTCATATCGATAGGAAGGAAGTTATTAAACACACTTATTTTTCAAATATTTTAACAGGATTTGGTTAGTCACCTGTGATGAATATTTGGTTTTGTTTGCTTCTTTTGCTTCTAGGCTTTCATGTTTTCCTCACCAGTTTTACAGATTTTGCCAAAATGGTTTCTCTAGTGACACTTATTGCCATCTATGGGCTTGTTCAGGTTGTGCAAAAATGTCAGACACTGTCTGTATCCCCCTAGTGAGGGGAGAGGTGGCATGGTCAGCTCCTTAGCTATCTCCTTCCTGTAGCTGTGGTGTGGGGGGCACATCAGGGCTAGGACAGAGTAGACTAAATTTTGCTCATCCCTTTCGTGATGTTACCATTTCAATCAGACCCCTTGCTCCTTTCAGCTCCACTGGAACTAGTGTTGGTATCAATCCAGCCAAAGAAGAAGGGAGCTGTTTCCTACACTTTGGTGAGACCCATCAAGTGTTGGAAGACTCTGCTTCACCTCTTGGAAGCTGGCCCAGGTTCTCTACTCTGCCCAATGATCTGATGAAAGATTTTAGTTATGAAGAACTGCAAATGAAGGTAGTGTGTCAAAAAGCTGCTCAGTAATTGCATGGTATTGGCTTGTGCAGTTCAAATATTTCATCTATCCTTGACTCAACCATGTGATATAGAGTGCAGATAGACTACGGAAATCTTATATACTGAGATGAGGTTTTTTTCTTTCAAAAGTTGTTAATATGATCTTACTTTTCTTAGCCTTTTTGTCTGAATGAAACTTGTTTAAACCTAAAAGTAAAATGGAGCGACTACAATAACCCCTCTCCTTTCTCCAAAAGCTTGTATTCCATTTTCCTTTTTAAGCTTTGTTAGAAGCATGGGAAAAGAAAATTATTAAACTGTATTCCAGGCACAGCTGAATGTCATCTTCAAATATATTAAACTGATTTTATAGAGAATAAAGAAGATGGCAAGCCTTACTAATGAACAAATAGCAATTTCTCATATTATTGTTTAGAATTACAAGGACCTCAGGGAGCCTAATGAGATGGTAACTAAGCTGAGATGAACTGGGACTGATGATAGTCAATAGTAAATTATATTTGTGCTTTCATTTTTCCATGCATTTTAAAAAGATGAACAAATGTGACCTTTTGAGATTGCTGGCCTTGGCTAATATACTGCAATAGAAAGCCATGTTGGGGACTTCTGGTTCTATATATATATATAATTTCTGATGTAAAAATAAATAGGTACAAATAACAAACACAATTTACTTAGAGGAAGATCCTGAATTTTTTTATACTTCAATTATCAGTTTTGGTCCAGAGAAATTATTCACATTTTTAGGGAGGAAACATCAAAGCGAGCATTCATCATAACACGCTGTGCCATAATATTATGGAATCTAAGTATTATGGGGATACTGACAAATATTTAAGACTACAGTTCAGGTTTCATTTTGTTTAATTTTTATTTTTACAATTATGAACACAAAGGGAAATGTTTCCATGAATATTTCAAAATAATTAAGTGAATTTTTTTTTCATGTAATAATTTTCCAGTAATGTTAGACAAACTAGGAGAGCACTGTGCTGATAACACATGAAAAGAAGAAAGTTACATTTATCATACTTGATGGTCATTCTGTTTAAGTCTTTATATGACCTTCATCACTGTGACTTCTAAGCACTTAATTTTTAATTAACTGGAACATCACAACACCCCTATGAGGAAGGGATATATTATCGCCATTTAACACATGGGGAAGTGGGGCACAGGGTAGGATTGGGAGAGCTTACTATGAGCTGGTGGACTAATGTACTAGCCAGGGAAGAAGAAATCATATACTGCACAATTGCACGTCCAGGTCCTTTGTTCTGGGCTTAGTAACATGGTGAGCATATGTTACAGGTCCTTCTCTTTGGATGATCCACAGAGGACATGAGTTGTTACAGCCCTTCTTTAGTTCGAGTTGTTGCAGCTCCTGTTTTAGCCCTGGATGTCCCAGGTTCATCCCCTGATGTCTGTGAGCCAAAATGGCATTCGCACAAAAGGAAGAGATAGAAAGCAATCTGGAATCCCACAGCAACCACCCCCAAGATTTTGCCTTAGCCCTTGTCTCTGGGGAGTCAATTCTTATAGCAGCCCTTCATTATTATTTATAGTGAAGCAGCACCCAGAATCCCCAGTCATAGATCAGGACCCCACTGTGCTAGGCTTATATAAAAGGAACAAAAAGACAATCCCCACACTCAAAACATTTAGAATCCTAATCAGTTCTAATCTTCCAAGACCTGACAGTCCTGCCTGGCCAGTCCTTGTTCTCTGTAATTATCTCCTTCTCAGGCCTTTGCCTGACAGACACAGACAGCGTCCTTCCTGTCCTTCAGTCAACCCTGCCTGATCCCCTATATAAGGGACAGGATGCCATATATGCAGATTCTTGTCAGCCATATGTCCTACGACTACAGATCTTAATTTAAAGGGCCCAAGGGCTTTAACAAATATATTGGGATGTGCACATGTCCCCTGGAACCTATTGTTCCATTATAGTCACATAGGAAATTTGTAGTTTACTGGGAATTAAACTCACATCTCCTGAGTACTAGGCCCCATGCCTTATCTACTAGAACAGCCCTCCAGTCACAGCTGAGTGAAATGAAAACATTAAATAAGCAGCATAAATGGTGTAAAGCTAAAGTTACACAGACCCCATTCTGAAATTCCTCTTAGCTGTTACAAATTTAACCTTGGCTTGTATTTTCAAATACAATCTTGCTAAATAACACCACTAACAGAAAGGACTGTACTGCTGAGGGTTTCTAACTCTCACAGTTGCAGGGGAAAAAACTTGAAAACATGAACCCGTAAGTCTTAGATGAAGGTGGAAAACAAAATGACTCATTTTTAAATGATTTTATTTAAAATCTCGTGATTGGGGGGTGCATGCAATTTATGATTTTTGAACACTTGAAGGTTGGCAGTGCTGAAATGTAATCTCTTGATCAGCTGATGCTGGAGATCTCAGGTTTAGAAAGCTGAACCCTTCAGCTACTCACTGTCTGTGAAACCCCTTTTCCACAGTATACATTGAAGGGAATTTCACATGTGATTCTCACATAGACCCAGTACAGTTCTCATTAAAGTCAATGAAAAGATTTTAATGGGATTGGATGAGGCCCATACTTTCCTGGCAATTCCACAGGGTGTATATTTGGATTCTATGTATTGCCATTAGAGGTATTCAACATTCGGTCTGATATGGAAGAGGAATAAATGGAGATTCTTCATTATAATACACATTCATAGACTTCAAAACCTCTTCAAAGTTTTATTATTTATTATTTGAAATAAATCTTATAATAATAATAAAATAATAATAATAATAATATTTAATAATGTAATTAATAATAACAATCAAAGTGCAGTTCCAATAAATTATATGGAAACAACAAAAGTTTCTCTTCATAACAATGCAATCTTTCTGAGAATTGTGCTTTAGTGGTTTCAGAGTACTTCATTTTGAAAAGATGAAAAACAAATATGTGCACAAAGGAAGAGAACAGTAATTGTAGGTGTGATCATACATTTTAGCAGAGACAATTTAAATATTAAATGCCAAGTGCAAATTCTGTACAATGCAGACACATTCTGACAAGTGCAAAATCTTCCAAAAAAAGCACAAATTGTTATCTAGTCTCCAGTGACTTATGCCAGCTGCTTTGTTATAGAGACACAGGAGTAAATGTATAGTTACAGTTGCACAGTATGTCATCTTTCCATTACAAGAATGATTTTTACTAATTCCTACATAATCTACATTTAAAAAAAAATTCAAACTGTTATTGAATATGTACATTCTCTAGCCAGAGGATAATTATTTGGAAAAGTTGCAGTTTAATAAGACCAGGCACATTGGAGATATAAGACTTAAATCAGGAATCCCTCAGGTCTCTGTCCTGGCCCAAATACTTTTTAATCTTTACACTGGATATACCAGTGATGGAGTCAAGGAAATTCATGTATATGGATGATATTTCCCTAGCAGTTCAGCATACAAGACTCCAACCATCAGATGCACCCTAACCCGAGACCTTAGCACAGTGGCGGATTATTTCCAATGCTGGACACTTAGGCCTAATAAAAAAAAACGCATGGTAGTTGCTTTCCATCTGAACAATAAAATGGCTAATAACAAACTTGATGTGCAGTTCTGTGGTGAGAGCATCAGCCACAGAGCTAATCCAAAATATTTTGGGATTACACTGGGCCAGGAGTTTGACCTTTCAGCACCACTTCAAGAATACCTAAAATAAGGTTAGGTCTCATGCACACTTATCAGAAAATTGACCTGAACATCATGGGGCTCCAGCCCATGCACCTTATGAACCACGACAATTGCCTTGGTATATTCTGCAGCTGAATTTTGTGCAGCAGTGTGGTTTTATAGTGATCACACGAAACTCCTTGATACTGAACCCAATAATACTATGCACATAGTGTTAGGGATGCTCAAGTCTACTCCAGCTGACTGGCTCCTGATCCTATTTCACATCCAGCCTCCACAGCTTAGAAGAGCTGCTCAGATATCTCACTTTCTTAATCATGTCAATGTAAATACAGATACCAGGATCCCACCACACCATGACCTGAGATTAAAATCCCACAACCCTCTATGGAACCATATCATGATCCTTATACCCAGCTTTGATACGGAGTCTCAATGGAGAGTCACGTCGAACATTTTGAGCACTCAAAATAGCTCTTCATTGATTCCGTTGAGGAACCACTTGGTTTTGTTTTTTTTCAGAAAGACTGGTGCAGATTGAATCACATCAGGACATCTCATGGGAGATGTGGATAAACCCTCTTTAAATGGAAAAAGAAGAAAACACCTGTATGCAATTGTGGTCATCAAGCACAAATGACAGCGCACATCATATCTGAATGTCCCCTTCATTTCTTTGTCAGGGGCCTGAAGGACCTTCACCAGCTCAAGACTGCAGCAATGTGCTGGCTATCAAACTTAGATATAAATTTGTAGTTGTTGCCACCTTCCCAAGACATACAAAAGAAGAAGAAAACATGTTAAATGCTCTCCTTTCCCCCTCTGATTGGAGTGTGACCCTGAATACTTATCATTCAATATCATATTAATAAAGTTCTAGGTCTAACACATGCTGAGCTGTCACTTAAGCAGAGGTTTGTTAGAAAATACATTGGAAAATAAAACACATGGTGTGACCATTTCTCCCCCAACTCCTACACATACACATTGCTACTACTGAAGAGACATTCATACTTAGGGAAAAGAAAAGAATTCAAAGGTCTTGCCACAAATTAAATAACATACCTCTAGAAAGCTTTTCTGCAATGTCATTTTCCATGCCAACTTAATCTGTGTTGACAATATCAATGTGCTTACTGAAGATAAAGAGCTTTGGATCAGACCTTACTACTAGAAGAGTAGTGAAAGACCTTCAATGGACAATTGCTTTCTTTCCTCTAACTCTCTACTGATTCTCATTGCCAAAAATCATTAGAAATAGCTCAGCAGTCTTACTGATCCTTGAAATGTCTCCAAAGAATTACATAGGGGCCAGAAGATAAATCAGGAAGTAAAATTGTTTCCTTTCCTCTCATCATCACCTTCCCAAAACAACAACATTATGTGATAATGCTACAGTAGTATAACTGGTCCAAAGATGGAGAGGCAGAGAACACAATATTTTTCATGGGAAGATATTCCCATTTTTGACCAGCTGGACATAACATACAGTATGTAATAGATTCTCATAATTTTAATCACTTTTCCAGCAGTGACTGTCTTTTACCATAATGTTTGAACAGTGGCTAGCACACAGGGACTGCTGATCTCACATAAAATTGCCACTGGACTAGACATAATAAATAATTAAAACACATTAATTCGTATTTATGTGTCTTCAAGCCAACAGTGCTGATAAGTCCATCCCTATACTTCTATTTCTGTGTTTGAGAGTGATGGAATTAGGACACAAACAGAGACTTGGTACAGGAGAAAACCAAGGGTTATAACACAAACAAAACTGAGCGATCACAAAACTCTCAGCAAAGTGGAGAAGGCAGCGGAAGGCAACAATGGTAAATACTCAGTAGCAACAAAGTCATTTGCTTGTTGACACTTTCAACATGTCCCTTCCCCACAATACTAAACAATGCATCTGAAATATAGCTAGACAGACACTGAAGATTATTAGTGGAAAACCACACTATAAAATCACCTCTACACGACACAGAGCAGCATCTTCCATGTGGCTGAAATATGAGAAGCCCATGGGCGCAAGTTTGAAGGGCTGATGCAAGGAGAAGAGCCATTAGTCTCAATACTGCAGTCTCAGTACAGCATTGCCATTCCACGGAGGAGGGCTGGGGCATGGAACAGCTATTGTGTGGTATCTTTATGACAAGAGAAGACTGTTTCTCAAGTCTGCTCAGCAGCCAACACATTTAGCTTATCTCTCTGAGTCAGGCAGGGACCAGACATTTTTAATTCTGGTGTCTCTATATTTAGCCAACTATAATGTTCTCTGTTGTGCAATAGAAGGCAGTGGATAATTTTAAAATGTCCTAAAATTCCCTAGGCCTGCTCTCTCTCACTCTTTTCTTTCTGTCCTCATATCAACAAAGTTAAAAATTAATAAAGTTTCAGCTTTCTACTTAAAAATCAATCCCTGTGCTTCATTCTCCTGTGTGCCCTGATTGACAGTTGGTTACAAATACTTTGCCCATTGAAATTATCATGATAGCACAAAATATAAGAGAACGTATCTTGTGGACAAAGGCCAAATTCTTTGCTGGCATAACTCCATAGCAGACAATGAAGATATGTCAGCAGAAAGTGTGACCAAAATCTTGAGACAAGATTTGCAATTATGTGATGCACATTTGGGCATGCAAGTCATGGAGTATATAGTTTTGTGCTAAAATCATAAAATTCATATCTATCTATCTATCTATAGATAGATAGATATATTTCAGAAAGACTTCAAAAGTATAAAAAGCAATAAAGCAATGGATCAGTAAACTGTGGAGTACTATTTTAATGCTCTGAGAAAGACATGAGTTTTAAGACACTGCAAAATGAGAAATGCTTGCAAGGTCATCACTGCACAATTCTCCTCTAACTCAAAACATCTTGCTTTTTCATGATGAGATTCAGTATTCCAGAGAATGATCTTCTTCAGTACCAAATGATCTTTATAGATCAAAAGATTCAGGCTCTCAAGTCTCCCTTCGCTATAGGCACTATTCTTTCTGAGTATGTAATTCTCACTCTCTTTTTTCCTACCCTATAAAAATGGCTTATTAATGTTTTGACTCAATTAATAAAAGATTTAAGAATCTGAACTGGCAGGGAGCTAAAGATTTAGACTCACCTTGTGAAGATATTAATTTTAGTCTTATTAGCTTTGCCCCAAAGAGTCAAATTTAATTTGTTCCTCGTGTTCCTCATCACTTTTTATTGAAGCTACAATGAGGGTCAAGATTTAATTTCACCAATGTTTTAGGTTTATTTCAATAGTTATCCCAGATATTGGACTCTATTAACTGGCCACTGGAAATTCTATTCTGAAATGTGGAACCTGAATTGGACATTCATACAAGTTAGATCATGCAATCCATGTCTCTGCAAATGCAGAATGCTTTCTTATAGCACATGTTTAGTGCTTGGTCCAGTACTAGGCTATATATACACACTAGCAAGCTTACAGCAGCACAGCTGTACTGATGCAGATGTGCTGCCGTAAAATTATTTGTGTATCTGCTCTATGCTCATGGGAGAGAACTCTCGACACAATAAAACCACTTCAAAGAGCGGTGATAGCTGTGTTGGCAGGAAAAGCTCTCCTGTCGGCACAGCACTTATGCCGGTGAAACTTCTGTTGCCCAAGGGTGTGTTTTTCCACATTCCTGAATGACATAAGTTTTGCTGACATAAGTGGTAGGGTAGACATGGCCCTAGTTTTGAACAGCCAAGCAATGGGGCTTCCATTAGGCGATTATCTATTTCAGCAATGATATTGTATGAAAGATGGGCATAACTCCTGAACTGCTTCCATTTATGTTGGCCCCAATTCAGCAAACTACTTATGAAAATGCTTAACTTTATCCATTTGAGTAATCCCACTGCTATTCAGCAAAATCTGTAAGCATGTGCTTAATTTAACAATTTACATTAATTTCTGTGGGAAACTTCAGTGCTTTGCTGAACTGGAACGGACTAACTCATGTATACACAGTTAAGCGGTGTCTTAAAATATTGCTGAAAAGGACCCATTATATAGAAGGCCAAACCGCTTTGGTATGATGACTGACCAATAGCTAAAGTGGGTGCCATTCAAATTTAACTCAGTATTTACTGGTCCATACTAGTTGATGTTTTCACAAGCATTTTCTATACTTAGAATGGAGATGCTGCTGGTCTTTTTAAAAAATATTATTTCTCATCATGCTTAATGTATTTTCTAATGACATTCATCCTGTTTGTAAATGGGGTGGCAGGTCTTGTTATCAGACAGCCCTCAGCTGACAAAGACAGAACTTTAAGTTTGTCTTCAGCTTTCTGGTGCAAGACTGCACCCAAAACCTTCAAATTGCCATCCATATGTAGGATAAAAGGCTTGCCTGGGTAAGTAAAGACTAGGCCTGAGTTATGTAATTAATGATTTATCAAAAAGCCATTTTACATCTTGTCTCATTGGTGTCCAAAGTGTTCTCAATGGCCATAGTGTCTTTTGGGGGCACTTCAGGGACCTCCCTTCACCCTGGGTCTTAGATTTTCTCCTGTTGGACTGGTATCCCCTGGTGAGATTGTTCAGTGGCTTTAAAATGATACCAAAATTCTTCACAAAACTGCAATAGTTGCTAAATCCTAGATAGGTCTTGAACTATTTATAACTATGTGGGAACAGCCATGTAGTGAGTTCTTCTATTTTGTCTGGATTGGTACTCTCACCCTTTGGGAACACATGATACACATATTTGACCAACATTCTGCAGAGATGGCATTTATCAACCGAGAGCATCAATTCATAGACTTCTAATGAGTCTAGCACTGTGACAAATCTTTCTTCATGTTCTAAATATAATCAGGTAATTCAAACAAAGATTTGCAATAAACTCATGTCTCCCACAACTTTGTCCATTAGACACTGAAATTTGGCAAGTGCTCCAGAAATTCTTTGGAACAAGAATCCAAACTGATAGTAACCTAGAGGAGAGGTAAAGACTGTCTTTCCCCTTTTTTTTTCTCCAGAGGGATCTGGTAGTATTCACTGCAAAGATCAAAAACTGAGAACCACTGGCTCTCCAGAAAACAGTCCAAAAAATCTTGTACTTGAGGCATGGTGTACTGACCAACTACAGTGTGCCTATTAAGGTGCAGTTGTTGATACATATCCTGATTTACCAGTCCTCTTATGATCTACCACAGTGTGGGAGACATATGGGCTGCAGGATTCTGCAGTGATGCCATTTGCAATCAGCTCCTAAAGATGCTGCTGCATGTCTTCCATCTCTGGAAGAGCAATCTTCCTAGATTGATCCCTGAAGGGGCATAAGTCTTTTAGTCGGATGTCATTTTCCACTACCCTTGCACATCCCACTCACACAGTGAGAATACCTTGGATCTTTCACAAAATTCCTTCCTTGTCCAATCCCTCCACTCCTCGGACAATAGTGAATGCCCAAAATCAAACTTTGCAGGGCCAATCAGTGGAGCCTCAGCTTCACATTTCCATGATGGTTTCAGGCTCAAAATAGCTCCGCTATCTTCTGTGCTTGTTTCAGACTATCATAGCTTGTTTCATCAGTAATTCGTATAGCCAACTTTTCCTGAGCTTATGATTCCAAAGGGGACTAGCATGCCATCAGGGAGGACTCGTTCTGCCAGATGCTCTACCGTTGCTAATGTCCCTTCTCTGCCTTTTAGATGGGCACTCATGACAAACATTTATCTCTCAGTCATTGCAGGCACCACTTGGGGGTTGTTCCCACGTACCTCAATACTCCCATTGGTAGCTCAGATATCTCCTTGAGAGTGCTCTTGATTTTTCTACAGGCAGCTTCAGAAAGCATGTGGATCTTCAGGATGTTTAGGCATTGGCCTCTGGCTTGCTGTCTGCAGTAATCAGTGAGTCTTTTGATGAGACTGGAGTTAGTCTATATCAGCACAGTTACATCAGAGACTCCTGTCAGGTTGGCGCATATTAATGTAGTGGTGTTACCTGGCCTCTCATACCCTAAAAATGAAACTTTCAAAATTTCCCCTGATTTGCATTTCTATGAAAAATGGCTTAGGTGTGCTATCGTAGGGCTGTTATTTTATCAAAGCAAAGTTTGGATTCTCAAACAATCATCCAGCTGATAAAATGTGACAGAGCTTCTCGACCATACTTGTTTATGACTTAATGTATTGTCGTCACCATTATTTTTCAATGATTAACATTAATTATTTTTTTGCCATGGATCTGTCTCTTTTTCTAAAAACGTTCTATGGGACCTAGAAATATTTATTTAAAAAAATCACAGAGAGTCATAATTAAAAACTCTTAGTCACTCTGAGTTGTGCCTTACTCCGAGAGTAAGCCCATTGACTTCTACATGGAGGACAAAAGAAGCTAACTGTTAATCTGTGGCAGCCCTCTTTGAGATGGGCACTGTTCACAGAGTAAAGCTGTTAAAAAAGTGACAAAGTAACAGCTGTTTTGTAAGGGTGGCAAGGGAAAAGGCACAAAGTCACTTGTGAGAGATTGGACAGATGGATGTCTGAGTCTGGTATGACTGGCAGAATGCAGAGAATGGAATATGAGACACAAATACAGACTAGTTGGGAAGTACCTTAGAAGTGAAGACAGGCAGCGTGAATTTGATGTGAAGGAGAAAGGCAGGGAAGACTAGTGAAGATATGTGAGTATAAACATGATCAGAATGATGTCAGAAAATACATTCTAAATGGACTGGAGGAATACAAGAGATCATGGATGTCAGGATGGCCAGACAGTAGGAGGTTATAATAGCCAACCTGGGGAACAGTGAGATCTGTGTTGCCTAAATCTTCCACACCCCACCTTTCTCATCACCGATCCCAGCACCACCATCCTCCCTGCCAGGCAAGCCAGCAGCCTATTTTTGAAATAGAATGTAACGAACATGAGATTTTTTTTTAAATATATCTCCTAGGTCCCACTGATTTAGTTACAATACACTGCCATGTTACATAAAAGTCTCCTTTTCTCTCGCTAGAATAGACCGTTGCATTGAAACTCATAGTCAACCGATCATTTTAAAAAGCCTATTCCCAGGAGCCAGCAATTAAAAATTAAAAAATGTCAAAGAAAAGACAGAACAGTGTTTTTGTGCTAAGGTAAGGTCAAAAGGAATAGCAAGGGGGAAAGAAAGAGCAGCTATGGGACATAGGGACAATAATATGCAGACTGCATAGAGGGAAAAGTACTTTTAATTTGCAGATACTAGAGCTGGTTGGAAAATGGAAAAAAATGGAGGGAAGAGACGATTTTGCTTTTTAGCAATTTCAAATTGATGGAAATTTTCATACCAGTGTTGAGGTAAACATCTTGCACTGAAAATTAATTTAGAAAAGACACAAACTTTGGCTCTGCTGCTTCAATGAGCTCCATCCAGCCAGATCCCTGCACCAATACTGAACCACACTTAATCTGAAGGGGTTTTGTGCATTAAACTGTAAGCATTGAACCTGTGGCAAGACTGAGGCTCTAATACACACTCAGCCTTCCACAATTGCAATAATAGGAATGCATTCATCTCACCTTGCTTTTGAAACCTAAGATTTCAGATTATTTTTGGTTGGTCATTCTCCATGCTACTGGCCTCCCCCTTTTGCTCACATTTTGGGAACAGTGCCTTGGAACATGAGCATATTCATATCATATCCAAATTTGCTATATTGTAGTTTGATTTGAGCAGAGTCAGTTTTCTGCCAAAAATCATTTGCTCCTGCAAATCTACGAGAATATATAACTCTTGTATCAAAAGACCGATCTCAGGTGCTGAATGTTGACATAGCTCTGTTGAAGTCAAAAAGAGCTACTCTGATTGGCATCAGCTGAACATCTGGCCCATACATTTATTTTATATTTTTCAGTAAGAGTAACAGAGTTGATAGACCAGTCGATGTGATGGGAGA
This sequence comes from Sternotherus odoratus, assembly GCA_032164245.1. Classification (NCBI taxonomy): domain Eukaryota; kingdom Metazoa; phylum Chordata; order Testudines; family Kinosternidae; genus Sternotherus; species Sternotherus odoratus. Next base: position 50,757,604 of record JAVMKO010000008.1, on the reverse strand, counting down.
AATCCTCTGGCTCTATCAGCAACAGAATATGCAGTAAATGTTTTTTGTTTTTTTTAAATTAAACACCAGCTGTAATGATTGTTTGTTTTCAGTTGTTTTATTTCAGGGTGTTGAAAATATTTATTGTGGGAATGATGATAATAAATTGTTCTTTTATCACAGTTTGGATACTGCAATACTAATTCTGAAATTATTTAATTCGGTGACTATGGAGGCATTGTGCAAAACAGAAAGGGGAAGTGGGGAAGGGACCCCTGATGCGATAAACCTGAAATTGTATGAAAATTGCTCTGTTTAAGGTAATTGGCTCTAGGAACACAATATGAGAATGTGAAAATTCATGGTGACTAGCTTTTTGATGAGTTTTTATATATTTGAATCTGCAACTTACAAGATGCAATCATTACATTACCCTAAATACTCTGAATGTATGTCCTTGGGTGATAGCAATTGTCCAAAGAAAATATGGCTCATAACATGAGTTTCATTTCATTGACTGCAGTACATGAAAAATACAGCAATCCATATAAACAGCAGGTGGGATTAGTTTAAAACTGCAACAAACTTTAGGATTCAGAAATGAATAGTTGAATGCTTAATAAACTTAGGTGACGCTTTGGGTCTTTTTTGAAAACCTGTTTAAAACATCTCTACTTGTTTTTGTTTTTTTAAAATATATATATAATACTATCATCTGTAAAACAGTATGTAACACACATAACATACAAATAATATAGTAGTGCTATCTGGAAATGATAACAGTCTGAAGAGTTAACAAATTAGTTAAATAAGGGATGCATTTATAAGGGTGAAATTTACTTTATTCATATAATTGGACTCAAGCAGTAGTCACTGGCTCGAGGAAATTATGCTGGCATATTTCAAACTCTTTTTTTAAAATACATTTTTCATCATTTCCCGAAAACATTGTTCAACACATGTTGACAGGATATGCAATTAGATTCACCACTTCTCCACATATACCTTTCCAACTGAGAATTTCTGTGAATTCTAAAATGCAGAGCCTGATAAGATACCTATTTGTCTTTAATCATATATGTTTACCACTCTGTATTAGGGACTAGCTGCTGGCATTGGTTTTCATGCAGTCACCAGCAGCCTGGCACATCAGTCATTGCAGCAGTATTTTGACACACGTTGCTAAGGCTGCCTGAAAATCTTATATGCTGGTAGCAAAATCAGCTACTTGCACATTACCACAAGCATGACATAGTGTACTGTATGGAACAAATGTTAGAAGTTTTTCCTATGCATAAAATGACCAAAAAAACCCAAACAAAAAATAAACAAAACACCAAAATAAAACAATCCTGTTGTGTCTATGTACAAATATAATCAGGTTCACCCATGAAAACATATTTGGTAATGATGACCACATGCCATGGAATATATCCAGAAGTGACAAAGCATAAGTTTTCGTGGGCTAATACCCACTTCAGATGCAAGCATACTTCCACTGCATGCATCCAACAAAGTGGGTATTAGCCCACAAAAGCTTATTCTTCAATACTTTAGTTAGTCTTTAAGGTGCCACAGGACTCTTTGTCACATCTGCAATTCCAGACTAACACGATTACCTCTCTGATTCGGGATATATGCAGTTTATCTCCTTACTCTGTAATTCATCATGCAGATTTGACAAACTCAAGCACTCTGCTTTCCTTTATTTAATTCTTTTTCACATTCCAGTCCTCTGAATAGCTTCAAGCACTGACCATTCCTTTTTTAAAAGTGCCAGAGGAATGTTCCCTGCTGTCCTCTGAAACATAGACTATCTCCTAAATGTACATTTACCTGAAGCTCTGGACATGCAGGACTGAATATTACTTCAGTGGCAGATTTTGAAGGACCTAACCAATTCACTCATGGGTTCACCACTCCTAAGTACTGAAGTCGGCATATCTTAGGTTAAATTACCTGGCCGTTCACAAGGTAGCAAGCTGAGCGCTGCCTATCCCCTGTTAACTCAGCTTCTGCCTCTCGCAGAGCTGGAATACAGGAGTCGATGGGGAGTGCACTCAGGGATTGATTTATCATGTCTACACTAGACGTGATAAATTGATCCTCTAAAGATCAATCACTACCCATCGATCCGGCGGGTAGTGTAGATGTCCCCTACGAGTGGTCCACTGAAGTCAAGGGCTCACTCATGGAGTAAGGCACAACTCAGAGTTACTAAGAGTTTTTAAATATGGCCCTATGTGATTTTTCTAAATAAATATTTTGAGATACCAATATGAGGTGATGCTAATTCACAAAAAAGTTTAATGGGCAAATTTTATGAAGGATATTATTTAATTAACTATTTAATTAATTTATGAAGGATATTATTTAATTAATCATTAAGGCTCTTCCACTTGTCTGTTACAGCTTTCCCCCTACTCCATTTTGTCTGTTACAGCTGTCCCCTTCTCCATTTTGTTTTTGCTCTCCTGTGGCCGCCCCTCCCTGGCTGTTAAAATTATTTACCAGGGCCACTGCCCTTCTCAAAGGGAGGGCCCCTTAAGTTGTTTACAAAGAGCCATTGCCCTTCTCAAAGGGATGGCCACTTGTGCTTAAGTGGGATAACTGCCCTGTTCAAAGGGTTGGTCCTGTTATCACCTTGTTAAACCTGGGCTCGGTGTAGGGCAAGGCTCTGTCCAAGCTGTAAGATCAATGTACTTTGAAGATCCTGGGCATGAGTCATAGGCCTCATGTGCTTTTGAGTCATGAGGGGGAACTCTGTCCAGGCATGTCTCTATACTCACCTGTAGTTTTTCTCTGAACTCCTCCCCTGTGACAGAAGGAGCCTATCAGCATTACTGGCAGGGAAACTGCCTGAGTTTGCTTTTAAGAACAGGCATTTTGAAACTAGCATCAGAAAGGTTCCTGCATTGCTACCTGGCCTGATCAGGCAGGGGTTCTGGGGGGTCCTTTCTCCGCTCTCGTTTTATTATTGAGCGTACCCCCGTTTTACCCCCCCCGCTCTCGTTTTATTATTGAGTGTACCCCCGTTTTTAACCCCCCCCGCTCTCGTTTTATTTTTGAGCGTACCCCCGTTTTTAACTCCCCACCCCACGAAGAACGAATTGCCGCCTGAGAGACCTATTGCTGATCAAGACCGTGCTGAGCCTTCTTCTGATGTTGATTGCTGCTTCAGTCTTTGCTGCTGTCTGGGGACTGGTGAGAACCTCTCTTCTGTGAAACTTTCTATACTTAATCACTCTAGCTGCTGGCTCTGTTTCCCCAACACACAGACTTAAACTCTGTGTCTTAAAACCTCTCTTAAACTCCTTGCTTAAAACCTCTCTTAAACTCCTCCTTAAACTCTGTTTCCCCAACACACAGACTTAAACTCCTTGCTTAAAACCTCTCTTAAACCCCCCTTGGTCTGTGTCTCAAAACCTCTCTTAAACTCCCCTTGGTCTGTGTCTCAAAACCTCTCTTAAACTCCCCTTGGTCTGTGTCTCAAAACCTCTCTTAAACTCCCCTTGGTCTGTGTCTCAAAACCTCTCTTAAACTCCCCTTGGTCTGTGTCTCAAAACCTCTCTTAAACTCCCCTTGGTCTGTGTCTCAAAACCTCTCTTAGCTAGATAAGTTGTAATTTCATTCTTCATAGCTGTAGTTAAGTTAGGTTTAGGAAATTGTTGCATTGTGTTTGATATTTGCTAATTTGTGTAGTTTGGTTAAGTTAAATCATAGATAAGATTTTGCTGTGTTTGTATAATTGTCTCTCTGCTGTCTGCTCTGTCTCCCTGAGTTTAAATCTCCCCCCACCACGTGCTCCTCTTCCCCCATTCCCCAACCTTTACTTCTCTGCTGTTCCAACTTACAGCCTGTCTTCTCTCTCTCTTTCTAGCATAAAACCCCATTGGTTACCCCCTTTTCTCTCTAATACACCTCACATTTTACATTTACATTGTTACCTGAAATTGTTGGTTGTTTAACACATTTTATCCATGCTGTTAGTTGATTATATGCTGCTGTGACACACTTTTTACATAGGAATTGTTAGCCACCTGTTACATTTATGCTTCAGTGTTAATTGGTTGCCTACTGTATTATACCCTACTGTATTGTACCCCACTATTGAAACCCCCTATCCCATTTACTAAAGCCCCCCCCCAATTGTCCACTTTCACAAACCCCATACCCCTCACTATTGAATCTTCCCTGTTTTCACATTTTCTTAATAAATTTATTTTGCACCCCACCTGTGTGGTAATTGCTCCCCAAGATCCCATATACCTGCTGGCAGGGACACCACTGAGCTTTCCAGCAATAATCCAAACAAAAGGAATTTATATATATATATATATATATATATATATATATATATATATATATATATATATATATATATATATATATATATATATATATATATATATATATTGTGGCAGGGTGCTGGCCAGGAGTGCCTGAGCCAGCCCTGCTGGCCCTTTAAGAGGGAGCAGAACCTCTGCAAACCCCCCTGCAAGGGAAGGCTAATCAGCCACCTGGGCTGCAGAGGGCTCAGGGTTATGAGTTGCACCTGGCAGCCTCCTCAGGGATAAAAGTGTGGTGGTGGTGTGGTAGAGGAGCTGGTAGCATGGAGAGAGAAGGAGACAGAGAAGGTACAGGGAAGGGAGTAGAGCTGAGGAAGGTAGCTGAGCTAACTATTCCTGAGGCCAGCCAAGTGAGGGCTGGGCCTGAGCTGTCCTGAAACCTGTAAAGCTGTATATTGGTGGTGGGGCTTGCACTGTGAATAAAGAGCACTGTTGGGAGCCACAGAAGAGTCTCCTGCCTGTTTGTGACGTGGGGGAAGAGTGGGTCTCCTACACGTGGTGTTAGCGGTGGGATCGTGACACCAGCAACACAACTGGTGGCCCAGAGATGGAGGAGACCCTGCAGTGGCTCGTGGAGCAACAGATGCAAACTCAGCAGGCCGTGCTGACCATGCAGCAGGCCCAAGCCGAACAACAGAAGGCCATGCACGCCTTCATCAAGGAGCAGGCAAGGACCCAGGCAACTCTCCTGCAACACCTGGTGAGTTGAGGGGCAGGAGAGGGCATGCAGCCGCCGGGCTGGGGACTCTGTAAGATGAGCCCGGCGGATGACCCCGATGCTTTCCTGGGGACTTTTGAGAGGGTGACCACCACAGCCAGGTGGGAGCGGACCACCTGGGCCCTCCGGCTTGCTCCCTACCTTGTGGGCAAAGCCCAGGTGGCCTATATGGCCCTGGGGGCAGTTGAGGCCCAAGACTTTGAGCCTGTGAGAGCGGCCATCTTGGACCGGGTCGGCTTATCTGCCGAGAAGTACTGGCAGAGGTTTCGGGCGGCAAGCTGGTCGCAGGCGGTGCGGTCCCGGGCGTTTGCCCAAGGACTGAGGGACTGGGCCACGCGTTGACTGAGGCCGGAGGCCCGGTCAGGGGAGGAAATCATGGACTCCCTGGTCTTGGAGCAGTTTCTGCTCAGCCTCCCCGAGGCTGTCCGCACCTGGGTCAGGAGGCACCAGCCGGAGACAGTGGAGACTGCAGTGCGCCTGACCGAGGAGTACGTGGAGGCAGAGGGACCTCGGGGAGAGGACTGGCCGCGACGGGTCTGGGACTTGGGGCGTTGGCCCATGGACTCCCGCCCGCTCAAACACAAAGGGACTAATGGGGAGCTGAGAGGGGCGCCCGAGAGAGCGGCCCGGCTTATCTGCTGGCAGTGCAGGAAGCCGGGGCACATTAAATGGGACTGCCCAGCCATGGAGTGTGGCTGCACTGACTGGTGTGGGTGGACTGAGGTGTGGGGGCGGAAGCAGCATAAGGGGATACCCACCCTGCGAGTGCAGGTGGGGAGGAAGTCTCATCAGGGGGTGGTGGATTCCGCCTCCCCCTGCACACTCATCCGCAGAGCATTGGTTCGCCCGGAGTGGCTGATTCCGGGAGCTACAATGGACCTGCGGTGTGTCCATGGGGACAGAAAGTCCTGTCAGGTGGCCCAGGTCCCTCTCGAGATCAGCGGCCGATTCCGCTGGAAGCGGTGGAGGTGCCAGAAGGGTTACCTTGCCCCGTGATCATTGGGCGGGACTGGGGCCCAGTGGGAGGTACGAGGCCCCGGGCTTCCCCAAGGCCGAACGTGAGAACCCGTAGAGGGGGTTCGGCCGAGCAAAGGGGCGGGTCTCTACCCAATGATCCAAAGGAAGATCTGGATAGCCCTGAACGACTGAGACCAGGGCAGGAGGATCCCCTGGAAGCCTGTTTGGGGGGAAGTCGGGGATAACTGCCCCGACATAGTGGACACAGATCCCCCTGAGGGCCCTGGTGAAGTAAAGTCAGGGGAAGAAGCCCCGGGCTCGAGTGAGAGCCAGGGGGAAACTGAGGCAGGGGAAGTGGCCCCTAGTCTCGAGGCACAGACTGGCCAGGGGTTGGAAATGCAGAAATCTATTGACCATGCCGCTGTGCTGAAGGAAAGAAGAAGGAAAAGCGCAATGACCTTCTTAGAGCGGATCCACAACGCTTAAGGGGCCCTAGACAGCCCGATGGGGCTAGTCTAAGGGGGGAGGTGTGTGGCAGGGTGCTGGCCAGGAGTGCCTGAGCCAGCCCTGCTGGCCCTTTAAGAGGGAGCAGAACCTCTGCAAACCTCCCTGCGAGGGAGGGCTAATCAGCCACCTGGGCTGCAGAGGGCTCAGGGTTATGAGTTGCACCTGGTAGCCTCCTCAGGGATAAAAGCCTGCCAGGCAGGAAGCCCAGTGTGGTGGTGGTGTGGTAGAGGAGCTGGTAGCGTGGAGAGAGAAGGAGACAGAGAAGGTACAGGGAAGGGAGTAGCACTGAGGAAGGTATCTGAGCTAACTATTCCTGAGGCCAGCCAAGTGAGGGCTGGGCCTGAGCTGTCCTGAAACCTGTAAAGCTGTATATTGGTGGTGGGGCTTGCACTGTGAATAAAGAGCACTGTTGGGAGCCACAGAAGAGTCTCCTGCCTGTTTGTGACGTGGGGGAAGAGCGGATCTCTTACTATATATATATATATATATATATATATATATATATATATATATATATATATATAAGACTAGACCTCAGCATGCTTGTAATGAATTATTGTTCTGTATATCTGGGTCAGATTGTAAACCCAATCCTTCAAGCTGAGCACCTCTTGTGAGTTAATGGAAGTTGAGCGTGTTCAGCATCTTACAAGATTGGCTTTGAAATGTAAACTCCTTGGGCAAAAAGTGTGTGTATTTTTGCACATTGACAAGAACACCTATGTTATTGAAAAAACAAAGGTTGGGATTTTCCACAGGACCCTGCTACAGTTAGGTTCCCCCAAATCCCTAGGCTCTTCTGGCAATCCTTGCAAAAAAAAAAAAATTAGTCTCTGTTTTCTTGCACTGCACAAAGAGAAGTACATTGGCTTGGATTCTCCAGCACAGCAATTTTTGGTGAAAAGGCAAGAAATTAATTTGGCACACTTCCTACCTTTTATAGCCACTTGTAGTATCTCTGGAAATTATCAGTCTCGCCTTTTGGACACACAGAGATCAAGATGCAAGGAGGTGGAGCTGGAAATCAATGGCACTGAGAGACAAGGTTCTCCTCCTATATGACCTTATACTATATTACCAATGTTGGCATTTACTTTTTGAAAGCAATTAGCATTACCATGGTATGCCCTATACTTCAGAAAGTTAATTACTTTCAAATGGTAAATGTGAAGATTGTTACAACTGCTTTTTCTGACTTATTCACAGAAAAGAGTTGAATTGTTCAAATGGCACCTCAAGTTTTCAAGGCAGGAATACTCAAAGCACAACAAGGAATTGGGTGCCTAACTCCAGTTGACTACCTGCCCTTTTGTCTTTAAGGAAAACAACCTACCATTTAACTACCTAAGACAAACTACCCTTTAATCTCTTTGTTTTAATTTATATTTTGTAGCTTTCATCCTGCTTTCCAAAAATGAACAAAACAAACAAAAAAACTTACAACTCATATGTTTGCAAATGTCCCAGAATATCCAAACAAGCACTATCAGAGTAATGTGACAAATTTTAAATAAACATGTAATGGATGATAAGCATGAATAGTAAATGAAAATGAAATTCAGATACTTTTAATTATAAGGAAATTCATTCATCTTCATGATTCTTATGATCCTAAATTCTAAACACATAATCTGTACTTATCTCCTAAAAGGACATACTTACGTTAATATTCACTTAATCACATCTCTTAAAGACCCTGCATTTACATTTCTCCTCCTTTCCAATCCTTGTTACTAGAACATCACGTGTGTGTGTGTGTGTGTGTGTCCTTAGAATTAGTGACTGTGAGAGCAACCCCTTAGGCAATCAATCAAACTGACCAGCCTGGTTCTGCATCTGAAATAGCATGAATTGGCTATAGAAACCTGACCTTGACAGAAGGGGAACAGATCTTCACATTAAGGTAAAAGGAAAATATTGAGGCTGGGGTAGGGGTGGATATTAAGGAAAGAGGAAGAGAAGGAATGAACTTGGGCTCAAGTTCCATGTGTATGGCAATTTACCAAAGTATGTGACCAGCAGATTAATGAAAAAGGAAATAACACCACTGTTGCTATATATTTGGTATAAATTGTGTAGAGCGCTTAAGTACAAACATAGATTCCATGTTCAGAAGGGACCACTGTGATAATCTAATCCGATCGCCTGATAACACAGGCAATAGAACTTCCCCAAAATAATTCCCTGGGCAGATATTTTAGAAAAAGAATCTAATCTTGATTTTAAAATTGTCAGTTATGGAGAATCCACCACAATCCTAGGTAAATTGTTCCAATGATTAATTAGTCTCATCATTAAAAATTGATGCCATATCTCCAGTTTGAATTCTAGTTTCAAGTAACAGCCATTAGATCATGTCATACATCTTTCTCTGTTAGATTGAAGAGCCCTTTATTGAGTATTTGTTCCCCATGTAGCTACTTATAGACTGTGATCAAGGCGTACCTTAATATTATCTTTGTTAAGTTAAATAGCTCACTCAACAACAGAAATTGGGTCAATAAAAGATGTTACTTCCCCCATCTTACCTCCTCATCACTGTAAGGCATGCTTTCTAATCCTTTAATCATTCCTGTGGCTCTTCTCGGAACCCGCTCCAATTTATCAGCATCCTTCTTCAACTGCGGGCACCAGAACTGGACACAATATTCCAGCAGCAGTCAATGACAAATACAGAGGTAAAATGACCTCTCTGCTCCAACTCGAGATTCCCCGGTTGATGCATCCCAGCATTATATTAGCTCTTTTAGCCAACATCACATTGGGGGACTCACATTTAGCTGATTATCCACCATAACCCCCAAATATTTTTCAGTTTTACTGCTTCCCAGAATAGAGTCCTCCATCCTGGAAGTATGCCCTACATTCATTCTTCTTGACAGGATGACTAAGAAAAACATAGATAGAATTCTGATGTCTTTTTTCTTTCTTATCCTGTTATTTCTCTCATCTTTATGTAGTTCTGTTTCTCTCAACAGTTTTCTCTTCCTTCTGATCCATTTTCCCCTATCTTCAGTGACTCCTCCCCCCCCTATCTTGCTCTCCATTTTCTTCCCTTTTCTCTTTTCATTTCCTCTTCCTATCTTCTATTGACTGATGCTTCCTTCCAGTGTTCCTCCACCCTACCACCCCTTGGTTAGATCTCCTTCCTAGTGCACATTTCTTTCTTCACACTATTCCATTTCCCTTTATTTTATTCTGTAAAAAATCAGCAGAAAAGGGAAATGTACATGATCAAACAGACCTTCAGAGATCTGAGTCAGATTCTGACCTCTGTAGCACTGGTGTAAATTTCAAGTAGCTGGAATGAAGGGAATGGAATACCACAGTTAAAGGATCAACTCCTTTCGGGTCATGGAATTAGGGTGACAGGAAGTCCCAATTTTATAAGAACAGTCCCAATATTGGGGGCTTTTTTAATATATGTGTCTATTACTCCCTATCTCATGTCCCAATTTTTCATACTTGCTATCTAGTCACCATATATGGAATGCATGTCCCAGGTGATAGACCATCTGCCTTTACCTGGATTGGGGTGGAATTTTCTGATTCTTCTATGTTTAGACAGGGACTCTAACCCCTACACAAACTGCTTATCACTCTGCAGACTCAAATTGGTTTTGGATACCTATACTTCTTCCTTTTGGGAATCTGTGACCAGCATTATTAACCAACAGCCTTCTTAAAATAAAGGGTTTTATCATCATCATCTACCAGTTGGAATAAAGTATCAATGAAGAAATATGATTTTCAAACAACAAACAGCTTGAAGGTATATTTAGGCTCATCTAATTTTATACTTCCTTCAAAGATAACTTATATAGGCTTTCCCCGTAAATTACAGGAATGGAACAGAAACAATTTACCTTCTCCTAACAACTTCAGATCCTCTCCTCAGCGAAGGATTTTTCATATTTTGAATCCCTTTTGCGTGTGTGTATGTGTGTGCACGCATGCACCGCCAGTAGTATATGGAAAACTGCAAAGTATTACAAGTTATCACTTTAAGTTGTAAGTGGCTTCCTGCTCCTCTTTGCAGGTTAGGGGTATTCAGGGAACTATGTAATCAGAGTCAGTCTGCAGACAGTTTAGAGATGTTGAGATAGGCTGAGTTGCACCTGTGATTTTAGGGAGCCGTTTTTGTCTTTTTCTGTATTGGAGTACTTGTGTATTAAGGTTCTGAATTTTAAGAAATAAAGTAATGTTAGATTACACCTTTCCAGCAACAGTTTAATGTTTTTATTCAAACTTCTTTGTTTTTATGCTATGAACATAACATTGCCTGGGACAGTCAGCTAGAGCCATTAAGCTTACTCACACTGGCATCATCTCAGAACAACTGTTAGAGGGCTATTGGAAAGGGAGTTCTCTTCTTGACCTGAACTCTGCTACCCAGATGGATCCAGACAAAGTATCTATAATTATGAAAGAGCACCTCCACATTAGTCAAATGTAAGTATACTAGATTCACAACAATGTATAAGTAACAAAGAGTCTTGTGGCACCTTAAAGTGTTTAACAATGTATAAGATATAGTTCTTAGCCATGTCCACCTTGCAACTCACATATGGGCACCACTCCCAAGAGATGGAAAAATAAAGCAGAATAAAGTACATTATGACCTACCAGCTCATGCAAGTTCACTATGGAATTCCTATGTAATTTGATTTAAAATGCATGTAGTCTCAAACAATACATTTTCAAAATATATGCCAAGTGTAAGGGTACCCCGCTGATCAATACTTAAATCAGTACAACTCTGTGTGGAGAAAATCCTCTAAAATACTGGTAGGACTATTCTACTTTTCTGCAATTGGGTAAGACAAACTATCCCATGGGGCATAATGTAAACATGCTTCCCTGCAATATGAAAAGTTTCAGACTAATTGGAAGCAAAGAAGTAGGACACTGTTAATTTACTTGTTAGGAGATAAGTGTGATCAAAGCTGTAGAACGTGACCTGCATTCTTAAATGCAAGCAGCTTCATTTAGAAAATAGAGTTAACAAATAAGCAAGTATATACATTGGTAGTGACATGATTATTCATATTTGATTTACAGTATGCCTTATATTCAAGTCTCCTCCATTCTTTACATTTATTAGCAAGCTTTCTTCTGTCTTTCCTTTCTGACTCCACATCATTGCTAAGAAATATGCGACTGAGATAAGCATATTATCTTCCATGAGTGTTGCAGTCTACTTAACTGTGAAAGCCATGCACAATATCACACTGCCGCTACTGCTGACACAAGATTTAGCTGGAACTGATTCCCTTGGGAACAATTCAGTCTCCTCACTACTGAGCCAAGAATGTTAAATATTAGGAAACTTGCTGTGATCCTTACAGAATCCCAATGCCAGAGGGCAAGGGACTCGCTGGTATTAGTAAGCATTAGCTGGCCTGACTAGTTCAGTGTACCCCAACTCACGTATATCATAATCTGTATTGAATAGGTGTCATGTAAGGTATCATTAGAAAAGGAACAACGTACTGAGCATTAATATTCTTGTGCAGCGCATGCATGGTAAACACCTAAAAGACTGTACCAATGTGAAGGAAATGTGAGGCTAAACTGTCTTTGAACAAGACAAGTCTGAGACGTGGGTAAATAGTTTTTTTCCCCCCAGACTCATGAAAGGCCAACACCTCCATCCAGGTGCAATTGGCACAGCCCTGCCAACAGCAATTCTGGGCCCTACGGCTGGCCTTAAGAGGATGCGGTGCATGAGGTAGAAATGATGTATCTGGGACCAGACTGTGCTGGCCAATTGCACTGCATGGTGTGGCCCCCACAAAGCATGGGGCCCAGAGCAACTGCTACTCCACGTGTGCCTAGGAACCCTGAGGACCACCTGGCAATTTAAAAGGGCCTGGGGCTCCCATCCACTGCTGTTACCACTGCAGCGGTGGCAACTGGGGCCCTCCAGACCCTTTCAAATCACTCATGTCCCTGAGCAATTGCCTCCTTTGCCCCGTCCCCATCGGTGGGCCTCAACTGGCATATCTGCAGGGACAGATCTGCAGGGACAGATCAATTTGCATTGTTGAGAGTGTAAGTGTGAAGAAACCAACATAGAACATTCTGCATGAGACTCTATGGCACCTTTCCTCACAGAAGGGGCACTAGACTTTGAGAAGGATACATTTTAAAAGTTCTGTGGACTGAAAAAGAGAGGTGCAAAGAACCCTAAGTTATCTTTCAGCTAAGATGCCAAAGGAACTGAACACTTTGAACTTTATGGAAGATCTTGACCCAGGGGGAGGTCAGTCATCTTGCTGGGAGGAGGTATTGTAAGACTCTTACCTTGATCCAAAACTGTAGCTTTGTTTAGTGTTACATACTAGAAAGCATTTTTTACTTTTATTTGTTTAGAGCCATTTCTGACTTTATCCCTGATACGTAAACTCACTTAAAACCTCTCTTTTGTTAATATACTTGTTTATTTTTAATCTACACCAACCCAGTGCTGTGTCTGAATTGAAGTGATTGTTAACTCCGATGCAGGCAACAAGCTGCTGGACTTTTGTCTCTTTAAGGGAGCAATGGCTCTTAGTACTCCTCTGGATGTTCTAGGAAATGGCTGGACATTTCAAGGCAGATGGTTTTGAGGAAATTGAGGAGTGGGGTGTGTGTTGTGGTCATTTGGCTAACCGCAAACAAGGCCAGAATGTGGCAGTGGTGAAACAAGCTAGCTGCTGGAGTCAGAGTTGCTAAATTAGGGAGGCTCAACACACAGATAGTGCAGGACAGCTATGGGCATCCAGAAAACTCCACAGCAGAGCATTCTAAGGCATTCAGGGTTACAGGACAAGTGGTAACACAATCTCTCATTAGCTGGAGATGCACCCCAAGCATGACATTCACCTCCATTACAAAGAACTGAAACATATCTCCTACTCACAGCGCCAGAGAGCCAAAAGGTCAAAGAACTGCAAGAGAATTGTAGTACATTTCTGTCTTATGACAGCAAAGGCACAGATAGCTAGCAGGCCATATTCAGGTGATGCATGCTGAAGATGAATGGCCCACTTTACAATGCATCTCACTCAGCTCATGGTTCATTATGTTATTTATTTTTATTGTGCAAGAGAGGCACCACAATTTAATGACCACCATACTACACATTTAAGCATATTCACAGTGATAAAATATCATCTATCATGTTTGATATTCTGCTTGGATGTTTCAGACTCATTCAAAATGTAGCAAACATAATTGGAAAAATTATTAAGATTTATATGAGAGAGGCTTTTCTCAGCAACTTAACTACCTTACAGCTTTTCGCTGGATGTTATTTTTACAGGTAGTGTTTCTTGTTTCACTTGAAATTACCCAAAATAAAATAGCCAGAGAAAATCAGGCTGATAGGCAAATTTCTTTTCCCTTGAAATTCACATACCATATAGGATGTTATTGCTAGGAATGAACAAATTCAATGACTTCAAGGAAGAGGTTATATCAGCTGGAAGAAGTGACATTTGACTTGATGAGCTCAAGTTACTTCTCTCAACTCCTGGTGCTCTTTAGCTTTTACTGTGCCCTCTGGAATCACAGAGCACACTGTGCCCCCAAGAATGCTCTATATTTTATGTCATCAGGAGCTTGAAGAGCACTTAGTTGAGGACTTTATAACACAGTTTCCTAAGGGAGAAGATCCATGAGGAGTTGAGGCTAGAGGAGCAGTTTAGGAGCACTGTGGACCCATGAACTGTAGATCCTATTGAAGTATCATGGAGGAGGAAGAAGAGGCCAGAGTGCAATCCATCACTTCTGAGAGAAATGTGAAATACATTTTTTGTTTCTTAAAAGTGACTCATGATTGAGGAAGAGGTAACATATGGAGAGATTTTGCATTCCATTTGAGCTAGTTTGTTCATACCTAGATTCATTAACTGTAAGCCCTATAATTATTATAATTCATATTAGGATACATCCAGAGATCCTAACCAAGATTAAGACCACCTGCACTTGGTAATATAGAAAAACATATGAAGAAATGGCCCCTGACCGTCAGAGTGGCTACCTGGAGTGATTTAGATCATGTAGCACAAAAGGAAATGGTATTTTTTTAAAAGGTATATATGGATCTTTATGTATGATACCAAGGTTGGAGTTGCCCACAAGCAAGGGAAAGGAACCCCTTCTTGACCACACTACAAGTTTTAGCTATTGGTAAAAAGATTAGATAAGATAAATCCTAAAGAACATTTCCAAAAGAAGTTCAGGAGTATCTCCTCTCTGCTGTCATGCCTTGCTTTTTATACACGAACACACAAAACCCAGAATTATTTGAGAAGTACACATGTGAGCAGGTATAACAGTATTCAGGTTCTTGGAATCTCTGTGACCAGACTCTACTAATTTAATGAAAACAGTAGCGGAACTCTCTTTTCGAGAGAATGGTGCTGTTATTCTCTAAGTGTGGTAGATAATGTTAATTCCAGCATGGCTAATTACATCCTGTCTACCTAAAGTCTACCTCTTATTTTGAGTGCATATACTGTTCCTCTTTAATTTCTGCCCTAAACTGTTGTGGAGAGTTCTCTTGTACTTGGCTAAGCTTGCAAAGGCCTTACTCAGTTTGATGGCATTCCTTTATATGTATGTAGTGCAGGGGTCTCTAAGCTATGGCCCGAGGGCTGGATCTGGCACACAGCTTCGATTTATCTTGCCACCCGATCTGATTTAGAATTTAAAGCAACACTGACACCGTAGAGTTTTTTATGATTTGCAAATATTTTGCATATATTGAATATTTTCCCACAGTCGCTTTGATCCGTGAAGCCCCTTCAAAAATCTGGCCCTCGTCTCATAAAGTTTGGAGACCCCTGATGTAGTGCATTTGGAAAACTGAAATGGGGGTCAGATAGAGCCCCTGTCATTTGATTAGCACAGCCCCAGATTCCAGTGCCTTTGCATTATCTATAAATCAAATAAAAAAACCAAACAAATGGCTGATGGTACCCATTAATACCCCACTCTGAAGAGAAGTAATTGCATTCCCTACTGGGAGCCATCTAACAGTGGCAGTGCTCAGTCAGCAGGCACAGGAAAACAAGCTTCCTTAACACGTTCCTCCCTCCTTAGAGTCTGCTCCATGGTGAGGGAAGAGAGGTGGCACCACCAGCCTGTGCCCATCCCCTTTCAATTCTGAGGGAAGAAAGACAACTGGCAGGGGACAAAACAGGGAGAGGGAGGGAAATAAGAAAAAGAGACCCTGGAATGGTGGAGAGCAGGGAATGAGGTGGGAGGGGGAGGAGGGAAATAAAGCCCCTGCTGTAGAGGGTGGGGGAACAGAGCTCCTGATGGACAGAATATTCTGCTCATCAAAAGCAGAAGAAAAGAACCATATTATTCACCAATCTAGCTGAGAATAGTCAAACCTGAATCCTTTTATAATTACTGTGCATTATTCATTTCCTCCAAACTGTGTCTGTGTTAATTATAGTTTCCAGAATATTATTTTAAAAATTAAATAAATAACCCACAAAAGAGTGAAATGTCACATATCAGATCAAACTATTAGGCATGATCTGTTATGAAATATGCTGAGATGTGAAATGACAAACTGATGCAACAGAGCAGAATGTGTCATCCTGTCTTACTGCTGTGTGTGGGGATGTAGGGTGGGGTATAAACATTCTTTTTAAGGCAAATGAGATTTTTAGAAACTATTTTAAAGTATTAAAATATAAAAAAATGATACAAAGATAAATATAAGAATAACAATCTGTGGACAAGCAACACACACACTTAGAAAATCAAAGTCCTGGAGTGCTACATCACCTTCTCACACAAGATATCTTGTGAACCACTCATTTTCATATCTGCCTCCCTTTAAAGATAAGTGTTTCCCATAGCATGTGGAATTTGTCAGTGTTATCATCTTACATATAAGATTAATGACATGAAGCAATTTTTGCCATATCAACATACCAGTCAGGGACACAAGAACTTTTCTACCTTACAAACATTACTCTTTGCAAAATGAAGGACAAAGAGAGTTTATTTTTAAAGAGACTTGCAGTCCCACGTACTGAAGTGGAAATTATTATTCTGGCTCACCTGGTATTTAGGATTCTATACAATTTCTGGAACATTTATAACATTTTAGCTAAATTCTCTATTATTAGAGCATTGCCAAATAAAATATCCCAAATTATCAACAAAATGGATAATACCGCAAATGCACAGAATTATCTATTAACCACATTAGTCAAGCATGTGGCTAACTGTAAGCATGTGAGTCATTCCATTGATTCAACAGGATTACTCACATGATTAAAGATAGGCAGGTGCTTAAATACATTGCTAAAGGGGTAGGGGTAGAGAAGAATATATATCATAGTTGAGAGAGACAAGGTGGGTGAGGTACTATCTTGTATTGGACCAATTTCTATTGGTGAGAGAATTTACACAGAGATTTTCTTTGGGTCTGGAAAAGGTGCTCAGTATCATAGCTAAATATAAAGTGAAACAGATTACTTACCGTAAGTAGTTAACGTATTTCAAAGGAACAGTCAAGGTGAGTTGGCCAGTTAACACCTCTCAAGTCATAGGGGGAGAGTAGGGGAAAAAAAGATGGGATGGAAGTAGAGTTAGTTGGCTATAGAGTGTTGTAATAAGCCATAAATCTAGTGTCTCTATTCAGTCCACATTTTTAGTGTCTAGCAAAGTTATGAATTTTAGCTTCCATATCATAGTCCAGTACATTTGCTCAGTCTCTCTCAGAGCATAAAACAAATTCAGATTCACACGTCACTTTATAAGAGACTGAAATGCCTAAGAAGGATAAAGTAATATCGGTAACACTGTATACACGATTAACACTAAATGAGAAGAGGCTGTTAATTTTATATCAAAAAGTGCTAGTAGATCATTCAGATACTTTGAAGCAGTTAACTGCAAAGAACTTGAAATGGACATTATGTTTCCAATGTTGAAGGCTTCCCAAGTTAGAACCATTTGCAAGGATGGAAAGAGGTGGTTTAAATCCAGAAATAACAGCAATCCTTACAATTTCAGTTCCTCCCATTAAAAGGGACCTGTAGTGGGCCTGAGTGGTCCCCCTCTGAGTGGGAGGGCGAGGGAGCCGGAGACCCGCCTTGGAGGGTGGAGCCTAGACCTCCCCGCCCCCCTTACCGAAAGTACAGGGGCGGGACAGGAAGTAGAAAAGGCCGGCCCTGCAGCCCAGAAGGGGGAGAGCCAGAGAAGGAGAAGGAGGCTCTGCCCGGAGGGCTGCCAACCAGGGGGGACTCCTACCGGAGTGGTGCACCCGACCCTGCTGCAGAGGACGACTGGCCTGGAGTGCTGGCTGCTGTGTACCCCGCTGCAGAGGATGACTGGCCTGGAGCACCGGCTGCCATGTACCCCGCTGCAGAGGATGACTGGCCTGGAGCACCGGCTGCCATGTACCCCGCTGCAGAGGACGACTGGCCTGGAGCACCGGCTGCCGTGCACCGCGCTGCAGAGGACGACTGGCCTGGAGCACCGGCTGCCGTGCACCCCACTGCAGAGGTTGACTGGCCGGGAGTACCAGCTGCCGTGTACCCCGAGGAGCCGGAGATGGACTGGACAACCGAGGTACCGGGGCTCTGAAGCCGCCCTCCTAAAGACTGTATGTGGTTGCTGGCTGCCTGAGCCACGCCCAGGCTATAGCCAGCGCTGAGAGACTGTTTACTGCAGAGGCGTCGGCCCCTGCCTTCCTAGAGACTGTGTACTGGCAGCCGGTGCTTGGAAGCCCAGGCTAGAGCCAGCCCTCCTAAAGACTGTATATTTGCGGGCTGCCTGTGCCCAGAGGCCCCGGCCCAAACCAGCTTACTTAGAGACTGTTTAGTGGCAGGCTGCCTGTGCTAAGAAGCCCAGACCCGAGACGCTTGCGGAAAGACTGTGTATTTGCTGGTTGCCTGTACCCAGAAGCCCAGGCCCCAGCCAGCTTGTTTAGAGACTGCTTCTTTGCTGGCTGCCTGTGCCCAGAGACCCAGGCCCGAGCCAGCCTTCCCCGAAGGACTGCTGGTTTACTGGCTGCAGTCCCCTAAAGGGGCCAGAGCAGACACGGGACATCATCCGGCAGAGGGCGCCCCAGAGGCTGGAAGAGCTAATTCCCAAGACGACCAGCAGGAGGCACCGCCGGGGTGAGTGCCCGCTTGCTTACATGACCTATCCCTCAAGAAAATGCAGAATACATTCTTGAGGAGTGCAGAGTGTCCACTGATGTCAACAAGGTTTGATGCTAATGAGACATTCTGGATCTCATAAGAGGGGCTCAGTAATTCACCATATGTTTACATGGGGATAAAAAATCCTGTGGCTAGCTCAGATCAGCTAATTAGACGTAAACTCCTTTAACAGTGTTATTTCAGATGAGGGGAATACAATTTTTTAAAATTATTTAAAAAATTCTGGGGTATTGTCTATTTAATCACACCGGTGATATGAAAACTACACAGTTCACCACTAAGACCAGAAGGGACGATTGTGATCATCTTCTGATCTCACCTCACTATAGAACTTCCCTGACAAAACCATCTTTCAAAAAAAATAATCCAATTATAATTTAAAAATTGCAAGGTGATGGAGAATCCAACACGACCATTCTCCATCATGACTCTGGGTAAATTGTTGCAATATTTAATCACTCTCTTTTTAAAAAATTTATGCCTTATTTCCAGTCTGAATTTGTCTAGCTTCCACTTCCAACCACTGGATTGTGTTATACCTCTGTCTGCTATTGAAGAGCCTATATTTTTCCCCAATGTAGGTACTTACAGACTAATCATCAGTCCCTAAAGTTCCCTTTGTTAAGCTAAATGAATTGAACTCTTTAAACCTGCCTTGGGTAAATGGTGAATTACCTGGAATAAGAGGTTTTTATGATTTTGGGTTTTTTTTCGGAAGAGGTGGAGGTCAGGGTAGGAGTTATTTTTTGTAATAGTTTACTAAAAGCACATAAAAACAAACAAACATTCCCAGCTTCTTCTGTACTTTCCTACATATGCAATGATAAAAAATGAAAGTACATTTTTAATAGGGAATGGGGGGGGGGGCGGAGAACATGATAATATTTTCTTCCTGGAATAATGAGAAATGGGATAATGTCAGAAAAAATCCACTGTGCTTATTTTCAAGATAACAAGCATTGTAGTACAGTACAAAGGAAGACTGAAATAGATACATGGAAATAAAACAATTCAAACAGATTGTACTAGCCATGAGAATGTGTGTAATTATGGTAAAACTAGTCCAGGGCGTGATCTCTTAGGAAATAAAAATACTGACTGAATGAAGAAGCCATTTATATGAAGCACATTATTCCATAATTAATAATATTTCTCCAGCTAACTATCTGAAAACTAGGGGGGTGACAAAGCTCGGAGTCTGTACTTGTGGGTCCCGTGCTTCCTGTGGACTTAGGGGCCTCAGAAACTCATCATCTAGGCCCCAGAGTGACCTTCCTTTCTCAGTATAATTGGCAAGAGTCACCGCCTAGTGAGTTACCGTATTTTTCGTCTTATAGGACGCTCTGGCCTATAAGATGCCCCCTCGTTTTTTAATAAAAAATCCGGAAAAAAAAAAAAAAAAAAAAAAGCGCCTCGCTCTCCCGTCCCCGCCGCGCAGGCGGGCTGCCGGGAGCGTCCCGGTTCCCCCCTCCCTGCCGCGGGCGGGCTGCCGGGAGCGCTGCCGGGAGCAGCCCGCCCGCGGCGGGGAGGGGGGAACCTCGGCAGCCCGCCCGCGCGGCGGGGACGGGAGAGCGAGGCGCTTTTTTTTTTTTTTTTTGGTCCGGCGGGGAGGGGGGGAACCGGGGCACACATTTTTTTTTTGGTCCGGCGGGGAGGGGGGAACCTCGGCAGCCCGCCCGCGCAGCGGGGACGGGAGAGCGAGGCGCTTTTTTTTTTTTTTTTTTTTGCCCTATAAGACATTCGCCCTATAAGACGCACCAACTTTTCCCCCCCCGTTTTGGGGAAGAAAAAGTGCGTCTTATAGGGCGAAAGATACGGTACCTTCATCATAGGCCAGTATGGGAGGTGGAAAGGGGAGAGGGGGATACCCCACAGTCTTTGTTGCTTCCTAGAGCTCAGTAAGCACAGTTCGGCCTCCTGATTTAACTGAGTCTCACTTCTCCTCTCAAGAGGATTTCTGGAAAGTATGGGGGGGGGGGTTGGGGGGAACCCGGGCCCACCCTCTACTCGGGTTCTAGCCCAGGGACCCTAATGGTAGCAGCTGTTGGTCGCTTTCCCTCTACCACTAATTCTGCTTTGATTCCATGTGCCACTTCCCCAAGGTTCCCTCTTCCTAGCTTCACCCTTACCTCAAGTTGCAGCAAAGCTTCCTCTCCTCTAGCTCCTTTCTCCTTGGCTCCCCCTGAGGGAATTGGAAAAGAGTGCTTTTAAATAGTCTGATTGAGACCTTGATTGGATTGAGACCTTGATTGGCTCCACCTGTCTCCATTAGCCTAACAGCCTTAACTGACCTTTTGCCAGTTAATTGGGATCAGGTGCCGGCATTAGCCTAACGACCTTTAGTGGTTAATTGGCATTAGGTGTCTTGATTGGCCTGGAGTAGCCTCTGTTTGGCTATCCAGGGAACAGGGACCTGCTCATCCTGAGGCTGATATACCTGCCTTCTAGCAGTCTCTCATATCCTTCAGGTCTGACTCCATCACAGGGGCTACATTTCAGTTATACTGGTAACAAAATCAAGTAACTTCAGAGGAGTTATTCCAGATTTATGCTGCTGTAACAGAGAAGGATTTTATGCTCAATGTCTACCAGGCCTGTTCATTTTAGTTTGATCGGTTGTAGTTATATAGCAACCAATACTTATGCTTACCTTAAAAATATGGTACATCTGAAGCAATTTGGAAATGTCAGTCACAACTGAGAAAGTTCTGACTTTCTTTGCTTTGTGCTGTTCCAACCCTTGCCATTACAATCTCTGCCTCATCTTCACTCCATGCCTATGCATCATAGTATCTTCTCCCCAGCCCTTTTCCCTTCCCTTTTCTTTCCATTTAACTGATCCCCTTTAAGCAAACCCATCCATTCCCCTCAAAAATCTGGAACTAACATGGAGTTTACCACAACCACATAATTCACTCTGTTTATGTTTTCTTCTCCTTCCCTCCAGCCTGTCTTGCTTGTGCATTTAGATTGTAAGTTCGTTGTGGGAGGATCATCTACTACTGAGTTCTACAATGCCTAATACAGTGGGGCTCTATTTTTGGTTCATCCTTAGACACTACCATAATAAAAATGATTAATAATTAATGATAATTTCTTATCCTTGTCAGAATCAGTTTCCTTATCCTTTTACACAACTATGGAATTATATATGTAACCCTTCTGCCTGTCAGAGTCATCAGCAACAAGGGCCAGGTTCAGTACTTATGGGTTCCATTCCAATAACACAATGCAAAACCGGCTCAAGCCCTCACCCAGTGACCTGCAACAATGATATACCACCACCCCCAGACACCTCTACGAGGCAATACTTCCCCTCTCACAAGCACAGAGTCTGAGTGTAGCAAAAGCCTTTTAATAACAGAGAGAAACAATGTGGCATTATGTTGGGAAAACACACAAACAGGCTTCATAACACAAATGATAAGCAAAACCACACCCCCAGCAAATTGGGCCATGTCCCTTTCCTTTGGTTCTTGAGTCCAGCAACCCAAAAGTCACCCAAAGTCCCAAATGTCCAACAACCCCAATGTTTCTGTCCCTGGTCAGTGCAGCCTGAGCTTCAAATGTGGGGTGGGAGGTAAAGGGCCCCTTACATGCTTCGACGGCCCGGCCTTTGCATGGGGTTCTGCTGCAGCCTTCACCGCAAGCGTCACCTCTCCACCAGCTGCTCCTCTCCAGTACCTGTCCTGCGAGATGCTCCACTCTGTTCCGTGAGCCGCTCCAGCCAGCCGCTCTGCTCTGCCAGTTGTCCCGCAAGCCGCTCCAGCCATCCAACAAACTGCTCTGCTCAGCAATATATCTTCAGGCTCCCCCACAACTATACACAGCATTCAGTGATTTCAGGTCTTAGCACTTTTAGCTCTGTAGTGATTTCAGCTTGTAGTAGGGGAGCTTCAGTGCAGGTGCACCATTCAGCTCAACAACCTGTAACTAGACTCCTAATGGAATCAAAATTAGCTCTGATATTCCACAGTGGAGAGAAAAAGGCCATGCAATTGGCATTTCAGGACCTTAGAAGAAGCCCATACCACAAGGTACAGATGCCTGTCCCCAGCCTCTCTCAATTCAATGGGTTTTGGAACCCCTATCCCTGGCCCAGTGAGTGCTATCTAGATGATGTTGAGTTCCTCCATCATAACAAAGGCCAAGTACAGTTCCACTGTCCTTGATTCACATAATCAGGGTAATAACATTTTAGTCTTCCTGCCCCAATAACAAAGAAACTGGGGATCTCACAGTAGCCAAAGTGACCATTTGGGCTGCTATGGGATCATGCTAGGTGAGGTGGATGTGCCTATGGAAACGTGATCAGCCCCCGAATTTCTTTTCCACAACTCACCACAATTCACCATCAGATGTCAGGGTAGAGCTCATCTGACTCTGCCTGGCTTTTAACTAGTTAACTTTCCCATCCTAGCTCACATTTTACTGAGGCTGCATTCAAAGGAGCAAGTGAAATGGCTAGCTAGCTAGCTTAATTGCAGGTTATTGAAAAGGTTAGAAGCACTGTAGTAAAGCACACTGCAATAATTCAAAGAACAGATCAGGTTTTACCATTCCAGTGCTTCTTTTATATAAAAGGACTGAAACATAAATAGAAGATGGCATAACATTGCAGTAAATGTGTAGAAAACATTGTGATAGAACTCTATCAAGGATATTATTCAAAAGTCAATGTTTGGCTAACTTCTATCAGCTTACAAAAAAATTGTCCAGAGCCTCAGCTGATGTAAATCAGCATGACTACATTAATTTCACATAAACTATCCTGATTTATACCAACCGAGAAGGTGGGTTGTTCTATTGCTATCACACAGATTTGTGGGATCCTTCATAGAGTTGCCACCTGCAACTGGAGTACCACTGGGCCTCCTGACCCACCAGCCTGGGCTCCCTCTCACACGGTGCTCCTATGATAGGTTGCCAAACTCTCCAAGCTTTGTCTTTCATCAGCATATGCACACATAGGGACTCACCCAGCTGCATTGCAAACAGGCTGCTGTGATCAGCTCTGCACAGGGAGGCTACAGCTAAGGAACTGCCCAGATGCTCAAGAGCACACCTCCCGCTGGAGTGTAAACCCAAAATTATACCAACTTGCACTGCACAGAGAACTGTACAGTGTAAGATCATGAAACTTGCCTCCTCCCTCAATGTGGAGAGAGAATATACAGCAGCTTTTTGCCCCAAGTTATAAGTCCCACACACTGGTTTGTGATGAAGCAAAAACAATGTTTCAACTACAAGAGATAGATTTTAAGTGATTATAAGGGATAGCAAACAGAATAGAGCAGGTTACGTAGCAAATAAACAAAAATGCAATCCAAGCTTAATATACCAAAGAAATTGGATACAAGCAGCAAATTCTCACCCTAAATGATGATTTAAGAAGACTACAGGCTCTTAAGGGGAAAGCTGCACTTGATTTCAGCTTAAAAACACCAGATATTCCTTTCACGGACTAAAAATTCCTTCAGCCTGGGTCCAGAACTTCTCCCCAGTTCAGTCCTTGTTCCTCAGGTGTTTTCAACCGTCTCTGTTGGGCAGAGAGTCAGTGAAGAACCATGAAGATGTCACTCCTCTGCCTTAAACAGCTTTTGCATATGGTGGGAATTCTTTGTCTCTGTGGCAGGGCTGGGGTGAACCCCCCTAGAATTCCCTGCTTCTGTCAAGTAAACCCTGCTTGCTGGCAGAAGGCTCAGGGGCAGGGGCCGGCTGTTGCTGGCAGGAGACACAGGTGGAAGCCCTAATTAGTGCTAGCTCGCAGAGCTAGGCAGGGTTAAAGGGCTACAGCTGTGGCTAGGAGCTGGGAGGACTATAAGAACCCCTGACTCACAGTCAGGAGGCGGCCAGGCAGGGAACAGGAGGCAGCAGAACTGTCTCCTCACTGCTAGGGAGGGGCCTCAGGGGCCTGGAGACCCAACAGCC
Source organism: Sternotherus odoratus (assembly GCA_032164245.1). Lineage (NCBI taxonomy): Eukaryota > Metazoa > Chordata > Testudines > Kinosternidae > Sternotherus > Sternotherus odoratus. Next base: position 50,732,981 of record JAVMKO010000008.1, on the reverse strand, counting down.
AAGACAGTGGGGGTAACTGTCAGGGGATTGGGGGGGGGGGGCACTGTTTGTTTCACTTGAGCCACTGTAGAAGCACTGTAAAATAAAGGACACTTGGGTGCTGCACCAAAGAAAGAGTGTCAAGACCTTTATTTGTACCAGTGAGAACATAGGGCCGGTGCGGACCCTGTGACAGTCTCCAAGCATGAGTCCCATGCCTTTCAGTGGAAAAAACACCGGTATTACAAGATGGCGTCAAGTACTAGGTGATCTGATCACATGTCCCTGTAGTGTCATAGCAGCCATGACTCAGAGGCTATTTGTAGTGACCTCAGGAAGGCTCCCTGGTGGACGATTAGCTTCTTCTAAGACCTATTGTTCTCCCGAATGGTTCCTTGACTTGAATTGACCCTTCCCAGCCAGCCATCTAGACTGACAGTCTTTTGACTAATGGGTGTTTTCCAGGTGTAAACACATTAGTAATAAATACATAGACAATATTTCTAACTTTAGATACAAAAATGATAGATGCATAGAAATAGGATAATCATAGTCAGTAAACCATAACCTTTCCAATGATATATCACATGTCCTATCTTTCATAAAATACATTATGATTATGTCATAATCATACCATAGTAATATTACTATAAAGAATATGGGGCACAGTGTGACATCCAGTCTCCAGAATGTTTTTGTAAATCATGAATTATATGTTTACTGCTCTTTTCAGCTGAAACCACTGCATGTATTACTTTAAAGGAACCTGACAATGTTATTTAAAAAAAATAGCTAAAATGTAATCAATAAAATAATTATATCCAGACTCAGATAGGACAGCTTTTTGGTTTTGTCTTACATTTTGAGATATTCTGTTTAAAACATAAAGGAATATTTCATTTCTTCTGATGTTTATAAGTCTTTTCTACCACAGTGGAACCCCGCTATAACGCGAGGGATGGGAGCCAAAAAATCCCATCGCGTTAAATGTGGAGTCGCGTTGTAGTGGGGTTCCATTCCTGGCAGACGGGGGGCTGCAGATTCTCTCCCCACTGCCCAGCAGGGGAGAGAAGCTGCGGCCACCCGCCTGATGGGGATAGAGAACTCCGAGTTCTCTTTAGAAGCCGCTTCCCCCGCACATGCCAGGGGCAGGAGATGGCAGGAGTCCCCTGTCCCGGCAGGCATGGGTGGCAGCTTCTCTCCCAGCAGAGAGAAGCTGCCGCCCACGCCTGCTGGGACCAGGGCCGGCAACAGGGGGGTACTACGGGTAGAGCTGTACCGGGCCCCGGACTTTAGGGGGGCCCCGGTACACAGCAGTACCCGTAGTCATCCCCCCTTGTCGCCGGGCCTGGAGAGCGGGGAAGGGGCAGGGAGGTGGCGCGGCTCTCCTCCGGACGAGCGCGCGTGTCCCCGGCAGGAGCAGTGAGCCCGGCCAGCGGCAGCGGCGCAGTCCAGGGGAGAAAGTGCGGGGGGTGGGGGGGCAGCAATGGCGGCTCACGCCGCAGGACCCCGCACTGCCGCCAGCCGCTGTCAGCTGGGCGGGGGGAGCGCCAGCTGGGCTGGGGGGGGGAGAGCCGGCTGGGCTGGGGGGCCCCCCAAATGATCAGAATAGGCCCCCCCCAAATGATCAGAGTAGGGGGCCCCCAAACGATCAGAGTAGGGGGCCCTCAAATTTCTGTCGCCGGCCCTGGCTGGGACAGGGGACTCCGGGACTGCAGGTGCTGCTGTCTCCTGCCCCTGGCAGGCGCAGGTGCAGCGGCTTCCAGAGAAGCCGCTGCCCCGCGCCTGCCGGGACAGGGGACTCCGGGGCTGCATGGAACCCCGGAATCCCCTGTCCTGGCAGGCATGGGGCAGCGGTTTCCTGCCCCGCGCCTGCAGCGGCTTCCTGCCCCGCACCTGCTGGGACAGGGGACTCCGGGGCTCCATGCAGCCCTGGAGTATCCCGTCCCTGCAGGCGCGGGGCAGCGGCTTCCAGGGAAGCCACGGCTCTCCGCCTGCCAGGACAAGGGACTCGAGGTTCCATGCAGCCCCGGAGTCCCCTAATCTGGCAGGTGCGGGGCATCGGCTTCCACAGGGAACTCCTGGGCTGCAGTCTGCAGCCCCAGAGTTCTCTGTCCCAGGCAGGCTCGGGACCGCAGCTTCTCTCCCCTGCTGGGCAGCGGGCAGAGAAGCCACAGCCCTCGCCTGCAGTCCTGAGTTCTCGGTCCCTGGCAGGGGAGGCTGCAGCTTCTCTCTGCGCTGCCCAGCAGGGGAGAAAAGCCGTGGCCGTGCTATAACCTAACTCGTGTTATAGCGGGGCGCTTTATACCGGGCCTCCACTGTACTGAAAAAAACTGATTGACCAACCTGTCAAACAAGCTTTTAGGGAAAGGATGATGGTACACTTGTGGGAATTGTCGGGTGAGAGTCATTTCGAGAGTTTGAGTGGTGTGTTTATCTGCCAGTTGTAGTAAATCGCTATCTTCATTTGATTGCTTAAGGTTTACTCATTAATTTGTTTATTAGTAGTAAAACAGCTGGGGGTTATTGCAATATGAATAATTTTTGGAGTGCTCAGAGTTTTGTATGGGCTTTTTCTTTTATGCCAAATCTATATAAATAAATAATAGAAGCAAAGTGAAGCTGACAACACACAAATGACCAGATTTTTCAAAGAAACTTAGTGCTCGATTTTCAAGTGATCACTAGCCACAACCAGGGCCAGATTTCCAAGAAGAGATCAGCTTCTTTTAGGCACATAGTTAATGTGCTGTCAAAATCATCCATGCAGGTATTTGTCTAGGGCTGAACAAGTGTATGAATGGGTCAGATCAACACTATTATGATAGTTTCATGATGCCATATTGATGTGGATTGCTTCAGGATAGTAAGAGTCACAACAGAAATACTTTCCCCTTTCTTAGAAGAGACATCTTGGATTTGTATTAATAAACTCCTGTGTGTCAACATTAATGTCATTCTTCAATAGCTCCTTATAAAACCTTCTCATGCTACACAGCAATATTATGAAAGATTTAGATTTCAATTACTTTAATAATGTCTTTGTTACCAGCATTAGTATTTTTAAAGAGACAAAATCAGACTCAACCACCAATTTCAGTCAGAGATTTACCAACATAACCCCCCCCCCCCCCCCCATAAAAAACAGGGCTATAAAGCTATGCCAATCTGAGTGAGGGAGACTTCGAAAAGTTTGAGTGATATTTTAAATATTACAATAAAATACACAATAAAATTCTTATGAAAGAGTGGCTTTAAAAACTGCTTGGAAATAAATGCAAATTGCTCTCCTCCCTCCAAAACATTATGGGATGTAATAATTCACACCCCAGAGAGACTGTTAAAACAGTTTTGTTCTGATAATAAGTAGCAAGGCCAGCCACATAAATTCAGATAACAGATTTCAAAATGTTGAGCTCCTCTCAATCCTGTTTTAATAAACCTTTAAGAGACCTTTAGCAGATCCTGTTGACTTCAGTAGTGCACCATCTAGGTACAAGCCCTACCTAAACAAATCACTAATTATTTTTGAAAATCTTGTCCTAGTTTTCCAAGGGGGGCTAGGACACTAGGCTCAGAAGGAAGCCTTAGCCAGTCCTATTTGGGCCCACCAGAAACAAGATTTTCCCACTTCTATTGTTGCAGGATTGATGATCAGATCATTTCAATTTCAATTTCACTTCCTACTTGGGTCAAGAAAGGGAAAGGTCCAGGTGTAGTGACTGTGTGGATTTTTCTATTTTATGGAGAAGTTTAGGCTTTGCAAAACATTAATGAATTTTGAGATGCTTTCAGTAATTAGACATCCAGGCTGTTGGCCTGGGCATGCAAAATGTCAAGCATATTCTCTGGAACAGATCTCTTGTACATATAGGTTTTCCAGTGAACAAGCACAATGCTGTCATATACTTCCTTTCCTTTAGGCAAGGGTGGGTGGGGGGTTGGGGCCAAAGGGATAGTGCAAACCTGCTGCCTCAAGTGCCCTCTGAAGGAACTTGCTTTTTCTTTTACTGTTCTCCTCAGCAAGGAAAATGGCCCTTTGACTGACACAGCACATTAAAGATTAACAGAATCTTGTTAATTTGAGACTTGCTGCTTAAGGTAAAACCGGGATTCAAAACATGGCCCTTAGCACTTGTTTGCTCAGCTATCGTGCTGACATCTGTTCTCTTTGTCAATGTCTGTTGCACTAGGTATTTAAAAGAGAAAACTTCATGAATTATCTATACTTTTGAGTTTAGCCTGTGGTGGGGAGGGGGGTGAGAGTAACGTTTCTCATTCCGCAGGAATACCATGAGCAATCTGTTGCAGGACTGGAGATATATGCAGAATACTAAATATGTTCACATATCATGAAACTGATAATATGTAAACTTTCTAGTTCAGCCACTGCACTTTTCATTCCATTTTTGACTGAAGGGCTTGTCTACACTTAATGCTGTGGTGGCTTAACTGCTTAATGAAGTGTAGTGCTTAATGAAGATGCTACCTGTGCCTACAGGAGAGCTTCTTGCATTGGCACAGGCACTCCACCTTCCTGACAGGCAGTATCTGTGTTGACAGCAGAAGCCATCCCATTGACATACAGCTGTATATGCCAGCGGTTGTGCACTATAACTGCATCGTTCAGGGATGTGGATTTTTCACACCACTGAGTGACATAGTTATACTCACATAAGTTCTTAGTGTAGACCAAGTCCAAGTCAACACTTTTCAGCCGCAACCCAAAGTTTATTTAGCTACCTACTGAAGTCAAGGTTATATCATAGAGTCCCCTGTTTGTCACTGTTTTTTCTTGTATATGAAAAGAATTTGTGGGAGCAGAATTTTTGTCCAAGAAAAAAAATATTAGTCCTTGTTTTATAACTTACAATTCAATTGTGTTATTGTGTACCGTGGAGAGGAATTTTTGCCTCACCTTTCAGATGACAATGAGGTAACGCAGCTGGTGTAAATAAATGTACTTATTGATTTCAAGGATACTATTCCAATCCACATCAGCTGAGAATTTGTCCTTCCATGTTAAAAACAAAACAAAGTTCTTTCATATTTTTAAAAATGTGATAAATAAAAGGGATTTTTATTCATACCCTACACAGATTTGTGTAATCAAATACTCTTCTTCCAGTGTGCCAGTCAGAGATTACAAACAATGCACTAATTTCCTTTTAAAGGTGAACTACTAAGCAAATATATAGAGATTGGATCTTTACTGCTCCTTTATCATGCATAAAGATGGACTCTTTAAAAAAAAAAAGTTTTTATCTGCTTCTTGCTATTTGCATTGGAAATACCAGGTTTTCACTCCTTTTTCCTTGCTGGGGAACTCTGGTATTATAAGCAGTTCTGATTGATATGACATTTGGCTAAAACCTTAGCTATACCATTTCCCACTCCCAGCTGAGGGGTAAAGGGAATATTGATTCCAAACTTCAGTTCATAGTTGTCAACTTTCACGTGGTAAATAAGCACCACAACTTTCACAATAAGATAAAAATCATGCTAATCCCATTTCAAAACAAGGCTAAAACAAAACAATCCCTAAGAACCCCAACACTCTATGTGACTAAATCCCCCTGGTGTGCAATCTGAAACTGTGGTGGGCCCACAGTGCACCCCTGACTCTCTCCCCTCTTTGCCCCTACCTGCCCCCATGCCCTGCTTGCCCCACCTTGCTGGGAGCCAATCAAAAAAAAAAAAAAAAAAAAAAAAAAAAAAAAAAGCAACAAGCTATAACAAGATACAAGCTGTGACAGACCGCCTTCTCACCCCCCCTCAGGAACACAGGCAGGAAACTCTTTTTTGCTCCAAACAGTGCTCTTTAATTTACAGTGCAGGACCCCACCACCAATATATACAGGTTAAAACAGTTCATTAACATCCAGCTCTAAGTAGCTCATTAATATACAACTCATTAATATCCAGCTCTTAAACAGCTCATTAATATCCAGCTCTTAAACCGCTCATTAATACCCAGCTCTTAAATAGCTCCACAGGTTCTGGCTCTACAAACTCTATATAGTTCAGCCCCTAATACAATAATGCAAACACAGCTCTGGATAGCTCATACACAACACACAGCTCTGGATACCTCATGCCACCACCACCACCCTGGGCTTGCTTCCTGGCAGCCTTTAACCCCCGAGAGGAGGCTTCCAGGTGCAACTCATCCAATTGATGGCTCTGCAGCCCAGGTGGCTTATTAGCCTTCCTGCAAGGGAGCTTTGCAGAGGGTTTTTCTCCCTCTTAAAGGGGCGTCAGGGCTGGCTCAGGCCCTCCTGGCCAGCACCCTGCCACAAAGCCAAACAAGCAACAAGCCAAAAATTAGTCAATATAAATATTGCAACTCACAAGCCAATTAAGCCAAAAATAAGCCCAATTTCTGTGGGGGCTTTTCCCTGTGGGTTTGGCATGTCTGCTTTAGTTTCCTCTTCCTCATCATGCTTTTGATGGGAATATTCAAGTGCCCATGTGTAACTCTTTGAATGGAGATCCTAGTAATACCCTACTATAGGGATTGGCAAGCTTGGTACGTGAGACCGCAGGGTAAGCACCCTTAACAGGCCCCGCTGATTTGTTTACTTGTCTTTTCGCCGACTGCGGCTCCCACTGGCCGCGGTTCTCCATCCTGGTCCAATGGGGGCTGTGGGAAGTGGCGCAACATTTTACTATCTTTGCTCTAGAAAACTCTTTTGCAGGAACAGGTGTCAAAATCTACATTTATGTGACGTTCTGTGATGTTGAGCGGATTTTATTGGCCAGATTAAGGGTGTCAAGGAAACAGACACCTAGGAATACTTTTTAAATGAAGGTGGGGGGGAGAGGAAGAGGAGGAATAGTAGTACGTAACAAACAGTATCTAGGTCCCTATGTGGGACAGAGAGAAAGAGAGAGATTTTAAGTGTATGTATCTTCAGCAGAGAGAGAATGTATTTATGTATAGAACCCAATTATGTTTCCTTTTTTTTACATTGCATTTTACCCGTTTTATGTTTTTTTGTACAACCTATGCTTTTATGCCTTTTTAAGTCTAAAAATATTCACTGTTCACACTTGAAAAATGGTAAATAGTGAATGGTTATGTAAGAATAAAACCTCTGGCAATTGATATTCATAAATTTGTAGTTCACTGAATTTGCCATCTCCCTCAAGCCTCCTGAAGAACTTTTGTGATATTAGAGCTTTATTAGAACTGCAACAGAAAGCCAAATGCATTAGTATTATGGAGGTATGCTATATTCCTGTCATTTTACAATATACATTCCGTTCTTCGCTGACACCATTAGGTAATAATTTTCCTCTTTCCTCTGAAGTGAAATACATGAAACATTCAGAGAATAAATTGATAATTTTACCTTGCTGAAAATTTGTTTCCAGTGTTAAGATGCAGCCTTGTAAAAATTAATAGATGTTATGATACTTTAAACCTTAAGCATTCCTACCTATACACAGAAAATAATAAAATGAAATTGATGATGTGTTTAAGCAACAGAAAGGGAGGTGAACTCTTTTTATGTGGTCATATTAATAGTACAATTAAACTGACGTCATTAGGAACATAAAATTCAATTACTATAATTTACCTGTAATTGACTTGAAATGAAATAGGGGAGGATGGAGACATTTTAGGCTTCCACTGTCAGTATTTAATGTTTTATAAGATCTGTTATTAATTTATCTTGGAACTTCACAGTGGAGTCAGCAGGTATGTCAAAAGCAAAATATAGGGTTTAATTTAAACAATGTTTCACAGAAAAAAATAAAATTGATAGAATGGGACATCTACAGTTACTGCTTGACCATAGCTTGCGTATGTTTAGCTTTCTTGACATGATCTCTGAAAAGAAATCAAATCTATATTGTGTTAGTGTTGCAGCAATCTCTATGACAGAAGTTGGAAGTCAAGAGAAAAACAAAAAAAGACATAAAAACCTCTGGTTTATGAACATATTACTGCTTATCCAATAAGTTGGTATCACTGGTAGAGCTCGTCTTCTGCCTGGACATTGAAATACTGCTGTGTTTAGGCCTCATACCTGGGCCCACGTACTCTTAAGCTTCCCCTCATCAGAGTAGCCTGCAAAGCTGTCTCTCCTCTTGGCCTTTTTGACACAGGTTCTCTCTTACACCTTCACAGAAATGGGTCCTTATGGCCTAGCTACCCTAGGCCTCCAATGCCAGTGCAGACACCCTATGGGCTTAAGCACACATTTACCACAGTTCCAACTATGTGGGGCCCCCTAGGTTTATAGTTAGCTTCTCAGGTCAATGTAATAGTTGAAGCAAGCAGACACACAAGCTTTGAAAATGCACCAAAATCAATCACCCATTACTTCAAGTAGTACAAATAATATAAAGATCTAGACAAAACAATAAAACATCTATATACATTTCTCCCTCTCGGTTTCCTCAGCATTTGAGCATTCTTTGGGTGTATGCCAGAGTCCAGGATCCTTACTCTTCCTCTGAGCTCCCAGACACAGCTTCTTCTCCAGAACTTGGAGTCTCTTTCCGCATGTCTCTTGAAAATTGCCAGTCAGAGACTTTTCTTCTATAAACTCTGCAACCTTGTCAGGTGACTCCCTGGTCAGCCTTGCCAGGTGATTGAAGTCCCCTTCCAGGTGATCCACTGTTTTGTTTCCTCCTTACCACCACTACCCAGAATTCAGACTTGATAAACTGGTTTGCTTTGGGCTTTAGTCATCTCTTTAGATGATCATCAAAGGTTAATAACTTTCCATTGTTAACCCTGTGCCACCAGCTCTTTTAGGCCAAGATGAGTATAAAATGGCAGAATCAATATGAAGTTTGTAGTCTGACACAGATGCACAGAGTGAATTCCCAGTATCAAACAGAGTTCAGAAGCTGTTCATGGACAGCTTCCTCAAATTTTTACAATAGGCATTACTGACAGAGAACTCTAGCCTAGACTCTATCACGTTGCTAATATGATTTTAATCCCACATTCCTTCTTGGGCATCCAGAACTCTTCCCATTTGAGTAAATTGGAGTTTTGGATGAACACGCATTGGGTTTTGATGAAAATTGTGATGCTTTTGCTATTGAAACTCATTTCTATTGAAAGACTAATTCCAAGAATTGAACTGTCAATAAAATTAGGTAAGAATGATTAATTTACATTAATTCCTGAGGCACTTCATTTAACTGAACGCATATTACTGATGAATTTGGCCCTGCGTCCGCTGATCATTCAAATGATTTCCTATAAGAAATATCTCTTTCCCCCTCACCTATATCAATGGAAGTGATTACTGGCTGGAACACAGCAGTAAGACAGCACCTGGAAGGAAGAGGGGAAGTGGAGAGTCCATACTTGTCAGGCAGGAGCCAAACCCTTCTTCCTCCTTGAGACCTCTGTCACCCATTGGCCAAGCAAGGGGGATAATGGGCCCTTGTACTTTCTATTTAAACTCTTCATGTGCTTTTCAGTGAACCACCGCCACTATTCGTATGTGGGGATGGCAGTACTTGACCAGGTCCCAGCTTGCTGCAGACATGAAGGTGGCTTTAGTTTACTTAAATTTCAATCTGCCAATTTTTGGCATGCATTCCATTCATTTAGAATTGGGAAAGCAACATCATCATTATCTGAGAGTTTTGATTCTCTGAAGGCCCGGGCGATTGGGCACTAGAAATTGGACTGTTACAGGACCTATGTTTGCCCTATCTATGGGTTGCAGGGCCATGCCATGAGTCTGACCTAAACTTGTCATCTATGATTTCAGGGCACATTGGAAGGTAGGTTGCTGTCTGGAGTCATAGGCACTCTATTGTGTACTCCACAAGCAGGCAGCCTGGTTGGAACTAGATTGTAACTGAGCTTCAGGGCTGAAGCTGTTTGCCTCCAGGGTTATAGCAGAAGAGGCATGTTGTGGGTTTAGCTTTTGCTTCTTCTTCACTTGTTGATTGTCAGGTTATCTACCTTAGTAAAAATGATCTTGTTTTTTGCATTGGAGTAAAGTTGAAAATTAGGATTGAGAGAGATGTGGGATCAGTTTGGGCCTTACACAAGACTGGTTTGATCTGCAATGCTTCTGAAGCAAGTGTGGTGGGAGCCATTCAGCTAACATGCATGGATAGAACTGGCAAGAATGTGAACCATAAGGTCGCCAGGATAATTTTAGATACACATGGCTTTGTGTTTACACACAAAAATATCCAATACAATGGGCCTGAAACTTGAGGGATGATGGAGTGCACTTGTCAGACTCAGCAGCTGCCATTTGGCTATGTATTGTTAGGGATTAGGTTAGGGTGGAAATAGATAGCAAGTTATGGGGTTGGAAGGTGACCAAGCAAATTGCTGGTGCCCCAGTGGCCAGTGTGGATAAAGAATAAGAGGGCAGCCGACAACAAGGAAATAAGACTTGAGTCTTTGGAGGTGGATCTTGTGTCTATAGGAGAATGGCAGACCTGAAGACTTCACAGATTGAGATCCTCCCTTAGTACTCTCTATGCACTCTGCAGGATTCAGAAGTGAGTTGAGTCCTATGGGAAGGCTGAGGTTGGTCAACTCAGAGTTTTGGTTATATGGTGGGAGCCCTGTAACGTACTGTACTATAGATCCAGTTAAAATGTTTAGTATGTAAGAGTGGGGGGCATAGTGTTAAAAAATAGAGATGTGTCCTGCTGTTTAAATCCTTCCCTGTAGCTGTAGCTCAGTCATCCGCATGTCCTGATCAGTAACAGCAGACCTCTCAAGTTGGTGTGCTAGCTTTTCTTGATACTACACTTTATTTTGAAATGTTGCAAATGCTGTACAAGTAGAAAATAATGACTTATAAGCTTCTTAAAAATCTGTAATATCAGGTGGCTTTTTGATGGATAAATTATAAACTCTTCATTAATATGATAGTTTGTTTAATTAAAGCTGGGCTATTGTGGCTTTCTGAAAGGAAAAAAAAAGTACAACACATAGGATGATGGTCTGTAATTGTTTATTGGTTTAAAGTACCTATCAGTAAGTTTCCTATAATCAGCTTCACTTTTAACCAAAAAACCTTGTCCAAATATAATTATTTGAATTTTAAATCAGATTAAGTATAAGAAAAGGGAATTAATGACATTCCTGTTTAAAAAAAAATACACAGCTACACTTCACTATTTCTCTGTTGATATCTAATTATTTCCTACTGGTGAAGCAGGGACAGATTAAACTCTATCCTATTTGTGTATTGAGCCAGCAACATGTATTGTCTGATTTCTTGCTGAAAAGCTCTGAAAACTTAGCTTTTTATTTTAATACAAAAGGTCAGGGTTGCTCTGTTTCATTGCAGTACTTTAATCACATATTTTTAAAACTGTCTTTCCTGAACTGCTGAATGAAGACGAGAATTCACTGAGGGTACACTTAATGGAGTGATAGAGGACACGTCTGTTGCCACAAGGCTGGTATTTTGAATTTGTTTAGATGTTATGGTAGATAAAACAGAACACAACTTGCACACAAAGGACCCATTTCATAAGATGTGGCACTTGCTGAAATTCTGTCTATTATTTCTACAGTGGACATGCCTAACATTCATAGTCAGGTATTGGAGACCATTGTACTAGGTATTGTACACAGAGACAAAGATTTGCCACTGCCTTGCACCTTGTGTAGCCTTTTATACCAGTGCGGAGTGAGTGCAACATACTCTTATAATGCTACTAAATCTGAATGGTATATGACATTGGCAAGTCAAGACAGCATATAACAAAAAATGGGTCCGGCCCCAAAGAGTTTGCATCTAACAGGTTCCTGTGAGTGCAGAATCAGACCCTCAATGTTTGTGCTTATGCTGAATCTGCAAAAATGATATGTGAACCAGCAGTATATGTAACATCCACATTGGTGTATGCTAATTAGACACATTATGCAAACAAGGAAAGCAAAAAAACAACCCCCCCCCCCAAATTCAATTGGAGAGCATTTTCAAGTTTCTCTGCACACATGCTTTTTTGGAGAGTATTTTACTGTGGATTTTTTTTCCATGGAACTTGAATTTGACCAAAATTATCACACACAAAGGCTAAAATCAAGCATTTCCATCACAAAATGCTGTGTAAAAAAATGTAGTTAACTATGTATAAAATGTTTATATAGCAACCTTACCTCAGGAAAAAAAACTGCTCAGGAAGCATGTTGTATAGCAGATGCAGCTTAACAAAACTTCATTTCAATTTAGCGTTGGGGCATAGATACCTATTCAAATGATTTGACTCTCCTGAGGACCCTACCAGGCCATATGGCCTAACATTCTCACACAATCTCCTTCAATGGGCTCTTCCACAATTCCCCATCATCCTTACTTGCTGGTGTCAGGGAATGTAACTTGGCACCCTAGCATCTGTCAGGATTGCCTTCCCACTTTGAACTCTAGGGTAAAGATGTGGGGACCCACATGAAAAAAGAAATAACCCCCCAAGCTTATTTTACCAGCTTAGGTTAAAATTTTTCCCCAGAACACAAACTTCTCCAGTGTCTGGACTTGGAATATCGCTGCCACCACCAATTTAAGCCCACAAAACAATGGGCTAGGGTAAATTGGAACCCCCCTTTAACACCCCCCAAATCTCCTCCATTTACCTTGGGAGAGGTTTGAGAAACAAAGAAAATAAAGCCTCACTTTCTGTGAGACGTGCCCGATCCAAACCAGGATCTATCCAATGGAAACAAGCAGACAGAGTCTTAAAAGGAAGATTTTAATTAAAGAAAAAAAGAAGGAATGTACAGAAATCAATAGAAAAACCCCACTTGCATCACACAGCATCACTGATCCCTCCCTGGGAATTCTTCCTCTGCTAAGGCTTAACAGTATAAGAAACACTATGGATCAATTATCAAGTGATACAGTTCAAGCATATAATTCACTTACTACTGAACTTGACTTGTTAGAAGATTACAGATAGGTAAAGACATAGGTGTGGTTCATCCCATAGCTGGAGCGAACAGCGAGAGAGAGCTAAACAGAAACTAAAAAACTCTCTTTGTCTCTGAGGTTGATTAGCATCTCCGGTTCATCATCCCCTCTCAGGTTACTTTCAGGTTAACCCTTTACAGGTAAAAAAGTAATTCTAGGCTTCTTTCTACTTATGACAGCATCTTTGATACGTAAGAAAGTCTTGTATTTAGTTTTTTGGAGGAAGGCACTAGGTAAGGTCATTAACCTCTCAACCCCCATCCTTCCTCAAAATCCTGAATGGTCTTCAGCTTTTGGTGGGAGCTAAAAAAATTCACCTCCTTCCCCTAATTCTGCAGCCCTCCCCTTGGAGAAAACATAATCACAATAGCCTCTGATAACTTTCCTAAACGCACGCAATAGACTCAGCTGTTGGGGGAACTGGAATCAATATCATAACTTGTCTGACCCAACCACCTACAACCAAACAAGTTCAGAGTTTGATATGTAATGCAAGTAGATGCCACAAACTTCTCATTTATCCTAACAGCCATCAGAAAAAGGTTGTAGAAAATTGGCAAAATATTGTAAAACCATGCCAAATATTTGCTGTCTTGAAAACAAATACTGATAGAAACACATTTGGGAAACTGCAGAGCTACAATTCATTTGCAAATTCAACACAAACAATCTTGGATTGAACAAAGACCTACAATGGCTTGCTAATTACAAAAATAGCTTCTCCTCTCTCCATGTTCACCCCCCCCCATTCAAATGCTAGAAGAATAACCCACCCTCCCTGATCGGAGATAACAAGCTGGTTCAGCCTAATTGGACTAACCTTTTTACCTCCCACCTGGTTCTTGCCTACTTTTCTATACCTGCCTCTGGACACTTCCACTGCTTGCATCTGACGAAGTGAGTATTATTAGCCCACGAAAGCTTATGCTTCAAAACTTTATAGTTAGTCTTTAAGGTGCCACAGGACTTTGTTACCTCTGCTATTCCAGACTAACACGGCTACCTCTCTGATTCTAAAAATTAATACTGGCCACTCCAGGCTTGTATTAAACTTCCAAGGTTACAGCTTTTCTCTGACCTTGGATTGATAGATGCTGCCACCATCCAAATGCAGAACCCCTTTGCGAGCCAAGGAAGGTGCACTTGGGAATTCTTTTCCGTGGGGTACCTTGAAGCCCTTTCACACACACCCTCCAGGAAAGAGCTGAGAAAGAAAAGAAAGGAAATCCGCTGTTGCCACCAGCTAATTAAACAATATTTTCACAAGCCTCTTAAGATACAAAAATCCAATTCTGTTTTTGAAAAGGTAAATGATATTAATAAAAAAAGAAAGAAAATACATCTGGGAATTCAGGCTGTTGCTAGATTTTAAAAGAGCATCTACAAGGATTAAACACCAAGAATAGCTTTCTTGACATCCATCTTAAATATTACAAGCAAAACAAAAGCAGCTGGGGTTAGCACAGGGGAGTCCACAAGCCATCTGTAGTGGGCCCCAGTGGGCCCCCTCCGATCGGGAGGACGCTCCGGCCGGGGAACCAAGATGGCCGACGGAGCCGAGGCGGCCCCGCCCCCTACCCCGGAAGTGCAACCGCTGCCCCGGAAGCACAAAAGGCGGGGCCGGCCATCCAGAGAGGGTCGACCCGGCAGAAGGGAGAGGAGGTAGAGGAGGTCGGCCCGACGAGGGGGAGCCAGCTGAAAGGAGCCCCGGCCCCAAACCCGCGGCCGAGGCAGACTGGCCCGGCGTCCCCGCGGCCACATACCCCGTGGCCGACGAGGACGGTCCCGAGACCCCGGCAGCAGAGTCCCCGACCACGGGGAGTGATTGGCCCAAGAGCCCAGCGGCCACCAACCCCCCGGGAGCCAGCAACGAACCCGACGGGGCGACCGCAGGGCTCCCCGCAAACCCGGACGACTGGCCGGGGGTCCCGGCTGCCACGTACCCAGAGGAGCAAAGCATGGACTGGACCCCTGAGGGCGCAGGACCCTGCTGAGGACCCGGGACCTGTAAGTAGCTTCACGACCGTGTACCCTGGCTGCCGGTGGAGACACCCGCTAGAGCCAGTAGCTTAAAGACTCGGTAGTACGAGAGAGACTGTATCCTGGCTGCTGGGGCAAGACAAGCCTCAGCTAAAGCCAGCCCCCGAGAGAGAGACTGTATCCCCTGGCTGCTGGGACGAGACCAGCCTCAGCTAAAGCCAGGCTAAGGGAGAGACTGTATACTGGCTGCTGGGACAAGACAAGCCTCAGCTAAAGCCAGCCCCCGAGAGAGAGACTGTACCTCCTGGCTGCTGGGACAAGACAAGCCTCAGCTAAAGCCAGGCTAAGGGAGAGACTGTATACTGGCTGCTGGGACAAGACAAGCCTCAGCTAAAGCCAGACTCAGAGAAAGACTGTATCTCCTGGCTGCTGGGACGAGACCAGCCTCAGCTAAAGCCAGGCTAAGGGAGAGACTGTATACTGGCTGCTGGGACAAGGCAAGCCTCAGCTAAAGCCAGCCCCCGAGAGAGAGACTGTACCTCCTGGCTGCTGGGACAAGACAAGCCTCAGCTAAAGCCAGGCTAAGGGAGAGACTGTATACTGGCTGCTGGGACAAGACAAGCCTCAGCTAAAGCCAGACTCAGAGGAAGACTGTATCTCCTGGCTGCTGGGACGAGACCAGCCTCAGCTAAAGCCAGGCTAAGGGAGAGACTGTATACTGGCTGCTGGGACAAGACAAGCCTCAGCTAAAGCCAGACCCGGAGAGAGACTGTATCTACTGGCTGCTGGGACGGGACAAGCCTCAGCTAAGGCCAATCTCGGGACGACTGTGTGGGGGTGTACGGGCTACCGGGACCGGAAGGAAGCCCTGATCAAAACCCCCTGAGAGAGACGTGGAGATCGCCCTGTAGGGGGCGCCCCCGGGCTGCTGGGAAACGCTGATTCCCCTACGATCCCAGCAGGAGGCGCACCGAGCAGGAACGAACACGTCTACACCATCCTATATAATAATTGGCTAGAGAAGTTTGTGTGAAGCCGTCATGCACAGTAGAGAGGGCCCGGACAAAAGGCATGCTGGGGGTTGTAGTTCGGAGGCACAAAATGGCCGCCGCGCATGCCCGCCTGAGGGATCCTCACTCACACGGAGCTAGAGCACCAAGAAGCAGTTATACATATAAAGTTAGACATAGTTGGAGGGAGCTGTGGGGGGGGGGGACCATTGGGGGGGAGGGAGCTGAGTGAGGGGGCGTTGGGGGGGAGGGAGGGAGCTGAGCGGGGGGGAGGCGTTGGGGGGGAGCTAGGCGAGTGGGGGGGACGTTGGAGTGGGGGGGAGGATGAGAGAGCTTAGTGAGGGGGGGGGGAGCGAGCCATTTCCATTGCCCCGTGTCCACGGGCTTTTACACTAGTAAGGAAATAAAAAGGGATAAACCTAATGTCTTCCTAGAGATTTCCTGATCTACTTACATATTTGGGGTTTCAAAAGAGTAGTTTCTAGGTATGATACCGAGGATTTTTCGTACCTGGCCCCGAGCTTCTTACAGCACAACAGTTGCCCTGTCTCTCTCTCTCCAGGAGAACAACCACAGACAAAATGGAAGACTGTTTCAATTATAAAAAGTTCTAGCCTTCCTGTTGGCTCTTTTGGCCAGGTGCCCACTCTCTTCCTTTTACCTATGCATAGTAGTGAGACCTTTTAACCCATTACAGCTAGAGCAACTTGAAAACAGCAACTAAGAAGGATTGTACAGCTACTGGCTGGCTGGGTGTCCATAAAAGGGAGCTACTCTTCCCGCTTCATTTATCTCTCACACAAAGAGAAATAATGGCCTCTGGTTTTATTTCATCTGTGCTGTAGATCTAGTGACCCTGAAATCCCATTGTATGGATTCTGATTTCAATAATAGGTAATAAATTAGAGTGTTTCCCACAGTAGCATGAATGTCTCATCCCTTGAAACAGAACAGAGGGTATTAGCTAAACCTAGGCATTTCTGATTATTCTTCAATAGGAACTATATGGTTATACTTTATAGAATTTGGAATAGAGGCAATGCTGCCTATTCCTCTCTATAGAGCAGTGGTGGGCAACTTGTGGCCCATCAGGGTAAGCTGATCGTGGGCTGCAAGACATTTTGCAGATGTTGACTATCCACAGGCATAGCCTCCCCACAGCTCCCAGTGCTTGCGGTTTGCTGTTCCTGGCCAATGTGAGCTGCTTAAAGCGGTGGGCCGCAGGAATGTGCTGGTCACCACTTCCCAAAGCGCCCATTGACTGAGACCGGTGAACTGCAGACACTGGAGACTGCAGGGGGCCATCCCTGAAGACAGTAGATGTAAACAAACTGTCTCGTGGCTCCCCAGTGGATTATTCTGATGAGCCATGTGCAGCCTGATGGCTGCAAGTTGCCCACCACTGCTAAAAAGGATGGGGAATAAGAGATGTAATTTGGCAATCAACAGTAATAAACTTAGCTTCTCATGTCAGTTATTAGTTAATAAATCTTATTAATTTTTCCAGGACATGCACTGCCATCAAAACTTTTTTTCAGTAGCTAAATCAATCATTTGATTGGTATATGTATTTTAGAACTGTATGACTATTTGTGGATCCATATGGGTTTGCCTGTCTATGTAGGCACATATATGGCCACTATGATAACAATAGCTAAATGACTATTTCTTACGAAACTTGTGGCAAACCAAAGTGAATCTATAGCATTTTGGAAGGATAATTTATTGCTAAACATGTAAGAAAACAAAATAGAACAATACTGAGAAACTCAGTTAATAAATGGAGCAAGGAGAAATGGTAGGCAGAATGAACAGTTACTAAATCTTTTTTTTCAGAGTAACTTATCTGTATCAGCTTGCCACTTTGACCTGCAAACCGTATGTTTTCAAAGATGCATCAGTGTTCACCAGTTCAACATAGAAAGTAAATTTTGAAGAGGGATGC
The DNA here is from genome assembly GCA_032164245.1 of Sternotherus odoratus. NCBI lineage: Eukaryota > Metazoa > Chordata > Testudines > Kinosternidae > Sternotherus > Sternotherus odoratus. Next base: position 50,715,144 of record JAVMKO010000008.1, on the reverse strand, counting down.
AAAGAATTGCTAGAAGACAGTAAATAACTTAGAAATACTGCTTAGAAGGAAGATAAAATTTACAGTCGTGAGAATAAAGAATACGTTTCTAATTCCAGTAGAAAGAACACACTTATAAGAATTAGATGAATAGATCTATGCCACAGAAAATGTAGAAGCAAAGGGCCAGATCATGAGCAAGTGTAGATTAGCACAGATTCATTGGCTTCAGTTTTGCTATGGCAATTTCCATCAGCTGAGGATTGGGCTCAAAATGCTTTACAATAAATAAATCAAACAGTTTGTATAACGTGGGACTAAGCAGATCAGACAGTACAGGTGATGGAAGAAAGGCCCATAAGAAAGATGGTTGGGTACAATAAGAAAAAAGAAAAATCACATTTTTCTACATACTTCAGGTACTTTCTGATGGAACCATAACACATCAAAAGTGATACATGCCAGCAAATATATTTTTGACAGGTGTGATGGACCCATCAATTTTTAGCCCACACCCACACACGTACACATGCTGTGGAAAGCAGGGAAATTTTATTCACAGCTCTTCATGAATCAAGTGCCTCTGTAGAGACATACAAACATAATATTTTCCCCATCATATTAGGAAATGAGAGGAGGGCACCATAACAATAAAAAGAGAAGAGATGGAAGTCAAATGAAAAGTGAAGAGAAAAATCAGAAAAAAATATTTGGAGAGAAGGAGACATGATCCTGGATAATAAAAGGCACTTAGCAGCAGAGGATGAAATGAAGTGCTCACAGCATGCAGGGAGAAAAGAAAAGAGGAAAAAATATGAAATCATGTTTGCTAGTTGATGGGCAGAGAGCCGGGTTGTTCTGTAAAGGTTCAGAAACTTTTAGCCCATGGTTAGTAGGAGGAAAGAAATCTGGGTGTTTTTCTGTTGCTATTTGAGGTGTGGAAGAAACATACTGTGATGGAAGATTTCCAACAGAGTCACTCCTGAAAGGACGTTTTCATGGACTTTAAGACAGTGTGAAGTCAAGTTTCTGTTTTGTAAGCTTTGGGCTATTTGTTCCTAAGAATCATCACAATTGTACTCAGTTATGTTCACTTTATCACCAATGGGGAATAGTGCACCGCAAATAAAGATGAGTACTCTGATGTACCTCACTGTTAGTTGAGATTCTAGTTATAATGTCCCTCATTATTTGATGCATTCTATAAAATTTGGTTTTAACCACACTCCAGTGTTACAAAAACAGGTTGGACAAAATACTAGACAAAGTTAAAACACACCCAACCTCATTGTCTTCAACAATTATATGGGCTGTGAATCAGTAGGCAATATTAGAGTGTATTTATTTCATTAAGTAGCTTTGAGAACACCACATTTTTAAACATAGCTATTTTTATCTATACTAGGTATTAAGTGGCATTAAGCTATTTTTATCTATATTAGGTATTTTATCTATACTAGGCATTAATTTAAAAATATGTTAATTAAAAGTAATTTTCCCAATGTAGACAAATCCTCAGATGTATTTGGGGATGGATCCAAAATTTCTTAGGAGGAGAGTGGCCAACTATCAAGGCAATTGAAAGGAGGTAGTTAAAGTGCAGATTGGCTGTCATCTCCCACCTGTGTAATAATCACAGTAATAATTCTATTCCAATTCTCTCCCTTAAAATGTAATTTGTTTTACATCTTCTATCCTGATAAAAGGCTCTCCTGCTCTCTTTCCACTCATTTTAAAATATGATTATGTCTACAGTTTTAAATTCCAGAAATGTATTTATTTTTTCAATAAGCACATTTAAAATATTTTAAAGTATGATTCCTTGTTTTTAGTTAAACCTTTTTTCTAATGCAAAAACTTCAAAAAAAAATCTGACTGCTGAAATTTGGCGTACTCCCTTTCAGTCAATAGAGTCATACCAATTTATACTAGCTGAGAATCTGGTCCCATTATGCCATTTTGCTTGTGCTATTCAAAAATAGGCTTACTGATATGAAACAAAATGTGGCACCCAGACTACAATTTCCATACCAAGTTTTAGCGTGATGTGAACTGTTAATCTAAGTTAAACAGCGGACTTATAAAAATGCTGATGCTACATTAAAACACCATGACACTGCAAAAGGCCACTTAAGTAATAATGACCCATAATAAGTGTTTTAAATAAAAATGTTGATAAACCAAATTAGCTTTTAAATATTTTAATTAAACATTTGAAAAGCAGAGTACCACATCAGCAGCTGAATGCTAACATGGCGTAAAATCAGCAACAGTGAGTGAAGAATCAGGCCCGTCACTGCCCTAGTAGAAATGACTGATTTTAAATAACTAAATAAGGAGGATTTTTGTGATATAGTTCTACTATAGATATCATTTTTTCTGCTAATATGAGCCAACTCTGAAACATGATTTTTTTTCTAGGTTTGACACAGTGATGTAAAACAATGAAGAACAGAAAATCTGTCAGGAACCAACTGGATTTACATGTTAGAGCTCAGATAAGCCTGTCTATTCAAAATGAAATGTTCATCTCTGTGCAGATTATATTTCAGTGCTTCACTACATCTGTAGATAAAATAGTTCATTTAACTTCCTACCTATGCCATGTCTAATATCAATTTTCCAGTTTCATTAATGGCCATAATTGTCAGAGTTTAAAGCCAGAAGGGTCCACCTGATCTAGTCATGCTGTGACCTACAAGGGAACAGACCAGACCAGTGAGGAGCTCTGTCACCTTTACCCTGCAACCTTGGGTGCCTTAGAATTTCTTGCTGCTGTAGCTTCCTCCTGGGATGCTCATCAATAAATTTCCGGCATGTCAGACACACCCTGAGTATCTGTTTGTAAGTGCAGCCTGCCAGCCACACTTGGGTAATACTCTGGCTCTCACCAGAACTGGTTATAATGTAAGGTTACCCCAAAACACGCTCAGTCCCAGATTTTCCTCAGAAATGTATGTATTGTATAGTTCAGCCTTCTTCTGATCAGTCCATATATATTAAGTCTAGTATTCCTTTAAGGGAATAATACTTAACAATTTGTAACTTTAAATGGAGCTTCCCCCTTAAACACATTGGATTAGATAAAACAATAAAACAAGTTACTAACTACAAAGAGAGATTTTAACTGAGTACAAGCAATGAGGCATAAAAGTCAGAAATGATTATAAGAAAAATAAAGATAAAATGCATTCTACTAACAACCTATAATAGATTCAAGCAAAATGTCTCATCACATGTTTCTAGTAGTATTACTGACCAGCCTGTATGCCATGATCCCTTCCCCAAAGTCCGACAACTTTTTCTTTTGTCTTTTTAAGTGCAAAGAGTGATAAAGACAGGGGGAGGAGGAAGGGTCGCTTGGGGTGTTTGCCTCTCCTTTTTATAGTTTTAGTCCCACTTTGAAAAGCAGTTTCAGCTGAAAACCAGAAGACAAAGGGTCTGTGTGGAAGAATATGCCCTGCTAGATTTTTTTCACTTACATGAGCTTACTTTGTTTTCTCCCTTTTCCACTTTTGTTTGATGACTGTTTATGCTTGTCTTAATTTGCATTAAAGCAGTACACTCTTTTGTTCAAAACAAATCTATTTAACAAGTTTTGTGCTACGTGAGTCTGAAGATGAATTTATAACATCATATGGGAGGTGGGGAAGAGGAGGCATTTTAACTTGACACAATGCTGCTGTCATAAGTGTAAAGTGCTGGAGAGTGTTATTCTGCCTGTATGGGGTTAATGTTACCTGAGAGGGAGTGATGTAAGAGCCCCGGACCACAAGGCAGAGGGAGGGAGGGAGGGAGGGAGGGAGTTTTAAGTTTTAAGTTTCCTGCCGTTCCAGCGTTGGCAAGAGACCCAGTTTTCGCCTCTAGCTATGGAGGATGAAAACTTCTACTTTCCTGCCTATATTCATAACTAGCTGTGCTGTGAGTAATATGTTGATTTCCATAATTTTCTGTACCTATTTAGAGTGTCACTAACGTTTTCAGAGGGGAAGTTAGGGAACTCTAGATTGTGAAGCTGTATTGTAAGTGTATGCTGTATTCTCTTTTCTTTATTAAATCTTTTTAGTTATAAAAAGGGTTGGTTCTTCTCATAAAGAAATCCTAGCTTGGATTTAACCCAGTTCTCAGGTACAGGAAAGTCTGTGTGTCTAAGAGGAAGGATCACAGTGTGAAAGCCTCAGGGCAGTTTCTTATCTCTCTCGGTAACAGACGGGAGGGGGAAGGGGGAAGGGAAACAGCCTCTGAATGTCCCGGCTCTCAGGAGAGAGAGACGGAGTTTGGGGGAGTCCGGGTGCCCCCCTCCAGGGTTTTGGAGATACACCCGGATGGTGGCAGCGATTCCCCAAGTTCCCAGCTGGTAGAGTGTGGGATTTGGGGGTGTAAAGACTTAACTTAGGCTGGGAAGCAGCTTGTAGTTATTTCCTCTGGCATAGAAGAGACCCCTCTCTGTACCCCAGGTCCAGAGAGAGGGAAGATCCTCTTACAGCTGCTCTACACATTTTACCATGATATTACTTACTGGCAAGTTATGAGTTTTCAAATGATACCTCACAAAGAATACGTTGTACACAGATTATTACAGTAGTGTGCAGGATACGAATATAGTCATGCATTCTATTACATTTACCTCCTGTATATCACAAGCCACCAACTCCACTCCACACCCACAAACTAACCGAAACAGCAGAAATTAGGGCAAAGGAGTTTAGACCAATAGGAGTTTACACAACTATATGACACAGGCAAAGAACAGAAGGGGCCAAGGTGCACCCGATGCACATAATGTAGTGTTTTTGAAACAAACTGGGTGAATTATTTTGAATTCCTCCTATCCGAGTTGAGGCTTTAGTTCAGAGTTCTGAATTGTTAATGTTAGCGCATGAGGACAACCTTCCCCAGACACAGGAAATATAATACATTATGTAATGACCCAAAGACAACAGCATTTCTTGCATCATGGGTATCACATTTCCTTCCATTTAATCGTTGCAAAATACAATGTTCGGAACAGAGACTATAAATTATAAGGCTATAAATTATCCCCTCCACAACAATAGTTTCAGATTTTAACAGAATATATATCAAAGAGCTGTATACACAGAAAACATGACAGAACAGTATCTATTATGAGATTCTAAAAGATTACTCTGTGTGGTTTTGTTTCCATGTTTCTGGTAAGATATGTGACTATTTAAACCTCCATTAATGTATATACTAAGTTATTTCAAAGACTGTAGCATTTGTGCTGTCCAATACACTACTATATACCTGGGATGAAATCCTAGATCCACTGAAGTCAAGAGGAGTTTTGTCATTGCCTTCAGTAGAACCAGTCTTTCATGATTTTTTAAATTATATTATTTCAGTAAAATGTTCAGTCAAAGCATTTGAATATAATTTCATTATGTATTTTTCATGGATTGTAAGATTAAACCACAATATGTCTAAGATGAGTTTTACTGTTTTCCAAGTTAAATTGATGACGACATGCAATAGGCCCAATTTCTAAAAAAAAGTTAAGTAAATTAGACACTGGAAACCACATATAGCCACTGATATAAATGGAGATTTTTGCCTGATGGTCTAGTAGGTTTGGGTCTCAGATTTAAAATAAATAAGGGTAGAAAACCAATTAGGATAAAACAACATAAACTTTTCCCTCCCCCCAAATCAAAATCATTTTTGAGAAAATTAATTTTCATGATTCCAGATGAGACACAAACAAAAATTTCGAACTGTGACCAGAGGAAATGGATTCTGCAGTAATTCTGGTCTGTCTGAAAATGTACTGTATTTGGAAATTCCAGGAGAAAACTTACTTTCATGAGAACAATACTTTAGTTAGTCTTTAAGGTGCCACAGGACTCTTTGTCACTTCTGCAATTCCAGACTAACACGGCTACCTCTCTGATTCTTTCATGAGATGTCTAGATCAGTTTTGCAGATCTAGATGTGGATGTGTTGGGCTGTTCAAATGAGCAGCTTTTGTTACAGTTATAATGGCAGAAAGTAAATGATGGGTGGGAAGGTAATGGAGAAAACAGGGAAAAAAGCTGAAACTAGAAGGAAACAAATACAGGAACCTGATTTTCTACTGTTCAACAAATAAAAAGTAGTAAAGCAACAAACAAACAAAAAAGAGGAAAACAAGTGCTATTATTACTTTTATCTGCAATTATTATAGTGTAATCTGAAAATATCAAAAACTCTGGTTTTATAATCAAATGAGATGTATTCAGTAATCCCATCAAATGAAACTATTAATCTCAGTTTATCTCTGTATGTAATAGACACACAAAATGATTCTGGGAAGACGAAGGGCATTACTATTGGGTATTGTGATATTTTCAGCCTATTTAAATATTCCATTCACCTCCCAGAATGTTAGCTGGAGTCACTCTGAGTTACTTCTTTAGGTGGCTGAGGATGGGGTTCTCTGGCTAGTTCATAATCAAGACTGAGTCAAAGGACAATGCAGAATTTTGCCTCTCCAACTGTCACCAAAAAGCTCCTCCTCCTAAACTAGCTCTTACCTGCATCCTCTAGCTTGTTTGCCCACTGATCCCTCATCCTTAAATCCACTCCTGAATAAGAGATTGGATTCTAGGGAGCTATTAAAAAGTACAATTATTTGTTGTCTGGTAAATATACTTATTCACATGCTTACTAGACTAGAATTAGGTAAATTAGTGTGTCATCTTTAAGTTGCTGGTTAAGTATGCTCACCAATGAGACTAAGGGCTTGTCCTCACTACGGCAGGGAAGCATCGATCTTTTGGCGATCAATTTATCGTGTCTCGTCAAGATGCGATAAATCGATCGCCAGCGGCTCCCCCATCAACTCCGGAAGTCCAGCTCACCAAAAGGCGCAAGCTGGAGTTGACGGGGGACCGCACTGCCACCCGCCGCCACCGTGAGGACGGGAGTAAGTCAGCTGTAGAGATGCCGATTTCAGCTACGTTATCAATGTAGCTGAAATTGCGTATCTACAGTCGATTTCCCCCCCAGTGGAGACCAGCCCAAAGGATAGGTCTACACTATCCACTGGATCAGTGGGTAAAGATAACTCTTTCAGGGATTGATTTACCGTATCTCATCTAGATGTGCTAAATCAATCCCTGTGTGCTCTCCCATTGACTCCGGAACTCCACCGCGCCAAGAGGCACAGGCAGAGTCAACGAGGGAGCTACTCAGCACCATGAGGACACCAAGATAAGTGAAACTGCATAAGTTGACTTCAGCTATGCTATTCACATACCTGAAGTTGCATATGTTAGGTCGATCCTCCCTCTTCCCTCTTCCTCACACCTAGTGTAGACCAGGGCTCAGAATTGTTAACTTGTCAGGATAGCTAGAACATTCAGCTGCCACTTTTTGAGTTGTCTTCTATGAAAAGCTATCTTTGAATGTCTTGTGATATTACAGTGACCATTTTGATTTCACAATAAGCTGCAATTCAGGGAACAATGTAAATGTCCTAAATGATCTTTTATACAGGACTGTGGAATATTTTATTATAGTAGCACCAAAAGGATTCAATTCAAGAACAAGATTCTATTGTACTGGATGTTGCACAAACAACTAAAAAGACAGCCCAGCCCAGGCCCAAAGGCACTTACAAACTTCTGTTGTATTGTAACATTGTTTATCTTTAATATATTTCCCCAGCACTGTTAGACATGTTTTTAAGGTGTGTTGGAATACTTTAAAAAGTCAGCCTCCTACACAACTAAAATGTACCACTCACTTCAGAGTATTTATTCTTCATTATAATTTAGAGGATCATCTTTTCCTATTCTAATTTCAGGAAAACTGCTGATGCCATCATTGGTGATTAACCTCTATTCCTCATATGATTCTCTGAAACTTATTATGTAATGTTGGGGGAATAAGGGAAAGCAAGGAGATAGTTATCATCATGTAACAAAGAGTCCTGTGGCACCTAAAAGACTAACTAAAGTATTGAAGCATAAGCTTTCGTGGGCTAATACCCACTTCGTCAGATGCAAGTTAACATGATGTTTGTGTTCCAGATTTCAAAAAACACTAAAATGCTTCCTTGCTTCAAATTGATCTGAGCTCTCCTATTCCCATCAGGAGATACCTAAACTGTAAACATTGAATGTGCTGAAAAAAATAAAAGAAAGTTCAAATTTATTTACTATTCAATATCTGCATGCCAGGATACACTCTCTTCAAATTAAATGACTTCTTCCATGGATCTATATAGATAAACCTGAGGATTAACTAAACAAAGGTGCTACGCTCAATGAAATAAACGTTTCATGAATTGTCAGTGGCAATACAGGAAGTACCATGTGATATGTCTGAGACAGTTTGAGATAAGTTAATCAAGGCAGGGTTAAAGCAGCAAATCTTTGAGTAGCAACAGTATTGATTGAGCTGAAGCTTGTTAATTATTTCCATGTTAAAAAGGGCTGTCAAAAGCCACTTCCAAGTGATTTGAACTGTGGAATCATGAAGAGGAATCTAAACAAGAAAACATCAATAAAGATGCAAGAGCACTAGTCAACATTTTTCTAAAAGAAGAGGCCTCTGGTCTCAATATGTTTATGTCAACACAGGTCCCCACACCCAGTGTAATATAGAAAAGAATAGTACCTGCCATGAAGGAAGATTTTTGGACCCATAGCCTTTTAATACTTTGCAGCCTGAAGCTGGACCTCTGTACAAAACAAAACAAAGAACACAAAATGTATCCTGACATTGAGAAATGTAAACACATCTTTGCATTCTTTTCTTTACAGGCCAGCTCTTTATCTTAAATCATGAGAGGTGTGAATAATTGGTTTTGCAGATATAGTTTTCTTGATCTGATGTGCCATTGTAGTGAACTGGCTCCAAAATCTCTTTGGGAAAAAATGTAAAAAAATCCCCAAACCAAGCATTATTAAGTGATTACCGAAACTGCAAGTCACATATTTGTATAGTAGTGACTGTAGAACAGATCCAAAGCCCACTTAGGTCAATAGGAATCTTTTCACAGATTTCCAGGAGCTTTTGGCTCAAACCCCATCTAGGCAAATGCTGGAATCTTTAAAATAAGTTCTTATCCCTTGTTCCAAGCCTAGTAGACTTTACACAGGGGATAAATTTGGGTATCAGCAGAAGAAAAATAAAATCCTTTCCCCTCTTGGCCACACAGCAGTTCCTGTTCTATATTTTAAATATTCTTAATATAGCATCATGGTATTTTGAGCAATGAGGTGTCTTTTGTCAGTACAGCTGCATAGCTGCAGTCTTGCTAGTCTTGTCCCAAACTCTCCATTCTGCTTATGATAGAACTGCTGGGAAGCAGGGCTGTTTAGAATGGAGGGACGGTGGAAAACTCCTTCGGGGCTTCTTTCTAGACTGTACAGTAGAACTGCAGTACTGATGTATTGAGAGCCTTCCACACCCAAAGAGGTCATATTGCGGAAGTATTTATACTACAAAAAGTAGAATAATTTGTTTATGAATACAATTAACAATTCTTACGTTGCTCTCAGGTTCATTGTTTGAAAGCCGCCCTGATTCTGAATTTCTTTATACATTCAGATCTTTTTTCCCCCATGTTCAAGTTCTTCCGGCAACTCAATAAAGAATATCAGGTGGTTGCGATAATTTGTAAAAACACTGCTGTAACAGCCCCACCACAGAGTTAATTGTCTCTTTCTCTCTGCACTGGATCTTGAGTAGTATTTCGAAAGTACCTGAATGACTAGAGTGCTCAGGAAATTCAACGAATGGGACTTGTGCTCCTAAGCAACCTATCAAAAGGCCACGTAGATCAGACAGAGCCATCTTTATCCCAGTGTATGATTATTTCTTATATTACATTATGTGTGTTTAGTCCAATCTTTGTTATGAGCCCCAAGTGTTGTCAGTTGGACTTAATACATACCCATGCCATTTACACTGGAGGCTGCACATTAAATTGTATCAAATACAAAGGGGGAATTGAGTTATCATCTGAGCAGTAAGATGGCAAACCTTATACTCACTGATGCTTTAAATAAGGACCTGTGTGTCAGAAATAGCAAATCTGCAACTTGAGCTTAAGGAAAATCTCCATCAGTTATAAGTAGCAGCCTCTAATCGCTTGAGATGGCACATATCAGCATCTTCAGGCAGCTAGATTTAGTGGTTGCTGCAACTGAATTATTTGCGATACATATGATTCCGGAATGGGGTGACCAAATCTTAAGGAACCACAGGTGAATACAGAGCAACTGTGTTCTCGTGTGTGTAATAGATTGTTCTCTCATGTGTGTAATTTGTTGAGTTTGGGTCAGTGGGGGAGGAAAGAGCAAATGAATAAGAATTGTATGCAAAATACCTGTATTTATATCCATGTTTTCTCTGATTTATTTTTTCTTTATATCTCAGAAGCTTTCAATTCTTTTTGGGGGGATGGGGCAAAATTAATAGACTTGGAAGGAATTGATAGATGTTAGTAAACTTCAATTTCAGATGACACAGAAATCGATTAAAAAATTTGGTAGGTAACAGATAAAGTGTAGCCTTCCCCACTTCTGCCTGGAGGGATTGAGTGGCAAAGGCCCTGTGTCAATGCAGAGTGCCCTCTGCAGCTCTGTTGTCACACACTTGCTCCCTCACTCCTATGAAAGGGGAGCTGCAGAGGGTTCCCTGTGCTGTCACAGAGGGGGTGACATCTGATCCTTGCAGGTGCAAACTGTGGGAAAGGCTGTGGTCCTAGCAGAGCAAAACAAAGATCCCAGCCCAGGGCCATGAGGAGGAGTCATCCCAAAATGTGGGGGAAGTCACCCTGCTGCTGAATGGTTGCTGCCTAGGGATGGAGACATTCAGCAACAGGGTGGCTTTTCCCACAGCCATGGGTTTGTCATCTTCCTCCTGCTCCTCTGCTCTGCCTTTCCAAAACTGCAGCACTTTACACCTGCAAGGGTTGGGTGTGACCAGTCCTGAGACTATGCAGGGAGCTCGCTGCAGCTCCCCTGTCACAGCCCCACTCACTCACCCACCAGCCAGGAGAGTAGGAGCCATCCCTGGGCAGAAACTGGTCAGCAGCACCCCAGCCCTGGGGTGTCATTCCCCTTCTTGCAGTCCTGAGCAAAGATCTCCACTCCACCAGATCAGATCCACGGCCTCCCTCAGACCTTGCACCCCCCCTGTGTCTCATACTCCTTGGCCATACACAGAGCTCCCTTCAGTCTTGCTGTCAGTGCTATCCTAAACCTAACTCCAAGCCCTACTCCCACCTTAATTTTCAGCAACTGTAAAAGAATGAAAATTGTTCAAAATATTTAAAAAACTCAATAAAATAGTAATAATTGAAATGAAAATAAAAATAAAAATAACCAAATGCTGCCTAGCCTAAAAAGAGAGAAGCCAGGCTGAAATTGGAGAGATATTGTCCAGTTTGAGGGCTAGAGATGGGCCAAAACTAGATTCTACTAGGTGGGTGGACAAATAACGAGATTCTAGATTTGTGTTGTCTTTAGCCCTCATACAGTATAGTGTCTCTCTGACTTCAAACATTATACAAGAATAGCTCTGTGTCCTTGAGAAATCTCTAAAATTATTGGGTGGAAGGACAAATGTAAGGTTTCATTTCTCTCCAATCTCTAACTCTCTGATCTCAATTGGTTTCTGAGATTTGGAATTCTAAGTGGAAATCAAAACTGGTTTTATTTCCAGTTTGGATAAGGTCAGAAATGCCAGAAGGAACGTTCTTCTTGCATTATTTTTCTAACAGAAAAATGAAGTGCATGACTATTGCTGACCTTCTGGTTCAAACATCCAGATCTTCCTTCATCCCTAAAAGGCATATCTTCCTTCCAGGCCATCAGCCCCGTACATCTCCAGCCCAAGAGTCACAGAGAAAGTGATCAGCACTCTGGAAGAAAGGTCTAGGTGCTATCCTATTCTTGACCTATGTGCATGTGTGCTATACATTGAAATAAGAGTAAATAAAATAAAATCCCTACCCAAAGATTTAATTCATTGAAAAACAAATTTGTGAGAACAGAAATGGCCATATATGTGTGATATGACACATAAATTGAATAAAGCCTGAGTGTCATGGGGCTGGCAACAAAGACTGCTTGGAAAATTAGACTAATATATCTGATAAAAAATTTATTGTTCTGGGTTCAGAAAACAATCAAACATTTTTCATTTTATTTTGATGTTCTTCAGGTAAAAGTAGTAGTATTTTTACAATGAAAAGCTCTTCTTGGTCCAAAAATGGCCAAATTTTACTTCCAGAAAATGGATGAAATTTGCAGTTTTGCATAAAGAGCAGAATTTTGCAATTCTCACAACAAAAAAAATGTGTTCCATGATAGAAATGCTAAAATTTCAAAATAGAACAAATAAATAAATCTCCTCAATATATAACCATTCCCTTAGAAATATCTATGCAGTGAAAACAGGAATTTTTGCAAAGGTTTAGTGATAAATCCTAGCCTTTGGCTATGCATATACTGCATTATTCATTTGTACCCTTTAGTAATTGGTACAGGCTGGCATTAGTCAGATCTCGTCTTCAGGCCTTGCGTTAAAACAGTTTATGGCAAGCAATTTCAATTACATGAATAAGGCAACTAGTAACCAGAATAAATCTTTCCCTGAACAATGGATCTTGCATAACAATAATATATCACAATTTCATTTTATATCCTACAGCCCAGAACCCAATCTCCAGGGGAAAGTCTGTGAGAGGGGGAAGCTCCATTGATTTCAATTGATTTTTAGCATAATATGACATCACAGTCAGCCTTTAAAGTCTTACACGTTCTGTACAGCATTGTATATTAGTAGCTAAACTATATGAACAGTCTGATAGGACAGACAGTAACACCAGTATTTTGAAATACTGTCATCGTATAAAAGTTTGAAAGGTAGATAGCTTGGACACAAGGAGAGAAGGGATTTTAAAGAAATACTGTAGCAGCTACAAGGAAAACTAAGAGGGGAAATTTGTGTTTTTCTCTCAATAAAATTAATTCTAAAAACACTCAGGGTATGTCTTCACTCCCCGCTGGATTGGCGGGTAACAATCGATGTATCGGGGATGGATGTATTGCATCTCATTTAGACATGATAAATCGATCCCGAAAGGCGCTCCCTGTCAACTCCGGAACTCCAGATCACCAAGAGGTGCAAGTGGAGTCAATGGGGAGAACCTGCTGCCACCGTGAGGATGCCAGGTAAGTCAACCTAAGATGCGCTGACTTCAGCTACCATTATTCATGTAGCTGAAGTTGCGTATCTTAGATCGACCCTCACCGCTAGTGTAGACCAAGCCTCGCGATAATTAGCAATAAATCAATAATTCCCAGTCAAGCCTAATAAATACTGAATATCATCCAGTGTTGTACAGATATGCTCTAATGCCCATTGACGTCAGTTAAAAGAGTCCCATTAATTTCAATGGGCTTTGAATGAAGCCCTGAATGAAATGTATAAGTAAAAATACACACCACTTTAGCTTTATTCAGTTCTCCCTCCATTCCTATTGTTCTAGGGTTAATATCTATTGTTGGACATATTTTTATTTAACAGAGAAAGAAGTAAAGAAAAATGTGTGAGAGAAATGAACAAGAAAAATCCACCACCCTTCATCACTGATCAATTCTTTGTGAAGTGAGATCTCTAGAATTCTCTGCCTGCTGAGAAACTAAACTGCAAAGATGGAAATCCTCCTTGGTCTCTCATGCTGAAGATTGGTGTAATTATCTTAGTCAATTAGCCACATTAAGAATAGATGCATGCGAACATTGAGATAAATTGGACAGCTATAATGATTGTGAAGTAGGTGAGGCTGCCTGTAATGATTTATGATTATATACTCCATCTGCTTGATTGTGTTGTTTAATGTATTAGTGTAAGGGGTTAAATCAAGTCAGAGCTCGGACTACACGTGTAGCAAGGGAAACAATGGCCTGATAACACATGCTCTGCAACTACCTGAGACAATGCAGAAAGCCAACCACTTTGGCGTCAATTTCCAAAAGTCTGGTAAGCCACCCAAACCATTTGACCAGGCTTGAGGGAAAGATTGACCAGGCTTGAAGAGAAAAAAAAGGACTTGACTGGACTTACAGAGCAGACACACTCCTTGAAAGGAAAATATACGGATTTTGAACTAAAGTGATTCCAGTTTGTGATTCCAGTGATTCCAGGCCAACTGCTGACCTTTCAAAGATGATATTTTAACTAGAGGTAACAAAGTCCTGTGGCACCTTAAAGACTAACTATAAAGTTTGAAGCATAAGCTTTCATAGGCTAATAACCACTTCGTCGGATGCAAGCAGTGGAAGTGTCCAGAGGCAGGTATAGAAAAGTAGGCAAGAACCAGGTGGGAGGTAAAAAGGTTAGTCCAATTAGGCTGAACCAGCTTGTTATCTCTGATCAGGGAGGGTGGGTTATTCTTCTAGCATTTGAATGGGGGGTGTGAACATGGAGAGAGGAGAAACTATTTCTGTAATTAGCAAGCCATTGTAGGTCTTTGTTCAATCCGAGATTGTTTGTGTTGAATTTGCAAATGAATAGTAGCTCTGCAGTTTCCCTTTGCAGTCTGGACTTGAAGTTTTTTTGCTGCAGTATGGTGACTTTTAAATCTGTAATTGTGTGTCCAGGCGGGTTGAAGTGTTCTCCTACAGGTGCCACAGGACTTTGTTACCTCTGCTATTCCAGACTAACACGTCTACCTCTCTGATTTTAACTAGAGTGCTGCATAAAGATGGACAATAGCTAGAAATGTGCTGAGACAGTCTCTATGGAAGTGTGAGTAATTTAGAATATGGAGCGAACTGATAAACTCACCAGAATGAAGACTAATGTACCTGTTTTACAATATATCTGAGAAAATTGTACTCCACTCTTTTGCCATGTAGTTGGCATTAGAAAGATTTGTAACCCTTTAAAATAGATGTGCACTAAATTATTGTGGAAATCCCAAGGAAGCACTGTACTTATGACATCCACATTAATACCAAATGAATTAATCACAATTACAATGGGTGCCAATAAATATTAGAGGAAATTAATAATGATATGACCATTACTTTAAAGCATTACTTTATAATTCAAACATTTTTTACATTTAAATTTAAGTACTTTTCAAGAAGTGCCAGGAAAAAAAAGGGGGGGGAGGGTTTGGAGGGCGTCCTCATAGCTATTAGAGGTAAAGATTTTATGTAACAGAGTCTTTTGAAAGTATCAGTTTAAAATGTTTCTTTAATTTGCTCAGCAATATAAGTGGCTGCTAATATCTTCATACGAAGGAGGGTGAAATGCAGATCTGAAGCACAGATGGGTTAAAGGATTATTCAGAATCACCCAGAAAGTCAATGGGTGAGCTGGGAAGAGACTCCCCGTCTATTGCTAGTGGACACTTGTGTAAGGGGTGTCTGAGTGGCATAGAAGTGGAGTAGTTCTTTTCCTGAACAAATGGAGGGTGGCCATGTGACCCGCTGAGGGGACCTTTCTTATGTTAGAAGAGGCATATCTGCCTCCCTGTGCAGCAGTGATTCCTAGCTGTTGGCAAGGCCTCCCAGGGCTATGGGAAGTAAAGGCATAAACTGATAATTCTAACAACTGGGATCAGTCCAGTCTCTAGCCAGCCCAGGACTGAGAGGCCATAACAAAGCTCAGCCAGGCCAGAGAAGCTTCCCCTAGGTGTCAAATTCTGATCTCAGAATTCAGTAGAGGTACTCCAGAGTGACATCAATGTCAATGATATCAGATGTGGTGAAACACTCATATTCAGTGAGGTACTTTGTGGAACTTGTTGCTGATGGGGAAACTCAGTGACTTGATACAACTTTGAAACTTTATTAAGTAAAGAAATATGCTGCTTTTAACCATCTTAATTTAAATGAAACAAGCATAGAAACAGTTTGCTTAACTTATCAAATCTTGTTTTTAAACTATTTTTAGCAGATTATTTTTAACACAGTACTGCTTTTATATTAATTATATTATTAAATTATTATTATTATTTTTATTATTAATAATAATAGTATTTTGTCTCTGCTGCTGCATACTTCCAGTTCCAAATGAGGTGTGTGGTTGACCGGTCAATTGGTAACTCTGGTGTTCATAACTCTGAGGTTCTACTATACAATATATTGCTTGGAGAAAACCCTTGTGCCATGAAAAATCACCTCAACCTTATCCTACTGGAATGTTTCCAAGCAGAACAGAGGCATGCACAAAGTTACCAATCCTATATTTTCACACAACATTTTTCTGGCTAACTCACTAAGAGCAGTGTAATCGCAGTTCCTCTTTCTCAGACAAATGGAGCCAGAGTAAAAATCACCCCTATTGGAAGTTAGGCAGCTAGTGTGATTTCAAAAGTGCTTATCTACATCTTGACATGTCTAAACATCTTTAAAAATCTGGCAAGTGGCCTCTGCTAATTGAAGAATCTAACCATGTATTTTTATTGTCAGCGATTCCAAAAAAGATTAATTTGGCCTGAAATACGTTCTGCTGACTCCCTTGATCACAGGAAATAAACACAGCTAGTCAAGGAACCAGAACAGAAAACCTTGTTACTCAAATAATATGACCATTCCCAACCAACCCATTTCCAACTAATAAAGGCATTTCTTAAAGCGGACTCTACCTTTCTGCAGTTATCTAAGTGGTGGGGGGAGGGGCAGAATCTTTGCACAATTTCAAAAGTATTTTTACTTTCAGGAAAACTTCAGCACAAATTTATGATTCTTGAACTGTGTGGAGTGAATCAGTGTTTTCATTTTTCTAAATTAATATTTCAGAAAAATCTAATGACAATCTTTTGCATTCATCCTTTGGAACTTTTTATCTATAAATCTCAAAACACTCTAGAAATATGAACAAAAACTCTCAGCACTCCACTTATATTTTCCAGGTTTTTAATTGTTTAGTTGTTTTGGGGAATATCACAAAAATGCTACAGATAAAAACATAGATTTAATAGTGAATTATTACTGGTTATAATACTAAACATATTCAAGCAAAATGAATGACATTAGTTTATGAACGTTGCAATGGAGATATAAAATAAAATCTTTCTGAAAAGTTGAGTTTAAATACTTTGGATTTCAGAGTAAAAAAAAAATCCCTGTTCTGTGAAGTATGAACGTATCAAAAGGGTACATACCCTGCAAAATTGCTTAGCTGTTTCTGAGAAGGAAAATTTAACCACTTTAGTCCTAATCTATTCAGGTTATTTCCCAGGTTAATGTTTGCAATGTTTTTTTCTTCTTCTTTACTGTATTCAAATATGCAGTCATAATTCATGACTGAAGGGAAAACAGAATACTTTTGTTCTAAAACAATGAATATTTTAGCAGCTATCTTAAGAACATCATTCAGATAGGTATTAACAAAGAATAGCTGAAAATCCGAAAATAGTTCAAATCACTTAATTTTTGAAATAATTACATAAAGGGACCAGTTTAAAAGCAACATGCCATAAAATGTACACAGTTTATATGACTGTTTTGATCAAATTTGTGCTATTTTTATAATCTAGTCTGTAAATATACTCAGAAGCAATGAATTTACTTTGGTTGACATTTTTTTTCACCTCTCAAGTTGTGAGGCTGTAAGATGTGAGCTGCCCTTCACCCCCACTGAATTAAACAAGGAAAAAGTGCAAGTGTACTCAGTGAAAACTGAGGACACTCACTATCTTGTGGGATTGGGTCCTTTGAACATACCCATTAAAGACCACACTTCATATTACATTGATTTTAATTAAAAAGCAGTTACAGTGTAATTATGCTGTGGTTTTGTTTTTCCAATAAATAATTGCTCTTTGATTTTATTCTTTTATATATATACTGTTAGAATCTAGGTATGTTACCAACATTGTATTTATATTATATTATTTTCTGTCATGTAGTGATTTTCTACTTATATCAATTACAGGCACCCTTCAAAAGATTTTTTCCATTTCCTGAAAGATCCCATATAAGTCTGTTTTTATATGTCATGTTCTCTACAGATAATCATTACTTTCTACCATGCTAAGTTGCATAGCAATTCATTAATATCACCACTTTATCAGAAGATAGGTTTGCCATTACTCTTTGTCCTTTCAGATCATGATCTCACCTGTGAGGGTTCTGCAAATATTTTTTTCCACCTCCAGATAAAACTGGAAAATAAGAACCAGAATTTGTACTCTTAACTCATACTCAATAGGATCTTATTCAATATTCCAAGTACGATGTAGTAGTAAGATGTGGCCCTGAACATGAACTCTTATATCATAGGCCTACGCCTTAGGCCTAGTCTGAGGCCTGAAGACTGAACCAAAGTAAGCAAAGGCACTGCTAAGCAGAAAGCTGGGCTGTGAGCCAGAGGCAGGCCCTAACTGCAAAACTTGGCAAGCCAAGGGCTGCTTAGAAAGTACACGCTAATAATATAAGTATGTTGTCCCAAGATGGCACCTGGACATCCCAATATGAAGACACTACACAGAGATAAAAAGGAACAACCAGGTGTACCTTAGAGACAGGGTGAAAAGGACAGCATGATGGACAGATCTCTGTGTTTGAACCAGCATGATCAAAAGGGGAGACAGCACCCTAATGAGGCAAGGGGCTATACCTCAATGTGACAGGAGAGATGAGTGATTGGTTTTGTACTGTATAAAAGTAGGAGCCGCGGGACACATCATTGTCCAGCCTAGGGGGTAGTGGTGTGTCCTGTCACTAATTGAGCTGTGTCCATTGTCTGTGGAGCACATAGGGACTAGCAGACCTGTTCATCTCTAATCCGGCGAAGCTAGAGACTGTGTTTCATTTGACAATAAACCTGGTCTGGGTGCCTTCGTACCTTACTAGAGTCTGTGGTCTTTGGGGGTTCTCTCGGGGTCTGCTGTGTCAGCGATCTGCAGAGCTAAGACAGCACACAGAGGGAACACGCACGCAGCCGACTGATATCATCATCGAACAAGAAGAGAGCACGACACCGAGCTACTGACAACAACCTTCAATGGAACTACTTACAGAATAAGATGTTAATAAGAGTATCAGAATTTGCCCTTAGCTAGGTCCACAAATATTTACCCATATCCTCAGAAACATCAGGAGTGGTAACAGATAGAGGCAGAAAATACTATCAGGAACGCAAAAAGCTGACATTGCAAACCTGAAAATCTGTATAAGTACTAATTATTTTTTTTACCCATTGTTCCCTTATAAATGGAATCAAATTTATTAAGAGTATATTAAAAATCTTCATTTTATCTTTTCTGTTGGTCATGTCTAGCGAATTGTCCAGCTGGTTATTTTAATGGCACATTGAATGTCAATTGCTCATTCAAATATCAGCTCATCAGACACTGGCTTACAAAAGCTTGTAATCCTGGTGATCGGAGTGATATATTATAATGAATAGACTAAAACAGAATGAACTTTAGTAGCCTTTTTTGCTTGTGTTCCATTAATTATTATTTCTGGTCACAAAGTAGCTTTTCAAAAACTTTCTGTAGATACCTTTTTAATTTCATATTGCAATAGATTTTGATTGGTTTTGATATTATTATTATTCATAAAATATTGCTTAAGCTAGGAACACACACACACATATATATAATTTAAAAAGTTGTAATAGTCTTCTTTCAGCTTCATGCACCATTCATTAACTCCATGTACACCAAATGCCCTTTTTCTCTTCTCACTTTTGCTGTGGATCAAAAAATGTGTTTTCTTCTCCCCCCCCCCCCCCCCGACTCATGTCAAAGTAAAGAAAACGGAACAGGTAGCAAAGCCCAACAACTCTCAACTTAAGTATTACTTTAGAAGGCAAGGAATAATTAACATATGTTGGCAGTAATATGAAAGCTAATGGGGATGTCCAGAAAGAATTAATGTCACACATGAGCAAGGCAGCAGCTGCATTCACCAGCTTAGGAAAGATTTGGTCATCAAAAAACTACCATTTAAAGACCAAACTAAAGTGTTATTTCCATTTTAACATATGGAGGTGAAAGCTGGAAATCTGCTGAAAGTGTCTAAATGCCTATAAAAAATACTAAATACATTACCAAAGTTCATCAGAAAGTTTAACAATCCCTTATCTATAACGTTATCCAGAAGTGAAGATGAAAATATTTGGGACCTATTTTAAGAATGAAGCCAGAGTGACTGCATCATGGTAGATGTGTCATTGGGGGCTGACCAAAAGATTACTTACATTGAACACTGTTCAAAGGGAAAATATATGGGTCTTAACAACATGGAGGATATGCAAAGAGCAGCCCAGGATAGAGAGGGATGGAAGAAATTTGTTTATTTTCCTCCTCTTTAATCTCGGGACACATCTGATGGCACAGAAAGAACTGAGATTCAGCAGACAGTTGAACAGTATATGGGATAGAGCTACATCTGTCTTGAATCAGAGTAACTCAATTTAAGCCAATGATTGTCCCATACATAAAATGGGAGGGGGGAAAAGGGGGACGTTATTAAGCCTTGGCAGAGGAAGGAAGTAGTGCTTTATGGTAGGCAGAGGGTCAAACTGCTGTAAAAAGGTGGGTGTTGGTCAGGTTTCCAGCAATGACTTACCAGCTAGATATTTTAGGATGGAAGGCTTTAACGGTGCAAACCCTAACATTGAAACCCCTTTCTCCATGCAGCAGGCAAAAGAGCACCCAGCTATCCTCTCCCTTCCCTTGAGGTGTGATTATCAGGTTGGGTATGAACCTGCTCTGGGCTTTGAGCTACTTGCTCTGTTTAGTGGGGTTGGGAAGGATTTTTTTCCCCTCAGCACCATATTGCCTTCAGTGGAGTGGGTTTTTTTTAAGCCATCCCCACAGCAGGTGTCAGGGAAGCCCTATTAAGGTGAGCACAAAAGGCATTGTTGGCTATATGTAACAACTTATTTGGTAAGTGTGGGGCGGATGTCCAGCACAGATACTCCATAGGGAAGACCTCCAGTAACCAAATAAATGGGCTGGTAAAGGATTTTAAAAGGAGATGCTGGTTAAAGGAATGGAATGGTGGGGGGCTTTGGGGTGGAATGGCAGGGAGCCAACCCCCCTTTCTTATAGCCCACCTTACCTCTTCTACTTTTCTTCTATTACCTGGCAATAGATGTGCTGGAGGGACTTGGATGGAAAAAGAGGGGAAGCTGGTGGAAGCACCTGGGTAATTGCAGAATGAAAGGGGGCTTACCTGCACTGTATACTTTGATATGCCAGGTAGTCCCAGACATCTAATAATTAAGTTGCCACCTGAATAAATCCATATCCTGTATCTCCTGTCCTTCTTTTGGTATAGCCGGACAATGAAGCTAAGCCCATTTACCCTAGAAGAGGATCTGGCCCTTGGTGAGTAATATGCCATATAGTATAGAGTTGTCTTCTGGTAAAAGCAGCAGTGTGTTCAAAGTAAATAATGACAATGGAAAGTGTCAGATCATACAGTAATGAGAGAATGTCACACATAGGGTTATGAGATTATGCAGTGTATGTCATTATTGTAATTCAATATATGTTGCAACACTTGCTTTGTTTATATAATACATCTAGCTATGTTTCCCAATCAGAATTTCCTTTCTGGTCCTGTTTTCTAAATAGGCTTTGCAGCACATCAGAAACTGGCACACATACTATAGGGGCTGCAGTATATTGTTATGGCTTCAGTTCAGTTTCACATTATTCAAATGAACTGACTTTCACCAACTCACATGGGAAGCAGTTCCATAGTCTAACAGAATTCACTGTTGGAACATTTTCCTCCTCTTTAACCTACATTTTCCTCTCTTCAAGTTCACCTCATTTCTCATATGCATAACCATCTCTTATATTGTCCTACATAACTCTTAAGCCTTCTTTGTTCATATACTGTTCCAGAAGTTCAGAGTGCTCAGTGTAACAGGGTTAATGCTATGCCTTGGGATATTTGGTCCCTGGGTCTCCCTCTTCAACGAGTCTAGGACACTTCAGTCTGGTGCAACACCCATGCTCTTTATTCTCAAAAGGTTTCCCATTGCCAGATCCCAACAATATACAGGCTTCACTGCTACTTGGCCTACAGCAGCCCTGACCAACAACAGACTAGGAGGCTCCCACTTCCTTCTGTGCTTGACCTATCTCTTTCCCCTTTCCCTGGGGCCCTCCCAGCCTCTATAGCTCTGGGTTAATAAGACTGGCAGATGTGGCCAGTTACCAGGCAGACACAGGACTGTTCACCGATGGATTGGGGCTGGAGTAGCAGGAGCTGATTAAGGGCTTCTCAACCAGCACTCTGCCACACACACAAATAGAGACCAAAAAACCAACAGAAAAGCAACATCTGTATAAATCTGGAATAACTCCATTCCTGTCAGTGAACTTACTCTGGATTCACACTGGTGCAAATAAGATCAGAAGCTGTCCCATGAGATAGAAAGAAATTTAGGTGCTTTTGAAAATTTACATTAAGTAATTTAGTAGCCTAAGTCTCATTGAATGTTAATGGCTCTTAAGTCACTTAGGTGCTTTTGAAAATGTTACCCTTAATCAAGAAGACAGGTTTAATAAAATAATAAATAATAAAAAGAGATAAGAAGAAAAGAATGAAAGTTTAAATGATGGCTTGGGACCATGTCAAAAGAAAAAAAATGGTGAGGGGAAATAGAGGAGAAATAACGAAACTAAAAAGAAATTGGGGTAAATGGAAAAAGCTAAAAAGAAAGGAAGGCACAATTAGACAACCAACCCCTAATATCCAGAAGAAGAAAATTAAATACAAATACATTAAAGAAAATATGAAAAACAACATTTTTAAAAGCTTTTAATCATGATAATAAAATCATGAGAAGAAGCTGACACCGAAAAACAAAAGAGTAAATGAAAAAAAAAAATACAAGCCATATACTAACCTGATGTAGCAAGTGCATTTTGCATTGTAATTTCCTACAAGCAGGGCCAGCGACAGGGGGGTACTATGAGTAGAGCTGTACCGGGCCCCGGACTTTAGGGGGGCTCCGGTACACAGCAGTACCCGTCGTCATCCCCCCTTGTCGCTGGGCCTGGAGAGTGGGGAAGGGGCGGGGAGGCGGGGAGGTGTCCCCGGCAGGAGCAGTAAGCCCGGCCGGCGGCAGCGGCACAGTCCGGGGGAGAAAGTGCGCGCGGGGGGGAGGGGGGGGGAGGGCGGCTCGCGCTCCCGCAGGACCCCACGCTGCCGCCAGCCGCTGTCAGCCGGCTGGGCTGGGGGGGGGGTCGGCTGGGCTGCCCCCCCCGGCCGCTGTCAGCTGGGGGGGGAAGTGCCAGCTGGGCTGGGGGGCCCCCCAAACAATCAGAGTAGGGGGCCCCCAAATTTCTGTCGCCGGCCCTGCCT
This sequence comes from Sternotherus odoratus, assembly GCA_032164245.1. NCBI lineage: Eukaryota > Metazoa > Chordata > Testudines > Kinosternidae > Sternotherus > Sternotherus odoratus. Next base: position 50,691,850 of record JAVMKO010000008.1, on the reverse strand, counting down.
ACAAGTTTGCTGCCAGAAATTGTTCTATAACAAAACAGATATTTACTAGTATCAATGAGTTGTATTTTTTCCCTGAAAAAAAAAATTTTGGTTTTATTCATTCATTAATATTACTACTACTTTTTCTACCATCACTATAAATAAGATTCTATGTCTAATACCAGATCTGATTATAAAGTAAATGTATAGGTTATGCTGATCGTGAATCACCACATAGGAAGCTTTCCTGTTGTGTTTGCTTAATTAGTTTAAGCAATTAAGTCACTACTACCCAGTCAAATGTAAGGTGGAAGTTCTCCACTCCTCTAGTATTTGGCTACTGTATTTTCATTATTCATATTACCAAAGCACCCAAAGGACCAAACAGAATACTAAAATATTGAGGCTTCTTTGTACCAGCCACTAACACATAGCAAGAGAGAGTCTTTGTTCCAAAGACCTTACACTATAAATAGACAAAGGATGTAAAGGGATAGAATAGAGGGATGAAGTGATTTGCCAGAGGTCAGAGAGCAGGTCAGTGACAGAACCAGGATTGGAAGGCAGGATTCTCGATTCCCAATCTCATATGCTACCAATAAGATTAGACTGTTATGCTCAACTGTTCCAACACGTTTTTGCGCTCTTAAACAGTTCAAACTGGAAAGCTTTTCTATTAATGTGAATACTATTGATATAAATGTAACAGCCTTCTAGCAAAACATCAGTTGAGAATAGATTTTTCATTTTTGAAAACCTCTGCTTTTAGAGTTTCATGTGAGCTTACAGACCCACATTTCTAAACGTATTTAGGTGCCTAAAGATACAGATAGGCACTTTTTAAAATATTTCTAGGCATCTAAGTGCCTTACTCCTATTGGAAATCAATGGCAGTGAGGCACCCAGGTGTTTTTTAAATTCCCACCAGGTGCCTATCAGTATCTTTAGACACCTAAATATTTCTAAAAATCTAGCTCTGAGTGTTTAAAGTTGAAGTCTTCCTTTAAAAGCTTAGGGAAAAATGTTCCTTCACAAAGAATGTGCTATTGCTTGCCCCACAGGTACTTCACTGTTAGTTAGAGATGATAAATCATTGCAAAATTACTGACAGGTTGTATCGCCAACGTGCTGTACCTTACTCTGGGACTTAATTATATCAGCACCCGATAGCAGTGCTACAGCAAAGGGTCTTGTCAGCATTTTCAAAATACATCCATTTTTTCAGGATGGAAAGGGGCTTAATATGTCAGTAATTTCAAAATCATATCTGCCTGAACAGATATAAGTTGTCAGCTAGGATGTGGATGCACTTGTCCAAAACATGGTTGAAATGGATTACCTGGTCTTTATTTACTTTGGAATGGGGGGGTCATTTACTTTGGAATGGGGGTTAACAAACATATACCCTTTCATGTGGCTTTTTGTGGTTGGGTTTTGACGGGCCCCTTTTATAGAATAAGATAAACAACTATAATTTTATTTTTTAAATAATAAAGATAATCAGTTTATGCCATAAACTGCTTTCATTGGTATGCTGGAAAAAAATATTTAGCTTTCAAAAGTAACTATTAAAAATGCTCATTGGTTTATGACTACTGGTTATAACATCAAATGACATGAAGATTCCTAGGCTGTATTCCTAGCTTTTCAGTATTGAGATAAATCTATTGGTCTTCAGAATAACAAAAACAAAAAAGTAGCAGAATCAAGTATTTGATTATGTTTGTTCATTATGTTTACTGTTTGTTGCTGTTGGGTTTTTTTGCTTCATTTTTTGGTATTTCTATGTCACTCAGAAAAATGTACACAAAAATACATATATTGAAGATGCTTTTGGGACTAGAAATTACTTTTCAGAATCAGCCTGACTGAAATTTTTGGCAAATCTAAAATGTTTCGCTTTTAAATTAGGCCCACCAGGTACCAGTCACAGAAGGATGCTGAATGAAAGTAAACAGCAGAGGCTACTTTACTAACAAAACAGCAGATTAAGCAATTGGCACACTGAATCTGACAGATGGAGACAGAATTGATAGTGGTGGATAATAATGAGTAGGTTTTGGTAGCTCAGAAAAATCCTATTTATGAAATTTGGAAAAGTTAAGAAGAGTATCTGGTTAAATAAATCATATGCTGAAGATTTTGCAGACATTTCATCCTAAAGTAGAGAAGTCAATGCAACATAGTGGTCTAGGGTAGTTGCTGGTTCAGTATATTATCTGTCTGGCCCACTCAGGCTAATGTTGCATTTTGTATATGGGATATCCTCCAACTTCAGTTTAAGAAGAAAATATTTTTAGCACATTTGGTAGCACTGTCTCTCCCATTTTTTGTATCTTGACAATGCTGTGGGTTGTTATAATTTTTCTATACACGCCTTTTATAAGTTGCTGTGTTAACATATGTGTTTTCTTACTACTTCCTACATCACGCTACTAAAAATAGCTTCTGAGTCTATAATATGAAAACTCTTATAAATATTTCTACTGCATTGTTTGACTGATGAAGTTTTGGTACTTATAGGACGTGGATCTAGGCATGTTGTGATGGTGATTAAAGCTAAGTAAAATTTTTTGGCCAATTTTTTTTTCCATGAAAAATTCAGAATTGATAACACTGAACATATAGCAAATGTGTTTCTACTTTACCCACCCACTCCTCCTTTCCCACAAAAAATCTGAAAAACAAAATCTAAATATTTCATTTCAAACCTCCTGATTTGTTGGTTCAAAAGAACTTGTAGAATACTATATTATATTACAAAAATCAAAACATTTAAAAATCAGTAAAAATCAATGTGAAATGATTTTTTTTAAATCAAAATATTTTTTAGAATTTATAGTTTGACAAAAATTTCAAAATATCATCATTTTTGGTTTAACACAAAACAACCCACCCCACACCGCAGTTTTGGGAATTGCCAGTGGATCAAAGATCCATTATTTACACAACTCTAATGACAACAGAGACACCAAAATATTTTTGCATTCTCCAAAGATCTGAATTTGATAGTCCCAATTATCAGCCATTTTTTCTTGTATTTATCTCATTAGAGAAAGGCAAATTATACATATATATATTATATATATATTATATGGCAAATTAATGGGTGGCCAATTGGGTGGTAAATTTTCAGTGCTCCAGCATGCTGCACACTAACTATCCATTTGGACTCTGCTGTTGCATACTAGAAGTCACTCACCATATTTTGGAGGGCTATTGATTTACAACTAAGCTTGTTGTGCACTTACTTGCTGTTATAGCCCTGAGACCAGATCCGGATACCTTTAACTATATGAATGGTACCTTACTTCACAAATAGTTCCACTGACATCAGAAGGACATCAGCAGAAGTAAGGTCAAAATCTGGCACTTATGTTCAGGTTCCATGTTCTGAACTTACTTTTACTTCTGGCAAATGATTTTTCTCCTTAAAGGTTAAAATGCATTCCATGTTCTTTACACAGATAGAAGGAAACTATTTCTGTATGTGAGCTATCACAAAAGTGACAATCTGAGCATTCTCCCTTTCAAAGCCCAATGCATACAAGTCTCAGTAGCACTTCAAATTAGGGGGCCAATTGTGCCTCTGGAAGCGCACAGAAGGGAGAAAGAGAGAATAAGCTATCTCCATATCTCCTACAGTGGCTACCTAGATCTTAAGGCCAGAGGCATCTGAGTAAGAAGGGTTTCTTCCTTGTTTTCTCCCCTCCTGAATCAAGAAGGTGGGGAGGGGACAGGGATTAGGTTGAGTGTTGGCTTTGCCCCTCCACTGCTAGGTGGCCAGAGTATCTGAGCTAGTGAGGGATGGGTAATAATTTACTGCTGGGATAAGCTTCTGATAAATTACTACCTCTCAGGAACAAGGAGAAAGCAGATAAGGGATTATGATTCAGAGTTGTGTCTGAAGCACTGTGCTTCCCAACATGGCTGTTTGGGGGATGCAGCCAATGTAACAACTGTAACTCAGGACTGTATGTAAAGTTCCATTCTAGCCCAAATCCCCATAACTGTTAAATATAACTTTGTTTGGTATATGGAGCTATGTAAGGGCCTAGGAAGGGGGCATCAGAAGTTGGGTGGAAGTGCTTTCTGTGGGGAAGATCCATAATCTCTCTGATGAAGATGAGAGTGTCTGGTCTCATGACCTTTAAGTACAGGACTGTTGGATAGCATCTAATTAGCAGTACTGCATAGAAAAATATATAGATTATCTCCCAGTGCCGTAAAAACCTCTGCCAGAGAACCAAACCAAGGCTTATGCTTCAATGTTTATACACATAAAAATCAAGGTAAAATTTATAGTATGTTAGTAATTAGCTTTGTAAGTAGGGTTGGCAACTCTGACTGAAACTATTCAGGGAGATTCCCCCGGCCCCAATATTACATAATGTCATTAATTGTACTGTACCTATTAAAATCTCCTAAATTGCGTTCAGTAGTCACTGGGAGATTGATGTCAATTTCGCTAGATTCCAGGTCAATCCGGAAGGGTTGGCAACCGTACTTGTAAAGAGGTCTGCAAAACTTTAGTAACACAATGATGGTTTAAATTCACCTGTACTACGATGAATTGCCAGGGAGCATGCATTGCAATGATCATTATAGCTAAACCAAACATGTGTGAACAACTGGAAAAAAACCTCAGATCAAGTTCTTGGGCATCTTGGGGTGGGGCAGGGTGAGGCAAGAGTATCACATGAAGCACATGGAGGGCAACTAGCACAGAGCGCCATCATATTCTTCTGTCATATCAGCCATTAGGTCTCATAAAAATGTTTTTCTCCTCTGTGTGTATGTGCATTTTAGACTCTCAACAATGAGACATGCAATACAGAGTGAAAGCATTTAATGGCTGGATTTAAAACAGCACAGTTCGGAGAGAGGAAGATTCTTCTTAACAGTCGTTCTTCAAAAGGGAGGAAATTAACATGGAAACACCTCTGGGCCAGGATAAATTTCACAACAAATTGAGACCATTTCCACTATCTTTTTCGAGGCAAAACTCCCTTTTAGTTTAATGACTTGACTTATTTGTTAGAAGCACAAATATGAGCTTTTCTTTGTTCAGCGTGGGAGACTGGTTAGAAGAAATCTTCCTTCTACTCCCTGCATATTTTAAATGCACTGAGGACTGGAGTGATGCTAATTATACCTGCCAAAGACCTGGCTCGATAGTATGTGGAGAAGGTCATTTTTTCGTAAGATTTCAGGACCAGAATTGCAAGGGCTGATCACCCAAAATAGGGAGCCAGATTTTCATAAGAGCTTACTTTCTACTTAGATATCTAAATGGGGACCAGCTCTTCAAAAGTGCTCAAGCCTCAGCAGTTCCCATTGCAAGAACCAGATTTTCTAAAGAGACCATATGCTGAGCTTGTCTGCAACCACTGTTTCCTCTAAGCTGTGCGTGGGCACACAGATCCTAAACCCTGTGCAAACTGCAAAACACTGCATGCACAAAAAAATTGCACAGAAGCACAAAAATTTTTACAGAATAATTTTTTGAGCACATATCCTGTCAAAAATTTGCATAGAAGAAACTTTTTGGCAACACGGCCTGGTAAAAATTAGAGGGAACGTTGTCTGCCATCCCAAGGTGAAATCATGTTTCCACTTAAATCAGTGGGAGTTTTGCCACTGAGCTTAATGAGGCTGGGATTTCACTCCTGGCCCTGATTATGAGTACTGAATTTTTTAAACATTTCTAGCCCTATTGCCTTCATCTGATAATCAAGAAGTGCCTTATTATGATTCTCCTATGTAAAAAAATCCTACAGTATTTAAGAGAGAAAACCAACTGAGTTTACAAAAAAGTGAATTTTGTATTTAACTGGGCTCTCTACAAATGCCTAAGAATAAGTATAACAGTGAATGAAATCCTTTCTGTGAGGTTTTTTTTAAAATAAGTCTGATAGAATTCTATAGTACAACTGAAATTCTTCGTCATACAGGATGTTTTAAAATAGTTTTTGTTTCTTTGTTTGTTTTTTTAATTCCACAGGACTTTTCCATAAAAGATAAGGAGATAAGTGCACTGACTTCATAAGAGTACACTGAACATCATCCTTAGTCAGGGCAGGAGAACTCACCGTCTTCAGAGACTGCCTGGCTCCATTGCTCCCTGCCACTAGCTGGTGTGCAGGGGTCTGTGACATTACCCCACCCATATCACAACCAAACTTTCTCCTCTCTGTAGATAGCTTCCCACCAATAGAATGGGGCCTGATCCAATCCCTGTTTAAGATAGTAGGGATTTAATCAGCACAAGAAAACCATATTATGTCTGTATCTTGTACAAGTGTGCAGGGGAGCAGGTGTGTGTATGTGGCAGGAAGGGAAGGCTACAGGTACCTGTCCTATCACCCATTGTTCCCATGCAGGGAAAACATAATGAGGTCCTAATTAGTTAACCCTCACAAACACCCTGGCGAGGCGGGTTTTATCATGCCTCTGCACACACAAAAAAAGTAACATACCTAAGGCCACATAGTCAATGATAGCACCTGGAACTCCCATTCCCTCTTAGAACTGCTAACTAGCATATTCACTCCTGAGTCCTTTATATAGGGCCAAAGACAAAACTTCATGCTAATTGCAGCCCTGATGTTCTAATACAACAGAGATCAATCATGTCCCACAGCTGGTAAAAAAACCCACATAAAGCAGTGTCAGCATAGCCCATATTGCAAGCTATTTAGATGTGTTACAATAGGTCTCATTTTCATTTTAACTCATTGGAGACTGTCCTTTCCCTGTGAAAATAATTTGTGAATGAAAATGCTCTCTACAGTTATTTAAATGCACAGCATTTATAGGGTGTTCTTTCTTTTTAAACAGGATGTCATTAATTACTACTGGCAGTTTTTTCCACTATAAAGTAGCTAGAGTTGTATTTCACATGGGGGAAGTACTAAATTATGAGCCTAAAATTAAAGGCGGTAAATGATTGCATACATTGTGACACACCAAAACACATGCCAGATCACTACACTTCCTGATGTGAGTACCATAACGTCAACAATTTACATTAATTTGCATCCTCTTAATTAACAGGGTCAATAGAAATCTACAGAGAATAGGCCCAAACCATGAAAATTTCCATCTAGATCTTAAAGCCATGGGAGACTACCTAGATTTTATATCACAATATCACCATTGGCATGGAATACATGTGATTTTTAGAAATGCTCAAATATATAAAAAGGAGAAAATGACCATTTCCAAAGGTTTTATTGGCATGAGGTTACACACAAATGGTGAAGCCACAATTGAGACCCAGTGCCAAGAAACACTTGACACATATTATGAAGACAGTAATTTTCAAAATTTTAGAGTTTGTCAAAATGTTTATGGGTAGTGGTTTTTATTTCCTTCTTCCTAAAAAGCCTTGGTTCCTTTATCACAATGTGTCCAAAGCTAGAGGCTACCAAGAACAAGAAAAAAATACTACTACTATTTGAACTCTTTCTGTATTTCAGAGTGTCAAAAAATCCAATACTTTACCAGGCTAAGATAAACTTTTCTACCATTAGAAATCCAGAAACCCAACCCCTCCAAAGACATGAAGCTAGTATACCTAATTGACTGGCTTGTCAGTTGCATTTAAAAAAAAAGTGCCCAGGTCCAGTTTTGGTCATGGGATTGCTGTAATTTTGAAATAAATACAGTAACCAACCAGCCCTAGGTATTCTGCCCATAGTATCTGCAAAAATTTCCTATATTTCAAAATGAACAGCTTATTCCTCAAGAGGTGGTCCTTCAGGACTGATAGCAACAAGCACAGGCAAGATGTCCTGAGGGCATGTCTTCACTACTAATGTTAAAGCTTTAACATGGCTGTGTAGTCACGGCATTGGGAGAGAGCTCTCCCAGTGCTGTAAAAAGCCCACCCTCATGAGGGGAGTATCTATTGGGCTGGGAGAGAGGCACCCAGCGCTCATGCACTGTCTACACTGCCACTTTATAGTGCTGAAACTTGCATTGCTCAGGGGGGTGTTTTTAGGTGATGGAGTTAAAAGTGTCTATGCTGGGATAGCTCATGCAATTCATAATACACTTCTGGAATTTACCCACACTTATAATGTGTTGATTCTATGGCCATCACGATCACATGTAGTATAAGATGCCTGACAAAAGAATCTGGGTACTATTTACTATTGTCCTTATAGGTTTAAGATACATATCAAGTAATTAGGCAATTAAATCTGGACAATGCCACCCTCTTCATTACTGCATTCAAACATTTACCGAGTCATAGAATTTGAAAAAGGAACTGACTGCTGCACGGACAAGATAATTTTGAACCTGAGGCAGGTGATTACTTGAGAATTCACTCTGCTCAAGAAATCCTGCAGTGTTTTAGTTCTTCTCCGAAAACCTGCTTATGACTTGAGAGCCACTAGTAATCTACTGTTTTTGAAGCTCCTTCCATGCTGCCAATTGATTGACTCCAGGAGTAAATCATGTCCTATTGATACTTTTTTTTAAAATCTAGTACTTCAGGTCACTACTGGATTTCTCCAAATGGGGTGGGGGAGGAAATCAGTAAAATATCAGCTTCTTGACATCTATAGATGTGAATATGATAGTATAAGTGAAATCCATACTACTGAACTGTTGCATATCTCTTGGTGATATGGTTACTATATCTTTAGGCCAAAAGACACATTGCACTGGATAGAAATCCATGAGGTTTTAAGCATACCAAGCAACACAGCACAAGCAACATGGTTTTAGACTGTAGGCATTCTGCCTGCAATAGATAGACCACAACTGTGAAATTACTACAGTCTTAAATCGATCATGGATAAGTATAGAAGTTTCTGAATTTTTTTATTACTTTCTGCTCCTGATTGTCCATCCTGAAAACCCATGAAAGCACCAGGGAGGGATTGTATGTGAGGTTCTTTCTTAATATTTTCCCCCAGACCATTATTTCAGAAAGATGTTTATTTTGTGTCATGGAACAAGTCCCAAGAACCTGTGGATTCCAGAAATCTGCACAGATGTTGGGGGGATATGAGAGACACCAGGATAATCTGCATACAGCACTCTGCCTTTACTCAGCTTCCTGTAACTCTCCCCTGTGCCCCAGAAGCATGCAAAGAGTTAATGTTGCAGGTCACATTACATACAGGAGTATCACTGACTCACATTTCTAGATGATATTTTATGAACCGCTACAACCTCTTAGAATTGGTATGCTAATGTACAACTTTTTTTTCTTTCTGTGTGTATAAATGCATCTTACTTCTGTTCCATTCTATGCATCCGATGAAGTGGGCTATAGCCCACGAAAGCTTATGCTGAAATAAACTGGTTAGTCTCTAAGGTGCTACAAAGTCTTCCTCGTCTTATTTACCTCTGCTGTAACCACACATGCCTTTCTATGAGCTCCTTGCTCTAGTCCGAACCACAACATGGCTTCTGGAATAGCTAGATTCCACTTCCAGAAAGCGGAGAAAATGTGAGACTACAGTAGCCAGAAAAAGGGGGAGAGAGGAGAATCAGAGAAGAGGAGACATCTGACACAGATATAGACATGGCTCTGCTGGAGTTGGTCTAATTGTGCCCTGTGCAAGAATCCTATTTAAGTACACTGCACTCTAAAAAGATGTGATGTTCCATCTTTATTGTCTCACTTATTTTCACCTCAAATGGTCTTAGTTTGCTGGTAAACACATTTCTAACTCCCAGCCCTGAGAGTGCAACATGGGATTTAGTCAGGCAAAGTTCTTTCCATCTCACTCGTATCCATCAGAAATAAAGATTCTTCATGCCAAATGTAGGATTATGTGTTCAGATGTCACAGCAATAGGCAATGTAACAGGGTGCTGGCTCAGAGGATCAAGTCAAGCCCCTGTTAGTCCTTATCCAGGGAGAGGAAGGTACTAGAGCAGGAGTGGGCAAACTACGGCCCGCGGGCCACATCCGGCCCGCGACACTGTCCCATCCGGCCCGCGGCGGGGGGCTGCCCCTTGCCTCTCCCCGAGCTGCACAGCCCGGGCTCCGCTGCGGGCCCTCCACCCTTCATTGGCCATGCCACAGGGGCAGCACTCCGGTGACCGGGGCTGCACGGTAGCCTCTCCCACGCCGACAGCGCTCTGGGGGCTGGAACTGTGCGGTGGCCCCTCCCAGGAGCCGCGGCTGCATGCTGAACTCTCCCCCGGAATCACTGCTGTGTGCTGGCCCCTCTCCCAGAGCCGCGCTGCGCGGGGAGCACTCTGGGGGCTGGGGCTGCGCACTGTCCTCCTCCCCCGGAGCCGCAGCTGCACGCTGGCCCCTCTCCCAGAGCCGCGCTGCACGGGGAGCACTCTGGGGGCTGGGGCTGCGCACTGTCCTCCTCCCCCGGAGCCGCAGCTGCACTCTGGCCCCTCTCCCAGAGCCGTGTGGCGAGGGGAGTGCTCTGGGGGCCGGGGCTGCATGCTGCCCCCCTCCAGCAGCTGTGGTAAGAGGGGGGAAGGGGGGGTTCCAGGGTGGTGGTTGGGGGGGGGGCTTTGGAGGGGGCAGTCAGGGAGTAGGGTGGGTTGGATGGGGGGGCGTTCTGGGGTGGTGGTTAGGGGTTTGGAAGGTGGATAGGGATTGGGGCAGTCAGGGGACAGGGAGCAGGAGAATTGGGTAGGGGGTGGGGTCCTGGTGGTTAGGGGTCTGTGGAAGGGGCAGTCAGGGGACAAGGTGTGGGGGGGTGTTGGATGGGTCAGGGATTCTCAGGGGCGGGAAGTGGGAGGGGGCCAGATTGTGGGCGGGGCCTTCCCTACCCGGCCCTCCATATAATTTTGTAAACCCAATGTGGCCCTCGGGCCAAAAAGTTTGCCCACCCCTGTACTAGAGGGAGCTGGGTGGGAGGCCACACCCTAATTACCAAAGGGGAGACACCTGCAGGCCTGAGTAGCCAACTATAAAAGCTGGGAGGAAGGAAGCCAGGGAGACCAGAGGAGGAGGAGACCAGGGAGATAGGAAAGGGAAGAGCGTGGGGCTCTGTATCCCTGTGGGCCAGGAAGCTAGCTGTCTTCCTGAGCAGTGGTCTGTAGATCTGTATTTACTGTAAATAGTAAGTGGTGGGGACAAGACACAGCTAATAAAAGACACGGGTGCTGCACATAAGTTGGTCTCCGGTGGTTTTTGTGAACAGGACCAGCAAGGGCCCGGTTACAGCACAGTATAAGAAAGAATAGAATAATACAACTCTCTCTGTGTTAACACATTGGGACAGATTTATCCTTGATGCAACTCCATTTATTTCAGTGGAGTTACACTAAGGATGAATTTGAATTACAAATTTTCATTAAAAAGGAGAACACAACATACACTTTGGTATACAATAAATATCTGGCTGTCCATATATGTATTTACAAAAAGTAAAAAGACAATTTTATGTCCGTGTCATGGGGTATATTCACCACTAGTGGCACCTCATGCTGGCCATCCTGGGAATTATCTTCACCAGGTTTGCGCTCTCCCTCTGGTGTAGTTTCCCCCATGCTATCTGACTCACTCATTCTCGTATCTGCAATCTACTCTTTGTGGTTTGGCCCTCTGGCCAGGTCATTAAAGTCCTCCTCCTCCTCAGGGGAATTTGTCCTTCCAGAATTTGTCCTCACTAGCTGACTTGCATCTCCAATACTCTTGCCACTTCCCTGTGGTTGGTAGGTGAATCCCGGCCTTCCCTCACCACTGGGTTCCAGCCAGGGACCCTATAACAAGCAGCCAAAGTCTCTGCATGGTCCTACCCATTGTTGCTGTTTCCCTGTGCCTCGTCCTCCACATCTGGTTCCCTGCCCCTCAGGCTTGGCAGCCTCCCAAATCTCTCCACTCAGGTAGTAACAGCAGCCTATTTCCCTGCTTTTCTGAAGCCACTTTGCTAATAACCACTCCTGGGCTTTATACTGGTCCCACCTGTTCCTGCCCAGCTGAGCTTCCTTCTAATTCAGGGGTGGCCAACCTGTGGCTCCGGAACTACATGCGGCTCTTCAGAAGTTAATATGTGGCTTCTTGTATAGGCACCAACTCCGGGGCTGGAGCTACAGATGCCAGCTTTCCAATGTGCTGGGGAGTGTTCACTACTCAACCCCTGGCTCTGCTACAGGCCCTGATCACACTCTACCCCCTCCCAACCCCTCTCCTGAGCCTGCTGTGCCCTTGCTCCTCCCTCCTCCCCCATACAGCTTCCTGCATGCCACAAAAGAGCTTATCGGGAGGTGTGGAGAAGGAGGTGAGTCACTGATTGGTGGGACTGCCAGTGGGTGGGAGGTACTGTGTGTTGTGGGGGGAGCTGACGGAGGGATGCTGATGTATTACTGTGGCTGTTTGGAAAAGTACTTTGGTAAATTCTGGTTCCTTCTCAGGCTCAGGTTGGCCACCCCTGTTCTAATTAGTGGCATACTCCTCCCTCAGGGGCACCCATTGGAGTTAATTGGCCTTCCTGGCCACCTTAACCCCTTTTCAACTTGGGTGGGGTGGATGCCCCATCACAACTCTGCTCTCTGATTCCAAGTTTTATACAGATAAAGGAATGAGACAAAACAGTAGCCTTCAGGTATAGAAGTGCAAGATTCTGACTTGAGTATTTTGCTTTCTTCAGAAAACAAATATCTGATAGATCAAGATGTCAACTGTCTTTAGAACTGCTTTGAACTCAATGAAAAATAACACAATGGGTGACTTTAATTCCTGTTACACCACCACTGACACACCAAAGATAATGTTACACAGTATATTAGATTTTTCCCACCACGTGAAAATTTGTAAACATTTTTCTGCACTATTGAAGGTGCGCTAATGCTACTTATCATGAAAGTTGTATGGTAAACAGTGCACAAGTGTTTCATCCACTGTGTCAACTACATCCAATTCCCTCATTTTCAGCCATGATAGAGCTGCCATACTTTAGAAAACACTAGTTTTTCTAGTGAAGGCTAAGCGATTGACATCTATTGGGCAATCTGAGCATATTGAAAGAATTACAATTTATGCAATGTTTGTCATAGACGTACATTAATCCTTCATTTAAAATGGATTAGGACTGCATAAAACTGAGTTCTGAAAAACTGGTCTCCTGTAGAAGACAGCAGTCATTAAAATACAGCAACTAGAGCTGGTGAAATAGCAAAATCACAGACAGTATTAAAAAAACTGCTTTAGAATACTAGAGCTCTGGTTCAGTTTGATCATACTGAAGCCCACTGGTATTCCCAAAGATGTCAAGCTCCAAAAGTGATTTAGATGATTTGCTAGTATACACAAAGGTATATGTAGCGGGGTGACCACCCGCTCCCTGCCTGAAAGGGCTGGAAGAGCCCAGGGAAGGGGTCGTGGTCGGGAGCCAGCAAACTCCCAGGCCTGATTAGGGAGTGGGCTCAGCTGGGTGGCCACGCCCCAAACACTCAGGCCTGTATAAAGGCTGAGAGGCAGGGGCCTAGAGAGACAGTCTCCTCTGTCTCCAGAGGAAGACAGGCCTAGCTGCGGGGAGCCTTAAGGAAGGTACCTGGATTGGGGCAGGGCTGGGGCAAGGCACTGGGAGCTGGGGGAAGCTCTAGCCTGAGGGCCCCAGGCTGCGGATCCTAGCAGAAGGCCCGACCCAGGGGTACTGTGGTTGCAGGGGGCAGCCCAGGGCTAGTAATAGAAGCTGCAGGCCAACCCCCCTTGCCGGTGATGAGAGGCCGTGATACTGCAGTCTGCCTAAGTGAGCGAGGGCAAGTGGTGACTGGCAGTGGCCAAGTCTGAGGCAAGGTGGGCATAGTGGGTGGAGGGTTCCCCGGGGAGGGGAGACCCTTGAGCTTGAGGTGGTTCTGCAGGGGTGCAGCACCCTCAGCTAGAGGGCACTGGGGTCCGGGAGGAACACGGGGCCAGAGTAGGAGTGGGACATCGGCTGGCAGAGGGCGCTCCGGAGGCTGGAGAGCTGATTCCCCAGACGACTAGCAGGAGGCACCGCCAGGGTGAGTGTCCCCCCGCTTACAGTATATGTGACAAAATATATGTAGTCTGTCTTCAAATAGATGTGTTTCTGAATACTCATATTTGATGCAGCCTATATATGTTCAATTCACTGTCTTTTGAAAGCTGTGGTCAAAGAGGGAATTGAAACAAAAATATGCCAACTTGGATGGCCATTTCTGAAGCTGGAATATTAAATACCCAACATTGGACCTTTTGCAAACAAGTGTTACACTTAAAAGCAGGGTCTCCTGGACATAGGTCATATGCATTATTAAAAAGTATGAGATAAATCCTGGTCCCACTGAAGCAATGGGAACTGTGTCATGGAATTCTATAGGTCCTGGATTTTATTCTATACTATAAACAAACCTGATATTTTATTTCCTGTAGCTTTTGTAGCACACACAGCACTACTGTTTTTGTTGGAAGCTGCTGTCATTTCATAAAAAACATTTTAACCACAGCAGTAGCACACACACTATAAAGCAATATTTGTTGAATATTTTCAAATGCAGAATATAATTGCATAATAGCCCCACTGCTATAAAAGTTAATGGTATACATCCTGAACTGGCTATTATAATTTTACTGTATAACAAGAAAGATGATTTGAGTAACATCTGCTTAGATATTCTCAGAGAAATGACTAGTTAATACATTTATGTGTTTAAATCTAGTGTCTGTGACTTGTATTTTGTATAGTGATTACTTTTAATAAGTCAACATTTGCCAACATACCCCAGCCCACCCTCCTCAATATACCATGGTTATTTCTTTTTTATGATGGGGAAATCTGAGTTATCTCAGATACAACTCTACAAAATTATTGACAAATGCTGGCTTTGCAATGATAACTACTGTGGAAACCCTTTTGTGTGATGTACAGTAGTTCTGTGTCCAGAAAGTATGGCTACTGTTGCTTTCAGTTCTCCATATGGATATTTCTCCCCTAGGATTTATGTTGAAATGTGTCTGATTTTTGTTTGGTTGAGTTTGTTGTTGTTTTCGGTTTTGGTCGATTTAATGTTACATATGTGTGATATATTTGACAACCTCTTTTCTTTAAAGCAAAACCTCAAATATTTACAGAAAGGTGTTATAATTCACAACTGTACAGAATGAAAACTGGACATGGAGGTGGAAACATCATCCTGACCCTGCTCTGAACTGCATGCAGGAAATTTCTGTGCCCACATAAAGTCTCACTTCGCTCATAGGGATTAACCCACAGAGAACACGATGCAATCGGGACCTTTGTGTTCACATTTGGGGTTAGATTCATTACAATGTGGAAGTTACAATGGTTTAAATAAATTTAAGCAAACTCATCAAGTACCAAATATAAAGCTGTTTAGCTCTAATAGCAACCCCCATAAACCCAATAGACTCAGAGTAACAAATCTGATGTGATTTTTTTTAAAAGCATCATTTACTGACATTAAAAAACTGTTGTAAAAATACTGAGGTTTTTCAAAACATTTAATAAGCCTCTGGGGTGTGCTTGACAGGACACTTCTGTCTAAAGGTTCATTTTAGCAAAAACCTAATGACATGCATCAAGGAACTAATTGTATAGGAAGCTTTTATGGCTCGGCTCTTAGTCAAGAAGAATGACTTTCTGCTTTCTACTCTAATAATAAATATGCTGCTGTACTTCTACTCGCAGAGATCTGAGAAATAATTCTATTATGGCTGCTGATCGTGCTAACCAATTAACTCTATTAACAAAATACAAGGATTGTATAATTTCAATTAAGGGTGTGAACAAAGCTGCAGCCACTCATTGGTCCTATGAAAATCACTTCTTTGCAAACATAAATCTAAATTTGTGGGCTGAGATCTCTCCCATAACTAAGCATGAAGGCAGATGAGAGAGAGTACTACATGGGAGCAAAAAAACAACAACAACAAAAAAACCCAAACATTGTAAAAGAAAAAGGAATGGCAGCCATTATCTTAATTTCTGTTCTGACTAATTATTAACCATTTATGGATTTTGATAGTTGCAAGATCCGAGCCCCATTATACTAAGCACTGTATAAATGTAAGCAGTGTCAGGATGAGCTCCACCCTGTGGGGAATTGCGGGAATTGCGGGGAGCTGTGGAAAATAACTTCAGCTGATGTTATTTGCATAGACACACCCACCGCGCCTAGCCTGAGCTCACAGCAGCCCAAATGGTCACTTAGGCTGCTGTGGGATACCCAGTTTTTCTGTTATTGGGGCAGGAATGATAAAGTGTTGATTAACCTGTGAATGAGGGTCTGGGACATGTATTTGGCCTTTGTCATGATGGAGGGACTCACCATCATCTAGGTAGCACTCACTGCCCAAGGGACAGGGGTTCCAAAACCCACTGAATTGAGAGAGGTTGTGGATAGGCTTCTATATGTTTTGATAAGGCCCTTGTCTGAGGGCCCCACAGGCCTATTGCACCTGGTCTCTCTCCACTGTGGAACATTAGAGCTGATTTTTTCTTCCTTTAAGAGTCTAGTTTCAGCTGCTGAGCTGAAATCACTTTGGGCCTAGTGGTGCACCTGCACTAAGGCTCCCCTCCTATGAGCTGAAATCACTTAAGAACTGAAATCTGTTAAGAGATAAAAATCACTGAGCACTGTCTTAAGGGGGGGGGGGGCTGAAACTATATTGCTGAGCAGAGCAGTTTTGTGTGTCAGCTAGCAGATAGCAGAGGGACCGGCAGAGCACTTCGTGTGACGGTTGGCAGAGTGGAGTTGAGCTGCTGGCAGAGCAGCTTGTAGGCAGAGCGGAGTTGAGCTGCTGGCAGAGCAGCTTGCAGGCAGAGCGGTTGGCTGAGCGGAGCCCAGCGGCCGGCAGAGCGGCCGGCTGAGCGGAGCCCAGCGGCCGGCAGAGCAGAACAGTCCGTGGGACGACTGGCAGAGCAGCGCAGCACGCGGAGCAGCAGCACCACACAGAGAGGCGGGGCAGTCGGCCTCAGACCATGTAAGGTACCCCTCCTCCCGCCCTCCATTTCCACCCAGCCTGGGACGTAAGACTCTACAGATTAACTTTTGATCAGGGACAGAGACCTTTGGGCTGTTGGACTTTTGGGACTTTGCGTGATTTTGGGGTTGCTGGACTCCTGAACGTAAAGGAGAGGACTCAGCCCAATTTGCAGGGGTGGGGCAATTTGTTCGTGGGTTGGTGTATGAACCCTAGTGTGGTGTTTTTCCCAGTATAATGATATCATTTACCTCCTGTTATTAAACATCTTCTGATCACTGATCTGTGCTTGCAAGAGGGGTAGTATTGCCTCTTTGAGCTGCCCAGGGGCGTGTAGGATTTTCCCAGGTCACTGGGTGGGGGCTCGCGCCAGTTTGCATTGCATTGTTGAGAGGGAACCCCTATGTACTGAACACGGTCCTTGTTGTTGCCAACTCTGATGGGCAGAAGGGTTACATAAACATATAGTAAATAATATTCCCTATCTCAAAGACCATACATTCTAAAAAACAAGATATCAGTGGGTGAGGAAAAGAAGGGTGATCTAGTGATTAGGGTGACAGTGTGGGACTTGAGACACAGGTTCAATTTCCTGCTCTCTATAGTCTTCCTGTGCAACCTTGGTCACTTAGGGACAGGTTTTTAAAATAATAGAGGTGTCTAATGATTAATATAGGCACTCTAGTGGGATAGTGGGATTTTCAAAACCATCTAAGCACCTACCTCATTAATTATAATTGGTGTTATGTGCTTAGTTGCTTTCAAAAATCCCACTAGACACCTGCTTGCATTTTAGGTATCTAAATACCTTTAAAATACTGTTCTTAGTGTCTTGGTGACTCAGTTCCCGTCTATAAAATGGGGATAACAGCACTTCCCTGCCTCACAGGGGTATTCTGAGGATAAACACATTGAACATTTTGAGGCACTCCTATACTACAGTAATGGGGTCCATAGCAGTACTTAGAATTAATAAATAGACAAACCTGTGAGCAGAATTTTGAGGGACAATGAGGAGTGTAACAAAAATAATAGGATGTTTATCCTTTCTGACTTAAAGTGGGGCTAATCATGATTAAAGTTAACCATGTGTCAAAGTGCTTTGCTTGACTGGGACCAGAATGCTTAGCATTGAGTACTGAGGAGCGTTATGCAATTGTCTTTTTTTTTTATGAAGCCTTTTTGAAGTGTGGGGGCTGTATTGTCTTACACACAGCTTTTCCTAAAGGTTTGTCCTTGTGGACAATGATAAGGCAGTGGTGCTCTTCTACTGACCTAATCATGTTAGATGAGAAGGCTGAGCTCCATATTTTTGAAGTAGGAAGACCCACATAGGGAATTTGTTGAAGAGGTTAGGGTGTTTCAGTCTTTCTTGAGACAGAAAGGGAAAAAACTGCATGGGGGAGGATGACTTATTTTAGATCAAACACTTTATGTTCATTATTGGTCCCACTGGTCCCATCTGGTATCCAATTTAAGTTTGCAGGCCTTCAGATACCAAGCATTACACTTTACAATTCATACTGCTGTTTTAACATCAATAGCTAATGGCTATTCACATGTCTAACTTGAACTATGGTGAGACATGTGATTTTGTATTCATTACTGCGACTGATTACATGACACTGTAGGACCATTATTATCCCAGTTGGCTCTTAGACAGGTACACAGTTCAGCATAACCTACTGAGGAAGAAAGGATGCCCTGTAGGTGCATTGAACTCTACAATACGCCTTTGAGGGTGAGGGTTAAAATGGGAATTTTCACATTTGTGCCTCAAATTTCCTGGGTAAATTAATCAATCTAATGTGAGCATTACAAAGACTTATTGTTTTATGCTGTCTCAAACACCGCATGGATAATAAATCTCTTCAATTGCTCAAGATTCATTAGAAGCCATGACAATGATGTGACCATCCCAACTGGATTCAGGGACAATGCATAAAGCTGCTCATATCTTATTTTTGGTTTGGGGTTGTAGGTGGAATAGTGGGGAGGAATATTTTCTTTACATAGACACAGTAGTATATCCTCCATTTTGAGGTCTGTGCTCATTCTCTATTTTTATCATGGCAGGGTATCTATTTTAATCATCAGCTTTAATGTGTTAAACAACTAATAGGATTTCACACCTCTTTGAGGAAAACTTCTGTTCAGCTACTTTAATACTATTAGAAAGCTTGATGGGAAATGTTTATTTTATTTATTCATTCTAGAAAAATTAAATATAAAAATCAGGTAGCTGCTGTATATTGTTGCTGTTAAATGTCCTCAGAAGTCAACCAGCATGTTTGGTCTGCAATGTGAACCAGGAAGGCAGGCTAGAGTGCTGGTTGCTTAAATCATGCTCTGAATCTGAATGAGAGTGTCAAAGAATTTTTGAAATCTTATTATGAAACTGTGATCAAGGCTGTCATGGGTGTGGAGGGCTGGAGAGGGTTAATGTCATCTGAGACAGCAATGTCATCAGAGCCTCAAGTCCATGAGGAAGGGAGGAGTTAAAAGTCAGTTCCATCTTGGCTGGCCATGAGGCCGGAGGCAGGAACCAGGGTCAACTAGTATTTCTGGCTACGGAGATAGCTCAACTTTTCTTCTATTATACTTCTACTTAGCTGATGTAAGTGATTTTGATTCTTCTATTAAGCCTGTGCCTTTTGGGGTGTGTCTTTCCATTTCAGAAGGGAGTTAGAGAACCCCAAATTGTAAAGTGTATTATATCTTTGTTTCATCCCCTTTTCTTTATTAAATCGTCTAGTTATAAAACCATCTGGTTTATTTCCCTTAGGGTTTTCTCTGCTTCCAGTTTGGGAAGGGAGAAGGGAAGGGAAATAGGGACCAGGGCAGCTAAGTGCACAGCTGGAGTGTGGAGACTGTCTCTCCTTACCATCAGGTTATACGGGGGAGGGGGAAAGCAGCCTCCAGGTGCCTGTCTCTTCAACGAGAGGAGAGGAGGCGGGGAGGTGAATAGCCTTCAGGTGTCTGACTTTGGCCGTCGGGGAGGGGGACAAAGTTAGGGTGGGTAAGTTCGCCCCCCCCCCAAGGTTTTGGAAGTATACCCAAATGGTGGCAGTGATTGATAACCCTAAGAACCCCACTGGTAAAAAGGGGAGTGTCTCGGGGTGTAGAACTTAATTTGGGCTGGGAAGCAGCTTGGTTAAGTGGTTTGGCTAGTAAAGAGTCCCAGCTTTTGTGCTCGAGAGCATAAAGGCTGGGGTACCAGACTCTTACAAGGGCATAAAAAAAAGGAAGTGGTTATCAGCCCTCATCACAGAGTCTGTTAAATCCCAACCTGCAAAACTGTTCTAGATGGCAGGCAACCTGACACGTGTTGGTAATTTCTGGTTGGAAAGAGAGCTGAGTATTTCTTTGTGAGAAGTTTTTAACCTGATATTTTAAGGCTCCAAGCAGCACCTCACTATATCTGGAAACTATATATTCCAGCATCTCACTATATCTGGAAACACCCAAAACCTGCAGTTGCCTAACTGGTTCACATGAACTATAAGCCTGGGAGTGAGCTGGGTGAGTTGTCTAAGGAACTGTGCAGGCTTTCTGCTCTTGCCACAGAGGCCTGCTCTTGCCTGCCTCCTGCAACCCAGATTTTGATTCCTCCTTCACTCCTGACCTGCTTCTCACTCCTAGCTCCTTCTCCATGCCTGATCCTTACCTCTCTCTAGGTCCATTCTAAGTCCATTCAACTTGCTCCCAACCATTAGGTACTAGTCCTGACTCTGACCCCCAGCTTTTACTTCTGATTCCAAGTCAACCCTTTGCTCTGACATCTGACCCCAGCCCCAATCCTCAGCTTCAGCTCCTGGTCTTGATTCTGGCTCAACCACCTGACTTTGACCCTATTTCCATTCCCTGACCTGATGTTTCCTCTGCCCACTAGACCTGCATTCTCACATCCCAGTTCCTAACAGCTACACTAGGATTCAAGTCTGACTGATTCCTCTTTTTTTGACAGTGGATCAACATACCAGATGCATTTGAGTTTCTGTGAATGTCCCTCATTAAGGTTAGCAAGGAGCACCAGGCTATAACTACACCAATAACACATGGGTCTATGCCACTCTTGTGACAAAGAATGATTGAAAAACTCTAGGCAGATGAAAAGCTACATGTATTAAAGATTTTTATGTAATACTACTGTTTCCTTTTTGTTCCAGTTTAGATTTTTAAAGATAGTATAGAATAGCTCTTTTATGTTTCATTCAAAAGTTATTTTTCTATTGGTTTCAAGTTTTAAATAAAAGAATGAGAATTGAGTTGGTAGCCCTTTTGACCAATAGTGTTGACAATTTTTCACTTTTAAAAACACATTTTTCTACTGTCAAAATAAATAATTTATTTCAATGGTAGGAAAATAACACCATTTATTTCCAGTGGGAAGGTAAACTTGCAGTGGTATAAATAACATATCACTAGATTGCTACATGAGTCAGAAAATAGATTCTCAGTAAAGCCCATCTAAACCTGGTGAATTTATTTGAAGACCACTTCATTTGGCCCAAAGCTGGAATCTTTGTATCTGTACCAAACAAAGGTAAGCCTGGCTATAGCATATGCAGTCAGATTACCTTCTTATTTAAATACTATCATAAGTGCCCGGCGTTGCTCGGGTCAGTCGGAGGTGGGGAGGGGGCAGACAGCTGACACCCCCTGACGAACCCCAACACCCACACCTCACCCCTCACCCACCCCGACACCTTCCCACACCCCCTGACCAACCCCAACACCCCCCGGCTCCCTTACCCCCCGACCAAACCCGACAACCCCACCTGACCCCCCCAAGCAAACCCAACACCCCCACCTCACCCCCGACCGAACCCGACACCCCCACCTGATCCCCTGAGCAAATCCGACACCCCCACCTCACCGCCCGACCGAACAGTGTATTTAATAATCTGTGTGCTACACAGTGCACCGTGAGCTGGGGGAGGTGTCGGGTTTGGTCGGGGGGGTGGGAAGTTGTCGGGGTGGGTGAGGGGTGAGGGGTGGGTGTTGGGGTTGGTCAGGGGGGTTTGTGGTTGGTGGGGGGGTGAGGTGGGGGTGTCGGGTTCGGTCGAGGGGTAAGTGAGCCAGGGGTGTCGGGTTTGGTCTGGGGGGGTGGAAAGGTGTCGGGGTGGGTGAGGGGTGAGGTGTGGGTGTTGGGGTTGGTCAGGGGGTGTTGCGGTTGGTGGGGGGGTGAGGTGGGGGTGTCGGGTTTGCTTGGGGGGGTGAGGTGGGGGTGTCGGGTTCGGTCAGGGGGTAAGTGAGCCGGGGGGTGTGGGTTTGGTCTGGGGGAGTGGGAAGGTGTTGGGGTGAGTGAGGGGTG
Organism: Sternotherus odoratus; assembly: GCA_032164245.1. NCBI lineage: Eukaryota > Metazoa > Chordata > Testudines > Kinosternidae > Sternotherus > Sternotherus odoratus. The sequence continues at coordinate 50,669,655 of JAVMKO010000008.1, read as the reverse complement.
GGGTGTGGGTGTTGGGGTTGGTCAGGAGGTGTTGCGGTTGGTGGGGGGGTGAGGTGAGGGTGTTGGGTTTGCTTGGGGGGGGTGAGGTGGGGGTGTTGGGTTCGGTCGGGGGGTAAGTGAGCCGGGGGGTGTCGGGTTTGGTCTGGAGGTGTTGCGATTGGTGGGGGTGTGAGGTGGGGGTGTCGGGTTCGGTCGGGGGGTAAGTGAGCCGGGGGGTGTCGGGTTTGGTCTGGGGGGGTGGGAAGTTGTCGGGGTGGGTGAGGGGTGAGGTGTGGGTGTTGGGGTTGGTCAGTGGGTGTCGGGGTTGGTTGGGGGGGTGAGGTGGGGGTGGCGGGTTCGGTCGGGGGGTAAGTGAGCCAGGGGGTGTCGGGTTTGCTGTGGGGGGGGGGTGAGAAGGTGTCGGGGTGGGTGAGGGGTGAGGGGTGGGTGTTGGGGTTGGTCAGGGGGTGTCGGGTTTGCTTGGGGGGGTGAGGTGGGGGTGTCGGGTTCGGTCGGGGGGTAAGTGAGCCAGGGGGTGTCGGGTTTGGTCTGGGGGGGGTGGGAAGGTGTCGGGGTGGGTGAGGGGTGAGGTGTGGGTGTTGGGGTTGGTCAGGGGGTGTTGCGGTTGGTGGGGGTGTGAGGTGGGGGTGTCGGGTTTGCTTGGGGGGGGTGAGGTGGGGGTGTCAGGTTTGGTCGGGGGGTAAGTGAGCCGGGGGGTGTCGGGTTTGGGCTGGGGGTGTTGCGATTGGTGGGGGGGTGAGGTGGGGTGTCGGGTTCGGTCGGGGGGTAAGTGAGCCGGGGGGTGTCGGGTTTGGTCAGGGGGGCTGTGAAGGTGTCGGGGTGAGTGAGGGGTGAGGTGTGGGTGTTGGGGTTGGTCCGGGGGTGTTGCGGTTGGTGGGGGGATGAGGTGGCGGTGTCGGGTTTGGTCGGGGGGTAAGTGAGCCGGAGGGGGGGTGTCCGGTTTGGTCTGGGCACCCACCCCAACACCTTCCCCCCCCCAGACCAAACCCAACACCCACACCTCACCCCTCACCCACCCTGACACCTTCCCACCCCCCAGACCAACCCCGACACCCCCCGGCTCACTTACCCCCCGACCAAACCCGAGACCCCCACCTGACCCCCCCAAGCAAACCCAACACCCCCACCTCACCCCCCCGACCGAACCCGACACCCCCACCTCACTTACTGTCCCACCAAACCCAACTCGGATCCATCGCGGGGGGGGGCAGAGCCGAGGGATTCCGGGGACCTTCGCAGGTGGAGGGGGGGGTACAGAGCTGATGGATTCCGGGGTTCCGTTGGGAGGGGGGAGGGGCAGAGAACTGAGGGATCTCCGGGGTTCCGTTGGAGGAGGGAGGGGTGAGCTGAGCGAGTGCGGTGTCTGATGGAGGGGGTATTATGACATCATCACCACCTAACCGCCCAGCTGATGTGATTGGCCCTGAAAGACTTTCACCCCTGGGGGGCGTCAGAGGTGAGATCAGAAAATTTTTTGACCCTTACCAGCATCTAGACCCCAAGACCCCTAACTGTACCAAATTTCAAGTCTCTGGCTCAAACGGTGCGGGAGGAGTTCGCTGCCATACATGCATACATACATACATACACCACTTGACTTTTATATAGAGAGATTTTTTTCAGCAACAGTTGTATAAAGCAGCCTGAAGGCAAAGCTTTCAGCAAATCTCTCTCCACCAGCATGTGCAATCACATCTTCCCTTAATTGGAGTGGACCACATTTCTTATTAATAGCTGTAGTGCTTTTACCAACATTATTTTTTTTATCTAGGGCTTTGCAATCAACTTCCTAAAGATTAGTTTATTTTGCAAGCAACATTTTTGTTATTTGTTCCTGATTGTTTTCTTGTTAAAATATACTCATTTAGATGAGAAATGTAATCAGCTGAACTTCCCTTCTGGTAATATTTGGTTCATTTTTGATACACATGCACCATGATTGTATTTTAACAATGCATTTTTGTATCCTTTTTACATAATCCTTTTTCCATTTCTGGAATTCATACCATTTTGGGGGGAACATTAATTTAAACCAGTAGAACATAAGTGATCTCTCTCCTGCCATTCATCCCCACCCTCTGACAAACAGAGGCTAGGGACACCATTCTTACCCATCCTGGCTAATATCCATTAATGGACTTAACCTCCATGAATTTATCCAGTTCTCTTTTAAACCCTGTTACAGTCCTAGCCTTCACAACCTCTTCAGGCAAGGAGTTCCACAGGTTGACTGTGCGCTGTGTGAAGATGAACTTCCTTTTATTTGTTTTAAACCTGCTGCCTATTTTTTCCCCTGTGGCCCCTATTTCTTATATTATGGGAACAATTAAATAACTTTTCCGTATTTTGCTTTCTTCACACCACTCATGATTTTATATACCTCTATCATATTCCCCCTTAGTCTCTTCTTTTTCAAGCTGAAAAGTCCTACCCTCTTTAATCTCTCCTCCTATGGGACCTGTTCCAAACTCCTAATCATTTTAGTTGCCCTTCTCTGAACTTTTCTAATGCCAGTATATCTTTTTTGAGATGAGGAGACTACATCTGTATGCAGTATTCAAGATGTGGACACACCATGGATTTTTACAAGGACAATAAGATATTCTCTGTCTTATTCTCTATCCCTTTTTTAATGATTCCTAACATCCTGTTTGCTTTTTTGACTGCCGCTGCACACTGCGTAGATATCTTTAGAGAACTATCCATGATGACTCCAAGATCTTTTTTCCTGATTAGTTGTAGCTAAGTTAATCCCATTCATATTTTATATATAGTTGGGGTTATTTTTTCCAGTGTGCATTACTTTAAATTTGTCTACATTAAATTTCATTTGCCATTTTCTTGCCCAATCACTTAATTCTATGAGATCTTTTTGAAATTCTTCAGTCTGCTTTGTATTAACAATCTTGAGCAGTTTAGTATCATCTGAAAACTTTGTCACCTCATTGTTTACCCCTTCCTCCAAATCATTTATGAATAAGTTGAATAGGATCGGTCCTAGGACTAACCTTTGGGGAACTCCACTATTTTTAACCAGTTCTTAATCCATGAAAGGATCTTCCCTCTTATCCCATGATATGATAATCCATCTGGGGTATGGAAGTTAATTTTTACATTGGCAAGAAACATTTGCTGGACATAACAGGTAGAACTGAGCAATTCTTATTCCAAGCAGTAGAGAGTAATGAGGCACTCAGACATGAGACAGTTTAGTACAGTACATTCATCATAAGTACAAAAGTTATTAAACTCACATTGTGCTTAGTTTACAGGAAGAATGACACCCCCCTCCTTTGGAAATATCACCAGTAATGGTATATAAAGGTGGGAGTATCAAAGTAAGATAGGAATAAGTCGCTAAATTGAACAAGTTCAATCTATTCTTCCTTCAAGACCAGGAATTTACTTACATTCAATATGGTCAGCATTGGCTAAACTATCCAAAGTCAGGAAGAAAAGACACTGTTCAGAATGATGCAGTTTTTTTCTGACACCATCTCATCAGTCATTATGTCTTTGCATTTTTTCAGAAAGAATAGATTCGTTTTTCACACAGTTATCAGTGAGGGGATAGATATAATTAAACAACACACTATTGTAAGAAAATATACATATACCTGATGTAATTAAAAGTAAAATATGACTAAACTACCTGTGGGTAGTGTGGGAGAAAGAAGAATCTGAAGACTACCCATGCAAATCTAATTAAAAAGGAAATGGTAAAAGGGAATGGTATTGTGTGGGTTGAGGTCTTGCTATGATAGATAATTAAAATCATGCCAGTGAATTCACCATTCATAACCAAGGTGCAATATATATTTTGGCTAAACAATACAACTATATATGAATAGGGATTTAGAGGGTACATGAATATAATGTAGAAATAGATAGTTTAAAGTACTTGTAGTAACTATTACTATTGCCAGTTTTATTAAAAACAAAATCTTCTGAGACAAACTTTGTTTCTAAAATAACTTAAATGCTGTGTTGAGCAATCTCTCAGCCCTTTCCAAAGTTCTCAGACAGTTCAGACAAAATGATCAATGTGGGTGTAAGCCGGGGTTTCTCAAACTGGGGGGCACGACCACCCAAGGGGTCGCCGAGCACTCCCAAGGGGGTCGCGAGCTCCTGCCACTGCCGAAAAGCTGCCAAATTGATTAGTTCCGCATTCGGCAGTGTCATAAGTATAAAGTAGCCTAAAATTACTGTTTTACCTGTAAAGGATTAACCTGAAAGTAACCTGAGAGGGGATGACGAACCAGAGATGATAATCAACCTCGGGGACAAAGAGTTTTTAGTTTCAGTTTCTGTCTCTCGTGCTGTTCACTCCAGCTATAGGATGAACCACACCTATGTCTTTACTCCACCTATCTATAATCTTCTGAGGGCATGTCTTCACTACCACTTTAAATCGATGTTAACGACGTTATGTCGAAGTAAACGTGTACCTGTCTTCACATACATGCCCTTAACGTCGATGTAAAGGGCCTTAAAGATCGATCTTGGCACTCCAGCCTAACCAGTGGCATAAGGCTAATCTCGACGTTCCAAGCTCGACTGTGGGCTAGTGAAGACGGAACCCGACATTAATAGCCTCCAGAGGCTGTCCCACAATGCTCCATTCTGACCGCTCTGGACTGCCTCACTACTGCTCCACTGTGACCGCTCTGCACTGCACTCTGAACTCGCTGCTCTGGCCAGGTAGATAAGACCCGGGAACATTTGAATGCCATTTCCTGTTTGGTCAGCGTGGCCAGCTCACCTGAACTGATCAGTCGCCATTCAGAGCAATCAGCACTAGCCGCCATGCAGAGCTCAGCATCACAGGAATCCATGATGAGCTCATCTACCCTGGAGACCAGCCAGAGGAGAAGAGCTCCAGCATGGTCCACTCGTGAGGTGCTGGATCTCATCGCTATCTGGGGAGAGGAATCCGTGATGTTGGAACTCCGCAACAACAAACGGAATGCCAACACCTACGGAAGAGTCTCCAAGGCCATGCTGGAAAGGGGCCACAACAGGGACACCACACAGTGCCGCGTGAAAATTAAGGAGCTGCGGCAATCTTTCCAGAAAGCCAAGGAGGCAAACGGGCGATCAGGGGGCGCGCCACGGACATGCAGGTTCTACAATGAACTAAATGCCATAATGGGGGGCGCCCCCACCACCATCGCGCCGGTGTGCGTGGACTCCACCGATGGGATCATCGTCAGGGAGGAGACTGATTCCGAGGAGGACGAGCATGAAGAAGAAAATCTCACAGAGCAGCAGGAGCCCAGCGGAGAACCCTTGTACCCAGAGAGCCAGGAGCTGTTTGTCACCCTGGAGCCAGTACCCTCCCAAGCCTCCCAGGGGGGTAAGTGTTTCTTTTTTAAGGGATTACATGACGCGTGATTTTGTAAAGGAAGCATTTATTAATGAGTAACTTGCCCTAAGGACTTAGCGTGCTTTCATTGCTGGTCAATTTCTACTCAAAGAGTTTGTCAATATACTCCGGGATTGACCATAAGTCCTCCGCGGACATTTCAATGAAGCTCTCCAGGAGGTAGCGATGAATCCAGCGCAGCAGATTTCTGGGGAGAGCTGCCTTATCTGGTCCCCCGTGATAGGACACCAACCCACGCCACGAAAGTAGTAGGTTGTCTGGTATCATTGAGCAGGCCAGCATTGCGGCGTATGGACCAGGACTTTGCATGGACTCAAGGAGCATGCGCTCCCTATCTCTCCGAGAAATTCTCAGCAAAGTGATGTCATTCAGGGTTGCCTGTTTGAGATACGGACTGCAATTAGTCGGGAGATAAAGAGTCCCAGCTGCAAAGTTCTCTTTTCTGCTGAGGACCGACGAACCGAGCACCCCCCCCCACGAACGCTGACCGCCGCCCCCCCCCCCCCCAGCCCGTAGCGTTAGCTGGCAGGGAATCCGAGCCGTCTGCACGCGGTCTGAAGAGCCCCAAAAAGACCTTAGCCCTTAGCGAGAGATTTTTTGGCATTTGCTTTGCAGTTTGCGGTTTCAGTGGGAGCCAGCCACGCGGTGGGGGGAAGGGGGCGGGGTTACTCTACAGTATGCAAGCGCCACTTTTAACTTACCATGGCCGGCTGCACGGTGATTTCAGAAGCCGTCTTGGGCTGAGGCACGCATATGTGTCTGAGATGCTCTGAATTTTCTGAGAGCTTGTCAGTCAGTTTTAGGTGTACAACATGACCTTGTACAGAAATCATATCAGGCCTCTGAATACTGAGGTTGCAAATGGAATACTACTCCCATTGTGTACCGTCCGAGACTGCCTCCTAACCTTGAATGTATCTGTCTCATAACTTTCAAACTTTCTTTTTCCCACACTTGCCCACAGATGAACAACAAGTATCTCACAACCCCCCTGCCTCCTCATCACGCCGTGCACCGCAGATAAGAAAGCGTAAAAAGAAAACGCGAACGCGCGATGAGATGTTTACTGAACTCGTGGAGAACTCGCGTGCTGAGGCAGCCCGCCAGACGGACTGGAGGGAAAGAATGATAGAGGCAAGGGATCGAGAGATTCAGGCAAGGGATCGAGAGATTCAGGCAAGGGATCAAGAGAGAGAGGAAAGGAAGCGAGAGAGAGAGGCAAGGGATCGAGAGAGAGAGGCAAGGAATCGAGAGAGGCAGGAATGGAGAGCCGCTGAACAAAAGAGGGTAGAACGTGAGGAAAGACGCATGGATGCTTTCCTCCGCATAATGGAGGACCAGAGCGACATGCTGCGATCTCTGGTGGAGCTGCAGCATGACCAAAGACCACCTCTGCAGCCCCTGTGTAACCACCTCCCCCCCTCCCCAACTCCCATAGCTTCCCCACCCAGACGCGGGTTGAGAACACGGGGGGGCAAGCTCCGTGGGCCGCTCCACTCTACCCCACAAGCCAGCAGAAGCAGCAGCAGCAGCAGCAGGCTGACATTCTCGGAAAACTTTTGAAAGCTGCTGAGTCTTGCCAACCCCTCCTCTCCACCCTTCCCACCCCCCCCTCCTTTGCCCGCTCCTCCCCACTGCGACTCCAGGATCCCTCCAGGATACCAAGACAGTGATCCCCTGTATTTGTATTTCCGAGTAACCAATAAAGGAACCATGATTTTTCAAACAGTGATTTTATTTTCTCTGCAAGCATGGGGAGGGAGGAGGGAAAGCATGGGGAGGGGGGAGGGAAAGAGGGTTCAAGGGCAGCAGGCTTACAGCACAGCAAGGGAGCAGATTCTCAAACGCCATCTCGGGCACTGATAAAACTGTCTTTCAAGGCGTCCCTGAGGCGCAGGGCCTCACGGTGGGCTCTTTTACTTTCCCTGCTGTGTGGCTGCTCATAAGTAGCAGAAAGTAAATTTGCCTCTGCCTCCCAGCCCGCCATAAACGTTTCCCCCTTGCTCTCACAGATATTGTGGAGCACAGAGCAAGCAGCAATAACAATGGGGATATTTCTCTCGCGGATGTCTGAGCGTATCAGTAAGGAACGCCATCTCCCTTTCAAGCGGCCAAATGCACATTCTACGGCCATTCTGCACTTGCTCAGCCTGTAGTTGAACAGCTCCTGACCCCTGTCCAGGGCTCCTGTGTAGGGCTTCATAAGCCAGGGCATTAGGGGGTAGGCTGGGTCCCCAATGATCACGATCGGCATTTCGACCCCCCCCACGGAAATTTTCTGGTCGGGGAAGAAAGTGCCTTGCTGCAGCTGTCTAAAAACCCTAGAGTTCCTGAACACTCGAGCGTCATGAAGCTTTCCCGGCCACCCCACGTACAGGTCGGTGAAACGTCCCTTGTGGTCAACCACTGCTTGCATGACCATTGAGTAATATCCCTTCCGGTTTCTGTACTCGGCGGCCTCGTGGTCCGGTGCCAGGATAGGGATATGAGTCCCATCTATAGCCCCACCACAGTTAGGGAATCCCATGGCGGCAAAGCCATCTATTGTGGCTTGCAGGTTTCCGAGGTTTATAACCCGGTGTAGCAGCCGCTCGACGATTGCCCTGCTTACTTGCATCACAGCAAAGCCCACTGTAGACCTACCCACCCCAAACTGATTCGCGACTGACCGGTAGCTGTCTGGCGTTGCAAGCTTCCAGAGGGCTATCGCCACTCGCTTCTCCACTGTAAGGGCCGCTCTCATTTTGGTATTCCTGCGCTGGAGGGCCGGGGACAGCAAGTCACAAAGTTCCATGAAGGTGCCCTTTCGCATGCGGAAGTTTCTGAGCCACTGGGAGTCATCCCAGACCCGCAGCACTATGCGGTCCCACCAGTCTGTGCTTGTTTCCCTGGCCCAGAATCGGCGTTCGATGGCATGAGCCTGCCCCATTGCCACCATTTTTGACAGATTGTCAGTCGCCCTACTTGCAAAAACGGCAGTGTCCCTGTCGTCCCCGCTGTGCACGTCAGTGTCCCTGTCGTCCCCGCTGTGCACGTCCGTGTCCCTGTCGTCCCCGCTGTCCTCGTCCATCTCCTCCTCACTGTCATCGGGTTCCAGAAAGCGCGGTTCTCCCCGGATCGCATTCCTCCTCTGCAGACGGTGCAGCAGGAACTCAGCAACCGTGATCGAGGTCCTCACAACAGCCATTACTGCAGCCGTGGTGTCAGCGGGCTCCATGCTTGCAATGCTATGGCGTTAGTTCGGCGGGGAAAGGGCGCGAATTATGGGATGCCTACCCACAGGGCACCGCTTGTAATGGGGGTGGGCGGCGCGGAAAAAGGGCGCGAAATTTGGAAATGCCTACCCACAATGCTGCACTCGAAATGGTGCCTGCTGGGGGATCAGGGAACTGTGGGATAGGTACCCAGAGTGCAACGCATGTCATGTCGACGCCTGCAAAAGTTTTGCAGACAGACACTGTCGACTTGCTGTGCTTAGCTGTGCGTAGTGAAGACAGACAACATCGACTGTATGCCGTCGCGTTCACAAGATCGACATAAAGGAAATCGAACTAATGCTGTAGTGAAGACATACCCTAAGAAGTCAAGTTCAGTAGTAAGTGAATTATATGCTTTAACTGTATCACTTGATGATTGATCCACAGTGTTCCTTATACTGTTAAGCTTTAGCAGAGGAAGAATTCCTAGGGAGGGGATCATGTTGTGTGATGCAAGGGTTGTTTTTTTTCTATTGATTACTGTACATTCCTTCCTTTTTTTTCTTTAATTCAAATCTTTCTTTTAAGACTCCGACTGCTTGTTTCCATTGGATAGATCCTGGTTTGGATTGGGCACGTCTCACAGAAAATGAGGGTTTCCTTTGTTTTCTCAAGCCTATCCCAGGTATAGGGAGGAGATTTGGGGGGCGTTAAAGGGGGGTTCCAATTTACCCAAACACATTGTTTTATGGGCTTAAATTGGTGCTGGCAGTGGTACCAAGTCCAGACATAGGTGAAGTCTGTGTTCTGGGGAAAAAGTTTTAACCTAAGCTGGTAAAAGAATCTTGGTGGGTTATTTCTTTTTTATGCGGGTCCCCACATCTTTACCCTAGAGTTCAGAGTGGGGAGGCAATCCTGACAGGCGGCTTTTCAGCAGACATCCCGAGCGCTCTCGGAAGCGCTTGGGATATCCGCTGAAAATAGCTGCTGAATGCAGAAGTATTCAATTCGGCGGCTTTTCGGCAGACATACAAGGGTCACGCCACGCCACCGGAGAAGAAAAAAGGGTCGCGGTCTCAGGAAGTTTGAGAACTGCTGGTGTAAGCAGAGTCTGAATGAGCTCTTCCCTGACATCCAGTGGTGAGCTGTGGAAAAGGACTTCAGAAGCTGATCTTGTTTGCATGGACACACCCACCCTGCCTAGGTGCTCAGCGTGATGGGATTGCTTGCCTATATGATCACTTGTAGCTGGTGTTGGATCCCCAGTCTCCTTGTTATTGGGTGAGGAGTAATAAATTGGGTCAATAATCTTTACTTTACACACAATAAAGGGTTGTTATCCTTGTTGTGTGAACCAAGGGCAGCAGAACTGTGCATGGCATACCCTGATGGAGAGATTCACCCTCAATTGCGCGAGCCAGTTTTGTGTTGGCCCTTGTTGCTGATGGCTCCACCTGGCAGAAGGGTTACATAAGTACACTTAAAAAGTAACACTGTTGCTTATACAATATATTATAAAAATAAAATCTTAAATAATAGGACTAGTACCTCTGGGACTAGTGTTTCCAGAGAACAGTAATATCTTTCCAATTTCTATGACTACCATTTCTTCAAGTGGTAAGATTGCTAGGCCCATCTTACCAGAACATAATTCATTCAAATGCTTTTAATATGTCCATACCATTTTCTCCCCTGCAGCACACTTAGCTCTACCTTTTAAAATAAACACTCTTTAATATATCTGCTTATTTCAACCATTTGATGCTAAATTATAACAAGACAAAATTATATGGCCAAGGTTTTCAAAAGTGGTTATCCATGCCTCAATGTTTAGGTGACCAAATGGAGACAGAACACAGAGAAGTGTATACCTTTGACTATATCTGAGGGAGATATGATAATGTAGTTTGGGGTAAAGGTTTCACTAAGATGAATTTGGGAACACACAAAAGTAATAGAAATATTCACATTAATCCATATAAGTGCCAATAAAACCGTTTTACAAATATGCACTGAAAATCTCATATACCACTTGGATTTAGCATGAAGGCAACAACTTTAGTTAATTAATGTTCCATTAATCTGCGGCATCTTGTTATGACTGTGAACTTTTGAAGGATGAGATTGTCTGTTTATTTCATGTTACTACAGTACTTATTACAACGGGACACAAGACTAGATGATCATAATGGTTCCTTCTGGGTTTATAATCCATGAATTCCTGACTGTGACTTTCAGATGCTATTGCAATAGTAAAACCACTAATAGTAATATTATTCTATTCATTATTATTTGCAATACAGTAGGCTCCAGACCTCTGGTTGAGAACCACTGCTCTATCTTCCCTCAATCACTTGCCTCATGCAGTACATGCCTTCCACTTCTGAAACAAATGAAACAGGGGTCCTACAGACAGTAATCTAACTTGACTAGGCAGCCCTGATTCATCCCCAGAGCAGGTCCAGACTCTGCACTGAGTGAAGCTGGGTCTTGTGGAAAAAATAGTATGTAATCATGCAATTAAAGTCTATATTTCAAGCCATATATCCAGGGGACAATTTAAGCTTACGTATGTCACCTTACTTGTGGCATTTCCAAATTCTGAGTGTCTGATTTTGCAACCTGCATAATGGTGGGTTTTTTTCATTTTTATTTGTGTTTTTGTGCACACGTATTTGTATATGCACACACATTTGTACAGAATTTCATTGTTTTTAATGTAATCCTGCCCCCCCATAAAAAAAATCCATCATGTGGCATCACTTTGACACCCACATGGATCATCAGCAAGGTTGAAACCACAGCATGCCTAGTGCAGGCAGATCCTTCCTTCTGAATCTTAATACTTAATCAGAAAAGCAAAGCTCTGTTGTACTTTTTAGAATTAGTGCTAAAAGCCAATATATGTGCATACAGAAACAAAGTTATTTAAAGCAAGAGCTATTTTAAAAAGTTATTTAAAAAGATAACCTTATTTACAGTGTTATTACAATATGTCTAGGTAATTTTTCTGGTGATATGTTCACTGGAGTGCTTGTTTACACATCTAATCAATTCAGTGAATTGGCTGAGATGCATGTCCTGCTCAGATCCCGACTAATGGGATCAGATGATAGATTCAGTTCATTTTGGTTCATTTATAAACTATCACTTTTAGGAATAGCACATTAATTTCTTCAGGAGAAGCATTTTGCTGAATTGTAATGCAAAGAACCAGAGTCTGTTACCATCTACTTATACTTTCTTGTGTTGTAATATTGTGTTTATCCTTCCACCAGGATGAAGCACTGAAGGGAAATTGATGCAATTATAACTAACCTTATGAATAGAGATGTTGCTGTTCTTCTCCCTCTACTAACACTCAACTAGTTCCACACTTACAATGTAAACGGCCACTTCATAGTCCTAAAAAGATATTTAGAAGAAGCTTTTATTCTGCTTAAATACAGCAAAAGGCTTTTCATGATGCAATTGTACAGAGAAGGCTGATGTAGTCATTGGTGATAATTATACCTAAATTACTATTATATATAAATCTTTGCAGCATTACTGATTTTTGTAAATGGAAAAAAAAACCCATGAAACATGGCAATCTGATTGAAGAACTGAATTGTCTTTGATGATTGGAAAGCTGAAAAAAGGGAATGCATCTAAGCAGCTTTCAGAAAATAAACTATTAATATTCATTTCACATATTCAAATCTACATTACTGTCTGATCCAGCAATGACTGAAGTCAATGACTCCCAGTGGAAAGACTTTTAAGGAGAGACCTGCAAGAGATATTGACTCTTATGTCATGCCGATTTGCCAAGTTATGCCAAAGTTATAATCTCAGGTGTTAATTCATATTTTCTCTTACTTTATTACTGTAGTACTGAGAAGCCCCATTCATAGGCCAAGACCTTATATGTACTAGGTGCTCTATAAACACAGAACACAAAGGAGGTCCCTGCCCCAAAGAGCTTACAATCAAAGCCTACTTGCCTTTTGGAGAATTATTAATTTAGAGATATTTCCCCATTTTGAGCAGTTGATAAATTTGGTGATAAGATAATTAATTAATTACTGTGGTGATATATTTATTACTACAATGTTATCATCTTGCAATCGCCAATACCATAGTTACGGTTGCATGAGAATTTTCCATTTTATAGGGTCTATATCTCATCTAGTTATGGAACCAGTTTTGTAAATATGCCAAGGGGATTTTGAAGCAAACTTCAGTCACTAATAAATCTGTGTGGGAAATGTTCTCCAGTATTTATGATGTTTGTTGTGGGTTTTATAAAGGAAATTTAGAGAAACAAACACCAGAAAAACCTATTTTTTCCACACAGTACACATTTACTTCCCCTGCTGCTGCCTGAGCAGTAACATTCTGACATCAGAGAAAACCATCAGCCACTCATCATCACTCAGTCTCTCCAGTTCACTTGCATACTTTGGGGGAGTCACCATTGCCCTGGTTGTCATGGAAACAGCTTCCTTTGCTAACTGAATTACCTCAGATGACCATGATAGCATTACAAAGAAGGCTCCCAGGAAGAGCTGTAATGAAAACTGACTAGGTTTAGATAAGGTCGTTCTGTGCTCCTGTGGGTTTGTCCCGTGTAATTTATTATTTCTTTTCAAAGGGCAATTGATCGTTACTTTCCTCAGATACTGTTATATCAAAACAAGGTACAAAATTCCAACTCCTTTTCCTGCATATTGAGGGCTGTAAAAGTGGGAAATATACGTGAGTCCAGACTCAGTTTTATGTTACACATTTTTTTTAAAAAAATAATAATTAGTAATTTAGAAGTTGTTGTAGTCTTTTTATGACTTCCCCCCTAAACAGAGGAAGATGTACTGAAATTTATGCTGACTTATTTACATGATATGTCAACATTCTATAACTATTATTGTTATAATTTCATTAATGTCATATAAAACATTCTTGGGCTAGATAGTTTTACAACATATGCATTCATATATAAATATTTCTCTTACAAAACTAAGGAGTTACACCCCCGGGAAAGATCCTAGTATTCCTGGAAAAAAGGGGGCACACTTTGGCTCAAACACCATAGCTTTGTACACATCTACTGTGCTGTATTTCATTCCAAATCCTCTTTTTCAAACCTTAGGAATACAACTAGCTAAACCAAGGAACATTCATCTTGAAAATGCATCAGCAGGTCTTCTTGAGCCTGTATGCTAGGGTACATGTTTTGAATCATAACCCTGTATGTTAACTATCGACTGCTTCAACATAAAGGTAGATCTGTCAGTTTGAGGTCCATTGAACACTGCTAATTTTCTTAATATATCACAATTACAGAAACACCTGGATGAAGTAACTGTGCTGATCATTGCTCCAAGATTCTATAGTGCTCAACAGCCCTCAAAAATCTCATTCCTTACTACTTCAGGACATTTTTCTGTCATACTTCCTGAAAGGCACAACAATGTTTCTTTATTTAGCTATGTCTACTTTTTAAAATTCATGTTTAGATATATATGAAAAAGCTTAGTCATTGGTTAAAGTTATCTTCTTACATAAGCACTGAAGAAAGCATGACAGATTCATAGGGATATGTAGCAGATTTCATGCAATATAGATTAAGAGTTAGTATACATATTATTATTATAAAAGCTTTTACTTTTATTTAATTTTATTATAAACTTTTAATAAAAAATATTATTATTATTATATAAAGGATACTTTTAATCAGTACTCTAATTTGTAGTTAAACTTTTTTGTAATTTTAGCAAAATATCAAATATTGAAAAACACACAAAAAACATTCCAAATATTCTAAGAGTTAAATCACTGTTAGTCCTTTCTGGGTTCACTGGGATAGAAGGAATGTGTATGTGCATTCGTGTGGACTTTCCTTTTACTTCGTTGCAATTCTTCACCACATTCATTTGCTTGTATATCATCTTCCCATATCCTACACTTCCTCTATTTGTGTGTTAGATTGTAAACTCTCCAGGGCAGTGCTTCTTTCTCTCTTTCATCAGTACAATGCTCAACACAATCCCATTTGGAGTCCTTGGGCACTGACATAATATACATATTTATTACATCTCATGCTCATCAAGGCAGGAAGAATGATTCCATTAATTCTTATGAGTGCTTGACAAAGGAGGTTTTGTGGCATTACCAGTTTGAGCAGTGATACTCCACATTCTGCTTATTTATGCCCTTATGCCCTCTGCAGGCAGAGTACCACAAAGTAACTTCACTCTGGCACTCTGTGCACTTCCATGATTCTGCCAGTAGAAAAGCCAGGATACTTCCCTACAGGTGCCCAGAACTCAAGCCAGTCCCACACTGCAGCCAAATTATTAGTTGCACATGATTAATCAACTCACACTGACAGTTCACATTGGTCATTGTAAAGGTATTAGAATAGTCACCCCCATACTCCTTTCTTGTACAGTATCTGCAGTACTGTATTTTTAAAGCAATCTGTGGAACTTGCAAGCACTTGACTTCCATCTTACAACAAATTAGCTGTGAAGGGTTAACAGAAGTAATATGGCACAATGGTTCCTAAGTAAATTTAGTGGTGTGTGTGTGTGTGTGTGTCTCTCTCTCAATCTCTCTCTCTCCAGGTGAGTCGCATCTTACATGGGGGTTATGTTCTGCGATCAGCGCATAAAGCGAAAACCGCATATAGTCTAAACTCATTGAGTTTAATGGTGGGCGGATTCGCCCTCCCTAAAGATACAGTTTTTAAATTATTATTTTTCTCCTTTTTTTGGTGACTCTTTAAAGCAGAAATTGCACATGTTAAATGAGCTTGGGATGCGACTCACCTCTGTCTGTGTGTGTGTGTATATATATATATATATATATATATATATATATATATATATATATATATATATATATATATATATATATATATATATATATATATATATATATATATATATATATATATATATATATATATATATATATATATATATATAATATGTCTGTGGCAATATATAGATAAAGCACTCTCTGTCTCAGTTTCAACTTTTCTATTGTCATCATTTTTGGACACAAAACAAAGTTAATAAATAACTAACTAGCAATTAGTGTTTCCCTTTGATGTGTGCACCACTGGGTTAATACAATACAAATACCTGACGGTTTGTTTACCACGAGCATCTGCAGGCATGGAGATAAACCAAAGTAAACAAAGTGTCTTGGCCCACCAGCTGCTTACCCTGATGGGCCGGGACGGCAACCGGTAGGGAAATTTATTTGTGGGGGGGAGAAACTGGGGATCAGGGGAGTAATCCATGTGATCACCCCCCCACACACACACACAGGACCCCATCCCTAGCCTGAGACCACCACAGTCTCCCCATCCCATCCCTTCCCACCTCAGCTGGAGCAGCCCAGGGGAGGATGTCTTGGGCCCAGCTGGAGCTGCTCCAGCAGGCGAGGCTGGGTGGTGCAGCTGCAGTGTGCTGTGGGGGCAGGACTGGGCAGCGCGGCCACAGCCTGCCAGCCCTGGAGCTGCAGCTGCTTTGGAGGCTCTGGGGAGAGCAGCGTGGCCAGAAACAGAGAAACTCTGGCCCCACCTCTTCCCCGCTGGCTGTGCTACCTCTCCATACCCCTCTGTTGGGGGGAGGGGCTGTGTCCCACCTGTCCCCCTCTCTATGCCCATTCATAAGCCAACCCCTCTTTTCTGATGCTTCCCTTTTTTACTAAAAAAAAAATTAGCTTACAAATGAGTGGTATAAAACAGTTAGAATTTTAAAAAAATCTCACCAAAAGACATTTCATACTGATCACTGTAAGCAGCATTATGGAGAAATCAGCAAAAATGGTTTCCAATGTCAATGGAAAAATACAAAGATAAAAGAAAAGTGAGTTTTCTAATGATATGAAAGAACTAGCTATACAAATATGAATCAATAAGATGATCCCCACCTGCCCCTACACACACACACACTCTCCTGCCACAGCATCAGAGGTAAAATAGGTATTTTGGGAGAGCCTAATGGAGGTGTATAGAAGAACAGAGTCTTTACATGAGATGAGTTTACAAATCTGGCATCCAGCACAGAAAATTTCAGTACCATTGTCGGAGTAGAAAAATAAAGCAAATTTGCTTTATTATTGCTGCCTTTTAATGTAAAACTGCACTTAAGTGCTATTTAATAATATAGTTTTATAAACAAAAAGTATTACAAACCAAACCAAACCAGACAATGCCTATTATATGAATTGCAGTAAAATCTGAGTTTTCTAAGAGCTTGGGTACAGAGAACACATTCTTTTTTCTTTCAACAACTTCTAATAAACTCTCCAGAGGTAAACAAATTCAATCACTCACCTCATCTAAGAGCTAAAACACACAATGAAAATTCAACCTGTCAATTCCATAGCTAGAAAGGTTTACAGTTTACAAAATCAAGGCAAAGTTCTGCTTCTCTGAACTGTATGCTGGCTTTCATCTCTGATATTTTGTTCATCCTACTGAAATCAGTAGGAGATCTACCTGCTTAGGGAGACTAGCTAAGAGTTCAGATACATCATGTGCATCTGAGAGGGGAATCTTGCCTTAAAGTTCTACCTAATTATTCTTTTTTTTCTTCATAGCCCATGAAATATTGGATTTCTGCATAAAAGATTCAAGCTCCATACTCAGAACCCTGAGGGAAAAAATCCAGAACCTAATTCTCTGGTACAGTCTCCTTCCAATTCCTTGTTCTGAAGTTTACTCACTCAATTTTACGTCCACTCATTTGATTTAAATGGCCTGATTCTCATTTACACTAAAGCCACTTCACTCTGATGACAGGATCCTTAAAATGGGTGTAAAAATAATTTACACGGAATTTATATCCCCTTTATGCTACCAGTGTGCTATAAAATTGCCTTGCTCTCAGTAAGAATACATCCAAAATATCTATTATGAACTAAAATTGGAAATGACCCCAAATTGAAGGCAGCCCCTGGACAAAAAACACGGAAAACAGAGCGTACAGAAAACAGATTTGAAAAGTGCATGATTTAACTGAGGAGAAAATCCAGAAAGATTAAAAGTAGCAGGAACTATGAAGGGGACTGATTAGATTTGCTGTTGGTGGCAAATGATCATCAGTAAGTTAAGGATCCTTGTACTCTAAAATAGAATCAAATGGTATAAACTGGTGCTACACAAAAATTAGACCCAGTGGTACTATTGCTTTAGGATGAGAGTAATATCCATAAAAGTTCGATTTTGTTATTTATATTTTTAAGTCTACCCTCTCCAGTACTGATATGTTTGACTTTTTGTTATTCCGTACCTCCACCAGAGTTCCCACTATCAGAAACTGTTGTAGTAGCAAATTTTGAGCTGAATCTGGCTCCAACACTATGTTCAATGAGTGCAATGTGGTTCACTATATTTGGTATAAAATCTTGAGTTTTACTATTAGAACTGGGTGAAAATGGCGTTTTGGTTTTGAAAAAAATGTTTTAGATCTAATTGAATCTGATTTTTTTTTTCAGAATTTTCTGCAAATCAAATATGTTTGTTTTGAGTCTAACTAAAACCATTGTTTGTAACCATTTTTACCATGCTAGTTTTACAGAATAGCAAGAGGAGGAAGAGGAGATAGTGTCCCTCCTTATTTGGGAGAGACAGTTTTGAATCCCCACTCCAGAACAGAGATCTGATCATAGATCTTCTTGATGGGTGCCCTGACCAACAAGATACAAGGGTATTGCTCTCTCTGTACGTACTAATGACTTTCAAGTATTTTACACAAAGTGTTACAATTTCAGCAAGAGAGACTGAAAGAATCCCATCACCCCCAGACTAGCCCATAGCCTAGTGGTTAGGGCATTCACCTAAGAGGGGAAACACCATGGTTCAAGTCCATTTCCCTGAATGGGGATTTGAACCGTGGTCTCTGACATCTCAGATGAAGGCTCTAATTACAGGGAGAAACATTATAGAGGGAGGCAACTTGGTGTGTGAGACACAGAGACCTAATTTCTTTTGTGAATCTAGTCCCCAAGATATCTGGGGCCAAAACTTTTTGACAAGTACACTATTTGCCTAAAAAAAATCACCCAGTATTTGCTACCAATCTTATGGACATTAGACTCAGTTGTCATCAAAAATCATATAGGCACAACCACATACAGTATTGTCAGACATCTTTACTGCAGTGGCCCAGAGAAATGACAACAAATCGAAAAAGTACATCAAAATAAACATTTAGGGTCTTATTCTGTCTCCATACTTAGAATGAGAAAGTACAATGGGAATCTCCACTTCTGTATGTGTTACTCATAGAAATAAGTTCTGCAGTAAGATCCCATAAGACTGATGGGTGGCCTCCTGTAATATTTTCACATGCATATGAGAACTTTTATTGTTTTAATATATTTTCTTTGTTGTGCTTTCATCTGAAGAATAAATGTCCTTGTTTATAAAGGGCTGTGTGGTAAAATAACTGCTGGTTATTATGCTGTTCATAAGCCTCCAAAGAGCAACCAAAACACAGACTCTGCCTGGTTAGGAAATGTGCAGCGTAGGCCTGGAAAAATTCTAGTCAGGAGGGAGAAAGATACAGTTCTCTGCCCAAGAGAGGTGATAGCTAGGGAGCCAGAAGCCTAAAAGTGGGTGCTTTTGCTGGACCACAGAAGGCAACAGAGGACCAGTTGCTCGGAACTGTGACAATTGCTATCAGAATTCAGAGAAATATCAAATCAAGTATAAAATACTGTCTGTTTCTCAGAGACAGTCTTCTTCTGTGCCTTTCTTTCTATTCCTTTTCAATTATTTTGTAGTATTACTATTGATTTAAATAAAGAAACCCCCCCAAAGCATCTAATGACTATGAATGTGAGCACTGAACAATACTATTTCATTTGGGATGGGTCCTGGCATAGTGAAAAGCTAATCTTTTTCACATCACAGAGATTCTGGTGAAGACTTTGTTCAGTTTGAACAAACGTGACTTTATGACTCCCTGATTTTTGCTTTGATTAACATGAAATATCAAAATGTATTTAAGTCAAAACAGTCATGTTTTGTCTGCTTTGGGGTCAAAACCAGAAGCAAATGTTAATTTCATGACTGATACACGAAACCCGTTCCATGCAGATCTCTGTTGAAACAATCTGTGTGAATGTGTTATGGGAAACAAATCAAAGACAAGGGCAATGACTAATACAGGCACAGAACAAACACAGCACAGCACACTAACTTATAGCAAAGGCACACATATTATTCAGGGAAACAAGATGAACAATAGGAAATCATTTCACTTGAGAGAGATCCTAAATCCGATCTACAACCACCTACCACTCTACTCACTGGTGGCAAAAAGCCAGGACAACATAACTGACTTCTGTCTCACTCCCAAACTAGCTGTTGGATGACATTTATCACCCTGATGGGGGCATTTCAAACCTTAGGCCCAGTAGGGTTTGAAAGTGCCACATTATATTCTAATGACCTTTCTTCCTGGGCCACTATATACATGGGAAAATACACCTATACCTAACAGAGGCTACAGTATCTCTCTTCTATTACTAGGTACTTAATCTTCCAGCTGATGCAGTCTGTTCCTGCATATACCTCTAGTCTTTTAAATATTGGAAAACTAAGCATGTACTTGAGATCAAAGGACATCTGGGCCCATGACAAAATACTGCTGACTTTAGAAATCCCAAAAGTACAATGAATACTCCTTAATCCCCAAATCTCTCATTATAGGATATATTTTTAAATGTTTTCAAAAGTATATATTTTTTCTCTATAACACAAGTATTCAGACCAAGGAACAGAGAAGAAACTCAGACCCTGCACCCTTCAGTCAATGTTGCCACTTCACAGCAAACTTCCCATATTGGTGGTCTATAATTGGGCTGAGACTCTTCTGTAACATTCAGTCTTGGTTGTTGGAGGTTTGACAGCTCTCAGATTACTGTCAGTCTTATCATAAATGTATAAGCATTGAACAAAGACAAGCAGCAGGTGAAGTACAGTATGGTACCTGACACTAAATGCCTATTTGGGAATTACTGATTTCACAACTATTACTTTGCATGAATTTTATAACAGCAAATAGAGTTTAGGCCTGAGTTATTATGTAGTTTTGTTTTATTTCACGGGACATATGCAGCACCCAGATATATAAAAAAACTACATAAAAAAACTATGCAGAACTAAAACTGTAATATATCTTCAGTGAAAATGACAAAAATCTTTCAGTCATTTTGTATTATTATGTGACAAAGTCCTCTGTTTAATAGACCTATCGAGAAAGCTAAAAATTGGCAAGAAAGAATTTACATTTTACTATTACAGTGAAACCTCGATATAACGGACTAATTCGGGCGAGGGGGTGTCCGTTAAAGCCGAAAGTCCGTTATTTAATAATTTTTTTAAATTATTAAATAACGGACTTTCGGCTGACAATGGACACCCCCTTTGCCCGAATTAGTCCGTTATATAGAGGTTTTACTTTTATCACGGCCGGGAGCCGGGAGCAGCCCGCCCGGCGCCAGCCAGCAGCCCGCCCGCCCGGGACCCTGGCTGCTGGGACCCGGGCGGGAGCTGTCAACTCGCCCGCCCTGCTTCCCGAAGCGGGGAGCTGGGCGGGAGCTCTCAACCCCCCCGCCCGGCTCCCCGCAGCGGGGAGCCCGGCGGGAGCTGTCAACCCCCCCGCCCGGCTCCCTGCAGCGGGGAGCCCGGCGGGAGCTGTCAAACCCCCCCCCCCCCCCGCCCGGCTCCCCGCTGCGGGGAGCCGGGTGGGAGCTGTCAACTCGCCCGCCCGGCTCCCCGCAGTGGGGAGCCGGGCAGGAACTGTCAGCCCGCCCGCAACTGTCAAACCCCCCCCCCTGGCTCCGCGCTGCGGGGAGCCGGATGAGGGGGGGGTGACAGCTCCCGCCGGGCTCCCCGCTGCGGGGAGCCGGGCAGGAGCTGTCAACCTCTGCGGGGAGTGACAGCTCCTGCCCGGCTCCCCGGGGCAGGAGCCGGCAGCCCCCGAATAACGGATTTCGGATGCATCGGAAATTTTGTCCATTGCATCCAAAGTCCATTAAATCGGGGTCCGTTAAATCAAGGGTTTACTGTATGTTCACAAAACAATTCCAGAAATGATTATTATTAATAATATTTATTTATCTGTAATTATTGAATAGTCTCTTACATCATGGATTATGGCTAGTTGGTAACATGATTAGTTTAATAGAAAAATCTGTTCAGAAATAAATTTAATTTTAGTTTTATATGTTGAAGATTTGCTGATCTGTGGGGCGTCGTGACACTGTGAAGATTGTTATGGCCTGTTCCTCAGGAGAGATGGGAGTGTGCTGAACATCATAAATATTAATGAATAATTTGGTAACAAGAGTGAAGGCTGGGTTTTCAGCACTCATATTTATCATAAGAAATGACAGCAATTGTTTTGTCCCATTACTGTCCTTACACAAATAGAGAACAAAGTCAGATAGAGAAGGAATAGTAAGCAAAGAGAAGAAAGATGATGATTCTGCAAGCAGCTCAGCTCAGTGACCACAAAATCAGTGACAGAGCATAGGCCAGGATAATACAGACATTTCAAACACTATAAAAATTGTTGGAGGTGCATGAACCAGTCTGGATAGAAGATGACATTTGCAAACCATTTCCCCACCTAAGCCTTCACCCAATGCTCAAATCTTTCTTACGTTTCCAAAAGCTTTGGTCAACTTTTCAGCATTATTCATCTGTGGCTTTTCTCTGAGATTAAGCTTTGGGCAGGAAAAGTGCTGAAATAACTCAAGAAATTAGTTTATCTGATAGTACTGGTACCTCACAAGTGTGGTTAAAGGTTTGCAGGCCAGGTCAGCAGATCAGAAATTTAGAGAATCATCTCAGCTTCCAGGGTTTATCTGAACTGAACAAATCCTTTTTATTCTGCCAATAATTACTTTATCTGTGACTTGTCTTTTTGACATCACTTACAAAATATTGCATGTCTGACTAAATTAGCTTCTTGTAGAGTTAGAAAATTGCAGAGGGGCGAGAAGTTAGAGTCTAAACTAACTGGACCAATTTAAACAGGATGATGGGCCTAAATTCAGATTGCATTTTAAAGAAACACTTGGTGATTTTCACAAAACCAGAAGCCTAAGGGCCATATTTTAAAGGCATTTAGAACCCTAACTCCCTATATACCTTTACAAATCTATCCCTAAGACTTGGAATAAGAAAAGATGCCTGCCTTCTGACTCCACAGCCTGGGGTTCACAGTGGGATTTCCTCCTACCAACGGTGTCTCTAGATCCCACCCCTTCAAAAATTGACTCCTTCTGAAAGAGGACTTCATTATCTTCCCCAAAAGGACTACCTGTCCTCTACACCACCTACATACCTACAAAAAGACATCAGTGCCCTTTGTAGTTTTCTCTGGAGAAGTTTTATAGTCCACTTCTCATCTTCAAGTTTTTTTGTGACCTGACAGTTATCATCTTGGCTTTCAAGAGGAGGTACCAAGAAGGTATTCCACAAATCTTCCAGGTAATAGCAGCATTTCAGGAGAGGTCTAATGCCCCATCCCATTCTTCAGTTGCAAGACACTGTTAGCTCAGTTTAAAACAGGCAAAGGGAAATATGTCCATTTATGGCTTGAGTCTGCAAAACACTACCGAAAGTCCTTTGATAACCATACTGACAACACAGTAGTGATTATGATGAACATCGGCCCACTTAGCAGCAGAAACATGTTGTCAGTGGCCTCCTCTGGACTATGGTATGAGAAGCCAGAATCCTGTCTTACTCTCCTTCCAGATACACATTTATAACTGAAGGTGATGACTTTATGGGTTGAATCCTCTTTCAGATAGGCATCCAGCCTGAAGACCAGGGAGATGCCGAAAAGGTTACTATAACTTTAAGAGTGGAAGTAGAAATAGATGAACTGTGGTGCCCAAAAGACAATGGAAAGTAAGATTAACAACTTCAGAGAATAAGGAGATGGAGATAATTCTAGTCTCTTTAAAGGAGAAGGAGGGCAGGTCCTGGAGGACAGGAAAGGATTGCCTGTGGTGTAAGTAGATGGGGTTTCCCTTAGAGAACTGAGTTCTCACTATGAACTAAGATTCCAACTTATCAGGAAATGGAGATAGCTGTGAGGCTTATATCTTATTAAACCCATGGTTATCGCACACCCCTGTATGTGTTGCTGAAAAATGTAAACTGAGAGTCTGTAAATATATAACACATATGTAGGAAAGGAAAGAAGTTGGTAAAGTACAGATAGGAGATTGTGAGGAGCAGTCAAACATAAATGATTCTCATTTAAATATAACACATAAAGGCAAGCAACTGAATATTAATAAAATGTACAAATCTATATATATAAAAGTCAAATGGTGTATGCGTGTATGTATGCATGTATGTATCCGTGTATGTACGTTCACTTACTCCTTCCACACCATTTGAGCTAGAGACTTGAAATTTGGTACAGTTAGAGGCCTTAGGGTCCTAATCAGGGTAAGAGTCGAAAGTTTTTCAAATCTCACCTCTGACGCCCCCCAGGGGTGAAATTCTTTAAAGCCCATTCACATCAGCTGGGCAGCTGCTCTTTCTCTGTGGCATAGTTATGATGTCATAATACCCCCCTCCAATGGACCCCGCACTCGCTCAGCTCTCTGCCCCCTCCCCCCTCCAACGGACCCCGCACTTGCTCAGCTCTCTGTCCCCTCCCCCCTCCAACGGACCCCGCACTCGCTCAGCTCTCTGCCCCTCCCCACCTCCGACAGACCCAAGTTGGGTTTGGTCAGAGGGTAAGTGAGGTAGGGGTGATGGGTTTGGTCAGAGGGTAAGTTAGGTAGGGGTGTCGGGTTTGGTTGGGGGTGAAGTGGGGGTGTCAGGTTTGGTCGGGGGGTGAGGTGGGGGTGTTGGGTTTGGTCGGGGGGTAAGTGAGCCGGGGGTGTTGGGTTTGGTCTGGGGGGGTGGGAAGGTGTCGGGGTGGGTGAGGGGTGAGGTGTGGGTATTGGGGTTGGTCAGGGGGTGTTGGGTTTGGTGGGGGGGTAAGGTGAGGGTGTTGGGTTTGGTTGGGAGGGTGAGGAGGGGGGCCGGTGTTGGTCAAGGGGTAAGTGAGGTGTGGGTGTCACGTTTGTTTGTGGTGGTAGGTAGGGGTGTCGGGTTTGGTTGGGGGGGAAAGTGAGGTGGGTGTGTCGGGTTTGGTCGGGGCGGTGAGGTGGGGGTGTCAGGTTTGCTCTCTGCCCCCTCCCCGCTCCAACGGACCCCACACTCGCTCAGTTCTCTGCCCCCTCCCCACCTCCGACGGACCCGAGCAACGCCGGGTATTTTCGCTAGTGCTTATATACAAATGCTAGAAAACTAAATATTGAGATGGGTGAACAGGAGTGCCTGGCATTTAATTATATATAAGAGAAATCATGAAAACATGGAGGAATGACAATAATCGATGTGATACCAGGGTACAGAACACCTGGAAATGACAGAGTAGGTCCTGCTTTTGAGGGAGTTGCACTACACGTGAAAGAAAGCATAGAGTCAAAGAAAGTAATAAACTTAAATGAATCCAACTGTACCATAGAATTTCTATGGACAGGTATTCCAAGCTTGAACAATCAAAGTATAGCAGTAGGGATATACTTCAAATCATTTGATAAGGATGGTGATGGTGATTGTGAAATTCTCAGGGAGATTAGAGAGACATAAAAGGCAGAAAATGCAACAATAATGGGGGATTTCAACTATTCTCATATTGAGTGGGTAGATGTCACCTCAAGAAGGGATCCTCCTTCCTTATCCCCTTCACTCCTGGTGGAGCATAAGGTGCCAACCATTCTTCTCCATTCGCTGAAGATTTGGTTGACGTTTCTGTAGCATTCGTTTTTTACATGGTGGGTTGCTAGCCCAACGCAAAACCCTCCTCCTTTCACATTCAAGAAGGGATGCAGAGAGAAAATTTCTAGACACAAGAATTGAGTGCTTCTTGAAGCAGCTAGTCCTGGAACCCAAAAGGGGAAAAGCAATTCTTGATTTTATCCCAAGTGGAGCATAGGAACTGGTCGAAGAGGTCAATATAGCTGAACTGCTCGGTAATAGCTGCCATAATATAATGGAATTTTACAGTTTCAGGGAGAAAAATACCAAAGAATCACACCATAGGAGCATTTAACTTCAAAAAGGGAACTGCACAAAAATGAGGAAATTACTTAAATGGAAATTAAAAAGAACAGTCACAATGCTGAAAACTGCCTGAAACTACTTTAAAACACTATAATAGAGGCTCAAATGAGAGGTATTATCTTCTCCACCCCCCAAAAAATCAGTGAGACAACTAAAAGAGTGTAATTATGGCTAAACAATAGAGTAAAAGAAGATGGTAAGAGGCAAAAAGTCGTTCTTTAAAAAAATTGAGTAAAATCCTAGTGAGGAAAATAGAAAAGAGCATTAACTCTGTCAAGTCAAGTGTAAAAGTATAATTAGGAATGCCAAAAACAGCCTGCCAGTCAGTCATTGAGGCTACTGGATGCTTTAGGTGCTGAAGGAGCACTCAAGGAACACAAAGCCATTACAGGGAAGCTAAAATGAATTGTTTGCATTGATCTTCACTGCAGAGGATATGAGGGAGGTCCACACATCTGAGCTATTCCTTTAGCTGACAAATCTGAGGAACTGTCCCAGACGGAGGTGTCAATAGAGGAATTTTTGGAACAAATTCATAAATTAAACAGTAATATATCACCAGAACCAGACAGTATTCAATTATGAAACTACAGAACTACTAACTATGCAGAACTAACCTATCAGCTAGTGTAATACTGACTGGAGGATAGCTACCATAATGCCTTAAAGTAAAAAAAAACAAAACAAAAACAAAAGAATACTCCAGAGGTGATCCTGGCAATTATAGGACAATAGGTTCTATTCAGTACCAGGTAAATTGATTGAAACTATAGTAAAGAACAAAAATGATCAAACAGAGGCAAATATATGTTGGGGAAGATTTAACATGGTTTTAGTAAAGGGAATTCATGCCTCACCAATCTATTACAATTCTTTGAGGGAGTTAACAAGTACGGTATGTGGACAATAGTGATCCAGTCAGATAAAGTGTACTTTCAAAAATCCTTTGCAAGAAACAACACTAAAGGTGCTTCAGCAAACGAAGCCATGACAGGATAAAAGGGAAGGTCTTTCATGAACTGGTAACTGGTTAAAAGATAGAAACAAAGTGTTGGAAAAATAAGTTTTCACAACAGAGAGAGGTAAAATGTAAATAAAAGCAGAAGATTTATACTGAGATCTGTACTGGGACCTGTGCTGTTCTACATATCTATAAATAATCAGGAAAAAAGGGTACTCAGTAAGGTAACCCCAATGCAGACTGTGAAGAATTGCAAAGGGTTCTCACAACACTGGGTAACTGGATGACAAAATGGCAGATGGAATTCAGTGTTGCTAAATGAAAAGTAATACAGATTGGAAAAAAATAATCTCATTTTTGCATATGAAATGATGGGCTCTAAATTAGGTGTTACCACTCAAGAAAGAGATCTTGAGTGTCATTGTGGATAGTTCTTTGAAAACATCTGCTCAATGTGAAATGGGAGTAAAAAAACCTAAGAGAATGTTAGGAACCGTTAGGAAAGGAATAGATAATAAAATAGAAAATAATGTCACTTTATATATCCCAGGGGTCACTCACTCCATGAATAGTGTATGCAGTTCTGGTTGCCTCATCTCAAAGAAAATATATTAGATGTGAAAAAAGGTGCAGAGAAGTGCAATAAACATGATTAAGGTTATGGAACAATTTCCATACAAGTAGCAATTAAAAGGGGTGGTACTGATCAGCTTTCAAAAGAGATGACTCAGGGAGATATGACAGAGATCTATATATTCATGAACAGTGTGACATAAGTGTTATTTACCCCTTCACATAACACAAGAACTAGGGGTCAGCCAATGAAATTAACAGGCAGCAAGTTTAAAACAAACAAAAGGAAGTACATCGTCACACAACACACAGTCAAACTGTGGAACTCATTGCCTTGGGATGTTTTGAAATCCAAAATAATAACTGGTTTCAAAAAAGAAGAAAAAAAGAATTAGATAAGATCATGGAGGATAAGATCATGGAGGATAGGACATTGGCTAATAGTCAAGATAGCCTGGGATGCAATCCTATGCTCCAGATATCCCTAAACCACCAATTTCCAGAAGCTAGGACTTGAAATTTTCCTCTTCTGTTCATTCTCTCTGAAGCATCTGGCACTGGACAATGGCAGAAGACAGAATACTGGTGTAGATGGTCAATTGGCCTGATCAAGTATGTACATTCTTATGCTCTTATGTTAAGGGGAAGTGAAAAATGAATATGTTAAAATTGATATTTTCTAGTACTGCAGACCAATGCTGAGAATTGCTGATCCTTTGCCGATCCCATTAGAGGCAATTGAAATTCGAAGTGTTTGGCAGTTTTCCCAGCCAATGGGAGCTGCGGGAGGGGGTGGTTCGGCCTCCGCCGCTTCCCGCAGCTCCCGTTGGCTGGGAACAGCGTACCACAGCCAGTGGGAGCTTCAAGTAGCCATACCTACAGACCTCAGGTAAACAAAGCATCTCACACTCCGCCATGAACTTACTGTGACTGGTTGGATCACAGAAAATCTCTTGGGCTGCCAACTGATGTGCTTAGGCTACCTCTGAGCTGTTTCCCCTGCCAGCTTGGGACTTCAGAACAATGCCTGGTTTGAGCTAGATACGCTAGCCTGCTGCAAACCCAGGCCCAGGTCTGAAGAACGTCCCCACAAACTGCATGCTTAACTGAAAACAGTTTAAGAAGTGTTCCTGTCTCTAACACTCAGATGTCCAGCTCCCAATGGGGTCCAAACCCCAGATAAATTCATTTTATCCTGTATAAAGCTTATATGGGATAAACTCATAAATTGTTCGCCCTCTGTAAAACTGGTAGAGAGATATGCATAACTGTTTGCCTCCCCAGGTATTAATACATACTCTGGGTTAATTAATAAGTAAAAAGTGATTTTATTAAATACAAGAAGTAGGATTTAAGTGGTTCCAAGTAATAACAGACAGAACAAAGAGAATTACCAAGCAAATTAAAAGAAAACACACAAGTCTAAATCTAATTCAGTAAAAAAACTGAATATAGATAAAACCTCACCGCCAGATGTTTCAATAGATTTTTAATTCAGACTGGATGCCTTCCTAGTCTGGGCACAATATTTTCCCCTGGTACAGCCTTTTTTCCAACTCAGGTGGTAGCTAGGAGATTTATCATGATGATTGCTATCTCAATCTGTTCTGATCCACCCCCTAATTGTCCTGGTCAATTGTCCTGGTTGATGGGAGCAAACCATCATTAATGGCTCACACTTTGCATAACTACAGTAGAACCTCAGAGTTATATTTCATCTTTCTAGTTTTAGATACAAGAGTGATACATTTATACAAATAGAATGACCAAACTCAGTAGATTATAAGCTTTGTAATGATATCTTTCAAGAGACCTTTTACATTAAGCATATTCCAGTTACATTATATTAAAACACATTAACATATTTCATGAAATCATATTGAGTACAATGTCACACTTACCTTGAACAAGCCACAAACCAAGTTTTGGAACCCCTGCTCTAAAGGGAGCACAGGATGAATTCTTGCTGGTTGCTGAGAGTGTCAGGGGGCTCTGGAGCTGCTGTGGAGACACACAACCTCCATCCAGATGGCCTTATGTCCACAGGCTAACTTGTAAGATCCAACAGGATATTTGGAGGATGGGAATTGGGCAAGAGAGTGGCAAGAAGGAGTTTCTAGCTTGGTTTGCAATAAAGCAAGTCCTGCATCCCCAATGGAAGCTGTCATGGTAAATTAAATGTCCCACTAAAGCCTGGTGTGATTTAAATCTAGTGTAGGGAGAGCCAAATCCTGTTCCGCCTCACCCACCTGTCAGGATTGCCTCCCCACTCTGAACTCTAGGGTAAAGATGTGGTGAACCGCATAAAAAAAAAGAAATAACTCCCAAGCTTATTTTACCATCTTAGATTAAAACTTTTTCCCCCAGAACACAAACTTCTCCTGTGTCTGGACTTGGGTCACTGCTGCCACCTCCAAACTAAGCCCACCAAACAATGGGTTTGGGTAGTTTGGAACCCTTCCTCAAAACCCCCTCAAATCTATCCCCTTTACCTGGGAGAGGCTTGAGAAAAAAAAACCACCCTCACTTTTTCTGTGAGACTTTTCCTAATTCAAAGCCTGAATCTACACAATGGAAAACAAGCAGTCCAATTCTTAAAAGAAAGATTTTAATTAAAGAAAAAGAAAGGAATAAATGCCTTGTACAGAAATCAATATAAAAAACCCACTTGCATCACAACAGCATCACAAAGGACTGACCCCTCCCTAGGGATTCTCCTTCTGCTGAAGCTTAAAAATATAAGAACACAGCTAATTTCCACACTTTCTAATTTATCAATTGATCCAGTTCAAGCATACAATTCACTTACTGCTGAACTTGACTTGTTAGAATATTATAGATAGGTAGAGTAAGAGACATAGGTGTGGTTCATCCCATAGCCGGAGAAGAACAGAATGAGAGAGATAAACCAAAACTAAAACTCTCTTTGTCTTTGAGGTTGATTAGCATCTCCAGTTCCTATAGGTCCCTATCCCCTCTCAGATTACCTTTAGTTTAACCCCTTACAGGTAAACAGTAATTCTAGGCTACTTTATACTTATGACAGTTTGCAGTAAAGCAAGTCCTACATCCCCAATGGAAGCTGTCATGGTAAATTAAATGTCTCACTAAAGCCTGGTGTGATTTAAATCTAGTGTAGGGAGAGCCAAATCCTGTTCCACTTCACCCACCCTCATGTAAAAGAAAAGGAAAATAGTGGAAGAGCAGCAGCAGAGAGACATGTCCAGCACCAAACATTAAATTGTTCTTCATTACCTGGCAACCTATCAATTACTCTCTCATAAAAAGCTGGTTCATTTAATGATGAGATCCATTATTTTCTGCTTTGTAGGTTTTGAGACTCATTTATAGCGTCCCTGTTCTTTTATGCAGTCATAATACTGAAATGTAGCCATAACAGACAAACTTTAGGTAACATGTAGTTTAAACACATATTTAGTAAGTGCAGTTGAACAATAAATCATCATGACCAGTTTTCTCTAGTGCTCACCTAACCCCTACCCCCAGCCAAATGGGAGGGCATGGCTCCAGACCACTCAGCTCAGTACATCCATGGAATCCAGAAATCTGGAAACCCTCTCTGTTCTCAGGTCCACCCGGGGTGTTGGTCAGGAAATCCAGGCCCACCCAGTACACTGGATTCCAGATCAGCGCCCTCAAGCTAAACAAAGAGAGTCAGAGTTTGCTGACTCTGATAGTGCCCTGAGCTCCTTGCAGGGTTGCAAACCCATTAGGATTGGCCAGGAGTCTCCAGGAACTAAAGAACTAAAAATCTAAATCTTTAATTTAAAAAAAATACGAAATCTTTAATTAAAGATTATGTCATGTGATGAAATCTCCAGGAACACATCCAACTAGACTTGGCAACCCTAACACCTACCTACCCTCAGGCATTTGCAGACTCTTCAGCCTGTTGGTCTGTTTGTATCTTGGTAGGGTGTTGTCCCTTGGCGGATCCCTAGCAGTCTGGGACCTGTTCACTCCTCTGTTAGACACCTAACCTTCCTGCATCCCAGCCCTTTTGTCCACCCAGTTACTGTTAGACTGCCAATCAGCAGTGGCTGGCAGGGCCTGTATTAACCCTTTTGTTGCTGGGCTTGCATGGAGTATATATACCCCATGACACACATTTATTATTTATTACTATTATTTAAGCCTACACACAAGCCTCTGGAATCTCAAAAGAAGCAGAGCTTATTTACTTACCTTTTGCTAATATGTAAAAAGTAATGAAATTTTATCTAAAATCTCTATTCTTCTGGATCCTAATATGTTCCACATGAATAAATATAATGAACTAGCAAAAGTGCCCGGCATTGCTCGGGTCAGTCGGAGGTGGGGAGGGGGCAGCCACCTCACCCCCCCACCAATCGCAACACCCCCAGACCAAACCCGACACCCCCCGGCTCACTTACCCCCCGACCAAACCCGACACCCCCACCTGCCCCCCCCAACCAAACCCAACACCCCCACCTCACCCCCCGACCAAACCCAACAACCCCACCTGACCCCCCGACCAAACCCGACACCCCCACCTCACCCCCTGAGCAAACCCGACACCCCCACCTCACCCGCCGACCGAACAGTGTATTTAATAATCTGTGTGCTACACAGTGCACCGTGAGCCGGGGGGGTGTCGGGTTTGGTCTGGGGGGGTGGGAAGTTGTCGGGGTGGGTGAGGGGTGAGGTGTGGGTGTTGGGGTTGGTCAGGGGGTTTTGCGGTTGGTGGGGGGGTGATGTGGGGGTGTCGGGTTCGGTCGGGGGGTAAGTGAGCCAGGGGGTGTCGGGTTTGGTCTGGGGGGTGGGAAGGTGTCGGGGTGGGTGATTGGTGAGGTGTGGGTGTTGCGGTTGGTCAGGGGGTGTTGCGGTTGGTGGGGGGGTGAGGTGGGGATGTCGGTTTGCTTGGGGGGATGAGGTAGGGGTGTCGGGTTCGGTCGGGGGTAAGTGAGCCAGGGGGTGTCGGGTTTGGTCTGGGGGGCTGGGAAGGTGTCGGGGTGGGTGATGGGTGAGGTGTGGGTGTTGCGGTTGGTCAGGGGGTGTTGCGGTTGGTGGGGGGGGTGAGGTGGGGATGTCGGTTTGCTTGGGGGGATGAGGTAGGGGTGTCAGGTTCGGTCGGGGGTAAGTGAGCCTGGGGGTGTCAGGTTTGGTCTGGGGGGGTGGGAAGGTGTTGAGGTGGGTGAGGGGTGAGGGGTGGGTGTTGGGGTTGGTCAGGGGGTGTTGCGGTTGGTGGGGGGCTGAGGTGGGGGTGTCGGGTTTGCTTGGGGGGGTGAGGTGGGGGTGTCAGGTTTGGTCGGGGGGTAAGTGAGCCGGGGGGTGTCGGGTTCGGTCTGGGGGTGTTGCGATTGGTGGGGGGTGAGGTGAGGGTCTCGGGTTCGGTCGGGGGGTAAGTGAGCCAGGGGGTGTCGGGTTTGGTCTGGGGGGGTGGGAAGGTGTCGGGGTGGGTGAGGGGTGAGGTTTGGGTGTTGGGGTTGGTCGGGGGTGTTGCGGTTGTTGGGGGGGTGAGGTGGTGGTGTCGGGTTTGGTCGGGGGGTAAGTGAGCCGGGGGGGGGTGTCGGGTTTGGTCTGGGCACCTGCCCCGACACCTTCCCCCCCCCAGACCAAACCCAACACCCACACCTCACCCCCCGACCGAACCCGACACCCACACCTCACTTACCGTCCCACCAAACCCAACTGGGATCCGTCGCGCGGGGGGGGTGGGGCAGAGCCGAGGGATTCCGGGGACCTTCGCAGGTGGGGGGGAGCACAGAGCTGATGGAGTCCGGGGTTCCGTTGGGAGGTGGGAGGGGCAGAGAACTGAGGGATCTCCGGGATTCCGTTGGGAGGGGGGAGGGGGAGAGAACTGAGGGACCTCCGGGGTTCCGTTGGAGGAGGGAGGGGCGAGCTGTGTCTGTTGGAGGGGGGTATTATGACATCATCACCACCTAACCGCCCAGCCGATGTGATTGGCCCTGAAAGACTTTCACCCCTGGGGGGCGTCAGAGGTGAGATCCGAAAATTTTTCAACCCTTACCAGCATCTAGAACCCAAGACCCCTCACTGTACCAAATTTCAAGTCTCTGGCTCAAACAGTGCGGGAGGAGTTCGCTGTCATACATACATACATACATACATACATACACCACTTGACTTTTATATATATAGATAGATAGATATAGCTCTTGAATAAAAAAAAAATCACATGGCAATTTTTTTTCTATTTAAGCATGAAAAATTAAGGTTCATTAATCATTACTCATTTATCTGCCTTCCAGAACAGAATATTTCCGATCTAGTTGAGCCATTTATCCAACTCTAAATACCCATGCCATCATGTTCACTGCATGTAGGTCATTAAAATGGCATGCATATGGCAGTTTATTGCTAGATAAGATGCATTTAGAGACCATAGTACAAACATTTGAATGGCACTAAGCGATTTACTACAGAGCAAGTGCACATTTATAATAGACAAAACTATGCTGTAATAGACAATTTAAGCTTTAGTCATTTATGGTTAATAGGATTGTAGTCTTAAAAAGAAAATACTTTAAATAACAATATAAAGTGGCCTGAAACAAATGACAGAATAGATACTCAATTGGTTTAAATCGGCCTGCCTCTATTTAAGCAGTGGAACTAGGCTGCTTTATACCAAATGGGGATCTGCATTATTAAGTGTACATGTTAGCTTTTCCTTATTGTTAAATCTCAAGAAATACTGCCATCGTAAAGAAAAGTGATGCTACCCTTAGTCTCTGACTCTGGATATGCTTTGCAGATAAGATAAAGACCTCTGCAAAGTAAATTGCTCACCATTAAATGTACACTCTGGTTATTGGAAAAAGATACCTAGAGTAACATTTCTATGCCCCTTTGACCT
Source organism: Sternotherus odoratus (assembly GCA_032164245.1). Classification (NCBI taxonomy): domain Eukaryota; kingdom Metazoa; phylum Chordata; order Testudines; family Kinosternidae; genus Sternotherus; species Sternotherus odoratus. Next base: position 50,635,524 of record JAVMKO010000008.1, on the reverse strand, counting down.
TGTCCAGTGTCCTCAATCCTCACACTCCCCTAGCTACACTCTCAACCATTTTGAATTATTCCCTTCTCTGACACTCCTAATTGCTAGGACGTAGGGGAGTTAGCTTTTCTATGGGTGATATTCATCTAAAGATCTTTGAAGGAATTCTTATTATCTGTTGTGTGATTTCAAAGGCCCACATTCAGGAAACTATTAAGCATATACCTATGTCCAAGTGGCTTCTATGAGACTGAAGCATGTACTTTGTAGTTATGTAACAAAGTATTTTCCTCATCTCATTTTAGGGATACTTTTGTAGATTTTCTTAAGCAAACACACTCTTTTGTTCTTTATTATGCACTGTGAAACTGAGTAGTTGGTATTCACCATCCTTAAATTACGTTCATGTGCCTGAACCAATTCATCTATGAAATTAATGAATGGCCCAATAATACATTATACTAAACACTTCCTAGGAAGTGGTGGACATCCTCACCTCCCTCAATGAAAGTGTTGAGAGTGCTCACCACTGTTTGGATGCTGTTTAGCATAGGACTAGGCTTCCCCATACATTTCTACATTACTTTAGAGACAGAATGTGGAAAGGCTCCCACTGATTTGAGTGGGAAGTGACTTGGACCTATGAAGGCAGTTCAGTTTCAGCAGCTACAGATTGTTGCTAGGACGGATATGGTTCTCTCCTGGAAACTGTTAAGAAAACTCATGCAATCATGATGAACGGGGGTAACTTCATGGTAGTGAAAAGTCCCGCTGACTTCATCTACTCCATTTAAGAACTAGAATATCTGACCTCTTGCCTCAAAGGGTGAAAAAGTAGCCCTTAAAATAAATCAGGTGTGGTAGAGGGAAATAAAATGGATATCCCTTTTACTCAGAAGTGCAGATATGACCCACTCTGGTATCTAATCACCTAGTGGACCCCATATATGGTGTGGTGTATAATGAAGAGGAGAAAGGTGAAAACAAATGATATGTATTAGGGATAAGAATACAATTGAAGGGAGCGGGGGGGGGGGACACCACAAACACAAACCAGTACTACAACCAATATCAACAACAATAGTGACAGTGACTTCATTGGGGCATGAAGACCAGTCCCAGATAAACCCTTTGCCAAATACCCTACAAAGGTAGATTTCTCCCTACTTAATTCTAGGTGTGGAATTGTGTGCAGTGATGGTGCTCAAGACCTCAAGTATCCGGCTAGTGGAAAGCAGTCAAGGGGGAACTCTGAGGAGTCCAATGGATAGCCGATAATCGCCATGGAAGTGAATCCCTTTGGAGATGGAACAACAGGACAGGGTAGGTGTTGAGGGTCTTCTCCGGTGTCTTCAGGGTAGGTGTTACTCTCGTAGATCTGGTCGGAACCACGATGAGACTCGTACCGCGCACAGGCTGCCACTCAGATAGACAGCAAAAGCGTCAACTCAGGAATCAGTCTTTTATAGATGTCAAGGTGGGAAAAAGTAGACTTTTTCAAATGGCAAGATGTCAAGGTGGGGGAAAGTGGAGTGTTCCAAATGGCAATATCAAACAAGTCTGAGGTAATAGAACCTTCAGAGGTTTGGGAGGGAAAACAAATGGATTGTCCAGAGCCCAAAGGTGAGAAAATCCAGTCCCGACCAGTTGGGGCTAGTTTAGAATCAGTGCCCCTGAGGTAAACAAGGATTGAATCCTGAAGCCACATGTCACGGACTCCATTTTGTATTTCTTACTTTTGACTATCCCAACAGACCTTAGGAGGGAAGAAATGCACTGGCAATACATTAGGTTCTTCTAATTTCTCCAAGGATTCAGGAATGTAATGAGGACTTAGGTTTTTTGGAAAAACAATAGAGATCAGGGAATACCAATTAAAGTCCAAAGACTAGAAACAGTGATTTCAGTTGAGAGTATTATTCTGTCAATGCTTTCCAACCAGATCTAGTTGTGAGTGTTACTCATTGTGAAGAAAGGTTGTAGAATTGGACCCTAGATTACCAAGTAGGATACCACTTCTGATCCTGCACCACTTAAACTGATACAAGATTTTCCACTGACTTAAATTAGAATAGGAATAATGCTTCCCCCCCCCACCCCCCGGTCAGATTGGCAGAGACCCTTGGGGATTGTTCACTTTCCTCTGCAACATGGGTCTCAGGCAGGCTTAAACTAGTGTAAATGGTGCATTCTCTGTAATTTGAACTCTTTAAATCAATATGTGAGGCCTTCAGAACTTATGAGTCTATTACTGGAGTGGGTTGGTGAGGTTCAGTGGTCTGCAATGTGCAGGAGGTCAGACTAGATGATAATGATGGTCTCTTCTGACAATAAAGTCTATGAGTATATGCTTAATTAGATACTTTGTTTTATCTACAAATATCTTATATATCTATTTGTTAATTGTGAAAGATCTGACCATAAACAAGTTTTTATATAAACCTTTAAGTCTTAAATGATATCAATAGAACATGCAAAAAAAAGGAGAAAATGAGGTCAGTAATAACTAAGTTATAAATAAATTTTCTCTAAATATTGTGCACTGAAAGTAGTCCAGGTGAAGCCAATAAAGACAAGATGCTCACTATTATTCAAGTGGTGATTGTGTGTTAAGTACAAGAAATATTACTAAGAAACTTCACTATATTAATAGTGCAGGTGCAGAACATATTTCTAACTTAATAAAGACACAGATAAAATAGATTCAGTGTTGCTTAGCATTACAGACAAGAATATAAGGATTATGGACTAGATCCAACTCCCAAGTCAAAGAGTTCTTTCATTCACTTTAGAGAGACTTGTCTCAGACCACATACATCCCACAAAAAATATATATTATTTTATCCTTCTATTTTCCTTGCAATAGACCAACCATTATTACCACCTTCTCAGTCAAACTGAACCTAAACATACAGAGAAATGCCTTGGATACCCACAATTTCTGTTGCAAAAATGATCATTTCAACAGTAAATAATTCCAGATATTACATATTTTGAAGAATAATAAAATATTTATATATACAAGACCCAGCTATTGTAAAGGTTGTCAGATTCACTATGGAGTTAAACCTAAATAATTTGACTCAAATGAGTATTTCATTCCCAGACAGACTCAAAGGATATCTCAGCAGCTTCTCTCTTCTACAAGTCATTTTCTTTCCTTTTCTTACTTTCATGTTCAAAAACATTTGCCGCTTTCACTGCTGTTTCACTGATGTTTCCCTCCCCCCCACACAATAAGTCAAGTGTCTGGTTGCATGACTATAGAAAGCTCACTTCTAAAGTACCCTCTATTACAGGGGTCTCCAAACTACGGCCCGCGGGCCGGATGCGGCCCGCGAGGCCCTCTCATCCGGCCCGTGGAGATCTTTTGGGCTCTTTAGAGAATGTTTGGCTCTTTTGAGCTTTCCGCAGGGACGGCTCCGCGCTGGGGCCTGGAAGCCCGCGCGGGCCGCCAGCCGCGGGGCCGGGACGCGCCGCGTGCTCGGCTGCCGCCGCGGGGCCGGGACCCGCCGCGTGCTCGGCTGCCGCCGCGGGGCCGAGACCCGCCGCGTGCTCGGCTGCCGCCGCGGGGCCGGGACCCGCCGCGTGCTTGGCTGCCGCCGCGGGGCCGGGACCCGCCGCGTGCTCGGCTGCCGCCGCGGGGCCGGAACCCGCCGCGTGCTCGGCTGCCGCCGCGGGGCCGGGACCCCCCGCGTGCTCGGCTGCCGCCGCGGGGCCGGGACGGCTCACCTGGGGCCGGGACGCGCCGCACCGCCACGCAGTTGCAGGGGGCGAAACAAGGCGGCGAACCGGTCTGTGGGGAGAGGCCGGGTTGAGCGGGTCAGTTTGGGGGGGGGGGGGAGAGACCAGGCTGGGTGGGTCAGTTGGGGGGGGGGTTGGAGGAAAGGAGGTTTTGGGGTGAGAGACCTGGCTGGGTGGGTCATTTGGGGGGGGAGGGGTTGGAGGAAAGGAGGTTTTGGGGGGAGAGACCTGACTGGGTGGGTCAGTTGGGGGTTGGAGGAAAGGAGGTTTGGGGGGGAGAGACCTGGCTGGGTGGGTCAGTTGGGGGTTGGAGGAAAGGAGGTTTTGGGGGGGAGAGACCTGGCTGGGTGGGTCAGTTGGGGGGTTGATGTGTAGTGTTCATGTGTAGTGTTCATGTGTAGTGAACAGGTGTTCATGTGTAGTGTTCATGTGTAGTGAACAGGTGTTCATGTGTAGTGTTCATGTGTAGTGTTCATGTGTAGTGAACAGGTGTTCATGTGTAGTGTATCAATGTGTTATTAAATAATAACTGAATAAAATAATATTAAATAAATAATTTAAAACAACATCCATGTTTTGATTCTTTTTTATTTGGACCTCGAGTGTGTTGTCGGCCCCCGAACTGCTATTTGATAGCTAATGCGGCCCTCGGGCTGAAAGGTTTGGAGACCCCTGCTCTATTAAATAATGGAAAATCATTATAGTTATATGGCAACCAATTGCCACTGATGGCAGTAGATCAATTTAGGGTTCATACTTCCAAGTGTCACTTTGGAAAGTTTCACAGCACATATGGACAATATCACAATAGGTTACAAAAAAGAGAGAAAAAAAGAAGTCTAAAGTTTGGTCCATTCCAGCACAAAATGAAAATCTGCCGTATTTTATCAAAACCATTGTTATCATTTAATTCATTTCCTGGGGTCAGATGCTCCCTTCCTATTGAAAATCCCACAATAGGGGATTATATGGGAACCAATCTCCACTTGGCTTTCCTCACAGAGATTTGTTGGGGGTGAGAACAGATGGCAGATTAGCCCTCATTGTTTAAATTCCTCTCTCCAAACATGCTAACATGACTGTAACCATTTATAAACTGCCTGAAACTAAAATAAGTAAGGAACACAACAGAAGTGTTTCTTTTATTATTTTTATACTGTGAATTACCATAGGGCCTAGGAGCCCTCACCATGGACCAGGACCCCATTGTGCTAGGTACCGTACAAACACAAATCAAAAGATAGTTGTTATCCCAAAGAGATTACCCTCAAGGTTATAAAACAAAAGACAGTTCCCCAGAAACAATGAGACAGTATTGCTCAGCTTGATAGCCAGTGGGATCAGTGCACCAGCAGCCTAATTATTATCAAGTTTTTTTGTAGGCATTATGACAAAGGAATTTTTTCATTTTAAGGAGGATAGAGAGTTGGCTCTTGGCTATCTATGGGGAGCTCCTCCTAAATGTGGGGGGCTGCAAAGGAGAAAGCACAACAGTGCTTGTTTGAAAACCTAAGAGGTAGGCAATGGAGTCTGGCATCACAAGCTGATTGGAGGCAAATGTTGAGTGCTTGCTACTGAATTAGGACAGAGGTAGGGTGGGGATAGACTATAAAGGACCATGAAAGTGAAGATAAGTAGCTTATGTTTGATGCTATAGAAAAGGGAAGGGGGCAGTGAAGAGATGCAAAGAGAGGGGTGATGTTGTTAAAGCAATAAAAATAAAACATCTTGAACTCAGCTCACAGGAAATATTTCCCATTTGCTTATTAGATCTTGAGGCACGAGTCTACCAAGACTTTTAAACATGTTTAATTTTAAGCACCAGTAGTCCCACTGAGTTCATCCCAATGGGACTACTCAAATGCTTAAAGTTCAGCATGTCTTTAAATGCTTTGCTGGATCAGGGCCTAAGGCTAGATCTCAGAACCTCTAACAACTTATGATTTCATAATGTGAGGCATATATTTTAAAACTTGTCCTCAGGCTGTTCAAAGTGGGTCACTGGCAAATCAAAGTACATCTATCATTGTGGAGCTCTATGAAACACTTCAACAGACATTTCAAGTCCTCTAAACTCCAACCATCTCAGAAGCACATCTCTACAGTTTTGAGCATTTTTTCAGCTCACCAGAAAACACCTAGTTACCACTATACACTATGTCCATTTTTTAGAAGATGCTTTTATGGACCTTCATTGTCCAAAAAGTGAGGTCATGATTTTAGTTTACACTATTCAATAAAAATAAAATCCCACATCCAACAATCTCTATTCCTGTTTTCAATCCTTCATGAATCTGAGATAGCAAATCATACTTCAAAGAAAGAGTTTATAATAAAAAGCTTGATGGACCTTTCATGCTAGCATCATGAACATGTCACTGTAATAAACTTATCTCAAGTTCTGCTCTATTAATCCACATCTAATACTTTTTGCCTCTAGTGAACTATGTGTTAACTCATTTTACAAGTGCACTATGCCTTGTCATGACCTGAAAAATCTTTCTTCTTCTCTGAATCATTAATCTCTGCCTTACTTTCTCAGAATACAGCAGATCGTGTTTTATGTTTGTATTATGTAATATGCAACATGCCAGGAATATGTTACATACTCAGAAATGGTAGCACCGCAAAATATAGCAAATGATAGCAATGGTACCATAGCACATATAGCAATGGTTTCACAGCAAAAAATCCCTATGCAAGTACTCTAGTCAATACACAGGAATTACTATCCTTTAATTTAGCAGAAATAGGAAGTGTTCAATTTATTGTTGGTTAGTACTAGGAGATGTTTAACCGTGAAGATACTTAATATAAATATTTATTAAATAACAAAAATGTCCCTCAGCATAATTTCATTATGGATACAATTGAGTGATCATGTGCCTCTGTCTCATTTTTCCCTGAACACTACACGTTGATAGAGGTGATTCAAAAATGCATGGACAATTTGTGAAAATTTGGCTGTTTTTTATTTCCTTCTTTAAAATGTTGATATTTCATTCAAATGTCAAGATTTTTTGCTAAACAAGTCAACTGCTCACTGACATGTACTGTGACTATTTTATATGATGTATTTGTCTTTAATAGAAAAGTCCTTCCTTTGCCCTTGCATGTGATAAACATACATGCTGAAGGGTTAAAGCTGGTTACTCTTTTTAGTTTATATGGCATACAAAAACTACCTGGTTTTAATGATAATAAAATTTGAGATCCTTTTAAAAAATCCAATCACATAGGGGCAGCTGTTCCTTTTGCCCTGCCCGTTGGCAATCATGAGGGACAAAAGGGGCATTGACGTTAAAGTGGCAGTGCTTTAAGCAGGGTCCTTAAAGTGCTGCCGGGGCACTGCTTTAAAGTCAACTGGGTAGAGATCAGTACTGGCTTACTTTTACCCCTGATTACATACTTTACTGGTTCTAAGTATATTGGCATTTAATTTTAACGTGTCTCTCCTTTTCCTTGTTGTGGCAGGGTGCTTATCCCGTAGCTGGTAGAAACGAGGCTGACACACAGATGGCTAGATGGAAAGTGGTGGGTTTATTGAAGGGTGTGGCATCACCGTGCTGGGGCCCCCGGTCAGCACTGCCGCGATACAGGAGATCTGACACACCCAAGCAATGTCCAGAGAAGAAGCCCAACCCACAAGGGTGTGCCAGCACAGATATACCCATGCTCATTTGCATCTCATACATACTCATATCTCATGAATAGCAAGCAGCAAGCTAATTGGTTGATTACATGCTGTTTAGCAGTTGTTGATTACATGCTGTCCTGCCTCAGTTTCCCCATCTAGTTTCCCACGCATTCATTCTCACACAGACGGGGTAAACGCTCACACAGCTGGGAAACTGTTCCCAAACACACAGCAAGATAACAGAAACAAGGCCATTCTCAAACTGATAACACCATTATGCCCTCTCCTGGAGTTGACTCAGAAGCGTAACTATGCCCCCTACTGGTTGCCGTCACAATAATCTTCCGGTTACTACACTTGTATTAGATAGAGTGAAAAAGAGTGACCAATGAGTTTTCAGCAGGCCCTTCAGAATTTTGAATATCACAGTTGAGGGTAAATAATCCTATTTTTTTGCAGTCTCTCATCAGACCATATATAAATGAATCTGTCTGTGCTATATTTGAATCTTCCTTTTTGTCCTTTGCTATCTTTCTAGTTCACCAATACACTTTTATTTTTATTTGGATTGAATTTCTACTGTTTCTATATATTGTCAGAACAATCCCAAACCTTCTAGAATCAGGGTGGGTGGTTGTTATTTTTTGAAGTGCAGGTGAAGAATGTGATGTTTATTTTTGCTATTAGACAGTGTCTAACTTATTTATACAAAAGTTCTAGCACTTTAACTATACCGGTATAGATTAAGTGGTACAATCACCCTGCTGTGGACTTAGATATACTGGAATGGAAGTACTTAAACTGACATAGCTTATTCCCATATGGGAAGAGCTACACTCCAGTATAAGCACTTGTATACAGCTGTTCATCTTTCAAGTTCAAAGATGACTGTAACATCATTGACTGGTTTAGTTTCTGTGAACATATGAGTAGCTGCTCAAGCTAATTTGAGCTTTGAACTGTCTGTGGCTTACTGAACAATGGGTTATTGATTAAAAGTGAATGTGCTACTTCTGCAAGACTTATGCTGCTGGTGGTTCTGTTCTGCCTCAGCAGTTCTCCTCTGCTCATAGACTGTAGCTCCAGTATGGATAAGAGCCACCAGATAGAATGATCATGAGCGAGAACTTCCCAAAACTCTGGCTCAGTGTTGAAATGCCTTAAGGATAACTTGAGGGAGTCTTTGAAATGTTTCATATGGACTCTTTGGGAGTGCTTTCCCTCCTTTAGCTCTCCACAAAAGATCTTCTTTGGCAGTGGCTTATCTGACATTCTGGTGATATGGCCTACCCATGTCATCTGTGATTTCATCAACAGAATATGAATGCTTGAAATGACTGCCCATATGAGAACCTCAGTATCTGGAATTTTTTCTTACCATCTTTTCCTCATCAGTTTCCTCAGACAGCCCTACAGAAAACCACTCTTGCATTCCATATAAGAATCTCCATATACCAAAAGTTATATTCTTTGTTTTTCTTGAGTCTTTTATAAGATATCTTCTCACCCAGGGGACACAAAGTAGCTTGGAGATTCATCCAATCTGTTGAGTCAGTAATATGCATGCAGAGGTTTTATTCAGATGGATGTGATGAAATACGAAACAGATTGACCAATTATGTTTTCATTCATCATGGTGTCACATCGTACTTTATGGTGAATAACCAACTACATTTTGCAAGTAATTGAATTATAAAACACACAGGTAGTTGATTGTAAAATTCTTGCATATTCAAAATTTAAACAGAGTTCAAGGGGAGTTTTGGACTTTAAAGAATGTAGGTTCATTCTCTTCAGGGAAGGCTTTTAAGGGTACCTAGAACCAGTAGCTATGCATGGGGTCCACTGTCTAGACATCTTCCTTTCCCAAAATAACAAAGGTCTATACATATTTCACATTTCCTTCAATATCACCTGTGAAACTGGCCTTTTCCCATTGGAGAAAGAGAGTCTATCTTAAATTATTATTATTAATATTTATTTGTATTGCAGTAGAGTCTAGAGGCCACAGTCAGAGATCTGGGGCCCCTATTTGCTAGGTACTGAAAACACATATGATGAAAAGATAGTCCCTGTCCCAAAGAGTTTACAATCTAACTATAAGATTAAAGACAATAGATTGATACAATTGACACGAAATGCACAATGTAACACTGACTTTTAAAAATCTGTATAAGCAGCTCTGAAAATTTCAGCAATATACATGTTACACTATGCAAGCTCCAGAGATGAACCATAGTTTATATCAGTAATAAAGGATTCATATAGAGTACACTAAGTAAACAGAATGACTATGCCTGTACAGTACTTCTACTAGGATTAAGAATAACTAACAGTGTGTGTAAGTCCCAGATGCATATTAATGTTCTTCTGGCAACCAGTAAATAAATCTGTTTTCTGCTATAGTGTTTATTCAGTGGGTTCTGCAAATTTCGTATGTATCTAAATGAGAGATAAAATAACCATATCTCATCATTTTACAAATAAATCTATGTGAGCATAAATAGCAAAGATGGGGTCTGATCCAACCCTCATAATTAATTATAGTCTTTCCACTGACTTTAATCAGACCCATAGTGAACAGACTGTATTGGAGCAATCTCAGGAATAGATGTATTCAGGACAAAAGTATATATAGTACTTGACCTAGAAGTGCTCTGGGCACTGGAGCTGGTTGGGATTTTTCCAGTTAAACTTTTTTCCACTGGAAAATGCAGATCCATTGAAACAATGTTTTTTTTTTTTTACAGGAAATGGTCAGTTTTAGCTTTTTTTTAATACTTGAAGCAAAATTGAGAAAGTTTTGAAATTATCAAAATGCTTCATTTCAACGTTTTCTAACTAAAAATTCTGGCTTTCAATCTCAAAATGACTTACTTTAACAAAATTGAAGTTATTGTATTAAAAAGATGTTTTGGAAAAAATGAAAGAAAACATTTTGAAGTTTTCTGAATGAGATGTTTCAAGTCACCCAAACTGCTGCCTCCCCTTGTTCCCCACTATGTTTGGTTAGTGAATATTTTTGAGATATTCTCCCTTGTGATATCTTGGCACTTGCTTTTCCTGTTGACTGGAACCAAATAATGCAACAGTATGGGGAAGTTTAGTCTGGGTCAAGATTCACGGTGGTTGTTTACATTGGACTAGTATGCCCAGACAGAATCATAGAATTGGAAGAGACCTCAAGAGGTCATCTAGTCTAGTCCTCTGCACTTGAGAAAGGACTAAGTACTATGAACTATTGACAGCTCTGAAGGTCTCCTTCCACCCACTTTACAGGCCCTACTTAGCTCATACCACTTACTAGTGTTCTTCCCTATCTCTCTCACCTGCTGGTAATTTGTGGGCCTGATCTTGTGCCACTGAAGTTAACAGAAAAGCTCTCCTCAACTCCACTGTGTGCAGACTCAGGCTTCTGCTTAGAAGGATTTAAAATGTTGATCTCAAGTAGAACAAAGAAAGAATTATTTATTTTTATTTATGTTTATTTTTTCTTTTAAACAGGAAGGTTACTGCTCATGTATCAGTCATGAGAATGAATGCACATCTGAAGGAATAGACAATGAAAGTGGTGCCAGTTTTTTTGTAACTGGAAATGACAAGAGCCATCTTATTATCCAAATGCTAATACCCATATTTTAGTAATTGTGCCACTGAGATATCAGAGATAAAACAGGAAAAGGCATGAATATTCTTTCCTAAAACAAAGTGACTGTCTCTGTTCTTCTCTGCTCACTATTTTCATCATAATCTTTTTTTTCTAGATCATGGGAGTATTGGTATTCAACTCACTACATGCTGAAATCATAAATGAATCACGTTAGGATGTCATCAAAGCATGTTTCGCAGCTTCTCAGAAAAATACTAATTGCCCCTGCCAGTGGGATAACTGATTTAACTAGGTCCAGTCTGTATGGAGATTATTGCTCCTCAGGAAGTAATACAGGTTTCTAAATTTTGTATTATATGGATATTCAGGTTATACATTACTGTATAAATAAATTAATAACTGTGATCCTCCTTCCACACCCCTAGATTCAAATTAACAGAAGGACTTGTGATTGGCAAGTGATACTATAGATTGCTCCCCCAAAGGGAAACATTTGTCCATGATTGGCATTGCCTCCCAAATATTTGAATCAAGAGACACTTTAAAATGGAAGGCTACATATATACTGACAAGAAGCCAAGTAAGGTACATTTCCATTTAGGAAATATAATAGGTTTTCAAGGTTCATGCTAACATGAATGTAAATGAGAATTTACATGTAATGTAAATGAGAATTACAGAATGTAAAAGAGAATTGCAGAGAATTAAATAACAGAGAGAGACAATGATTCATACATTGTATGGTCAAAAGGACGGTTATGATCATCTACTTTAATCTGTGGCCTAACACATGCCATAGGATGTCACCAGTAGCTAACTGGATTACTTAATTAGAAAATAGATATTCCTTCATCAAGCTCAATTACTTCTGATGGAACCAGAACATATATTTTAGGAAGACCTCCAAGTTTGATTTAAAGATTTCAAGGGATGGAAAACCCACCATATCATTGGTAAGCTGTTCCAATGGTTAATTACCCTTATAGTTAAAAATCTGTGCAATAGTTCTACTTCTGAATCTGTCCTGCTTCCACAACTTCCAGCCATTGGAGCTCCTTATGCCTTCTCTGGCTAGAGAACCTTTTAGTAGCTTGCACCTTCTCCCTATGTGCAAGTTCTTCTGTGATCAAATTTTCTCCTAATGAACTAATAATAAGATAATTAGAGTGCTTTTCAGGCACAAATAGACTTTTAAAGTAGAAAAGGTCATGCCTTTCAAAGTAACCCAAAAGCATCTATGTGACATAGAAAACTCAACCCTGGAATTTCTCCAAATTATTCAAACTACCATCATCATTACTAGAACAAAATAGCACCTTAAAACAGCTGTAATGAGTGTGAAAACACATGGCAGCTATGATCCAAGCTGCAGACAAAGGTAAGAAAAGGCTGGGACAAACAGAATTCTTAGCTAGGCTGACCAGATAGAAAGAATGGAAAACTAAGACGGGTGGGGGTAATAGGTATCTATATAAGACAAGGCCCCAAATATTGTGACTGTCCCTATAAAATCAGGACATCTAGTCACCCAATTCTTAGCACAGATGTGGATTAGAATGACACAGATCAGGGAAGCCTCAGAAAATTCATCAATAACTTGCTTTCATCCTTTAGGAAAACAAAATTCTTATGGAGGGTTGATACACTGCACCACTGGAGGAGTGAATTCATTCAGGTAAGAAGAGAAAGTGCCTTGAGGAGCAAATGGTTTCCTTTTGATAGCTTGCAGATGCAGATCCATCAATTATAGTTCAGTAATGTACTTTACTTTATGATGTTTCATGGGCTGTGTACATGGGCTACAGGCAGCATTGTTGATAACAACTAGCCATCCAGCTCATTCATGGCTCATGTCACAATGGTCAGTACAAGGAAACAGAGTATTGGTCACTGTGCTATTCATCAAAAAACCTGTTCTCCAGTATGGTGAACCAGACATTTTGCAGTTTATCTGGTAGGACATAGGGGGGACTAGCTTCATACCTGATTAGCAGATTGGGGTTATCTATTTAATTATTATTAGAACTGGTAGAAAGAAGAGACATTTTTCTTGAAAATTTTCATCAAAAATATATTGCCTTTTTGGTGAAAAATTCAACTAGCTCTCATTATTTATATATCAAGAGAACTATTTATGATCAGCACTGCTCTTAGGCATATCAAGAGACAGACCCTGCTCCATAAATGTTATAGTCTAAACAGATAAGATAAAAAAGTAGCTAACTGTTATGAAGGCATTAATTAGTGTGACGGAGTCAGAGCAGAAGGGTAAAGGAGAGTGCTGGAACGCAGGTATATCAACCTCAGGATGTTCACGTCTCTGTTCCATGGATAGCCAAACAAAGGCTACTCCAGGCCAATCAAGACACCTGGGGCCAATTAAGAAGCTTCTAGAAGGCAGTAGAAATAGCTAGCCTGATTGGGACACCTGATGCCAATCAGGGGCTGGTTGAAACCAGTTAAAAACCCTCCCAGTTAGTCAGGTGGGAGTGGGGGTCAGGAGCTGTTAGAGGAGGTTGTGCTGTTGGTGAGCCTGAGTGGTAGACAACATATACACAAGGAAGGAGACTCTGAGGTAAAGGTGAAGAGAAGTTTGAAGACACGGGGACTGGTGTGGGGAAGTAGCCCAGGGAATTGTATTGTGTTTGGTGGCTAAAAGGTCAGCCATCTTAGCTGATACTATTAGGGTCCTGGGCTGGAGCCCACAGTAGAGGGTGCTCCTGGGCTCCCCCCCCTTTCTACCTCCCCTAACTAATCACTGGCCTATGATGAAAATGGCTCAATAGGCTATGACCTGGTCTCTAAAGAGAGCAGGGAGGGTCACAGTGAGCCTCTGAGGCTAGCACAAACCACCTGGAAGTGCGGGACCCACAGAGACAAGGCCAAACTTTGCCACATTAGAAAATAGAAATGTAAAGATTTAATATGAGATATTAAGAGGTTATACTCATCTAGATGTCCTGGAATTTGGGTGCATAGTCCATCGTTAAGTCAAAGAAAATCTGAACTAGAAATACAGATTTCTGCCTTCATTTACACAAATGCAAACACTGGACAATTATGTTTTGAAAGTGTCATATCATTTTAGTGTACTATAAAGCAGATTTAGCCTTGATGATGGCAGCAAAACCAGTCAGGTGTGCTCTGTTGCCTGAATGATTTAGAAAAAAACCTAGCATTGTTGACACTGGAGAAGTTCTTCCCCTCCCCCCCCCCCCCAAAGCTAGGCAACTTTTCCTGAGCATAAGAGACGAGGAGCAAGCCTTTTGATGAGCCCTGATCCTACAAATGAATTCAAACGATAGGTTTCTGCCACCAAAATTATTTTCCTTAGGGTAGATGATCTGTTCAGACTTTAAAAAGTGTGCATTGTTGTCAGTTTTGTGATATAGCTTCTTTTGGGGGGAGCTGTGGCAAGCTGTGAAGAAGTTTGCTCTCTATCTAATCTCTCTTGCTATTCTTGGAGCAGAGCTTCTCCCTGGTAACCAACCACTGGTGTTTTGGCTGAGAATCCAGAACATGGATTTGTTTTATATGGAGACCATCTCTGCTCAAAGACTTGTATATGCAGAGTAAAATAAAAGAGTTGTACTGAAAGTATACCTAGATCCCGTGCCACTACCTACACGATCCTGACATCTTCTACCACTCATCAGAGGGGGCAATGATATTTTCACAGGTCAACTTTTGTCTGTTACACCATATTGGAGTTTGATTTGGCTCTTTGACTAAAGAGCAGGTTATCAGCAGAGTACTGCTTGCAGTGTGAACTGAATATGATAGAGTGAATGTTCTGGAACATGTGAACCTTTGACTTCAGTTTCTTAGAAGTTTTAAAAACATTTCAAAAGAGGTTTTATACACAAACTTCTATTAAGTCTTTTCCCCTGGAAGGGTGCTTGTGTGGAGGGAGCACTAAGACAGTGGCTCTCAATCTTTCCAGAGCACTGTACTCCTTTCGGAAGTCTGATTTGTCTTCCATACCACCTAGTTTCACCTCATTTAAAAACTACTTGCTTACAAAATCAGACATAAAAACACAAGTGTCAAAGCACATTATTACTGAAAATTTCTTTTCTAATTTTTACCATATAATTATAAATTAAATCAATTGGAATATAAATATTGTACTTACATTTCAGTGCATAGTTTATACATCAGTAAACAAATCATATGAAATTTTAGTTTGTACTGAGTTGGCTAGTGCTTTCTATATAGGCTGTTGTAAAACTAGACAAATACCTAGATGAGCTGATGTATCCCCTGGAATACCTCTGCATACACCCAGGGGTACGTGTACCCTTGGCTGAGAAGAACCATTGCACTAGGGATTCTTCTTACCCTTGGAGGGGAGGTTCCCCCTTTTCCTGTGAAGAAGAGGGAAAGACGGTGGCATACAGATTTTTCTGTAGAAGAAGGGAAGTGTAATAAGGTACCACCAGCTGAGAAATTGTCTCTTTCAATAGTTAATGGTCTTGATTCTCCCGCTACTGGCAACAAAGGTTAGAAGCTCCAGGAACTCCTCAGAGGGCATAACTCCTCTTCTTTCTTCCAACTCTGATTTTCCTGATTCTTGCTTAATGAATCTTCCTTTCACCAACAAGACAGAAGGGGAGGATTCCACAGGGACAGGGAAAGTAGGGGAACTGTCCCTCTCCTTTCAATAGAAGAGCCTGCACAGTTTCTTACTTTAACCCCTACTAAGGGCTGTATATTGATTCTTTATTGTGTAACCATATTTATTGCATGACTCAGTGCTTCTTCCTATGCTACTGAATGTTAATCAGCAAATAGAGTAACCCAAGAAAATTATGTCCAATGTCTTGAATTAAACATTCTCACTTTTTTATCACATTAAACTCTTGGAGTGTTTTCTTCTGGTATAATGAAATTATTGAGAATTATGCAAAACCTCAACTAATTGCTTAATAGTTTACCACCTTGATCACTCAAGTCAAAAAGTATTCCTTTCAATTCCACAGTGCTGTAACGAGTAAAACAAAGTTGCCTCAAAAACAAACTGCTGAACCTGTTTACAAACTTTCTTTCTTCAAGTATATATCCACTTCCAGGGAAATAAGTTTGACCTAGCTCCTGTTAAATTACCTCTTAGTATCACCAATTCCCTGTGCCATCACATGTAATGAAAGGCCTATTCCTCTTTGAGGAGCATGCTTTATAAACTTTTTAGCAAGGTGAGTTTTATGAAACATTTATCTCCCACAGGAAATAACTGTTGTGGAGTCAGATTCTGTATGTTTAAAAGCAACTGTTGATTCATTTGGCTTTGATTGGCTGGAGATTAAAAGAGAAAACATGATTCTGTCCAATTTAGAACACCTTTGCACCATTCTACTGAGACTTTTTACTGCCTGTTTCATTCTCTTTCATTCATTCTCTCTCTCTCTGCTCCCAGTGATCTCCATGTAACATAGCTGTGAGATATTAAAAAACTCCACACATCAGTATGGTGTATAAATACTAATTGAAGTACTTTGGGCAAGTCATCTAGTCTTTCAGAAACAAGAGTTTCAAAGATATTTAGTTGCTTGAAGATAGACGGGTGTCTAGTGTGATTTTCAATAGGCACTGAAAATCCTACCCGGTTCTATCTACATCTCTAGGCAACTAAAATACCTTTAAAGATATGGCTTTCTGTACCATATTTCCCAATCTGTACTTCCCTACCTACCTCAATACATTAAATACAATTAATGTATTGAGAGTAAATACATTAATGATTGTGAGGTGCTCTGCTCCTATGGTAATTGGGCCCCGTAATGACACTTAAGTACATAAGTAACACAAACTCTGGTTCATTAATACTCAGTTTTCATCTGGTATTTAATCTATTCTGATGAAGCAGAGAAACTGCCAGTCAGCACAGTGAGGGTTTAAAAAAAAAGGCTTTGGTCCCAAGTAGCCTAGCCTCACCCCACTATGCCTGCAGCCAATTCCAGGCCTGGCGTGGGGGTGGGTGGGATATAAGATGGGAGTCTAGCTCAATTCAGGGCTGACTGGTGAAGAGGCTGTAGCTGGCTGTCTCTTTGTCTGAAGACATGGAGCACAGACCTTCCAGCCAGGGCAGCCATCTGGAAGTAAGCACTTGTTTCCCAGCCCAAGGAGACTGCAGAGGAACCCCCACATGGGAGGTAACTGACTGAATGAACCCCAGAGACATTGTGTGGCTAATCCTCACCATACTGTGGCTGATCCACATGAAGGAACCTAGACTCCAGCAAAGCACCATCCAGATCCCAGAGGGAATACTGTGGGAAGCAAGCCATCCCATAAATTGGACTAGAGGGCCCATGCCACAAACTGAATGGACTGATAGGAAGTAGACCAGGGAAGTGGATTCTGACTCCCTTCTGGGAGGAACATTAACCTCCTTGTTCAAGTGTTGACCTACACAGGACCCTGCGTTGGGGCCCAGTGAAGAGGGAGCATCCAAGTCCCTGTAACCCCCACTCTCTCCCGCCACCCAGCCTTAAAGGCTGAGGCCACTCAGCCAGCAGGGGGATGAGAGCTAGGTGATCTAACCAATAGGCTGCCTGGCCACCCAAACCCTGGTACACCAACCATATTTTTTTTCCTTTTCCACTGGCTTCATTTGAACTCTATTTCCTTTTCATTTCATATAAGGATACATTTTTTGTCTTGAAAAAGCTTCTGGACTTTGTCATTTAACAATACTATTTTTTTCTTTTGTTTAGGTACATGAATGGCTTCCATGATCCTTTTAAGATATGTCCAAGTAGTGTCCATGATGATGATTATTTTTAATTTTCTTTTTTTGTTTAAGATTTACAAAGACAATTAAAGAATTTAGCCACATGACCACCACAATTGGATTTATTTGACCACAAACGCTGGTCGGCTTAGAAAAATCTCAAACTTTGTTCCTAGGTTCTTTGCAGCTTTCTTCCTAATGTCGAAGGTGGAAGAAGCAAGCTGTACCTACTTAAAAGGATTTTCCAATGGAGTTAAATGAAGTGACGGCTGGGGAATACACACCTTTATGAAACATTTATAATGGTCAGTGAAAGAGAAGGTTCAGAGTAGTTATTTCTGACCTAGTTCACTCAAAAATCAGGTGTCAGGACCTTTTAAAAATCATATGGATGGGTTAAGAATCATGAAAAAAATTACTTGAGTTCTTTTTATTTGCTTTCATGATTTGAAGTGGTCCTCAACATTTTCTAGCTTCTCTCTATAACCATAAAGGCTAGGTTAAGTACAAGGGGAGAAAAAAAATCTGACATTCAGGCAATAACTTAATTCCAGCCACTGATAAAATCATGAGAGTTTGCAAAAATATCGATTAAACCACGTTGTTTCTCATAATATATGAGGCCAGGTCAGTCCTAACTTTTTAGTATAATCTACCTACGTTGCTCCGGGTATGAATAATCCATACCTCTGAGCAATGTAATTAGGTCATCCCATGAGTAGACAGTGCTAGGTTAGCAGAAGAATTCTTCCACTAACCTAGTTACCACCTCTCAAGGTAGCAGATTAACTACAACGATGGAAGAACCCTACCTGTCTCTACAGTAAGTGTCTATACAGTGTTTCCCAAACTGTGGGTCATGATTCGAAATGGGGTGGTGCTATCAGAAGATAGGGTCACAAGTCCAACATGCCAGATTGGCCTACAAGATGATGCCCCGAACATGTCCAAACCTGATCCTAAAATACTGTGTTGAGAAGTCAGCATTTTGATTTACAAAATGGCAGTTTCCACAATGCATGACCCCACACATATGGTGCATGTGAGGACTCACTGTTGGGAAGCTACCACTTTGTACATCAAGATGACAACCTTTTTACATGCTAGGTAATGTTGTATGGAGGCAGACGTATTGTAAAATGGCAGTATCCTGGTGTGGTGTTTGTGGAGCAGGTCTGGGCATGTTGGCTGTTTGCAGGGCCGGCGACAGGGGTGGTACAACGGGTACAGCTGTACCGGGCCCCGGACTTCAGGCAAGGCGCGGCTCCGGGCAGCCGCTGCAGCGCTCACCAGCCCCCCTCCCCCGGCACCCAGCAGCCTCCCCCTGCCCCCCTTTGCTTCTCCCGTCCGGGCCACGTGGCCAAAGCGCATGCGGGGGTTGGGGCCCGCGGGCGGCGGGAGACCGGCCGGGGGGGGCACGGGCAGCGGGAGACCGGCCGGGGGGGGCATAGGTGGCGGGAGACCGGCCGGGGGGGGGGGGGGGGCGGGCAGCGGGAGACCGGCCGGGGAGGGGGGGCACGGGCAGCAGGAGACCGGCCGGGGGGGGCACGGGCAGTGGGAGACCAGCCGGGGGGGAGGGCACGGGCAGCGGGATACCGGCCCGGGGGGGGCACGGGCAGCAGGAGACCGGCCCGGGGGGAGGGCACGGGCGGCGGGAGACTGGCCGGGGGGGGCCCGCGGGTGGTGGGAGACTGGCCGGGGGGGGGGCCCGTGGGCGGCGGGAGACCGGCCGGGGGGGGCCACGGGCGGCGGGAGACCGGCCGGGGAGAGGGGGCACGGGTAGCGGGAGACCGGCCGGGGAGGGGGGGCACGGGTGGTGGGAGACTGGCCGGGGAGGGGGGGCATGGGCAGCAGGAGACCGGCCGGGGGGGCACGGGCAGCGGGATACCGGCCGGGGGGGGCCCCGTACGATCTGCCGTACGGGGCCCCAAAATTCCTGTCGCCGGCCCTGGCTGTGTGGATAACATTTTTCCATTTGCACCATCCATCCATCCATCCATGCATCCATCCATCCAGGTGAGAGACTTGAATCCAGAAGATCCTCATCTGTGGGCACTAACATTATCAACAGAGCATCCTCACTGCCTGAGCTGGTAGGAGTATGTGTTAACCTTTTCTGAAATGTACAACTGAAGTAAATTGTAAGCTCCTCAAGACAAGGCCCATATCTTCATTTATGCCACCTTGAGGAGTCTGTTGGCACTCAATAAGGAATCACTGAAAGTCACTGTCTCTGTGCTGCAAGTTCTAGGCTGACAAATTATTCAGCTTCCCATACAGGTGGTTACTGAGCATTTCAGCCAGCTGGAGGAAAAGTTTACATTTTTCCTCTGACCTGGACATGACAAAGCACAATTGGGTGAGAAACCCCTTTCAGTGCAAGCCTGATGCCATGGATTGGCCAGCTGCTGAAATCAAACAGTTCATTGAAATTTCCTGTGATTAAGTCTTGTGAGGAACATATGCCCAATTGTTTCTCCTGGAGTTCGGGCTCACCATAAGGAATTATATCCTGCACTATCAACACATACCTTGATGGTGCCATTCGTGAATACATATTCGTGTGAATCTAGATTCAGTGAACTTGTGTCCATCAAATCTTGTTATTGATCTACCATTGATGTCACATAGTAGATTAGATCTGCAATTTCTACCATGTGGCCGGACTCTGAGAAGTTGTGTGCAATACACGATCCCATGTGCCATGTTAGAGCTCATTAAATAATGTACTTAATGTGTACATTTCTCAGTTGCTATGTTGCTTTGTTGCTGTCTGGAGTCACAGAAAACAGTAAGTATCAAAATGAGATCATGCAGGAAAAAAGTTTGGGGATCCCTGGTGTACTCAAGAGCTGAAGCTATGCCACTATAGCGATTTACTTAGCCTAAAAAGTAGACTTCTCCCCTAAGAATAGGCATTCTCAGATCTCCAAGGAGTACACTGTGTTATGTAACATTGTTTTTGAAATTACCCACGAGTAGGGTTGAGCTATATTTTAGAACTAAGGATGGACTTTTAACTTTAATTCTCAGTTTACTAGATTTTGTGGGTTTATAACAGAGCTTTAGATTGTCTATCTAATCCAGAATAGGAAAAAAATACAGTAAAATGCATTGTTTTGCAGTTTACTCAATCTGTAATAGGCTGGGCATGTTGAAACATCACATTTCATTCATAATGTTAAACTTTGCTTTTATGTTTACACATTTCATATCCTTTAATAAACCAGATTTGTTATTTGCTTTAATTTTAATTCTTCCCAAGATGTTTAGTAAATTCTGTTTATAAGATAACCAAATTATTGTTGTTTGAATTTTGCTCCTATGGATACAATATTAAATTTTAAATTCCTGTTCTGGAGACTCCAAATATTGTTTTTTTTTTATGGATGTTGAAAGAATGTAAAAAACAAATCACCAGGTTTTATGACAGCAGGGTAGAAGGATGCTGTACACTTTTTAATTTGTGAGCCTTGGAATCCACTCAAAAGTTATAAATTAGTGCAAATAGAGTAATAAATCAACCAGTTCACGGTCCATGTCTTCTATGTTCTAATTCATGATTTCATTTTGGAATGGAAACTTTTTCTCTGCTGTTCCCTCTGTTGCACTCCACCACAAAGATAGAGGCAGGCATCACTGCAACCAAAATTGTCACCTTTAGAAAAGTAAGCAAATAAGAATGAAGAATGCCATCTTTTAAAATAAATTAAGAACACTGATAGTTGTACTGAACAGATCTCTGAGAGGTGCAACTGGGGCCTGACCCAAAGCTCTCTGAAGTCATGGAAGGCCTCCTATTAACTTCAACGGACACTGGATCAGGATCCCTTGAGAGTTATTGATAATAGTATACACAAGAAAATAAAGCAAGCAAGCAATGGTCCTACTATAAATGCTTATAATCACCCTATCTATTTTGTCATATAAATTACTGAGCTGGTATTATTGTACAAATGGATCTTCAGATTTTTGAGGGCCAGGTTGCTCATCTTGGGATTGCCCTAGTCTCACAATGTTTGGTTGGTGAATATTTTTGAGACAGTCTCTCTTGTGATATCTTGACACTTGCTTTTCCTGTTGTCTGGAGACAAATAATGCAACATCATGGGAAACTTTAGTCTGGGACAAGGTTCAGGGTGGTTGTTTACACTGGACTAATTTGCCCAGACACATGCTATGACAGACTATAAATAGTATATAAATCACTTTAAGAAGATAACTTTAATACTTCCATCTGCCATTGTTTGTCTTTTTAAACATATGGTTAATTATCAGTTCATTATGGTGTCTTAGGTAGATGCAGTTCTGTTCCCTGAGCCGAAGTAGACAAATGGATAGAAACACCACTACAACTGACACTAATTACCATCCTTACTGACATTCAGTAGAGATACCAATAACTTTGATAATTTTCTTCACTCTTTTTTATATAGAAAGCAGAGGAAATCTCTTAAATATAGCTTACAAAGAGGGTGGAACAATATCAAATTCAGACTATCCTACCTGCTCCCCCTTTGTCCCTCAATTTATTGCTAATTTTCACAGGTTATAAAATCTTGATGTCTCCCACCCTCAACTGTCACCTCTCAGCTTTTAAAATGGTCTTGAGATTTATCACAGTATGTTAACGAAAGTACAGTGCCATAGCTTCCTGTCATAATTTACTGGCATCTTTGTTCATATATTGGACATAAAATGTCAATGTGACCCTTTACCCATCTCCTTAACAGCACGACATTGATTGCAGATTGCCTTTCCTTGATTTCACATCCACTTCAGATATAACAGATAAAAATGGAAGAACATTTCATTCTACAATGGACTTCTCCCAATACTTAACTAGCAAAAAGCCCAACCTCTATTGAACAATCAGAATGGTAAATGGATCAGAATAAAAATATTAGGAACAAATTATATGGCCTAGTAAAAGATAATGATTGCTGTCATCTTTCTTCACTATTTCATCAAATTTTGCACAAACATGTTTTATAGAAACAACAACAGTTTCAAAGCAAACAACAGTGTTAAGGAACACACAGGGATAAAAATGATATAGTCTCTCTCCTTAGCATCATGTTTGTGAGATGTTGGGTGGAGGTGATATAGTGTAACTTCCTTGCACAACTATATCTTTTGATAAGATACCAAAAAGACTATGAATATCCCCATATTCACACTCAGAGATCGCAACCTATCCCATTAAAAAAATGGAGGCAAAAAATGATCATGGAAAAAAATTACCCTTGCTTTATAATGGTTTTTTTCAGTTGTGCATATTCTTTAAATATCATTTCCCCCCCCCCAAATAAATAAATATAACAAACTGAACAAAAACTGCAAAAATAGAAGTTCCCAAATATTTGTTAAAATCCTCACATAAAAATACTGACACACCTGGGACCTTTTTTTTGGGCGGGGGGGGGGGGGGGTGAGGGGGGTTTACATTAATATTCTAGAGAAAAAAAGTTTACTGACAGGAATCAATGCATTTTAAGAATATTTTGCAGGAGGTATACAAGAAAGAAGCATATTTTGTATTTATTATGCAGAGTATTTGCGCCTAATTCTAAGGTATATATTTATCCAACATATACATATATACATACATATACTTATCCAACATACAAGTGCACATTTGCGACATGCTCATGGTCAACTTAAAAAAACAAATCACACACCACAGACACCCACACACCTCTTCTTCTCTCCAAACAGTTTATGTACTAAAGTTATTATCATTTTTTAACATTTATATTGTGGTATTACCTAGAGGCCAACCCAGGCTAGAATTCCACTGAGCTAGGATAAATACAAAGAACAATGTGAACACCTTAGTCAAAACTTCAATAAAATTCAGAGAAGCTCTTTAGGGATTTCCAATCAAAACATTTGAGGGATTTTTTCCATCAAAATTTTCAATAAAACTTGTTGAACACTTAAAATTTGGATAATTTTGATCCACCTAATCTACATGTTGTAAAAATCTATAAAAGTCCCTGTTCTAAATAGCTTAGTTACACTCAGAAAGACAAAACCTTAGCAGATAGATGAGACAAACATATATTCCAACATAAGGAGTGGGGAAGGCTGAGTAATAAAATTAACAGTGCAATTCTTACCCAATCAGGAGCAGTGATAGGGTCACCATCTCCAAACTGTTACTATTTTTTTTCATATTGTCTCTTTATTCTTCTCTTGACTGTAGAGTTGTGTGTCATGCTCAAGTTGACCTGCAAAAGTGTTCAAAATGCAGGTATCAGTTTGAGGGATACCCAAATTCATTAACGTCAGTCCATTCTTTTGAAAATTCAGTGAATAAAAGCTGAGGTTGCTCACCAATTTTGGAATCCCAGTGAACTTTCCTCATACTTGCTAGCCTACTTTGTTCTCCCTATTCCTTCTGATCCAGCAAGCCCTCAGAATCTTCTTGAAATTATCTAATATCAAAGAGGCTTTCTGGGATTTATTAGATGAGGTAAAATGGGGTGGAGATGGGGGCAGAAACAGCTGTAAGTAGTTGTGGATCAACTTAGAGATCTAAGAAAATATACAGGAATTGATTCAGTTCCAGTCCCACAAGCCAACTGAATTCACAATTCTCTTAATACATACAATCTTGCTGTTTGATTCTCGTTTTAAATTAGATGTGCTAAAACATGTACATCCCCAGCTCAAACACATCCCTATCTAAAATAACGTAACTCTGATTGCCATATGTTTGCTGTCATAATATTTGACATTGCCAACATTATACCCCAGGTCACATCACAGTGTGTCAGTAGCATGGAATATCAAGATCCACACAACAAGTAATGCGAAGTCATTATTTTAAACTTAAACAAAATAAAGGTTTTGATAGCTAATTACTATGGGTTCTGAATACAGCCAGCCCCATCTGTCAGAGGACATTTAGCAGATAAGAGGTACCCAATAGAAAAGGATGGTTCATTTTTTATTCCCAATGGCTGACTTGTAATTTGACTGAACAAGACAGTTTCAACCTTTCAAGTTCCGTTAAAGTCAGTGGGAGCCATAAGGCTAGTGCTTATGCCATCTTCAAAGAATATTAATTAATGTTTTCATCTTGTTACTTTTCTCCCAAAACTATAAAGGACAGATTTGGAAAACAACAAAATTGTGCACAAATGTACACTCATTAGACTGTGTGATGCATAATTGGAAAATTATTATCTAGTGACTTTGAGTCCCAACATAACACACATTATTGGGACCTGATTTCTGGTGGATGGTATGGCTCAGCACTTTCAGGCTTCTTTAAGGTTTTGCGGTTGGGTGAGTGTGATGCTCCCTAGGAATACCCAGGATGTGAGGCACCTCATCAGGAAGTCTTGTGTGTGCTTGCTCTGGATCAGCTCCCTGAAAACTCCAGAATCTAGAAACACAGACACTAACTTGTAGGCCTCCACAGGCCTCACTTTCCCATGTGAACAGCTCCTGATTCTTCAGAGCATCTCTTGCAGCACCCAGCCCCTGTCCATGGGTGCTACAAGCAAGTTACCACCAAACGTGCTTGTTCCCATAAAAACAGTACACAACAGCAAAA
Organism: Sternotherus odoratus; assembly: GCA_032164245.1. Classification (NCBI taxonomy): domain Eukaryota; kingdom Metazoa; phylum Chordata; order Testudines; family Kinosternidae; genus Sternotherus; species Sternotherus odoratus. The sequence goes on along the minus strand of JAVMKO010000008.1, from coordinate 50,610,254 downwards.
ACAACAATGCATCCTTGTGGCACCTTAGAGACTAACAAATTTATTTGGGCATGAGCTTTCATGGTCTATATAGTCTCTAAGGTGCCACAAGGACTATTCGTTGTTTTTGCTGATACAGACTAACATGTCTAGCCCTCAGAAACCAGTCCACAACAGTATAAGATTCAACTTGGGATCACCACAGCAGTTAGATATGTGAATAGTGAAAATAAGTTTATCATTATGACACAAAGATTCAAGTGATAGTGAGAATATTGGAAACGAATGATTACTTATAAAACACAACCATAATATACTTTCTAAGAAATTAAACTTAACTGACAAGTTATCCTCCTATCTAAAGAATCCTATCTCACCAAAGTTCTCTCCAACATTTTCAAACAATCATGTCTGAGACACCTCTTTCATGAAACAACTCATTGTCCATTTACTTCTTAGGTGAAGGACGAAGGGTGTTTTCTTCGTCCTCCCTCCCCCATGTTAAAGCAAACCTTTGATGTGCACCTCAAGATAGAGTTCTTCCCTCCACTCCCTGCTGTTTACTTCTTCCTGTTATTTTTCTCCCTCTCTGTTCAGATTGGGAAGAGGCTACCCACTGTGAACCATGCAATACTTAATTTATATGTAAACAGACAGATATACATTTCCTGTCTAAAATAAAACTTGTGTTTTTACCTTTGCTGGTGACCAGTCCCTAGACACAGACCTTAATAACTGAATTTTCAGTGTATATACATAACTCCTTACAAAACATCCATACATGCATTTCATAATATCAATGATCAGAATAATACTGCCTTTCATTTGAGACCTCACATGATACTCTTTAGTTAATGGGAATGTGCATACCAGACCCAGGAGGTCCTGTAAGTCCTATGTACCCTTTGTGTGCCCCTTGCCAGTGGCATTAAGAGAGTCCTGTATCACGTTATTGAAACACTGGGGCACCCAAAATCGCTAGTCCCTTTGGGCTATATCCATAAAGAAACATAGATGTGAGACACTGAACATCCTCGTACGTAACTTTTAGGCACCTATAAAAATCATTAGGATACATGAAGCCTAAGTTCAACTCCTAGGCTCTCCCTATACAATGAATGGGGAGAGATAGGTGACTCAGAATAGAATTTACAAAAGTCAGCATGCTAGGAGACTCCTCACCTAAACTAGCCAATAGGAGATACTTAAGGGCATCGCTACACTTGTGAGTTAGAGCGCATTAATGGATCCCTGGGTGCCCTAACTTATTATATGTCCACACTGGCAAGGCACGTAGAGTGGCTGAACTCCATGGCTGGAGCACTCCTGGTAATCCACTCCGACAAGAGGCATTACTCTTGCTGCGCCCCAACTGGAGTGCTACAGCACCAGTGCAGACGCCCTGGTCTGTTAATGCACTCTGATCGGCCTCCAGAAGTGTCCCACAATACCTGTTCTAGCCACTCGGGTCATCACTTTGAACTTTACTGTCCTGCCTTTAGGTGACCAACCATCAGACCTGTCCTTTAAATTCTCTGGGAATTTTGAAAATCCCCTTCCTGTTTGCTCAGCGAGGCATGGAGTGCTCTCAGCAAATCTTTCCAGGCGATCATGCCTCCACACACCAGGTGATCCCCAGTGTGGAACAATGGTGAGGTGCTGGACCTCATGAGTTTTTCGGGGGAGGAAGCGGTCCAGTCCCATTGGAATTATGATACCTTCTGGCAGATGTCAAGGGACATGATGGAAAGGGGCCATAACAAGGATGCATTGCATTGTAGGGTTAAAGTGAACGAACTGCAGAATGCCTACCATAAAGCCTGTGAGGCAAACCGCTGCATCAGTGCTGTCCCTGCAACCTGCTGTTTTTATAAAGAGCTGGATGCGATATTTAGGGGCAACCCCATCTTTACTCCGAGGACCACCATGGACACTTCAGAGGCCAGTTCAACAAGGCAGGGGGGAGGAGGAAAATGGGAACGAGGGTGCTGAGAAGCAGGGAGACACCCTGGCATCCCTAGATGCATTCAGACAGGAGCAGTTCTCAAGTCAGGAGGAAGATAGCCAGTAACAGCAGCTGGTGCATGGGGAAGGACAAATACCAGAAGAGGTGCCTGGTAAGCAGTTTTTATTTTGGGAAGGAAATTATTCTGTGCAGGCTCTTGGGTGAGGAGGGTTTGGGTGCATGTATGCCTAGATGCAGAAAAGAGCATTGATGTGCTCTTTTACATCGTGGTAATTGGCCTCAGTGATCTCTTCAAAGGTCTCATGTAGAAGCTGGGCAATGCACTTATGCAGGCTCCTCGGGAGAGCCACTGTGGTCCTTGTGCCAGCCAGGCTAATATGTCCACGCCACTGTGCCATGAGGGGCGAGGGGAACCATTGCTGCACACAAGCAAGCTGCCTATGGGCCAGGGTGGAAGAAACATTGTAGTAGAAGACCCTCCCTTACTTCCCAGATCACCCTCAGCAGCAAAATATCTTCCAGGATGAATTCCTGTGAAAAATGTGGGGACACTGTTCAGTATAGGGCCCCCCTGCAGCTGTTAGCTCTCCACAAGACACAGAAATCCAGAGGACAGTACAGCCATGAAATAATCATTCCCTTTTGCCGCTGTGCTTACTCATCATTTGGGCTCCTGTGGGTTATGTGCACTCACTTTGGGTTGGGCAAATTCTGCTTTTGTGTAGACTGTGCTTGTCTAAGATTTATACAATAAAGTCTAATCTTCAGAATGTGGGAGAAGAGCAGCAAGACTCAACATGCAAGCTGCATTTGATTGGAAAGATGTGCAGTCCCTTTTCATGCTTTCTATCTGACTAGTATATGTTTTTTACATGAGACAGCGGAATTCCTATTACTGTTTCTGGATTATTAATCCTATTAATCTGGGCAATTTCTATCCCTGTTTCTGAATTATTCTAATTCCCATAAGGAACAGATTTAGCTTTACTGGATTAGCACAGAAACAATAAGGAAAACAACAATGGAAAAACTGAAACAAGTATAATGAATTTATAATGTGTTGTCATAAGTATAAAGTAGCTTAGAATTACTGTTTTACCTGTGAAGGGTTAACCTGAAGTAAGAGGGAGAGGGAGATGACATAACAAAGAGAGTGTTTTTAGTTTCATTTTCTCTTCGTCTCGCTCTGGCTCTGGTGCGTTTGCCGGGTGTGGCAAACCAACCTTCTGTCTCTATTCTACATTCCTATAAATTTCTAAGAAGTCTGTCCAGCAGTAAGTGAACTGTATGCTTAACTGTATCACATGATAATTGATCCATGGAGTTTCTTTGCTGTTAGCTTTAGCAGTGGAAGAATTCTCAGGGGAGGGGTCAGTTATGCTATGTAATGTAAGTGAGGTGTTTTTCTACTAATTTCTGTACAAGTGGTTTATGCTCCTTCTTTTCCTTTTATTAAAATCTTCCTTTAAAATTCTGCCTGCTTGTTTCTAGTGAATAGATCCTGGTTTGGATCAGGCACATCTCACAGAAAGTGAGGGGTTTAGACTTTGTTCTCAAATCTCTCCCAGGTAAAGGGAGGAGATTTGAGGGGTGTTACAGTAGGGGTTCCAATTTACCCTAACCCATGGTTTTGGGGGCTCAAATTGGTGGTGGCAGCATTATTCAAAGTCCCAACTGTAGAAGTTTGGGTTTTGGGGGAAATGTTTTAACCTAAGCTGGTAAAATAAGCTTGGGGGGGTTATTTCTTCTTTCATGCGGGGTCCCCACATCTTTACCCTAGAGTTCAGAGTGGGGAGACATCTTGACATGTGTCAATTTATATTATCTTACATATGTATTTAGATGCAATTTCTATGGCTGTTTGGTGCTCCAATTGCAGAGATAACTAAACACTAGTTAGCAAAAATAAAGTATTATGGTACAAGAAGAATGAATCAGTCAAATCAAATTCTAAACAAAACAAAGTGGCTTTATCTCTTGTTGCTATGAAGGTTGCTAAACTCAGGCTCTTGTGGACTGCAGAAGAAATTTAATTCCTGATATGGGGACCCACCACAGAGAATGTTCTGCTGCTGGTTTTGGAGGGCTTATATTTATTGCATTGTAAACACACATTACCTTTAGTATCTTACATGGATTGACTTAGGGTTTTCATCAATGAAAAAGAAATTATTCTTTTTTTTCTGTAAGCAAGAGGATGCCTATAGAAACCATCATGCCTCAGTGTGACACATATACAAATGGAACACATGCAGCTGTGGGAAGCACAGGCTGTAAAGTCCCAATCTAGAAAAATGCTTAGGAATGTGTTGGGGTGCAAAGCTCTCTGTGAATGGGGGATGGAGAGATAAGAGAAGACTAAGAAGAACTATTGAGACTCAGCAGCGAGAGCAGCTGAATCCAGGCAGGGGCTGGCAACCTTTCAGAAGTGGTATGCCGCGCCTTCATTTATTCACTCTAATTTAAGGTTTTGCGTGCCAGTAGTACATTGTAACGTTTTTAAAAGGTCTCTTTCTATAAGTCTATAATATATAAGTAAACTATAGTTGTATATAAGGTAAATAAGGTTTTTAACATGTTTAAGAAGCTTCATTTAAAATTAAATTAAAATGCAGAGTTCCCCAGATCTGTGGTCAGGTCCCCGGCAGTGTGAGTGTCACTGAAAATCAGCTTGTGTAGGTTGCCTACCCTGGTTTTAAAGTGTGTGTGGGGGAGGCGGGGAACTCAGACACTCAAGATAGATTCCCTAAATAAGCTGGATGAATCATACTTAAGTTATGAAAACTGTACACAAAAAGCAAAATTCACTTTTGTCTGCCTCAAAGAAGTTACCGTGCAGTGCACGCAGCATAGAAGCCCTTCAGCTCTTTATTCATCAGTGTTGCAGAGATGTAGAAAAGCCCTCTCAACCATAAGGGGACTTTTCCCATAGGGGCTAAGTAGAGTACGACTGCAATGGAAAGACAAGTTGTGACTGGCAAACATGTCTGTTGACTGTGGGAAATTGTTTAACACTGTAGATTACTTTAGTACAAGACATGGGGTCGGACCCAATAAATGCCAATGATAAAGGAAGTCCTGAATGTACTTTACCAGTGGTGGTTTGCAAAATATCTGGAGGAGGAAATACCAGTGATGACTGACAGGGCAACAAAGATAAACAAGCTAACTGGAAAGATGCCATTGTTAATATAATGGTTCTGTAGGATGTTGAAAACTGATCCCAAGGACAAATCTGACCTTTGATATGTTGCTGTTAACTGATGTTTTATAACCTGTTAACAGTAAAGTGCTTGCCACAGAAATATAATGCTGCAGCCTGAATTTAATAAAAAACAACACATTATACAATACACATTATTATAGTTAAATAAAAAGAAAAAATAATAACTATTGAATTTACTACTTGTATTATGTTATGATAATTGGGCCTACCAATTTACCCTAATTGTGAGTTCAACTGTGAAAAGTGAGTGAAAGTTCATAAAATGTCACAATGATCTACAACAATAAATGCTGATGAGGGAAAGTGCAAAAGGGAGTCAAAGTCTACATCAGTACAAGCAAAAAGGTCTGCTAATATAATTTGAGGGCTCTTTTAAGTTTATTTCTGGTAAACAACAGAAGCGGGGGATCAGAAGTCAGTGACCAAACTTGGTGTATTGCAAATTGACTAATTGATGGACAAAATAATGAAGGGGTGGGCTATTATACACATCCCTCTCTTTGAGGGTCATTAAAATAAGAGACTTTGTGGGGAAATACTGGCCATTGCTATGCAGACAGATGCAGGTAGGAGCATCTCAGCTGCCCTCCCAACCATCTCTTAGGATGCTGGGATCCAGCATGACACTACTGTGCTTTCATTGTCATAATCCTGAGAGATGTCTTGACCAGACCAGGCCAGAGAGAGAGACACAGAGCCACTGGCTCCAGCTGAACTCTGACTAGGAGGTGGGATGGGAGTCTGTCACTTCTCACACTCCCTTCACACTCCCGGGTGTGTCCTTTCTCTTCTCCACCTATTTCATCCTGTTTTCTTTTTTCCTTCCATCTAATAAGAGTCTGGGTTAGCCAGCTAAAAATCTACCTTTTTCAACACTACCATAAGACTGTGATGAGAAAAGATGTGAAAAGCAATATCCTAAACAGCTCGATGCTGGCATACAATTGCTAGGTCTCAGAGTGACTGATAAAACCATGTGCCATGCTTGTATTTTTCCAGCAGTGAGGCTGCAAGTCAGAGTCAACAGCAGAGATAGAAGATGCATTTTCTATCTTTGCTGTTCTCTTCTTTCCCCTTTTGTGTGTTTTTCTCTTGTTTTGCCTTCTGGGAAACTGGACTGGATCATAACAACATCAATAACAATGGCTCCAGCCAATTTCAACTCACTATTTTTCTCCCCCCCTCCGCCCCAACAGCATCTCATGGTATGTACACACTGATTAAAAAACCCGAAAACCATGGCACCAGATCAGCTGATTCAGTCTTGTGGTGCTTGAGCTGCATGGCTGCCTGCACACCAGCATGAGCCTGAAAGTCTACACTGCAATTGCATAGCCCTGGGAGCTCCAATCAGATGCCCTGGGCCAACTACAGCCATGTTGCAGGTCTTTGATAGCAGTACAGATGTATCCCAAGCGACTGGCCAAGAAGATTTCATTTGGGGTTTTTTGTTTGTTTTAGTTTTTTCCTTCTTCTAATGACTCTTTCCAGATAGAAGAAAAGGGAACAAAGAATGTTGCCAAAATCAAAGTCCAATACTTTATATTTGAAATGCTTTCATTATTTTTTCCTTCTTTTGTTGTATTTTTAATAAAAGGTTAACAAGGATTTTAATGATATTTTTCAAGGTACAAAGCAGGCTGAAGTCTCCATATTCCAATCTGCAAACCTTAATTAAAACTATTTAATGTTGGATAGATGTGAGGTCATGGTAACACTTTTGAATATTTGGTCTCTGATATTTTATCTAAATTAATACAACATTTCTCCACCTAGAAACAATATTTTCAAAGGTACATTATAACTTCATTTTGCTTAAACTGTGCACTTCCCTGAACTGGGACTTATATACATGTATAAATAACACGCTTAAAGCACACAATGTCATTTAAGTTTTCAGTCTAATATTCAGAATATTTATTATGGAGGTGTAGTACATTCCGCATAGTTAAGGACACAATTCAGTTACCATGATAAATCTGCTTGTGATCCAATTAGCCCTAGTATGTCCATCAGCACTTCCAATGAGCCTAAATAGGCTTGCTGCTTAAGTGCCTACTAGGACCATACAGGAAAGGGGATAAGCTTAAGGATCCCGGTGGTAAATGAAAGCTCCCATTCAGTCCAATTTCCACTTTCAGCTTTTAACTCTACTTTAAAGTTTCTTGCCTATGGAATAAACAAAACTTCGGCCTTTCATCTTAATGTATCCACAATACTTTAACAAAGCTAATGAAATAAGTAGACGGGAAAGTGGAAAACAAATAGATTCATCTTCATCTTTTTTTAAATGCCAAATTAATTTCTAAACCTGGGAAATGAAACCTTTCAGAAAATTCAGTAGGCTTCTGCTTTATGATCCCATCAGTTTCCTCCTCACTAAACAATCTTCCTTATTGTAAGAATATATAAAGATTAAAAAAGATTCCCCAGAAAATATGAACAAACAATTCACTGTATCTTAGCTATGGCAATGAATTCTTGTTTGTTTTGACACTGAAGGTTGAATATAACACTGTGAACAAATGGAGATTCATTACCCCAGTGACTCAGAAATGATTTACCTAAAGTATCTAACTGTGCCTACACAATGACTTCTTTCTAAGTGCCATTTCTGGAAGAAACAACAACAACAATGTTAAAACAACAGTTCTTTGACTAGTTCAGAGTTTGCAGCACATTTGCTTTCCAATGTCTCAGCTTTAAAAAGAAAATGTCACATGTGCCCAGACAAGAAAACAAAGGACTATTGTCCTAAGAGCCAAAAATGCTGCAGATCTTCCACTCCCCAGTCTCCTGAATAGGGCAGCTGAAATACAATAAAAATTTGTACCTACTCAGCACACTTTGCAAACAGACAATAATAAGGAAATAATGCAGTGACCATAGTTTGATCTCCTTTCAAAAGTCACTGCAAACAGCCAAAATCTACATGAATATTTTATTATGCAAATAAATAATAAATTAGCATTATTTATCAGCAAGTGATATAGAATCGGGGAATTAATATGCACAATCTGAATGAGCAAATAGAACATCGTAATTTATTTTAACCACATAAATTAGAATATGCAAAAGGGGAACAAAAGAGAGTGTTTTACACAGGCATACAGGTAAATGTGAACTGTAAGTATCTACATCTCACCAGTTATGCTGAAAGAACAGAAATCTTGTAGCGACAGTTGAATTCAAATGTGGATTCTTGAGAAGGAGACAGTATTTGGAAGTAAATCCTGGGTCTGAAATAATATCAACTGAGGTTAACAAAAAGATATCCATTTACTTAGGGCTTGGCTACACTTATATTTTATAGAATCAGAGAGGTAGCCGTGTTCGTCTGGAATAGCAGAGGTAACAAAGTCCTGTGGCACCTTAAAGACTAACTATAAAGTTTTATAGTGCTGTAACTTGCTGCCTCGGGGGTGAAAAATCAGCCCTCTGGTTGCAGAGAGTCTGAGCGTTTTAAAGCACTAGTGTGGACAGGCTCCCAGCGCTCACGTGCGACCACACTCACACTTCAAAGTGCTGCCCCGGGAGTGTTCCCGCAATAGCACTTTGGAGTTTCCAGTGTAGCCATGCCCTTAGATGGGACTAAGATCAGTCTCCAACGAACAATGCATTTATACTGTTGTCCCATTGTCAACCTAAAAGGCTATTCAAATCTGGGGCCCCTAAAAATGTTCCAGTTGAGAGTAAAATCTTATGAGAGGTATTTTTTTTTTGACACCATCATGTTTATTTACAAAGAATGTATGTACAAAGTGTTTTGTCTCTGAACACAGAAGGATCCCAAAACAAAAGGAACAGTTTCTTAGCTTACACATGCCCAAGCCTCTTCAGCCAACACATCCCAAACCATGCTCTCACACTTTTTCCAGGGTCACATACTGTGTTCACAGGCTATAGCTAGGCTTTCTTGTCTCTCTCATTTCTTGTCTGTTCTCACAGCCCCCACATCCACAGACCTGGTCACAATAACCAGTGAAAAACTGGGGTTAGTTTCTAGGAATACCCTATTTGGTTTTGTTTTAGGTGTGGCCCCTTAACTGTCTCTTACAGTCATCTCAATGGAGTAGTTGTTCACAGATCAGCTTGAATGAGGTTCTAACTCAAACCATAAAAAATGTTTCATCCAGATCTTAACATCCCCCAACATACACCTCATTGATTTGATAAGGCTCAAAGTGGTGACACAACAAACAACCCATCCTGAACAGAAAAAAAACATACAAATTACAGATGATACAAGCTTTTCATATGTACAGTATATTTCTGTCAGGAGAGTTGACATCACCAATGTCAAATACATTTATTCCTAATCAAATCTCTCTAGGTCTTTTCTTTCCTTGGATTTTCTTTCAGAGTGTCCTGAGATGCATCTAATATTTCAGAGGAACTTGCTGGCTGTGACAGTTTTAGCCCATTCTGTTCAACTAGAGGACTCGTTACTGTCACAAATTCAGAGAGCAGCCATGTTGAAATCCTGTCCCTCTGACAGCACCTTAGATGGTCCTCATGAAAAATTTTGACGCAAACTGACACTGCTTCATTGATTTAGGTCAATACTATACAGGATCCCTCCCAATGTTTATCGAGTTTAAGGCTCCTACCCTCCTCTCTTCTAGGATTGTGGAACCAGACCAGGTCCCCTCTTTTAAGAATCTTCCCCATATTTTGTCATATCATACTGCCTTTTCATTTTGTCAGAGGCTCACCTCAAATTATTTCCTAGCAATTTTGTTTGTAAGATTTCTAGATAGTCCAAATAGTTTGAATCTCTTTGTTCCCCTTCAGGAACTCCACACAAGTCTATGAAAGTGGGCAGTGCTCTGGGAGTCAGGGCTGCGCAATCCTCCAGGAGAGTGGTTTAGCATGTCTGGCTCTGGTAAGGGGGCCGGGAGGTTGGATAAGAGGCAGGGAGTCCCGGGGGCCAGCCAGGGGGCTTTTCCATGGGGCGAGGTTCCGGGGGACGGTCAGGAGATGGGGAGGGGTGGATAGGATGTGGGAGTTCCGGGGGTCTGTCAGAGTGCAGAGGTGGGTTGGGGAAATCAGGGGACAGGGAGAGCGGGGGGGAGCGTTGAGAAGGTGGTGGGGTTCTAGGAGGGCAGTTAGGGTGGGGGGTCTCAGCAGGGGGCAGTCAGGGGACAAGGATCAGAAGGGCATAGATAGAGAGTGAGGTAGTAACTACCTGGGGGGTAGTTAGGGGTGAGGGGTCCTTGGATGGGCAGTCAGGGGACAAGGAGAAGAGGCTATTGGATGGGTCTGGGATTCTGAGGGGGGCAGTCAGGAGGCGGGAATTGGGAGGGGGCTAGATAGGGGCGGGGCCAAGCTTTTTGAGGAGGCACAGCCTTTCCTCACCTGGCCCTCTGTACAAGTTTTTAACCTCGGGCCACAAATTTTGCCCACCCCTCATTTAAAATGGCCCCTTTTAATTCTTTTTTCAATTTTTCTAAAATCAAAGTTGTAATTCTAACACATAATCTAAAATGTTATCAAAGTGATTATCAAAAAGTTTTTTTTCCCAAAAAAACAGGATGTCAGTAAGTTGTTTTACCAAAAAATTGGGATTTTGTTACTAAAAATATATCAGTGATCATTTGATATTTTCAATGGAATTTTGATAAATATATTAAGAAAAATGTTGCAAAAATAACTTTTTTTGATTTTTTTTGATTTTCCTAGAAAGAAATCTTCAACCAAATAATCCCAAACTGAAACTCTGTGTTTAAAAATTTCAACTAGCTCTAATAGGTTAGTAATTAAACAGCTCACTATAAATGTACTTGCTATTCAGAAGTAATACCAAAATCAGTTACAATTAATCAAATACAGGTCCTTTATTATAGAAAACATGGGAGAGGGTCAGTGAATTACTTAGAACCTGTGCATAATGTGGTGACGGAAGATGCTTCCACCTTCTCCCAGCTGTAGAAGATGATAAATAAGCATGGAGTGATGAAAACCAATTTATAGCTATGGCTGCAGTGGAGCTGCACTTCCACAATAACACACAACTTTAACTCAGCCCCTGAATAGACAACAAAACAAAAACCTCTTTCTTCAGTGGTAGGGTGCATAAATGGTGCTCCACAGTCACTGTCAAGTGCAATGCAGATGTTCTAATGCTTGTGGCAGGATTCGTATTGGATGAAGAACACCAGTAAAAATAAATTTTGATTTGTACTCCATCAGAGATTTGCTTTCCATACACACATCCAAGATGCTAGCTTTACCGTCTGTCACTGGGCACTTCACAAAAGCTACGTTCATGTTCAAAGCAGATAATTATACTTTGCTTCAGTTTCAAAATCAGAAATTCAAACACAGAATCACTATGTATTCTTAATTAACAAATTACATACAATTTGGTATTTTGTTTAAGGTGATTTTACATTATTAATGCCATTTAGAATATTTAGGTACACACATGCATGACTAAATCATACATTAAGACAGATTATAGTGTCATAACAGTAATGCTTACAAAATAACACATTCACACCTGTAGGCTATCATCGCTATGCTGGAATTTACCTCAAGTACCTTTCCAGGCCAGACATTCATGGAGAGTGGGACATTTAATCAATACATCATGTCTATAGTTTCACCATTAGGTGTTTAGACATACTGATGCCTTTTTTGTTCTGAATTTTATTTGTAATAAAATGCACGGAGGCCTAGCAAAAACTTAGAATTTAGTCCTATAATATCAGATCCAGAGCTCAGAAGACATCCCTGTTACAACACATTAGAGCTGCCTTAAAGAGCCAAAATCACAGTCAAGGATCAGTGGGGGTGTATAGGTGTCCTAGGCATGTCCTTATAACTTTTTCTGTGCCCCAATTTTCCTGCTGAGCTGACAAACAGGGAGGGAGACTGGCAGGGGCATCCCTATAAAGCTGTACACCTGTGTGATATTACATTTGCACTGGTGTAATCTCTGTGGGCCAATAACCTAGATATAGGGCAAAGTTCTGCAACTGGTGTGGGGTAAAGCCAACACAAATAGAACAGTGGTGGGCAACCTATGATCCGTCGGGGTAATCCACTGGCGGGCCACAAGACAGTTTGTTTATATCAACCGCCCACAGGCACAGCTGCCCGCAGATCCCAGTGGTTGCGATTCACCTTGCCTGGCCAATGGGAGCAGTGGGCAGCCATGCCTGCAGATGGTCAATGTAAACAAACTGTCTCGCAGCCCACCAATGGATTACTGTGATGGGCCACAGGTTGCCCACCACTGAAGTAGAGCATCCAGCTGCTGGTATCCAAATGAAGGTGGCAAATAGCTGTTGTCCACCCTAGTAAATGCTTTTAGCAATAAAAGGATTCCAGTGACATAATTGCAACTAGTTAATGAGGGACTGGGCAGAAAGTGGACGGAGAGCAGCATAAAAAAAATTAGATGTCCAAAATCACTAGTTACTTTTGAAAACCTTGGTCTAGATGTATGAAAAACACTGAGAAAGACAGAGTTTCTAAACCCATATGTAATAATTATTTCCTTTTTAAAGCATTTCTGCTTTTTATTATTTTACATTACAAATAATACTAATATTCTTATCCAGTTTACCAATGGGGAAACTGAAGCACAGAACGATTAAGTGATTTGCTCATGATCACCCAACACCAGTGTTGGGAGCAGAATCCAAGTCTTCTGAACACCAGTGCAATACTGCATCCACTAAGCCAGGGGTGGGCAACCTCTGGCACGTAAGCAGATTTTCCACACTGCCTGGGTCCTGGCCACCAGTCCGGGGAGCTCTGCATTTTACTTTAATTTTAAATGAAGCTTTTAAAATATTTTTAAAACCTTATTTACTTTACATACAACAATAGTTTAGTTATATATTAAAGACTTATAGAAAGAGACCTTCTAAAAATGTTAAAATGTATTACTGGCATGTGAAACCTTAAATTAGAGTGAATAAATGAAGACTCCTCACACTGCTTTGGAAAGGTTGCAGACCCCTCCTGCACTAAGCTATACTATTTCCCAATTAGAAAAGCAAAAAGGCAATTTGGGACAGATGACTGTATAGAGTGTGATTTTTGCAAGAAAAAATATAATGCTTTCAAAAAATTTTTAGAACAGATTAAAAATATAATGGCAGAGAATCATATAGAAACAAAAATATTTCACAAGGCATGAGAGTTGCTCTGCAAAATGTAAGTTAATATAAATAAAATACAGCATTTGTGGATACAAAGATTGCTTAAATCCAGGGGCTGATTTTTATTTATGCTAAGGTCCCTATAGTCTGGCAGTGTAAAGGGTCTTTAAAGTGAGAACAAGTGTACTATAAAAAGGGCACAACCCACAAGATGTGATCATCTCTGAAGTGTACAGCTAATGATTAGGAACGGTTAAGATAACTCCTACTAGTTATATAACTTATGCAGATTTCATATTTCACCAGCTATGGGAAGAAGAGAAACTTTCCTCTCACAATCACATGATTCATTACATTATACAATACCGATGAACAGTGAGAGACCTATGGCTGGAAACATTTACTGAGGGAAACTCAAATGTTAAAAACTGATATTTTTTTTGTTTGTGTTCTGTTTAACTTCCAAAGACTGCAATTAAAGACACAGAAATTGCACAAATGAGGGAGACTGTAAATCAGTTTTAAAAAGTGCAGATTGGAGCTTTGATCAAATGGGGAGATATATATGAGTTTGATTATAAATTTTCCAGATGACAATAACATGGAGTTACAAGCACTTTGGAGGATAGAATTCAAAAGGACCTTGACAATATTAGAGAATTGGTCTGAATTCCCAAGACAAAAATTCAATAAAACGAGTACAAAGTACTTCACTTAGGAAGGAAAAATCAAATGCATAACTACTAAATACGGAATCTCTGGCTAAGCGGTAGTACCGCTGGAAAGAATCTAGGGGTTATAGTGGATGACAATTTGAATAAGAGTCCACAGTGAGGTGTGGCTATGAAAAAGCTAACATTCTGGATTGTGTAACAGACTGTTGTACAAAAGACATAGGAGGTCTCACTCTACTCAGCACTTGTGAAGACTCAGTTTCAATATTGAGTCCAGTTCTGGAAAGATGTGGACAAAATTGGGGAGTCCAGGGGAGAGCAATAAAAATGATAAAACATCTAGAAAACCTGATTTATTTATTTTTTACAATTTTTCACTACAGAAAACAATTAGTGGATAGATGGATTTAAAAATGTTCTCTATCATGCAAATTGCAAATTCTTCCCCTAAAAGTCAAACTTTGAAATTCTGAATGTAAAAGTTCACATAATGAAAAATGATGGCAACACCATGGCACACATTTGTATACATTAGAGCCAGCAGAAGCTTTGCCAGAAGTCAAATGTGTGATCTCCATGTAAATGTGTTTGCAAAATATCACAGGGGTATTGTGAAATTTCATGAGTTGTCTGTAAAAGTACTTTGTGATCCTCAGATGATAGGTAATATATATACCGTATATACTCGAGTATAGGCCGACCCGAATATAAGCCGATGCACCTAATTTTAGCACAAAAAGCTGGAAAAGTTATTGACTCGAGTATAAGCCGAGTCCCCCCTGCCGAGGTTCCCCCTGCCGAGTTCCCCCTGCCGAGGTTCCCCCTTCCCCGCCGCGGGCGGGCTGCCGAGGTTCCCCCCTGCCGAGGTTCCCCCTGCCGAGTTCCCCCTGCCGAGGTTCCCCCTTCCCCGCCGCGGGCGGGCTGCCGAGGTTCCCCCTGCCGAGTTCCCCCTGCCGAGGTTCCCCCTGCCGAGGTTCCCCCTCCCCCGCCGCGGGCGGGCTGCCGAGGTTCCCTCCTCCCCGCCGGACCAAAAAAAAAATGTGTGCCCCGGTTCCTCCCCTCCCCGCCGGACAAAAAAAAAAAAAATAAAAAAATAAAAAAAAAGCCTCGCTCTCCCGTCCCCGCCGCGCGGGCGGGCTGCCGGGAGCGTCCCGGTTCCCCCCTCCCCGCCGCGGGCGGGCTCCCGGCAGGGACAGGACGGGTCGCGCCCGCAATGGCCGGGGCTCCCCCCGTGACAGGCCGCGGCACGGAGCCGCCGGGCCCAACCGCCCCGGGATCCTCCCGAGCCAGCCCTGCTACCGCGCAGCGGGGGCCGTTCCCCCCCCACACCGAGCCCGCCGCCCGGCACTCCCCCCTCCGCGCGGTAGCAGGGCTGGCTCGGGAGGATCCCGGGGCGGTTGGGCCCGGCGGCTCCGTGCCGCGGCCTGTCACGGGGGGAGCCCTGGCCATTGCGGGCGCGACCCGTCCTGTCCCTGCCGGGAGCCCGCCCGCGGCGGGGAGGGGGGAACCGGGACGCTCCCGGCAGCCCGCCCGCGTGGCGGGGACGGGAAAGGGAGGCTTTTATTTTTTTATTTTTTTACCGGGTTGACTCGAGTATAAGCCGAGGAGACTTTTTTCAGCCCAAAAAGTGGGCTGAAAAACTCGGCTTATACTCGAGTATATACGGGTATATTAAATAAATTCTTTCAGGGAAAAAAAACCCTAATGTATTTAAATGCTACAAACAAATGTAAGCATCTGGAGCATTATTATATATATATATATTTAAAATCAATTATAATTTCTATATTTTAGTAGCAATCTTTTTAAGGTACATACATTTTAAAAAGAAACAGTACAACCCTCTCCCCCCTCATCAAATAGCTTCATGTTTCTGCTTTAAAGAGATTTTTTTTCCCTTACCATAACTGTTCCGATTACAAAACCCTCATTTTCTCATATAACTTAATTCTTTTATTACCACCTCTACTTCTCTTTTCCAACTTTCTTGGTGGGCATGGGTATTTCCTGTTTTCATTTATAACACTCTGTAATTTAAATCCTTGTTTGTCATTCTTTGGCCTGGTTTCCATATAACAATGTTATCTGTTCCATGTCAATTTCACTGGAACATATTCTCCTCCAAGTGAAATGATCTTGATTTTGATTTATAGTACACCCTCCCATTCTTAGTGATGAGGAAAATTAGCCTAGTCAAGATGGATATTTTCTCTGCAGGAACTACCTCTTTTGCATGCATATATATTATTATCCAGATTGTCTTTAGAGAATTTTTTTTATTTGCCCTTGTTGCAAAATTTTGTAGACACTGGAAAGAGTTGGATATTTTATGGCAGTTTGGCCTTGGAACAGTCATGTGCCTTGGGAACGACAAAGACCCACAATTCCATTGTATTTTTAGTAGCTTGTAAATCATAACCACACATTAATATAACAGCTGTGACAGTAGATTCATGGGCCACATATCATAATTAAATATGCAAGCAGGCTCATGTCTGGAAACATTGTCACTAATACTTCAGTTATAATGAGATTACCAAATAAATCAAAACTTTTACAAGCTGGACCTGTGCCAATTCAGCTATAGTTTCAGTGGGGGGGGGGGGGGGCGGGTGGAATCAAAATTAAAAATGTTTAATTCAAAAATGTTCAATGCTTAACTGTAGCATTGTTTAGAACTAAATGGCCATCTTTATTCTCCAAGCCATTCTGCGATAGCCTTGCTTTGTTATTCTAAATTCTTTGGTTTCGTGTATGGTATATATTAACTCGTCGCTTAACATTGTAGTTATGTTCCTGAAAAATGCATCCATAAGCGAAACAATATTAAGTGAATCCACTTTCCCTATAAGAATTAATGTGTGTGGGGGGGGTTAGGTTCCAGGGAAACTTTTTTTTGACAGACAAAAGACTATCTCATGTGTATATCTATATCTATATATACAAATATCTATCTATCTATAGATATATACACACACACAAAATATACATTTTAAATGAACAATTTAATACTGTATGCAGCAATGATGATTGTGAAGCTTGGTTGAGGTGGTGGAGTCAGAGGGTGGGATATTTCCAAGGGAATGCCATACTGCTAAATGATGAACTAGCACTCAGCTGAGCCCTCAAGGGTTAACACGTTGTTAATGTAGTCTCACACTCTACAAACAGCAGGAATGGAGGGAGAGAGACAGCATGGCAGAGAAAGAGAAACACGCACACCATGTGTGTGTGTGTGTGTGTGTGTGTGTGTGTGTGTGTGTGTGTGTGTGAGAAAGATGTGCATTGCCCTTTAAGTAGTCCGACCCCACTCTAAGTTCATTGACCTTTTAAGTAGATCATCAAGTTGAGAGAGCAGCTGCTGCCAGCAAGCTCCCTCCGTCCTGAGTCCTGTGGTTTCCCCCCATGCTCTGTGGAGATAAGGTGCAGGAGTGGGGGAAGGGAGACACCCTGACATTAGCATCTCCCCCCGACTTCTACACAGCAAGCAGGAGGCTCCGGGGAGCATCTCCAAGGCAGTTGGCAGGAGCAGCACATGGCAGAAGGGGAAAGGACAGCTGAACTGTCAGCAATTGATAGCCTGCTGGGCAACTGCAGCACAGGGAGCTTAGGGGAGCGGGGAGCTGATGGGAGGCTGCTGGTCCACCTTGGTTCCAAGCCCCCACCACTAGCTCCAACAGGCTGCTCTTCTTGCAAGAAGTAGACAAATCAGGTGGATGCCAAACAATGTTATAAGGGAGCATTGTACAACTTGAAATGAGCATGTTCTCCAATTCATCAGCAATGTAACAAGGAAACAACATTAACCGGGATGACTTTAAGTGAGGAGTTACTGTACTCTAAATCAGGGGTCTCAAACATGCGGCCTGCGAAGCCCTTCCCTGCAGCCCGCCAAGCTTCCTGTCCCCCCGACCCCCACCCTCATAGCAGCTTGTGGGAGGGAGGGGCCAGAAGCGGAGGCTTCTCTGCTGCCTGGCTGGGCCGCTGCCAATCCCCAGCTACCAGGCACTGCTGCTGCGGCTTTAATGAATGAGCTGGGGTGGTGCTTCCCAGGAGCCCTCTGCAGCGGCGGCCAGGAGCAGTAAGGCAGGCTCCCCACAGCCCTCCCGCCTCTCTCTGCGGGAGGCTTACCGCTCCTCACCACCGCTGCAGAGGGCTCCCGCGAAGCGCCCTGACTGGGCCGCTGTCGAGCCCTGGCTTCCAGGTGCTGCTGCTGCGGCCTCAATGAAGAAGCTGGGGCAGCGCTTCACAGGAGCCCTTTGCAGCGGCAGCCAGAAGCAGTAAACCTCCTGCAAAGGGAGGCGGGGAGCCTGGCTTACCGCTCCTGGTTGCCGCTGGAGGGGTGGACTTGGGGTGGGGACAGGGGCAGCGAAGGGGGGGGGGTGTCAGTGATGCGGCCCTTGGGCCAGTGCACTAGTCCTTATGCGGCCCTCGTGGTCATTTGTGTTTGAGACCCCTGCTCTAAATGTATATCTCTTTGTTGTTGCATTTTTGTTTGTGTCCAAACTGGCATCCAAACTGCTGGATCACCATGGAATACAAGACTATTGAAAGGTAAAATTAAGATGGGTCAATCCTGCTTAGTAGTTGGATGGGAGACCTTCAAGGACAAGAAGTGCTGTAGGTGACCCTTTTTCCCTCTGAGTGAGAACTAGACCCATGTATTTACATGGGGTTAGAGGTGTCATCTGAAAGTGATAAATTGTCTCAGAAAGAGCTGCTTTATTCCAACACTGAATAAGGAACCGCGAATAAAGAAATAGTATTATAGACAATAAAACTATTCTACCTCTGCTTCACTGTACAGATTCTGCACTGAACCTCCTCGAGTTCCCCTCCTGCATTGCCTCCTTACAAATTAAAAGAAACAGTCCACCTCCTTGCATGAGTTGCCACCTTCTGATCTAAATCTTAAAACCAAGAACTTGCCATTTGTGGTCTTTTAATATCTCATGGCACTATTGCAAGAATAGAATTATTAATGCTGATGTCCTGGTCAAATTCCAGTCTGAGCAACTGAATACACCATTGTCATAAGTGTAAAGCCTGGATGGGGTTAATGTTACCTGAGAACAAGTGACGTAAGAGCTTCCCTGCCACGAGGGAGGGAGGGAGTTTAGTTTTTAGTTTCAGTTTTGCCTGCCACGCCAGCTTGGGCAGGGTCCCAGAGCTCGTCTCTAGCTATGGAGAAAACTTTCCTTCTTATATTCCTAATTAGCTTACTGTAAGTAATCTTTTGATTTCCATAAGTTCTGTACCTATTTAGGGTGTCTCTATCCCTTTTCAGAGGGGAAGTTAGAGGACTCTAGATTGTGAAATGTACTGTAAGTCCATGTTCTATTCTCTTTTCTTTATTAAATCTTTTAAGTTATAAAAAGCGTTAGGTTTATTTCCCTTAAGGTTCTCTCTGGTTTCAGACTGGGGAGGGAGGAAGGGGAGTAGGTATAAGGACCAGCTCAGTGTATGAGCTGAAGAGCGGAGTCTGTCTCTCTACCTTCGGGCGAGAAGGGGGAGGGGAAACAGCCTCTGAGTGTCCGGCTCTCAGGGAGGGAGATGGAGTTAGGGAGGAGACTGGGTACCCCACTTCAGGGCCTTGGAGATTTACTCAGATGGTGGCAGCTTGGGTTCCTCAGTTTCCAAACTGGTAGTGTGTGGGATCTGGGGGTGTAGAGAATTAACTAAAGCTGGGAAGCTGGAGTTAGTTGGTCTGGCATAGAAGAGTCCCTTCTCTGTACCCAGGGTTCAGAGAAGGGGGGTGACACTCTTACAACCATAGAAAAATTCACTTTGAGATTTTAATTTGATACTCTGATTCTTCACTTATTTGAATTTGACCTGTTGTGTTTCATTGCTGTGAAAAGCTGCCCCATTCCATCTCTTAGGAAGCTGTATTTTGGCAGCAGAAGTGATTCCAACATCAATAGTTTTAGTTTGTGAATCATTTCAAGATGAAAGGTAATAGTATGATAAATATCCATTGATTTTTATAGTAACACCCACTTTAAAAAATGAAACTTTTGGTGAATAATACGCTATGGACAGACTCATGAATATTGCTTTTATTATTATTCAGATGAAAGACATTCAATTACCTTAAATTTGTCCTGCGGGTCTGTTTCTCCTTACAGATACTTTATAAATTTGCTCCCATCTCCCTAATTTTAAGGTAAAATGAAGCTTGATTTTAACATCTTAGCTGGGTGCTGAGCACTTGCAGCCCCTATTGCCCAGGAGGAGTGATCAGTTTGTTCAAAGTTGAAATTTCATATTTCACTCTTGCTTTATGACCCTAAACCTGCTAACAAATAAATGCTTAACTTCAAACAATATGAATAGTCCCATTAACTTCAATGGGATTTAAGCATACACTTAAAGTGTTTTTGATCAAAGGAATGAACTTAAACATATGCTTAAGAACAAGCATGTGAGTGCATGTTTGCAAGATTAAGGCCCTGTCCTGCAGCTGAGATTTTAGTACATCAGATGGTCTTGTATCCTGGTGGGATTATTCAGAACTGTGAAACCTGCTGTGTTCAAACTGACACAGTAGCAGCCTTATTTTTATCCTCCATTGGCAACTGTGCCACGATGTCACCGCAGATCATGTGTGCAGCGATTTATTTTCATGCCCCTGACTTAAACGGATGGCGCCTGTATGACACAGGTAGTGAGAAAGAAAAATCTCTTGGAAGACTATAGGACCTACATGAGGCTGAGAACTGAAAACTGAATTGACACTGCTCACCAAAAAAGATCTCCCCACAAATTGCTGCCAGAATTGGGTCCTGTGCAAGATCTGTCATACAGTATTTGCGACTCCTAGAGTCGCTAATAAGAAATTTGCCAGTGCACTATTGCAGGTTCTACACTCAATGACATTATCTGTCTTTCTCGTTAATACTTGGAATTCTCCAGGTCAATGTTCAGCCTTTAGAATAAGAATAATATTTCATTAGTACCAAGTTTAACCACTCAATAGTTCATATCCCATGTAGATTTGTAAATAAATGAATATAATTAATGCAACGAAATTATTTCTCTGTCATAAATATAAAGGGAAGGATAACATTCTTTATGAATGTGGTAACATAAAAATACCTCCTGGCCAGAGGTACAGAATCACTTTACCTTTAAGGGGTTAAGAATCTCAAATAGCCTGGTTGGCACCTGACCAAAAGGATCAATAAGGAAGGAAGATACTTTCAAATCTGGGAAGGGGGAAGTTTTGTTTGTACTCTGTTTGTTGGTCCCTCTCTGAATACAGAGAGAGACCAAGCAAGTAAAACATCTCCTGGAAATATACCTGAAATGATACATCTAAAATTACAAAAATTGTAAGTAAAGGCAAAGAAATGTATTAAATTATCTTTTGATTTCACTTGTGATTTTTATTATTTTTTTGCTAAGAGGGAGTTTTATTCCTTTTTTTTTTTTTGGTAAGTTTGAAGCTGAGCCTAGAGGGGAATCTTCTATGTTTAAATCTTTTCATTACCCTGTAAAGTTACCTTCCATCCTGATGTTGCAGGTGTGATTCCTTTATATTTTCTTTAAATAAAGTTCTTCTTTTAAGAACCTGTTTGATTTTCAGTGCGCTAGGGGAAAAGTGTCTGGTCAGTATCCACATTATTCTCAAGTCTGCCCAGGAAAGGGAGTGAAAGGGCTATGGGGAACATTTTGGGGAACAAGGGACTCCAAGTGACCCTTTCCCTGAATTTTTGTCTAAATTACTTGGTGTTGGCAGTAATACCATCCAAGGACAAGGAAAGGATTTGTGCTTTGGGGAAGTTTTTAACGTAAGTTGGTAAAAATAAGCTTGTAAAAATAAGTTTATGGGGTTTTTCATGCAGGTTCCCACATTTGTACCCCAGAGTGGGGAGGGAACCCAGACATTATCCCTTTAAATAGATGCATCTTTAATTTGATAAATGCCTAGAGAAACGGAAAATCTCCTGCCATCTGAAGGCAGGAGATGTCATGTGGAAGACAGAATTATTCATTTTAATAAGTGAGCTGGTTAGGAGCATTATGATTCTTTCTCCACCTTCCTCTGAAGCATCTGGTATTGATGTCTGGTGCAAATTACTGGATTGAATAGACTACTAAGAAGGCATATTCCTAACAGTTTTGGAAATGCCTGTATTTTGTCCAACACTCAGTCCCAACCCCTGCACAAAGTGGTCTATTCTGATATGTGATAACGGCCCTCTTCTGATAACTAAATCCTATAGCAGTCTGTGCTGTGGTGCTGAAGATTGGGATTTTAAACTCCAATGACTCATAACTACAGAAGAGGTTGTTATGGTGGCATGTAATTGTTTTTCCCCTTAAAAAATAAATCTAGAAAGTTACATGCAGAAAAACATAAGGTGATATAATGTTAGTTAGGTTGCTGAGTCAAACACTTGAAAGTTAGGAAATGCTAATTTGTGATTTCCCACACATCTTAGTCCAGCTCCTATTATGATACAGTATTTTATTACATGATCACATGCTGTTTTGCACAGGACCCCTGCCTCTTTCAGTGTACATGATGGATGTACAAGGCGGAGAATTAAAGTTGCTTAGGCAACTGTAAATATAGCATTACCTAATTTTGAGTGCTCAGTTTGGCAGACTAAATAGTGTTCTTTTACCACAGATTTGTTTGATGTTATTTTATTTATATACACACATGTTCTACAGTTTTCTGCAGCTAATGATGCAAAACACTATGGCTCCAGGTAATGTTGTTATAACATTTTGAACCATTCAATATTCTTCCTTTTAAAAGAATCTACTTCTAATGTTTGCCCATTGAAGAAATGTAAAGTATAGCTCTATAGCCAGCATAATGGTACCAAACTGTAATTTAAAAAGACAAAATTATAATCTTTGTAAACTGAAATGGCATTAAAACGTTTTAAATCTTTAGAGATGTCAGTCAGATTCAAGTAGATTTCCCCTATAATTGAAGAATGATAGTAACACAATATAAATAGTTAACACAAGTTGTGTATAGGTAGGATTTTTTGTAGTTTTTTCCCCCCTACTTTTTGACAATTGGGAATAAAATTTCCTTGGTCTGCATAAAATATAAATGAATCATAACACTGTTATAAATAACAGAATTCTCAAATGCCTCTCAACAAATTGCCTACAAAGTGAAATTCTTACCAAGCAGTAGATTAGTAATGTATGCCAGGCTCCCTTGGTTTTTTTTTATTAATTATATTATTATTATTATTAGGTAGCTAGATTAATTATTTTTTAAGAGAAAACTTGCCTTAAAACATCTCTGTCATACCTGGATAATAACTCTTCAAGCTTGAAAATAGACAGATTGAGAGAAATGCTTTGCTTGAAAAAGCCATAGGAATGATCAGAGTCAGAGATTTTAAGGCCTGAAGGGCTCACCAGATCATGTAGTGATAGGACTGATATAATGCAGGAAATGGAATGGGGACATCACATTACTAAACAGCACATTAATGCAAAGCACTATTTTTAACATTACACAACAATCTTTGACTTAATCATGCGCTGTATCACTGACAGTATTTTGCAAGGCTGTCTGGTATTTTTAATTAAAAGAGAGGAAAATTAGTTAGGCAAAAGTAATACAATCTTTTAGGGCAAGCTGCTGAAAAATGGAAAGGGGGTGCATGGATTGAAACCACATCCCACTAAAGTTGGGGAGCAAACGAGGCTCTGTCCAAACATCTCCATCAGCACTGAAAAATACTCTTGTGATATAAGGCTCTTGGAGTACCATTCAATATAACTTTAGAAAATAAATGTCCTCAATAATATGCCTAGTGAAAATTCTGAGTTATTCAAAATTATACTCGGTGGTCAGGATGAACCATCCCACCTTCCTAGGTGTTTCAAAGATCAGAAGCTAGCCCTCTTTCAAAGTCCAAAATAAAATAGTTATCACAGACTATGTGATTACAGGTAGCATTTTCAAAAGTACTCATCATTGACCTAATTCTGTTCCCGGGTGTTTTACCACTGACTTCAATGGGGCCGTGTTAGGCCAATCTTGAGTGTTTTTGAAAATCTTACCCTACTATTAATTCCAGGATTGTTTGAATGGTATGATCTACTGCTAGTTTACACCAATATTTTTTGTTATAAATGATAGAGGTGGGAAGAATACAAACCCTGGGAAATGAAATCTATAAAAGAAAGAAAGTTAGCACATGACATTATATATAAAGTGTAAAGGAAAATTGTAGCTCTTCTTTCATCTGTATCATCTTCAGTACTTCAGACACAGACCACTTGAAACAGTTCTTGTAAGAAATGTAATAGCTACATACTTCTATTCACTTCATTTACCATCAGAAAAAGCCAATTATTGTTGTTTCTCATCTTGGAGAGGGGGTGGAAAGGGAGGAAAGAACAGGAAAATCAACCCATTTCATTTTAGCTGGTTCAAAAGATATTTTGGGGGGACTTTGAAATTATTAATTTCTAACTTGTCATTAATAATTTCAGATTTTACTGCAGGGGAAAAAAGTGTTTTTTAAATTACTCTCCATCAAGCTATTTAAACTGAAAGTTAGATCTGAACTTCTGGGCAAGATTTCTATTGTAACATGAAGTTCAATGGACTCTTAGACACCTCAAAATAGAAATGTTGGGATCCAATAATTTTCCACCACCCTAATACTGCCCCTCCTCCGCACACACATACACACACAGAGTGCCTCAATTGGCTTTGTGTGGGGATCTAATAGAGGGGATGGAGAGTGTGCTGTCACTACAAAGGATGCTGGGCATGCGTTCATCCATTCTATTGTAGATCACTAGGCTAAAGTCAGAGCTGCAACGTACTATACATCACCTAAGGATTGGGGCCAGTGAACCAGTGCTGTTTTGTTAACCTATTTGTAAAGTATCTGACCCTATGCCATTTGTGTGTGTGTTGCTCCATGGCAATAACTACTCTTCACTTTTGAAATGATTCAGAAACAAATGGAGGCAGTGATACAAATTTACTGAAGCTTGCATAAATTGGTACAGACGAGGCCTCGTTTTCAAAGGAGTCTCAGCTTGACCTCTACAATTTTACAGCCTACTTTGCCCAAGAAATATCCATGCACCTAAACATTTTTATTAACCTCATTCACCACAGCATTTGAGTATCTGTCCAATATCCTGCTTGAGGTATGATCTCTTAGAAAATTAGACCCTCTACAGTTTAAAAAGCCACTACATATGTCAGATTACGTACACACATGCATTATTAAGGGGCACATCCTGACTCTCCTGCCAGTGAGTGGGCCAGATGTAGTAGAACAAATGCAGTTGCACTGCACAGAGAAGGGGTAAAATATGGGAAAGAGAACCCATACCCAGTGTGTGTGGTGTTCATTGACAATACAGCAACTATGGTGCTTGCAAGACCTCTTATTCTGTGTGTGATTCTGACTGGCTATGTATAACAACAAGAGCTTCACAGTGCTCCACCCATATCTGGGACACTCCGCCCTTAATGGCACAGTCCCCAGTATCACACTGTGTACCAAAGCTTTGCTCCTCAGGATATACCTACTGGGTTATAGATTTGTCTAGTAAGTCTATTACTGGGAAGGGAGGAAAATGCTACAGGCACTCGGGTGCATATAGGCTTAGAAAAAATTGGAATGTTAAGAAAAATGTTGGCATGATCTAGTGCTCGCTGAAGTAAAGGGAATGGTTCAGTGGACATTAGGACCAGTGAAAACTAGTTAATAATAGCTTTTGCAGTTTCATGGCATTCCAAACCTTTGAGTGTTTAGTGGATCATGGACAGGGTGGGCTATTTAACTACTTGGGTACATTGTTTATGCATTAAAAACTCTGACAATGATTTATGCTAGAAGACAACAGACAAACTACTATGTTTCTTTACCAGTTTATTTATGACAAAAAGAGATAATCTGACCTATGAGGAAAGGTTAAAAAAAACTGGACATGTTTAGTCTTGAGGAAAGAAGACTGAGGGGGTGAATCTAGTAACAGTCTTTTAATATGTTAACCTCTTTTATAAAAAAGGATGATGATCAAGTGCTCTCCATATCCACTGAAGATAAAACGAAGTAGTAATGGGCTTTATCTGCTGCAAGGGGGGTCTTGGTACATTTTGGTCCTGCCTTAGTCAAGGGGGCTTGACTAGATGACTTCCCAAGGTACCTTCCAGCCCTACATTTCTATGATTCTATAAACAACTGGCATTAAGTTTTAATAATGGATTAATAGAGTTGGCTGAATAGTAAATATAACTGATTCACAAATATATTCATTATTAAATCAGACTTCAGTTCCTATGATCTGAGGAGTCACATGCAATATTAAATATTTTAACAACCACTGGGAAATTATGAGAATGTTTATGGGCCCTGAAAGTTAATGAAGGCCAGTTCATGAACAATTCACTAACCAAAAAGGAGATGCATTTGTAACAAATGTCATCCAAAATAAATAGTTAACCAGCTCTATGTCCATGCAATACATCAAAATTATTGCTACATCATCATAGGCAACATACAAATTGAGAGGAAAGGTATGTAACAGCTGCACTTTCTAGCCCAGACCTGAATAAAAATGTAACTGACACAGATTTCAAAAGTGAAAGAAGAACATACTGAACAAGTACATATACTAATTAAGCGTTTACCAGTGGTTGTACAAATCTGAACTAAAATCAGTTAAAGTGAGAGGCCCCAATTCAGGGCAGCACTGAAGTACAAGCCTGACATTAATGGGGCCTCAACATATGCATAAGGGCTTTGCTGAATCAGGGCCAGAAAATGAAATACTGAATATTAAAACAAACAGAGATGGCCAAAGGCTGCTATCTTATTCATTAAAGTAGTCCTGTTGACTTCACTGGGACTGCTTGCATAAGTAAATCAAGCAGAATTTATCAGTTTAAGGTTAATCTCAACATACAAGTGATCACACAGTTATAATGTTATATTGAAACTGCAAAACTGGACACTGGCAGATGTAAGAATGGAAATAAAGAATATAAAAGTTTTTAAATGAAAAAGAATGGTGCAGAATCTACAAAATATGAAGATAGAGAGATGTAAACAGGAAGTATGGGAAATATTATTTTCCCCATGAATATTTGGAAAGACAGAAGAAATTGTGATTTAATTTGACATATGTCAGTAGAATAAAAATACTCAAAGACAAGAGATGCTCATCACTCATGAAATGTCAATTCGCCCAAGGCTAATTCTGGGAAAGAACTTGTTCACATGGAATGAGTATTTACTTATGGCACACTGCTACTCAAAATATTTTCAATGACTCCTAGACACCAAACAGTCATATTGTTATCATTCTCACAAATCCATCCTAGAAAAACATCCTGTGCTCAAACAGAAATGTCAGACAATGACCACACCACACCTTAAATGGGGACATTGCTATCTGGATTACTGGGGGAAGGGCTATACCATTAAGGAGGGGGGTAAAGTGGCACAGATGCACAGCAGCATGTTAGTGACGATACTGTCTCATCCCCTAGGCATTGAAAGGGAAGGGAGTTGAGAAAGGACATGTCTAGGAGAAACTCCCTTTTCCCTAGACCAGGTGGAGCAGCACCCACCATCCCACCTTTGCAAGTGGTGAAATATCAGGTTTGGTTAGGTCTTGCATTGCGCTAGCAGCTCCTTTCTTTGGCAGCTGGGAAGGAATTTTTTCTTCACCAACAGATTGGCCAAGGCAAGTGTGTGTGGTGGTGGTTCATAGAATCACAGAATATCATGGTTGGACAGGACATCAGGAGGTCATCTAGTCCAATCCCCTGCTCAAAGCAGGAGCAATCCCCAACTAAATCATCCCAGAAAGGACTTTGTCTACCCTGGCATTAAAAACCTCTAAGGAAGAAGATTCCACCACCTCCCTAGGTAACCCATTCAAGTCCTTCACCACTCTCCTAGTGAAAAAGATTTTCCTAATATCCAACCTAAACCTCCCCCTTTGTAACTTGAAACCATTACTCCTTGTTCTGTCATCTGGTACCAATGAGAACAGTCTAGATCCATCCTCTTTGGAACCCCTTTCAGGTAGTTGAAAGCAGCTATCATATCCCCCTCATTCTTCTCTTCTGCAGAATAAAGAATCCCAGTTTCCTCAGCCTCTTCTCATAAGTCACGTGCTCCAGGCCCCTAGTCATTTTTGTTGCCCTCCTCTGGACTTCTTCCAATTTATCCACAGCCTTCTTGTAGTGTGGGGTCCCAAAACTGGACACAGTATTCCAGATGAGGCCTCACCAATGCTGAATAGAGGAGAATGATCACATCCCTTGATCTGCTGGAAATGCCCTTACTTATACAACCCAAAATGCCGTTAGTCTTCTTGGCACACTGCCCCCCACTTCAAAGTAACTATGCATTAAAAAAAAAAAGTAAGATCAATTTCCATGAACGGATAACATCTGAACATGCCTAAAGTTTTTGAAATGAATGGAGTGTGTCATATTACTGTACAAAATCAATTGAAGCATATTCACTTTAACAAGACAACATGGTGTATGTATCTATCAAAGTGTGATGGGGTTTTTTGGGGGGGAGGAGGTTTGATTGTTATACTGTACCTTTATATTTCTAAGAACAGGAAGGACAGACATTTTGTTTTCAAAGTTCTTAAAAAGAAGACATGGACGTGTACTATCGTGACATGCTGTCACAAGTACCTTACTTTTGCTGTTTTCCTTAATTTTCCACAATTAAAGTAATTTTAGATGGAATTCTACTTATGGTTGTTTGCTTATGGGGAAAAAACCTGAACAGATGACGGTACTGATACTCTGAACACTAGAAGAGTGAAAACTGCCTCCTGTAAATATCATATCAATATTTTCCACAAGTACTACTTCAATTAAATGGGACCCAGTTTGATTAGCACTGCAGGTTCATAATAGCCTCCACAAGCTCTAAACAACAGAAGCTCCGTAAATGGAGCCAGTTCAGCATATGCAAAGGTTTCCTGATACTCTGAAGGACTACATCCTATTCAGCAGTTGCAAAGCCCCAGACAGCTGTCAATTATAATCCCTTTTAAAGGACAGAGATTATGATTTCTCTCTAATTGACAATATACTGCCTGCTCCTCCCTATCTGAGGTTCTCCTATTTCAAATTAAATACAGTGTATATCTGGTCTGGCCACTGTCATGTTTTCTTAATTGATGTTTTTTTGATTCAGTACATGTGCTTATGGACTTGTGATTAGTGCATTTTAAAATTTGGAATAAATAAATATACACAATTAACTGGGGTGTGGAGCCAATACTACTTTTCTTTATGATGCTCAGGAGAAGTGAGCAAGATTCTAAAAAACAGGAATATTCAGTCAGAGAAACAACCTGAATAGTAGGTGTTTAACTGAAGCTCTTTAGTCTGTGAAACTGGGCTGGAAATCCTGCATTAACAGGGTCTCTCTCATAAAATTTATGCTATCTTCTACCTTCAGTAGAGTTCAGACTAGAAAATGCAACAGTGTGAAAATAGAAAGTGGGGAGGGGACTATAGAGAATTTTAAAAGGAAATTTTAAAGGTTCCAATCTGGGGGGGAGGAGAGAGAATCGTGGGGATTGATTCATAGCTTATCTATATATGTCATATCTTATCCACACTGCTTTGCTTACTCTAATTATTACACCTGAAAAGGGAATTTAGAGAATTAGAGAAATGTGATCTAGATTGTGATTGCTTTAAGATTGACAGAGATGAAGAAACCTGCAGAAAGGAGCCTTCCATTTATCTACCCACTACGATGCTGAAAGGGACAGGGGCATTTTAGTGCATTCCCAATGTATTTATTTGGATTTTTCTAAGAGGAAAACCTTTTTAGATATCTAGGTTTTTTGGGTTTTTTTTTTTTTTAAAATAACTGCAGCCTTGCTCCCTATGCAATATGCTCTTTTTTCCCCCTTTTCTTTTCTTTTTATTTAAGATAATGTGTGAAAACCTGACCCTACTCCTACTGAAGACAACAGGAGTTTTTAATGGGCCCAGAATTTCATTCCTCCCCCCCCCCCATTAACAGACAGCTCCAGTTTTAAAAGCTTGTCAACTTTATATTATTTTCTATACTGTAAGTTAATAAGGGCAGGAATTTCAAAGCTGCCTAAATGATTTGAGCACCCAAATTTCCATTAATCTTAATGGGAACTGAGCATTCAAATCCCTTAAGCGGCTTTCAAAAAATCAGCCTTAGTTTCTAAACACAATAGGGAAAGACTGGTGAACAACTTCTCTGCATTTACTAAGTCTGGTTCCTTTGCCTTAAAAGGTTAATTCTCCACAGTACGGCAGGTTTTATTAGCCACTTCTCTAAATCTGTGTCACTTTAAAGTTATTTTATATTTTCCGTTTCAGTTCATTGCATGCCAAGTACCATTGAGTCGACTCCACTTGTATGAAATGCTCTTGCTGTCTCCGCCCAGAGTTGAACTCCAGGGAGCTGTGACAGAACATTTTTAGAGATGGGCTTTCGTTTCCACAGCTGTACTCTTTGTTTTAGTGATGTGCACAGACACCACAGTGATAAGCACCATAGGAATGATCCAAAACTTGTTAAATGTCAATGGAAAATGCTCACTGACATCCATGGACTTTGAATCAGATCCAACCGGTTCTTGAAACACTCACCAACCAAAATCTTGCAGAGGCTAAGTTTGGTGGGCCACTGTGATACAACTTGTAACAGCTCAGTCTAGCTCTTAGGCTATGTCTACACTACCACTTTTGTTGGTAAAACTTTTGTTGGTCAGGGCTGTGAAAAAAACACCTCAATCACTAACAAAAGTTTCACCAACGAAAGTGCCAATGTGGACAGTGCTATGTTGGCTGCCAACATAGCAGCCGCTGCTATGGTGCCAACATAGCTACATCCTGCCAACATAGCTACCACTGCTTGTTTAGGGTGGTTTAATTATGCTGGCAGGAGAACTCTCTCCTGTTGGCATAAAGCAGCTACACCAGAGCCCTTACAGCAGAAGAACAGCCATGCCACTGTAGGGTCCGTAGTGTAGACATTGCCTTAGTCATCAGAAATGTTATGTCATAGGAAAAACAGACAGACAGACTGAGCAAGTATATATTTCATAATGGCTTGGATCACCAGCATTTGATTACTGCATTGTAAAATGAGGAGCAAACAGAAATCCTAAAATAAAGAAAAGATCACCATGATTTTTTTAATACCTCTATCTATATACATTTATGTAGGGGTTCTTGAAACTACATAGTATCCTTATATGAAATCTTCATAGTCACTACTGTTGAAAATCCATCATTCTTACCTCTTCAGAGAAAAATAGCTTAGGAACACTTGACCTGCTACAGGACTCCTATATGGAGACTGACGGGCAGAGAGAGAGAGAGAGACAAGATGGGTAGACAGTGTTAACTCTTTTGAAGTAGCAAATATGAAAACCCATGTTCTGAAAGATACAGCAGTATCCAGTATCACAGTTACAGGGCTTGTGGTACCTTTGACCCCTCAACTGCTTGCAAAGAAGTGGTTTAGCTTGAACCATTTGGTTTCTTTCGTGCTTGTTTTGTTTAAAGCCCTCTTCCCACCCTTGCTTGAACTAAACCAATATATTCACATAGTAAAGCTCCTAATAACCAAGTCAACCTCCAGTTAGATAATAGTTTAATTTCTTCATATCTTATACCTCTCCTAAGATCAGTCAAGAGTAGTTGAGTTTGTATTTATCATTACGAAACAATGGGGTTTTCAAAAAGATTGAATGGAAATAAAAGAGAGCAAAAGAAAACTCATTATGGCAGATAGCACACTACTTTGGTATTTTAGCAGGCTAGCCTGCAGGTCTTATTTCAATGAAGCGACTGTAGTGCAATTTCCAGTGACATTTTTTTGGTCAGATATTCCAGTCAGAGAAATTAAGACAGGGTGTGCAGATGTCAAATAGGACAGTTGGTTCTCTACAGGAATTTTCCAGCAGGGGAGGAAATCCAAAGAGAATAAATTTCCATAAACACATACTCTTTAGCGTCCAGTGATCAATGAATCAATGTCATTTTTGCATTCAGTAAAATTCCACTGCAGGAAGAATATAGAGGCAGCAGCGATACACAATCATGTTATGTGTCTATGAATGCTTGTGCTAAGGATCAATTTAAAGAGAGAGAAATTAAACATACATGAAAGTTCAAATTAAATTTGTATGTTTCACATACATGAAACATAGATTCTAAAAAACAAAGAAGCACCAATGATACTTTTAGTACAAAACCTTTGCCTCAGAACCAGTTTGCTAAAATATCCCCCAAATCCCTCCAGAATAAAATAATAATTCTAGGTTGGTTGTTTGGTATGTAGAATAATAATCCAAAAATAGCTGCTTGTGGTTTATCTAATGTTGCCTCATCAGTAAGGCCCTACTTGAACTGTGGGGCGATTGTCCAAAAATTGCAGCGGAGTTGTAGACAAGCCATGGAAAATTGCAGAAAATTAATTATGAACCATATTATAATATTTGCTTTAATAAAGCCCATTACATTACCTGGTCAGTCAGACACAGCCACTTTGTACCACTGAGTGGCATAAAGCGGATGTGATAGTTGTAAATTGTAGTAGAGATCCCCTGTCAGAAGGGAACTCCCTGCTGGCACAACTATTCTACTTCTGGGCCCTGATTCTTTCCACCAAGAAGAGGGGACACTGGAGCTTTGCTCTGCCAGCCTTTCACTGGATCTCATGCCAGTGACATTACTTAGAGCTGTCTGGCAGGAGCTCTACATGACATAAGGGCAGGGGCTAGTCTCCATAGATGGGGAACTGCAACTGCCTGCACTCTCCCACCTTTTCTACTGCGCCAAGTGAAGTTCTGGTGCAGGCAAGAATCAAAGGGAATGTCTACATTTCGATGTACTGGTATAAAATCCAGCTCCAAGAAACATGCTTGCACTAGCTCTGATCAAACTAGTGCACTAAAAATAGTTCAATCTATTTAGCTTAACAAAAAGAAGTTTAAAGGGTGACTTGATTACAGTCTATAAATATCTACATGAGAAACAAATAATTAATAATGGGCTCTTTGAACTAGCAGAGACAGGTATTACATGGTTCAATGTTGGAAGCTGAAGGCAGATAAATGCAGACTAGAAATAAGGCATCAATTTTAACAGTGAGGGCAATTAACCCTGGAACAATCTACCAAGTGTCACAGTGGATTCTGCATCACTGACAAATTTTAAACCAAGTTTGGATGTTTTTCTAAAAGATCTCTAGGAATTATTTTGGGAAATTCTTTGGTCTGTGTTGAACAGGAGGTCACTTCAGATGACATAAATAATCCATCCCTCTTGGCATTGGAATCTATATCTCAAATTGGGATTATTTATTTCTCTTTTACCTGTCATCCACTAAATAAGAAAAGGATGAGACTGACAAGATTTTCCTTTGTTCTTCTTTTCCTTACTTTGGCTCAGAAAGCTTTATTTTTCACACCTTATCTTCACACCTGGCATATGAATCTTTGATTCCCCCTTGTATCCCATTCTCACTTGTAGCCTTCTCTCTCATTTTCACAACAGTTTCTTGGTCTGGATTTATAACTTCTGAACAGCACAATTACAAGCATTTTCTGTTTGGGCTATGACACTCCATCACCTACCATCAGCCTCACCACTGTCTCCCTTGTACGTCTATTTATTGCTCAATAATTTCTCTTTGTACTTCAGTTCTCTATTTAACCAAAGTAACTGCTGTACAGTCAACTTTATTTAAGCAGCCTTACTGGTAATTCTTATTATTGCTCCTAATTTTCTGATTTGAAACTCATTAATAATAAATTATAATGATTTGCACTTACACAGCATCTTCCCTCCATGATATCCAAACCACATTAAAAACATTAATTAAGCACCATCACAACTTTGTAAGTAAGAGATAGCAAAAGGAAATGTTGACAGCATTTGATAAGATATATTTTAGCCTCAAAAGAGATCTTTAATAAGTGATAATAGATAGATATGGACAAGAGAAAGTTTCCTTCAAGACAGAAACTGATTTGCATGGAGATCACATACTGTAGATGTAAGAAATTAGTCATTTTAAAGCAAATTATTCACTACCAGCAGGAAGCTCAGAAATGACAGGTTTGCTATTAAAAATAAGGTTTAAATAAATTTCACAAATTGCTCATTCTTGAGCAATGAGCAAATTGGTGAAGACACGGTAAGAGATGGACAAGAAATGGGAGGAACTTTTAATGCACTCTCCCGCAACTATTTGCTAGTCAGAGTAGCTGTCTTGATGAATAGAAATAATCTGTTCCACAAAAAATTGTGAAGTAACCTATTCCTCTGACAAAAATAAGGTGGGAGCAGGAAGGAATTGTACCTCTCTGAGTCATGCTTCATTCTCTGGTTTCCTCTTGGGATGGTGCATCTCTGCAGCATCACTTATGCAGGAGTGATTAAAAAGTTACAATCACATCCTCAATTAATCTCACTGGAATCTCCCTCCGATTCCCCTTATTAGTGAATCCACAAAATTAAATGATCCTAGCCATTAATGTGAATTAGTGAATGTCTGTTTTAATTTAAAATGAACAGGTGATGGCATTCTGATTTTTGGTTTTAATACATTGAATCTGAGAGAATCATAGTACTGGTATTTATTATTGAAGGCTTATGAAATATAAAGAAGTACAAAGTAATTTCAGGCTGACTGGAGACATTGCTAATTTTTTTAACACTGCCTCTCTCATTCCATTGTGAAAAGAGTGTTAGAGCTAGTTCTTTTCAAGGCACAATGCTGCAGAGTTTAACTGGACTTTTTCATATCCATCAGGTCAGATACTTTTGCACCACTCTGAACTCCTCATTTCTGGCTCCACCCTGGAGCCCACACACCCAACTGGAGCCCTTGTCCCCTCATTCACTCCAGCTCCCTGAGCCAGCCCAGTGAAAATGAGCGAGTGAGTGAGGGTGGGAATGAGTGTCAGAGGGAGGGGGATGGAGTGAGCAGGGGCGGGGCCTCGGAGGGGTGGGCAGGGGGCATTTGTTTTTGTGTGAGTAGAAAGTTGGAAGCCCTACACTCTTGATAAATTCCAAATTATTTCAGAGGAGATTTCACCATTTCCTTTAATGTTTAGGAACAGCTTGCTGTTGGGTGCTTTGTCATGATGGTGCCCTTGACCTGAATATTCACTTGGTGAGGTTATTGTACCATTTCTGCAAACATGGGGTAGATTGAACATTTAGGTTTAGTCCTGAGGAACAGATGTTGTGCTGTCCCAGAAGCAGCCCTGGGTAGGAATTAGGATTCCAAATTGCAATTCGGTCCCTGCTTTCCTCTTACTCTGGGGGCAGGTGGGGGAAAATAAGTTCCTGCAGCCTTTAGAGGGTGCAGTTTACTTCCCCCTCCTCATCCTTATCTTAAATTTTGTGATTTTTCTCACAGATGAAAGTGTCCAGAAAGCAGGAACTAAACTCGGCACCAGACCTGGACTCTAGATCTGACTGGATGAACAAGAGGATGGTGAGACACTTACCCACAACCGAAGCTGAATAAAACAAGGGCACAGGCTAGCCTCATGAACATGGAGACTAAGCACATCTAGCGTTCAGCATTTTTTACCTCTTCCACTGATCTCTGAGCCAGGGGAAAAGAAAAGCAAAAGAAAATATTTTGTTCCTCCAATTAAAGCTGAAGCATAGAAGGAGCAGCAAGAAACCAAACCCAAAGCCACATGTAAACTAAACATACATTCATATTTTGACAGGCTTTAAAAATGCCATCAGTATAAAGATTAAAAGTTCAGCCATAATAATCAGATAATAATGATAAGGCTGGACTTTACAAGCAGGCCAAAAATAAAATAAAATAAAATAAAAACACATCATAGAGATAATCCACTGTTAAGTGGAATCAGTTCTTACATTCTGTTTGCACATTTCAATGTCTGTTTAATTTCATGAGTTAAAACAGATTTTTTCAGTCAGAAAATCACTCAGCCAGTTTTTAATTTATTCTTAGTATCTTAAGTATTGATGATGATTTGTCAGTTTTACGACATCTGTTTTTTATAATAGGCAGCTATTTTAAACTCAATGAAAGATAATACTGCAAAAAGCCCTTTATGCTTCTAAAGGACTAGTTTTTCAAAAAAATGCAATGCAAAAAAAGATGCTCAACTTAACAGAATTTGCAGACACTCAGCAAACAAAGAGTTACAATGATTATCATTACAGTCTTGATACTGGCTTTTTTCAAGAAATTAGTTTAACCCCAGCATTTGTGCTATTCCTTAAGTATTCCCTGTACTAAGTATACTAATGATGCTAATAATATTTAGAACAGTGAATAGTAATATTGTCTACTTGCAAAGACAAAACTGTAGGTATTTCAATGGTGACCATTGTCAGCACCAATCTATTAAATTGTCAAACTGGTAACTCTACTAGAGCAATGATTTGTTCTGTAGACAGGGAATCCAGGGAAATACTACTGCCCTTATCCTTTGTTCTAAATGCTCACTTCCAAGACACAGAGGGCCTGATCCAAAACCCACTGAAACTGACAGAGGTCTATCCATTGATTTCAAAAGGTAAAATCTGACTTTATTCCGTGTGGCTGGATTTTATCTCACTGTCTTTTTGTTCTGTATTTATACAATACTTATGACAACAGTGTCCTGGCCCATGGCTGGGACTTCTAGGTACAACGGCGATACAAATAATAATGATTATTAGTATTACCATAGTGCTTAGAAGCTGCACTCCTAAATGGATCAGGGGACCCCATTATGTTATGCTCTGTACAAACATTGAACAAAACAATGGCCCCTATGCCAGAGAGAGATTACAATCTAAGTAACAGAAATCAAAGACTTCAGATCCAAATATCTCCTATGCCACTCTACTTATCTACATTGTGATTTTGTATTACCTTGATCCACAGCTTTGAAACCTTTGTGTGGCTTTCTCTTCTGTCTAGGAATTCTACAAATAAATCATCATGCTGGAAGATGTCTGTCAAAGGTGGGTCACTCATCCATTAATATAGTCACACTGATGTAGGACCAGGAGATCCAGCATTTACCTGTCTCATACTTCTCAATATATTTGGGAAGTTCCATTCAATTACCTTCATTATTTCTTAATTTAAGGAGCAAAATCATCTGATACTGCATTAGAAAAATAGTTTACTCTTAATTGTGGTTTACTGCATAGCCAAGTTACCCCAGACAATTGTACCATTCATAATAAAACAAAGCAATATATAAATCAGGAATGAGACCCACTGCAAAAATATCAAAGAAGAAGAGCCTTGATTTCCCTTTAAATAAAAAGCCACAAAAAAAACAAAAATGAAGATGTGTTGTGATATATTCACAACCTGGTCTTTTTACTATGGGTAACTAGCCTACTGATTACTGGAATTGGCGCAAATCAATTACAAGTGCACAGATCTCCTCACTCAAAAATATGATCCCTTTCCGAAGAGTCTATGCATTTTGTGGGATTAATGTCAGTCACAATTTTAAAAATTGCAAGAGCATCAATATAGGTGATATATAGATCAAGGGGATTGAGACAACAGTGTTTACGTTAATATGACTAGCTTGACCAGCTCCTTAAAAATGTCTAATATTCATTCTGCTGAAGTCATTATTGTTGACTGAATGATTATTTGAAGACATATGGACAGACCTAAGCAATAAACAGAGGTTGTTTTCTTCCAGAATCATAGAAAGTCAAGATGGGAAGTCTATCTGAAGCATGTGCATGGATATCTGTAGGATCAGGGCCTAAATAAAGGCATTCTTTATCATGTTGCCCTTACAGTTCAAAATGAGAAGGAAACATTCAACACAGGGAACAAGAGGGAAAGGAAACAAGAGGACGAATTAGGCAATTTGACTGAAGGTTCTTTGGAGAAGGGGCCAGCTTTCTGTTGTGTATTTGTACAGCATTTACCTCAACAGAGTTTCCTGGCTGATGATGCAGCTTCCTAGGTTCCGCTGCAATGCAAATAAATAATGTGACAGAGTCAGACCAGAAGGGTATAGGAGAGTTCTGTAAGGGAAGTATATCAGCCTCAGGATGAGCAGGTCCCTGTTCCCTGGTTAGCCAAACAAAGGAGAAGCTTCTAGAAAGCAGCAGAAACAGATAGCCTGATTGGGACACCTGAAGCCAATCAGGGGCTGGCTGAAACCACTTAAAACCCCTCCCATTTAGTCAGGTGGGTGTGGGTGTCAGGAGCTGTGAGAGGAGGTTGTGCTGTTGGTGAGACTGAGTGGTTAGACAACATATATGTGAGGAAGGAGGCCCTGAGGTAAGGGTGAAGTGGAGTGTGAAGAAGCAGGGACTGCTGTGGGGAAGTAGCCCAGGGAATTGTATTGTGTTTGGTGGTTAAAAGGTCAGCCATCTTAGCTGATACTATTAGGGTCCCTGGGCTGGAGCCTGGAGTAGAGGGTGGGCCCAGGTTCCCCCCTTTCTACCTCTACCAATTAATCACTGAGACTGGGGAGACAACAGAGACTGTGCCAGGAAGGATAACTTCTCCTCACTGGCTTATCATGAAAATGGCTCAATAGGCTGTGACCTTGTCTCTAGAGAGAGAAGGGCTACGTGGATGGTCACAGTGAGCCTCTGAGGCTAGTGAAATCTGTCATGAAGTGCAGGACCCGCAAGTATAGACTTGGAACTTTGTCACAATAAATAATAATGACAGTCATTTGGGAGACCAATATGTTTATCTTGAAGGTATTATTTTTTTAATGGCATGGCAAAGTCCCGTATGACTAATGCTCTCCCCATTCTACTCCATATTCTTGTGCCCAGAAAGACAAAATTACACACAAACACACACACTTTCCTTTGGGTGAATTCTCATAGTGTAATATGACAGCACCATGTCCTATGGCACTTATATAAAGCTTAAAATACCTGATGCAAATCCACAGAAGCCAATGGGAGTCTTTCCATTGACCTCAGTGGGATCTGAACCAGGCCCACAGCATATAACAATTGACTGGGATATTTGTGAACTCTGAGACCATTTTTTTCCCATCCTGCTAACAAACAAACGAAATGAAGTTCTATTTTAAAAATAGTAGTTTGGATAAAAAGATAATTAGTACTGAAATTAATACCAGACTGTCGATATAAGCTGCTTACCCCACTTTTGTCAGATATAAACCTTTATAATTTATCATCTGTAATATAAACACCTTCAATTTTATATGTTTATAGTATGAGATACACTTAGCTCAGTCACTCATTCATAAATATGATTATGAGCCTCATTATGGTGTTTATTATAAGAAAGCTAAATTCTACAATTCATTTTGTCTTCAAAATGCATTGCATTTGGGAACAAAGTAACACTTTTTTGCAAACAAATGCATGGTCAATGGTTGAAAATAAGCTGTTCTCCTTCATGTCATTACTGATCTGATCCTGCATTCCTTGCACATATAAAACTCCCATTAATAGTTGCCCAATTAATGTTGAATTCAGTCATAATTGCATTCTGATTTATGGATTTATTTATTTTAATTTGTATTCCATTACACTGTTTCCTTATTTAGCTTTCTTCTAACAATTCAAACATTTGATTTCCTTAATAAATATTGGGTGATAGACACATACAGTATGCTGCAGAAAGAGATGTTTTATGATTGGCAAAGCGTTATTTTAAAACACGGCAATTCTTCAGAACAAATAGCATAGTTACATTCTAATGGACCTAATGCCCTCTTCATTTAGATTGATATTTAGTTCAGCAGACACAAAGTGTGAATGCTGAAAACTTAATTAGGATTTCTGAAATTTCCTAGGCTCAAAGGAATTTCATGTCTTGTTATTTAAGGTGGCTAAAATACAGTGCTCACTGTTGTTATATGGCATTAAGTAAAGAAAAACATCAGGAAAGTTTGAAAATACCTGTAATTCCTGGCATTTGGGATTGATGCAATACTTTATTCACCACAAATGTTATTTAAAAATAGAAGCTTTCATTTGCAGGATCCTGAATGTTTCAGCTTATCCTTTTAAATCTACTTTTAGAAAATCGCCAAGCAATTACAAACTGAAAAATCTGACCATGCTTCAAAAATGCATGGACATTTATGCTGCTTTGCTAGTATGACAGCTTTGATCACACTAATTCTGAGAAATAGCATGAGCTTAGATTTTTATGATGCCACTTAAAGTGAGTTTTCAGTATTGAAAAAAGGAAAGCATTATATAGCTTTCTATTCATTGGCTGCAATTCCAGAAAATTAGCATAAATGTACATGTTTATAGCTTCCATTAACTGTCAAGGCAATAACAAAAGCAGATTTGTTTTAAGATTTTCAATGAGGCATTTTCTTCCTTTCAGATATATTATTGTATTGTAATATTGCATATCGTCTGTGTTTTTTTTTCTCCTAACATTTTGTCTTAGTTAGAGCTAATAAAATCTCAACTAAACTGATTTTAAATTTTCAGATCATCGATATCCTTCATGGTTTAATTTATTGAAGCAGGCTGAAATTATTTAAATAAAAGTGAGAACACTTCCAATCATTGTACTCTCATCCACCACCCATTTTCAGGACAGAACTTGTTTTACATGTTTCCTCTTCTCCAAATCAGTGGGATATGAGCCAATGAAGGGGAAGTTTATTATTAGAATACTGCTTACCATTGTTAGTCCATGGGACTTCACACAATGATAATTATTACACCTGGTAGTGAATGTTTATAGCGTCAAACTGTTTATATGACTGCACTGAAGGAACACTATAGTTTAGAGTCTTTATAAAGGTAAAGGCACTTGACACTTGGCAGTTATATATAGTATACTCCCATTTATCTGAATACTATGGAGGACCATTTTAATCTGGATAATTGGAAGATCACCTAATCAAGAGATCATTGAATAAGCAGTGGAGGAAACAAAAATAAGAGGTCAGACTATCACTGTGTTTTATTAAAAGAATGCACATTTACTGAAAAATAGATGAACATGAACAAGTCAGGTTGCTAGGGAATGCTTGCTCACACAAAGCCTCCTGAAAATGGAATCATGGGCAGTCACAGTCAGCAGCTACAATACAGCAAAGAAATCTTTTATAACAGCTTATTTTTACAGCAATTTATTTTTTTCTACCACCTGTATGTGTAACTTTCAAGAGGAGCAAGGGATACACATAGTCAGTGTTTTCCTGACCCTCCATCAGAGTAGGCACTTGTTAAATGCAGCAACTACTTGGAGAATGTCGGCAAATGATCCAAAGGTGCTTTTACCTTTGAATTCTCCATCTCTTCAGCTGTGTCCATGACCTCTGTCTTGCTCTAGGCAATGTTAAATTCTTCACCCAACAGATCGCAATAACCCTTGTCCTGCACATCACAGTCAGCCATTCTGGATAACCTCTGCTTCCCAATCTATCTGCTCAGCAACTGCATGCAAGGCTTTTTTTGCCTCACTCTCCTGTGACAGTGTAACCAGCTCAGATCTGAGTTTGCATGGGACCTCTGATTTTTTCCAACACCCAACTATCATCTCCTGTTGCACTTCAGACCACTATTCAGTCAAAATCAAGCAGGCATTTTTTTATTGTTATCTTCTTAACCAAATTTGTCAGAATCAGTTGCTAGACCTTTGGCAAGGAACTTAGCCAACAGTCTAGCTCTGTACAAGCATGGTTGCTAAATTTCCCTGATGCATAGGTTGGAGTTTTGAGATTGTGTTGACAGGCAAAAATAAACAGTGAACATCTCCATGGACTGAAGTGAGCTGATTATAATAGGGGTGGATGTCTGCATTGTTCA
This sequence comes from Sternotherus odoratus, assembly GCA_032164245.1. Classification (NCBI taxonomy): domain Eukaryota; kingdom Metazoa; phylum Chordata; order Testudines; family Kinosternidae; genus Sternotherus; species Sternotherus odoratus. The sequence goes on along the minus strand of JAVMKO010000008.1, from coordinate 50,568,505 downwards.
TAAGGAGAATAGCATGCCGTGGGAGGTTTAATAAACACCTGTTTGGTGTTCATTGTAGATTTGATCAGAATTCAGACTCTCAAACTGCATTAGTTCATAGAACTTTTTTTTTCTAAATGGGACAATGTTTGTAATGGAGGCAAGCAAACATAAAGGTAGTCATGCCACTTCTTCAAATGAGAAAGGAATTGTACACACTATCATGTATAGTACAAATGGCAGTGGCAGACTGTGCATTTCACACCTAGGCCTTCAGTAGTGCTCCGTCTGAATCAATTCACCCCTCAATAACTATTTTATGGTTATAAAAATCATCTTATTATGTAGAAATACAGTATAAAGATTAGGGGTGCACAAGTCTTCTACTACTGCAGCTACAGCTGCGACACCCCCCCCCAAAAAAACCATCAATAATATCCTCATAAACTCGCAATATTATTTAGGAAAAAAGCAACATTTTACTTACCAAAAATTCGGATTATTTGTAGACAAAATCCATCCTCCTCTCTTTCCTCAAAAAGACTTCAATTACTCTGTCATACAGATTATCCGTGCACTTCAGTTCCATCAAGAAGTCCATTTCTATCGCCATTGAAGCTAACGCTGAAAGTCGAGCCTGCCCTGTCGTATTTCTGGCATAAGTTTTAATTCGCTTTAGGGCTGAAAATGTCCGCTCGACAGAAGCAGTGGACACGGGAATGGTCACCGCCAAACATACAAATGTGTACAGCTGCCCCATGCTTTCACTCAGATTTTTCTGACGAAGGAAGTCAAGGAGATCAGTGGGAGATTTTCCTGCAAAATCATCCATGGCATACATTACAGTCAGTTCTGTTTTTAGCCGAGACAGATCAAAAAGTGTTCCGTGGCTCTGTGTTAAACTGGAGAAGGCTGCATGTGGGAATTTTTTCTTGTATTCCGGAAACTTCTGGGGGTCGAGGAGGGTGACAAACATCAGTTTTTCGTGGTCTTGAAATCTGGTCTGTGTCTGGCAAATAATATTGTCCAGAATCCTGCCGTGGAGTTGGCGGTAGTGCGCGCGAGGATCTTGCGCTTGACCTCTTCGTGCGCTCGGAGCGCCGGCGGTGCGTTCAGTGGCCTCGTAGAGTTCCTCATATCGGCTTCTCTCTCGCTCAACGGTGTCACAAAACTCCTTTACCCTAGCCAGACAAAACTGCACATCCAGTTTTTTGTCCTGTAGTATTGAAAAGAGCATGTCTGAATACTCAAAAATGCCGTTAAATATGTGAAGCAAAAAACAAAACTCAAAATCATCCAGACGTGCTTTAAATCCATCAGCACAGTGCGCTGAGTCCTCATCATACTCGTCATGATGCTCCAGAATGTGATCAAACAGTTCCTTTAGAGCATCTCTCTTATTAAAGACTGTATTGACCACTCTGGATGTGTACTGCCACCATGTTGGTGCCACACGAGGGAGACGCCGCTGGCAGATTTCGTCCAGTAGTTGCGTGCGCCGAGGCGATCTAGAAAAAAATGCAGCAAGGCCATTGAGGTGGCCGAAAAAGATCTTGCATTCTTTGAGCTTTGAGGCCCCTTGAGTCAGTACTAAACTGAGCCGATGTGCATAGCAGTGTATGAATAAAGCCAAAGGTGCCCTCTCTTTAACTTTAGCCTGCACTCCATTTAATCCAGAAGACATGACCGCTGCGCCGTCAAAACACTGTGCCACAACTTTACCCGGACATTCATTTTCCACCAAAAATTGGATGATAAGAGCTGCAATGTCATCGGCTCGCTTCCCACTGGTAACATCTTCAAATCTGACAAATCGCTCCTTGACACCTGTGCCCGTTACGTAACGCAGGACCAGTGCAAGCTGCGCTGCGTTACTCGCGTCTGTCGTCTCATCCACCATAACAGACACAAACGGTGCTTTTTTAACTTCACTTCTTATCTCTTCTCCCATCACTTCAGCAATAGCAGTGATCAGGTCGTTTTGTATTTTACCCGACGTCCCAGTAAACACTTTATTAGTGGGCAGGTGGTAATGTAAATCTGTGTTGCTCTCAGCAATGAGAGAAAGAAGCTCTACATAGTTTCCTCTGTTTTTGGATCCAGTGCTTTCATCGTGTCCCCAAAATGAAAGTTCCTGCTTGCCCAAAAAAATGACACAGTCTATCAGTCTTTTTAAGATTTCCCTGTTTTTCTTCACCTTTTCGTTGTGGAGCTCTGTTTCCCTGCGCACTTGCTCGTTCAGCTGTAGATCCACTCTGGTTTCACCAAAAGTTTTGGAAAGCACCATTGCTTGTAAGTGTCCGGCAGTGATTTGGTGTCTCGTTGCTGCCTTGGTTAGGCAAGTCAAATTTACAAACCCAGTGTGGCTCCAAACACCATGTCGATCAGTGGCAAATAACAAGCACTCCCAGCAATACAATTTGCAGTGTTCCTCGGACCCTGTGAGCCAGGGGTACCGCTCGTAGTTCGTAAACTGAAAGTGGCGGACAAATCCTCTTCCAGGTTGTGACAGGCTTGCTAGCTTCGGAGTTGTCCGACCTTTCTTAACAATGTCCAGCTTTTCTTGAAAAGTCCGTCTTGAAAATGGCCTTGACAGTAAATCTGCCACCAAATCAATTTCTTCTCCTCCTTCAGCCATTGTGGGGTGATAAAATAGCTATTACACCAACACAACTATATTTCGGTTCGTTTGCTAGCTTTGGCTGGTACGCTATCTGACTATCCAATCAACGGGTGTGAATATGGTGACGCCTGCTAGAGGGCCCTGGTGTCACCAACTTAAAATCTGATTGGTTAAAGCAACAGTTTAATCGACATTTTTTTCTGTTAGAGGGCCCGCAGAACAGATTGTGAAGGCCTCCAGGCAGACATCTTTGACTTTGACCCTGCCTAGCAACAAATTATGGCTGAAATGTGATTGGTTAAATGCTTTAATATGAAAATACATGTCTGGAAGCAGCACAACCAGGGGAAAAGCTATGAAAGGAAGCGGACAGACCATTTGGAAATATTTAATAAGTATTCATGGACAAAATATAATTAACATCAGTCTGTGATTCAGATATTTTCTTAGGCCAGTAGAGAAGGCCTTGCAGGCCCTGACGGCCCACCACTGACAAATGGTATACTTATAAGTACATTCATCTGATGAAGTGGGTCTTAGATCTGAAGTGGGTCTTAGATCTGATGAAGTGGGTCTTAGATCTGTTAGTCTATAAGGTGTTACAAGACTCTTTGTCACTTTTGCAGATCCAGACTAACACGGCTACCCCTCTAATACTGATACTAGTATAACTGATGTCACTCAAAGGTGTGTAGAAGCTACCCCCCCCACACTCCTCCGAGTGACGTAAGTTAGAGTGACCTAAGAGCTGGTGTGGACAATGCTATGTTGGTGGGAGAGCTTTTCCCGTCAACATAGCTACCACCTCTCATGGAGGTGGTTTTATTATGCTGATAGGAGAGCTCTCTCCTGTGGGCACAGAGCATATTGACCAGACACACTACAGAATTGCAGGTATATCGGTGAGGCTGTGTTGCTGTAGTGTTTCTAGTGTAGACTAGCTCTTAGGCATCCCTCACTGTACCAAAAAAGTTGTCCACACTTTTTATCTTCTGGTGGAAGTGAGTAGCTTTTTGCTTTAAGATAAGATCACCTTATTTCTAAACCGAACTTGATTTGAACAACCCAAAATGTGTAGAACCTTATCCAGAGCCTCCTCTCTGTGGCCCTTCATGATCTTGCAGTGACTGGGACCATCAGAGCAATCCATGATAGCAATCCATACTCTTTCAACTTCCCTCATGCACTGCAAATATTGTATAGTTTGGCATTGCTAATGCAGAACTTTCGGCCACATCTACAATCCTCTCCTCATTATCAAGACACTTTAATACTCTTAGCTCCTGCTCAGTGTCAAGCACATGCTGTCTGTGTTTCGTCCACATTAAGGCCATCTTTTAATCCACTAATTTTACTGCTTTATTATATGTTGTACCACAATGCTTGAGTAGCTGTTAATGATCAGCAAATACTGAGCAGGCCTTTTTAAAGTAGCTGCTAATGTGCTAATTGGATTGTAAAATGGTATGTATCTCATATTAGGGAATAAGAGAAGGATTGAGATAATAAGGTTGTGGATAAACAGGAGTGTACTGTATAACAAAATTAATGCAAGTATATATGTTTCAAAGGGGGAAAATCAGGTTTAAGAAAGCAGTTATGCACTTAGACTACCAAATGGTGAGGTTTTTGATCACTCTTGTCCAATTGCAATAACGGGTCAATTTAGGTTGATATAGTTTATGCTGGAGTCTAGCCAGAACACCAAGGTTAATATTCTGAAATTTCATCTAGGTCTAGTGATTGCGCATTAAATCTGACCGTAGATGCCTGACAGCTGAAATTACGTGCCAAATATACATAGTAGTTTGTGAGCTGCTGCGGTGATGAGATTCATTAGAGAAAGAGAGAGGAAAAAAAATCAGTATAGTTGAGAATTCTCTCTTTCACTGCTTTACTTGATTATTTTCATTAAACCTGCTACCCATCTGTTCAGAACAGCCCTTCATGATATTGCAGTGAAGTTGAATAGTGATGATGGAGATGCATTTAGAGGGTTTAAGCCCCTAGATCTCCATCTAGAAAGATAGGAAATGGAATAACAAATTACCAGTGGAAATGTTGGTACCATGTGAGTTATACATTTCTTTATCTCTATTTCTAGGGTATATATATAAAAGTAGTATTGGTTTTAAAGTAATCATTTGTATCCAGTATATTTATTACCCAGAAAGAAAACACTGAATTAATGAGTGGATGCAACTGAATTAAAACACTGATGTTTTTAATTGAATTAAAATGACACAAAAATATGTGTTTTAGATGAGATCCAGTTCTGGGAGTTAATTAAAAAAGGTCATGCAATGCTATGTTTACATAGGGCCTGATAGTACCTTTCAACACCAACCATATTGCCAATTATTAGCCCAAGCTACAACACTGATACAACCACATATGGGGAATGATAATGCAACTTATTTTCTAATTAGATGAACCCTACCAGCTACAGCAAATTGTATTAAATAATTAACAGCTTTGAAAGTTTAACCTGTGTAAGCACTTGCAGAATTGTGATGAATAATTCTTCCTCAGAAATGGGTCAGCTTTCCACATTTTTTATCACATTTTTTTCTATGGCCTGAATTCATGAAAAGACATTCTCAAGGAATTGATATGTCTAAGAGCAACATGTGACAGTAGGGAGGCGACCCACTTATTATTTCAAATGTAGACTGTTGCTCATACGTTTGAAAATACATTGTGCTGTTTTCATATAAGAAGTGTGGGTACTCCAAGAAGGTTAGAAATAGCCAGTTACTTCAAGCAGCTGAACCTCCCCAACATCAGCACACAAAAATAAATCATGAATCATTATTTCCACCTTCTCATCACTGACTCTCTTTTTAAAGTGTACAATGTTTCATCTTTAGGAGAAAATGTGATTATGTGTAATTGTTTTTCTGCCCTTTACTGCATACTAACCTCTTTTCCATGTTATAATTCTCTGCAATAAAGGTACTGAAAAGTAAAACAAAACAAAAATACCACATTCAAACCTTGCAAATATCACTGTAAAAATAACCTACAAATTGCACATTATATCACCACAAAATCATAAATCTGTCAAGGTTCTCTCAAAAGGAAACTTTACAAGTCTTAAAAGAACCTTGCCTGAGCACTGAGTTTATAACATCCTCAACTAGGTGCATTCTGTGGTTTTGCGTTTCATTGTGAATGTTTTGCACAGCTCTGCATGGAATTCACTTGGATGTGTTATTTCATGACTATAAGGAATGGAGGAAACTTGGCTGCTTCTCAGTGTAGTATATAAATGCCAATACTTATAGAGAATCAAACCCATAAGAACATAAAAATGACCATAGTGGGTCAGACTAATGGTCCATGTAGCTCAGTGTCTTGTCTTCTGACAGTGGCCAATGCCACATGCTTCATTGGGATTGAACAATACAAGGCCATTATTGAGTGATCCATCTCGTCATCCTCTCCCAGCTTCTTCCAGTTAGAGGCTGGAATACTCAGAACATGGGGTTGCATCCCTGAGCATCTTGGCTAATAGCCATTGAGGGACCTACTATCTATGAATTTATATAATTCTTTTCTAAACTCAGTTATATTTTTGGCCTTCACAACATCCCCTCGAAATGAGTTCCACAATTTGTGACTGTGTTCTGTGAGGTAGTATAGTAGTCTCTCGATTATCCAGGATGATAGGGAAAAAATAATTCTGGTTAATAAAATCTCAGATAATCACATCCATAGGAAATATTGGGAGTGGGGGTTGGTTCACCAGCCACCTTGTGCCGAGGGGGGGGGGGGGGTGTTGGTTCACTGGCTGCCCTGCACCCTGATGGGGTTGTTTTGTGTGAGGGCTTGGGGCGGTAGCAAAGCCAGAGCTGGCCCTGTGAGTTGTGCATATTTTTTTGACATCCTGGTTAATTCACATCCTGGTTAATCCAATCCTGGTTAATTGAGAGTCTACTGTATGTCCTTTTTGTTTATTTTAAATTTGCTGTATATTCATTTCATTAGGTTACACCTGGTTCTTGTGTTATGTGAAGGAGTAAATAACACTTCCTTATTCACTTTTTCCACACCATTCATTATTTTATAAATCTCTATCATATGCCTCCTGTAGCAGGGTGACGACTCACCCTACAGCGCCTCCTGCTGGTCCATCCGGAGCACCCTCTGCAGGCTGATGTCCCGCTTGCTGCTGGCCCCGTGTCCCTCCCTGGACCTCGTTGCCCTCTTACCTAGGGTGCGGCACCCCTGCAGTACCCCCCCCCAAGTCTCAGGGTCTCCCCTCGGGGATCCTCACCTCTATCCCCACCTTGCCTTAGTCTAGGCAACTGCCAGTCACCACTTGCCCCCGTTCTCTGAGGCAGACTGCAGTATCATTGCCATTCATCACAGGCAAGGGGGGGTTTGGCCTGCTGCTCTGCCTCTGTAGCCCTGGGCTGCCCCCTGCAACCCCAGTACCCTTTGTTGGGCCTTTCCCTAGGCCCTACATCCTAGGAGTTTCTAGGCTGGAGCTTCCCCGGCTCCTCTTGCCTTGTCCCAGCCCTGCTTCACCCTAGATACCTTGTCAAGCTTCCCCAGCGGCCAGGCCTGTCTGCCTCTGCAGCCAGAGAGGACTCTCTTCTCTGTTCTAAACTGAGCCCTTTAATCAGGGACAGCTGGGCCTTAATTGAATCTGCCACAGCTGTGGCTGCTCTGCCCAGTCAGCCTGGGAGCTGCTTGCCCCAGTCACAGACCTTTGCAGGGCTATTTTAAACCCTTTTTCCTGGAGTGGGTCACCTTCCCCACTACATCCCCTTACTCATTTCTTTTCCAAGCTGAACAATCCAAGTCTTTTAAATCTATCCTCATATGAAATCTGTCCCATAGCTTTAGTCATTTTTGTTGCCCTTCTCTGTACCTTTTCCAGTTCCAACATATCCCTTTTTTGAGATGGGGCCAGCAGAAGTGCACACAGCATTCAATATGTAAGCAAAAATCATGAATTTATATCATGGCATTATGGTATTTTCTGACTTATTATCTATTGCTTTCCTAAGGTTCCAAACATTCCGTTGAAGCAGCTATTTTCAGAGAACTATCCACAATGACTCCACTATCTCTTTAAGTGGTAATAATTAATTTAGATCCCATATTTGGTATGCATAGTTGGGTCTATGTTTTCCAATGTGCATTCTTTGCATTTATCAACACTGAATTTCTTCTGCCATTTTGTTGCCCAGTCACCCAGTTTTGGGAGATCTCCTTGGAACATCTTGCAGTCTGCTTTAGACTTAACTATCCTGAGTAATTTTGCATCGTCTGCAAATTTTGCCACCTCACCGTTTACCCCTTTTCCCAGATCATTTATGAATTTATTGAACAGCATGGGTCTCAGTACAGATCCTGTTTTCAGTTCTCCTGTTTTTAGTTCTGAAAATTGACTACTTATTCCTACCATTTCCTTTCTTTTAATCAGTTACTGATCAATGAGAGGCCTTCCCTGTTATCCCATGACTGCCTACTTTGCTTAAGACCCTTTGATAAAGGACTGTCAGAAAATATAGGTACATTATATTCACTGGATCACTCTTTTTTTTACACGTTTGTTGATTTCCTCAAAGAATCCTGATAGGTTGATATGGCATGATTTCCATTTACAAAAGCCGTATTTGACTCTTCCCAAACATATTGTGTTCATATCTGTGTCTGATAATTATGTTCTTTACTATAGTTTCAACAATTCTGTTTGTACTGTAGTTAGGCTTACAGGACTGTAATTGCCGGGATCGTCTCTGAAGCCTTTTAAAAGAATTGGCATCACGCTAGCTATCCTCCAGTCATTCAGTACAGGAGTTAATTTAAGCAATAGGTTTATATACCACAGTTAGTAGTACTGCAGCGTCATATTTGAGTTCCTTAAGAACTCTTGGGGGGGGGGGGGATACCAGCTGGTCCTGGTGATTTATTATTCTTTAATTTATCATTTTTTCCCCCAAACCTCCTCTATTGACACTGCAATCTGGGACAGTTTCGAAGATCACTCACCTAAAAAAACCCCAAAAAACCCAAAACAACTCAAGTGTGGGAATCTCCCTCACATCCTCTGTACTGAAGATTGATGCAAAGAATTCACTTAGCTTTTCTGAATGGCCTTATCTGCTTTGATTACATTTTTAGCACCTCAATCATCCAGTGGCCTCACTAATATGTGAAGTTTCAAATCATCGATGGATAAACAAGCAGGCAACAAAATGAGAGTTAGATTTTGGGTGGTTTTTTTAAATATGTGCCATCAAAACAAATATATCATTATTGATATAATTCATGAACAATGTTCTAAAACTGAACTCACTATTCAAAGTGAGGAAAAGAACATACATATTATTAAGGCTTTTTCACAGTTACTAAACCTATCTAATGCTGCCTCTTCCTTGGGGTCTTCTCTGCAGGAGTTCTGAACATAAGCCAAGGAATGGGCTTTAGTTCACACACGCTCAGTTGCACAAGCAAAATCCACACAGCAGGAAACTGAAATTTAAAATCTTTAAAAGCTATTTCTTTTTAATCCCTGTTATTAGGAAATTAATTCCAGTTGGGTTTATAGGCTAACTACAGGGAGAGAAAAATAAAAGTTAGAGCAATAAGTATTTCTATTTTACTTCAGTGGTCACTGGATCATGTGAACCCACTCAGAAATGTTTGTAAGAAGCCCTCATCTTAAAACAAAGTAGTTCAGATGCAGTGACAAAAATCAGCAGAGTGTGGATGTATTAGCCCCTTATTAGCAAGTAGAAAATAGTAATTCATCAAAGCCTTTAAATATACAACCTGTACTACTGTATGCTATTACTTGCTTGGGGCCACATACAGTTATGTATTTGCAGTTACCAATAATGTCAGGACTAAGTTTGGCCCTTTTTGAGTATGTATTGCTTTGACAATGTATCTGTACTGCAGATGAGTATTACTATACTACTCTCTGTGGTACAGTAATCCTCCTGCAGTGCTTCTCAGTTTAGCCCTCTCTGTTTCAGAAAAGTTTGGGGAATTCGGAACATGCAGTACTGATAGGCTAGGTATTTTATCAACCATGATTTACCTTCCACGTAGGGTACTGAGAAGTTAAACAGCTACCTATAATACCTTGAGATTCATAGATTCTAAGACTGGACACTGCTTCTTTTCACAGAAATAATATTTGTGTCTTCCTAGTTCTACAAATTAATAAGCTAATTTCAAATTGAGGGCCCAATCCTCAACATTGCTTAAATCCTTTTACACTTCACCTAGCAGTCCATTGCAGCTGGGATAAGTTATAGCATTCTGGTAACTTCTCTGACATATGCCTTGAGCAGGTATAGCCCCTAAGCGACCCCAGTACTGGAGGAAGAACAAATGCCCACTTGGCTCAGGACTGGAGTTGAGCTCCCTCATCCCCCAGCAAAACAGAAGGTTTAGCCCTGAAATTTAAATACTTTCTCTATGTTAGGAGGATATTGTGCTTTTATGGCATTAATGGATTTGGATGGATAAAAATTTGCATTTGGGTAGTTGCATAATTAGTCATTGGTTTATCAGCTATTCACAAAAGCATCACATGACTTCTATTATCCAACTACAGACTGGTCGATACTTAAAATCTACTGATAAATAACTAGATAGCAGAGCAAGACAAAAAAAAAAAAAAAAAAAACCCAAACACATCACCTGGCTTAAACCAGTATGTTGGTGGAGCTAGGCAGCAGAGAACTTGGTTCTGAATTTCATTTCACAATCAAAGGGGTATAAATATTTGTTCTAAATGAAAGGTGCTTAGAAAAAAATAATCTTCCTTTTTAAATTATTATTTTTAGTGTGAGAAGGTCTCTGTCTGCCTCCCACCCCCTTAATGTTTCAGTTGTGATCACAGTCTTGAAAAGAGAACAAGAAAGAGAGAGTTTCAAATACACCAATACCAGTAAGAAATACCAGTTTCTTTAGGCGGAACTAGGCATGGGGGGAAATTCTGGTTGAACCTCAGCAAATAGCCCAACTCTGAAGCTAATGAAAAACACCATCTGGCTCTGTGTGTGTGTGACTGTGTCTGTGCACTGAGAAGGCAGAGATAGTTCACCTGCAGCTCTCTGTACTAATTCCACAAAGCCAGGGGTGAAAGGAATTATAGGCACTTACCAGTACGGGACGGGGCTGGGCTGGGTCCGGTTCTGGTCCCTGGAAGGGGTGGGGCCTCAGGCGGAAGGGGCATGGCTGGGGGAGGGTGAGAGTCGGCCTGGCCTGCCCCGCCCCATACCGGTAACTACCTGTAGTCGGGGCAGATGTTCCCTTTGCCCACACCCACCCCGCTGTTGGCAGCAGGGGGAGGGGAAGAAGTGGCACGGATGTTAAAGTGCTGCCATAGCAAAGTACCATGTACTGGGGAGTACTGGGGAGTGGGGAGGGAAGGGGCAGGGACGTTAAAGCACTGCCATGGCAGCACTTTAAGGATCTTCAGAGTGCTGCCACAGCAGCACTTTAATGGTGTTGCCCTTCTCCCACCCCGTCGGCAGTCCTGCTGGTAGGGTCTGTACCAGCAGGGCTCCCGACAAGGGATGCCAAAGGGGCAGGGACATTAAAGCACTGCCGGGGCAGCACTTTAATGTGGGTTGCATACAGGTTCTTACCAGTACTCTGTACCAGCCCATACTGTCCCACTTTCATCCCTGCAGAAAGCTCTCACACACCCTTAGTACAGTTTTTCTTCCAAAGAATTGTAGTAGCATTCCCATAAATACTGAGCATTGATTTCATTTCACTGCTATATCCTAATATATTAACAAGCTAATCTACCCTAAGAACAAGCTTCCAACACAGTATAAATTCAGTGTCTTTGCTATAGAGTAAAAAAGACTACAGTCAATACCACATTATCCTATATAATTGTATATAAATAATTGGCTCCCCATTGGCTTGTGTTCTGATTTTTTTTTTAAATGTGTATAAACCATATAAAGATCATACACATTTTTGATTGCATCCTTCTTCCTCACCCTTCATATATTGTTTGCCTTCTTTGGTCCAATTCTTCTAATCAGGTGGACTCCCGTGACTATGAGAACCCCAGGTCTTTAACGGAACCACATACCAGTGTAGATGTACATACATCTACATAGAGCAATTTGGACAATCAGACTTTATAATGTAAGATTTTTGAAGGTGGGTTGCATCTTACTGTGGATGTGGACAGTGTCTAGCACAGCATAGGCATAACTAGAATGCTGTTGTTAGTACCAATGAAGAAAAAATAACTAAGTTGAGTGTGTGTCAGGACTCATCATCTGCAGCATAGTCACTCTCCAGGCAACCTAATGAGTGCAGCTGGGCTAACTGGCTACACTGCCTGATAGGTTGGAAGAATCAGCAGACTGGGCTCTTAAGCCTAGCTGCAGCAGGAGTTCGCACTGGTTGTTCAAAGCATTTGCCATGGCTGAGATGAATCCTTTACTTGATTGCTGACAGCCTTGCCAGGTCAGAACCTGGGTTCTGATTCCTGATTAATGACACCTGCATAAACGAGGAGGCACGGTCACCTGCTAATGGAGAATGAGAGTAAAAAGAATGAGCTATATCTCTGTCCAGTGAAGGCTTTATGTTGCACAAAGGAGTAAAAAAGTCTACAAACGAATCATAAAAGGACATTATGGAGGAGATGATTTCATGGTGGAGGGGTCTTGAGTCCATTTGCATGGGAGGATTGCTCAAAAGAAGTTGCAGAGAACTGCTGATTGGTGATAATAAGGAAGGAAGCTCTATAATGGTATTTGGAGATTTTCAAACTTCAGATGAGCATTTGGATGAATGATGTGATCCATCACTACCTGCAAAGGTTTTTTCTGACCAAACCAATCTGTGAATTTTATTGGAAATCAGATATTCATTAACTGGATGTCTCTTGGGTTTTCTTTTGGGGGAGGAGGAGGTCATACATTTTTTTTACATTACTTAACTACAACAGTCTTATTACTGTCAGCCTATGCCAAATCTAAGTTCACAAATTAACTACTGTATAAATTACTTGGATTACTTGGATCCGACTTGTCCTCGTTACACGGCATCTTGATTCCGCCATGAATGCAAAATCGATACCGCTCCACCTTTGCCTATCTTCCGCAAGTCAATGCCATCGCTGCCCAAACATCTTGGCCATAGGATCCTCCCAACGTCGTCGAGGGCAACCACATTGGCGCAATTGTCCTTGCGGAATCCATTCTGTTAACCGTACAGTCCATCTGTTCTGGAGTCGTGCTACGTGACCAGCCCACCTGCGCTTATTTTCGTAGATTGACTGAATCACATCCTTAACTCCACTTCGTTGTCGAATGACTACGTTTGGAATGTGGTCTTGAAGGGAAATTCCACACATTCTGCGTTCCATGGCTCTTTGCTTGACTGCTAATTTGTCTTCGTCGGCCTGTGTAGCACTCTAAACCGTATGTCATTGCTGGAAGAACGGTAGAGTCAAGCAATTCTTTACGCAATCGCATGGGAATCTTCAAGTCCAACAGCAAGGTTTTAATTTGATTAAAACTACCCCATGCTGCCTTTCTCTGTCTTGCGCACTCTTCATCGAATTTGTTGGTATTCGCTAGAAGGTGTCCAAGGTACACATAGGTATCTACTTCTTCCAGCGTTTCACCGTTCAAGAGAATCTGTCCCTCTGTGCAGTGATCATTTCGAATCCACTGTGTCTTCGATGCATTCATTTCCAGCCCCACTTCGTGTGAGTGCTCTTGCAGTTGTTGAACCTTTATTTGCAGCTCAGCGGTGTCACTGGCGAAGATAACACAATCATCCACGAACAGAAGGTGTGTAAGGTGTTCTCCATCCACATTTATGTCTCCATTCCAGTCAAGTTTATTGAAGAGCGACTCCAATGCAGCTGTAAAAAGTTTTGGCAATATAGTGTCGCCTTGGCGCACTCCTCTTCTGATCTGGACGTGACATGGCTCGTCAAACAACTAAATTTCTGTGGCACAGTCACTATTAAGTTCGCATAGCAGATCAACGTAAGCCGGGTTTATTGCATGATCATTGTAAGAGGGGTCACCCCAGCCCTTATGCTCCTGAGTACAAAGGCTGGGCCTCTTCTATGCCAGACAAACAAGTCCTTTTCCCCCCCACTACACCCCCACCTTGCCAGTTGGGGTTCTTGGGGTTACCAATCACTGCCACCAATCGGATATACTTCCAAAACCTTGGAGGGGCCCCCGATTTTCCCCTAACCCTGACTTTGTACCCCCTCCCTGGGTTTTAAAGTCAGACACCTGAAGACTGCTTCCCTTCACCCTGACCAGCTGAAGGCAGACTTCCCTTAACCCTGTCTCTCTCAACCTGAGAGCCAGACCCTAACCTTGTACCCCTTCCTGGGATTCAAAGTCAGATACCTGGAGGCTGCTTTCTGTCCTTCACCCTCCCCAGCTGAAGGCAGACTTCCCCCACCCCTGTCTCTCTGTACCTGAGAGGCAGACACCTGGAGACTGCTTCCTCCCTCCCCGTCTAACCTGACGGTAAGGAGAGACAGTCTTCACACTCCAGCTAGGCCCCTAGCAGGCCTGGTTCCTATTCCCTTCACTTCCCCCTTCCCAACTGGAAGCAGAGAAAAACCCTAAGGAAAATAAACCAGATGGATTTATAACTAGAAAATTTAATAAAGAAAAAGGTTAAAGCAGACATACAGACACTTTACATTTGAGGTTTCCTGCTGTCTTCTGAAAAGGAAAGAACACCCCAAAGGCACGGCTTAATAGAAGAATCAAATGGTAATACTCACATTAGCTAAGTAGAAGTATCAGAAAAAGGTAGAGCCATCTTTATAGCCAAAGATGGTCTAGAACCCTTGCCAGCTACCTTGGCAAGCTTCCTGCCTCATGTGCAGCAAAGATGGAACTCTCTGGCTTTTGCCTCCTCCCTGGAGACCAGCCAAGTTGGAACTGACTGTTTTGCTCCTCCCTTCTTCCTGGGCTTCTCATGGCAGGGAAACTCCCACGTCCTTTGTCTCAGACAACATAGCCCCCACCCAGGGAAGGCACACTGTATTAGATAACATAGCCCAACCCAGGCAAGGCACCCTTCACACTTATAACAATCATGCAATGCGTTAACAACGGCTGCGAACTCGACAGAGTCAAATGCCTTTTTGTAATCCACAAATGCAACACACAGCGGGATTCGATATTCCCTACATTTTTCCATCAGCTGTTTCACAGTGTGCATTTGGTCGATAGTCGAGAAGCCCGTTCTGAACCCAGCTTGATCTTTACTTGTTAGCAGCTCTAGATCTTTCTTTATCTGATTGAGAATGATGCGAGTGAAGACTTTGTAGACTTGTGAGAGAAGGGTAATCGGTCTGTAGTTGGAAAGGTCTTCCGGGTCTCCCTTTTTCAGCAGCAAAATTGTTTTGGACACCTTCCATGCTGCGGGAGTTCCGTTGGACGCGACATATTGACTAAAGCGTTTAGCAAGAGCTTGATAGAGATGAATGCCTCAAGCCTTAAGATGTTCCGGTCTTATTCCATCTCTGCCTGGTCATTTTCCGTCCTTAATGCACTCAGCCGCCGCCTGAACTTCTTCCCACATCACTTCCGGGATTTGTTCGCGCTTAACACTCGACAGTTTCCTGTCAACGCTGACGGAAGAGGAGTACAACTTGTTGTAGAAATCTGAACAAATCGCATTCATTTGTTTGCGGTCAGTTGTCCTCATTCCGTTAGCATCTTTGAACATGACCGGGATGCGTTGCTTGAGCCTGATGTCACGTTCTGCCGCCTTCAGGCTCTTCTTACTTTCAACAGCTTCCTTCAACTTCCTTCTCCTGTAGTCATCATAGTCTTCTAGCAGTTTCTCTTGGATTTGCTTGCAAAGCATCCTATACACATCATGGATTTACCTATCAGCTTTGAGCTGTGCTCACTTCGCCATTAGTTGATTAGTTTGGCTGCTCACACGGTTTTTTTGAGCTGATTTCACAGATTTACTGGACTCCTTAATGCTGTCTTGGATCTTTTGAATGAGATCCTCATAATCCTTGTCAATATCTTCTTCC
The DNA here is from genome assembly GCA_032164245.1 of Sternotherus odoratus. Taxonomy (NCBI): domain Eukaryota; kingdom Metazoa; phylum Chordata; order Testudines; family Kinosternidae; genus Sternotherus; species Sternotherus odoratus. Next base: position 50,552,864 of record JAVMKO010000008.1, on the reverse strand, counting down.
GCATCTCTTTCTAGATTTCTTGTGGACAGCTTTTCGGCGAAAATTTGGGCAATGAAGAAGCGCTTCGGAGGAGATCTTTGAGCTCTTTTGATATGCTCTTCCTTCGCAAGGCAAATGCTCATCTTATATCTTAGCAACCTGTGGTCTGTACCTGAGCATATAATGCGGTCGCCTATGACGGATACACCTGAAAAAATCCTTTTTGTGTCCATCAGGACATAATTGAGTTGCTTGAGGGTCATCCCATCTGGACTTCTCCATGTCCATTGCCGCTCCTCTGTCTTCTCGAACACGGTGTTCATAACGTGAAGACGATTGCACTCCGCAAAAAATGCCAAACCATTATCCTGTTCACTGTGATTTCCTCTGCCAAATTTCCCAATATAAAGCTTGTCACCTTCTTTCATTCCGATGACTGCATTGAAATCCCCTTGCACGATTGTGTAAGTCGCTTTGCTTCTCATTGTTGCTTCTAATTCTAGATAGAATTGTTCCACTTCATCGTTGTCTGCTTGTTCTGTCAGACTGTATGCCTGAACAATCTTCAGTAAGCGCGTTCTGTCGATTTTAAAGTTGAGAACTGCAACTCGTGGAGAGAGTATGTCACAGCTTTTCACTGTGGCAAGTGTGGCGGCAAGGCATTGAATAATCGTGCCCGAACAGGCGGAGTAGGATTTATTGTCAAGAAGGCAGTGATACCGAGACTGTATAAGTAGCACCCACAAATTCAGGTGGCATTGTGGGTGCTTAGTACTTCTGCAGATCAAGCCTACATTCAGGGACTTTCCACAGACAAGACTGCAATTATCAAATCAAGTCATATAACTGCCACTTTCAAAGAAATCTCATGTTTATTGTTTAGTAATAGATATGACAAAATTACAGCTTCTTGGCATAATGATCTTTGTTCCCTTCTTCCTTATCTGGGTAGCAGGCATTTTTAAAGGAGGTTGTAAGTAACCAAGGGTGTTTTTTTTTTTAATGTGTATTTATGTCCAGGCCTTTAGTTGCCTTTCCTGGGCACAGTCTTTAGGTTCCCCCAACAGTCAGCCAAAAAGACTGTCCTCCTGAAATGGTTTTTCAGTGTTCATGTAGCTGCCCTCGACGGGTCTGCCCACTTCTGGGACTCAACACTGGTTAGGGCTTTTATTTCTGTCCTCCTTGGGGCAACCAACTTTGAGGGGTTATGTGCCTGTTCACATAGCTGAATACAGAGCCTTTCTCCTGACTCGACTCCCATCTTATTCCAAGCTGTCTTTTGTACTCTCCAGCTTTTGCCAGGTCCTTCTGGCGGAAGATATCTTCTGACCTTTCTCTCCAGGGTCTGTCCTGAGTTCTGTAATCTGTATATATAGCCATCTCTGATTTCCCACTCCCATCATCAGGGGTCAGTCATTAGAATTAGGTGTCCACATCACATTCAGCTGGGGGATAGCTGCCAGGACTGAAGCAAGGCTGAGCTCTGCTTGCCTTAAAGGGCCAGCCAGCCTTTGATGTACCTGCTCCATTCCCAAACCTTGTTCACCTTTACGGCCACCACCACCACCACCAAACTGGAGATTGCCCTATATATCCACCATCTCTTTTCAGGTGGATTTCTCTTTTCTCATCTCTATATTCAAATGAATATCTGAAATTCTAAAAATACCAGAACTGGTACCTCTGCTGGCAATAAAGCAAACAGTCTGAACATAGAATGGTGATATGCTAATGTATTTACCAACAGATTTTATTTTTTAAAAAATCAACATTTTAGCATACAATTTGTGCTCTGCCTAATATTTAAACTATTAAAGAAATTAAAATGCTAGTTCAGTATTTCAATGAACTCAAAGATTAAATATTAAAATAGAGTGGTTTTGTATTGTAACAGGAAGCAAATACCCTACTGAGTCTGGATCCTGAGAGATCCAGATGAATTTTCCATAATAAGCTATAGCTTTACATGACACTCCAATAGTTTATTCAAATTTTGGCCTTGAATGGCTACATCTAACCATGCAATATTCTATTGTATCTCCCATTTTGGAAATCATCCACATTCAAAACATTGGTTAAATATATGTTTGGAGTTAAGCACTTGCTTAACTCTTGTTCCTGATGAGGGACTGATTTAAGCAAATGCTTAAATATTTTCCTGAACTGAAGCCTATGTAGTCATACAATAATATCTAAAAGTATAAGTATTTGTTCAGCAATGTTTCGATCTTTGCTTTGATTCCTGCCTCTAGTGTTATAAATGGTAACATCTTGCTGAATTTAAAATATTATCTTGGTTTTGTTCCTCAATCATTCTTTGTTTTGAAATTCACCCCTCAGTTCTATTACAGTAATACATTCGTCAGTCATCCCTAAATATGACTTCCTTGCTTCTTTCCCAAACTTCACAGCCATCTCATTTCACAGATAATGACCATGACAATTAGGTAGATAGAAGTTGTGATTACACAGAATGCTACTAGCATCTGTCATGATCTTTCAGGCTGTTTAAGTTGTCCCTTGAGGGGCAGTAAATAGTAAACATTGCTTTATGGCAGACATAATGGGACAGGGCTTGATGCAACTAGCAGAAACTTTTCAGTCACACCCTATATAACAGAGGACAATATTTTACCATCTCTGCTGCACCGTGTAGAACAAAATATTTTATCTTCATACCAGCCGCTTTGGTTTTTTGCACAATTAATTCTCATTTGTTAACCTTAATTTTTTAAAAATGCAGTTTTATGATTGCTTGAAGCTTAGTGCAATACTTCATACATACACCCCCCCCACCCACTCTGCCTTTGTTCTAGGATATTACCCATTGTATATGTATGATAGGATTTTAAGATTTAGTGTGCTTGCAATATGCAGTGTGCCACACATTGCTTCAAGGCACACAGCAGGAACATTTGCTTTATGAACTTGGGCATGGGAGGGAAATTATTTATTTATTTTATACCTAACCTCAATTTTTAAATCTTTTACTTCTTCTTTGGCTCAACACTCAGTCTTGACAGACTCTTCCTGATATTAATTCTCAAACCTACACATAATGAAGTGCAGGGCAATAACATAAGTTTTCTGAACCACAGTGGCCTGACTTCTTCCTGAGATTTGATGTATAATATAGGAACAGTCATTCAGACCATCCTCAAACACAATACCCTGGGGAAGTTTCAGTCACTTCTTGCTTGAACTGTTCACAAGGTTTGTTCACCTATAATAAAACTGACTTCTGAGAAGAAAATGAAAAAGTATTCTCTGGGCTTAGACAATCCTATTTCATGGAGAGAAAGGTGGCCAGTGTATGGTTTATTCAGCATACATAGCTTTACAAATATCCAGCCAAAACCTTGTGTTTTCACTTTGTGATGGTTTTGGATTCTTGGTTTAGAGAAATAAAGGACATATACAAATCCACTACTCACTTGTGAAAGACTAGCTGGAAATAATCTAATTTCCCTCTTCAAATGATTATTGACTTGCTTCTGGGACTACAAGGATAAAAAAAAAAAAAAAACAATCAAGCAAAATATTCAAATCCTACCCTCAGCACTGGCAACATATCCGCAGGAACACTACACTCAACATAACCTAAAATTCACATATGTGAATGCAAAAAGCCGGTACCAGTCCTGCCACAATGAACACAAGAGTGCATGGAAATAAACAAGCCCCTATGCAAACATTTTTGGTACACTGGGACCAGTTTACTCCATAGTCTAAGAAAAAGTAATAAGCTAGTTCCATCATAGTAAACATACATATAAATATTTCTTATGAGAGAAGAGTTCTCTTTGGATAAGCACTCAGAAGGTTTTAGATACTTTTCTAAATACAAGGCTCTCACCAGCTCTGGTTAACCATTATAAACCCTGTATCCCCTACAGTATCTGTCACAAACCCTTACCTTTGAAATTCTCCTGTCTGAGACAACTGGTGGTTTGTCCTTTGTGGAGATCCAGTAGCTTGTTACCCACACCAGTATATTCTGGTAATGGGGATCATGCCTTCTCTCACTTTAACTTTTTTACGGGCATCTCTGTCTTATGTGCACCTAGAGATCTTCGTCTGTCATATAGCTGAAGGGCTCCATACAAATTGTTGGCCAAGGCTCAGCTCCCCAAATACTTTTGACTAAAGCTGGTCAAAAAATAATCATAAAAAAATCCTAGAAAAAAAAGTTTAGGGAAAACAATCCACTCCCCCGCCCCCCATCTGCTTTCATCTAAAGAATGTTGGGGTTTAGTTTTTGATGAAAACAAAACAAAAATATATTTTTGGTTGCCAACAACTTAAAAAAAAATCCTAAATATTTTTCCCCCACGGTAACACAACACTCTCCCCCCCTCCCCCCCGAGGACCTGAGGCACTCCCTCCCCGCAGGCTGTGGCGCCCTCCTGTGCTGCCCCTTACCCAAGTTTTCATCAAGGGGTATGTAATAAAAGTTATGGACAAGTGGTGGGCTGTGAATGTATGTTTGCTACCCGTGACCTGTCCATGACTTTTACTAAAAGGTAGCCGTAGCTATGGGTAATGTGATGTGATTTGTAGCGGGAATGTAACTGAACAAGTTTGAAACATAAAAAGGTATGAGATCTAACAAAACATTTAATTTCCTCAAACAGCTAAAGAGAAGTAAAGTCTGGGTAAAGCATTACAAACTCTCTCTGCCCTGAGACTCTTTCCACTTAAGTAGAGTGCTGCACTTTCCAATGCCATCTCTTTACTATACAGTACATGTGCACGATATCATTATCAGTAACAAGAGGTGTGCATTATTTCAACAGATGTTAGTTATACTGAGTCAAGATAGACTCTTTAGAGTCTCATAGGTAGGGTGGCCAGATGTTCCCTTTTTAAAGGGACAGTACCATTTTTGGGGACTTTTTCTTATATGGGTGCCTATTACATTCCCCCCACACACACCTTTGTCACATTTTTTTCACAGTTGCTATCTGGTCACCCTACTCATAGGGAATAATACTGTATCTTTCCAAGGCACATCCACAGGCCAGAGAGGTACATTACAGTATCTGCTTAATCTGAGGATGGGTCATTTCTCTCTAACAATTGTGTAAATTACTAAAAATGAACAAACCCTAAAAAGTACTGCCTTAGCCTACTTAATGCAGAGTTTCACCAGCATCAAGCCTAATGGTTCTACTTTCCAGTCAGATTGTCCTGCTGCTCGATCTTTAGCAATACTCAATTTACACTACCTTATGGAGGAGCAAAGAACATAGCTCTCCAAGTATCTATTCTACTGATATTCCTTGATGCAGTATCAAGGAAACAGGATTCATTCTGCCTGGGTTGTTGGGTACTTGATGTCTACAAAATGATAACCGACGAGACTATGATATGTTTACTCTGAAATCTGGATCTGCCTTGCAAACCCCAAACACATTCATCTCTCTAATATTTTAAATTGCTGGAGACCTTTAAAATAATTTCAAACTAAAAATGCATATGTAAAATTGACAGAATTTGTGGGAAAGTATTTTGCCTAGAATACAAAAGCAGCTAATGAACTGAAATTTTTAGCATTTGCAAACTAAGGAAAATGCATATCTGCATTGCAACTGCAATTACAGCTGCACTCTATTTGTTCAAAGGTCATCCAGGTTAAAATTATTAAATTGTCTCAAGACTCACTTCATATTAATCTCAGGAGAAGCACAGATGACCCTATTGAAATTAAATCTAGTTGCTGAAAGAGTATCCACTTTTGAAAGTAATTATTTTTAAAAGGTTTGTGGTTAGGCATTTCTTTCATAGGTTTCAATAACATTGAATTTATTTACTTCTTAGTATTAAGATATAGGCAATTGTTACTGGCAAAGTTTGCATAAGACAGTGCTTTTATATTAAAACTTTGATAAACCAGCCAATTTGTATGCCATGTCCCTTGCTTTCTGGTTGAGTAGGTGCTAGAAGAACATCAGAGCAGCTCCCATTTTTTCCCATTCTGTCCAAAGTACAGATAAACTCTTATGGGAACAGTGGTCAGCCTTCTTAACCATAAATAGAACTGTGACAAAGAGTCCTGTGGCACCTTAAAGTCTAACTAAAGTATTGACGCATAGGCTTTCGTGGGCTAAGACCCACTTCGTCGGATGCATGCAGTGGAAGTGTCCAGGGGCAGGTATAAATAAGAAGGCAAGAACCAGGTTCTTGTAACAAGCTGGTTCAGCCTGATTGGAGTAACTTTGTTATCTCCAACCTGGTTCTCGCCTTCTTATTTATACCTGCCCCCGGACATTTCCACTGCATGCATCTGACAAAGTGGGTATTAGCCCATGAAAGCTTGCGCTTCAATACTTTAGTTAGTCTTTAATGTGCCATATGACTCTTTGTCACTTCTACTATTCCAGACTAACATGGCTACCTCTCTGATTCATAAATAGAACTGCCACTATTGGGGATCACTGAAAGCAGTAAAGGAGTCCCCAAAGCCAAAACCTGGGGATGATTCAGATTTGGATTCAACCTTTGTAACTTATACCTATTTTCATAATGGACTGAACATAAATTCCTCCACACATTTTTGGAAGGGTCGGTTCAAAATCTGTATACACTTTTTTTTCAATGTCTGTGGCACTGAATCATAGAACTGAAAGGGACCTCAAGAGATCATCTAGTTCAGTCCCTTACACTCATGGCAGGACTAAGTATTATCTAGACCATTCCTGGCATGTGTTCTTCTAACCTGCTCTTAAAAATCTCCAGGGGTGGAGTTTCCACATCTAAATAAGCAAAACCAAAACAACCTAACGTCTCCTTCCTTATTCCCATCTCTGTCTGCCTTCTGCTTAAAACACATTAAGGCTGGATCCAGCAAACACAGCACTAAGTTAAATGAAGTGCATAAATGAGTGAGGATTGCCAAATGTGCATTTGAAGGGCTGTTCCTTAATATTTTTGTGCTGAGATTTAGAATATTTTTTTAAAAGCCTTGTACTTATGTTCGGGAAGTCCTGCATGCAACTCGAGCTACAAACATCAAACTAAATAGGGAGAAATGTGTTTTAGGGATTACAGAACTGACCTTTGTTGGGAAGATTATTTCCAAAAAAAGGTTTAAACCTGATAAGAGGAAGATTTCAGCCATTGAAGTGATGCCATGTACCTAGTCAAAGAAAGATGTCCAATGGCTCCTGGGAATGTTTAATAATCTTGGAAAATTCATACCTAATCTATCTACCAAAGTAACAGCTTTGAGCAAACGCCTAGAAAATAAAAATGAATAGTATTGGGGTGCAGAACAGGATGAATCATGGGAAGGTTTAAAACAACGCTGATACAAAAAACAACATGTAGTGATTTTACATGAAAATTGTTGTCAACCATTGGCATATGCATCCCAGTAACTGACTGAGGCAGAAACCAGATGCACAAAGATAGAGAAGGAGCCTTTAGGAACATTGTTTGCCTGTGAGAAATTCAAACAGTATATTTATGGACAGACAGTGGAAGTTGAAATGGACCACTAGCCTCTGACAACATTATTTAGCAAACTGATAAATGACTGGATTTTAAGGATTCAGAGAATGAGGATAAAGCTACAAAAGTACGATTTGGTTGTGACCTATATGTCGAGTAAATTTGTATTCACTGCAGGTGCACTTTCCAGAGCAGTGGCTCCCAGGAGACTAGAGAAGACTTTAGATAAAGAAATGCAAGCCTACGTAGATTTTGTTGTAAAGTCAATTCCCATAGCTAATAGGAAACTGAAACAGGTAAGAAAGGAAATGGAGAAAGGTGAATTGCTGGGAATCCTTTAAGAAGTGATAATTAAATGGTGGCCTGAAGAAAAAAGTAGTTGCAGTCCAAGTATAACAGACTATTGGAACTAGAAACAATTTAGTTTGATAGGGTGATTTTCAAGATCAATAAGGTTGTAATTCCAGTGAGCCTACAAAAATAAATGCTGCAGAAGATCCTGGAGGGTCATTTAGAAACTGAGAAGTGCAAACAAATAGCACGAGAGGTGCTGTATTGGCCACAGCTCAATCACATTAGTAATATAGTAGGGAACTGCTTTTCATGGTTGAAAGACAAGACAGCCAACAGGCACAGCCACTGCGATCTCATCCAGTTCCACAAAGGCCTCATGAAAATGTAGGCACTGATTTATTTACTGGGCAATCAAAGGATTATTTAATAGTCACAGATTATTACTCTCTGTATCAACAAATTTGCACAGTACTAATAGTAAATCAGAGATAGCATGGAGGAAATCTTCTCCAGACATGGAATTCCAGATGAAGTTGTTAGTGATAATGGACCACAATTTTCCAGTGAGTTAATTTGCTTTTCTTTAAGAGGGAAGATGTAGAGATATGTTTGTAGATGAATATAATTTAGTGAGGCTACCTCATAATGGAGAGCATTATGAGCATAGGAATTTGGAGACGTGCGCTGAAGGTAGGGGTTGGGAACACTGAATGGCTATTTGCTGCAGTTTACCAGAGAAGTTTTCCAGTTAGTTTTTATTTAAGTTTTATTCCTTTCTCATTCTCTGGTCTGTTATTTAATGAACCCCAAGATTGTTCATAACTGTTACAAACAGGCGTGCTGGTTTTGTTACGCAGTAATGAACTTAACTAAAATGCATGCCCATCCATAGACTAGAGTTGGGTGAATGACTATAACATGTATTTTGGTGGAATACAACTGATCTGTCATACAACAATAAAGTAAAATATTTCTCAATCTCTCTGATTACCACCTCAGCTCTGTAGCTTTAAAACTATGTTACGGCTTGAATATTTGCAAATCAGTACTAGAACAATCTCTAGCTATATAGATATTTAAACCCCTTTTTCACAATTTTATTGTAGGATATCCAAAGGAATGAAGAAAGACCAAATTGTAAAAATAATCTAGCAAACTTGAACCCCTACACAACAGCACTTATCTCCCCTAGAGTTGCCAATATGCAGCAATAATCACTCTTTCTTTATTTACGTATGTCTTTATTTCATTACCCACCCCACTCCGACCCAGCTACTGGTTGAGGATCCATCTTTCAAGGTTGTCCTGGAGTCAGCTACCAAATGCAGCAGCTGTAAAACCTTGGGTACATTGGAGATGCAATGCCAGGATCAGGGGTGGGGTTGACTAAGCAATGTAGACATGGTGTAGAGACACTGTATAAGAGACCTATGTAATTCTAATATCTAGATCCCTAACCACTTGGTCTTCATAAATGGCATAATGGGAAGCATATTCATAAAGGTATTTCACAATTTCTACAAGAAGCCTAAGAAAATTGTACACAGTTATCAGCCTTGGCAGAATATAATGTTTATGATTTATAATTTCAACAGACATTTTTATTTTTAACTATTTTTAAATTTTCATTGTGCACAAACTTGTGGGTTTTAGGGGTTTTTCCATTATGAAATACAGTAAAACCTCCATTTAACGGACTAATTCGGGCAAGGGGGTATCCGTTAAATCAAAAAGTCCGTTATTTAATAATAAAAAATAAAAAAAAATTAAAAAGAGCTGTCGGAGCAGCAGCCCACCTGCCACAGGGTCGGGGCGGCAGCTCCGCAGCCCGCCTGCTGCTGTGACCCGGGCGGCAGCCGGGAGCCGGCAGCCAGCCCACCAGAAATGGATCAGGAATGCATCAGACTTGCTCAGAAATTTTGTCCATTGCATCTGAAGTCCATTAAATCGAGGGTTCACTGTATTTAAATTTTCAGATTTGCAGAAAATTATGGGGAGAAGTCAAACAACAGGAAGGATCAAAAATAAGCATGTAGTGAGAGTAGACATTGAGATTCAAGAAGTCAAAGTTCTTTAACAGTTAAAACACATTTTTTTAACTCCACATTTAACCATACAAAGTAAATATCGGTAAATAAAATTTAATAACATTCTCAAGCAGGATTTTTCTTACTGTTTCTATCTGTAAATTTTTATCTTCATTGTTTAATTTTTGTTGTTGTTTTGTGTGTGTACACTGAAATCAACATTTACCAATAGAAATCTAATCCTTCCAAACCTAATTATTATTGACTCATCCAAAGATTTTAAAAGTACACCTTGAATTCTGGTTCAATGTTGGGTTTTTTTCATGATTGAGGAAAAGATTGGAATGGCTGTTGAAGATATATTTGGCAGTTTGCATAGTGAGATAATGGCAGGATTCCAGGCATATGCTATAACTATTTGTAATAAATATGGATTTCCCCCCTCACTCTGTACATCATTAAGAGCACATTTAATAAAGAGAGATTCAATTTGACATTATTATTAATTGATAACTATGGACTGCTACTTTTCTTGCAATCCTCTTTAAATTAGAATTATTGTAGCTCAAGTCATTCAGGAAATACCTTATTGCAAAAAGAGAGGTGCTAACAATATAAAACACAACCACTAGTGTATCTGAGAAGACAATTTGACCCTCACTGATTGTCATCAGCTCCAGTATTGCAAAGAGTTCTATGTAACCAGGATCTGTTGTACCTGTACAGAACACTAATGGCATTAATGTGGAGTCATTTTCTTTCCTGAAAAGATACACAGAAATATTATGTCCATACTGTTACCATGCCATTTTCCCCATATTATCATATTCAAACATGATATTTTTAAAAAATGATAGAAGACCTGAATATATATCGATGACTGTAAGAGAGTTCCATTTACTGATCATAGAATCATAGACTATCAGGGTTGAAAGGGACCTCAGGAGGTCATCTAGTCCAACCCCCTGCTCAAAGCAGGGCCAATCCCCAACTAAATCATCCTGATCACTCAGCTCTTCTCCATAATCTGTCTGACATCTGTGAATTCATATATATATAAAAACTTTCCGCCAAGTTACACTAAGTTATATAACATTTACGTATGAAGTGATAATGGTTAGCATCACAATCCATAGTTTGCCCTAGGAGCTCTAAAATACTAATTATTTTTTGCTATTAAAAAGCTCATTTTCTTTTTAGGAACAGTGGCTGAAAAAGTGAAATTCAGCAAAGGTATGACAAATGCAGACTTAACTCTCTGCCTCTCCCTCTCGTCCCAAATAACTAAAATAAATCCCAGAATAGAACCATTGTTTAAAGCATTGGGAAATCTTCTACTTAATTGACATTTGTATTAGAGTAGTTTGGAATTTGTAAAAGAATTTCAGCAGGATTTCTATAAACTGTTGATAAATTTTCGGCCCAGTCATGAAATGTTCTGAGGCTCCATTTTCAAAGGGCCTTAGGCAGCTACATACTGTGCTCCCACTGACTATCAACAATAGTTGATATCAACAAGTAAGTAAATATCGAGTATTGAGTATCTGAATCTGCATCTTCCTTCTCCATATCACATATATACTTCTATCCTCCCCTCAACCAAAAAATTCTTATTCACACTCCTATTAACTTCCTATGCATCCCCCGCTCCCCATCTCCTGTTAGTACCCGATTGCACAAATCCAGTGATATACAGTAATTATCCCCAAGAGGATCAGTATGCAAGTAAACATTGAAGTTCCTCCCCCAGAGATGTGGTAGGGAAAGAAAAGAGGTTATAGTGTCTTCAACACAAAATTATCCCGATCATTCCCTGGGGAAGGAGCAGATGCCATCCCAAGGGCATTTGTAGAAGGGGAGATGGGTCCAGGGATCACCATGACCAGTGGCATTGCTTCTCCTCTCACCAACATCATTATTAATTACTCCTCCATGATAAAAACAAAAAGCCGAGAAAAAACAGAAACCTAGCAGACACCCTGTACACTTGCATCAAAGCACTATGCAGTTATGGTACTGCCATAATTTCTGTGGTGCAGCTGTGCACCCATTGTATGGAAGAATACTGTTGTCTTTACACCTGCTTGACATTTGTCTTTTTAAAAGTCATTGCACATGTTCGTATGAGGAACAATGTCTGTAAACTCATCATGTCAGTGGCCTTTATTGCCTATTGTGCATCACCATCAGTCTGTGTGGATCTCTCCTATCAGAATTTATTGCAATTTATTTGAATCTACATGTGTATTCTTGGCCCAACCTCCTACTTCAGTGCATACAGACATACTCTTTTACAGTACTTCTAGGGACACATTTGTTGGTAGCTCTAAATCTGTTTTAGAGGAAGGTTGGTTTAGTAGACTGCGACTCAGAAAATCTGGATTCAGTTTATAGCTTTGCTAACATGACATTGGGCAAGTCCCTTAATCTCACATGCCTCGGGTCTCCTCATCTGTACAACAGGGATAATACTATTACATTTGTCCTATCCGTTATCTGTACTGTCTACTTATGTTGTAATCTCTTTGGGCCAGGAGTTATCCCTTGTCATAGGTATGTACAGTGGTTAGTATAGGAAGACCCTAATCACAAATGGGATTTCAAGATTCTATTATAATACAAATAATATTTTCATATATTCCTCTATTTAAATCTATGAAATCGATCTTCCCACAATTGTGGGATATGAAGCCAAAAGTCATTTGCATTACAGGTGCATAGAAATTGGAATTAAAACTCATTTTAGTTTGTTCTTCCACCATTTAAATATGATTAGAGTTTTAGTTAATTTTAACAATGAAACAAACATTCCTTCTGGGTAAAATTTGGCACACTATTTCAGCCCAAAGTGGGTTCTTTTGTGCAGCTGAGTTACCATCCTCTGAAAATAAAGGTTTGTAATGGAGATGCTGAAATAACTAACTATAACAGCCAAAATGGCACTAGTACAATAAACTAGGTCGTAAAAATTCAAATGCTCCTAACGCTTATAAACTTGGATTAAATGGAGCAAATCCTTCCTTAAGTACCATCCCTTTACTTGCTTAGATTATTCAGCACATTTTGCAAACTAGCATCATAAGATAACATAAAAAGGCATGCTTTCAGATACTAAATCTTTGTACTTTCTTTCAAGAAGAATTAGATTACAAAATAGAACTCAGCTCAAAAATCTGAAAGCAAAAACACAAGGACCATAAAGTAATACTCTAAAGTGTCAGAATCAGAATTTGAATGTGTTTTTTTTTTGGGGGGGGAGGTTGTACAACCGTTCCCTTTGGCAAGACACAGCACAGTGATCACTTACTGAGTACCAGATTTTCACATCCTTACTCTACGAAGTACATTTAGTAGAGCAGATATTTACCTGATGTAATTTTTCATCGCTCCACTGAAGTCAATACAGCTATAAATCTATCCCACTTATAACACATGGGACTATTTAGTCAAATTAGGCTAATATTACTTCCCTACCTCACTGCAGTGTTTGAGGATAAATACATTAAAGATTGTGAGGAGGTCAGATACTAAGGTAATAGGGCAATGTAAGTGAAATAGATAGGATAGATAAAGCCATGTAGTCATCATTTGGAGTGAAGTGTGTGCCCTAGGGAGCAGTCCCTGCATTCCCCCAAATGTGGGCATTTTGACTCAAATAGCCCTTGCACCAGGTTTCAGGGAGTGCATTTGTGTAAAGCATTTACCCTGTTCACCCTGCAAAATGGCCAGTCAAAATCTGGCTAAATAATGTTTGTTAGCCAAGATTCTGTAGGAAACATTCAAATATTCTACCATCAGTGCAATAAAAGAAATTTTCTGCAAAGAACTTGTTAGTTGAATACTACACGATTCAGCACTGAGAAATTTCTCAGATGTAAAATAGTTAGATAGCGGTACTGAAAGCAAAATGGGCAATCTTAATAATTTCACTAAATACAAAGGAAGCCCTAGTTTGTCAAGTAATATGAATATGATACAATGCTCCTCACTGTCGAAGACCAATTCAAGATAATAGCCTTGTAGTTAAAAACCAAAAAAGCAACGTTGTAAAGCTTAAATATATGTCTCACAAAGGTCATTCAACTACTGTGCCAAAGGCAGAAATTGCCATATAAATTATAGCTTTGTGTTTGTCATCATTCATTAATTACTATCTGTGTTTCTTTGTAACTAATATAGGATTTATTATTACATCATGCAAACTGAGTTTATATGGCTCCACCTAGATTCCTGAGCTTTCTTGATAGACCTAGATGAGGATTTATTTGTCAGTCGTGTGAGAGATTAGATTTCAGATTTTGTCCCGATTCATGATGGGAAAAAAAGTCACATCCCAAAAATGTTACCAAGAAATAATCCAGAAAAATCGAACCATCCTGCTTAGACAATATAAAAACTTTTAACTATGTTTTGTTTTTAAATGAAGAGATTCATCAAAGCCATCACTTACCTGTAAACAGTTTCAGTTTCTATGAATCAAAGTTTTCTCATGAAAAAAGTTTAATTGGAAAATTCCCAATCAGCTCTATATCTAAGGTCTCTTATCGTGATCACAAGTCATGCAAGAGAAAAAACAGCATTTAGTCTGTAAGGACTTGATGCTATAGAGTACCAAGACCTTAACTGTCACTGAAGTCGGTGGGCATTAAGGGTGCCCTGCACTGAAGTGCTCAGCATCTTGAAAGACTGAACCCCAAAGTAGAAACAAAACATGTTCTGATCTCAATACATAGAAGTGATTGAAATGCATATCCTCTCTACAGTTACTTTTCAGTTACAGGCCTGCAAGCAGCATTTGATCTTGGAGGTAAGGTTATTCTGTACAACCAGTCTTTCAACTCATTATTGCAGCAAGTTATGTGAGACTGCACATACTATCCATTCCCTCCTCTACCCCTCACTCCGAACAGTAATCAGTTGTTTTCTACAAGACATGTATTGCTGTAATCTTAATTATTGAAATATACCATAATAGTGAATGGTAAACACTAAACATTTACATAACTTCACATTTACAAACAAAGTCATAGTGTGTCCTTTTGCTAGGCAAATGGGAAGGGCTGGACCAAGAGTGACAGCTGCCATCTTGACTGACAGTTTGGACTGAACCCAGGACCAGTTGGAAAAACTTTGATGGAACCATTTTATATCAGAGGATGCACATTCATTGATGATGAAATACTTAGAAAATTCATATTGTCAACATTTTTTGAGGAAAAAACAAAAAAAAACAAAAAGTTCCAACAATGTCAACGCCTCATTTCAACTTTTTTTTGGAATAAGATCTTTCAGTTTTTCATTTTTACTTTATTTTGTATTGTGGTATATATTGTAATACATAAAATAATTTTAAAAATATAGCATTTGGACTTTGTTGAAATTAAATGTTGCAATCAACCAATTTTTTTCAGAATTTTCTTCCATGGGTAATGTCACAGTTATTGGATTTTATAGCTAATCATAATGAAAGCAAATGACAAAATCCTTCAAAAACACAGGATTTCATCCTCCATACAGCTCCACCTGGGAGCTTCAGAGCTAAAAGTTGGACTCTCTACCACTTAAGCTACAGAGCCAAGCTTGGTAGCTAAGATATGTAAAAGATTCATTTAGCCTCTGTCGAATGGGCATTGAGGGAGACACATTACATACAGTGGCCAGTGGGTGGCCAACAGATCACTCTTGTGCAACAGTAGGCAAGTGTGCAGTCTAAGTCCCACCTGGAAATCAGGAACAGATCCATCTGTGCACCCCAAAAGATCAGGGAGAGGGACAATGAAAAGGCAGGGCCAAGGCTCGTGTCCCTTGGCAACGGACGGCAGAATGGTCTGGGAGCATTGGGGAAGGGGAATATGATACATCCCTTGAACTGATGCAGCAATTGCTCCCTTTATGTGCTGGGAAGCTGTGAGAAGAATCCTGCTTCGAGAGCCCTATTGAACTGGTGTGGCTCTGCATTGCTGCAATGTTAATATGTTAATGTTAATTATGTTAACATAATGTTAATATTAATGTTAATATATAATAATAAAGTTAATATTTCCTTTTGATCTCTGAATTAACAGAATACAGCATAGACACAGACTGCTCCATTACACTGTTAACCTCTAACAATATATATGTAAACACACACTAACACAAACATTATCTACCAATATGTCCCTAAAGGTTGAATATGGGGCAATTAGCCTCCAAGCTGCTTAACCCTTTCTGGTCATGAGTCACATGCCTTTCTCCCATTTATCCATAAGGGACTGACATGGTGGTTATAAGCCCCTGTCATTTGTTTGTGGACCTTCGCCCAAGTTGAAAATCTTTGGTCAAAATCATTTTAATTGAGATTAAAAATATGTAGATACCTGGGCAGTACCTAAGACAATTAATAAGTTTCCAAGAGTGACCATTGTATTTATACTGCTCTCACCACTTTGTCAGATGTAGAATAGCATATTATGCATTCCATGTTTACCCCCCCTCCAGGGAAGAATCCTTCATAGCTATATACAGAAATCCCCAAATGAGTGATTGGACAATGAAGAAACCAGTAATTATACTCAGAAAAATAACCTCAATAGCAAGTCATGTGCTGACATGAGACAGGGAAAGCTGTACAGTATGTGCCAGATATTCTCTTCTTTTCCAGTAGTGATAAGGCGCCTAAGCCACATATTGGACAAATAGTTGGCTCTGGCTAACATGAAGGATAGCTCAGCCAGTCAGGGATGAATATTAGAGAAACAACAAATTCATGCTTCATTATTAGTGACAGCTTTTATAGAAATTTAGACAAGCTAAGGATTTCATTAATATGGTATTTTTTGCTAAATGTATGCTCTGGCACATATCCTTGGTAAAGTGGACTTTCATAAAAGTACCAACACTGACAGTTATTGGGTTATAGCTGATTACATTGTTGCTGAGAAAATTATGGATGATCCAGTTCAAAGTAGGGACTGGAGAGGAAATTAGGACTGGTCAAAATGTTTCCATCATAACATTTTTCTTCAGACAATGGTGGTTTGCATAATATTTGTATATTATACATCCCTACTAGAGGTGTCTGCATATTTGTATATTATACATACATACTACAGGTGTCTTCTTTCCATGGAAAATTCATATTTTTCACACAAAAATGACTACTCCAAAACTGAAATATTTTCAGCTGGATGTGTGCTTCATGGGAGTTGTAATTTGCCTCACGTCTCATTTCTCCTCTATGGGCTAAACTCCACAGCTGAGTTACATCTCCCATGATACACTACAGCCACAGTACTCCCATAATACATTGCACCCTCCCTCCAAGAGGTGGATACCATGATTAATCATGTGAGACAATTCTGAGTATGGAACATGGATCATAGAGGAGAATGGGAGCCTAGGTTGTCAGAAATACAAATCAATGAAGGCTCCATAGAAGCATTTCTGAGTAGTTTGCTTGTTTACTGCAGAAATATATTGGATTTCAACTTTTTTATCAAAAAGTTCATGGCAGGAGTGCTGGGGAATGCAGCAGGGGTTAGGCAGGAAAAACAAACCAGACAAAACTACACACACAACACCATGCACACCACATTTTCTGTCTTTGATCTTAAATAAGCACCCAGATATGGATCCATATCCAAGGCCAGATCTTCAGCTTCTGTAAATCAGCAGAACTCCATTAACATCCATGAAGCTACCTTGGTTTACACAAGCTGAGGGTCAGACCCTCAACCTTTATTGGAACCTTTTCAGGCTAAAAGTTGCGCTTGAGCTCTTAGAAGAACACATTCACTCTGCTCTTCCAGCACTTCCATTACTGATCCCAGAGAACAGGACAGAAATGGGAAGTGAAACAATAACAAATCTTACTTTGGAAATTTCAGATGTTCAAAAGAAGTTCATTTGAGTTTGGTTATAAACCTAAGGTTTACTAGTTGCCACAAGCCTGGACAGTCACAAGGGTGTACATTTGTGAAGTCATGTGTTTAAAAAAGCAGAAAGTGATTCAGAACATAAAAAATGGATGGCAACAAATCATGAATCTCCCTGATGATTCAACCTGGGAAAAACAAGCCATATTTGTAGCTATTTCCGTAGTGTCACACTGCCTCCACAGATATTCTTGGTTTCAGAGTGATTGTGATGATTCTGTGGCTGGGTTGTGAAGTGTGGAAAGAGCTGTGTGGATTTCTGCAGGTGATGAATGAGGGTTATGGTCTGTGATGAGGGGCTGTGTTTGGGCTTATTGTGAATGCTAATTGTGTGATGTTGTGTTGATTTGTGTGTGGAGTGGGTTGTGATGGGAGAGTTGGGTGGGTGATGAATGAGGAGTGTTCTGCTGTGAACCACTGTGTGTTTGGGGTTATTGTGTGTACTAGTTGTGTTGATGTGTCTGGGAGATTGTGCTAGGAGATCTCTACTGATTTGTGCAGGTGGCAGGTGGGCCAAGTAATTCACTTTCTGTGCAGTATCCAACATATAACAAATGAAATTATTGCATGCATATTAACTGTAGAGCAAGGGTAGACTGAGTTACATCTGCTATCACAATGGTCTAGGACTCATAGCATGGCATAGATAAATGCCTTACTGTAGCTATACCCCACACCAGTGGTGGATTAATGATTTTGACACCCCTAGGCCCTAAGATAATTGCCACCTACGCACCCCCAGCTCACCTCCACTCCACCTCCACTCCCAAGTGTGCTGCAATTATTCACGTAATCCATGCCCCACACTGGGATTTGTTGAAGCTACTTATTAGGTTACTATTTAAATAAAGGGCCTTTTAAAAGTATTTAAACCCACCCACAACCCAGGAATACTTGTAACTAAACACACACTCTACCCATTTGAAATGATATTTGAACTCTACTGTGCAATAAACTTCCCTTTCAGGATCTGAGTAGTAGTGTATTGGCAGGAAATCTGATTGCAGCAAGGGAAACTATCTAAACTTTGTCAATTTAAGCGTTAGGATTTGACCCCTCCCATCCCCCTCCACATAACCCAAGCCTAGTTGTTTAAAAAATACATGGAAAAAACCAAAAACAAATTGTTACATTTAGGTGATCTCAGTTCTGGGATGCACATGAATCAGGAGTGTGAAAATGGAAAAACAACACACTAAGGAATTAGGGGAGAAATATAACATTTTGCCACAGTGAATGAGAGTCAGTGAGTTATCTCTCAGCACACATCAGATTTGAAACGTTTTACCTATAGGAGTAAAGGAGTAAAATCAGAAGTGTACATCGGACACCATTCCACAGATACCACTCCTTCCTTTTATCGTTTGGAAAAAAGATGTTGGTATATCTGCAGTTACTTAATAGATAAGATGTCAATTACTGCTGCTCAAAAATATTCAGGATAGTTCCTGTGTTTTGTAAGACTCATAAAACTTGTCTACCTCCAATGGCTTTTTGTGATAGCTATTTACATCCACTCTTAACATCCACCACACTGTCTTTAAAGGCAACTCAGAGGTTGCACAGTATCATGTTCAGTTTTGCCAACTTCAAATGTTCAAAAGTCAGGGCCTCAAAATCATGATATTACTGAAAAAATCATGATTTAAAGAAAATACATTGTATGGACAAGTTTTATTTGCCGTCTGGTTTCTGACTGTTTATGGTGCACTGAGATCACATTTTTAAGCTTTTCTTCATAACCCTTAGGATGAAAATCTACTTTTTAAAAATGGTGATTCCTACATAATCCCTTGACTCCGGGAGCTGCAGCTTTAGAAAAACAACAAATATTGTGATGATTGGCAATTTCTGTATTGGTGATATGAGATGCCAGGAAACCATAGATGAGCATCACACAGAAGGGAAAGAAAAGCAGAACTGTCTTTCTAAAC
This sequence comes from Sternotherus odoratus, assembly GCA_032164245.1. Classification (NCBI taxonomy): domain Eukaryota; kingdom Metazoa; phylum Chordata; order Testudines; family Kinosternidae; genus Sternotherus; species Sternotherus odoratus. The sequence continues at coordinate 50,533,262 of JAVMKO010000008.1, read as the reverse complement.
CAAATTTTCAAATTCTCTGTTTCTCATTATAAGTGCCTGGGTGACAGGATCACTTCCAGTAGAGTAATTTTCAGCTCTGACTTCTGAAGTCTTGTTGCCTTATTAATTTTTTTGTGCATGGAAAAGTACTTGAAATACTTACACACACTTTTCTCTTGAAATAAAAGAGCATGGACTTTGATTGAAGTCACCTAACTATAGTTACAATTTAGCCTCTGATATAAAATGTTAAGCACATGTGATTGTCCTGTTGATTTAGCTCAAAAAGAGCTAACCAAAAAAGGAGGAATTTCAGGCCCATTTTTGGTACTTAATCGCCAATGTCCCAATTCTTCATTGGCTTGAGTAACAGCTGCCATGTTGACCAACACTGAGGACCTTAACATCAAAAGACATAAGCTGTACAGCTTGATTTAAATAGCCCTGGCTTCCTTGCTGCTACAGTAAGTCTCCTCTCCTCTGTAGATCAAGTGCAGAGTAAGTGCTTTAACACACTCACTAGTGGATTATACTTGCATCTTGTGTGATCATTTATGCCAGTGCAAAGTGAGTGAAAACTACCACCATTCAACTTTACTAATGATTTACATCTCCTCTGCAGTGTTATAAATCAGTGGTCTTCAAAGTGGGGTGCGTGAGACAACCCCCCGGGGTACGTGAGACCCTGATGCCACTGCCGATCCTGCCAGGGAGACCACCGAACTCGGCAGCGGTCTATTTTTGTGCCGCTGAAATGCCGCCGGAGAAAGCAGGAGCTTTCTGTTCGGCGGCATTTTGGCACACATACCCTGAGGGCCGTGAGCGGACACCGCACTGAAGCGGCCAAAAAACTTTGAGGACCACTGGTATAAATGACTACACCACAAGGTGGGCCATGGAGAATCAGGAACTGTATATTTCCCAATAAATTTAAGTTTGCAACAAGGTTCCTTAAAACCCCACCTCCTAAAGGAATCCTTCACAGTTGATCAACAAGCTCCACATTTGCCATTACTGAAATGTAGCCACTGACCTGTGTAATGTTTACTTATTTTTCTGAAATTATAATCTGTTTGGGGCTTGGAATAAATCTTCTCTATCACCCTGATCTGACAAATCGCTTTTGAGTATGCTTAATTTTAGTCATATGAATAATTCCATTTGTGATCTATAGACTATTTATTAATCAAAGTTATGCAAATTCTTAAGTATTTGCATGTATTGGTGCCACTGTTTGCATGGCAGTAAGGCAATATAAATGTATAGTTATATCACTTTATTTTTAGGAATAGAAGATGCACTAATACAGGAAGTAAAAGAAAATTTAAAACAATTTCCTCAAAACTACTGATTAATCTTTCCTTATTTTCTGTGGCACAGGGTAAGGACATATGGATAGAAAGTAATCAGATCCGTAATGGAGGGATTGGGGCTCAGCGTAACTTAATTTAGGCCATTTGTCCAGGGAATGTCATGTGAATTGTATGAGTCTAGGAAAGGAATTTTGGCCTTGGAAAGATGGTACAAACTGCACCACTTAGAGAGGGATTGTCCTGGGTGGCACAAGTTTCCTTCCCCTAGTCCCTGTGCCCCATGCTTAGGCTGGTCAAAGAAAGGGTCTCACACACGCCTCTCTGCTGCTTCACCCATCCTCTTTTATTTACAGTGCTGATATAGTCCCAACTTTCCCCAAAACAGGCCCCTCATGGACCCATCCCCATCCTCTGGCCCCTTGAGGCTTGTCTCAACCAGCAGAGGCAGGGCTAGCTATCTCTATCTCTATCCTCCTGCCTGGCTAGCCCACCTCTCTGAGTTCTTCCCTGAGTTTACACTCTTCCCCAATCATCCACCCCACTGGTTCCACCTGGCTCAGTAGGTTGCACTGAGTCTGCCCTAATTAGTGCCTTTAGCTGGGCTTCCTGCTCAGAGTTTTAGCCCTCTAACCCAGCCACGGTGCAGAGAAGCTGGGTCTTTAGCAGGCATCAGAGGTTTTTAAAATCTCTGCCCTGTGACAGGGATGAACTGGTAAAAGGAACTGATAGTGCCCTTGGAATAGGTTATACAACTAGAACTCCTGGCTGGGGAAAGCTATACTTCGAGTGATACTACTGAAAAGAAAGATAGCTAGGTGTCATTGTGGAGAGATCTGTTCAACATGCAGCATAAAGGAACTAGTGACTGAGAAACTAAATTTTATTAGGCATTAGAGATAATACTGACTGTCATAATGTCATTATATAAAATAATGATACCTCTCCCACACCTTGGGTATACTAATTTTGGGTACACTAAAATTAGTGTAATTAGTGTAATTTTGGGTAAACTAAAGAGTGCAGCTTAGGTGGCATGAGCAATAAGCTTTCACACGAGAAGAAACTAAAGAGAGAGTAAATGGCATTTTCAAAAGCCTAGCATTGACCCATTTTCCCCCCTCAGCTAACATGAATGGTGAAACCCCCACTGACTTCAATGGAAGTAGCATTAGGTGAAAGATGAATGTTTTTCAATATCCCACCTCAGGACAATTTAGAGACTAATCCAGGAAACCTTTGGGAATAATATGAAGAATTCCAATGAGAAGCACTGATGCCACTGAATTCAAAAAATTAATAAGGCCGTGTGGTGGGTGCTGGTGTCCCTGCACATGGATACAATTTTAGAATGGGTCCTTAATGATCATGAAATATTGAGGTCTTGGTCCTCTGAATCCTCAGTTGGTACTCCTTCTCCCCACAGCCCCTCTCCACTCCTCCCATCTTTCCAATTAATGTCACACATTCCATTATTATCCTTTTCAAAACATCTCTCTTGAATAAACAGATGTTTTTATTTCAGTCTTAAAACTGTACCTTTTTCTCTCCCAGGCTTTAACTTTCTTGTAAACTCATATTGAGTGAATTCATTCTTTATAGATCCCTTGTTACTAAGCCCCTTTTGAAACTTACTTGAAAACTAAAATATCAGAAACCAAAAAAGCAACAGACAAAAAGCCTCCTTTTATACAGACCACAGAACAGTGTTAAGATGGTAGTGGCTCTTGGTCATTCATTACTGACCTGGTTTTATTTTTGAACTAATGACCTAGAGGTAATAGGTTCCATATCTCATTACTAAACGGCCTTTCCCTTTCCTATCTAGCCGGCCCCAATATTTCTTTTTAGAACACCTTACATGTTAATGAAGGAAACGAGGAATGTGCAAGAGTACACTTCCAAAGTTTTAATTTTGGAGGTGGTGCAATACATGATGGCAGAAAAGAGAAAAATGCTGGGGTTTCCATGTATCAATAGATTCTATTTGCCTATAATCGCTGATGGAGCAGGAATTTTGCTAAGGCAAGATATCCTGCTAGTTCAGTGAGTATGTCCCCAGGGATTGGGCACTGAGGTGGGATTTAGAAGACCAGAGTACTTTGCCCAGCTCTGCAATGAACCCTGCCTGTGACACTGGACAACTCATTTAACGTCTTTGTGCATCCCATCTATGAAATGGAGCAAAAAATGCTAACCAGTATTTGTAAAGTACTTGAGATAAATTCTGCCATCCTTACTCACATTGAGTGTATATTATCTTACTGTACAAAAATAACCATTTATTTCAACAAGAGTACTCAGGGACTAATGTACTCATCATGAAAAAGGATTGCAGAATCTGACAGAAATCTATTAATGAAAATCTCTACTTGAAGTATTATTCTACAAGATACTGTTTCTTCCTCTTTAATCACTCATTCACATTATCTTCTTACTCTTTCTTGCCCCATAGAACCAGCAACCATTTCCAGAAAATATATATCTGATATCTGTACCAAGCTTTGGTAGGTATTTTCTAGTGCTTAGCAACTTGGGTGGAAGACCTATTGCACACCTGTCCATAGCTGAACTACTCCACTGCTATTACATATTACAATGAAATATGTTTGATTCTATTTTCATTTGCCCAAATGTTATTTTTCTGGAAATGATCTTGTGTTGTTTAAAAAGTACAGGACATTATGCTGAGCTCTCTTGAGAGCTGCATGCAATTCAAATATTTCCAAAGGGTCTTGTATTTAAACCTCATTGGTACTCAAGGACCACTAAGAGTTGGCCTATATACTTCAGCTCCCATGTAAACTATGCTTTTCTCTCAAATAATACGAGTGGATTAGATGGAGTGAGGAAACAGAGACTGTTTTCTACTCATACAGGATAAAATACATATTTTTTCTTATGTTTTGTTTAGTCTAGTGCTCTGTACGGAATTTCTGAGAACATGGTCTTTCAAGTGGAACTGCTGCTGTTCTACAACCAAGGGAGTTCAAGGATGCTATTGCTAATGTGCTATTCAAAAAGCATAAGGGTGCTAATCTCCCTTTCTATATTTTATAATTATTCACTGTTATACAACAACTTTAAAAAAATGTAGCACATTGAATGGAAAAACAAAACTGATGGCAGGCAAATATTTGTCAGGAGATAATTAATTCAGGGAGGCACACTCTACAACTCATTAAAGTGCCACAGATTGATGACATCTGTTTATCATTGAAGTATATATCCCCAAAGCAGTATTATTGGGGTTTTTTAAAATCCTTTTTCTCCCATCAGGCACTGTAGAATTTTTAAAAGTTTCCAAAAAACAAATATGTCCAACCCAAATTAGGAGTGAGAAGATTAAACTTCCATGGTGTTTTGTTCATAAATTGGATACAGTTTTCTTTCCTGATAAATTAGGAATGGTGTCACACAGCTGTGTCCCAGTTCAGTTGTGTGCTAAAGGCCAGCCCACATGTCTGGGTCCACCAGCTTCCCTGCTGCTAGGCATGAAGGGGCCCTCCTGGACTGCCCTGCTGCCCAGCATGGCGGGGGGCAGGGCTGTTGACAGGGCAGAGCTGTCATGCATGGGCAGAGTGGGTTCTTGGCTGCTGGCCTGCCCCATGAGCTACTGTTATTACCACTAGCTTTTGCTTTTACCTAAAACCATATTTTAAAAAGAACGATGCTTTTAAAATTATTTTTGTTAATGAAAAAAATATTTTTGTTAATGAAAAAAAATAAAAAAACCTTCTGATGAACCAGGCACTCAGGTGATAAAATTTGGTAAATACTTCCTTCCTAAACCACTATTTTTGAAAATAAAAGTAATTTCTGTAGGTTGCCTTTCAGGATACTTCCCAATTCATTACAGTCTATATAAATATACTCTTCGGGTTAATATTACATAAAGATGCCATTTGTTTAACGGGACATTTTATTGTGTTCAGTCACCTTATTAAGTTGATTCAATAGGATCTAAAGCCAGTGCTGATCACTGAGGATAAAAGGACAAATCCAGACTACAACACTACTCTCTTTAAAACTCCCCTCTTCCCTTGTTAACCCTCTAATCAGAGTATTAACTCCTGCCACCTATGCTTCATAGGGTAGCCATCCCTCCAGGATTGTACTGTAATCTCCAGGAATTCAAACTTAATTTTTACCAAAAGATAATGTCATGTGACGAAACCTCCAGGAATTCATCCAAGCAAAATTGGCAACCCTAATGTTCCAGTCATGGTTTTCTGCTCTGAAGGAGAAATTTAAATCACTACCAGCTAAGTCGTCATCTTCACATACATAAAAAACAGGCTTAAGATGCACATACCTAAACTGGGATGTGTTATTCTGGACATAAATTTCAAGTCCATATCATAGAACAGAATCATAGAATATCAGGGTTGGAAAGGACCTCAAGAGGTCTTCTAGTCCAATCCTATGCTCAAAGCAGGACTAATCCCCAACTAAATCATCCCAGCAGGGCTTTGTCAAACCTGACCTTAAAAACTTCTTAGGAGATTTCACCACCTCCCTAGGTAACCCTGTGGCAGGGCTGGGGTAAGAACACCAGGATTGCCCTGCCACTGCAGGCTAAAGCCTGCTTGCAAGAGGCAAGGCTAAGGGCAGAGGCTAGTACAGCCCAGCTGGAAGCCCTAACGAGGGCTACCCGGCAGTACCTAGCTGGAGCAAGTGGCTACAGCTGGGGCTGGGAGCTGGGAGGGCTTGAAAAGCCTCAAGCTCCAGTTAGCGGGGGGCAGGCTAGGAAGGAGGCAGGAAGGTGCTCTGTCTCCAAACCAGAGGGCCAGAGAGCCTCAAGGGCCAAAGGCTGTGAGCCAGGGGGGTGAAGGTAACCAAGGTGGGGGTCTTGGGGTGCACTTACTGAAGATGATAAAGCTGCACTGTAAATAAAGGACACTGGAAAACCACCAGAAAAGGTGTGGACAGCAGGTTGGGGGCACCAGGCCGTGAGACACAGGAGGACCCAAGGCACAGGAGGGGACCCTGTGACAAACCCATTCCAGTGTTTCACCACCCTCCTAGTGGAAAAGCTTTTCCTTATCTTCCAGATCCAGATCATGCCCATAATGTCTCCTCAATTGTATGTGGACAACTTTAAATGCATATATACTTCACAGTGAGCCATATGAAAATTATATGCATTTCTGTGTTTGGTTTTAAACCAGCAGATGAGCACATACATTGACCCCCACCCATTTGCACATATAGTAAAAAATAAAGTGTTCACTTATAGGTGATGTGTTTTTGTCTTTTATTACTTTCCTGTGAGCTCATTCAAGAATATAGTAATTTTCTGATTTCACTATTGAAATGTGTCATCTACTTATGATAAACAATCTGTTCCATGTTGTATTTAGCTGTGACACTGATTAATTTTCCCAGTCTTGAAGAATTGCTCTGTGAAAGATTGTCTCTCTCACCAACAGAAGTTGGACCAATAAAAGGTATTACTTCACCCACTTTGTCTCTAATATCCTGGGACCGACACAGCTACAACAACACAGCTTACTGATTTTAATGGCAATTGTAATTAGCCCTTTAGCCCTCAAATTAGTCTGTCCTACTAGTGAGTCATCAAGGTCAAATCACACACTTTCTGTGGATAAATAGAGAAGTTAAGTTCCTAAGCCTGCCAATTGTTACCTTTTCACAAATAGTAATTATTATTATTATTCATTAGGTTTCCAGCATCCATAAATTTGATTAGCTGTACTGTAAAACATTTAAGAGAGTAATCTGGCAATGGAGAGCTAATTTTTGGCTTGATGTAACAAAAAGGTAGGAAAGAATAGAGAACAAATGAGGGAAGATAAACCAAGTTTGCATGGCCCAACAATATTCCAATTGTAGGTTGCTCACAGAGTGCTCACTGCAGCTACTTGCTGTTCATTATTCATATTATGCGGCTGACATCATAATGTGGCTCCATAAATTCTGTTTAAAAACAGAAGAGTTATGGAAAACAAACAGCAAATATTGAATAACTCACTTCTGGAATGAATTTTTAGATGAGAAATTATTTGAGGTAAACTTTGTTCAAGAATCTCAGAAGTTTCCTATTTTTACAACTGGCCAACGGCTAAAGGAATACTCATGAACAACAAAGAACAGGAACTGGCCATACATAGGAAGTAAAACATGCTGGTTTTGTTCACTAAAATACTGGGGACTCACTACAGGCATCCTGTTCAGCCACTCCAAGAACATACTGAGTTAATTAGCATCAGAAAGGAGCCTCTAGGAATTGAATAGTATATAAGATGTGCACATCTGACTGTACCTTTAACTCAGCAAATAGAATTGCAATAGTGCAACTTTCAATCTACTGTTGTGGGCTAGCATTTCCACAAATGTCTGAGAGGAAAAGGAATATACACCAGCAATGTTCCTAAGAATAGCGATGGGGAACACATTACAAGACAGATTAAATGTGCTCCTGCATAGAGTAGCCAGAATCAAGGACACCACCATTCTTAACAGATTAAATTGAAGCAAGGCTCAACCAATAGACAGCAGAATCATAAAGGAAAATAATTTAACAAATACTTGGAATCAAATGCCAGTATTTCAGTTTTATCTTAGCTTATGTTTAAAAACATTACTTGTCATCCAGCTCCCTACTTCTGAGATACTGAAGTCTTGCCATGCCTCTGCTCTATTCCTCCTTTTCTGCAACTTTCTTATTCATGAAACAATGTGAAGTATAAGGTGACTCCAGAAATATATTCTAATAGGTTCGGTGCTGTTCCCTATCTCTTAAATATTGCACCTGTTGTAAATTGTTGGCTATGTGTGTGTTCTCTCATGTGCTGCACTGACTCTGGCCTGGTAGCCCATATAGCAGACTTCAACTGAGTTGCTGAAGAAGTAGTTCAGTGGCAAAGGCATATAGCCAAGTTTATTGTTAAAAAAAACATTGTTCTAGTGCCCTGGTGAATGGTTACAGGTACACTAACACATGTATGCCCATTACAATGGACTAACTCCTACTTCAGCCAGACAGACACCTCTTCTATGACCTCTCTTTTATACACGGATACAAAAAAGTTATATATTGCTTGCTTCTCTGATATGGTTAATTACCACCCTTTACTTCATTCCTGCTGATCAGATCAGAACATCTCTATCACCCTGTTATCCTTATCTGATCTTTAGGAGGGGCCAGTGTGTCCCTATATCATCTTCTGGGGTGTTCTGGTACTACCCTTCTGGAATATATTTACATGAGTACTTAGTGCCTAGCAGTGCTTATGTTGTTATAATGCCAGCCCTGTTCTTGCCAAGTTCATGTATTGGGCAATGAAACAGCAAGCAGGTATTTGCTTTGTAATAGGGCCTGACTTTTCATCACTTTAATCCAGGCCTTAGGCCTTCTACCAAGCCCAATGCTTTAGGCTCACTCTTTCTACTACAGCACACTACTATTATTTTGCTTTTTCAGCTGCTGCTGTGCGTTGGTCAGATATTTTCACTGAGTTATCCATGACACCCAATTGTTTGCTTTTTCCCCGGCTGCCCTTAATTTAGAACCCATCAAGAGTAGTAGTTCAGATTTTTCATTTCAGTATGAGAGAAGAATTCATTCACAGAATAAATCATTCTAATCTCTGAACAATTTACACTACTAGGTCAGATTCTGCCACCTGTATTTATGCTGAATAGTAACCTTAATGCAAAAATATTCGCACTGGTTTCCATGGGATTATGTACTTAATAAAATGCTACTATATCTAAGTGAAACAGAATCTGGCCATGGTAAATATAACAAATCCTCTTTTCAGATAGCAAAGCTCAAAGGTGTAATTGCTTAAATCTAAAGGCAATTTTTATGCTAATTTTAAACTTTAAGCAGCAAGAAAAAGAGTCTCTGTAGACAGATACTCTTCTGGTGTCAAAGATAATTATTAAGACAGAATGAGCAGAAATATATCATAAAATTCCATTATCCTCATTAGTTGTCATATCTTGTCATAAAGTGTCACATTTTGATTTTCACAATATCAATGAACTGATATAGTTGTCAGCAACAATACCAAGGTATCTAATTACACCCAGTATATTACTAGAAAATTGTTATGTTGTGTCACAAAAGCCTCATATATGACAGCTTAAATAGTAAAATTGGAATTTTTATTTTGTCCTGAAATTAGTTCTCTACAAAAATCTTTTTAAAATGTTCTTTAATCTTTAAAAAGAAGTCATACTGCAATTAGCATTCTACTATAATCTGTTCTATGCTGCAGAGAGCAAATGGTATCTTACCCTTTATGCTCAAAATGTACATGATATACTTTTGTTACAGCTTTAAGCTTTAACTCATTCTTTTATTCCCTCTGTGATGGCTGTATTCCAATTTCTATAGAAGTGAATCCCTTCTGTGTTACAGTGCAATCACATAACTTTATGAAGCTGAGACACTAGTACTGCTCCAACAAATTAGGTAGATGACATTTTGAGGAAGAATGTCTCCCAGTTACAAATAGGTGGCAACAAATGGAGTCAAGTTTACAGCAAAATAGTACTGGTCTCTAATAGGTATTATGGCTACTGCTGAACTAATGCCAGTGGGGAATTTTGCTGCTAAGCCTGAGGCTTCCCGTTTTTTGCCTATGGAACTAGGTTCACTAGCTACCACCTTGTGTCTCTGTGGCGGGGTGACCACCCGCTCCCTACAGAAAGGGGGCTTGGAAAAGCCCATAAGGGGGTAAGGCTGGGCTCTAGCAGGCTTCCAGGCCTGATTGGGAAGCAGGGTCAGCTGGGTGGCCATGCCCCAAACACTCAGGCCTGCATAAAGCCTGAAAGGCAGGGGCCTAGGAGATGCAGTCTCCTCTGTACCCAGAGGGAGACAGGCCTTGCTGCAGGGGCTTAAGCCAGGTACCTGGGTTAGGGCAGAGCTGGGGCAGGGCAGAGGGAGCCGGGAAGGCTCTAGCCAGGGAGCCCCAGGCCACCGGGCCTGATAGAAGGCCCAACCCAGGAGTACCAGGGTTGCAGGGGACAGCCCAGAGCTGGAGACAGCAGCAGCAGGCCAACCCTCCTTGCCGATGATGAGAAGCCATGATACTGCAGTCTGCCTCAGTGAGCGGGGGCAAGTGGTGACTGACAGTGGCACATTCTGAGGTGAGGTGGGGATAGGGGGTAGAGGGTTCCCCCGGGGGGGGAGGGAGACCCTTAAACCAAAGGGGTACTGCAGGGGTACAGCACCTGCAGTTAGAGGGCACCAGGGTCCGGGAGGGCCAGGGTGCCAGGAAAGAAGCAGGGCATCAACCTGTGGAGGGCACTCTGGATGCTGGAGGAGCTGATTCCTCGATTGACCAGCGGGAGACGCCTCAGGGGTGAGTGTCGGCCCTGTTACAGTCTCCAAAATAGAAAGTCTAAATTCTTGCAAGCCAAAAATCAGCCCAATGTCAACTATATAACATGATTGAGATGAGGTGTTATTGTTTCTAATATATTCAGACTGAGGTGCATTATGAATCCTTTGTGTTTAAAGTGATGTCTTTAGAACTATTTAAACATCCAGCATGATCTAAAATAATCAAGAGGGAATGCTTCAAGAAAGGGCCAGGCAACAGGCCAGAGGGGAGAGAGAGGAAGCTTTCCCAATGCAAGCTTCCCAAAGCAAGCAAGCTTGCAGCAACATAAAGTTGCAGAATTTTGATGAGGTATATAAAATAATGAGTAACACTATGAGTTGTCTCCTCATCTCATATTTGGTTTTCCATGAGATATTCATATATCATTTGTGTATTAATGCACATCCATGGTTCAGTCAGATTGTCCCAAATTCTGTCTGGCTATCAGGCCATTTTGAGCTGTGTTGCTGGTAAAAAAAGAAGACCTAAAGCCATCACCAAGGATCCTCTTATGACACTGAGACAGCATGATCAATTCTTATATGTTCTGTTCCTGCTGGTATAAGTTAAGCTTGAGGACAGGGAACATGACCATATCCTCCATCATGTCCACTGATACTCCATTGCCATATTGGCTTCTAACACCAGTAGGCAGCTGATGTAACAGCCAGCAGCCTTCCTGGCTGCTCCGAGGTAGGAGAAGAGACCAGTCCACCACATCGCCAAACCAGGATCAGGTGAGCTTTAAGCCACATTTGACTCCACTTCCTAAGTTCTTCTGTATGCTCTTTGAGCACAGCCAAGCATCTAGCAGAGTCTTATTACCTCATTAGCTGACAAAAACTTCTACTCCCATGTTCTGTTGCTAGAACTTAATTTCTTTTAATTTCCTTAAACAGAAAATTCTACCAATGTTTGTGAAAACAAATCAAAAGCTCACAAACCCCCACTCCAAAACCAAACACCCCTACACAATCTATATATATAAAAGTCAAATGGTGTATGCGTGTATGTATGCATGTATGTATGAACGCTTAATCCTTCCACACCGTTTGAGCTAGAGACTTGAAATTTGGTACAGTTAGAGGTCTTGGGATCCTAATCAGGGTAAGAGTCGAATTTTTTTCAAATCTCACCTCTGACGCCCCCCCAGGGTGAAATTATTTAAAGGCCAATCACATCAGCTGGGCAGCTGCTGTTCTCTGTGACATAGTTATGATGTCAAAATACCCCCTCCAATAGACACCGTACTCGCTCAGCTCTCTGCCCCCTCCCCCCTCCAACGGACCCCAGAATCCCTCAGCTCTCTGCCCCCTCCCCACCTCTGACGGACCCGAGTTGGGTTTGGTCAGAGGGTAAGTGAGGTGGGGGTGTCGGGTTTGGTCGGGAGGGTGAGGTGGGGGTGTCGGGTTTGGTCGGGGGTAAGTGAGCCGGGGGTGTTGGGTTTGGTCTGGGGGGGTGGGAAGGTGTCTGGGTGGGTGAGGTGTGGGGGTTGGGGTTGGTCAGGGGGTGTTGGGTTTGGTGGGGGGTAAGGTGGGAGTGTTGGGTTTGGTTGGGGGGGTGGGGAGGGGGGTTGGGGTTGGTCGAGGGGTAAGTGAGGTGTGGGGGTTGGGTTAGTTTGTGGTGGTAGGTAGGGGTGTCGGGTTTGGTGGGGGGGGAGTGAAGTGGGTGTGTCAGGTTTGGTCTACAGGGGGTGAGGTGTGGGTGGGGGGAGTTGGGTGGGGGGGTGAAAATGTGAGTCGGGGTTGGTCGAGGGGTAAGTGAGGTGGGGGTGTCTGGTTTGGTCGGGGGGGTGAGGTGGGGGTGTCAGGTTTGCTCTCTGCCCCCTCCAATGGACCCCGCACTCGCTCAGCTCTCTGCCCCCTCCCCACCTCCGACTGACCCGAGCAACGCCAGGTATTTTCGCTAGTACACCATAAACACCTTATATTCAGAGATACTGATGCTTTCTTGATCGAGTTCAGAACATCTCCAAAGATATCACATTTTTAAACAGCCTGAATTTTGCTAGTGGAAATATTCCAAAGTTTACAGCAAGTGTAAATGTACATGATTATATGGATGATTTTACATCTCCAATATCAAAATATTCAAAGTTCATTTGATTTCTCATTTCTTCACAAATACAATACAATAAAACATTTTATATTGCAATAGAGTTTTGGTAGAAGTGTGACAGTGGTATTTCAGAAGACAGGTTACAGCACAATGTACTGAATTCCCAGGTAAAAATTGCATTAATATGGGATTGAGAGTAAAGATCTGTAATTTAGGATTAAAATCTTCACAGGGATGTTGTAATGATCTTAGAAACAAGCATTATGAACACAAGAAATGTAGAGTTAAGGTTATGTAAAAGATATCCAAACATGTTAAGATATGAATTTTCTCAGATAAGGTGCTCAGACTTAAAGTTTACTCTGCCTTATTGTGCCACCATGCAATAACTATACAATTTCAGTCAATGCATCTTAGTGTTGCGCTTCCAGGTTAGATTAGATTTATTTTAAAAAGACATTTGATTTATATTTTTCTCCTCATGCATATCCCTGCACCTCTACTTTAGATTTAAGCTTAGAAAAATTATAATGTGATATACAATAGTATCTACAACATTGAAATATGGCTTGCATGATGCCAGTGAACCTAAGGTGATCAGCTGTGTTAAAATAATTCCAATATTATTCACATATTTATATGTTAAGGGTACACACCAGCTCTTCTATTTACAGCAAATCTTCAACTGCATGATCCATTCAGTGATGATACAATTGAATCAATTTTTGATATCAAAGATAATTCATTGTCCGGGAAGCCATTGTGAGATTACAAAAACTGGCTTGTAGCTTCACATGAATCAAACAAAATTTTAAATTGGATAACTTCTCTTTGTGCACAACTCCAGTAACTTGATAATAAAAAGCTTATAAAGGAATACAGAAAAAGGTTGATTTAAATAAATAAATGGCAAACTAGTTCACAAAAAGGATACTACATTGACAGTCCCCAAACTGTGTTGTTAAAAAGCTTGGTGGAGTACAAACCTAAACCTCATTTCTTTCCTGAGAACTTCTTGGTTTCTATCATGCGTCCATCATGTACATTGAATGAAGTATTCAGGGACAAATGTTTCTTCTTTTTGAAATCCCCGCCCTTCCTAATGTGAACAGACGGAAGTTGGAAGGATGTGAACAATTAATCACTTAGACCACAAACCTTCAGACACATGTGTAGTTGCCTTTGAACTCAAGTAGTCCAACTGATTTCAGTGATATTATTTGCATGTTTCAATATAAACATGCACAGAAAAGTCTGTAGGATCAGGAGTCTTAAATGGATTTTCTGAAACTTCACTAGGCCTTTTCAAATCATGTGTCAGAAGGCAACACATTCTACTCTTCTTAACTAGTCCTTCTTCCCTTTATACTATATGGAATCTGCCTGGGAATATTCTTGCAAACATAAAATTTATGAATTATCCATGCAAGCATGGATCTTGGGATTGATTGTTTCTTGAGACCTTCATGTCCTGGACAGAGTCAACAGAAAAAAAATGCCAATGTATTTTTCATTAAGGATGGGCAAATATGTTCTGCCTAATTCCAGGAACACCCTAGTCTTCTGAGTGAAGAATTATGTACCACTTGACATTTCATTTGGGGTGATATTTGCACCTCCTGAAGTTTTGCTTTTCTGTAGCATTTTGGCCAAGTGGCACTGAAACATTCATAACTGAGAGATTCACTCAATGCCATGTTCTAGCAGTAGAGACCCAATTCCTCCTGCCGACTCTCCCACCCACCTGACAAAATGACTGATGCCAGATCCTCAATTAGTATACATTTACACTGGAATCAGTGGAGCAGCACTGATTTACACCAAGTGATGATATGGCCATGAATTGTATAAAGGCAATGTAACATGGACAAACCTGCTGTCATGCCCTATACATAAAAGATCAGTTCTATCTGTGATCACAAACAAAACAGAAGTAGGAGCTGGTTACCTATTCTTTTATTGCTTTTTTCTGTTGCTGCCTAGCAGACTTTCAACGCCTGCTTTCTTTCCTTTTTAAAAACATTTGAAGCACATTTCAGCCCTAAACCATCATGCCTCAGGTTTGTGTCCTTCTTTATTACATCTGTAAGATCTTTCTACATTACCATTCCACTAACAGTAAATGCACAAATAAAATTTCACGCTGCATCTTTCTACTGAGTGCTCTCTCCCTCTGCTCTTTCAAATCACACATCTTCCAGGAATCCTTCCTACCTTTTTCTCCCATTGTTAATCTTGCCACACCTTTCCTTACTTATTTCCTTTTCTATACCATGTCTATCCCAGATTTCATGTGTACCTGTTGGAAATCTCTCATTGTTTGTACACTCCATAGATAATAATATTAATATACACACCTTTTGAATTTTTGCTGAAAAACAGCTATCAGAATTGGTTGTACATATATCTAACCTGCAGTTTCAATTCATATTTAATGGCCATGCCCATTGTCTGTGTGTGGGTTGAACATTAAGCTCATCTGTTAAAAGTAACTGGTTTTGGATGTTGTTCCTTACGCCAACAATGAATGTGTCACAATGAATTACTTAAAATATCTAAAATCAGTGTTCCAATACACTAATTTCTTTACCTTATCTATATAAGTGCTGATGCTTTCCCTTTCCTATGTTCATGCTTGTGAAATCTGAATCTTTCTGATATTACAATATGCTTTCGAGGTAAGTGGTTTTGCAACATATCTCCTTGTTCATTCAATGTCAACTTTTTTCCTGCCTCACTTACTATTGATCTTTATATATGCATTATGTTACTATAGATTCCCTACAACCTCTTTCTGTTATTAGGTTAAGCTAAGCAGATTATTTTTAATAAAAGCTAGTTGGAAGAAACAAAATGTTTGGGCCTGATTTTCAGAGATACTTAGGAATTTCAATCCCAACTGACAGCAAGGAAGCTACAGGAACTTCTGAAACATCAGGCTATGTTCCAAGAACTCACATTTTCCTTTGTATTCTTTTATTATTAAATGTTGGGCACAGTTATTTGCTATCATGCTCACTAAGCTATGTGGACTCACAATCTTCCATAATCTATTCACCTGGAATTAGTGAATAACAACCCTGCAGCCAGAGATTCAGGACCGAGAATCTGCTCAAGCTATTCATCACCACGTCATTAGCTTAACAGCTCAAAAACACCATTGCATGATTTCATTAACATGCTACCTAACTACTTAGGATTGACCCAGTCCAATACTCATTAAAGTCAATGAAGTATTTCCGCTGACTCCAATGGGCACTGGGTGAGATTTTTAATGTATTTACTGGCAGGTATCTTCAGAGGCCCTGGGTGAAAAGACCACTGCAGATATCACAAATGCCAAATCTGGTGATGTTTACACTTATTCTGGAGATAATTGACCAGTTTTCACAGGTGTTTCCACTTTCTGCATCTTGAGATTTTTGTGTATGACAGCAGTAGACAGGTACTATGCCTAATGACTTCAGGATTTCTCAGGACAATACTTTTTGAAAACAATCACAATATTGTAAGGTGATCAATAAACATACGGTTTGGAAACAATATAACATTGTCTGTGTGGAAAGGTGTCTGTGTGGCCCCTCTTTTTGACTTTCAAATCCCTGAAATACTATAAGTATAGAAAGGTATGTAAAATCATTTTGCAAAATGATTTTACATACAAAAATATCCCTGCAAAAATGTATGAAGTAGCCTTTCTTCTTTCACAATGATTCCTACACATGGGCCACAAACTTTGTGTCAGAGGGTGGCAGACCCTATAAATTAATCAGATCCAGCCCCTTGGGCTAAAACAGATGCTCCCAGCTTGGCCAGTGAAGATGGAGGTGCAGTATCTGTTGCTGTAAAAGATCAGGGAGACCTGTGGAAGGAAGTGGGAGCATGGGTGAAAGAGAGAGAGAGAGAGTGCAGAGAATTCTCTACAGGTCCACTCTGGAAAGAGGGAAGAATTATGAGGAAACCAGTGGAGGCGATGGCCTGATTATTAAATCTTTTCTGTGTGTGCATCCTCACCAGAAACACTTCTATTGATTGTATTGGCAGCATGGGGAACTTTGGGGTAGCTCCTGAAAGCCAGTAACAGTCAACAGATGCAACACTGTGATTCTTTGGTACTCTCTTACTAAATTGGCATAGAGAGGCCCACATATCGATGGGAGCCAAATTTAAATTAAGCTTAATTAGAGAAGCAGCTTACAGCAACCTAAGTGTGTAGTTTAACCTGGGCCTAAGATAGATCACATTGCTGAGAGTAGTTATAAGCTCTGAGGTAGAATTTTCACTGAATAGCTCCTTAGTATTTTAACTACATAGATAATATTGCACATAATACATTTCTTGGATTCTCCCCTCCTCACCCCAGATTCATTACATAACACTTTTCCCACAGCAAATTACAAAGCCTAATTACGTAGCCATGTTTCAAGTATGTTCACCATAATTTATGATGGTTATGGACCTTATGATGACTGTCACCCTCTATCCCTATCCTAGTTTTGCATCAGCTAATTTCATCACTCTTCTATTCCTTTTTCCAGGCTACTAATAAAGAGGAAAGAATTGGTCTGCACATAATATCAGTACCTGTGATAATCCATTAGTGATTTTTATCTTTATTAAACTGCTGCCACCTCCCTAAGTACTTTATTAGATATTTAATACTAATTTTAAATTTCTGCAGCACCTTTCATCATGACGTTTCCTTAAGTAGATACAGAGTATATATACACACACAAGAATCACTTTGATTTGGAGAAACAGAGCTCAATTCACTATGGAACTTAAAAACATGAGAAGTTCCTTTCCTTCGGTAGAAACTCTATTCTGCTTAAAGTTAAGCACGTGCTCAAGTACCTGTCAAATCAGGGAGATATGAACAGTGTGATATAGAAGGCCTTGTAAAGATAAAACAGTCATCTTAATTGTTTTATGATCTCAATTTAATCCTGATTCTAATATATTAAGTTTCTACTGTCTCACATTTTCCTCCCATCATCATCATCATCATCTTTTATTTTACCTCCTGACTAAAATAATAAATCCTTCCATTTCTAGTCCCCACATTAAGTACTGAATGGGCATTAACCAAAGGAATCTCATGTGTATAAATATTTTACTCTATTTACTCCTTCCTTTTAATGTATCCTACTTTAATTGGCCAGCTGTAGGCTCCATAAATGTAATTTGCTCTTTAAACAAAGTTATTAAGTTTCCAATATTTAATGCTGCTTCTTTTGATCAGGTGATTGATAGAAAATTCCTTCTAAAATAACTTTTTCCTATCAAGGTATTATCCTAAAATTCCAAGATGTAACATTTCTACCCCACTATATTCATCCAGGTCACTGCATCTTATTTCAGTTATTTCCAAACCTCAGAAAGGCTGATAGTTCACCTTTGTTTGTCTGATTTCACATAGGACGACTATGTGAAATCAAACAAACAATGTGGTAACACATACAGACCTCAATCAGGTCATTGCATCGATGTATCTATCATCCACTGATGGGCTGTTGTCTGACATCTAGTAATTTTTCAGTGTCCCATTCATTGTTGCATAAATCTTTTATGCGAAATTGTTTTAAATGGTTTAAAGGGGGGGGGGGTGTGGTAATTTGAAATTAAAAATAAAAACATTCATCCTTTTCATCCCACATTTTTATATTAAAATATTCCACTCATTTTCCAGTTCTTTGTTATTCAGGTTTTTTATTTTAAAAATGCTCTTTAAATTTCTGTATAAATACTTCAGAAACTTTTTCTGACTGAACTGGTTGTATTCAGAACTTTTAGCCTTATTTTTTAAATGCAACCTCCTCCCCCCGCCCCCCCCCCCCACGCACACAAATATTCTTAAGAATCAGAGAGGTTGGCCCCACAGTATGCCAACATCTTTATGGCTGACCTGGAACAACGCTTCCTCAACTCTCGTCCACTCACACCCCTTCTCTATCTACGCTACATCTTCATCATCTGGATCCATGGGAAAGAAACTCTGGAAGAATTCCACCATGACTTCAACAGCTTCCACCCCAACATCCACCTCAGTCTGGACCAGTCCACACAGGAAATCCACTTCCTAGACACCACAGTGCAAATTAATGACGGCCACATCGACACCACCCTATACCGAAAACCTACCGACAGCTATGCCTACCTTCATGCCACCAGCTTCCATCCCGGACATACCACACGATCCATTGTCTACAGCCAAGCACTGAGGTACAATCGGATTTGCTCCAACCCCTCAGACAGAGACCAACACCTATGAGATCTTCACCAAGCTTTCTCAAAACTACAATACCCGCACAAGGAAATAAGGACACAGATCAACAGAGCCAGATGTGTACCCAGAAGCCTGCTGCTGCAAGACAAGCCCAAGAAAGAAAACAACAGAACACCACTGGCCATCACCTACAGTCCACAGTTAAAACCTCTGCAACGCATCATCAGTGACCTACAACCCATCCTGGACAATAATCCCTCACTTTCACAGGCCTTGGGAGGAAGGCCAGTCCTGGCACACAGACAACCTGCCAACCTTAAACAAATTCTCACCAGCAACAGCACACTGCACCACAATAACTCCAACTCAGGAATCAATCCATGCAACAAACCTCGATGCCAACTCTGCCCACATATCTACACCAGCAACACCATCACAGGACCTAACCAGATCAACCATACCATCACTGGTTCATTCACCTGCACATCAACCAATGTCATATATGCCATTATATGCCACCAGTGTCCCTCTGCTATGTACATCGGCCAAACTGGACAGTCCCTACGAAAAAGGATAAATGCACACAAATCAGATATTAGGAATGGCAATATACAAAAACCTGTAGGGGAACACTTCAACCTGCCTGGACACACAATTACAGATTTAAAAGTCACTATACTACAGCAAAAAAACTTCAAGTCCAGACTGCAAAGGGAAACTGCAGAGCTACAATTCATTTGCAAATTCAACACAAACAATCTCGGATTGAACAAAGACCTACAATGGCTCGCTCATTACAGAACTAGTTTCTCCTCTCTCCATGTCCACACCCCCCATTCAAATGCTAGAAGAATAACCCACCCTCCCTGATCGGAGATAACAAGCTGGTTCAGCCTAATTGGACTAACCTTTTTACCTCCCACCTGGTTCTTGCCTACTTTTCTATTCCTGCCTCTGGACACTTCCACTGCTTACATCCGACGAAGTGGGGATTAGCCCACGAAAGCTCATGCTTCAAAACTTTATAGTTAGTCTTTAAGGTGCCACAGGACTTTGTTACCACAAATATTCTTGTGTGTCCTCCAGGATCCCACCCAACAGTCTCTTTTTCTAGCTTCCTATAGCTGAGCAAAACACCAAATGAGACATAAGGAAATAGTCTGAGCTCCATGGCTGGACTGACATTCTATAGCCCTGCAGCCTGAGAACTCAGAGCTTGGGTCAGAGGACCCAGCCTCTGAGATTTGGTGCTGTGGGGGCTTTTATTGCAGGGTAGACATATCCTAAGTAACTATTTCAGCCTTTCACTCTGTCTCAGAACTTTCTCTGCTATTGCTCATGCTAGGCAATCAGGACAGCCCTGTCAGAAAATAGGCTGTGTCTAGAATACAAAAAACAGTGCCTTGTTCATAGGCCTGTGTATGGGGTGTGCAGGGTGTGCCCAGGCAGAAGTGGGCAAACTACAGCCTGCCCCGATTTGCCACCGCCATGGTGCTGTGGCCCACTCAGCTCTGGGAAGCGGCTGGCACCATGTCTCTGTGGCCCATGGGGGACGGGGAGCAGAGATCTCTGCATGCTGTTCTTGCCTGTGGATACCTCCCCTGAGGCTCCCATTGGACGGGAATGGGGAGCCACAGCCAATAGGAGCTTTGGGGGAGAGAACAACAGGCGCGCAGAGCCCTCTGCTTCCCCTCCCCCAGGGCCGGCAGAGCCGGGATGCCAGTTGCTGCCCGGAGTGGAGTGGCATGTGGCCGTGGCCAAAGCCAGGGCAGGCAGGTAAGGCACCTGCCCTGTCCTCGCTGCCAGCCTGGAGCCTCTCCAGGTAAGCGGTGCCGGGCTGGAGCCC
This sequence comes from Sternotherus odoratus, assembly GCA_032164245.1. Lineage (NCBI taxonomy): Eukaryota > Metazoa > Chordata > Testudines > Kinosternidae > Sternotherus > Sternotherus odoratus. The sequence continues at coordinate 50,512,484 of JAVMKO010000008.1, read as the reverse complement.
ACACCCCAAATCCCTCCTGCCCCCTGCTGCACCCCACACCCCTCCTACACCCCAACTCCCTGCCCTGAGCACCCTGCTGCTCCCTACACCCCATCACCTCCTCTGCCCCTCCTGCACCCCAACTCCGTGCCCTGAGCCCCCTGCCACACCCCACATCATCCTGCAACCCAGCCCCTCCTCACCCCATGCCCCTCCTCCACCCCAACCTCCTACACTGAACCTCCTGCCGCACCCTGTGCCACAGTTCCCTGCCCTGAGCACCTTGCCGCACCCCACACCCCTCCTGCACCCCAACCCCTGATTTAAGTTTGTATTTTTAAGTAAAGTTCAGTTTAAAAAAATAGTTAAGTTTTAGTTTCTTTAGTTTGTTTAATGAATAAAAATAATGTCCTTTATGATTGAGTATTCAATAAATGTTCGCCTTTAAAAAAAATAAAAAATAAAATTCCCCAGGTGCACATCCTAATGAAATGTGCTGTGCATGCCTATGGCCTTGTTAGAATGTGTTAGGTAACACTAGTGCACTTCAACAACAAATATTTAAACTAATCTAGACAAGGTTTAAATGTATCATGTGGTTACCATCAGCCTCTCCGGAAAAGATCCAGACCAGTTGACCCTAGCAGAATTCAACTCTCAACAGCTTCCCAATGCTTGAAGAAATGTCTGACATCAAAACTAAACTTCTCCTTAGGCTTTCAAAATTATAAAAAACAACAACTTCAAACCAGGAAAAAGATATTTATAAACCTATCCCTTTTTCAGTATAAATAAGTTACAATTACATTTGGAAAGGAGTCAAATGGGAAGATCCATTTCTTTTCAGAAACTACAGCACATCGACTTTGAAGGGCTTGCCATTGAAAAAGTAGGTTAGCATTGTATATAAAATCTGATTAGAGCCTTTCACGCAGTGAAGAAACAGGTCATCAAAAATTCAGGCAGAAGAAAAATTACTATGAGCAGTTCTCAATAACCTTGTGTGTCTTAACAGTGCTCTGAAAGGTACTAGGCAATCTGCAACTGTCTTGTAGAGAAAAATAGCTAAAGAGAATGAGTCAGACTCAAAATAGCAATATTGAAAATTTCCTTTTTTTAAAAAAAATATTAAGTCTAGGTTGCACAAAAAGTTTGTCAGAAGCTTCAAGGTAAGAGAAAAACAATATGAAGTGCTGTATGCTTATTTTGAACTGCACAGTTGAACCTTTGCTTGGTGCCCTGTGTATGGGATAATGCATAGCTGTACCATGCAAGGAAGACTCGGTAACAGTATTTCTTTGTTCCTGAGGGAGGGAGGGAGAGAAGTAATTCATTACAGACTTTTTGTCAACATAGTGCAAAGCTCCTCTTTGCACTGGCTCAGATGTGCTGGCCTGCACACTGGCATCAGAGCCAAGATCACACCTATTCCTCACCTGCTCCAGTCACTCCTGGAGGTGGAAGAGTATTGGATGCACCACCCTGCCGAAAGGAAGGATTTCCAGTGGTTAGGGCACTAGCCTAGGATAAGGGAGACCTGGGTTCAATTCCTTGCTCTGTCACAGACTGCCTGTATAACCTTGGGCTTGCCACTTTGCTTCAGTTCCTTATCTGTAAAATGGAGATAATAGTACTTCCCTACCTCTCAGGATTGTTGTGAGAATAAATACATTAAAAGAGTGTGAGGTACTCAGATACTAGAGCAACAAGGGCCATATAAGTACCACAGATAGTGTGCTAGCCTCAAGATCTGTGGCAACCCTAATCAGGGTTGGCTCCCAGTTTTTTGCGGCCCCAAGCAAAAAAAATGTCCCCTCCCTTTTTTTCCCCATGCACCCTGGCCCCGCCCCAACTCTGCCACTTCCCTGCCCAATTCCAAACCATTCCTCAAATCCCCAGCCCCGCCTCCTCCCCCAGGCGTGCCACATTTCCCCTCCTACCCCCCCCCCCCCACAGGAAAGCCTGGGAGGGAGAGTGGAGAAGAGGAGTGGCAGCGATGCACTCAGGGGAGCAGGCGGCGGTGGAGCAGAGGTGAGCTGGGGAGGGGTTCCTCTGCCACTCCCCAGGGTAACTTCCTGCACACACACCCCGCCCCAAGCAAGAAAAAAAGGGTGGCCAGAGCAGCACTGCCGCCGCCGGAAGAAAAAATAAAAAGGGAGGCACTGGAGGAGTGCCGCCCTACGATTGGCTGGAATGCCACCCCTTGCAGAGTGCCGCCCCAGGCGGGTGCTTCCTATGCTGGTGCCTGGAACCAGCCCTGACCCTAATGCATCTGCAGAGGAGTAATGCAAGCTGTGCTAGAGTCAGTGACAATCCAGCCCTTCGTTTTTCTTATTCTTTGCACTACAGAATTGCAGTCAGCCACAAGATTCTCTTTTTGTTGTTGTTGTTGTTGTTGTTCCATGAAAACCAATATTGTGGCCTTGCTTACAGGAGGAATGCAACAAAAATCATCAGCAAGTCATGTTATTTCAATAGTGACTGTTTCCTTTCTCTACGGAAGGGGTTGTCATGCCAGGGCCAGCTGAAAGAGAACATTAAAACAAAACCTAAAAAGGCAATTTATTCTCCCAGACGTTTTCTGCTTCTACCATGGTTATTACTGAAGCTATTTGTGGTAGAATAAAAGCCTTCCCTCACTCTGCAATCCTGCTTCTCCTGCTGCTCTATCCTGCAGGGAAAGTCTAATTTTCTATTGTTGATATCAGTCTGTTGCCATAGGAGAAAGTGCTAATGTCACAAATTCGAGCTCATTACTTCATTTTAAGACTATGTAGGAGTTAGTAGGCTACAGAAATGAAAATCTTGTTTTAACAGTGATCTGTGTAGTGGTGTGTGTCACACTGGAGAAACTCCTTGTGGCCAAGCATAGCATAGGGGCTCTCCATCCTTTAGGCACCCTCTGCTAACAGCTATTCTGGTCCCACAGTGGGCTGCCTTTTCTCTTGACTCAGCCCTTCAGACAAGTCATGATTAACATCCATCCCTTCCATGAGAACAGCCCCACAAATAAGGGTCCAATGTCCTTATATCAAGTCTCCAGCCCCATATCTGGGCCCAGTAACCCTTGCAAACCCTTGTCCTTGGGTTCTTATCTCCTTCTCAGGGGCATCACACTACCCTCTAAGTTGACTGTTAGAGGAACCTAGAACTTCCTACAACACTGAGTTCCAGACCAGGGACCCTAAAAGCAGGAGCCAAGGTCTGTTCCTTCAGTCCACTGACTGCTACTTCCTTGGGCTTCTTCCTACTGTGGCTCTTCTCTTCCCCGCAGAACCTCTCAGGGCCAGGACGCTCAGGGATTTCCCTGGAATCCCCTAACAAAAACCCCAAGCTCAAAGTATAAACTCAAAACAATTTCTGCCCTTCTTGGACTTGAGTACCCCCTTTCTTGCTACTGTTCCTCAACTGAGGCCTCTGTGGAATTCCAAACCTGCCCTTTTATCAGGGCTCAGCATTGGACTCTCTTCCTCTTCCAGTGATATCTTTGCCTGTCTGCAGACATCCTTACTCAGGAGAGGATCCCAGAGCCATCTGTTTTCCTGGTCTCACCACTCAAACCCAGAGAGTGACTGTAGAGTTCCTCCCTGAAACCTGCTTCTAGATTGAACTTCCTGCTTTTATGTTAATGATCCAGCTTCTTCCCCTGCTAGAATTACTGCTCAGTTCAATCTGTCTCTCCCTCCAGGTGCAGCCAAGTAATAGTGTTGGCCTCTCAGGGCATGTGTGGGATACATATCCCATCACAGTTTCATTATTGGGTAGAAAGGAAATTAAGAAACCACACAAAGGTTATATCTACTGAGCAGATAAGTATGACAGTTTAAAGTTTTAACTAGCATGAAACTCCCACTTTAAAGACCACTGTTAATATTACAACAGAAGCACTGCCTATGGTTCCATAATTAAGGCATCTATTCAAAGCTTTATTGTGAACCCTTTGCGCTCCCTAACATTATGTTATAACAGTTGCCAGGTGTCCAGTTGCCAGGTGTCTGGTTTTTGACTGGAATGTCTAGTCGGAAAGGGACCCTAGAGGCTCTGGTCAGCAGTGCAGCAAGAAAAAGTATATAAAGAAGGAGCTAGAATCACTAAACCTAAAATGTGAAACAGCAACTATGGCAAAGTGACACCAGATATGACTAAAGTAACATCATAGTCATGTCAGGGGACTGGTAGCTCCTTCTGTCCCATCTGCCTGCTGTTTTACTGAGCACTTGAAAGCATGTTTGGGTCACAAACACCTTAAAGAAGTGGCAGTTCTACCATTAGAGCACTGTCCTGGTCGCGGTAATAAGCTCTTATGTAGTGATTTTGACCTCTGGACACTTTACAAAGGAGCTCAGTATTATTATCCTCTTTTGACTGAAGTGGGATCAGACACAGAGAAGTGAAGTGTCTTGCTCAAGGTCAGCCACTAGCCAGGCTCATAATAGAACTCAGATACCCCCAGTCTCAGTCCTGTGCTCTATGCCACAAACCATACTATATCACCCAAAGTGAGGAATTCTAATTACTGTTCTATTCACTGATCTTCATCCTAGTTTTATATGCCGTCAACATCTGTTCACTTAGCAGAAGTGATCCATGCAGGGACAGAGGCTGTGTTGCTGCAGTCTGTCACGTAGAGTGCATTTAAGTACTGAACACCAAGGCAGTACATAGCTAAACAGCCTAACAGTAAAGGTGCAGGACACGAATGCATATTCAGTCAAGGTGAATTTCAGTGACCCCATCGAAAATTCTGAATTAGAGAGGCCACTACCATTGGCAAATATTTAACAAAAGGAGAAGAATCTTACTGCTTGAACTTAAATATTTACATAGAAAGATTTAGCTAATGAATAATATTTTTAATACCTGTGACTAATATACGCTGACTAGAATATAAACATATACCATATTAATCATATGCATTATCTGCACCACATATATTAGTCTGTATTAAGCACAGTAATGTTAAAAACATTGTAATAGGGATATAGCCTGAACTATACCATAATTTTGTTCACTTATGCTAAGGATCCCATAACTCCTCACATTTGATGAAGTAAGCATTTGGCACAAGCTGATAAGAAATTTGTCGAAAACAAGGTACTCTGTCATAGTACAAGCCAGGGATCAGTACCTGGAATGCTGTATTCAAAACAAATATAAAGAAGGAACAGAACAACAGGTTAGGGAACTGGAACAAATGTAAGGGTTGAATTTTACTGATGTGTAAAGAAATGTGTAACTAGTAAAATCAAATAAATACTACTGCTAATATATGCAACTTGGAGAGCACACCTTCTACGTAAGCTAAATGTGACATCGCTGCAAGGGACCACTCTTCAGAGACTGCTGTTGTAAAGAACCTTTTTTTTTTCCTGAATCATATTAATAAACCTGAATGGCATTGGTTATTTGGTCTCTTGAGTATGTTTCATAACAAAATAATGGACTAAAGAGTGGTCAAGCAATTGACTATATAATTTATCAACACCTCCTTAGTTAAAAATCTCAGTTTTGGCTTTCTTTCTACTTGATGTGAACAATGTCCCTTTAAGGATATATTTTCTTGATAAAAAAATAGTGTAGGATTTTTCCACTCATTTCTAACCCCTTCCCCTCCCCAACTGATGAATAATTTCAAAAATCAAAAGGCTAAATATTATTTGCTATTTTAATATATTTTTAAAATACATTTTCTAACATAATGATAAACCCCTGACCTTCAGAAGGTCCTATTCATTTAGCTTAATAGCTTCCAGTCTAGTAGATAAGCAAATTTCAGATAACTACTAATTTCATTCCAATGAAGTCAAGACATTTCAGGCAGAACTCCATTCGTTGTATACAGTCCAGTAGCATGAAAGTTCAAATGGCAAGAAGTACTTACTTTCCATGAATAAGCTGTTACAGCTAGTGATTAATGTCATTAATCTTGCTGAGCACCTTGTTGTGGAAAAGTGATGTCTCGTATACTCTTTAGAACCAAGGTGGCAGAAGCTGTAGAAATGAAAAGCACAATTAATAATGAAAAGATGAGTAACTCTCTAGTGAGCAGAGGTTTAGTTAACATTTTATTATAGCACTGCAGCTAAGAAAGACCCTGAACGTTTCTGAACAAAGTGGAACCTAGTACAACCTGATTAACCACTGTCTTGCAGCTTGTATTGCCATTAACATCTGTGCAATATAGAGGTAAAACATCTCTCAGAGTCAGTCAAGGACATTATATGTGACAAAGAACCAAAATGAGGGACACAAAAAATTAGTCATTCGGGACACAAAGTGTGGTATGATTCAATTTATTTTGTATTAATAGCTCTTCTGTAATCTCTCTCTCAGGTTTCTTCATTTCAGCAATAAAAGTGACAGGATACTAAATGTATGAGGAAACTAAATAACTTTAAGACAAAAAAAAAAGTGATGTTCCTTCACATGAGGATCATTTTAGAGGAATGGTGTAAAATGCTACTGATATGAACTCTTCACTCATTTACACTACTAATAGTATTTTACATTCATTTTCTGCACGTGTAACTATGGTTACCCCTTTAGCCCAGGAAGCTAGCTGGTATTTGGGGCCCTGTGAGTTGTTTGCATTAGCAGAATAAATTGATGATAGACCCAGATATTCCTTTGATGCAATTGTATTTGATAATAAGGAAATAGTACTTTGATAATAGTACAGCTCAAGCAGGGTGGCAGTTGCCTTGTTCCCAATTCCAAACCTCTTTCCTGCCTGCTAGCAGCCTTCCCTAAAAGTTCTCTCTTAGGCCTTGTCTACACTACTAGCTGGATCAATGCGTAGAGATTGATCTACTGGGGATCAATTTATCGCGTCTCATCAGGACGCGATAAATCGATCCCCAGAGGCACTCCCTTTGATTCTGGAACTCCAGCTCGCCAGAAGGCGCAAGGCAGAGTTGACAGGGGAGACCGCTGTTGAGTGCTGCCGCCATGATGATGGCAGGTAAGTCGACCTAAGATGCGTAGACTTCAGCTACGTTATTCATGTAGCTGAAGTTGCGTATCTTAAGTCGACCCTCCCCGCTAGTGTAGACCAGGCCTCAGAATTCACTCAGGGCCAAGCTACAAGTTCTTCTCTAAGTCCTTGACTTTTTTATTTCTCTGGTCCATTCTCTGGCCCTTCTCGCTCCCACTGACACACATGTATTGAAGCAACCAAATCAATTCCAGTCTCTGCATTTGTATGCAATCTAATTTTTGGGCAGTGGCTTCCAGCGTTTTAGATATCACTTATGAAGGGATGTAATTGTCCCCTCATTTAGCTGGAATGAAAGCCATCATACACAGCAGCTTGAATTAGGTATATGGATGCCTATAGGTCACATCAAGATACTTGGGACTCACTCAGCCCTCAACATGACACTATGAAAAGACAGTGGAGAGTCAGACTCACAGATTAAAGGCTGAATCCAAAACCCAGTGAAGTCAGCGGGAATCTTTCCAGTGAATTCAGTGTGCGTTCATTTTGACTGCAAATAGAAATGACTTCCTATCACAATTGCCAACTTTCACATGGTAAATAAGCACCCCAACATTCATAATAAGCCAAAACCAAGCTAATTTCATTTCAAAACAAGGCCAACGCAAGCGAATCCCTAAGAACCCTCTATGTGACTAGATCCTTCCAGCATGGTTGACCCACTGTGGACCCCTGACTCTCTCCCGCTCTTGCCCCTGCTTGTCCCCACTTCCCCCCGCTTGCCAGAGTCGATGGAAAAAGGAAGAAACAAGCTACAAGCCAAAAGCTAATCAACAAACAACTCACAAGCCAATCAAGCCAAAAACAATTCCAATTTCTGATTTTTTTTCCAGTGGGTTTGGCATGTCTGCTCCCTATACCAGTAAAATGGCACTGAAAGGATTAAAGTAGGAACCAATAGAGATTTTTAGTGTGTAATATGTTAACACCACTGTTATTGTATAAAATTATGTTATTAGATTTACAAGAGTGCTAAGGGCCACAACCAAGATGACCCCTATTGTGGTAGGCATAGCACACAAATAGTAAGAGACAGTCCCTGCTGTAGAGAGCTTACATACTGAATAGATAGGACAAAGGATAAAATAAAGGTATTATTATTATACCTATTTTACAGATGTGGAACAGAGGCACAGAAAGATTATGAAAGCTATCCAAGCTTGCAAAGGAAGTTTGTGGTAAAGTTGGAAATGGAACGCATATATTTTGAGTCCAATACCAATGTCTTCCTTAATCATAACACTTTTCAATAGTTATTTAAGCTGATGGAGAATATTTTTCAATCCCTTTTGCTACCGTTGAAATCACGAACAGCTGCCAGTATCTCTAATAATAGGACATGTTTCTTTTTACTTCTTCCTTTCAGCAAGCTGACTACCCTCTCCCAGCAGGCTTAGAAATACCCATTTTAATTACAACCTTTTATTTTCCTGAAACACTTGAGAGTTTATTCCTGCTGAGAAATGCTTCTTGCCTGCATACTTTCTGAGCACTAAAACAGGGCAAAAATGGGCAGAGTTTGCTCTTAGAAATATGTTCTTGGTGTTGATTGTCAGTCTTAAAGGTCTGCTAAAAAGTAGGAATTTTCAGGTTCAGATTTTTTTTAAAAAAATCTCCCTCTCCTGTAAGGACTACTGAGAATAGATTGGTGGAACTCTGATTTATGGTTAAAATTCTTGAAACAAATGCAGATAGCTCTCATGTCGCACAGTCCTAGTTAGGGATGAAACATTCTGAGAGAAAATAAAATAAAATGAACAAGCAGTGCTCCTGTTCAAAGGAGAATGTTTGAGTCCATTGTTCTTGAAAACAACAAAATTAACAAGAGGAAAATGAAAGTGTAATGAACCAAACATAAGGTAGCCAAATCAATTACAGTATGTGCCAAGCTACAAATATATTTGCTGTGCCCATCCACACAGAGTGGCAGATGGTGACTATTTTTAGCCTGTTTTAAAATAGTGTAAAGAGTATAATGCAAAAAATCTTCCCCTCTCAGGCCATAATGCAGTTGTGGAACAACCCAGGGATCTTCACTATAGCCTTTGAGTTGCAGTTGTCACTGCAGCTTGTCGTTTTATCCTCTACATTAAGGATTGACTGGTGGATTTGTGATGGTTATGGATTCACTGCCTCCTCTTTCTCTGCATGCTTGGGCATAAGATGCCCCTGAAGAACTGTGCCTCACATCATACAGAGGGCAGATTCCTCACACGTAGGGCTAAACCAGTTCTGCTGTGTCTATGGCACTCTGTGCTTGTTATATTGGAGAAACACAGGACTAGAAATGAAAAGACCTTTATTTTGCAGTGGATACGATACTGAGTAAGCCACTCGGCTCTACATTTTCAAACATAGATGCTTACAATTAGATACTTAATTCCCCAAAGATAGATCATGCCTATGAAGCTCAGCTCTTCATTGAAGCTATATAGAGCTGCACCACACCAGGGCATAGCTAGAGAGGGATTGTATTTTCCTTGTCTCTCTCCCAGATATACTTTTGCATAAGAGCCAGGAACAATCAAGTGCTAAAATATGGCTTGAAGTGGCCTGATTTTTAGAGATGCTAAGTACCCACTGCTCCCATTGACTTCCATTTGGCAGTGTCACATCATTTCAGTGTTTTTGAATGCACTTTGCTTTCCATGTTTGTACTTGTTTGAATTCAAGACTGAAAGCATGGTGTGAGGGGAGTATGAGGGCAGGTACTGAGAAAAAAAGTGAAACCAAGTGAAGTCAATTGCGCTATGCTAATTTGCACTAGCTGAGAATCTGGTGCTAAATTTTTGGTGAAACCGCAGTGAGCATACACCATCCAGATCTGCAAACTTCAGCTATTGGTTAGGGTTATATAAAGCAAAATAAAGAGTAGCTTGTTTAAAAGGAAAGGTTTGAAACTGCCTGTGGTCAACAAGTCTTCCTACCTATCACTTCTGAGATACTTAAAATACTTATTTACCCAGAAAGCTGTGCCCATGACTTAATTTTAGATAACCACACTCTGTATTTATCAATCAAAAACATCAGTACTGTGTACTTTAGACCAATATATTCCTCTGCACCCCTTTGGTACAGGCCATGCTCTCATAGGTCAAACTTCTTATCAGGAAGCAGAGGCAATAGACTTTAATCAGGTCACTGCAAATCAAAAAGAGATTAAGGAAAATAAATTGAAGCTGTTCACTCTAATATTGGCAGAACATACAAAACAAACAACAAGGTTGATTATCCCTGGGTATGTCTTGTACTTTTAAAACCTGCAGTGCGGTTGGTCTGTATGTTACTTTGAAATGCTTTCAGTGAAATATGAGAAATGTGCAATTATGAGTGATTAAGACAATAAGAAAGAAAGGAATATTATAGACTATTACTATGGATCACCACTCATTTATCAAAGGATCTCCAGCCATTTAACACTAAGCTTCACAATGCCCCGGAGATTACTAGTATTACTTAGTTTGATCTCACTGAAGTTTTAAAGATGGGTAACTAAGATGGAAAGAATTAGAAAACAATGCTTTCAAATGAAGTTGACTAATCTCAAAAATCTAAATCCCTAATTAGGCACCAAAATAATAAATCAGATTTTCAAAGTTCTTGAACATCTAAAACTACCACTGCTTTCAAATAAAAACAAACAACCCTCTTTAGAACTCATCCACAATTATTGAGATTCACTGCATTTTGCACAGAAATAATCTTAAACTGTCAAATTTCATATAACCATGACAGAAAACCATAAGGTGAGGAAGAGAATTTCATGTAAAATTGTGCCCAGTTTCACCTGAAACTCAGCTCAGCTTTGCTCATGTTAGTTTGGAAAAGCAGATTTTCAAACAGGTGCCTGATAACCATTTGGTGATTGTGAGTACACAGTATATTTGCAGTCAGGGGATGAACCTTGAGTTCACTAAAAGTTTTTGAAATTGAGGAGACAACATCCAAGGAAAATCTGCCGTTAGGTTTTCATAGATGCACCAACTGCTTTAGTCATCTGTCATTGTACTACACTTTACCTGCTGTGCAAAACTTTTGATGGTTTTATATGGGGCTGCAGTTCTTTTAATGCCAAGTGAAAAGGCAACCAGTCTTGTGTGCTCAAGTCGTGTTTATATTTTGTTAGTTTGCATCATCACCTTCTGTCACTAAAACACGTTGTGGATGCTTCGTGCATACCTAACAGGAAACCTTCATATGTTTTGAAAGGGCGGGGTGCCTTTTAATTGTGCCTTGTTTGTTTTTACAGTGACTAGGTGGAACTAAATGAGGCTTGAAGCAAAGAAGCAGCTTGAAAGGCTTCTGCTAATTTATCATTTCAGGTGTTATGTACTGCTATTAGACGTCCAAATGGATGGCTTAATAGCCAGATGTACTCAACAAAAGCTTCAGAATCACACATCTTTCAAACTCTTACCATGAAAACCCCATTTAGGAAAATAATTTCTTCAGCATAAATCCATGCACTTGAACAAGCAGTTAACACTGATTTGCACCTGCTTCCACTGACATTAAATTGTTTGAGCTGGTAAAACCATGCTTGGATGGAGGCCAAACATTTGATTCTTTTAAAATAGATTTGAGCTTCTAAGTAGGAGTCACAGTACCATTACAGTTTGTTAACTGGAAACAATAGATTACATGCTACTCTCTGTTCCATCTTGCTGAGAGAAGCAAAATATGGGAGCAAAAGTCCCCATAAGGTATAATGAGGAGAAGCTTCTCCATTGCCTACTCTTTCCTGCTTCCCCAGTCTTGCAAGACGAGAAGTGACTCATTGGGAGTGGCCTCCAATCTCCTACTTCCCTTAAAGGATGTACCTGGCCTTCTGTCCTAAGTGAAAGAATGAGGCAAATGTATGGTGCAGGGGTTTTTAAAAGCTTTTTCCCTTAGGAAGGAAGCACATGGCTCAGTTTACCCCAATTTTACCACGGATAGCACCAAGTGTACTAGTATTTCATCAGATGTTTTAAAAAAAACCAGCTAGCAGATTTGGGGAAAATTGTTCTACATTTTGGATGCTTGTTAACACTTAGACTAGTAGAAACCACTCCGGAATACAGGAGGAATGCAAATTACTTTGCAATTAGTAGTCAGCTTTTTTGACAATTTGCTATTTGAATCAGCAGGCCAATGTTTTGGTTCTCTCTCTCTCCCTCTCTGTGTATATAATTCTATTGAATTTATCCTTTTACAACAGCTGCATACTCCACAACACCAGCAACTTTCATGCTAAAAAATTTACAACCTACTTTTAAAAGGAAAGCTTTTATTAGTTCAAGCTACTTCTGCAATCACTCATATTGCTGAAATCATCAGTAGGAAAGTTACTTGCTCAGCACATTATACTCAGCACTGAAGGTTTATGCAGAATTCTGAGCTTTCAGACATTAAACGTAATGGCTTCTCCAGCAGCCTTCAGTGGCAATATATTGGTAGGGAGCTCAATCAGAATACTTTTTACTATGATTCACTCTACTTATCCTAATGAATTATGTTTCATCATTTATTTTCAGCAGGAGGAAATATAAGGATTTTTGCCCTGTTTATTGTACTACAGTACAGCTGCAGTCTTAAAATCTGTAACCTCACCTTCCCCATAAAGCCAGCCCCCAGGAGACTGTTATTCCCTCTATAAGAACATTGCCAATCCTGCTTTAGCAGAATTCTACTCTTAAATATTGAGTTGGGATGAGAATAAAATTCTTCATTCCCCACCTTTGTCAAGAATTCCTACCCAGCTGTGCTCTGACTGGAGCAACGTGAAGGTCATCTCTTTAGGCTCAAAGGGGGTCCAGTGTGCTTTCTTTTTTGCCTTTGGTTCACATAGGAATGCATTTCTTGAGTTTCAGTCTCAAATCTGAAAACTGACAGAGCAAAGCTCAGTTCAAAGTACCAGATTTTGATCTCAGAGTTGAAAGCATGTGAAATTCACTATGTTTACAATTTCCACTCCAAATCAGATATTCATCCTCAGCAACCATAAAGGAGGGTAGTGTTTGAAACTCAGCCCCTAGACACTGACAATTTAAAGTATTTTGGTGCATCTTTGAAGTGATCACAGTTTAAACTTCAGGTTTCTAGAAAAACACATTTTTTGCTAGGTTTTATTACATAATGACCACAATTATGGAATATCTGAACATTTTTTAAATGTGAGTGAAATTCCTAGTACTACTATTTGTAGGGGTCAGTGGGTACTAAGACCATCTGCTCTTGCTACATAGATTTCAAGCAACTTTATTTCTTGTCTCAGTTAGATTTATGTATTCTCATGTTCCATCCTGAGAATGTTGATTGCCTTTATTCCACTTCATACACACCCATCATTTCTTCTCATCATGACAACTATGTTTTTCGTCTATAGTCCCACCCACATCCAGCTCCTCACTGTCAACAAAATATCATTCCTAAAGTAGTAGAAAGAGAAGACAGTGTCCAGGCTAATTTTATGGAAAGTACTGATGATTCAATTGGGGTCTCTCGGTGCTGGTGTAATAGAAATCAATAATAATGTTAGTATTTGGGAAGAAGGTTGTTCTTTTAGTTAACTCATATGAGTGAACTTAAGGAGATCTAGATGACTTTCCATATTTACAGCAGATTGTCTATTGTAACCTCAGACCAGTGACAAACTCTGTGCACTCCAACTGTATCTGTAAAATAGGGATTATATATCTCCACCCCTTGTTGTCTATCTTGTCTATTTATTTAGACTAGATTATACACTCTTTAAACAGGGAATGTTTATTACTATGTGTGTGTGCAGTGCCTATCACAGTGGGACCCTGCTTTTGGTTGAGACCAATAAGGACTCTCAGGAGGCTGTTTGGGAACCTCGGTGCTAGGAATGGATCACATGATGATTACCTGTTCTGTTCATTCCTTCTGGGGTGCCTGGCATTGGCCACAGTTGGTGGATTAGGCTAGGTGGATTTTTGGTCTGACCCAGTATGGCCATTCTTAGTGCTTGAAAGCAATTACACATTGACTTGGGGTTTCTTTGAACACCATATGTCATGACATCCTTCTAAGCAATGTCTCCCTCATCTCAATTTGCAAAAAAATGACCTCACTTATGTGACTGGGAAAGTCAACCATATATTATAAAAATAAAATCAACCACCAGCCACAGCTTGTTAAAACACAGTCAAAATGTTGGGGTTTTTTTACCAACTGAAAAATGCTGGCCACATCTCATTATGTGGAAAATATTGACCATATCTAAAATGTGTCAGCCTTAGCACAAAAACTGAAAATAACCTAAAACTAACTGAAAACTGCCAGGCTGGAGTTGCCATCTGAAAAGAAGACTCTCTTGACCCTTTTCAAGTTGCTGAAGAAATGTCAAATATCATTTGCTAAGGTGGTGGGGAAGAAAAATTGAGTGTGTCTCATTAACTGGAAGTATCTGGCATATTCCATGAACTTAAACCTTTCTGCCACATATCCAAAAGTTTGTATCACCAGACAAAAGACTTAAAATTTATCCTGCACCCAAACATTACAAAAAATCAGAATAATTTCTGAGGCAAGACTTTTGCACATCAGCTTGAATACTAATTTGCTTGACTCAGACAGACTTACTGCTTGCTGTGTTTGATGGGGAGTGAGTCTGTGTACAAAACAAACAAAGAGCAAAGCCTGGATTTTCAGCATAGATGATCTATTGTATATTAAGGATACACAAATAAAAAAAAAGACAAAGGGATGGATCCATTGATTTCAATAAAGTTATGCTGATTTTCATCAGCAGAGAAAATGATGCAAAGTCTCTATAAGAAAATCAAGTCTCTCTTGCATTCTGTAAGAGCTTCCACCTTCAATTGTCTCACCATCTTGTCCCATAACAAACAGGAAGATAGATTTCTTACATTTAAGGGATCATTACTTGGAAAACAGATTTGTAAATTACACAGCTTTATTACACCCTATGTGATTTAATAACATCAACACTAAATGCTTCTCTGCTTAAACAGGATTGGTGTAGACTTGGAGCTTCTTCAGGGATGAAATGAGCCCTTCCAGATCATGAAGCATGGGCAGAATCACTTTGTATGTCATTGGATATACTAACGTATATGGCAGTTGTGCATCCCCTAAACGGGCGGGTTAAGCTTGTGAACTGACATAGTTGTTGATCTGCTTATCATGCCCTCTGTCAAATTACTCCTCCATGCTCAGCTCTGTGGTGCACAGGGGAAGTGTCTATTCTGCTGGACAGGTTCCTTGCATACAGGCACCTCCCTTACACAGGGAAACTACTCTAGATCCATGGTCTATCAGGCCTTTGAACACATGATGGCAGTAATGGTGATTGCGTGGGAGAGAACTTTCTCCCTACAGAAAATTACTTCATTAATTGGTTCCTGTGCATTGCAATAAGCTGGAAATCTGGTCAGATGCCATTTGTCATTAAATAGACCCAAGCTCTAGGATATTAATGGTTTCCTAGAAGAACCACCAATTCAGTACAGTCTACACTGTGCAAGCTCAATATAGTTCTGGGTATACATGTGTCCCATCAGTCAGGAGATGGCAAAAGGGATTTGGGACAGGATCCCACAAACAAAAGTAATGTTGCCAAACAAAGATGGTTCCTTGTGTTGTCTTCTGTAGCCTGGGCTTCATGGCTTGGATGCTACTGCAATGACCATCTGTAGTGTGAATGAGCAATCACATAAGCTGCCTTAATGAAAACTGGGATCTGGGGTTCCAGTGAAACCCATTGCTTAGCTAAGTTTGGAAGCCTCCATCGCTATCAGGGATGAGAGTAAATTAATTGCTACTAGAAGTATAACATCGTAGGATTCAAAAAGCTCTCATCTGTTTTCCTCACCTGCTGTGTTTGAAAGGGTCACCATTGGGGATATGAGTGAAAGTGTATTTTAGTTATGTGTAGTTAAACAAAACTCTATTACCACCTCCTTAGCTATTTATTCTTTTCTTTGTAGGTGGAAATAAGGACTTTAACTTTTGCTCTTTGAGAGATTTCAGACAGTCTAATCTCTGAAGCTTAATGTTGGTGTATTTGATAGAGACTTGCTATTGAAAAGTCACTTTTGGTTGGTGTATAATTTGACTCTTTTGTAAGTATACCAATGTACAATTTGACCTCAGGCTGTTTGTAAATAGCTGTTTTGTATATAGTTTGTATTTATTTATAAAAACAAAGCTTACCATCTGTACTTGTACATAAATCTGCACCTAAAGATAACTAATTCTTATTACTATGTAAATCAAATGTCAGTGGAGTCACACCAATGTAAAACTGGCAGAAGATGAAACTAGGCAGGCTGTTTGTGCTACTTATAGAATTTCAGTAACCAAAACACCCCTTATTCTTGCCACAAGCTAGTGTAATATAAATTAAGTAATATTGACCTTTATATTGAACTTTATTCTGAGGGGTTTTTTCAATTTTCAAAATTCCTTTTAACCATTTTTTTAAAATTATATATATTTCTTCAACTACGCCAGAATTTTATTATCAAAAGCATTATGATACCTTAGCCTAACAGTAAAATCTATGAAAGCATAGATTTCACAATACTTTTATTAGAGCATTTTTCTCCCCCAGGACACAGCTACCATTTACTATACATACATTGAATATTAGAAAATATTGGAGATATTTATTTTACTGACAAAGTGTAGATTTTTGTATGGGCTAGACACTGATTTCCAAAGCTTAGCTAATAAAAACAGTAATAGGAACTACAGCAGGTCTGCAGAAATCTTGTACACAATTACTGAAAAACACTACACTGCTACCTCACTATAACATGGTCTGATAGAAGGCAAATTCTGATATAACATGGTAAAGGAGCACTCCGGAGGGGGAGAAGGTGAGGCGTGGCTGCATGTTCGTTATATCGAGGTAGCAGTGTATTTAAAACTAAATACTTTTATAAAGGTTGGAAATGGGAAGAAAGAATCTCATTAGTCACTCCCTGCCTGGAAATCTTTTCTCACTCTCTCCTGCTTCTTGAGCCTTTCCCCTGAAGACTTAGGGTCCTGCAGGAGCCTCCTTTCTCCCTTCAGCATCTACAGACATAGTTACAGTTTCTTGGGCTTTCCCTTTCACTGCAACATTTTGTTCCTTTTGTACTGGAGTCACCTGATTTTTCTCAGGCGAGGCTCAGTCTGTAATTAGGGTTAGCTTACCCCTGCTTCAGGGGCAAGCCACTCTGTTCCAAATGCCTTATTACATACAATAGTACAATATTCATATTTATGTACCATTATACCACTTTGTTTGTTATTAAATATAAATCTAATATTTCAAGTAATGAAATGCTATCACTGGTTTGAAATGCAAATGCCCTGCTTAAAAATGTACAAAGCCAATGGTACCTCTACTTAAAGCTGAGACAATATTTGGATGGAAAATGTTGGAATTGGATGAATGTTGATTATTTGGGATTTGGATAAGCATCTCTGAATTTGAAAAAAAGAAAATAAAACAGAGAATTATCTCCCATAGCCACATAACTCGAACTTGTGTCTGTTAAAGATATACAGCTCAGAGATTCTCCCAAATTGGAGAAGGTGAAGTTCAGATAAGAGAAAAAACAAGTAAACGCTAAGTGTGTTTCTTTGTTTTCATTATGTGGTTTTCTTTTGTTTTTATTTTCCTTCAAATCCCATTTTTACCACCTTGCTCACTTATAACGTGACTGGCATGATGAGCAACTATGCATATTGTATAGTCTGAAATCTCTCCTGAATGATTAATTTCATTTTCCTGTTGGTACAGGCCAGAATCAAATGGGAATTGTAGCTTGAGCTGGAGAAGAAGAAAAAAAGAGAAAAGTCAACAGATGATCCCTGCAGAAAGGGAGCACACCTGTGACCAGGGACAGATTATTAAGGCTCAACATTATCAGGAGATTTCTCCATTAATCTTGGAAAATTCTTTAGCATTTCCTTTTCTAACTCTGGATCACTGTGTGCTATGGATTAATGCTGTTATGCATCTTTTCTTTTTCATGCTGTTTCAAAGCACATCATTCTGTATTACAATAGTGTTCATTCATTCATACACAAACGGCTCAAGCTAAAGAGTAGTCAAATATGAATACTCCTTAGATTGAATATGTAATAGTACTGGGTTGTTTTAGTTTTTAAATACATGTTCCTTCACCTAACAGCCTCTTGCAATCAAGAAAGGTTCTGACAATTGCTAAAAATTTATGGCCCAAGTTGATTTTCTCATTAGTTTCAGCCCACTTTACACCACTCTGGATGAGAAAGGGAATTCAAAGTGTGTGTAAAGTCAGACACCCTTTATGCTGCCAGCATGGTGTAAAGAGGCTTTAAAAATCAGGCCCTTAATATTTTTTTCAACAAACATTTGTGATCAACAAATATTACAGCTATGGATTGTCTTCACTATTACAGACAGTCATTTATTGAAGAGAACATGATATTCTAGTTCCAGAATCCCCTTGAGACTCTGATGCAATTTTATATCCCCAACTAGAAAGAAAGCAGAGCACGAGCTACTCAGACATTTTATCTAAAAGGACTATCAGGAGTAGATAGACATTCCAAACATGTATATCATGTAAATCAGACATGTATATTCACAAAGGCAAAACAGAAAACCCGAAAGAATCCCCATGGCACCAAATTCTATGTCCTTTCATGTTAGGATTTAAGGGGGAAAAAACAGTCCCTGAGAAGCAAATGTTGGGGGGGGGGGGGGAGAGGGAAGCCTCCAACTACCAGCTCTGTATTTTCTCTCTCTTTCTCTCTTTTTCTTTTCTTTTTTTATTTTTGGTGTGTATGTGTGCGCACAGGACTGCTCGGACTCTGCAGGCAGGCAGTGATATATTTTTTCATGCACTGTAAGTCTAACTAATAGATAGAAACGGGGACAGGGAATATGACTGATGGGTTCTATTCTGGATATTGCCACCAGTTCACTGTGTAGCATGGGTCAAGCCACTGAACTCCTCTGTGCTTTAATTCCCTCTTTTATAAAATACTATGTACTATAACTACTTCCCACAGACGTGAGGCTTAACTAAGGCTCATATTAAGATCTCAAAGCTTTAGATCTTTAGTCTGACATAGAGTTTGAAATTACATTCCATGTGAGGGCAACAGTTACAGCATCAATATAGCTAAACGAAAACGGGGAAATTGCAAATACATACAGCTTCTGCAGGGCTTTTTGTATATCATAAATTATTACTTTAAAGAAGACAAGACAAACACTTATGAAAAACTGACTTCTTTCCAAGTGTTTTTAGAATTTAATTCTTTGTTATTAAAGATTAGGAACAAAAAAGTTGTATCAGAGTCAGAAGAGATATATTAACACAAATATATGATGCTGCACATCTAACATTAAATTAGATCAGGGGTTTCCAAACTTGGTTTGCGGCTTGTTCAGGGTAAGCCGCTGGTGGGCCGTGAGATGCTTTGTTTACCTAGGGTGACCAGATGTTCAGATTTCATAGGAATAGTTCCAATATTTGGGGCTTTATCTTATGAAGCTTTTGCCATGGACAGCAGTGGACACAGAATCAGGCCTCTATTGCTTGAACAGCAAAAAGGGCAATGAGATTATATGTTCCCTGTCCTACAGCATCACCTTATCCCCTGCATCTCTTGATTTTAATTGGTGCCTGCAAAAAAAATTTGGCTTTGGCATAACCACATATACTAACTCAATTAAGACTTGATCCTGCATCATTTCAGGAATTTCACAGTTTAGTCCAGTGGGAAGATGATCATGGCCTTAGAACACTGTGTTCACTGTAAGAGAGCTATTTATTTACAGGAAGTATACAAGGAAGTCCTGGTCTTGCATTGCCTGTTTCTGTATATGAAGTTGTATTACACATGATATTCACATCATGTGTGAGGTCATGCAACATTTTGTGGTATCGGGAGCTTTAGTGGTGAAGCATCTTTCTAGGCTGTGCTTTTCCACATTAGTTTTCACTTTGCACCTTTTTATGATGAATTTTGTGAAATTCCCTTTCTGACTAATTCACCAAAAAAAAAAATCCTTCTTTTTCCCCACAACCCTCTTCAAGGAAACAAACAGACCCTTTCTTCAGTACCTGTTCAGTCTGAATAATATATGTTTAAGTGTTCCTTTCCCCACCCCCAATTACTAACTTATTTTAAATTTGTCAGTAGGACTAACCTTATGGGAAAGACATCTCACTTTCATTAGGATCCCTATATGATACTTTTTGATTAAAAAAACCTTAGTTATGAAAAAAAACATATTAAACTATTTAAGGATAGAGTGGACATAGTTAGGGGGAGACTGAAAACTTGGTTTATCAAATTCTGTCATGCAGTTCTTTTTCAAACTACCACACTTGAGTAGAGTTCTCTCAGTGATCTGATAATTCTGGTATGCTTTGCAAGAATGTTATGGTTCACTCATGCAAGTCTGATCCAGTCCTGTATTTTGTTCTGTTCCTTTTAGGTGAAAGATAGCTTTGTTCAAACCAATGTTTTCAGAAATATTCTTAGGAAGAAGAATAATTCACTAGTGGATTTTTAAGGAAGAGATTGCTAGGAAAGATTTAGAGAATTCATTTACTTGGAGTAGTTCTGTGAAGGAGAGAACAAAAACAAACAAACAAACAAATAAGTTTTCCCTCCACAGATCTAACCAAGGAGAATTAGAGGATGAACTTGTGTTGGATCTTTACATCAGATCAAAGGATGAAGGATAACTATCAAGTAATATTGTCTGGTTTTATTAACTATGAAAGACAAGGGTAAAAACACTGAAATACTTTACTGTGGTGAGAACACAAATCTTACACAATTGAAAAGTCAATAGAAATGTAAATGGGAGTAGAATAATGCTTTCTCAATCAAAAATATCATCAACGTTAAAAGGTTTGAAAAAAATGACTGAATTTTGATAAAGTATGGATTACAATCTTCTCCCATGTTACAATGGTTAAGTCCAACATTACAGGCAGTTTAATGATTGTATAAAATGGATACATTTAGGAAATGCTAAAATGTTGCCCTATATTATATATTCAAAGCATGTAATGCACATACTATGTTTTTGATCTAATATTAATTTAGTAATGTTTACTTTTTAGTAACTTAATATTTGTGAGATGGGCCTCAATGGAAAACTCAGTAAGCAATAACACTGTATTTGGGGAAAATTTTGATCTAGCTATGAACTTTTTGGTTAGCCTCTAATCTCTACAATGGATTGAGTCAAAACCCCAAGAGCAAAACAGCCTGAACTTTTGGAGATTTTGATTGAAATATTGCAGGTTGGGCCCATTGCTCTGTAATACTTACTTTATTAATTTTATACCATAATAAAAGTTGGTGGTTTTAACAATGGGAATAGAGAAGGGTCCAAAGTTCATATTAATTGACATTCAATGCAACCCAACATAAGTGTATGGTTTGAAAGGAGAATATGTCAGCACAGATCTTGATCCATGATATTTTAGTTCCTTAGGAATGACAGAAAGTGAAATAGTCAACAAAAGAGTAATGCTAAAATAATGTGTGTGTGTGTTTTATCACATTGGTTTGGGGAAAAAGAAACTGGAATAAAAGAAAAAAATATATATTTTGTCTAGACAGTTTGAAATGAAACTGTTTCTTTAATATTGTTTACTTTTTTAAAACATTAATAATGCTCAAAATCAAAATGTTTCATTTTGTTGACCTGAAACATTTATTTGATTTTGATTTTCCAGAAAACAGAAAAGTGTGTTATTCCCCCAGCTCTAATCAAGACCACATTTTAGCCATACTCCCTAATTCCTGGATTGGTTCGTTTTTGCTTTCTAGAGATTTCATTAAATAAGTTCTGCATACACTAATAAAAAGAAGCATAGAAGTTAGCAAATTTAGTTTCATAGTTACTATAAATAACACATCTATATTGAAAATTTGGATAATGACATGTTAATTCCAAATAAAGCTTCTACATTATGGCACAGAAACAGTCCATTTAATTGGAGTAATTGTTGTGTATGTGAGAGTGGGGTAATATTTCCTTTTGGGTAAGCCGGCAAAAGGCTATATGGCTGAAAATACTTGTCAAATATAACTAGACCCCAGATCCAGTCCCAAGCAATAAGTCACCAAGCCACCATCCTAGTGAGACCTCTTTTATTGGTTTTGATATAAACAATAATTCTGATCCAGGGGCCCTCCCAGTTGCCTCTGGGCTGACTAATCAAATAAACTAGAGTTCACAGAAAATCACACAAAGGTGCCTATCAGAAACTGATCAGATTCTACAAACCAACTCCTGGAGGAAAAAAAATGCAGTAGTTTCCCTTGCAACTTCTTTCTTTCATAAGCAGCCCTGCCTAAGGATTTTTCATTAGTAAATAATTAAATCTTTAGTTAATCTGCACATCTTCTCCAGGGGCCCTGAGCCCTAGCTTCTCTTGCAGCCCTTCAGTCCCATTGTCTAAGCTGATACTACTTTCTTTTACTGGGAAACTGAGGAAAAAAGTATATAATGAAAAAGATGATGGACTCCACCAAGATGCAGTAAAACTGCTCCATATTCTGCTTTTCAAACACTTACATACTAGACTGTAAGGTGTTATTTTCAGATTGTATTCCAATATTTTTATTCTCAAAAAAACTGAACAAACTCATGAAACTGTATATCAGATGGAAAGGGGGGAAATGATGCTTTTGCTCTTCCTACAATGATACATTGAAGGATAAAAAAGAAATTGAATCCAACAAGATTGTACTAGTGTCAGGATTGCCTCCCCACTCTGAACTCTAGGGTACAGATGTGGGGACCCGCATAGATTATTATTTTATCAGCTTAGGTTAAAACTTCCCCAAGACACAAGTTTCTCCTGTGTCTGGAACAGTATGCTGCCACCACCAAGCATTACCCCAAGAACTAGGGGCAGGGCCACTTGGAGCCCCCTCTCTTTCCAAAAATCACCCCCCCCCCCCCCCCGCCAATACCTCCCTCCGTGCGAAAGGCTTGAGAAAAACCCCTCACCAATTCTGCTAGGTGAGCCTGATCCAAAAGTCCAGAGCTACACAAACCAGTAAAATTATTAAAAGAAAGATTTTAACTAAAGGAAATATAAAGAAACAAATCCCTTATAAAAATCAGGGGAAAAGCACTTACAATCACAAAAAGAATCAAAGAAAAAAAAAACACACCACAGAGGTATCCCCCTCTGCTCTGTTTCAAAGATACAGAGAAAAAATGGGGATATTTCCCTAAAAACCTGAGAAATTCACAAGTGAAAAAAACAAATATAAGCTATAGCCTTGCCTGGCTAAACTACATACTGTTGCTGTTTAGAAAGGTTATAGCTAGAAGGAGAGAAGAAAATTGTCTGATTCCCCTGAAAGCCCAGAGCGAATGAAAGAAAACGGACAAAACACTTTCCCTCCCCCCAGGTTTGAAAGCATCTTCGGTCCCCATTGGTTCTTTTGGTGAGGTGCCAACCAGGTTTCTTTTAGCTTCTTAGCCCCTTACAGGTAAGCAGGAATTCTAGGCTACTTTATGCTTATGACATTGGAGGATAAAAAAGAAATAGAATACAACAAGATAGGACTAGTAAAAAAAAATCTGAGGATCATAATATCTTGAGATAGCATTCAACATGATCTTTAGAAAGAGTACAATGTTACATCTCTACACAACTGAGAAAAAATGCTGTTGGTAAGAAGTCTTTTACTTAAAGGAAATGGGAGGACTTTTCTAATCAATTTTAGCAAAAATATTTTCTTAACTTGTCCATCCATCACTATTTACTACAAATGCACAGTGCATCATGACTACAAAATGTCTTCCTTTAGTACAGCTCTGGGCATGGAACTCAATAGAGCGTATCAGAACTTATTTAAGGTTTTCGGGCTTCTAACAATGTGAGCTGTTACTTTCTCACCAGTTCATGTCATTCTTCTTCCACTATCCTGCAGCACAAGATTAGTTACACTTAGAAAACTGTGTGCTTTCTTATTTGGTTGTATTTTTGATGTAGTATTAGGTGTTTTCATTAAACAATACCATATGTAATAATGATGTATAAACCTCAAAGTGCTAGAAATGTAGACCTAGTGTACACACAAACGTTTTGCCACTTTTGCTATATGGACCCATTTTAACGAAGCAACCCCCATCCCTCTAACCACCATACCCAGAATACTCCTTTGATTAAATTCTTATATGGAGTAGTCCTTTATACAGGAAAAGAAAACAAATGAATTCCCCAAGCTCTTGTCATTCATTTTAATGAACAGTAATCAGAACTGTCAAATGTTGGGATACTTGTTCTAACAAGATTTTTCTTAGTTATATGGTCTATACATAGTAGTAGTCCATTTATGTTCTTCTAGAGAGCTTCTCCTCTGAAAAAAAATGTTTAACTTTCCAAATCAATTTATTAATTTACATACATGTCTGGTGAATTCCTCACAATAGGTGAAATATCTGATAAGCCTGAGTTGACCATTAGTATTTCACATATACTATCCAGAATAGCTCATCTCTATATTTAACCAGCAATCTAATGAAGCATCAGATGAAATATTCTTAACTCTAAAAGATGAGTGTATTTAAAAGTACTGTAATCCACTGAGGTTTAGAGAGCATGTCCCCTTTAAAACCTCGTCCTCAAGCAGAAGAATTGCTTATTGTTCTAGGAGGAGGAAGCACTGGTTGTTCCAGGTGAGTGGAGAGTGGGAGAGCAACGGGATGTTTATGTGTCTGGAGCTCCAGACTAGAGGCCTATAGCAAGTCGGCCTTCACACAGTGAAGCAGCTGAGAACTTGCCTGAAATCTGAGAGGCAGAAAGCAACCTATTGGGCACGCCCCAGGACAGGAGCCGGGAGGAGCACTGTGCCAGGGAGGAATCACCCGAGAAGGACAAACCAGAGCTGGACCCGGTATCACTGTTTCCAAGAGATGTATGGGGCTGAGAGTACTGGGCGCTTGTGACCTTGCATTTGGACCAAGGAGATAGGCAGTAGCTAGCTAAGTGGGGAGGTTGTCACTCGGTGTGGGTTTGCAGAGAGTTGCAGAAGAGGGCACCGCAGAAGTTTGTTGGGGAAAGTTCACTTGTGCAGACCAGGAGCACTGAAAACTCAATGGAGTGGAACTCTCTCCAGGATTCCTGAACTCTGATTAATTGCTTGGTGTCTGCACTTTCATATTGTGGTGCCATTAGGCCGCTTGAATATCATGTTGAATATAACTCTGTATTCCCCCCCCACACACACACACACCTTCCTGTCCATTGACCAATATCAAGCAAAGACAATATATTAGACCAAATATCTAATGTGAAGACAAGGTCTTAGGTAATAGAAAAACTGAATCACTTCTCATTCCTAAAGTATGTCTGTATGTGTATTTGATAAAGAAATGAGTGATCTTGCTCAGATGAAAATTGTTCCGCTTCTTAAAATTGTATATCATAATTCTATCTCCACTTAGAACTATCAACTCAAAATCTGAGAATCTTGTGAAAAAAACTGAAAAGGAGTTGGAAAAAAAATATATCAGGCCCATTTATTTTTCTTTCACAGCTTTTTCCTCTGAAGATACATTCGTTGTAAGTGTCTGCTGTGGAGATCAATGTTTGTTATCTAGAAATAAATCCATGTTAATATTTATTTCCCCATTAAATAGCTTTGCATTAGTAACATTTTTTGTGTTAATAAAACAACAGTTATAGTGTGAAGTGCAGTGTGTTTGTGTAGCAGAGAGAGTTTTCACTAGGGTTATCATTTTGGCCCGATTCCATTGGCTTGGTATTTCTGGCTTTTTACAGGTAATATGGATTACTCTATTCTAAAATACTTAAATATATTTCTGTTTACAATGAGGAACTGAGGCACAGGATTTATTCAATAAATTACCTAAGGTTACACAGGATGTCAGTGGTGTAACCATGTTCACTAGACCATCTCCTCTGCAGACCCACTCATGAGCCCTTTGAAGTAGATGTCAGAATGTGCATTGACTTCAGTAAGCCAAATACTATCCTGACATACACTCATGGAAGTCCACAGGCTAAGCCAGGACAATATTTGGCTCAATGGAACTGGCACTGGGCAAATGTATATCTGTTAATTAAGGAGGTTCAGTGTCTGAACAGGAGACCATACATACAGTACAATGTTTGTGTGTATATGAAAAATATACATAGATATGAATTTGAGGTACTAATTCCTGTGCAATGTAACCTTAATTTTTACTTTTCTAAATGTATCTAAACTATAAGACATTAAAAATCTTGATCAAATTACAGCTACAGAAACCAGTTATTTTCTTGTGCTCACATATTTACATAATTTGGACTCTTGTAAGATGTACACATTACCACAGTTCTACTTTCATCTGTCAGATGAATAGACTGGCCAAGCTGATAATATGTTCTCTACGTGGCAAAGGTACTCACAGTGGGTATTACTTAGAGAATAGGAACAACTGGGAGTTAACACTGAAGGTCTGATATAGCAAGAGGGCGGAAGACCAGCCAGGAAGGCTAAAGGACTCCTGGAGATGGGTGGAGTAGTAGTAGGAAACTACTTTGTTATACTTCAGTAAACTTGGCAGGTTATCTGACCCCAGATACAGAGACCTCACTGAAACAGCCTTTCACATTGTAAATAAATGGCTAAACACATTTGGAAGAACATCTCATTAAAAAGTAAAAAGATACTTAGAAACAGTGGGCCAGATCTTCAGCGGACGTATACTTGTGTAACTCCATTGATGCGATGGATTTGTACTTACTTTGTCTATATTTGAACATTCCTGTTACAACATTCTATAGTTATTAGTATTTTTTACTTTAACACTCTCTCTTTTTGTCTTTCTTTTTCCATTATCTTCATTCTACCACAAAATTCAAAAGTAACTCCGGAAAAGCTACCCTGCTGGGTTTCAATCTGCTCATTTATTATCTGAGATCTCTTTGAGTTGAGATATCTCAGTCACTGAGCTTAAACTCTGACTTCAGATTGTTGAAAGTTAATATCATAGGTGTTGAGGGATGAGTTCACCTGATTATAGTGATATCTGCCTGTACGCTATGGATTTATTGCACACCACATTTTTATATTCAAATGCTGTGGTACCCAAGAGCAGCCTTCAGAGAGGCTGTTATACTCTCAGTGTAACTTGCCAGGCTCATCTAATAGAAACAACTTTTCCTATAATTTTAGCATTTAAAAATGAACCCCATTGGAAATCAATATCACTTACTGTATTGAATTTTCTTTTGCCTGTCATAACATTGGGACTGCATGTCAAAAATTTCCTTGCCAAGTTTGTGATTCCTCACCATATTATTTGGTTTTTCTGTTAATAAGGCAGAGAATTGGCTGTGGATATTTTAGTTCAGCTAGGCACATTATGTCACATCTTCTGATGCTATGAATTGGCTTCATAGAGTTTATGTTGATTTATTCCTGCTACAAAACTGGCTCACTGTTCCATAAGTGGAGAGAAAATATCTGATGAAGAAGCACCATCAAAACTATTTGAATTTCCCATACCACCACTACTCATTCCCAAAACAGTGAAATAATAAATCTCATGTGACTTGATTTTAGAAATAATATAGTAGCAAGTTTGATGGGTGCGGGGGTGTTCTGAAAAAAATGTCTACAAAATAATTTGAGCACCTCATTTAAACACTATTCTCAACTGGACAGCTTTTTGGTTTGCTTGTGAAATCTACAGAATGAGACTACTGGTATGAACAGATCAGATTTTCAGATTAGAAGGACCTAAATCCAAACCAGACTCATTTGTTTTGCTGTGCTACTTTGGAGCTGTGGCAGGAAAAACATTTTTCACTGTTAGCGTTTCACTGATTTTAATGTACAGAAGAGGCCAAATGAAATATGAAGAGGTATGGTAATAATGTAAGTAACTTGTTTTGTGTGTAGAAATCATTTTAATAGTATGAGGCTTTTCTACATGGAGTGGAGACACCCTGGAAAGTTACAGTATTATGAATTAAGAAAAGATGTGACTTCAAAATGAATTAGTTAACCTACATTAAATCCCTACATGGACACTGTTATTCAGCTTTGAAGTGGCATTAATTCATTTTATTTTCATCCACTTTAAAATAATATCTTTAGGTAATGCAGATTCACTTTCCTGACTATCCTCATGTACACAAGCCATTAGAGTTATCCGGTATCAATGTGTACAAAGATGTAAAATATGTCAGTTTCATCTTAAGGAAGACAGAGTAATATACATACTCTATTCCATCAACAACATTTAAAGTAAATGCATTAAATATTAATTATGGAAATAAAATATCTAATGTTGATATCTGATCCTAGTACCTGATAACCCAACCTTAAATGTTTACATATTGTTTTCTTTCATTACTATTTCTTTATGTGTCCTATTATTTATTCTTTTCCAGATTAAATCAACATCTTTCACCCTGCACCCTGTAGGCTGAAGAAATGAGGAACATTCAAGAATTATATGAATGTCATCAAAGAAGCCACACCACCAAAAATCCAGATCCTCAGCTGGGTGAACCACCATAGCACCATTGATTCAACAGAGTTTGGTCGATATTTACCAGTTGAAGATCTGGCCCACTATTAACCCTGACCCTTCAGTTCCTACACAGGCAAATCTCGCATTGAAGACAATAGGAATTAGAGACTTAAATATCAGGCTTTTAGGTGCTAAAAATATAAAAAAAAGAATAAAATCTAATGGTTAGAGAGAGACAGCCTAGCTCAGTCTTTCCCCCCCCCCCCCCGCCCCCCTTACTCCTGTCCAGGTAGGATGACTAAATAGCAAGTTTGAAAAATCGGGATGGGGGTGGGGGTAGCGGGATTAGTAATAAGACAAAGCCACAAATATTGGCTTGTCCCGATCTGATCACCCTATGTCCATGCTCCCCCAGCTTAGGAGGATGCCCAGAGTCTGTTGTACTCCAGTTATTTTAGGCTACTAGAATGGCCTCCAGGAGGCTAATTAAGATAGAGAAGTCTTGAGGATGCTCTGATTTACACCAGGAACATAATTGATACCTGATTGTACCTGGGATCAGGGCAATTTTGATTCATCCTTGGTTCAACCCAATGGTCTAGTGAAAAAATGAGTTTGCCTCTAGTCCAGATATGCTGGTGTCTCCGTGCTGTATTTTAAAGTAATTTATTACTCATGCACTCCTATTTCTTTTATTAATTTTAAACCTACACCATAATTTGTTTTTATTTATTTATCCGGGGAAGCTTGGCTCAAGAGAATTGTCTAGTTTGCAGTTAGGACCAGCTGAAGAGACTCACTTGCTCAAATTACAGCAGTAATACTGTTAATGGACACACTCTTTGTGAGTGACTAAATTACACAGCAACCACTTGAAGATAAATGCCTGACAGCTGCACCTTACTGCTTATGACTGATAAATGCCTTAGTAACTATTATTCAGCATTTGCACATTATCCCGACATAACATATAATTCCAAACATTACTGTTCAATTATTTCCTGTTTGGAAGGGATGCACATTTTAAATATAGAAAACTGTGTTCTCTCTGGTGGGGGGGGGGGGGAGACGCAAAGCAAAACCCAAGGTCAAAATGTCTGATAATTGACTCAGTAGCATTACCATAAGAGATGAGAGCAGCTCCTTCTTCTTTTCACTTGCTGAAAGTTATCAGCAATGAGACGCACATTGCCAGAAAGACTTGCCTTCTCAAGACTCACTCTATGCTGAATTTACCGATTGGCACAAGCTTGTGACTGTCACTTTGGGGCATGAGACAAAGCACTGCAGTACTCTGGACTTCAGTAGAGGGCACACAAACAGAGGTTTATTAAGGAAGGTCATCCCCTTTGGCAGAGGAGGAGGATGCCAATTGCAGTAACCCCATTCATACCAGAAGGTCCAGAGCAGAAAAACACAATACCATAGGTTGAAAAGGAACATCATAGCCCCAGACAACAAAATAAATAATATCCCTATGCCAAGCCTGTTCCCTTGGGGAGTGGGGTTTGTATGAGGGGTCTAGCATCTAGTAGTCTCTAATTATGTTTTAGCCCCACCATGTGTTATTTCAGAGCGCTAACCCAAGAAGTCAGTTCTCCCTCTCAATCTTCCTTCAGTTGAACTGGCTTTCTCCTTTTAACCTCACCCTCCATGCCTGACAGCTTTTGCAGGTGAGGCAGGGTGGGACTGACTGAGTCCACAGCATTTCATTAACCCTTCTGTGACCATTGAGAAACCCATCACACAAGCAAATTGGCCTTAAAACAATACCATCTTCCCAACTGCCTCCTTGCATTTCTGTGTGTGATGAAAGTTATCTGTTTATTTCACAATAACCATGAAAAATGTGAAATTCTTTTAATTTGTTTGTTTGTTTTTTGGTCCCAACAAGTGACTTCCTATGAGGCTTACAGAGTATCTCAAATGCTATCTCCAAAGAGGAAGTTTTATAGTTTTGTATTAAAAAACATGGTTTTCAGCTTGTAAGTGCTCTAGGGCTTTGGCTGTTTGAAGAATGAAAAATAAATGGTGTGAACTATACTTAAGGTGAAAGAAGTAGATTAGTACTTTGGTGCCCCTCCAGGGAATAAAACACATGAAAGGTAAATACATGCTCACAAAAAAGCCCAGAGTAATCTCAGGTTGTTTGTGATATTCATGATAAACAATAGCCAGTGACACATGCTGTTTTTATGATGCTTTTATTCTATACTCCTTGGACATTAAGTGGGTTGTGTACATTCTGATGATAGCTGGCAGATACATGGTTTCTTTGTAAATCTATAAGGGAGTGGTGCCCAACAATAAAGCTGCTCTTGAATTATGCTCAGTAATACATGTAATATAGAGATCTCTACTTCTGGCATCAACATTTTTGTGCTGTGAAAGAGATATATGCCATGCTAAGAAATGGACTAATTCGATACAGTATCTGTGGGGAAATGAACAATACCATCCAGTGGTGCATTAGACTTGACATTTATCTTCTCTATTGCTGCGGTAGATGCTAGGTTACCTTTTACACTGGCAGAGGCTGAATTAATGCAGTGGTGGAAAAATTATTCATGTTAAGCATGAATTACCAATGTCATGAGTCGGCGGGAAAAAAACCATGCTCGGTTGTGGATTCACTGGTTGCTTTGTTGTGGAAAGCTTGGAGACAATCAGTGGAATTTGATTTAAAGGAAAAATTCATTGATGAATTCATAAACACTATTATGATTAGTACCATATTGCTTCTGGGCCTGGGATGTTCTTCTGAAGCCTATTTAAGCAAGTATATCTTCTACCATCTTTTTTTAAAATTTAAATAAAATGTTGGAGACTCATCAGTGTGACTTTGTAGATTTAGCAGAGGTAACAAAGTCCTGTGGCACCTTAAAGACTAACTATAAAGTTTTGAAGCATGAGCTTTCGTGGGCTAATACCCACTTCGTCGGATGCAAGCAGTGGAAGTGTCCAGAGGCAGGTACAGAAAAGTAGGCATGAACCAGGTGGGAGATAAAAAGGTTAGTCCAATTAGGTTGAACCAGCTTGTTATCTCCGATCAGGGAGGGTGGGTTGTTCTTCTAGCATTTGAATGGGGGGTGTGGACATGGAGAGAGGAGAAACTAGTTCTGTAATGAGCGAGCCATTGTAGGTCTTTGTTCAATCAGAGATTGTTTGTGTTGAATTTGCAAATGAATTGCAGCTCTGCAGTTTCCCTTTGCAGTCTGGACTTGAAGGTTTTTTTTGCTGCAGTATGGTGACTTTTAAATCTGTAATTGTGTGTCCAGGCAGGTTGAAGTGTTCCCCTACAGGTTTTTGTATATTGCCATTCCTAATATCTGATTTGTGTGCATTTATCCTTTTTCGTAGGGACTGTCCAGTTTGGCCGATGTACATAGCAGAGGGACACTGGTGGCATATAATGGCATATATGACATTGGTTGATGTGCAGGTGAATGAACCAGTGATGGTATGGTTGATCTGGTTAGGTCCTGTGATGGTGTTGCTGGTGTAGATATGTGGGCAGAGTTGGCATCGAGGTTTGTTGCATGGATTGGTTCCTGAGTTGGAGTTATTGTGGTGCAGTGTGCTGTTGCTGGTGAGAATTTGTTTAAGGTTGGCAGGTTCTCTTAGGCTCTCACCAAAGACTTCAAGGCCGATTTAAATAAAATCTACATGAACAAGTCCTGTTTCCACCTTTGCTTTTCATCTGAGGATAAACTGACCCCAATTTTGGAATGCATTTGTTTAAGTCTCTTCAATGGGAATTAAGCATGTGCTTAAGTGCTTTCCTCAACAGGATTTCCTCCAACCCCTCAATCAAGCACTCATTGACCTGAACAAACATTAATTAAATTCTCTCAAATCCTTTCAGAGTTAAGTTTAGTACATGTGGACAACTGAAGTCAAAGTGGTTAAATAATTTATCTAAAAGTCAGGTCAGCAGCTAAACTGCAAATAGGATTTTGGAGTTAATCTTGCCTCTGTATCTTATATTAGTTTTACCTCACTATGGCCTCACTCCAGCAGAGTACTTATGTACATATTTAAGTTAAAGCATCTGAATTTCCCTCTGATTTCAATAAATTACTCACTGCCAAAAATGTAAGCATATGATTAAGTGTTTTCAGGATCAGAACCATTTTAGTAAATTTTAAATAAGAAGTTTGGTTTTGATTAGCTGGTCCTGTTGCTGAGTTTGTTTAATGCTTGAAAAGCTATGCCATGCTTTGATGGATGGGATTGCACTTTGATAGCATTGCACTGAACACTTGTTCAACATAATTGAAGTTTCACTTAAATAAACTAGCTAATTGGGTTGTACTAAATAGGTGGCTAGAGTTTAATATGATTTATTGAAGAGATAACACCACAATTCCCCCCAAAATGCAACTCAGCAGTGATGATAATAAAATGTTGTTTCTCTCTACTTTGTATTTTTCTAATACACACAATTTTTCAACTTTACCCTAACCAACCACACATCAATTCTATATAAAAAACAAGTGAAAGTAAAGTTAAGATTCTAACTTAAAGCCACAGAAAGGGGACTGCATGTTTCTGGGTGTATGTGCACATGCACATATTCCTTCTTTCTTTCTTTTTATTAAATTCACCTCAACTATGCTCATGCCCTCTTGTTTTTGCTTTGATGTTCATGGAAAGCTATGCTACGTTTTACTGATACATACATTTGTGAAAAGTAAATATTAAATTAACACAAGTAAACATTTGAGGGAAACAAACACTAAGTTCTCACACACAAGTATTCATATCTAAAGTCCTTTTTCATAACATCAAAAATATGAGGTGTCCCACTGAAGCTAACCAAACACATTGAAACAGAGAACAACACTTATACTCACATAAAATAGTATCTGGCACTCAGTGCTATAACTGGAATGAATTCAGTGGGCTCTGGATTGGACCCTCTTGGCCTATGGAGTGCTATGAACTAAAGGACAGTGTCCATTAGCAGTCAACACATTAAGGTTTAATTCCATCTCATAGGCCTGTCACTAGGGATCAATATATTCACCAGTCTTTGAGACAAGTGTCACTATCCCACCATATATAGTCTATACTGTGACAAGGTGGCTCCTCAGCTCCCCTGACTCAAGTCCTTTGGGGTTCTAGCATGGCACTGGCGGCATGACCAGACTGCACCAGACCCCATTTTTCTGCTGCTCCTTAGCAGCCCACTCTCTCTCTCTCTCTCTCTCTCTCTCTCTCAGGGTCAGGCTCCTGCAGGCTAGGAAAGCTAGGTTCCCCCTGGGAGGGACCCTTTGTTCTCTTCCCCTGCTTGTCAGCAGCCTCTCTGTCCGTGCTTCCTCCAACTCACTCCTCTGCTTTCACCAAACTCCCTCCTCTAATGCCTACTGCCTCCAAACTCACTCCTCAAACTCCCACACCCCTCTCTGGGGAGGAGTCTCTTTAAAGGGCTCTGACAGCCTCCTTAACTGGCCTCAGCTGGCCCTGCTTCTGGCTGTGGCAGCCTTGCTCAGCTGGACCCAATTTCCCTGTAGTAACTCTTCTAATTACAGGTCCTTCTGTCAGCTGTCTGCCCTGGGTCTACCACAATACATACACACTAGCATGTGCACTTTATAGGGCTTATGGTGTGCTGTGGCAGGGCTAGGGTAAAAACCCCATGATTGCCCTGCCACTACAGGTTAAACCCTGCTTTCTGGCAGCAAGGCCAGAGGCAGAAGCTAGAACAGCTCAGCAGTGGGTCCAGCTGGGAGCCCAAACAAGGGGTAGCCCTCAGCACTAGGCTGGGCTAAGTGGGTACAGCTGGGGCTGGGAGAAGTGAGGGCTAGAAAAGCTCTAAGCCCTGGTCAGTAAGGAAGCAGGCCAGGAGGAGGATAGGGGGCTGCTCTTTCTCCTTGGGGAGGGCAAAGTGCCTCAGGACCCTGGAGACTCTAGATCCATAACAGGGAAGGTAACTGTTTGGGGACAAGGGGAGCACTTTGCTGGCACTGAAACTGCACTGTAAATAAAGGAAACCTAGAAACACCAAATGAGGGTGTGGAAAACTTTATTATTAGAAGAACCAGGACACAGGGGAAGTAAGAGCACCCTGTGTGGACCTGTGACACTGGGAGCTTGTCTGGGAGCCTCCTAGCCCTGGAGGTCTGTGGCTGAAGATATGGAGGAGACCCTGAAATGGCTTGTAGGCACAGTGAAGGAGATGCAGCAAGCCCAACAGACAGAAAGGCAAGCCCTGATGAAGTGGCAACGCGGGCTTCGTGGCGGCCTTCCGGGAGTTCTGGCTGGCCTGGCGGGACCAGAGGCATTCCTTCCCTTCGGCGAGGCGGTGGTGGGATGTGGGGAAGGTGCGCGCCAAGCTCTTCTGCCGTGACTACACCCGGGGCGCCAGCCGGCAGCGGGGTGTGGTGATAGAGCAGTTGGAACGGGAGGTTTTACAACTAGAGAGGCGCCTGGCCTCCGGCCCCGAGGATCCACCCCTCCGTGCAGCGTACAGGGAGAAGCGGGAGGAGCTCCGGGCTCTGGAGGACCACCGGGCCCGGGGCGCGTTCGTTCGATCCCGCATCCGTCTCCTTCGGGAGATGGATCGCGGCTCCCGCTTCTTCTACACCCTGGAGAAAAGGAGGGGGGCCAAAAAGCATGTCACCTGCTTCTTGGCGGCGGATGGCACCCCCCTCACGGATCCGGAGGAGATGCGTGGAAGTGCCAGGGCCTTCTAGGCCGACCTCTTCTCCCCGGATCCCACCGAAGCCGAAGCCCGCAGGGTGCTCTGGACCGAGCTCCCGATGGTCGGCGCGGGCGACCGAGACCGGCTGGAGTCGCCTCTCTCTCTGGCCGAGTTCTCGGCCACCCTCCGTCTCATGCCCACCAACAAATCTCCGGGCATGGACGGGCTGACCGTGGAGTTCTGGGACGTCCTCGGCCCGGACCTCATCATCGTCTGGGCCGAGTCTTTGCAGGGCGGGGTCCTCCCTCTTTCGTGCAGGTTAGCGGTGCTCACCTTATTGCCGAAGAAGGGGGTCCTCCGCGATCTTCGGAATTGGTGTCCCGTCTCGCTCCTCAGCACGGACTATAAGGTCGTAGCGAAAGCCATCTCGCTGCGGCTGGGGTCCGTGCTGGCGGACGTGGTCCATCCCGACCAGACCTACACGGTCCCGGGCCGTACCATCTTTGACAACTTATATTTGGTCCGGGACCTTTTAGAGCTAGGGCGTAGGGATGGTCTGTCGTTCGCCCTCCTGTCCCTGGACCAGGAGAAGGCGTTCGACAGGGTGGACCACGGGTATCTCCTGGGCACTCTGCGGGCGTTCGGCTTCGGTCCCCAGTTTGTGGGTTTTCTCCGGGTGCTGTACGCTGAGGCGGAGTGTTTGGTCAGGCTCAACTGGGCCCTGACCGAGCCGGTCAGCTTTGGGCGGGGAGTACGGCAGGGGTGCCCCCTCTCGGGCCAGCTGTACGCTCTGGCGATCGAGCCCTTCCTCTGTCTCCTCCGACGGCGGTTGACGGGGTTGGTGCTTCGAGAGCCGGAGCTGCGGCTGGTCCTGTCGGCGTACGCCGACGATGTACTCCTCGTGGTCCAGGACCCGGGCGACCTGGTGCGGGCGGAGGCTTGCCAGACCGTGTACTTGGCGGCCTCCTCCGCCCGGGTCAACTGGGTCAAGAGCTCTGGCCTGGTGGTCGGGGATGGGTGGCGGGTCAGCTCCCTCCCACCCGCGCTTCAAGCCATCCGGTGGAGCGCGGGTCCGCTGCTCTATCTGGGCATCTATCTTTCTGCCACGCACCCCTCCCCGCCGGAAAACTGGCAGGATTTGGAGGGCAGGGTGAGTGAGCGGGTGCGGAGATGGACGGGACTGCTCCAGTGCCTCTCCATCCGTGGGAGGGCGCTGGTGTTGAATTAGCTGGTCCTGTCCATGCTCTGGCACCGGCTCAACACCCTGAGCCCGGCCCGGGGATCCTGGCCGGACTCCAGAGGCTCGCCCTGGGGTTTTTCTGGCCAGGACTGCACTGGGTCTCTGCAGGGGTTTTGAGTCTTCCCCTGGCGGAAGGAGGGCAGGGCCTGGTCTGCTTGCGCAGCCAGGTCCATGTCTTCTGCCTCCAGGCCCTGCAGAGACTCCTTTATGGTGCTGGTAGTCCGGCATGGAGAACGTTGGCGCACACCTTCCTCCGCCACCTCCGGGGGCTTCAATATGACCGGCAGCTCTTTTTTCTCCAGTGGGGAGGTCTTCCGCGAGACCTCTCAGAGCTGCCAGCCTTCTACCAGGACCTCCTCTGGACCTGGAAGCTCTTCGGGGCGACCAGGTCCTTTGTGGCCACCGAAGGAGAGGACCTCCTCACGGAGCCCCTGCTTCATAATCCGACCCTCTGTGTGCAGGTGGCGGAGTCTCCCTCGGTGCGCCGGAGGTTGGTCCTGGCAGAAATCACCAAAGTCGGAGACCTTCTGGACTACGAGGGGGGGGGGGGACTGGGTGGATCCCCGTGCGTTTGCTCGGCGCATGGGGCTCTCCACCCTCGTGACCCCCCTGCGCGTACTCCGGGAGGTGAGGACCGCTCTGAATCCTGTCTCTCTCGTTTTCCTGCGGCAAGCCCTGCGAGAGGGTACTCCCCGCCCACCCCTCACCCTGGGCCCTCCGGAATTAGTACTTGGGCCCCGGCCTCGTGAGCCCTCCCGACCTCCCCACTCCCACACCCTGAGCCGGCTGCACACCTTGCAGCCGGTCTCATTTCGAGCCGCGCCAAGGAAGCAGCTATACACGCTCGTGCTCCACATGATCCATCTCCTCACCCTCGTGTCCCGCCCCGATACCAAGTGGCGGGACTACCTAATACCGGAGGAGGGTGAGAAGCCCCGGTGGGCCAGCTTCTATTCCACCTTGATCCCACGGCCCGCCGGGGATATTAGTTGGCGGCTCCTTCACGGAGCCGTGAGCACGGGCGTGTACTTGGCGCGATTCCTCCCCGTGCCAGACGCCTGTCCTTTCTGCGGCATGAGGGAGGACCTGACACACGCCTATCTAGAGTGCGCCAGGCTTCAGCCCCTTCCGGCTCCTCCAGAACCTCTTATTGAGGTTCTGGCTGCACTTTTCCCCACACTTTTTTCTTTTTGGACATCCCATCCGTGGCCCCAAAAAGTCGCGAGACCTCTTCATCAACCTCCTCTGGTGCTTGCTAAAGTCGCCAGCTATAAGACCAGGAGGAGGATGCTAGACGAGGGGGTACGCTGCGACTGTGGGGCCTACCTCAGGTCACTTCTCCAGTCACGCATCTGGGCAGAGTTCCACTGGGCAGCATCCACTGGCTCCCTCGACAGCTTCGCGGAGCAGTGGGCGCTGTGCGGGGTTCTCTGCTCAGTGTCCCCATCCTGTACCCTTGTTCTGAACCTATGACCTTCACGCACTCCCCTGACTTTTTTTCATTAGTTACCCCCCATGTTTAGTTGGCCCCGGGCCTAGTGTCCCTCCCGCCAGGCTGGGGGAGGGACTTTAGTTACGGGCGGGCTTAGGCCCACCCACTTCTCGGGTCCCCAAAAGGTGGTGAAGTGGCAAGCGGAGCAGCAGAGTGCACTGCAGCAGTTTATTCAGGAGCAGTTTGCTGCACAGCCCCAGATCCTCCAGAAGATGGTGAGACCACCAGCGGGGGATGGTGCCAAGCCACAAGGGTGGGGGCTCTGCAAGATGGGCCTGGCAGATGATCCTGATGCCTTTCTAGGAACATTTGAGAGGGTGGCTGCCACGGCTGGCTGGGAGAGGAGGACCTGAGCGATGCAGCTAGCCCCATACCTGGGCGGGGAGGCCCAGGCCACGTTTATGGCATTGGGGGACGGCTAAGCCCAGGACTATGACACGGTAAAGGCCGTGATATTGGACAGAGGGGGACTCTCGGTGGAGAAGTATAGGCAACGCTTCCGGGGGGGCCCGCTTAACAGAAGGCCTGTGGCCCAGGGTGTTTGCCCAGAAGCTCTTGGACTGGGCCACCCGCTGTTTAAAGCCCCATGCGCAGACTATGGGGGAGGTTATGGACCAGTAGTCCTTGTACCGGCTCCGGGAATCCCAGGAGAAATTGTTCGTGTGTGGGTGTGGAGGCACCAGCCAGCCCAAGTAATGGAGGCGGTCCAGTTGACTGAGGAGTATCTGGAAGTGGAGGGGCCCCAACGGGCGGTGAAACCGAGCAAGGGCGGCGGTCCAAGCAAAAGCCCGTCAGAGTGGACACCCAGGAGGGGGCCAGACACTGGGCCCGCCCGTGGCAAGGGGCTTACCTGTTGGCAGTGTGGGCACCCAGGCCACAAAAGCAGGACTACACACAAATTAAGTGTGGGCTAGCAGACTTTTTTGGGTGCACCGGGCAGGGAAAAGCGGGGAAAGGAACCCTAGCCATGGTGTCAGTGTTACTAGGAGGGAAGCCCCGGGAGGCGGTGATATATTCCGCTTCCACCCAGTCACTGGTACGAGAGGCATTAGTAAGACCCCAATGGATGATCCCAAGGGCAAAGATGGCCCTGTGTTGTGTTCATGGAGACACCCGCAGGCATCCGGTAGCACGAGTACCCCTGGAGGTGGAGGGCTGTTTCCGGTGGCACGGGGTAGGAGTAATAAGCAGACTAGCATACCCAATCCTCTTGGGGGGAGACTGGGGTACCCCGTCTGAGGAAGTCCCGAGTCAGGGCAGGGGACCTGAGGGAGGGACTAAGAGCAACCCCATCAACGGAATGGGGGGGGGGAGAGGAGCCTGGAACCCCCCAAAAGGAATGAACCCCCTTCCTCGGGGTTGGGGGAAAACAGGGGGGAACAGAAAAACTCCTAGATGGGAAGACAAGACCAGAGAGGAATGCTGGCTATGTGGGGCAGAAAAACAGGCTGAGGGAACATGCCCCAAGTGTGGTCCTCTGAGACTAGGGGACAAGGAGGATTGGGGGACTAAGCCAGAGGACCCCAAGGCAGGGGACATAGCTGACCAGCCACCACCTAAGCAAAGATGTGACTTTTGCCAGGAGGAAGGGCATGGGCTGCAGAACTATCCCTACAGGGGATGTGAAGGAGGGCCAGAAGGCCCCAGCGAGGGTCCCCAGGAGCCCGCAATGGGCGGGGGGGGGGACGTGAGCCCCCTGTAGAGAGTGGGTATGCCTGGCCGAAGAGGGGCAGGGGCAGGTGGAGCCTGGCGTCTTGGTGAAGGGGGGGAGATGTGTGGCAGGGCTAGGGTAAAAAACCCATGATTGCCCTGCCACTACAGATTAAACCCTGCTTTCTGGCAGCAAGGCCGGGGCAGAGGCTGGGAGCCCTAATGAGGGCTAGCCCACAGCACTTGGCTGGGCTAAGTGGGTACAGCTGGGGCTGACAGAAATGAGGGCTAGAAAATCTCTAAGCCCTGGTCAGTAAGGAAGCAGGCCAGGAGGAGGACAGGGGGCTGCTCTGTCTCCTCGCGGAGGGCAAAGTGCCTCAGGGCCCTGGAGACTCTAGATCCAGGACAGGGAAGGTAACTGTTGGGGGACAAGGGGAGCACTTTGCTGGCACTGAAACTGCACTGTAAATAAAGGACACTTAGAAACACTAAAAGAGGGTGTGGAAAACTTTATTATTAGAAGAACCAGGACACAGGGGAAGCAAGAGAACCCCGTGTGGACCCTGTGACATGTGCCTACACTACATCTGCTACAGGGGCACTGCTACAGTGCTGTAGCTATGCTGCTTTAGTGCAGATATCCCTGAATTGACAGAAGGGTTTTTACGATTGATATAGGTAATCTACATCTCTCACAGTCAGTAGCTAGGTCAATGGAAGAGTTCTACCATTGACCTAGCCACATCTATATCTGTATTCCATTGATCTAATCATCATCTACACTGATTAAGTCAACCTAACTATGGTAGCCATGGGGGCAAAAGAATCGGGGCCCTAGTTTAAAATTGGATAAAGGTTAAAATTTTCAAAATCCGCCTACTGACTTAAAAGCCTAAGTTCCACTTCAAAAATAGATTTAAATAGTAGTGTGATGTGAAAGTCAACAGCGTTTAAGCACCTCGGTCGCTTGGGCACTTGAAAATTGTACCTAAGATTTTTTTTAAAAAAATATTTTACACAATGTTGGCGGAGTAACTTTGTATAGAATGTAACTTGTGTAGAATGCAAAATGATGCTCCAGTGATAGCAGTCTTGCACTAATCATGAGTGAATCTACAGTAAAACACCAGGGTATATTCATGATGTAAGAAAATAACAGACACACAGAGGAATTTCAATGTTAAATTCGCACCTGCCTGCTTCCCAACAATTTCCCTACAATTCCATACAAATAAAATTTGTTTCCTTTTCACCTTATGATTGTGGTGGTCAATTTACTTTTTAAGGCATCCTTCTGTTGTGTCAGAGACGTGAGCAATGAAATTCTTGCTACATATAATGCATTCTCCTAAACCGGCGGTTCTCAACCAACTGCCCATGGGCTGATTGTGGCCCAATCAGCACACAGCTGCAGCCCATGTGACACCCTCAGGCCCATACAGGCAGTGTGTGCATACACTAGAAGAGAGAGAAAGAGAGAGAGGTGTGTGTGTAGATGCAGCCCACATAACACAGAGAGAACTGCACATGTGACCCACAATGGTAAATAAGTTGAGAACCACTGCCCTAAAAAGTCATATAAAGTTATTTTTTGTCCTCAGTGGACTTCTGTTTACCTAGTTTCAAGAGTTAGAAGTCAGTGGAAGTATCAAACATACACAGTTTCAGCTGTGAGTACACTCATTTTTCAGCATTTTTGCTTAGTAAGCTCTCCTGTGCAACCATTTGGCATCTCTGATGGCTCAGAAGACTTAAATTGAATATATATTAAAATTGGAATTGACAGGAACAAATATTAGAGCTGTTAAAATGCATTCTTGAGACAGAATCTCCCATAAACAAACCTAATGAGAATGAAATCATATTTTGAAGAAGGGAATATCACATTAATAATAAAAAATAGCCTATAGCAAGGGCAAGATGTCTGAAACAAATCAATAACGAAATTCATGGGATGTTTAATGGACCTTGTGTTATTCTGATATAAAGGGAAAAAATACACAGATGTGCTAAATGGAGCTTTGCCACTGGCCTGCAGTTTTCTCCAAGCCTCATTTGTTGATTTTCTTCAAGAAAAAAGTTTTAATATTGAATGCAAGAG
The DNA here is from genome assembly GCA_032164245.1 of Sternotherus odoratus. Lineage (NCBI taxonomy): Eukaryota > Metazoa > Chordata > Testudines > Kinosternidae > Sternotherus > Sternotherus odoratus. The sequence goes on along the minus strand of JAVMKO010000008.1, from coordinate 50,470,889 downwards.
TTAAGCCAAAGCCAACTGCTAAACTTCTGTCATCTTGGTCTGCTAGTAAGTGATAATTGAAATGTCTGTTTCCTTTGCTCACAAAAATGAAGCAATTTGAAAACGAAATGAATCAGTCAGTTTTTGAAAAAATATTAAGGGGAATATGTTCATACACCTACATTCCTATCAAGTGTCACTCATCTGGAGTGACAGTCACACATTTATTCCTGCTGCCACACACCTGAGAGCTGGAACGTCAACTTCTGCACAGTGCTGTAGTTCATGAACTAGCTCCCCTTGAAGTTCCTGATCCTGGCTGCTAGAAGCTATGAACTAAAGGACAGTCTCCTACTTCCTCCTCCTGCTCCCCATCTCACTGCTTTTCCTGCTGGCTCCCTCATGCTCACTGTGTCCCAGCATGCAGCACAAGGGGCCAGGACTGGTGCTTCCTAGCCCTGAACAGCAGCACATTCCCTCCCCCAAGGAGATGGCAATGGTGTGAACGACACAGAACCAGGTGTGACTAAGAAAAAACCCAAGTAGAAAAGTGGGAAGTGGAAGGTTATGGGTTGATGCCATTTCTAAATAAATATGTGAATGGGGTGTCTGCGTGCAGGTAGAGTTCCAGAGAATATACACCATGCCCATGGACCAAATTTACCCACTTTCTGGAGTTTTCCCTTCCTGTTAACATTAAGAAAAAGAAAACATATCTCCCAAAAATTCCCATGAGTTTACACTGGAGATCAGGCACCAAGAACATTGGATTATAGCTGTGTTCTACTTTTCTATCCTCTTCTTGCTTCATTCTGGTGGACTCACCAGGTGCTGAGACAAATGACCAAGAGTCCTGCTCCGTATTACATATTCTTGCTGAAGTTATCAATATACTGCTTATCTATGAGCCTATACACACTGGGGTAGTATATGCCAATCTATTTCTCGCTGAGTGGAACTGTAGAAAAACTGAAAATTAAAAAGATAATGCCACTAAATAAATGAAGATATACCTATCTCATAGAACTGGAAAGGTCATTGAGTCCAGTCCCCTGCTTACACTAGCAGGACATACTGTCCCCTGACAGAGTTTTTGCCCCAGATCTCTAAATGGCCCCCTTAAGGATTGAACTCACAACCCTTGGCTTAGCAGGCCAACGCTCGAACCACTAAGCTATCCCACTCCCTCAGCTGCTTCTACTCTGTCGCAACATCATTCTATTTTCTATGAAGAAGACAGACATTTCTTCAAAATATCCCTCTCGACATTTCTGGCTGGAAGCCTCGCATCATTGAAGTTAATGGCAAAACTCTCATTGACTTGAGTGGAATCAGGATTTCATCTTCTGTTTCTAATTACTGTAATAAACTCGACTCATGTACAACTTTCTTAGACTTTGTTTTTTCACTCTCACTGTGAGATTAATGTGAATGCTCCTCTCACATTTTCCAGAGAAAAAAAGGGTGTTTTTTTCCCCATCTTTCAACAATTATTTGTCCTGACTCAGATCCTTCCATTTGATGGCAAAGCATATGGAAAGCTCTCATCTATGGGTTCAGTAGTTTCAAGGCTTCCACTTTTGTTGTTCTACACTTTAATTAGTTAATAACAATTCAAACAAACCTTGTTGGATTATTCTTTGACCTTTTGCAGCATGGATCTTTAAAGTTATCACCTTGTGCTACCTGAAAGTCAAAAAGTTCCATTTTCCAAAACGATTCAGGAGAGAGGTCTTATATAAAGTGATAATGAAAAGATTTCTCTCACAATTGGAAACATCTTTCAGGCAAGAATAAAAATATAACATTATATGTGCAAGTTTGCCAGTGACATAAAAGACAAAAATTTAACAGCGATAATGGGCAGATTAAATAAATAAGAGTTTCAGGGCCAATCCAGCTAATTTAAAATCCATTGGGATTTTTCTGCTTGCATCCCTAGGAGTTGAATTGGGCTCTTAATTAAGAAATGACATTCCCCAAGAATTATAACTTTTAGATATTACTAGATTAAAAAATAGCATTGTGCAGTCCCCTGCATATGTCACAATACATTTTTCAATGAAAAATCAAGACATACTTGTTACCCTCCCCTTCATATCAAAACTTTATTAAAATTTCAGCAAAGTATTCAGAATAGTATCCATAGGTTCCCAACCTCCCCCCCCAAACATTCCAGATCATTAAAGTCTAACATACTATAGATTAAAAAGAAACAGGCATCAAAGAACAGTTATAAATTACCAGGGCTGCACTCTTCTCAAGTGGAAAAAAAGAAAAAGCTCCTACTGATGTAAAAGAACAAAGCAAGACTAAAACCTGAGTGATTTAATGGGAGACCAAGAAAAAATAAAAGATATCTGTCTCATGTCTCACATAGATTTTACCTTTCATCAGGTTGTACTGTCTAGAGTGTGAGTAAAGTATCAAGTTGGTAGGTCTCATCCCAAGCCCATTAAAATCATGGGAATTTTTCAAAATGATTTCAACAGAGTCTATATAAGGACCTAACTCCTGAGTGAAAAGGCTTTTGTAATTACATCACCTACTCTGTATTCATCTCACTATTCTTAACGCATCCATCACTGTTGTACATGAGTGCCAACAAAATTACTCAAAGCACAATTTACTACATTCTAAATTCTGCATTATTCCTCTTAATGTGTGTTTGTGGTTTTTGTTGTAAATATCATAATGCCACTATATAAATCCAGAGTATGGCTACACCTTAAATAATATGTGTAGTTATAATCACCTAATCTCAAAAAAGATGAATTAGAAATGGAAAAGGTACAGACAAGGACCACAAAGCTGACTATGGGTATAGAATAGTTTTCATATGAGAATAGACTTTAAAGACTTGGACTGTTCATCTTGGAAAAGAAATGAGGAAGGGGGGATATGATAGAGATTTACAAAATAATGAATGAAGTGGAGAAAGTGAATAATGAAGTATCATTTATTCTTTAATATAACAAAAGAACTAGGGGTCGCCTAATGAAATAGGCAGAAGATTTAAAACAAACAAAAGGAAATATTTCACACAACACCATAAAAGGTGTCACTTGATCACTTGATGATCACCTGTTCTGTTTATTCCCCCTAGGGCACCTGGCATTGGCCACTGTTGGAAGACAGAATACTGGGGTAGATGGACCTTTGGTCTGACCCAGTATTGCCTTTCCTATGTACTTATGTGCCTGGCTTTAAGTGACCAGGTGAGTTTGTAGAAGGTTTTCAAAATGGAGGGTGTTTGTGGGAGAAGTAGTACAGGCTTAAATCAGAAAATTGAGCATGCTTATTTTTTAATATGATGTGAAGAGTTATTTTTAGTGCTTCTTAATTCTTTAAAAATATTTGACTGCAAAAATTGCAACTCTGGAAGAGATTTCTTTGTTTCTTTATTTCTTTTCCACATCAAGTTCGATAGCAGCTGTAAAACAATAAAGCAAATTAAACTTGCACAATGAATTTATTAAACTGCCTGCTACTGTTAGTCCTTCACTAGAAGCACGCAATTTACACGTCAGCAAAGCAGCACCAAAGAGAGTAAAGAAAATTAAATTCTTAATCTCTACCAATTTTGTAGGAATAATCGAAGGTTCGAAGAGAAGCTGCTGTTTGCAAATTCCTTGGGTTTTCCCCCTCCAGCAAGAAAAATTATAGTAGAAGCATATCTGCTTTTCACTTTGATTGCCTCTGCTATACTGTAGCCCCAAATTAAATTTAGTAAAATCCACAGATGACAATCAATGATTAAAACTGTAGTATGCTGGAGAAAATGTCTTCTGAACATTAAAAAAAAAAACCCTACACATGTGATTAAGAAAAACAAACAAACAAACAAACAAAAAAACACCACACTGATTTAATATTAGTCCCTGAACGTCAGGAGGCTGATTTTCCTTGTGCAATGTCCACAGCCACAGAAACACCAAAAATATAGATTTAAGGGCTGGGTGGTTTAGATAACATATTGGGTTTGCCTGCAAGACAGATTAAGTCATATTTGATATTTGAAATAAAATGAAATGTGAAGTATGTGAAGCAGAGCATAGAAATATATTTATTTTTCAAGCATGCACAATATCCAGGACATTTAAGGAAAACTGGATTTTCCAAGAACTGGAAAATCAAAGTCCACGCTATGATTTGTTTTAATCCTAGCTGGAAAGATATTTGCTCCCCTCCCAGTCAACATAAAAGATATTTACAAACTTTGAGACAGTCCCTCTACTGGTATAAACTGACACAGCCTGACTGACATTGGCGAAGCTCGACTGGTTTACATCAACTTAGAGCCTGCCCCTCAGTACTGTAGCATTTCATTTCCAATACTGATAATTATATGCTCTCCCCAAAACTCTAGACTGAAACAAAAGAGAAGAAAAATAGAGTACTCACATCTTTTGTTATTTTCTAGATAGGACTGATCCTGAGCCCCAGAGGTATAAATTGACACGGATCAGTTGAAGTAAATGGCACTATACAGATTTACACCAGCTGAGGATCTGGTCCATAATTTATAGTTAGCACCAGTTTTGTATTCAATACTTCATATGTTCCACCACTATTTACATGATATATTTTAATTGCTATTTTTAGATTTTTTTTAAAGTGGTCTTTTCTTTTTAATGTGCTATTCAAGCAATCACTTTGTATACACAAAACATATTTGCATTTCTAAAGTAAAACTATTAAAGTACTCAGATGGATACCAGACTGTGAAACTATGTATAGTAAAGTATTGTTTGCAGTGAGGCAATGCTTTCATTCTATAAATATACCTAAATCCTAACACAATTTAATTTAGAAAGCACATTACAGGAAAGTATTCTGGAATAAAATAGAATGAACAAAATGCATTGAACTGTTTTACTGTCATTATGCTGTGTTGCTCAGTTAGTGATGCTCCATCCATTTTTTCATCTGTCAGAAACAATAGGGTTGCACTTCCACCCCAGAGTAGTTTCCTATTAATCACTGATGCGTCCAATATATTTGTTTTCTAATATTATTTTCACACAGAAATATCATAACAGGTGGCACATTGGTGATACAGCAATAGTAAACAACAGTTTAAGCCTTGGGTTGGCAGTAGAAAGAGATCACACTTTTCTGCTCTATATGTGCCTTCTAATAAATGGAGATCCGATATGTAACTCTTCAGCTGGAAGTTTGAGACTCTTAGCTCTTCACAGTTACAAGTATTCCCCTGATATACAGTGGAACCCCGGTATAACATGATGGATGGGAGCCAAAAAATCCCATCACACTAAATGCAGGGTCACATTATAACGGGATTACAAAAAAATTACCATCGCAAGCTGGTCAATTTAAGTCTTGTAAAAAAAAAACACAACAGTTAATCCCAGTGTTTTTTAAACACAAAAGTAGTAATTTAATGTACATGTACATGAAAGAAATGTAAAATCGACTACACTATACTGTAATATAGTAACATGCTGTACTAACATATTGTACTATACTAGGCTATAATGTACTAACATGTAAAATAAACTGAATTAACATACTATACCAACATGTGAAATCAACTACTGTATACTATACTAACATACTATATTAACATGTGGCATCAACTGTACTATACTAATCATTGCACAGAGTGCAAAAGTCAACCTGGCAGCATTACTCCTTGATTTTAAATTTCATCTCTTCTTAAAAAAGCTCTCTAGTGTGGTCTGCTTATTTGCCGTGGACTGCTGGCTTCTAGCAAAGTCAATAATACTTCTGAGTTGGAGGATTTTGATGCTGTCCACGTCTTGAGTTTCCAGCCACCTCAAACTGGCTTCTAGATGCTTTACTGCCTCAGACACTTTTGGTGGGGGAGTTCAGATGCTGTCATTGTCGTCGTCATTAGCGCCACTGGTTTCGGGCTCTGATGGTGGGGCTTCATTGTTCTTCCTGACATTTGCAACAATTTCATCATCTGAGATGTGTTCATATGTGGGGAAACTGTCATCTGCTGAAAACCAGTTGAGGATGTCCTGATGACTGCTCGTATTCTCCGAGTGCTTCTCCAGCTAAACGTATGTTGTCTTCAATGATTCTTGTAAATTCAGGCTCATCATCTTTATCATCATTGTGTGTAGACGATGGAAAAGCTGGACCAAGACCCTTTATCCAGCATCGTTCAATGCAATGTGCAGAGATAGCATCCCAGGCTTTCCCGCCGAGGTAACATACTTCTTTCAAGTTGAATGGTGACAGTGATGTGTCAACGGAGTTGTTATCCGCTACCATCCGCTTGATCATTTTGCGACGATAGTTTTGCTTAAATACTGATATGGTGCCTTGGTCCAGTGGCTGGATTTCTGAGGTAGTGTTCTTTGGGAGATACGAGACTTTAATCTTGCCGTCACGAGTGACAAGATTTTCTGCTGGTGGGTGGGCAGGGCAATTATCCAACAAGAGAAGAGCTTTTCCCTCCTGCTTGAGTTTTCGCAAATGAGCCCGAACAGCTGGCACAAAAGTTTTATGGAACCAATCTTCAAATATGCAGCTGTTCATCCATAAATTCTTGCTGTTGGTGTATTCAAAGGGAAGGATATTCATATTAACATGACGAAAGCATCTGGGAGATCTCGCTTTTCCGATCATCAAAGGTCTGACTTAAGGCTGCTAGACTTATTGACGCAAAACAAGAGAGTGACTTGGTCCTTCCTCTGCTTAAAGCCTTCTCTTTTGTGACTTTCAGTCCTGGTTGCAAGGGTGTGATAGGGTAACATTTTAAAGCATAAACCAGTCTCATCGCAGTTGTAAATTTGATCGTCTGTGTAGCAACCTTCCTCCAGCAACTTTTTTAGCTCAATTGGGTAGGAATCGGCAGCCTCTTTACCAGCTGAGCGGATTTCCCCAGACACAAGAACTTGGCCTATAGTGTGCCTTTTCTTAAATCTGACCAGCCAGCCATTACTCACCGTAAATGTGGATTCATTTCCATTGATAAGACTATCAAATTTCTCTGCTTGAGCTTTCAGAATAGTGCCAGAAATGGGAAATCCTTTTGAGTGAGCCTGGACAAACCATTGGTATAAGGCTGAATCTAGGCTTTCATCTTTAGCAAACTTGACCTTTTTATGCTGTAAACCAGTTTCCTGCTCAAGAATGAAGGGTAGACTATGGAGCTTTTCTTCTTCTTTTTTCCACCCTCACAGAGTGGACTCACTAATTCCCAGATCTCTAGCAAGCTGAGTTTGTTGTTTCCTTAGTTGATCCAGGGCATTCAGTTTCTCTTGAACAGAAAACGACTTGCGCTTGTGAACTGGCATATCCATAACAGTAAAATATTTTAAAAATATGCAGTATAGGAAATTAATAAAAAGTTTATATCCAAACACCATACACATGTACTGTACAACCTGAGAACTAAGTGCAATGGGCCATGAGTTACTTTATCCAATAAGACCGGAAGAATGTGGTTTGTTTATAAATGTTGTAAAAAGAGTACAGTATTCCAACAAAATGTGAACAGCACATATTGTATTATGGCCTTAGCCAGAAGAACCATGAGAACATCCAGGAAGATGCACTCCTGCATGAGAGTTCTCATGATAAACTCCAGGAAGATGCACTCCAGACCTTCTCATGTTCTGCATGAGGAGAACTATGAGAATCTTAGACGGGAGCCAAGGTAAGGTTGCGCTATAACCGAACTCGCCCTATTTCGGGGCGCACTATTTTGGGGTTCCACTGTACATCTATGGCTCAAATACTTGCCCCTATTTGCCCTGGTGGGGCCTTGGCTGGGACATCTGAAACTAGGTTGTTTAGGGTGGGAAGGAGGTGTGGCAATCAGCTGGTGTTCCTCTGATTCCCTCCCCCTTTTCTGCTTCCTCTGTGTGGCTGGTTCCTCCCCCCAGACCTACACTAGGGAAAGGAATCTGAATGACTGGCAGTCGTTTGTACATATCCATTATGTGTTGCAAGTGGAGGTTCAGGCTAATTCATTCATGGCTGACCAGCATCATACACATTAATCTGAACTAAATTGTGTCCATTTCAGAAGCATTTCTGGTGCAGATAAATTAGCAAAGGTGAAACTTGATGCCTTTAAACACAAGTGGGAGTACTTCTTGGACAACAGTCTTTGGCATTGGCATAGCATGATGCCAATGCCAAATGCCAGCTGCAGAGTACTGTGCACCTGTGTGTGGACAAGAAGCTTCCATATCGTATTTGTGGATCAGCAGCTAAATTCCCCAGCAAATCATCATGGGGAATTTAAAATCAATACCTCTACTGTGGCTTTCTGTATAAGCAAAGATTGAACCTCCAGCCATCTGTCAAGATATAGCCATAGCACAAGATGCATCGAAGACTACACAGAATTTTCTATCTCCCAGATTATGAATAATAGACCATAATTGCTGAAATTACAAAAAAAAAAAAACGCTATAGACCAACTATAGAAAATCACAAAAAAACCCAATACAGACAACCTAAAGTAGATGAGGTCCAGGATGTCTGGACATCATCTACCTTTCCAAACAAGCACCTTCTTAATGACCCAACAAGCCACCTTCCTGGTTCCAGCCTGCCATGCAGACTTTGGGCAACATTGAACCACATCTGATAAAAACAAAGAAGAAGTGGCCTCGTGATGCACGAGTAGAAAATCAAAGACTCTGCTTTGTGTGACTGTAATGAGAATATCCAAATCAACCGTCAAACTCGGTACCCCAAATATAGATTCAAAGGTGAATTGGAGAATATCCCCAATGTCTCAGAGGCAGCCTTGATATGGTTCATGGACCTAAATAAAAAAATAAATATAAATAAATGGAGATATAGCAATCTCCTAGAACTGGAAAGACCTTGAAGGTCATCGAATCCAGTCCCCTGCCTACACTAGCTGGATCGAGTACTGTCCCCTGACAGATTTTTATTTTTTTTTTTGCCCCAGATCCCTAAATGGCCCCCTCAAGGATTGAACTCACAACCCTGGGTTTAGCAGGCCAATGCTCAAACCACTGAGCTATCCCTCCCCCCATACAAGTACAACTGCATCTATAGAATGTTGCTCTGCAGGTGGCATGCATGTGAGAGAAAATCACTTGATGAAGGGTAGGCTTCATGTCTGATGCAGCTTCAGGCTCTCCTCATTTCAATTCTCCTATCTTCCGTGTGGAAGAGGAGAGGCTGGCATCTAGGCTGACCCCTTAGCTGGCTGTAGGAAAAGTCCCATTGTGAGAGGCAGCACTATTATTGCGTTCATTTTGTTCATTCATTCTATGGTTCTATCAAAAACAACAAACAAACAAAAAAACCTCAACAACCCCCCCCCCCCCATGTGTCTGGCAATGACTAGTCTCTATAAACTTATTTTTCTTGTTGCTCTTGTTTCTGTTAGCGTTCAGGCATTTTACTTTGTCCTACATCAGTGGGGATTTTACAGAATTAGGCTGTAGGTGTTCAAGTGATTTTTCTCAAAATATTTGGTCCACTGTCATACTAGGGATAGAGGTGAGACTCATATAATAGGAATTTTCAAGAATCCTCTCTTGGCAATCAGTAGTACTTTTTCTTGTCTGCTGCTACATGCCAGTTCTCCTGTCCAAAATAGAGAATATTCATTAGCTAACTCCTTTATCACCCTAGGATGTTTATAATTTGGAATGGCTGATTTATATGCTATATTCCAAGTGTTTTCTTATCTTGCCTTAAACAATGGTTATTATAACAAAGTAGTTACGGGAAAAAAACAATCCTCATGTTTAGTGCCTATATCACTTTTTCAAAAGATTTTGGGATACAAAGTACTACATAAAATTTAATATAATCATTACTAATCTCAAGACATTTCTATTCCTATGTTTTTTTTCCTCTATAAACGGTTAAACCTCAAACATAATTGGGGAAAATCTTTCCTCCCAGCAGACATGATTACTAGTGAAATGTTTCCATCTTCAGGCTACAGAAACTACCATTTCAAGGGATCTCTCCTCAATACTTTATTTTAATAGCTTTGGAGCTTGTATCATGCTGCACTAGCTGCAGGATGAAACTGGCTCATCCTAAAGTTATTGTACATCCTTAGATTTCTGAACATTGTAACGTTTCTCACCTGAAACAAAATTCTTCTCAGGCCAGAACTCCATCAAAATACTGATCAATAATATTAAAAATATTTTTAAATAATAACATAGCAAAGTTATAATGCCTAAAGTATATTCTTTTCTAATGAATGCCTTTAATCACCTTTGAAAATTTTACCCTATGTCCCTAGGCTAAACACCCAAACAGAAATATGTGGAAGAGAAATTCATATTATTTGAATAATTCATATTATAGTATATGAATCAGTATTACTTATAGTATATGGTTTCATATAATGCCTATGAATAAATAATTATATGAATGAATCAATAATTGATCTACTACTTTTAGCCATGTCAGCAAGATTTCTATCTGTCTCTACTATTTCATAACCTAGTACCAGGTACTATATAGGACTTATATTACTCCCCACATATTAACAGAAGTGTGTGATATGTTGTCAGACCATGGTTGGAGAGGTTGTGGGGAAGTAGAAAATTTTTATGGGGAGTGTGTCCCAAAATTAAATCACCCTGGAGCTTGCTGCCAAAACTTGTTCTGCAATAGTAGGGTAACAAGTGGTTCTTTCTCCATTGTATGTGCTACCAGTATTAAGAGTCAATGAAAGCAATCAACCAAAGTCAAATTAATCATTACAGTAGTTTACTGTGAGCAGCCATATGTGCAATTGGGGCTGACTGAAAGATGGATTTCAAAGACATTGGTAGTTCTTAAAGTGCAAAAGATTACTAGGTATACAAGATATTTATATGCAAACTACAAAAGTACTTGGTTGCCTGGCATCACTTATTCAGATGAATAACCCAATTAATAAAGCATGTATTTTTTTCATGATACACAGCATATTTTAACTGTACTAATTGACGAATAGTACTTTATTCTGGGATTCGTATTGTATTTCACATAGGGCCAGGTTTTGCCATCCTTATGCATGTTAACTAATACCTTACTTAGGGTCATATTCTGGTCCCCACACTCACGTCAAATTGTACTCTATGAGTCATCTCACTGAAGTCATGGAATAACTTGTAAATTCAAATCCTAGAAAATATGAGGAAGGGTATAAGAATTTGGCCAAGTGGTGGTGTTCATTTTCTTGATTCTATTCCAGGAGTATAGTACAGTACTATTCAATGGGAATGTGGGTGGAAGAATCCAGAGCAAGGTTAGTGAGTTACTACCAATAACCATAACAATTATTTTACAATATATTATGATGTATATATTATTTTCTGGTTCAGATGCATCAAAGTTTTTTATACAACTTTTAGTTTGCAGGTATTTCAGAGAAGCAACAATAAAAGTGAGTTTAAAACACAATTTTATCTAAGGTATCCACATTTCTTCTAAGAAAAATGACCTTGAAAGAATGCACCACTACATTTCAAAGTAGTCCAGGAAAAGGTGTTTCTGTAAAATGGTCATTTTATTACAGAGGGGTTGGCAAACTCACCATTTAAATCACTGCTTTCATTATTTAGAAATAAGGACACATCATGGTTCATGTGGTTCCTGCCCCACTTCTTTGTATCTTTATTCCAGCTTCAAAACCAATCAATGAATATAGAGAGCTCGTACACTGAAAAGTGAAGTATACAAAGCACTTTTACATTTGCCAGGGGGAGCTGGTGGCTTGTCATTCAGGAGTGAATCAGTTTTATGTTATGTTGGAAAATGTAATGAGACACTTAAATGATATAATGCCAGACGCCTAGAGAAATTCAAAGTGATGTACCTATTTTTCACCTGGTAATGTACATCTGTTTTCTGCAGCTCATCTAGCAAGTTTCCCTGCTGAAATAAAGATATAAAGCAATACAAATTGAATATTAGCAGCAGGCAGATTTCTTCCCACTGTTCTTGGATAAGATACTGACAATGAACAGTAGGAGGTCAAACCATCTCAATTTCAGTTGTAAATAACACTTAAATAATCTGTTGCATGGCATTGTGAGAAGCAAGGCTGCTGTACTAAAGAAAAGAGATTTACTCCTGAGAGAAGAAGAGTTGATTTTCCCTGGATTTTGTTTGTTTGTTTGTTCTTAAGTAAAAGTGTGGGTGAAAATATACACTGGACTACAACACAGGTTCCCATTTATTTTGCTGGTTCTAACCCGAAGCTTCCACAGATCATAGTGTATAGATATACACTTTCCATTCCCACTTATAGAATTAAATCTTACTGAGACAAATATTGTAAACAATAGAAGAGCATGGTGGAAGAAAGTGTAAGTATATAATTTATGAAAACTGCCACTGAAAAAGTGGGATTAAGCAGGGCAGGTTGAAAAATTTCCCTGGAAACTTTTTTTAATGGAAAAATGGGTTTTTGACAATGTGTGTGCGTATGCACATGGAAAGCATCTGCCTTCTATGGAAAATTTGGACAGTCACAAGAACACTTTTTTGACCAGCTTTAGGAAAAGGTTTGAAGGAGTGGCCCATAGAATAGTGTATGCACATTCTCTGGTCCTGCTGAACTGTTCTCAGTGCTGGACCTCGGGCTTATCTCTTGCTAATGTTATATGTAATGTTGTTCAGAAGAGCAAATTGGGATATAACTTTAGCAAGAGACAAGTGCCCACCACTGAGAACAGTTCAGCAGGACCAGAGAATCTAGGCCTTCATTTAGTGTATTTCCCATTCTATTAGTAGCCATCTGTCCTGTAAATTGTCCATATTCAATCATGCATATTCATGTTTCAGTTTTCTCAAACAAACCAAAACCCTCCCTCTCTTTAAAGGACTTCTGTTTTCTTTAAAGCAAAGCTACCAGAACTCTTAAAAAAAAATCAACAATAAAAGTAGAGCTACAGCAAACACTGTACCATTTTCCTTTCCTTCTGCTAACAGAGGGAACAAAAGATAGACAAACATTTTGACAGTGAGTAAGCATGATTCATTTCAACTTTGCTATTGAAAAAGGGGGAAGTTAAAGAGGCAGTTTGTGTGTCACACTAGACTGTACTTCCTTTGCAATCATTTTACCAAGACTTCATTTTTTAATGTCTTCTTTGTACCACTGTTTACCAAACATCAATAGACAAGGATTTAAATAATGTGTGACTAATGCATCAGTAAAAAAGTTTGATGATTTTGTAGAAAGTTTTTCATCAACAGTGTTTTATCTATCTTTTTTAAACCTTTTTCACTGAAAATGAAAAGCAGTTTTCATAGGGAAGGGGAAGAAATGTTTTTTCCTCCTTTCCTAAATGGAGCCAGTAAGAATTACTTCTTGTATACCAGAGGTGTCCAATAGAAATTTGATGCAAACCACACTAGTGGTTTTGAAATTTTCTTATAATAAAAAAAGGATTAAAAAACATACTACAAATGACATTTCAAATTATTTTAAAATTAATATAAAAAATAAATAGATATTACTAAACTATGAATAGGTACTACTAACACAAAATTACTTAGTGTGACACTTTCCCATTCTTTTTTCTTGATCTGTACTTGGATTTTATAAAATTTACTGCAGCAATAGTGTCCTCAATACAGCAGTGCATTGCTCATGCATTAGCCACAATTCAATAGCCTATTAGCCACATGTGGCTAGTGGCGAACATATTAGACACCACTGCTGTATACCCAAGTTGTTAAGGCCTCAACTAGGGCACATGCGTAAATATTCTGATGAATAGGGACAGGTTTAAATGTATGCTTAACTATTTTGCAGCATCAGCAACACAGTGAAGGTAATGTGGAGTCACATTGTAGCTATGAATCAGGGTGGTAGCCGTGTTAGTCTGTAGCTATGAGAGCAACTCCAATATTTCATGCTACTACTTTCCCCAGAAATTTTTGACATGGCATGCACAACTGAACCACTCTCTCTTTAACTTAGTCTGGTCCAACTCAGGTTTGGCCCAGATGGGTCAGATATCAATGAGTGGTGCATGACTCAGTTTGTTGGGTCACACCACCACTACTCAGTTCGGGGATCCTTTCAAATGAGAGGCTGTGGGTAAAATGGCCCTACCTTGTGGGAAGCCCCGGCCCTGCCCCAGCCAATAATATGCAGCATGCATAATGTGCACACAGCTGGGAGTCCCACTGAATACGCAACTTTGTGGATCTGGTTTACTAACCCCAATCTAAGCCAGTACATGGAAGTGGGGAGGGGAACTGAGGCATGGTTCCACCCCTCCCAGATGTGCTTTCAGTCACTAAGTAGAGAGTGAGCCTCAATCTAACGTACATAATATAGCTCCATCACCATATTATCTGAGCACCTCACAATTAATGTATTTATCCACAGAGTGATCAGAAGTATTACCACCTGCTGCCCCTTTAAAAACAAACAAACAGAAAATAACCTATGAACTGTGGCACAACATATTAGGAATCAAATTTTCAGATGCATCTAAGGAGACATCAAGGAAAATTAATCCTAATTAACTAAAGGTGGGAAATGCTTATGTGCAATCTGCTACTCAAAATTAAAGTGACCTTAATTTGGTTTAGTTTAATTCACTCTGGAAGTGAATTAAATTAAACCAATTTAAGGTCACTTTAATTCTCAATGGAGTAATTATTTTGGTTTAAATAATCCACTTCAAATTAATACATTTTAATTAATTAGGATTATTTTTTCTGGCTGTCACCATATACAAAGCCCCTAAGCGATTTAGGAGACTAAGCTCCATTTTCAAAAGTGATTTGAGTTTAAATCTCACCAAAAAGCATTGGAATTTCAGCTCTTAAGTATAACTCAGGCTCTGCTTACATATTTTTTGAAACCCTTTACCATAAGCTACTTGTCCAAAGTCATTCAACCACAGTGAGTGGTGGTGAGTGAAAGAAATTGAATCCAGATCTGCTGACTCCTGGTATCATGCTTCAATCATGGGATCACCTTCCTATTCCTGCTAGATCTTCTCTACTCCTTCAACCCCCATCTCCAAAAGCAGGGGCTGTAATATGGCCTAACCCTCACACAGAACACACAGGAAGGGGGGATGCTCCTGAACACCTGACCG
The DNA here is from genome assembly GCA_032164245.1 of Sternotherus odoratus. Lineage (NCBI taxonomy): Eukaryota > Metazoa > Chordata > Testudines > Kinosternidae > Sternotherus > Sternotherus odoratus. Next base: position 50,455,845 of record JAVMKO010000008.1, on the reverse strand, counting down.
ATCCCAGGCAGTACCTGTCCAATAAAATGGAAAGGTTCCCTGCAGAAGAACAGCAAGAAAAAAGTATCCTAGAGCCGATTAGCACATTTAAGGTGTCTTCTCTGGATTCCTTTAGTGCATTTTTTTCTCCAACTAAACTCTCATTCTAATGAAACTGAAATTGAAGTAGCTTTACTGAAGTTTTACAGATGTTAGGAATAGGCCAAAATCCAGATTATTTCTTTCTCTCCCAAAAAATTCAGCTGCACTTCAGTGGCTAATGTCACAATACACTCCAAATTGACGAGAAAGCTTCTCAGATAACATTTAATATACTATGCAGCGGAGGAAGGCATTTCAGCGACAGCACTGCCAGCTTTGTTGTAATCTTCCAAAATTAAAATAAATTCTGTATCTAATGAAACATGAGACCATCATCTCCTACTGGTTTGCTCACAGCATGACATTGCTGATTGAGTACAGCTGAGTTCCCAAAACAGCAGTGGTGTTTGGCATTTCAAACTGACCTCATTATTTCCATTAGCTTTTTACTATAGTATCCATCACCCGGGGTTTGGGTCCTGGGTACATGAGGTTTGTATGACAAGGCCATAGCAGACCTCAGGAGCTAAATTCTCTGGTGATATAGGAGGTCACAGTTGCGCTGAAATGAATTGAGCTGGGTCCGTTTACACATTTAGAGAATTTGGCCATAGAAGTGTTCCTCTCTTCTGCTATCCCTCAAAGACTCCAATCTGACTGAAACTTGTCAACAGTATATCAAAAAACTGCAACCACTCATGTTAGTTTTTCAGAAATCCAAAGAATAGCTTGGCATACTAAGCAATATTTGATGTTATGTTTCTGATGTAGATCAAAGTGTTTTGGTTCTAGCAGGATTCATGTTAATATTTCCAAATAAAATAGAAGGAGGGGTGAGAAGAGAGAAACTAGATACAAGCTCACTCATAACATTTCCATAGGTCATATTTACCTGAATGAAAAGGCATGAAATTCATATTTATACATACTCCTACTAACCCGTAACTGAGGAAATGAGATTAGCAAGTATAACCATAACCTCACCAGGCACATAATAAGATTACTTGTACACTTGTTACCTGCTAAGGAAGTTTGTCTGCCTTTTGCATATAATCCCTAAGCTCTTATCTGCAAGACAAGTAGAAGGTTAAATCTAAATATCTCATCTAAATCAATGGACTTCTCTGGAAAACAAACAAAAACAAGTGGATCTGTTTACATTTTTAATGTCAAATATTATTTCATTAATGCAAAATTGCCTTGAAGAAACTGAATTATGTGCAACTTGGCAATGAAAATTAGCCTATGAATCTGCATTCAAAGAATTATTCCATCAGTGGATACTACTTTAGAAATTAGAGGTAAACAAATTTGCTTTATAGAGCCAATCTATAAAAAAAAGGGGGGGGGGAAACAGCAAAGACATAAAGTGGTGTGAATAGAAAAGGGACAGGGAAGATGAAGAAAACATTGGATGAAACATTTAACATAGAAGGGAGTTAAACATATGAATGTGATCCATTCAACACATATGTAAGCAGTGTCAGGATGAGTGGCATCCGGTGGGGAATTGCAGGAATTGCAATGACTTTGCAGTGTCAGTATGAGTGACATCGAGTGGTGAATTGCAGAAATTGCAGTAACTTTTGGAAAATAATACCTGATTTGCTTAGACACACCCACCGCACCTGGCCTGCACTCTAACAGCCCAAATGATCCCTTTGGCTACTGTGGGACCCCCAGTTTCTGTAGTATTGGGGCAAGAATGATAGAGTGCTGATTGACCTGTTTGTGTGAATGAGGGGTTGGGACATGTATTTGGCCTTTGGCATGCTGGAGGGACTCGCCATCAGCTAGGTAGCGCTCACTAGACAAGGGACAGGGGTTCCAAAACTCACTGAATTGAGAGAGGCTGTGGACAAGCTCCTATACCTTGTGGTGAGGGCCTTGTCTGAAGGCCTTACTGGCCTATTGTACCTGGCCTCTCTCCCCTGTGGAATGTTAGAGCTGATTTTTGCTTCCATTAGGAGTCTAACTTCACCCCACTGAGCTGAAGTTGTTTTGGGTCTGGTGGTGCCTCTGCACTAAGGCCCCCCCTATGAGCTGAAATCACTCAAGAGCTGAAAATCACTGAGCTTTATCTTAAGTGGGGGGGCCCTAAGCAGAGCAGTTCCTGTGTCGGCTAGCAGGGCAGCTAGCGGAGCAGTTCCTGTGCTGGCTGACCAGTTCCTGGGACAGCTGGCCGAGCAGTCCCTGTGCCAGCTAGTGGGCTAGTTCCTGAGCAGTTCCTGAGACAGTGGGCAGAGCAGAGTCGAGCTGCGGACAGAGCAGTTCCTGTGTCGGCTAGCAGGGCGGCTAGCGGAGCAACCAGCACCCCACGGAGAGACTGGGCCGTCGGCCTCATACCTCGTGAAGGTACCCTTCACTCTGCCCTCCACTTCCACCCAGCCTGGGAGGTAAGACTCGGCAGAGTAACTTTTGACCAGGGACTCCAGAGACTTTGGGGATGTTGAACTTTTGGGACTTTGGGTGACTTTTGGGATTGCTGGACTCCAGGGACTTTGGGCTATTGGACTTGTGGGACTTTGGGTGACGTTTGGGTTGCTGGACTCCTGAACCTACAGGAGAGGACACAGCCCAAACTTGCTGGGGAGGGGCAATTTGCTCACGGGTTGGTGTATGAACCCTAGGTGTGGTGTTTTTCCCAGTTTAGTGATGTCATTTACCTCATGTTAATAAAGATCTTCTGTTACACTGATCTGTGCTTGCAAGAGGGGAAGTATTGCCTCATTGAGGCGCCCAGGGGTGTGTGAGGATTTTCCCAGGTCACTGGGTGGGGACTCGAGCCAGTTTGCATTGTATTGTTGAGAGGGAACCCCTATTTACTGAACCCGGCCCTTGTTGCTGCCAATTCTGAAGGGCAGAAGGGTTACACATAGTTGGGATTTTTCAGGGTAAAGTCTTTGCCTGCAGTCCCTAATTCTAACCCCTTAGCCATTGAATTGATAGCCAAGTTGTCAATGAGGTATGCTTATCAGGTTAATGGTTGTAGTTACCCATAAGCTTAATTGCAAGAAAAAAATAGCACATGGTCCACAACTGATGGATAATGGGCAAAGCAAGGAGCATGAGGGGACATATAGGCAGCATGACTATGACCAGTGGGCATTCCAAACAAAGTGTGTTCTGGTACAGTGTGGTACAGTGAGGGGCACAGCACAAACCAGAAAGATAATATGAATGGTGTGGCAGGGTGCTGGCTAGGAGTGCCTGAGCCAGCCCTGACGGCCCTTTAAGAGGGAGGAAAGACCTCTGCAAACCTCCCTTGCAGAAAGGCTAATCAGCCACCTGGCTTGCAGGGCAATCAACAGGGATGAGTTGCACCTGGCAGCCTCCTCAGGGAGATAAAAGGCCTGCCAGGAAGCAAGCCCAGTGTGGTGGGGATGGTATAGAGTGTGGAGAGCTAGTCAGAGCTGTGTTTGGGTTGTAAACTGTAAGCTGGACTATATAGAGTCTGAAGAGCTGTAAGCTGAAGACTGGATTGTATAAAGCTGTATATATTGGTGGTGGGGTCCTGCATTGTGATTAAAGAGCACTGTTTGAAGCAAAGAAGGGTTTCCTGCCTGTGTTCCTGAGAGGGGTGAGAGAGCGGTCTGTCACAAGTGGTGTCGGGGGTGGGATCGCTACACCAGCAACCCAACTGGTGGCCCTGAGATGGAGGGAACCCTGCAGTGGCTCGTGGAGAAGCAAAAGCAGACCCAGCAGGCCATGCATGCCTTGCAACAAACCCACCTGGAGATGCAGCAGGCCCAAGCTGAGCAGCAGACGACGCTGCAGAACTTTATCCAGGAGGAGGCAAACACCCAGGTGAAACTCCTGCAGCTGCTGGTGAGTCCAGGGGCAGGAGGAGGCATCCAGCCGCCGGGCTGGGGACTTTGTAAAATGAGCCCGGCGGATGACCCTGATGCCTTCCTGGGGACTTTTGAGAGGGTGGCCACCACAGCCGGGTGGGAGCGGACCACCTGGGCCCTCCGGCTTGCTCCCTACCTTGCGGGCGAAGCCCAGGCGGCCTACATGGCCCTGGGGAATGCAGAGGCCCAGGACTTTGAAATTGTCAGAGCGGCCATCTTGGACCGGGTCGGCTTATCTGCAGAGAGATACCGGCAAAAGTTACGGGCGGCCCGCTGGTCGCAGGCGGTGCGGCCCCGGGCGTTTGCCCAGAGGCTCAAGGACTGGGCCACGCGCTGGCTGAGGCCGGAGGCCCGGTCTGGGGAGGAAATTATGGACTCCCTGATCATGGAGCAGTTTTTGCTCAGCCTCCCCGAGACTGTTCGTACCTGGGTCAGGAGGCACCAGCCGGAGACGGTGGAGTCTGCGGTGCGCCTGACCGAGGAGTACGTGGAGGCAGAGGGACCTCGGGGAGAAGACCGACCGCGACGGGTCCGGGATTTGGGGCGTCGGCCCATGGACTCCCCTCCAGCTAAGGGAAAAGGGACTGATGGGGAGCCCAGAGGGGCGCCCGAGAGAACTGCCAGGCTTACCTGCTGGCAGTGTGGGAAGCCACGGCACATTAAGAGGGACTGCCCTGCCATGGACTGTGATTACACCGACTGGTGTGGGTGGACCAAGGTTTGGGGGCGGAAACCGCATAAGGGGATACACATTCTGCGGGTACAGGTGGGGAGGAAGTTCCAACCGGGGGTAGTGGACTCAGCCTCCCCCTGCACGCTCGTCTGCAGAGCGTTGATCCGCCCCGAGTGGCTGATCCCAGGGGCTAAAATGGACCTGCAGTGTGTCCACGGGGACAGGAAGTCCTGTCAGGTGGCCCAGGTCCCCCTCGAGATCAGCGGCCGATTCCGCTGGAAGCGGGTCGGGGTGCCTGCGGGGTTACCTTGCCCCGTAATCATTGGGCGGGACTGGGGCCCGGTGGGAGATACGAGACCCCGGGCTGCCCCAAGGCTGGGCGTGAGAACCCATACGGGGGGCTCGGTCAAGCAAAGGGGCGGGTCCCAGCCCACTAACCCAGCGAAGGACCTAGACAGCCAGGAAGGGCTGAGGCCAGAGCAGGAGGTAAGCTCCACAGAGGAGGCCCTGAGCCCCTGTGAGAGCTTGGGGGAAATTGAGGCCGGGGAAGTTGCCCTGTGTGATGAAGCACCATGCGAGTGGTGTGAGCGTCGGAGGGCACAGGGGCGGCCGATACCCTGCCTCTATTGCGCAAGGCTAGAAGTAGGGCTCTCTGCCGCAGCCGCAAGGGAAGCTGAGGCAGAGGAAGCTGGCCCTAGCCCTAAGAAGGCAGCAGGGGTCTCCACCACAGACGGGCAGGACACCCCGAAGCCTAAGGGAAAATATTGAAGGGTCTGAGCCAGCCCAATGGGGCTAGGCTAAGGGGGGAGGTGTGTGGCAGGGTGCTGGCTAGGAGTGCCTGAGCCAGCCCTGACGGCCCTTTAAGAGGGAGGAAAGACCTCTGCAAACCTCCCTTGCAGAAAGGCTAATCAGCCACCTGGCTTGCAGGGCAATCAACAGGGATGAGTTGCACCTGGCAGCCTCCTCAGGGGGATAAACGGCCTGCCAGGAAGCAAGCCCAGGGTGGTGGGGATGGTATAGAGTGTGGAGAGCTAGTCAGAGCTGTGTTTGGGTTGTAAACTGTAAGCTGGACTATATAGAGTCTGAAGAGCTGTAAGCTGAAGACTGGATTGTATAAAGCTGTATATATTGGTGGTGGGGTCCTGCACTGTGATTAAAGAGCACTGTTTGAAGCAAAGAAGGGTTTCCTGCCTGTGTTCCTGAGAGGGGTGAGAGAGCGGTCTGTCACAATGGACAGAAATCATGAATAGGCACTGTCAGGTGTTGTGTTGTGTGTCTGTTTGCAACCAAAGACCCGTATAATTCCAACAACAGTCAGAGACGTGTCCCACAGAGACTTTTGTCACCATCAGGCCCTGTAGTATAAACAGCACTCACACACTGCCACCAGTGCTTTAGTGCTTCTGATGATACAATCATATTTTCTGTCATGTGTGCCTCTTATTTACCAATCAAAACTGATGACACATTGAAACAAATGTGCAGGGACTCTGCTCACTTACAGCTGCTGCCCCATACATTGTATGGTTGGAATCTCAGCAGGATTTATGCACAGCCTAAGCATGTACTTCCTTTGGAGTGGGAATATTACTTAGAGGAAATAAGATAAAGAGTGGCCATTTTGGTGAGTGGAGGAGTTGAACCAGTGTCAAAGATCATATGAGAAAGTAGAAGGCTATGGGGTTGGACATAACATCAATGATTAAACTGAAAGGTGAGGTTGGAGGATAGCTGGAAGTGGAAGCCAGGTATCAAAAGAGAAAAGTGAAGAGAGGAGGAGGAGGAGGAGGAGGAATTGCGATGGTAGCAATATAGAGGGGAGATGAGAACAGAGTTTAGGAAATTTTGCTCAAAAGGAGGAGAAGGTGGGTGGAAGCTCTGGAAGCAATAGCCTGGCATCCCTCCCAGCATTTTTTTAGAATGAGTCATGTCAGAATGTGTGTGATGATCAGGGGGTTCCACGTGAAAGCAATAGCATAGGAAAAGAGATCCAGGTTTCAATGAATGCTAGAGCATGAGTGGATTGGGAGATAAAAGATCATGGAGGTTATGATAGTTTTTTTAGGAAGTGGGTACTCCAGAGGTATCAGGAGAAATGGAGTAGGGATGAGGCTGCTGAATATGGGGTCAGTGATAAGACAAGTGGTAGAGAATGGTAAAACTGGGTGTGGGGACAGAAACAAAGGGAGGGGCCAGTATTAGGGGAAATGTCTCAAGAGTGGGAGCATGGATGGATTGGGAGATAAAAGATCATGGAGGTTATGATGTGAGTAGGAGACAGCACAATGCCATCATCATCTAGGTTATTTTTGGCATCTTCAGGAGTACAGCCCCAAAAAGTGGGCAATTTTTGCACATATTGTATCTATTATTTGGCTGAATAGAAGATTTTAGTGCTGTCAATCAGGTACCTTTCCTAAGAATGAAGTTTAAGTAATTTAAAAAACCCAGTGAACATTGCAAAATAATACTACTACGCTCTCCTATATTCATGAGTTACAAAACAATATAGATAATAAAGGCATCCTCTGGATTCTGGAAAGTTTGCTTTCCTTTCATTATGTTTAACTGCAGGCATGTATTTTAGTGAGGCCAGTTGCATACATGAAAAAATAATTCTGTTGTATTGTGATATTTTTTAAAGGAAGTGAGGAGCTATAAAATATTTTACTCTGTCAGCATTAAACCTTTTAAATCTATTATTGTAGTTTTCTAAATCCATATGCATTATGGAATGAGGAAAGAATAATTTAAATACCAACAAGATGATCGGCATGTAAAAAGTTCGCTGCTGAGCGAGGTCCAAACATTTCTTAGGATTTTATTCCAAATAAGGCAACTAATTTGTATGCTGGTGCCAGGAATAAGAAATTTTAGTGTAGTTTCCATTATATTTGTGATGATGATGATAACCCCTTTTCTATTACTGTGATGATTAACATCATCTTAACTCTTTCAAAACCCATACAAGCTGTTCTGTGTTGTCTTGAATTTATAAATTCAACATTCTGAATTGAGGCTAACCTAGGGCAAATAAATTACTGTCAGAGTTAGGACAAGGAAAGTCAATTTCTCACAATGCAGGACAATTGTGGGTCCAGAGCTGACTGATCCATTGACTTATCTGGCTGATGGAGATAAAGGAATGCTCTGCGGTCACTATCAATTTAAACTTTTTCCTCATCTCACTCTGCAATAGCTAGCTCATTTTGCTGAAGAGAAATGACAATGGTGTAAAGGTAAAAGTTCTCTGGGAGAGAGTCTGTAGTTTTGTAACAAAATGTTGTGAAAGTTTTTGATTTGCTCAGACTGAAAGAAGACATTTTTCCACAGGGTTTCTACAGTTCAATGGTGTAATCATTGGTTTTTATTTCAGGACCATGTTAAATACAGTTTTGGTAGGAATAAATGAATCATGATTCTGTACTGATTGATCTTACAAAAAACTGTTTTCATGCTCTGATGTAGGTGGCCATTTCATTCTGAAGGAAAAATAGAACACACTGCAAAACTACCTTGACATGCACTATTGGGGAAATAAAACATGCCTTCATATTTCAGCAATACATTTCTTGCTCATGATGGGCTATGTGTGAAATGGACTGAGAAGTCCAGAGAAAGCTCTCTTTTATTCATCTGTACTGCAGACAGTCTACAAAAGCAGGGCAAATCTTCATCGACATTTACAGTACACTACTCTTCATCATCACTGCACTAAGAGTTTGTGGAAAAAAACATTACTATGAAAATCTCCATTTGTTTTTGGTAATTTTGTATTTTGTTTTTAATCTCATCCGCTATTCCAGAGCCCAGGGTCTGATCAAAAGGGAAAGGCAAGAGACATGGAAACAAAGAGGAATTTATTTTTAAAAAGGAAGGAACCGGTTGGCTGTTGGAACCTGATCCAAACCCTGTTAAGTCAGAGACTTTTCATTGACTGTAATGGGCACTGGATTTGGCCCTTAAAGCATTCAGTCATATAAAGTTATTATATAGCCAGGATTGATGCTTTAAAAAGATACAGAGCTTCTTGCCATGCTTGAAACGCTCCATTGTCTGACTGTTTCTTAAGTCCATTCCTCTTTCCAGTTCTCACTTTCAAGCTTGGTCCATATTTAACCTAGGTTGCCCAGTGCTATAAAACATTTCGTGCCCTGTAAGTCATAGTTAGGTTGACCTAATCTCAGTGTAGATGCAGTTAGGTCAACCGAAACATTCTTCCATCAATCTATTGATACTCAGATAGATGGATTAACTGCATGAACAGAAAATTCCCTTCCACCAATGTAGGAAATATCTACACTAAGACACTGCAACATGTAGTATAGATATGCTCACAGGTTAAATGCAAGGAGGTGAAGTATAGGTCTTAAAATTCAAATCACTTGGAGATGAGTCAAATGGGATGCTCATAGTAAAAGGGCCCTTTTTTCCTTTTTGTTTTGTTTTTAAGGTGTTTGAAGCTCTCCTTTCCATCACTCAAATATTGAACCATAGATAAATCTTCCAGGAAGTCCCAAACAATCTGTCTTTTGAATTTTTAAAGAGATGTCACTGCTATTCAAGACAGAGAGTGAATAGTTAAATGCAAAAATAAAGCCTGTGAGTAATTCTCAGAGGAAACAATTTGTTGGAAAAAGTCCTATCTGGGATAGTAGTGAAAACTTCCACACATTTGCCTGAAGGACTGGTGAATCATTAAAGGAGAAGAAAAATGTGGAGCTATAAATATAAAAGCAATTAATTTGTTCTTTGGTGTTTTATGGAAATTCACTCAGGTGGAAGAAATAACTTTTTCAGTATATGCATATGCAAATCACATACCATAATACAATCTGCATATTTCATTATATAGGAAGCCGGGTGAGACTGAAATAATCCTTTGAGATCACACACAGACAAGAACAGAATCCCTTCAATGCAAATAAGTACTTATTCCTTGGAACGCCATATGACTTTCAGACTTATTTTAGAAGTAGGGGACTGGAAGTCAGATCCTGAGTTACACAGAGGATGACCTTACATAATCACACGAATTCAGTGAACCAGTCTCAACTCATTTACTTTGTAATTAGTCTTCTTTGTTTCCCTACCTGAATAAATATATCTGGGACAGGTCTTCAGCTCCTGTAATCAGCATAAAAACATTGTCTTCAATAGAGTCATACAAATTTACACCAGCTAAGAATCTGGTATATTTCTGTTCAAATAACAGAAGAATATTCTGTCTTCCAATCCATGTTCTTGCCTACTTGATCCTGTAACAAAATCATCATCCTGTAGGCATGGGATCATTATGATTTCACAAATTAAGCATGATGACTGAAACAATATTAAGTAGGTGTAAAAATGGGCTGTGAGGCATAAAGTCTTCATCTAAGACACAGTTTATCAAATAAGCAATAGTGGCAAGGGAAATTATAAGAAACAAATGACTATGTTTAAATATGATATTTTACAAACTTTCCCACTCTGTTGAGAGGGAAGTCCCTTTTATCACCTATTAATGACATTAAATAATCTAAATCGGGTTTTGGTTGTTTTCTGTTCCTTTTTTTCTGGGGAGAGGGTTGAGGAGAGGATAGATGTATTTTTATTTCAGAATCACAGAAGAGCAACATTTTAAAAAATTGAAATAAATACCATTTTATGCTGTTGAGCTCCAATTGATGTTGGACATGCACTATGACAGATATGACTATTTCCTGCATATTCTTGAGTGACTTTATTGAATTAAGGTTAATTATCTTTTCGGCCATTGTATTAATTTCAAAGTTTAAGTATTATTGTGTGCTGGGATTATAAGTAACCTCCATGGAGGGGGGGACATGATGCGAAGCCTTGGACTTGGAAGGATTATATTGAAATTGTTCCTGACAAGAATGGACTTTGGGGATAAGCATGAAGTGAACTTCCTGGGAAATACAGACAGATAGTTTAAGGCAAATTCCCCATCTCCCAATATGCCAAAACTCAATATTTTGAAGCTACATTCTGAAGACTGAATCATCATCTGCTCATTACCTGCTCCAGGAATCTGGTGATCAAATACTCCAGTGGTATAAGAAAAAGCTGAACTGGCCAACCTGTTTTCGGTTCTGAATCTGACACAGTTATGAAGGCGTAAACATGGGGAAAATCTATCTGTGCGTTTGAGGAACTGACACCTTGCAAGGTGTGAGTTTGACAATGGTCAAATACAATGTAAGTTAATAGAAGCTGTATTCTATGTGTGTGTGTTATTCTCGATAGGTGAAAATCCTGTCTTCCCAAACAAAGCTGAAGTAAATGGCCTTTGTGGGGGAAACCATGTAGGGGTGGGAGGGTAGGGAGAGTCCACTCCTTTTATTGTCCAGTAAGTCATAGGAATAAATATAACCTCTATTTACTCCTTATATTTTGGGTTCTTGGCTACTAAATCCAGAGGTCTCTCCCTGCATCACAACTCTGTTCTACACCAGATGTTTTTGCGTATGGTGTAGATCCCATGATCTTGGTGTCTTAGGGGTTGGTAAAACCTTCTACCATTCTGTATGTCTACTCTTCTGTATGCCCTACGACTTTACCATGATATCATATAGATTTCTATTGAAAAAAGTGGGTTGAGCAAAAGTAAATATTTGGTTTGTAGGCATTTTAAACCTTTTTTAAAATAAAAAGTAATGGGCTAGATCCACAGAGGAGCTGTCCAACTTATATATGAATAGGGGTTTTGTGGGGTTTGGTTGACTTCATCCAAGATGGACTCATGGGCCACATCCTACAATTTGGTCCTTAGATTTGTCCTACAACATTGAATTCAAAGGGAGTTTTGCTAGTCAGTTCAGTAGATGTGAAATCATGGCCTACATCCATTATAGAGGTGCATCTATTCAAATCTGATTGCAGGATACAGGCCATAAGTCACAAGATGATTACATATATAGATATAATATAATTGCTGTTCAGTTTTAAGGCTTAATAATTATGTTTAACCATAATTGTTGAAGTATTTTCCTAAAGCATAAATCATAACATATACAACTATATGTCTGAAGTGCAAGCTGTGCTTTTGTAATAATGCACGCACAATATATTCATTTATTTATCCACAAATGTGTCTGTATATGAAGCAATTGTGATGCCATGATTATGACTAAAGAGGTATTCAGTGAGAAGAAGAGGCGGCATCTGAAAAAAATAAATAATTCCACACTCTGGCAACTAAATAATTCTGAAGCTAAGAAAGCATCTATAGTTATTTTAGAAAGAAGGAACAAAAGTCACAACTGGAGCATCTATTTAAACTCCATCATTCTCAGACATATATACATACATGTATGTCTTTCCACTACTTTCCTGGTCTTTCTCCCACCTTCAGGTTTCTATTTTGGATTGACAATTGTAACAGATTGCCTTCTTGCCCCCAGGGCAATAAAACAGGCAGGAGACTCTTCTGTGGCTCCCAACAGTGCTCTTTATTCACAGTGCAGCTTATGCAACCCCACCACCTACTATACACAGATCTACAGTTTAGCTCCTTCACAGCTCTACAGTTTAGCTCCTATACACACCACCACACCACCACCCTGGGCTTCCTTCCTGGCAGGCTTTTATTCCCTTAAGGAGGCTGTCAGGTGCAACTCATCAAGCCTGAGCCCTCTGCAGCCCAGGTGGTTGATTAGGCTTGCTCTTGCAGGGAGGTTTGCAGAGGCTTTTCTTCCTCTTAAAGGGTCCACAGGGCTGGCTCAGGCACTCCTGGCCAGCACCCTGCCACACAATTCAAAAGAGCCTATGGTTTGGAACAATGAACTCACAAGAACAGTTTGCAAAATTTTGACCCCAGGACTCAGAGCCTAATCACAACCATATATTGTACTTAATTCAGACAAGATTCCAGATACCATTCCTTGAATACATGTCCAGCTCATGAAGGTAGAGTGTAGTTTCAAAAACTCATACTCCGTAAATGCAAATTCTTTTTTTAATTAATTCTCAACACCAGCTCATTTAACTAAATTACATGCTAGTTCTCATTTTTAGGACTCTCACACCCTACTAAAACATTAGTAACTTTTCCTCTTTCTATTAATGCAATATTCACATCTGTACAAAGGTTACATGCATCATCACAGAAGCCTGGGCTGTGGAGGTGAGATTAATGAGTTAGTCTTGGCATGGGTCTATTTTATCTGTTCTTTAATGATTTGTTTTAAAAAGAGGTAATTACAATTATAAGTGGATTAGAACCTGATTTTTTTCATTCGCTGGCAGTTCTGAAAAATTGGTTTGAGTTAATTAAATATTTGGTTTACAGGCATTTTAAACCTTTTTAAAATATAAAGCAAATGGCTAGAGCTACGGAGGAGATGTCCAACTTTATAAATGAATAGTCATTGGAGAAAGGACTTCAAACTCACATGTCCCACTTCCCAAGTGAATGCCAATACCACCAAACCGTGAAGTTATTCTCTCTTTGGCCCACTATCTATTCAAGTATTTTTTACAAAGGCAGCTTCATCAGGAGGAATTGAGAGAAACCAAATCCAGAATAGCCAAAAGTCCAATGCATAGGGCATTTTTCTGGGAGGGAAAATGTGGGGTCAAATCTTTACTCCAAAGCTGGGAACTAAATGTGGTGTTCCCTCTCCCATGTGAGTCCCATAACTACTTGGCTTTAGGATGTGAAGGGATGTGGGATACATCATCTTACCCACCTTTGTGTGAATCCTTTCCATTCCATCCCTCCCTCCGCCCCATAAAAATATCAAAAACTATTTGGTGAATAATATCAAATTTTGGTTGACTTTAAACTGCTGGTGGGTTTTTTGTGTTTTTTTTAAGGGCGGGGGGAGGCATATATACTACTAATAAAGATCTCTAATTAGAATAACAGAATAAGTCCCTTAGCTGATTTTTCATCAGTTTTTGAATATCTTTTAAGAATGTAACTAGCATTATTTTTTCCTTTCACTGATACATATACAACATTCTTCCTAAACCAAAGTGTTTGTATTTTGACAAGGAGTATGGCTTTGCTTATCATAAATATTTGAATCAAGACTAACTCGAGATGGCAAATGTGAACTTTCTGACCTTCTCCCACTGTAGCTCATTATACTTATACTGCAAGCAAATAACCCAGCATTTTGTGATTTCATTTCTCTGTGCTCCCAGATCCTCCATGCAAATAAAGAATCAGGTTCCCCTCCAACTCAGCCCCAAACCAGTTTCACTCTACATGCAATTGTAAAAAAAAAATCAAATATTCACGCAGGCAAATCTCCTGCTGCATATTAACAATTAAGATTGTTTATCCATAGTATCCATTCAGACCTGGTGGAGCCTCAACTCATATCCCATTTTGACAAGACTGGCTTTAGAATGACAAAAAAAATAACTAATATGAAGCTAGGAACAAGCAAGATCTCAGAACTCAAAATCTGAGCTAGAAAAAGGGGGATTGTAAAACGTTAATTAGATTTCATATAATACAATTACAATTAGCCAAGGCCATTTTATTTTCAGTTTGCACACAAATGAAATAGGCCTGAAGTAAAAGCCAGATTCTAAGCCCTTCTAAAAGCCCTTCTAAAGCATTTGAAACCTGGATACACATTTTGTCATTTGAACCCACCTCTAATACAAAACTATGTTTCATACACAAGACAAAGGTAACAAAGAGTCCTGTGGCACCTTAAAGACTAACTATAAAGTATCAAAGTATAAGCTTTCTTGGGCTAATACCCACTTCGTCGGATGCAAGCAGTGGACTTGATTGCATCCGACGAACTGGGTATTAGCCCACGAAAGCTTATGCTTCGATACTTTATAGTTGGTCTTTAAGGTGCCACAGGACTATTTGTTACCTCTGCTATTCCAGACTACCACGGCTACCTCTCTGATTCTTGACACAAGACAAAGAAGATAGTGTGCTATAAATGAGACAAGGTACCAGATACTGCTCTCAGATATTCAGGCATGACTCCCACTGGTATCAATGTCAATTGTGTGTTCATGTGACAGAGAATAAAATAAGATATGGGACATCTCAGAAATTCCATTAACTTCACAAAGTTATAATTATAACATAACATTATAACCATTGCCATCAAGAAGAATTACAGAAACAAATGTAATAATAATACTAATAAAAACACAATTACACTAATAACTAAAACTAAACCAAGCAACATTCAACAACTACTTCCAAGTTCCATCTAGTAATGGTATTGGGGATATTTTACAGTGAAGGAACTTTGTAATAAAGCTGTTCAGAAAACAGAGTTTCCATTCTGTCAGAAATTCTGCATCTCAGAATTTTTGTTCTGAATTGTGTTTCAAGAGTTCTTATGGAATGAAAATTTCAAGAAATTATTATTTGGAACCATCAGAATATTTTGTTTCAATCATTCTAAGCTGTTTCAATTTGACAATTGTTTAGATCACATAAAATGTTTAATTTTAATGTTAACACAAAATATCAAATAGGTCATAGTATATATAATATATCTAAACCAAATATATCAAAATAAGAAAGTTAATACTTTATCAAAACTAAACAAAAACTTTAAACAATTTGTTTAGAGATTTTCCCATTGAAAATTGTCAAAAATCAATATGTTCCTATTAAATGTTTTAGTTTAGACAACATTCTATTTTCAGTCATAAAACTGTTACATTATTACTATTTTTATCACCTCTAGTTGTCAGTAATTGTGTTAAAGGATATTTCATTGGCAAGATACTCAGAATAGGTCATGTTGGTCCCTGTATATGCCATTAAATCACTATTTCCATGTCAAAGATTCAGTCTTTGCCAGTGCCGTAAAGCATGAACTTGACTACTTGGAGATTTATCTGCCTTTTGGATACATGGAAGATTTATTATTCCATCACTGTGAATCCACTTAGATTTAAACCCAAATAATTGAGAGCAACAACTCACATTTCAACAAATACAAGTGATTTTAGTGGTCCTTGTAAGTTTGAAACAGGAGATATATCTACATATACATATATAGATACTGTTAAATTACATAACACAGAGACAAACTTACTACCAGCTTAAAAACCTCTCAAATGTGAGGGAGAAAATAAACTATTCTCGCATCAATTTGAGTGTAAACAGCTCTTTGAATTGTGTTAATAGATTTCTCTAAAAATCCATGCAACAAACAGAGATATGTATCTGTCCAAGTTCTACTTTTGGTGTGCATCACTCTGTATCTGCATGCTTCAGTAGGTTCATATGTAAAATACAAAAAAAAAAGTGTTTGCTGAACTACAAGATGCACCAGATTTAAATAAACAGTGAGTAGGTTACATTGACCTTTCTTTTTATTCTCTTCCATAAACTCTTTGTCTTGGTTTCTTAGTGCTATATTCATTTTGAATCCCCAAATTCTGAAAAGTCTCAGATGAAATTGTTTCATTGTTTTACAATCAGAAGAAACTCAAAGGCTGACTGTTACAACCGAGCTCCATTCTTCCTAGCACAACTCATAAACAAAGAGGTAATGAGGCACTATGGTAAAATGCAGTTAACTATTAACTGATTTGAAACAGTAAGCTGAAATAAAACATTTCATTTTCAAGAATGTGAACGTTTCATTTTGTTTTGACATTTTCAAATAATTTGTTTTCAGAATTTCCATTTTGCAGACAATTTAAACTTTTCATCCCACTTTGGGATGTCCTCATTTGAGTGTTTTCATTTCAGAATTCCTCCCAGAATTTCCCATAAGATGGAAATTACAAATTTTGTTATGTTCTAGTGCCAAGTATAGCACCAGTAAAGTTGATTTGCCCACTGAATCTTTCTTACTAAAAAGCTTGCTCCTATACCTGGCTACTGTTTACGGATTGTACCCACAAAGTAAATAGAATAGTGCAAGACCTTCACAGTGAAGTTTATTGTTATCAATCTGGATGTTCTCATTATGAATAGAAAATTTTAATCCCTTTTTTCCCCTCTCACAGAAAATGTTGATTCCTTGAAACAAAAACTGATCACAATAAAGTGTCACGTTCATGTTAATATATATAATACAATTAATTAAAATTAATAGTCACAATGTCAGACATTTTCTAAACAAAAACTTTATTTTTTTCAATATGAAATTACTTTTCCTTCTGAAATTCAAGTTAATGGATAGTAAAAGAAAAAAGGTTGAAATTGAAACAAAATGTTTTTAAATGATCAAACTAATCATTTTGATTGATCCAAAGTGTTCAATTTTCAGTTGATTTTTTGTTAATGAAAATTTGAGATTTCAACTTTTCATCATAGTTTGGGATGGGCAAAAAAATTAAGTCTCAAACATACTGTTGGGATGGGAAAACTGTTTCCCAGCCAGCTCCACCCTTGCTTCAATTATATATTGTGGGAATGAGTTCCACAGGTTAGTTGTTGTGTTGTATAAATAAAAGAAAATTATTTTTATCAAAGTAAATATGATGCCTTTCCATTTCAAGGAATGTCCCTGCAGATCTACTTTTGAGCTGACTTGCCCTTCTTGAGAACCCATTTAACAGTTATTAGAAAGGTATACCATGAAAACTCTCATGGTAGCTGACATCTGTGAGGGAAGCACTGCTGATTTCCTGTGCTACCAAGCCCCCTTTAGCATTTTTTCAGCAGCTAGACTTACAGGGACATGTTTACATTCACACTGTCTCACACAGGGCTGTTTGGAGTGATACCTGTTGGTTAATAAGAGAACGAAATGTATGCCAATGCATATTAGCTAGATATATTTGATATAGGCCATATGAATCAATATAAAAGTTACCCTTTTCACATGTTAGTTCACACATGTAACACACACAGAAAGTCTAAACAACTATCACAGATATGAAACACAAAGAAAAATGTTCATAGTGCTGACGAAAATAGCAAGGTGGTCCAAATATCCATTGCAAGTTAATTTCCATAAACTTTTAGAATCCACAGTTGTAGCAAAAGTTAATTTATGGTGACTATATCTAGTGCTGCAGGGTTTTGTTTTAAAATAAGTTAATTTTTAATGTTGGAGTCTAGCCAGGTGTTCTGCTAATGACTTACCATATTAAGCAGTTTTTAATATTTCGTTTTAAAGCACTTCAAATCATTTTTATATCTAGTTTTTTTCCACTTGAATTTCCTTGGGGCTTTCATTATTTGCTGTTGCTGCTAATAGAAATATAAAAGGGGTGGGTGGGAATGTGTCATAGAAGTGTGGTTGCAAGACAGATCATAAAAGCTCCTAAGGATAGAATAAATATATGTACACTAGTTATAGCAATCATTTTTCTCTATGATAAACCATTTTTTTTTGCAGCTGTAATAATTTATCACAAAGTGTTCTTGTGGGTCTATTGTCCCATTGATATATGAAGGAGCTGTACATGTAAATCCTATTATCCCCTGCATCAATGACATAATAGAGCCTTTGGTTTGCAAATGATTAAATGGAAATACAAACATGGCTCCAAAGGACCCATTGTAGAATAAGATTATTATTATTTTGTATTATTTACTAGAACAACACTGTACAAGCATGTAAAAGACAGGTCACTACCCTGAAAAAGCTTACTGTCTAACATACCATATGGATAATAACTTACAGGCAAACATTCCACATAGATAGTAAGTAGATTGCATCTACACCGAGGAATTTCAGAAATTCTACCTTTCCTACCCTACCATGGCTTCATCAGAACTAGACAAATGAGAATTCTAGTGGAGAAAAGCCATTAGGGCTTAATCATCTGGCCATCAGTGCCACAATGAGAACTGCTGGTTACTGAGTTCTTTTGCAAAATCTGGGCCATGCCTGGGTTGCTGTATATTGAAAATCTGGTTTTGAGCTCCTTTGAATATCTGCTCCTAGGTGTGCAAAATATCAAAGAATAGACAAGGCCTTTCTTTTTGTGAAGAATAAAAATCCAAATCAGTTTATTTTAAAATTGTTTTACTAAAAACTTTCAGAAGACTGAGATCTTGCATGCTGACTTTCCGCCCAAAGGGGACTGTTCCTCTTTTGATGGCTGTTTTTCATTCTCATTACTCTTTTATGTGCATACTTCAAAAGGAGTATAAAAATGCTGAGAAAGTTTTGAGCTTATTGGTACTCCTACTAATGAAGAATAGCTAGAGGGCATTTCTGGAATCTTGGGATCCCTACCGGTCCCTTTAATAGTAAGAACAATATTCACAGAAAGGAGATCTTTTGTTGTTGTTTCTGGTGAGTTTTCTTTTTTTATTGTTGTTGCAAGGTTGATATTAATAATCTTGTTGAGCTTCACCTATTCTCCCTAAACCTGGAAATGGAGAATTCATCTGGGGACCTTTCAAGCCTTTCATAGAGTTATCTGTCAAGCTGCATTTTACTGAACTGTCAGAGTCAACATGCATGAGTAAACTTTCCAAAAACAGAAGGTAACGTGTCTTGACAAGGAAATATTTTTTATTGCAAAATTATGAGAGATGCCTCCAGGGCTGTTAGTGAGACATACATAACTTTCATCAGAAACTTGACTCTTTTCCCATCTGATAAAGAAGGAGATGTGCATGCTTCTGGCCATTCTATTCAGTGTTCCATTAATTGGTATATTTATCCATGATTGAGCTCATCCCAGTAACAAGATTAAATGGCTAGAAGTTCACATTAGAAAAGCAAATCGATTTTTTTAAACAACAAAAGTAATTAAACAGTGGAACAGTTTATCTAGAGAAGTAGTATATTTATCATCTCTTGGAGTCTTTAAGCTGAGATTGCATGTCTTTTTGAAAGCTATGCTTTAGTTCAGTCACAATTTGTTGTCCTTAGTAGTGTTTGCTTATGTAGAAGTGGTGTATAATTCCCTCCACAGCAGGAATCATTGGTGAAATGTTATGGTGGGAGGCCAGACAAGATTATCACAGTTGTCCCTTCTGGTCTAAGTCTATTAAATTTCTGTACTTGAGGCAAGACATTTTTACGGTTAAAAAATGGTTTATAAAACTTTTAAAGACAATATTTTGTTTAGAGCAGAGGGCTAGGAGTGAGTTCTGGTTCTCCTGTCTCTGACATTGACCTAAATGGGTAATTGGGTGAAATTTAATTGCTTGTGATATACAGGAGGTCACACTAGATAATTTAATGTCTCCTCCAAGCCTTGAAATCTATGAACTAACTGAGCACAGAAATGTTAAGTAATTTGCCCAAAGCCACAGTTTCCTCGTCTGTAAACGGGGATAGTTGAACAATGACCAAACAGATATTGGTTAAACTAATAGTGATGTGATTGGTAAGTGGATAGGAGTGAAAGTAGAGGCCAAATTCTGTTACTAAACCAACATACATATCTACTGAGTCTTGTAACAAACATGACAAAGAGTCTTGTAGCATCTTATACACTAACAGATGTTTAGGATCATAAGTTTTCGTGGGAAAAGACCCACTTTGTCAGATGAAGGTGCTACAAGAGTCTTTGTCGCTTTTGCACATCCAGAATAAAACGGCTACCCCTCTGATACTTGTTACAAACAGAAAATGTTAATTTTGAAAGAAATATGGTTTAACATAGTTTAAAAAGGGGCTGACATTCTGGACCCACTGAAGTCACTGGAAAAAAACCTCATTAACTTCAGTAGGATCAGGATTTCATTGAATATGTCCAAGATGAATAACCAGATTTTTATATTAACATAAGGGTACATACAGATATTTTAAGAATTATGATAAGGCTTTAATATCTCTGAAATTTTGTAATTTGTTTTTGTTTGCAATCTGTTTAAAGGGTTTTCAGTCTTGGGTTCCCAACCACTGTCATCCCTAAATTGTCAAATGGAATGGTGGGGAAGAAGTGTCAGAATATAGAAAATGTTAAGAACCACTGATCCATTTTTTTTTTTACTTCATTGAGCAGAGACTCTGGCTTTAAGGCCTCATGGGAGACTATATAAAGGAAAGCAGATGGAGCAGAACAGAGACATAGTTCACAGGGTTACAGGGGACTGCATAGAAGTAGTCATGGAGATGAGAGAGAGAGGGGATCCAAAAGGGTTGGGTAGTTGAGTGGCATGGAAAGAGGAAAGGGTTTTTTGCTTGTTGGTTTGTTTTTCTTTTTTCAGATACTAGGAGAGGGTAGGGAGCCACCCATTGCTATGGAAATGTTGCCTTTTGAGAAGGACTTCCTTTCACAATATTGTTTAGGTTTTTAAATTGTAAACATGCTTTATAAGACAAGAAGAGCAGGGAAATATATAATAGCTGTTAGTTATCAGGAGATTGTTCCTAGGGCCATCCTGGACTGTTTATCTGATTGCCCTCTCAGATAGGAAAACTCATGAGAGGGAGATAAAGTCTCCATGAGACTTCCTTTATGGAGATTTCTTCCCACTTATGGATCCTAGAGGGCCATTGGAAGGGGAGGAGAAAGCCCATCCAATCAGTTTAGTGACCCCTGTGCAATATTTCAGTGGAGCCCAGCTGCTACTGCTTTTTCAGCCAGCAGCTGCTTCTGTGACCCACTTAAAATCGTGACTGCACAGATGGTGCCATGGAAGTTTAATATCACCTCAGGCTGAATTCTGTTTCTGTGCCAAGTGTTTACGGGAGCAGAGAAGCAGAAACCCCAACCCAAACAAAAGCCCTCTTTTGGGTCCATAAGAAAAAAACTTATGCAAATCAATAATTTAAACAAAAACAATATCTCCAATTCCCTAAAAAAAACCCAAAACAAACCCACTAATTCATTCTAGCTGTTTATGATCCACGCTCAGACTTAAATATTTCTCCCCCCTCTTTTTCAATTACAGAATATAAACTCCTGTATGTTGATATACAAACCATGGGACTAATTGTATTATTAAAGAAGCACCGCTCACAACTTAAATACCAGTTCTTATCTTCACAATAACATATTGTCTCTGGTTAAATAAGGCTATTTTATTTACGCGTCATTTTCCTCCTTTAGTCATGAGGATAGCTCTGGTCAAATCAGGAAAGGCGAAGCTCCTCATTAAAAAGGCAACTCAGTATAACTAAAATCACAGCATGAAAAAAAAATCTCCCAGCAAAGCACATTTGCATTATGTGCTTGATCACTCATTTTTCACTGGCTAGATGGAGCTTTCTTTCAGTACTCGCATATGGTCAATTCTCTTCATTTATTATTGTTTCTTTCTCAATTGCACCTAGAAGTCATTTTAATACAGATAATTGAATTTTGGTTAATTTTCCATCTGGTGTTCCAGATTGGTTATTCACTACTGCTGATGCAAGTCTAGTATTACTCACTTATATTACCAGTGCATTTTATTTACTGCCACACAAGTAACAAAATTCAACATTTAAAAAATGCCTCATATGAGCACAATGTATGTAAACTTGCAAGGAGAGACACCTTGCTGAGGCACTTGACTTGTTTAACTCTTTACTTAGACTTTGCATTCTTTAATTTTATTATGATGTTGAACATCCTCTAATAAGAAAAATATGAAGGTGTTTGAGTGTGTCCTGTCACACTCAGAGGTGTACCCTAACTTAAACACTCCCAAATGTTTGGTAACTCCCAGATGAGATTGGGCTACATTCTGATCCATCAGAATGCACCCCTCCCCCAGTAACTGATATATCAAATGTGCATCATACAAACTGATCCAAATAACTGTTGATCCCAGAACACAAGGGTCTTGGTGGGCTGCTCTGAAGATAAGACCTGTGCAATGCTCAGAGGGTAAAGTGCAAAGGAAGATCATGAAACTATGCATAAGACTATATGGTACAGCATATGGAGCTTCTTAGCAAGGGGGTAGGGAAAGAGGAAAGGAGAGGAACATGAGATAGACAATTTTCCACCAAGTTAAAGTGGGAATAAAGAAACTTGTGGCTTTGGTAGGGGAAGTACTTGGGGTTGCAACTCATCTCAGTGCTTAATCATGAGGGAAAGGGGTCAAGAGAACCTCACAGGAAATGAGCCCTGCTTCCCTGGCCCTTGGGTTAATTTCCGCCCACCCTGAACCATTCAGTTCCCTCAGCTGCCAGGAGGAGCTCACCTATCTCACCAACTGAGGTACCAAAATGGTGCTGTGGGCTAGAATTTGGCCCAATGTGAATTGTCCACACACATCAAGGAGAAAGAAGATGTGTTATGGCACAAAAACTGCAACCCCAATTAGTTGCAAATTTAGACATGGTCTGCAAAAAAGGGAGGCTGGCACTGAGAATCTGTCCCTTAATGTGTTTGGGAAGAGTCTAAGGCAGAGGGCCTGTAGTGGCAGGCTGGCTTAAAAATTCAACTGTAATGGACTGATGTGGAGATATGCTAACAGTTTTGAAGTACATAAAAGGTTGTTAAAAGGATAGATGTGGGCTGAGGGGTTGCAAAATTGTATGGAGGGTTGGGTAGGAAAGGTTGTGCCTCCCCAAACAGCCTGCCCCCCCCCTGGCTGCCCCCCATAGAATTCCTGACTCATGCACCTGCCCCCACCCAGGACCCCCAACCTCAACTACCTCTCTGGAACCGTATCCCCATCTAACCCTCCTACTCCCTGTCCCCTGACTTCTCCAATACCTATCCACCCCCCATCCCCTGATAGCCCCCCGGGACTCCTATGCCTATCCACACACACACCCTGCTCCCTGCCTCCCTACCATGCCGCTAACAGTGGAAGGACTGGCAGCCATGCCACTCAGCTGTAGCCAGCCATGCTATCCTGTGGCAGTGTGACTGTGGGAGCGGGAGGATGGCAGGGGAAAGGCCAGGAGCTCAAGGGCTGTTCAGGACAGTGCTGTGGGCCGGATGTGGCCCCCGGGCAATACTTTGCCCACCTCTATACAAGGAGGAAGGAGAAAAAATGTTCTCCTTAGTCTTTGAGGATGGGACAAGAAGCAGTGGCCTTAAATTGTGTTAAGGGTGGTTTAGGTTTACCATTGTCACCAAGTTTTTCTAATCAGGGTAGTTAAGCACTGGAGTAAATTGCCTAGGGAGGTGGAGAAATCTCCATCATTGGAGCAAAACACCTGTCAGGGATGGACTAAGGAGTACTTAGTCCTGCCATGAGTGAAGGGGAGTGGAATAGGTGACCTCTCGAGGTCCCTTCCAGTCCTACATTTCTATGTATATAGACATACACACATAAGCACAAAATATTTTCCCTGTCATACTGTTTAAATATCAAATATATAGTACTACAGTAAATAAAACAATGAATTCACACTACTGTGGCTTTTTTGGGTAATACTGATCATTAATTCGGTTCCTGAACCACTGAGGTCTGAGTATTACGGCATCAATATAACCATTACCTACAACAGTTGGCAAGAAATTAGTTCCATCCCAAGTCCTCTAGAAAATATAGATCTACAAAATGAGTCATTTCCGTAAATAACGAAAGGTGTTTTAGCATGGAAGCAGATCTTCCTGTTATTTCTTGAAGATTAAGGTTTTTCCAACACAGTGGGGAAATGAGCACTATGGGGATGTGATTTCTAAAGTGCTCTAATATGTTGCACATTAATTGGCCCATGTAGATCCTGCTGATGCCTATTAAAATTTCCCTAATGTTCTTTAGCATAGTACGGCACTATGTTAAAGTGCACTAGGGATCTTTTAGTGCACATCAATAGGTCTATATGGACAAATTAATGTGCAACACGATTGTGCACTTTAAAATCACACCCTCATACTCCACAATGTAGACAAGCCCTAAGTCTGCATTTAAATTGTCTAAAGGACATTCAGATAACTCTTGCTGTAGTGTTCACAGCCTGTTCATGGCATACTAAGAAAGATAAGAGGCAGAATGCCCTAGTTCATATACAAACTGATCTAAAGCCCATTGAATCCAATGACAACACTTATACTGACTTCAGTTAGCTTTGGATTGGGCCCATACTGTATATAGGTGTTTTACATCATATTTACTGTATAGAAAAAAATCCAATATTTTAATTACATAAACCAGATGCTTAAGCCAATTTTTGCATGTTTACAAGAATTATACAAAATGAAAATTCTAACATACCAGTGGGAGTTCTTTTAAATACACATTCTGCAAGGGATGCATGGTTAATTTTAGTCAGAAACATTAAACCTCCTTATGGAAACAGAATTAGCAATTAGTAGGAAATTGCAAAGACTGTAGGATTCTGTGAATCTTGCCATTCCAAATTCATTAACAGATTTAGCTTATTTTCAAAATTTAAAGTAATGAAAATAGTTGAATAAGCAATGAAGTTTGAATCCATTAAAGTGGAGTCACAGCTGAAGTTTATCTCCCAGTTTCCTGCAAATCTTAATGAACAAACCTGAGAAGAAAAAATCTTTCCACATTATGTCCTTCCTAATTAATGTAAATACACAAGCTGACTCCTTCCATAAGCGCCAGTATAAAGGCACAAGAACACATCTTCAAAGGCCAAATACTGCTCCCCATTGACCTCAGTGAGAGGAGGATTTGGCTCTAAGTGTAGTTATAATCTCTAAACAGACTGTAAAACTAGCTTCAAAGGGTACCACATTGATTGCCTTTCAATGATTTCCATATGACATATGCTCCGTTTACAAGTAAGATTCCTGCCCCCCACTACCAGTCCTCCACATTCAACTTGCCTACAAGTCAGCCTCAGTTCTTTCCTTCTCATGCACCAACACCATCAATAAAAATTCTGCAGGCCAAATTATACTCTCCTTTACAGACCCACTATGTTGCCACAGTGATGTAGAGGGGCTCGAGGGGGTCCAGAATCTGTCCCTACATCTGAGTGTTGGTACCAAGGAAAGAACTCCTTATGCTTCCCCACACTTCTTGTGCAAGCAACCACAGACAAATATAACCAAGCTAATCCTTCAGGTCATTTCAATTAGTGATATGCCCATTGATTTTCAGAGGGACTATAGTTCTTTTGAAAATTATGCCCACAGACACTGGAAAGGACAGAGTGACCACAGAGCATGTGGAGATTAAATAAAAAAGAGAATTCAGACCACTTGCTTTTTACCATGTATTTCAAGTAAGTCTGGCTTTATTCTCTAAAATGTTCACTGATGAGTTTTATGCATATTAATCCACAGATTGAAAAGTGCATCATACCCCCCAAAAGAACATTTTCAAGATTAGCCACCTGCATCTCCACATGATGGGTTTTGTTAGTTAATATTTTGAATTTACCATCAATTGTGGGCAGCAAATCTCAGATGTCAGCAAATCTCTTGTGAGAAGATCAAATATTCTACAACCCAGATCCCATCTATCTAGAGTGGAAAAAATCAGTTAAGAGCACCATGAAACCATAATCCCTACTTCCCAAAGTTTGTGGTTTGGAAAAAAGATTCTTTAGAAGCCTAGCTTTGGCTTACCATTAGACATCATAAAGCATAATCCTTATAGTCCTGACAAAGAAAATTACAATTGGTAAGTAACATGAAATATTATTGATGGAAAGACAGTAGGAGATATAAATCAAAGGGGGAAAACTGACTCAAAGCAATCCAGCACCCACATTCTCTTCCTCATCATTCAAACCTTTTAATGAAATCTTTATTGCTTTCTTTTAGAAAAGAAATTGTAATCAGATATCATTCATTCCACTAGAACATAAGGAGAAAGAAAAAATGGTATTCTGTAGTGTTATTAAAATTAATATAAGAAATAATCCTGTCTGCAACAGATGTACAAACCTTTTTAAAGATTACATTTATCCTGATTTTAAAATGTCCTTGTAAAAATGCAATCATTTTGTGAAATAAACAAAAGAGTATTTGAAGTTGCCAGGGAAACCACTCTTATCTTGGGGCCAGATTCTCATGCACCCTTAGCAGGAGCTAATTTTATGAGCAATCACAATTAAATCAGTGAGACTACTGATGGAGTAAGGCATTACAGAGAATGAAAAATGGTAACCATTTGGCCCTTAAGGATCAGGACAGAACAGAAAATAGATTTTCTTTTTTGTAATTGAATTGGTATGCAAAAGAACGGACATAGCTGTCATAGCTAGATTTCAGTAAAACATATGATACAGTACAAAATCTTATCTGATCCTGTGAGGCAGATGCATGTGTCTACAATTTACAGATGAGAAAAATGAGATATAGAAAAGTTATGGAGATGTTGCTCAAATTAACAAAGCAAATCACTAACTGAGATAAGAATAGAACCCAGAAATTTTTTTCAACCTACATTTTTTATTTTGGGGGGCACAAATGCAGATATAGGTCATTCAATACATTTCACACATTTGTGTGGAATTTGCCAATGTGTTTTAATTTAAAAAAATCCTATAAAATTTTGGGAATTTTTTTTTCCATTTTAACATTTTTGAAACAAAACATGTCTTTGGTTTTTTTTAAATTCAACATGACTGATTAGAAATTTACTTCAATTTTTATTTTTCACAGATTTTATAAAGATCCAAAATGAATTAAACATTTAATTTTGGGCCAAACAAAATCCTTTGTTCAACCTGC
The DNA here is from genome assembly GCA_032164245.1 of Sternotherus odoratus. Taxonomy (NCBI): domain Eukaryota; kingdom Metazoa; phylum Chordata; order Testudines; family Kinosternidae; genus Sternotherus; species Sternotherus odoratus. Next base: position 50,428,821 of record JAVMKO010000008.1, on the reverse strand, counting down.
GATGAAATATTAGATTTTTCAGTTTGATGATTTTTTTCTCTCTCCAAAACAGCTAGGGAATCAAAGAGTCAGTTATTTATACAGAGCTAGACCACACACTACTTTGTTACAATCTTTAAATGACATAGGAACCACAGGGTTTATCTGTAGATACCTTTTCCAATTACATTTTTATTTAGGGCTTCCGTTTTCTGATGACATGGAAAGAATAATGCTAACAACTCTCCATTTTAATCATTAATGTTTTTGTTGTTACTTTGACTGGGGTCAGATTTGACATTAAATAGATCTTAAAATATTCACTTGTAGGAAATGAATGTAGGGAAAGTATGTGTGCCACTATATCCTCACTGGCATCTGGAAATAGGCCCCTTCAGGTTTTGCACTGGCTATAGAATCAAATCTGCAGACACGAGTTTGAATTCAGGGATTTTAATTTGAAATTCTGAAGTTCAAAGGAGTTTCAATTTTCTATTTTGATTCAAATCTAATAACTTCTTATAGTCAATTAAGACAAACTGCATAGTTATTTGAGCATGAACAAGTGCACCAAACAACAAATTCTACTGATTAATTTATGTTAGAAAGGCATGTGGTTTACAAAAGTGTAATTGTTTTCCTTACCATGATGGGAAACATGCCATCTGGACATATTATTTGTATATTTTCTGTTTTTCCAAACATTTCCTTTCCTATTTTATGAATCAGAACCTCTCTCTCACACACAAAGAGTCCTCTTCTAACCATACCTATTCAGATGAATTATGAAAGAGAGTAGTTCAGTAATTCTACCATTTCTGAGTCATCCTAGATTTAGCTCACTTTTCAGATGTTTTTAAATGGGTCTCTGTCCTCTCTAATATTTCTTCTCCCTCCAAAGCCCCACACACTGTGTGCATGCCAGTGCAAGCCTTTCTTATTCTGCTTAGCCCTTTTGGCTAGTACTAACTCATTTTGAATGCAACCAATATTCAATCCTTTCACAGAAATGTGAGACAGGTGACAGCTAATCAATAATTGACTTCGTCCTTAACTTGTTATGCTGTCAAGGATACGGCATGTCAATCAGTGAGAAATGATGCCCAATAAGTTGCAATTACCAGCTAGTAGGGAAGCCATCAGTCCCAAATCCATATATTATGTACATTTAGCCCCTTTGAATGCCCCATTCACATATTCTGGGTTATACTAATACCTTTTTTCCGATCAGACCAGAAGAAGTGTTTAGACTGTAGCAACTGGGAGGTTGTACGTTTACAAACAGAGTCTGATTTTGATCGGTTTTTGCCAGATTAAATTAGCAGTGACTTCAGTGAAGTCAGTGGAATGACACAGATGCTAAATCAGAGCAAGTAAGATCAATATCTCCAGCCAGCTGATAGATTGTGGCCAGACTGTGTCTTAGAGTTTTCAGTTTTAAAGTGTCATCAAGTTTATTTACACTTAGAGGAACCGGAGACTGCAGGGCTGTGTTAATTTCTTTTGAATTTCTAATTTAAAAATCTACATTTTGGAAGTCTGCAGTATAATTTTCAGACCACTTGCAAACTCCAAGTCCATTTTATTTAAGAGCTTCCTTTACTTTCACTTAGCTTTGGGCCAAGCTGTGCCTAATTATTGTTATGGTTATTTTAAGAAAATATATTTTAAAATCTTTTTTTTTTTGGTTAGGAATTACGCTGTTTTAGAGTTTGTGGCTATTTTAGGGTGACCAGACAGCAAATGTGAAAAATTGGGATGGCGTGGAGGGTAATAGGAGCCTATATAAGAAAAATACCCCAAAATTGGGACTGTCCCTATAAAACTGGGACATCTGGTTACCCTAGGATATTTTTATTATGTGTACCTACAAACCAGTCATGTACACATCAGTTCAGCAAGGTACTTCAGCATGCACCTACTAGAGCCGGTCAGAATTTCCGACAGCAAATGCCCTTCTCACGAAACTGAGACATACTGTGGGAAAATTTCAGTTTTGCTATAAAGTTTTGAGTTTTTGTTGGGAAAAATCAAAGGTATAGCTCTCCAGCTGCATGCTTGGAAGACTTGTCAATTGATAAAAGTCTACTACCTGCAGGGGCGAGCAACCTTGATTCGCTGCCTCCTTGGCTCTCTGCCTTGCCCACCAGCTCCAAGGCTGGAGAGGCAAAGAAACCTGCCACTCAAGCTTCCCTGACTTCCATCAAGCTCTGGTCAAAGAGGCAGACAGACACTGTGCTCAGCCTCTCAGGCACTGGAGTTTGGGGGGAAAGCTGAGGTGCCTGGCTCTATGCCTCTCTGGAACCTGGGCTGGAAGGCTCTTGTCAATTTCATTTTCTGCCAGTGAAATTGACAGGAGCCTTCCGAGTAGGCAGCTAGGAAACAAAACAAAAATAAATATCTGTTTTGATTCAGCCAAAATAGAACTTTTTTTTCCAAATTCCTTGCTGTAAAAAGGTGTATGGGTGGTGCAAATATGCATATGTATCCAGGGTGGCCAACTGTCCAGTTCCACTACTGACCAGGACATTGACTTATCATTTGGTAGCGCTGTGCCTCCTTCCCCCCCCCCCCCCAGCCCCACCGCAAAGCCTGCACCCCCAGCTGGAGCCCTTACTCCCCCCCATGCCTCAGCCCTGATCCCCCTCCTGCCTTCCAAACCCCTCAGTTCCAGCCCAGAGTTTTGTATCTTTGAATTTCTGTGGCTTTTCTTTTCTGGAAAGTCCAATAAAAAGTTAATTAAAATGAACAATTCTGTGAGATATGATAGCATTATATCATTTAAATATCCATCTGCATGTGTCATATTTCCAGGGTTTTAGAATTCAAATATTCTAAAGTTTACATATTGTATCTGGACTACCAACACAGAGAGTACAGCAAAAACAACGAGGAGTCCTTGTGGCACCTTAGAGATTAACAAATTTATCTGGGCGTCAGCTTTTGTGGTGCTAGAACCCACTTCATCAGATGCATGGAGTGGAAAATACAGTAGCAAGAATATGTATACATAGTACAAATGAATTTATTTTTACACATAGTATATTCATATTTATGCATAGTGTAGCAAGTTTCCATGAGAAGGGATGTAAAGGGTAGAAATATGCTGAAGTTAACTTTTTAAAAGCAAACAATTACAAATCTATTGGCTGAGATTCTGTGATGCTTTTAGAGGCACAACACAGAGCTTGCAGCCAAGTGGGCGAGGACGCTATGGTAGCTGTATGCACCTCTGATGCTAGGTTTCTCCAGAGGCTAGAGAAGTACAGAGTTTAACTAAGACAGCCCAAGGGCCTTTCTAAGTTACAATAACTTCCCCTGGCAGTCCCAGAGGTCATAGTGATGCCCGGAATTTCCACAAAGCTGTGAGATGCAGTCCTGTTCCTGACACACACTCCCTCCCTCCCCATTATGCTAAGATTTACCAGAAAGTTTCTGAAGGAGATTGGTGACTGCAGGAAGAAAATCCTGCTTCAGGCAGAACTGAAGTTGTGAAGGCCCCTTTACATTGCTCCAAAGTGGCTAGAGCAGGGGTGAGGATCTAATTCATTGGTTTTAATAAAAGAGCTTTTGCACACTTATTAATTAGCATGTAATGTTGATCCCTGTTCAGGATTCGGGCCTCCTTTATGTGAGGCATTTTAGAAACACAAAAGGAGACACGATTCCTACCCCAAAGAGGACAGTTCAGCAAGGTACTTCAGCATGCACCTACTAGAGCCGGTCAGAATTTCCGACAGCAAATGCCCTTCTCACGAAACTGAGACATACTGTGGGAAAATTTCAGTTTTGCTATAAAGTTTTGAGTTTTTGTTGGGAAAAATCAAAGGTATAGCTCTCCAGCTGCATGCTTCTTTAACTGTGCTGCTACATTTGGATATCTTGAAAAAAATGTGTGACATACTAAATGACTTGTGCTTGGAAAATAGGTTCTGAAGATGCACATCAGCTATTATTAGCAAAGTCCCTATTAGGCTATGTTACAAATGTATGGCCTGATCTGGCAAAGTGCTCTGCGCAGGCACCCACATCCACTGCAGTAGTTTGTTGCAGCATCAAGGCCTTATACCATACTTTGCTATCTCACAGTACTTTGCATTATAAACTAGTTTTCCAGGATGCAGTGCCTGAGGGATTGCTTATCTGGGGCCAAATCTGAAACAACTTCTAGTACAGCTCCTAATCCCTTAAAAATAATATTACCTATATAGCTGTATTATATTCCCAGAAAAGCAATAAAAGGTAGCACCTTTTCCATACCAAAACTATAGAGGTCAGGCCTGATTCTGATCTCATTTACATCAGTGTAAATTACTCTACTGAAATTAGTTGAGTCACACCAGTGACATTGGAATCAGGCTCTAGTTTTTTTAATTCTTTGCTCATTTGCTATGCTAGTAGTCACCATATGCCTCAAACTCACTATGGAATTAATGAGATGTGTTTACCTTTGTATACAATGGGTCTGTGTGGCAACAACAATAAATACTGCATGGAAAAATGCAGCATAGTAGGAATGAACTGGTTACTGTTGAATTCCAGGAAGATTGTGGCATGGGTGGTGGTTTCACTAAATAACATTTTTAGTTAATTGAAATAACATGATGCCATATCAGTTTGGCTCTCACACGAAAAGACCTGTTAACTGAAGGGTAAAAGCAGCACAAGTTTATTTCCTATCAACACTCACAAAAGGTCAAGGAAATAATCAATTCAGGCAACAGTAAGATTCAGACCAATCTCAGTGCATGTTCCTTGCCACCCAAATCCATAAAGCAAATGCATTTGCAAATTCCTCACTTCCACCACAATCTCCCTTTTACTTCCATCATATAAGTACCTCTTCATATTTCACATTTCAAAATCACATTTGCTTTTGAGGAAATAGGTTTCTCCAGTGTGTAATTTTATTGTTGTTAATAGCAATAGTGTTACAACAGTGCTCAGAAGGCCCACCTAAGATCAGTCCTCCATTGCACTAGGTGCTGTACAAACACAAGACAGTCCCTGGTCTGGAAAGCTTAGAGTGTAGACAAAGGATGGGAGTGGAAACATATGGAGAGGTAAAGTGATTTGCCTAAGGTTCTATAGCAGGTCAGTGGCAAAATGAGAGTAGAATCTAGGTCTCCTGAGTAGCAGCCCAGTTTCCTATCCACTAGACCATGTTGCCTCCCCTAGCTAATGAAGCTTTTAGAATAAGAATTTCCCTGTGTTTTTTTTTTTCTTAATTTAAATTAGCAATAAGAAAATCTAAATGGGATTGTCCTATAAAGGCACACTGGAGAGCAGCCTGCTCTGACATGCCAATAGGACAACCAGAACAAGATCCTCCTCATGCAAAACCGTTCAAGTGTATAGGAGGTACAAGCTGATGGTAATCATAGCTGTGTGGGACGTGGGGAGTTAGGTAGTGAGGGTAAAGGAAAGGTAGATTGAAAGTGTACAAAAGGTAAGTATTTCAAATTAGAATCAAGTCACTCCTTTTTGCCTCCCTCTACAAATTATTCTAACAGTTACCAGATTTTTAAACAACCTTCTAGTGAAATTCCTCCTGCTGCCTGAAATGTGAGTTGTTTCTCTAAAAGTGTGGAGAAATGAGGAGCGACATTCAGTCCCAGACTCACAACAGAGGTTTGATCTGAGAAGCTATTCTGAGAGCACAGAATAGATGATCCCAAACTGCAGATGGCATAGACCACCCCGCCCTCTCAGATCAGATTGACTTCTCTGATCCTTGGCCCATTACACTGGCAAAGACTGGCTGGAACATGCTCCATACCTCCTCCCACCTTTGGTGCATCCCAGTGCATCCCATATATCATGGGGGAGAAGGTGCTCTGTCATCTGTGAATTCTTCTATGATTAGGGAGTCCTAAGTTGTCCTTCTAGGGCAGCTGTATATTGCAAAACAGCTAGAAATAGATCAAAAGACCATAGGGGTGAAATCTCAGTCCAATTGAATTCAATGGGAGTTTTGTCATTGGCTTGAGGAGTGGGGGAAGGATTTCACTGCAGGGCTCTCCAGTGACAATTCCTCGTCCACAGACAAGCAACTAGGGACTGTCAGCTCAAGTGTCTGAGGTTTTCAACTGCTAGGGAAAGGTAAAAGCAATGACATTTCATGCTGTGCATGAAAGAGACTACACATACACAGTGCAGTGTTGTGTGCATATAATATATTGTGTGAGTGGGAGAGAGAAAAAAAACAGAGATGCACACAACATTGTATAAATCCCAGAGTTACTATAGACTTTTTCAACTGTCTGTAAGCTTCAGTTCTTTTCTGTTACTATAGCAACAGGGGATATGAATATAGGACTAAGATATGAATCATACCTGCTGTGGTAAGATTTTGATCAGCTCTTTGTGTTGAAATTAATATTAAATTGGAAGTCAATTATAAATGAAAATACCTTTTTAAAGAGACTGTGGATGTTAACAGGATGTGTAACAGCAGGAAGGATTAAACAATTTAGTTAGTGAGCAAGTTCTATCCAAGGACAATACAATAAAGGAGGAAAGCAGCTATTTTTCACAAACACTAAGAAAAAAAAGAAAAAAAACCTTCCAGAAGCAATTTCCGATGCAGAATGAGTCACCTAAACAGCATACAGAATTATATGTAATAGTTAATCTCCGTTTCTTATTTCTTCATATTTAGGCCATCGTTCATAGCATTTAATTAGATGATGTTTAATGCTTCACTTGTCAAAGGACCCACTGACTAGAAGTGACATCTTGAGATTAAAAATTTTCTTTCAGCATCATGTCATGTCGGGAAGGCTATGCTTACAAGTTAGTTGGGAGAGGGGTAAGAAAGGGGAGAGAAGGGAAAATGCAATTACTGTGGAAATAAAGGAGGAATTATACAACAAATATACTGCATTTGCCCTGTTTGAGATAATCTACTGGGGTTTGTTTACTTAGTCCTAAAACAAACAGCAAAAAATAAAACTAAAAGGAAAAGACACTTTAGATGTAAGGTAAAAATGTCAAAAGTGCCTAAGTGACTAGGGACCTATGTCCTACTTTCAAAGGAGACTAAATACTTAATTTTTAAAATGTATTTAGTCATTTTCTGTATCTTAAAGTTGCTTTTGAAAACCCCATTAAGCATCTAGAAGTCTAACACTCACTAAACACTTGCATAAGATATTGCAGGATCAAGGCCCAAGTCATCACTTTGTTACTTACCAGTTCTTTGTTACCCTACAGTACTTGAGACAGTCTATTCCTTGAACTTCTCAGTGCAGATTTCATTGTTACAAGGCAGACATTTTTCTCGGTCATCTTACAGTAAATGAAGCTTGTGGCTGGGCTTTATTAGGTTTTTCACTATGCCATGCCAAGAAATGTGAAACTCAAGTAACTATGTAAATTCATTAATCTCATAAGGCAATTAGTGTAAAATCCAATGACTGTTAAATGATTGTAAATGACTTAGTTACTACATAACATTTAATTTTCATAAGTACATTAATTTATTTACATGGCATGGCAAACTTTACAAGGAAAAGGCAAACATTTAGACCTCAATCCTACAGATCTTGCACAATCAAAAATCCATTTTCTTCTAATGTATCCTTGCTGTTATGTAGAAAACTGCAACATTCGTCCTTAAGGGACAGATTTTCAGGTGCTGAGCACGCACAATTAGGACCAGGTTTTCTAAAAAGCTCAGCTTCCATTTAGATTCCTACATAACGGCCAGATTTTCAAAAGTGCTCAGCAACCAGAAGCTTTTATTGCGACACTGGCAGACACATTTTCAAAAGAACCCAGCACCCAGAGCACTGAGCTCTTTTGCAAATATGGCTCAAAGCCAATTCCCAATCAGCACTCTGCACTAGTTAAACAACTATGATTTTCTTTTTGTGTTGTTTATACTAAAGTTAAAGTTTAGATTTTCATGTCAGAACAATAGCATATCGTATGGTTAATAGCTAATTATTCCCAAATAAAGCTAAACCTTGTGCAGTTGAAAAAGTATAATTGGTAGCATATGGTAAACTGTTTTCTAGGGCCTCAATCTAAAATTCTTGCACAAGCTTTGATGGTGAAGATCAATGGGAATTGCTTTATTCCTGTTCACTGATTTCACTTATGGTGACATTAGGAAATTAGAAACAACTCAGCCATGGTCAATGGAATTAAAGCATTGAAAGTGAGAGTGAAATCAAACCCAAGGAAAGTTATTCAGGGAAGTCTAAAAATAAAGGAATTTGAGCCAAGACCAAGCATTTCAAGGATCTCTTGTGTCCGCTGGCTCATTATAGCAAGAGAGCTGGAGACTGTAGGGCATCTCCTTCAGTTAGTTTTTGATTAACATAACTCCACAGACGTCTGCACAGCCATGCCAATTTTACACCAACTGAGGATTTCGCCCAGCATGTTTAAGCTGCCGGGAGGCAGAAGAACCTGGAGGTTTTCTCAGGATTTGTGATTGATAGGTCTGAACCTACTTCTGAAATTGTAAGGAAGAGGGAAATAAATTGGAATGACAAAGCTAAGAGCAATCAAGAGTTATAAAGCCTACAAAACATACTATAACATCCTTTAATATTTGGTATTTTCAATCCAGTGATACTGTCGAGAACACAAATGCCACCTGCCCTGCAATAACAAAGGAGAATCAGCAAAGGAGTATGCAACTATCATCATGCATACTTCCTTAACCAGGTCTAAACATCAGAGGTGTGGGAGGGTAAAGGAGTTGATCAACATCATGGTCACTCTTTACATTAAATACATTCATATCAGGCTGATAAATCAAGAAGTGGTTCTCTTAAAAAAAATAGTACAACAAGCAAAAGTAAAAAGACGAAAACATTAAGAAATTTTCTGCAGTGCTTTTAAATAGCACTGGCATTCAAAGTCTTCTACAGAAGCACATTTAATTCATTAATTTCTATCATTAAACTTCAATGTATCATGGCTGGATTATAGTTTTTTTTATTCCAATTTGTTTGTACTAAGTTTAGCTGATCTTAAAATACTTAACTGCCAGCTATTCAAACTATTTCCCTCACTCTTTTAGTGTCAAACTTCCAGCCCTATTACAATTACATTGTTTCTAGAAATATGCCAAGTCTCATTTACTGAGCAGAACGAAGCAGTTTCAAAACTATGAACAAAGCCAAACTTGGTTTGTTTGTTTTTAGCAAAAGTGGATTGTGACATTGTTCTGTATGGAAACCTTTAAAACTAGCACTGTTGCAGTTTCTTTATTTTAAATTACCTTTGCCATAGAAACAATCATTCATAGAGTCAAATCTTAAGAGGAAAACTTTGAATCCAAATGACCAACTGCCAAATGACAAGTATTGAGATAAAGAGTCCTGAATCTTCTTCCAAACCTCTGACAACATATTTGTGCCCCACAATGATGAAGATTGTGCAGGGAATGGAGCATTCTAAATGTCTGGTCCAAGACCATGAAGTTCACTCCCAGAACAATTGTCTCAAACTGCAGCACTATCTATTCCAAGTGCAACAACTTCAACTTTATGTTCACTATTTAAAGCTCCTAGTCTATTAAAAAAGCAAAAAGCACACACAATTTTCCTTCTGGAGTGAGAACTGGTTGAGGAATAAGGTGTGGTGTGCTAGTCACAATGATGAATACACCATTGGAAGGCATTAAGATACATGGGTTTGGTGTGGCACAAGATTTTGAATAGAATAGAATAGAACAGAATAGAATAGAATAGAAGCCTCAGGTTTGAAAAAAAATCTTAGTTTTTTTTAAAAAAATATTGTGACTGTATTTCCAAAACATACCAATGTACTAGTAGAAGGCTATTCCCAGAGATTTTAGCAAAGGTGACATTAAAATGCACTGCAAGAAGAGCTGATGCTGTAAGTGTTCCAACACAATTTGAAAGTTGAATGCTTTGGATAGGCAATCCAGACTTTGGGGTGCTTATTCAATTTAAGCTATCAAACACTGAAGTTTGTCTATCACTAGTTCACAAGTCAGATCACTTCACTGGGTAGATTCAGCTGCTCTCGATTAGACCATAGCATGAAGCACTGACATTGCATTGCAATATTTACAATATTATTACTTCACACTGTCAACTAAAACATCGTGTTGATGCAACATCACTAGATTATATCATAACTGCTTTGTGTTTCTCTACAACACAGTTAACAGAATTGTTTCTCCTCTATTCCCTCACCAACCAACTCTAGGCAAATATGACATTTTGGGGAGGACTTGTCCTTTTCTTCTATCCCCACCACTTTTTCCAGGTAGTGTGAAGAAAAAAGGAGAGGCAGCTCAGTAACATCCTCTCAGCTCTTTTTAGGCTACCTTGTGAGTTTCTTTCAGGGAAAAGGCATTTTGAGAGGTGAGTTGTGGATTGGTCCTGCTTTGAGCAGAGGATCGGACTAAATGACCTCCTGAGCTCTCTTTGAACCCTAATAATCTATGATTCTAAACCTGTGCACTACAACAAGTGTACTTGATACACCAGTGAACTGGATGTGATTATAGCCAGGAGCTGAGCAGTAAATCTCCAACTTTTGCTCCCTCCAAGAACTACTTTGAAAGCAAATGGTCACCCCATAGACCTAGCTTCCTCTCTCTATCCCACAACATTTGATTATTTTATTTTGTGGACCTTTGATGTGACTTACATAGACTATAGTTTGAAAAATTATACTCCATGGGAAGACAGTGCCACTAGAGATGAGTGCATATTTTTTTTTGATTTGATGGCCCAGTTAAATAAAAAAAAAGTTTTAAACTGAAAATGTTTCATTTTTGGTTTTTTTTCCCTCACAGTCATAGAAAAAATTGTTTGGGTTGAATGAAATGTTTCAGACATTGTTTCAAATCAAAATGTCAAAGTGGCTCATTCCAACACTTCTGATTTTTTCCCCTAGTTTTTTCTTTCATCTGAAACTATTCTCCAAGTTGGACCCACATTTGCAAATAATTTTGGTAGGCACAAAAATGTATTTTTCGGTGGATTTACTGTTCCCTGAACACAGTTGTCCCCAGTTCCAATTGTAGCCCTTAATTCATAGCACATAATGTAAAATCATCTTCTGTATGTCAAGAGGGAAAAGAAAAGGTTTTGGTTTGAATATTCAAAGCCACCAGGATTGATAAAAAGAAAGGAGGGGGAAAGGATGTTCTTGCAGTCATAGCTCAGGCTTAGGGGCTCAAGAGCTTTGCTCAGAATAGAGAACTGGGGACTTCCTGAAAATGGTTGTCAGGAATGATTCCCCAAACCAGAATTGTTTCCACCAAGCTTCAGTTAGGTTTTCTGAAACTATATTGCAAATAGTTCTCCTTCAGTCTATACTATTACTGATTTGGGGCAGAACTGCTGCTGAAGACTTTTCATCAATAATTTAGTTTCCTACCGTAGGCAGAACTTTGGATCCTATTTCCAGCTCCACTACAGTCTTTGGCTATGTCTACATACATAGGCATACCCGTTGTGAAGGGTTCCCCCTGAGGTGCAACTTGGAACTGGGATACCACTGAACCCTCCTGTCTCACTATCTTGGGTTCCCCTTACTCTGTGCTGCTGTGACAGGCCCTCAAGTCCCCTTCCCACACACACAGGGAGAGAGACACCCAGGTGTATCTATATTCACACTGATGTTTTCGATCAGCTCTTCATTGGAGTGCTCAACTAAGGAACCACCCACCATACAGGTGCACATTCCCTCTGATATAATTGATATTCCAATGATATAATGCAGCCATAATTTGTTTTCTAAAATTGTCTTGACTAGTGACTTACAGAAAATCACTGTTCCATTTTAATGTCAGCATCTCTCTTGGATTGCATTAGAACAGAAAATACACAATTATTATTTTAAAATATTTTCTCTTCAATTGTACAATCAAAACACTAAGAAAACCATATGTAAATTATTTCAATACATTCATTAGATTTGTGTGGGCAGTTTAGAAATCATTGCAATGAACTGTCACAATGAAAAGCACTCAAAAAAACCCAACAACACACACACAACAGAAAAGAGAGTCAGTATCTGATCCTCTTACTATCTTGAGCAAATCTATAAAAGCAATTCATTGATGGTGTAAAAGAACATATGAACATCAAAGTTATATTAGAGATGCTTTTGCTCTTTCTAGACACACTTCCCATTGGCATAGTGCTTAAAATAGCTGAAGGAGTATTGTATGAAATAGGCCATTATTTCAGCCAGGAGTGTTCAGTCAGTGGTTCTTGTCATATAGATAGTCAGTGACCAGTGATTGAGAGGAACAATACAACATGGGTCACATGTGATTGACAAGGAAAGACAATTGTGCTCTGACAAAGCTTGTTAACACAAAGAATGGTTCCTGGCACTAGCTAGCCGAAAGACAGCAATACTGTGGATATTTCTTGGTCTCTATACTGATAAGAGACTGCATCATTTGGCCAGGTCAGGCAAACAGGCCGGGAGAACGTAAATAGATAACAAAATTAAAATAAAGTTTCATCAGAACTGCAGTCCGAGAACTTCTTAATGCCAACTGGTGAGGGAATTCAGAGGAGTTACAGGGATATCCGAGATCTGATATGTACATTCAAGATCACCAGAAGAGGTCTCCAATATAAGCTGGGATCAAACTGGTCATCAATATCATAGTGAAATGCACGGATGGATGTTGTGTACGGAGTTAAGCATATACAGTAAAACCTCGATTTAACGGACCTCGATTTAATGGACTTCGGATGCAACGGACAAATTTTTTAAGAAAGTCTGATGCATCCGAAATCCGTTTGTCGACAGCTGGCTGCGGGCTCCCTGCTGCCGCCGGGGTTCAAGCTGCGGGCGGGCTGCCTGCCGGCTCCCCGCTGCCGCCCGGGTCCAGGCAGTGGGCGGGCTGCCTGCCGGCTCCCCGCTGCCACCCGGGTCCAGGCAGCCGGCGGGCTCCCGCCCGGGTCCCGCCTGCAGGCGGGCTGGCTGCCGGCTCCCGCCCGGGTCCCGCCTGCGGGCGGGCTGGCTGCCGGCTCCCGCCTGCCATCCGGGTCCCGCCTGCGGGTGGGCTGGCTGCCAGCTTCCGCCTGCCGCCCGGGTCCCAGCAGCCAGCTGGAGCCCCGAGCCCCGGGGCAGCGCAGCGGCTGGCGCCCCGAGCCCCGGGGAGCGCGGCGGCTGGCGCCTCGAGCCCCGGAGAGCACAGCGGCTGCAGCCCTGAGGAGCGAGGCTCGAGCCACACTCCCCAGGCAGCGGTTGCAGTCACGCTCCCCAGGCGGTGGCTGGAGCCCCGAGCCCCGGGAAACGCGGATCAAGCTGAGCTCCCCGGGCGGCGGCTGGAGCCCTGAGCCCCTTCCCATAGCCAGCGAACAACTCCTCAGGAGAGAGAAAGAAGCCAAAACTAAACTCTTTGTCTGCCAGTTAGATTAGCAGCTCCCTTAAGTCATCCCCTCTCATGTTTCAGGTTAACCCTTTACAGTAAAAAGCAACTCTAGGCTACTTTCTACTTATGACAATGTCCTTAAACTCTGTACCGCGAGCCCTGTCACCAGAAGGGTGAAAAATAGGTTCTCTTTCAGACAAGAAATGTATATGCAACTGTCTATTTACATGTAAATTAAGTATTGTATGGGTTGCAGTAGGTCTCCTCTCTCCAGTCTGAACTGGATGATGATAAAGGATTGTGAAAATTTCAGCATAGCAGAATGAAGTCAACAGCAGCCAGGTTGCAGGAGGAGAGGGGGAGGGAATACTATTGTGAGGAGCACAAAGGTTTAGTTTAATATATTTGGTGGACAAAGATGACACCCTGTTATCCTTCACCTAGAATGTAAACAAGCAGCGAATTTGTTTCATGAAAGAGGGGTAAACACTGGAGATAATTTTAGAAAAAACATCTCTAAACAAGAGAACTTGTTTAGTCTCTAGAAAACATGTTATGACTTTGTTTTATATATAAGTGTTTGTTTCCAGTACTCACTATCACTTGAATCCCCATTCTTTGATAATTTATTCTCATCTTCACTATAAATATATCTAACTGCTGTGGTATTAAATAAAGTAATGGTCTTGAGTTGAATCTTCCAAGCTGTTCCTCTGGAGACAGCAGGACTGGTACTTCTGAGTGGAAGTGTCTGAACACTATAAGGAATTATCTGAGGACTCAGAGGTGGGTGTTTGCCTTTTGCTAACTGGTACAGAGAGACTGAGGTCTGTGGAGGCCTGGACTGTAATACTTGTGTTTCCAGAAGCTGGTGGTTTCAGGGAGCTGATCCACAGCAGGCATAGACAAAGATCTCTCACACTAAGTTGCTTAACAAACCTGAGTACCCCTGGGGAGCATCACAACAACTGAAACAAAACTTTTTCCTGTCCTTTCTTTTCTTCCTGTGTGTTATGGCCCTGCCTCAAATATGTCCCTGCTGCTCTCAGCATGCCCTCAACATCAGAGTTTGTAAGGTGGTTCTGTGAAGGCAGTCATATGATTGCCACAGTAATGGAATCTTCCCTGGCTGGATCTGGAGTTTTTAGAACTTCTTTACCTTATCCCAGTCCTTTTATTCAGCCCAAAGGGGCCAGAGAGAGGTGAGAATCTCACCTGTGGCTCCAAAGGATTTTCTAGTTTGGCCACAGAGGTATGAGTGGAGTTGGTTGGGAGTAGGGCCTGATTAAAAAAAGCATAAAGTGTGGATTCTCATGAATCCTGCCCTGCTGTATAGAAGACTTCTGATGTACCCATCCTTGGCCATGGTGGTTTGTTGGTACTAATAAACATGGATCCTTCGGCTATAGGCCCTTGACTATATTTGATTACTCCACAAAGGGGAATGTGCAGCAGGAGTTATGTTCTATAGTTCATTCATACAGATGTTTTGCAGATAAAAGGAAAGGTTGGGGAGACTTCTTGGAAGAAGTACACACTTTGGCCTTTTCCATGGACCTTTGCATTATGCAGTGAGGGTGCATATGAACCAGTTCAGGTGCAAGTAGAGATCTGCTAATGGTTCAAGGAAGGAAAAGGGGAAATAAAATAATAGATTACCCATGGGCAGAGAATAAAAGTGTATTCATGATATTAGTGTATAGCATATTTTCATTGTGGATTAAGCTTGCAAAAGAAAGAGACATTTTCAAAGGACACTGATTCTGGGTGTCCAAATTAGGCCTAGAAAATTGGGCCCAATCTACCTCATGATGGGAAGATCTCTCTCATTCTGGACACTCAAAAAAGAGGCACACAAAATGCCCTGCCATTTTTGAAATGTATAACTATAATGTTGGAAGGTTGCCTCTAATTTTTACTGCTTTTCATAAGCATGGTGATTTTCACAGGCCTGAAAGGCTTGCTACCATTTTGCTGAAGCGACAATGGCAACTATAAGATAACAGGGTGATCTTATGTTGGACACAACTGGGAAATGGTTTTGTCCAAGGTGAGTTTTGTTATGTTCAGAGGGACAAACTATCTTCCAGGTGACATAGTCACCAACTTACCAATTGCTGTAAAGACTCACTAAAATAAAAATTGTAGGTCGCACTCATTTATCTATGTAGCTTATATTTTTCTACAGTGCCCATCATGCAGTATGTGATCACCAATAGCCCAGAAACAGAATTTGCTAGTTTGTCAAAGATTTGTAGGAGGTCAGTCCCATCATCCTGACATCAAAATAGTATTAAAACAATTCACATAATAAAATATTGAATTCTAGCAAAAACTTCCATAGATATTTTCACATATGATTATTTGCTAAGACAAAATGAATATTATGAACCACTCTCATCCTTCCCCATGCTAAGAGCAGAGAAACAAAAATAGCAATATGTAGCTTTTTGCAATAGTTTGGCTTGTTAATACTCACAAACTATTCTTCAGAAAATACATGCAAGCTTAGTATAAAGTGTCATCCCTACTTCATATCTTGGTTTATTATTAATATATTATTTTTATTTGCATCACAGTAGCAGTTAAAATCTCCAATCATGGATCAGCTCTCCACTGTGCTAAGTGCTATACAAACAGAACAGAAAGATGGTCCCTACCCCAAAAGGCTTATAGTCTAAGTATTTCTATGAGGGAAAGAGAGAATATCTTTTCCCTTGACCTCTTGCATTGGGAATTTTGATGGAACAGTTATTTGGCAGTCAGAGTTTCATAGTGAAGTGAAATTCAAACTATGATGTTTTGTTCTGTTTGAGGAGCCACATTGTACTGCTCATTGTTAGACACAGTGTGTTAAACTAGATAATTTGTTAGTCAATAAACTCTATGTATTAGAAACCGGAGACTGAATATTCAAAAAAGTGGTAAAGATATGAAATCAATAAAGTTATTGATGTCCCTGCCAGCAGGTATATGGGATCTTGGGGAGCAATTACCACACAGGTGGGGTGCAAAATAAATTTATTAAGAAAATGCGAAAACAGGAAAAATTCAATAGTGAGGGGTATGGGCTTTGTTAAAGTAGACAATTGGGGAGGGGTTTCTTTTAGTAAATGGGATAGGGGGTTTCAATAGTGGGGTACAATACAGTGGGGTATAATACAGTAGGCAACCAATTAACACTGAAGCATAAATGTAACAGGTGGCTAACACTTCCTATGTAAAGAGTATGTCACAGCAGCATATAACCAACTAACAGTATGGGTAAGATGTGTTAAACAACCAACAATTTTAGGTGAACATGTAAATGTAGAATGTGAGGTGCATTAGAGAGAAAAGGGGTAACCAATGGGGTTTTATGCTAGAAAGAGAGAGAGAAGACAGGCTGTAAGTTGAAACAGCAGAGAAGTAAAGGTTGGGGGATGGGGGAAGAGGAGCACGTGGTAGAGGAAGATTTAAACTCAGGGAGACACAGATCAGACAGGCTGCAAGTTTAAACAGCAAAGAGACAGTTATACAAACACAGCAAAATCTTATCTATGATTTAACTTAACAAATTAGCAAATATCAAAACACAATGCAACAATTCTTAAACCTAACTTAACTACAGCTATGCAAAATGAAATTACAACTTATCTAGACTAAAAGACAAAATCTAACCTAATGGGTGCACCTTATACTAGGGGTAGTTTCAGAGGGCAGAGTGGTGTGTGCCCAGGTACAGTCCAGGAAGGCACAGGAAACAGATTACAGATACAGACCAAGATTTAGTTTGAGTCTAAGAGAGGTTTTAAGACACAGACCAAGGGGAGTTTAAGAGAGGTTTTAAGCAAGGAGTTTAAGTCTGTGTGTTGGGGAAACAGAGTTTAAGGAGGAGTTTAAGAGAGGTTTTTAAGCAAGGAGTTTAAGAGAGGTGTTGGGGAAACAGAGCCAGCAGCTAGAGTAATTAAGTATAGAAAGTTTCACAGAAGAGAGGTTCTCACCAGTCCCCAGACAGCAGCAAAGACTGAAGCAGCAATCAACATCAGAAGAAGCCAGGAGGGCTCAGCACGGTCTTGATCAGCAATAGGTCTCTCAGGCAGCAATTCGTTCTTCGTGGGGTGGGGGGTTAAAAACGGGGGTACGCTCAAAAATAAAACGAGAGCGGGGGGGGTTTAAAACGGGGGTACGCTCAAAAATAAAACGAGAGCGGGGGGGTTTAAAAACGGGGGTACGCTCAATAATAAAACGAGAGCGGAGAAAGGACCCCCCCCAGAACCCCTGCCTGATCAGGCCAGGAAGCAATGCAGGAACCTTTCTGATGCTAGTTTCAAAATGCCTGTTCTTAAAGGCAAACTCAGGCAGTTTCCCTGCCAGTAATGCTGATAGGCTCCTTCTGTCATAGGGGAGGAGTTCAGAGAAAAACTACAGGTGAGTATAGAGACATGCCTGGACAGAGTTCCTACTCATGACTCAAAAGCACATGAGGCCTATGACTCATGCCCAGGATCTCAAAGCACATTGGTCTTACAGCTTGGACAGAGCCTTGCCCTACACCGAGCCCAGGTTTAACAAGGTGATAACAGGACCAACCCTTTGAACAGGGCAGTTATCCCACTTAAGCACAAGTGGCCATCCCTTTGAGAAGGGCAATGGCTCTTTGTAAACAACTTAAGGGGCCCTCCCTTTGAGAAGGGCAGTGGCCCTGGTAAATAATTTTAACAGCCAGGGAGGGGCGGCCACAGAAGAGCAAAAACAAAATGGAGAAGGGGACAGCTGTAACAGACAAAATGGAGTAGGGGGAAAGCTGTAACAGACAATTGAAATGAATGCTTGAGATGAACCTACCACTTGGAGGGTTAAAGATTAAAATTATTTCAAAAGACCCTCATTTACTAATGCCTCACACTGTAAAGTCACTCAACAATAAATAAATGACTAATTAATCATATCTAGCAGCTAACACGGTGCTCTTTTGAGAAAATGTGCTAGGATATAGTGGGGAGGGGAAAATACAGCTTTCTTGGAGTCAGCTCAGCCATGGATGATGATCCCAATCAGAGCTGTCCCTAGGGTATAGCAAATCAAGGTCACTGCCACAGTATCTGCACTTTGGGGGGCCCCATACTTCATGAGTAGGCGGTCAGGGAAGTGAAGTGGGGGGATGGTGGAGGGAAGGAGTCCAACCTTAAGGATATGGGCAGGCCCATTGAACTCAATGTGGCTCTTTCCTTGCTTAAAGATAGGCATATGTTTAAGGGCCTTGCTGAATCTAGGGCCTTAAATGTCCCTCTTCACAGCTCTTTCTCTTTCCCGTTCTCTTGCACCTTTTATTAACCTAGAAGCACTTAGAAATTTTTGAAGATTTTCCCCACAGTACATAGGACCAGATTCCAACTAGCATAAACAGGAATAGCTCCAATGACATCAAACAAGCTACTGTCTACACTAGCTAATGATCTGTCCTATCATCTTTGTTGGTGTGTTTTGGTGTTTGGTAAAGACTTTACTTTTTCATTTAGCACCTGCATTTCAGTGGTTTTTTTTTCTCATGCTATATTATATTTACCTAATGCAATGATAATTCATGTCATTCACCAAAGACTTTAGGTTTATACAATTGTAGAATAGTAATTAAACAATTTTAAAACAGTTTTAGTAAAACAATGAATAATTTTGCATTTGTCATTTCTCCATCTCCCCCTTTCCTCTGCACTTGCAGCACAGCTGATAACTATTATCTTTTTTACTAGCCAGCTGTCTTCATAGCTATCCCATATAATGCATTTTTTGGCTAATAAGTAATTAGAAAGGACAGCAGATACAACTCAAGGACACAGTATACTTTATTTGAGGAACACACTGCTTGGAAAACTGAACGAGATTTTTAATTCGAAGAATCAAATTTGAAATTCACAATTTTTTTTTCAATGATATTATTTAGTTTGTGAGGTGGTACTAAATTTAACACTATGGCCTGAACATAAAAGTCGAGGAGAAAAAAAAATGGGGGAAAGACACTCAAAAATGTAAGATGGAAATAAATGTCATTACTGAAATAATAGGGTAAAATTAATTTTCCCTGACGCCTTTAAAAAGATTTTTTTCATTTAGAAAAAAACAATTTTTTGCCTCAAATACACACATTCTCTTATGAATAAACTAGATGCCAATTAAAATTTTCCTTAAAGTCGAATTCAAATGCACTGTGAGTTTTGTTTCTTTATATTTTTTTTTTTTTAAACTCATTTATTGTCCTGGCAGTTACTGAATTCGTAGCTTTCCCACAAAAAAGAAAGCAGACATAAATGTGTTACCTGGTTTCCTAATCCATACTTTAAATATTATGGTTTGCATAATCTTTCACTAAATGACACAACAGCCTACTTGCCCTTACAGAGATTGTAATAAGCAAATCTAGATTGTAAAACAATGGGCTGCTACACAGATTTTCACCATCAATATCTGTTTATTCTTTGCAGACTGAGTCAGTAAAAGCCTGGTGAAGCAATGCTTGAATAATTAAATCAATAAATGTTCACCTGTTGGATGCACAAGCTTAAAATCTGTCACTGAATTAAATAATCAAATCTAAGTGCAGAATGTCGCATGGATTGAATAGATTCTGTGCTCCAAGATAGGATGGGGATAAAAGGCATAGAAATGGAAATTTACGGAAGAATATTTGTAACTATACTTTCAGGGGAATGAAAAACAAAATAGTCTGTTCCTGGAGTTGATAGAAACAAAGTATCAGAAGTCAAGCAACAGCTTAAATTTTCTTGGGCCTATTCGATCATGACCAATATATTTTTTTAAAGTGTACATGTTTGAGGATCAGAGATTTTATTTCTTCACAAATAGGTAGCCAACAATTTTGAACCAAAGTTTGCTCCTTGAATAAATGTAGCTCTCATACATGTCAATGCATCTGTTCATCTGATGGTGAAATTTAGCTTGTCTCATTTTTTTGTCTACAAATGAAATTATATATTTTTGGAGACTTCTTAAATTCCTTATGATTTATACTTTATTTGTCACTTGGGATAGGAAGAAAGCTATTACAGCTACAGTAAGGTCTCAGGCCTGTCAAAAAAAGTTGGGAAGTTAATCTAAGTTATTTTTACCTGGCGGAAAAGTCCAATATTTCTCACTGTGAGAACTTTTCACATTTTGTAGATCAGATTGCTTACTCTGGACTCATATGTCAGCCTTGGCAGTAGTAAAGTCAATTTTGGGAGAAGGGACAAACACAGTGTTTCAGCTAGTGACAATGACTGAGGTTCACCTGCGGAATGTATGTACTACAACTTGTGTATTCAAATCCATACTGCTACCTAGTGAAAACCAGTGAGAAAGCATTGGGTCATTATTAGGGTTGACTGCCATACATTTCTGAGAGGACAAACTGTCAACTCTGCTTCTCTTTGACTTTGTCCACAGTAAAGAGATAAGTCAATTGTAATATCCCTAAAGCAATCGAAATGAATCATACATCCACAGGCAAAAGTGATTCATATCATTGCAGTGAGACCACAATCCAATGAAGTCCATTGATGTCTTGTGCAGGTAAAGCAACAAATGACAGAGGTTTATATATGCTACATGTTTTCATGGATGCAGGGCACAGTACAGATCTACATAAGCAGTCCAATTATTTTGAGGTAAGTTGAAAGTTGTTTTTTACTTGTGGTATAAGGTCCAAAATAGTTTGGTTGTGGCTATGTAAGAGTCTACCTTTCTTTACATCAATAGGATCAGCTTAAGTTAACTACTCTCTAGTTCAAACTGAAGAGATGCTGATAGAAGGGCAATCACAGTGAGTGCCTCTTGTCTTCAGAATTTATTTTTCCCTTTCTTATGTGACATCCCAGATATGGTGACATTTAGGCAAAACTCACCTGCTTTCTCATGGTTGAGGGCATGAAGCAGAGATTTACTTAGGTTTGAGAAGGTCTTTTTATGGTGATACTTTTGCTACCCCTTTTGTCATATTGGTTTTTGGTTTTGTTTTATACTGCACATAATTTCAAAGGTTTATCTATAAGTACCATGTATAAACCCAGAAGATAAATTGATGCATAATTTCCATTGTGGGTAAAACAGGACACTGAATCAGAAAAAGAAAGATGAATCAGAATTCCTATTGTTTTCCTTTTCTTATTTTCAGTCAGTTGATCCCATCTCTGTCATTTGTTTCATTCTTCAAAACTACACCCCAGAGACACAGTTGCTTAAAATAAGCCATCTTAAATGACCATCCAATGAATCTGAGAAAGCAAGTCGCACACTACAAGTGATCTTTCATTAAAAAAAGAACTAAAACTATACTGGAAACTTGATCTTTTAAAGTGGCCACTATGACAGGTAGTAGTCATCTCAAAGTAGTCTTTAGTGCAGTTTTACTGTTTCTTTTCCTTGGAGTTTAAATACAGGGACCTGTTTTAAAATTGAATTTCTGTTTTGCTGAGATGGAGCTCAAATCTACCCCATGTTGGGAGATAAAATTAATGACTCTGAGATGAACAGCTGCAGAGCTGACTTGAGATGACCTTTTCAGAATATAGATGTAGTAGGTGAATCTAAGGAACAGGGATACCAGAAAAAATATTTTTTTTCCTCTCTCTCAAAAGAAATGCACCAGAGAGGGGACACGAAACACTTTTGTTGTCATAAAATCATATTAAAAACTATTTACAAGTGTTATAAAATCTCAATATATGCACTAAAAGATCTGAATAAAATAAAGCAAAATGTGTCTTAAGAGAACATTAAACATGAAAGCTTCACCACCACGAAGATCACTCAATATATTGTTGTAGCAGGGTGACCACGCCGCTCCTTCCCAGAGGGGGTTAAAAACAGGGGAGGATGTGGCTAAAGAAAAGTAGCCCAGCAAAGGGAGGCAGCTGAGGGGGTGGCAGCCACTGCTGCAGCTGGGGCAATTAGGGCCCAGCTGGCCTGTATAAAAAGGCTGGGAGCCAGGAGCTCAGGAGGACTCTCTCTTCCCTCTCCAGCCTTGGGGGGAGCAGGGCCTGGCTGCCTGAGCACAGGGTACTTGGAGTGAAGCAGAGTTGGGGAGCTCCAGGCTGGCAACTCCCCAGGCTGCAGGGCCTGGTCCTAAGCCCACAAAGGTACAAGGTGGTAGAGTCAGACAGCAGGTTCCCAAACCCCCTTGCCTATGATGACTGGCTGTTACACTGCAGTCTGCCCCAGGGTGTGGGGGCTGGATGATGACTGACAGTAGCCTAGACTGAGGCAAGGTGGGGCTCAGAGGATTGGGGTTTTCCCAGAGTGGGGAGACCCAGAGGCAGAGTGTGAGGGTACTGCAAAGGGGAAGGGCCGGCGGCAGAAATTTTGGGGCCTCATATGCTGATCGTTTGTGGGGCCCCCGCCCCAGTCTCCCGCCGCCTGCACCCTCCCCCCCCCGCCACCCGCGGGCCCCCCCCGGCCGGTCTCCCACCACCCGTGGGCCCCCCCGGCCGGTCTCCCGCCGCCCGCGCCCCCCCCGGCCCTGTTCTGACCGCGCAAGGGGCACGGTGCCCCCCGCCAGCGTGACCGGCATGCTCCCTGGCGCCCGCTAATGCTGCTAGACGGGGAGGAGGGAGCCCAGCAGCCCCCGCCCCAGGCAGAGGCAGGACATGCCCCCCTCCCCCCGCATGCGCTCTCCCCCTCTGGGGGCGCAGAGCCGCTGTGCGCTGGGGCTCCGCATGGCCCGGCCGGGAGAAGCAAAGCAGGGCGGGGGAGGCTGCTGGGGACTGGGGGAGGGGGCTGACGAGTGCTGCAGTGGCTGCCCGGAGCTGGGCCTTGCTGTGCAGGCCCGGCGACAAGGGGGTACAGCTGCGTACCGGGCCCGCCCCGGACTTCAGGGGTTCCCCCTGAAATCCGGGGCCCGGTACAGTTGTCCCCCTTGTCCCCCCCTGTCGCCGGCCCTGCAAAGGGGCAGCACCCCAGGTAAGAGGGCACTGGAGTCTGAGAGGGACACAAGGCCAGCGGACAGCGAGACACTGGACTGAAGAGGGTGCTCCGGAGGCTGGAAGAACTAATTCCCAGATGCCAGCAGGAGGCGCTGCAGGGGTGAGTTGTCACGCCACTACAATTGTGAATACACCAAGTCAAACAACATGTCCAGTTTACAAGTAAATTTCTAAAAGTGTGATCGATGCACAACTGAGCCACAATCGCTGCAATTCATAGCACACTACACTGCTCTACCCTGGCCATTCTCTTCTGTTGAGATTTTGAAAGGACTAGTTTTGCCAGATGCAGCAAAAAAAAGTTAGCTATGCAGCAAACCGGCCAAATGTGTAATGCACTAACAGTGTACAAAACGATTGTCACAATTCTATGCATTTCACCACAGTGCTATGCAAGTCACTGAAGTGCATAGCAAGAGGAAGTTTGTACACTGGCCTCCAAGCTGAGGACAGAGTCCTCCAAGGGTAGAGGCATCCTTCAGGCTGTATCAGGGAGATCATAGATGGGGGCATAATGCCACACTTTGACACACACAGCATAGAGATCCTTCTTGGTCATGGTTGCAAGAGGAACATTCACCAAACCCTTCCAGGACAACAATCTTCCTTCACAAGGATCTCATCCCAAGAAGGGGAGATAGCTAGTGAGAGGAATTCCCTCTGGAAGAATAATTTCCACAGATACTGAGCAGCCTGTGGAGGGAGTGCTGTCTGGGATTCAGAAAGGAAATTATCCAGAAAACACACACTCCAAATTCTGGTATGAACAGCAAGAGCTGTCACTGACTTCCAGGTTAAACAACTGGGAACAATCACATGAGCTGGCTTGGTCAACACGAACTGAGTAAAGGCAGAAAACAGCTCCTGGAAGAGAGAACTTCATAGGGAAATAGAAGGTTCAAAACCAGAGCCATAAATTGGAAAATGCCTAGTCCGGTCACATGCCTCACAGAAATCATCAGGCATTTAAAAGACCATTATGGAATAGAGGCAAATCTAGACTCTGTAATTGACCAAGTGCCAACAAAAATAGGAAAGAGACAAAGCCCATCCCCCAGAACATCGGAAGAGAGGGGAGGCAAGGGACTTAGAGGGCAGTAGGGAGGCATAGTACAGCAGCCGCTGAGCAGACCAGAGGTGAAAGGCTGCCACCCTGCTCATTAAATCAATGAGCCTGTGGCCTCCTTCGTCTAATGGCAGGTGTAACTTGTGATGTCTATTCTGGAAAAAATAGACAATAAGCCCCTGAATCTGGTCCAAAAGGCCCAGGGCAGGCTTCAGACACAGTAGACGGTGCCACAATATTGAGGCTATGAGGTTACTGGCAATCAAAACCTGTCTCTGAAAAGATAATTCAGGAAGGAGCCAGTGCCATTTCTGCAGGCAGATCTGCACCTTCTCCTCATCCCTCCTCCAGTTTCTTAACATACACAGTACAGATCCAAAAGAGGCACCTCTCCCCGACACTATAATTCCAGACATGTCCCATTGCCATTGCTGGGGCAACACTGCCCTATTTTGCTTATTTCAATGAGCAGTGCTGGAGCAATTCAGAATTTAGATGACTAGATATGAATATTTCACTGTTTCCAAAACAAGGAACGTTTAATGTGCCTGAACTCTGGCTAGAATTGTTCTCGGGTCTTATTAAAAGAGATTAAAATGTGCTTTTTATATCAGATTCCAGGAGAGGCTGCATTTATCTGTCAGTGCTAAATATAGCATTCAGGAGACCTGTTTCCAGTTTGGGTGGGCCATTTATTGGTTTAAAATAGATTGGCATAACACAATAATAAAATAGATTGGCATAACACAATAACTTCTATGAATGTGTGACTATATCCTTCCATTTGGACATACTTAAATGGTCAGATTCACTTAATACTCCAGAGTTTTCTACTAAATGATCTCTGGGCATGGATTTTGGGCAAAATCACCTTCCAGGTTTCTGAAATCAATCCAAATAGCATAAACCTTAATTTTCCACAAGGCAAACACTACAGCTTACTGTACTTGTATTTGCCTAACGGTACATTTCCATTTTTGTCTAGTGTGAGAGATGAAACTGCAGACTTGCCCATAAGCAAGGCATTGACTTTAGTGTCACTCACAATTAAAGATTGCATTTGCTTCCTGATGGTTAGGTTTAAAATGAATCATAACATTTTTGAAGATTTCATTTCATGGGCATCTGCATTTTTGGCATTATGTGGTGCAGAGTGTCTGTGGTCATCCCTTTCCTTTAGGTTTCATGATCTTCAGACATTTATTGGCTTTATAAAATGTGCCTTAAAACTTTCAGGGCAAAATGGCAGTATAAAAATCAATAAAAATGAAATGCTGTATAAATTCCAAGCAGCAAAAGGAAGGGGACAAACAAAAACAATCCTCTCACACACACAAACATCTTCTCAATTAAACCATTGAAAAAATTGCGTGCTCTCTTATTCCTGGACCATGATGAAGTACGTTACAGTGTTAAAGGCCCTTCACTGAGATAACCCTGGAAATATCTAAATCTAAGGCTTGCTAGTTTAAGGGCTCTAGCTCTCTCCAACTACAATAGCAACAGGTGGAAGGAAAGAGGTGAACAGTAGTACCAGTTGGTCAAGCCAGTTATGAAATGATTTACATATCAAAGTCAAGGTCAACCACTTAAGTTGCACCCAGGAGTGATTAACATTACAGCACTGTTTTGTGAAGGCTAATATATTACATTCCTTGTGGCTATTACTGCCGAAAAGATGAGTAACCAAATTTCTATCAGCTCAGCTACAGTCTTTAAGGAGAGCATATTACAGTAATCCAGTCTAGAAGCTTCAAAGGTATGAACTGCTGTGATGAATTCACAAATACTTAGTTATGTACAGAAGAATGAAGGTCATTGGTCAGCATGGGAGGGAATTTAAAAGCACATCTGGTTTGCCTGCTGACCCCAGCTATTTCTAATTCTGCTCCATCTCAGAACTCTTATGCAAGATTCACGTATTCAGAAAAATCAGTTTTTAGATTACCAAAACATATTTTGGACAGTTAAAAAAACCCCTTTAAAGTACCCTTGCTTATCACTAAAACAACTTTTATAACCATTTTAAATATACTGTTGCAAAAGGATACCCTCAAGGAAAAAATGCTTACTATTAAGAATCAGCAAACCTAGTGAAGTGAGGAGATTGATCCTAACTTGCAATAAGAGAAAGTCACAAGTAGATAGATGAGTGGACAGTGGACAGAGGAGATGGTTACAAGTACAAGATACATTTATTTGTCACATACCCCTTTACTTTAACATATAGCCACAACCTTCACATATGGGATGTGTGTATTTTAACAGAAAAACACCCTCTTCATTGCTATCAATTAAGAGTGTCATAAAAAGGACTGGGTAGAAAAGCTACACATCAAACATGCACCAGAATCTCTGTGGATACTGCCTGGCTCTGTTTTTATTAAGTAAATCGCTGCATACAGGTGGTCAAGGCTAGCAATCATTTTTTTGGAAAACAAATATTGATTTTCACATTAAGTTATATTACATCTCATTAAGGTTATTAGAGTTTATCCTTTTCTAGGATTCATAGCAATAAACAGTTGCTATCTGGGAACAAAATGAGTTTTCATTTCCCAGCAAAGATGGACTCACAGTGTGAGGGCCCAGGAGAAAACAATGAGGATGGGTGTCAATTGGAAATCTTCACAGCTACATATTACAGGGTCAGGCAAGAGTGGAAAATATTCACCTCATTTACATGCAGTAATAGCTTAATTATTGTTTGTAAACACAGCTGTTATTCCATGAGAAAGGTTGCCCCCAAGCATGGAAATAAAAAGCTTTTTTAGCTTGCCAAACTCATTCAGCTGGAACTGCATATAACTTATGAATGCCAGCTAGGATGTATTCTGTCCACATGCATTAGAAGTCATTAGTGTGGTAGAAAATGATACTGTGCCTGACCAGATTTGTAACCAAAAGGGAAAATGGTAAACTTCTAATCTTTATTAGAAGTCGAACTTTAAAAAGTAATTGTTTTCTCTTACCGCATCCCTGTTTGCTTAGAGGATAACAGAAAGGACAACAGTAGTGCATAAAGATTAAATGGGATGAAACCACTCTTATGGGTCCAATTAATTAAAAAGCTGCTACATTCCCACTGCAACAACAAAATGAAAGACAACTGTCCCATCAGACACTTCAACTATCCCCAGAAGTCACCACTTCTCTCCTCTAAAACAGAACCCTCATGTTAAAAGCAAAATATAAATACACGTAACGCTTCTGCCCATCAGACTTGGCAGCGACAAGGGCCGGATTCAGTACATAGTGGTTCCCTCTCAACAACGCAATGCATGAGGTAAATGACATCATTAACTTGGGAAAAACACCCCAACTAGGGTTCATAAACCAACCCATGAGCAAATTGCCCCACCCTAGTAAATTGGGCTGTGTCCTTTCCTTTATGTTCTGGAGTCCAGCAACCCAAAAATCACCCAAAGTCCCAAAAGTCCAACAGTCTCTGTCCCTGGTCAAAAGGTAATCTGTAGAGTCTTACCTCCCAGGCTGGGTGGAAATGGAGGGCAGGTTGAGGGGTACCTTATGTGGTCTGAGGCCGACTGCCCTGCCTCTCCATGGGGTTCTGCTCCTCCACTTCCTGTGCTGCTCTGCCAGCCATCCCCCGAACTTCTCCACACTGCCGGCCGCTCTGCCAGCCACTGGGCTCCGCTCTGCAAGCTTCTCTGCCAGCAGCTCGATTCCGCTCTGCAAGCTTCTCTGCCAGCAGCTCAATTCCACTCTGCAAGCTCCTCTGCCAGCAGCTCGACTCCGCTCTACCAGCTGTCTCACAAACTAGTCAGTCAGTCACTCCGTTAGCTGCTCTGCTAGCCGAAACACAAACTGCTCTGCTGCACAATATAGTTTAACCCCGCCCACACACACACTTAAGACAGTGCACAGTGATCTTCCAGCTCTTAATAGATTTCAGCTCATAGTAGGGAAGCCTTAGTGCAGGTGCACCACTGGGCCCAAAGTGATTTCAGCTCAGCAGCCTGAAACTAGACTCCCAATGGAAGCAAAAATCAGCTCTAATATTCCACAGTGGAGAGAAGCCAAGTGCAATAGGCCTTTGGGGCCCTCAGACAAGGACCTCACCAAAAGATATAGAAGCCTATCCACAGTTCAATTCAATGGGTTTTGGAACCCCTGACCCTTGGCCAGTGAGTGCTACCTAGATGATGGTGAGTCCCTCCATCATAACAAAGGCCAAGTACATGTCCCAGTCCCTCATTCACATAATCAGGTTAACAACATTTTATCATTCCTGCCCCAATAACAGAAAAACTGGGGATCCCACAGCAGTGAAAGTGATCATTTGGGCTGTTGTGAGATCAGGCTAGGCGCGGTGGGCATGTGTATGCAAATAAGATCAGCCCCTGATGTTATTTTCCAAAACTCACTGCAATTCATGCAATTCACCACCAGATGTCAGAGTGGAGCTCATCCTGACACTGCTTACATCCATTTAAAAAGTCACAGTATCCATTAGACAGAAGAGAAGGAAAGAATAAATAAATAAAGGAACATATTTCTTGTCTACGTACTCTAGAACATTTTCTTTCATAATATGCATTTTAAATGAAAATCATTGTCTCGCATGAGCATGTTGACCAATTTTAGCTTGAGAAACCTGAACATGGGAGAAGTTGTTTTACACTTTTATATGTAATTTTTAACAGAACTGCAGTATTGTACATTTGAGTTACTCAACATAAATACAACAGTTGCAAGAGTGAAGGCAAACATTCTTTTCATGGATATGTTCTCAACATTTTTCAAACTGACAGACACCCTAGCATAAAGATCAAACTGCAGAAGATGCACCATTCCTGTCAAGGATGACTTTGTCCCAATCTCTTTAACACTGTAAGCAATGCAACATGTATACCTTGATTGAAGGCAGGTCTACACTACTTCTTAAGTCGATCTAACTTTGGTCTCTCTGGGGTGTGAATCCCCCACCCCAACCTCTCCCCGAGTGATTCAAGTTTTGTGTGATACACACCAGCACTAAATTAGTGAGAGATGCTCTCTCACCTACATAGCTTATGCTCTCTCCCATTGGCATAGTGAGTCTTCACTGGACATGCAGCTGCACCGATATAGTGCTATAGTGTAGACCTGCCAAAGTGATTTAACTAGTAGAAACCACTTGCTGCTCAAAAGAATGGAACACTTGTCCCTTGTCTACACAGCAGATTTAATTAATGGAGTAATAAGATTGCTGGTGAGCATGAGGAATGATAACCAGACCCAAATGATGAAGTGTACAGCAAACAAGGAAGCACTCTCCCAGAGAAAAGGACCCTTCTCAAGTAGGCCATGCTTATGTGTAGGGGAGGGTCCTGAGGTGGAAGTGGGGGGGAGTAGATGCTAGAGCAAGTTAGGTTTGTGTGGAAGAAGCCTTGTAGAGTGGGCTTAGGAAGTCTTCTGGAGTCCTGTTGGAAATGGGGAGAAGATTGGTAAGCCTTATGAAATTCATCTTGGAATGGTAGGCCAAGATAGCTGGACTTTGCTAGTTTAGTGCTCAGTGTATGCTCAAAGTAAGCTCTATGAAGAATCTATGAAGAAAAGTCAAACTTGCTCAGGTGGAAAGACTAGGAAAGTACTGCATTAGTCCTTGAGAAAGTAGGAAAAGGAACTTTGTTTTAATTTAGGAGTTAATAAAACCAGCTTTGAAGGAGTTTCTTCCCTGGTACTGACCTCATGTGTATGCTTAAAAATGTTTCTTGGAAAATGAGTACTATGGGTTAGGTGTCTCTAGAGACACCGTTGACCAGTAGGAGGTGCTCCTGCTCAGGTCCAGTCCCCAAAGCACCTCCCAAAATGGAGTCCTGATCCATGGCTAGGGTTCCTAGGCACAGAAGCCACACAAATAAATAATGAGTATTAAAACTTTGTAAATGTAAGACTCAGTCTGTGCTTTTCTGTATGCCCATGCAGGGGAGTAAGGTACTATACGATCCATCTTACATTCTTGTGGGTTGCCCTCACAAAGGAGTAAATAGATTTCCTGCATTCCCTTAGTGCCATATGCAGGTCCATCTGCATCATTAGAGCCTTCAGCAGCTACTGCTGGGCTGCTACTCCCCTGCCAACATAGCTGGGAAGGGTACAGGTGGACAAGGACAGGAGATGGGCAGATGCTTAATTCTATCTCCTCACATGCCAGCCTATATACTCATTCTAGCCATGGTGCAGAAGAAGAATTTTTACTAGAAAAAGAACTGGCAGGGATTGCTTTTCTCTAGAGCAAGCATTATTTCACCTGTCAGTCACAATCTGATTCCTGACCTACTCCAGGGTACTCCCGACCCATACTCAGGCTGGATTTCTAGGTTACAATATGGCCCTCAGAAACTAATCTTTTAAAATAGATGAACTTTTACCTTCTGCATTCCAAATCATGCACAGAGAAAAAAAACGGGACTTTTGCTATGAAATGGATATTCAAAGAAATATTAAATGTATCAGTATTAATGAGCTTTTACAATATTTGAACATGTTAAATGACAGTTACGGTATGAAAGAAGTAAAATGTATATATACCTGAAATGTACTTTAAATTAAATGTAAAAATAAATCCAGAGGAAAGAAGAATAAAAGCCATTACTATTAGAGCCTGTTCCAAGGACCACTGAAATTGGTGTAAAGACTCCAACTGAGTCTTTGAGAGTAAGAAGGTTACAGTATGAATATAGTCAAGGGGCTAACTTAACCAATCTACAATATGAAACTACTGAAAAGGCATAAGCGTGTTAGTAGATTCCAAATCCTAGGATACAATGCAACAGTTCTGCCTCCAGCAGTCACTCTGTCATATTTTTGTATTTGACTAATGACATTTAGTAATGGCTATGCCAAAAGGAATGGGTGTGATTCATTTGAATAGCCAGTTTTTCTTGGTAACTGTTAGGAAATCCTTAAAAGAAAGTTGCTTCCCAGCCTTAGCTGTTTTTATGGATGACTTTATTAATCAAAAGTGACAAAGAGTCCGGTGGCACCTGTTAGACTAATAAATGTAGAGCATAAGTTTTCATGGGTGAATACCCACTCAATTGGATTTATTAATCAAAGGATCTGGAGATGTAATCTAGAAGGTGATGGGTAAATAACCCATATCCAGGTCCAGAAGTGAGAAAACAATTTGAACTTGATAAAGCAAATGCACAGTGGACCCTGAATATACTAAACATTTGGCAGACAGGCTCACCTGGATAGATCTAACGGAGGTCCTAGTTATATCATGAAATGATACATTAATCAGTGCCAAGTCACAGACACAAAACTGAGCACAGTCAGATTTCCCCCTACTCCCACTCCCACTCCCACCCCACACACATACACACACTTCATCGGAATAGACTAATCAGCCTCCTAAACATGCTTCAAACCCCATCAACTTCAGGGTCATCCAGGCTTTAATGCGTCAGGACTGCTGGGATATTTTTTGTAGTTCTGTGATTGATTTTTCTGTGTGACATTGGTCAAGTCAGTTAGCCTCTTGGTGCTCTGGTTTGCTCATCTGTAAAGTAGGTACAAAATTAATCTAGGGCTGTTGTGTTGCTTAAATAACTAATGCTTTTGAAGTGCTTTGAGATCTTTGCATGAGACACTCTATGCAAGTGAAAAGTACTAGTATGAATTTTGTCCTCACAGGAAGCTTCAGATCCTTGAATATATTGATTTCTGGTAATGCTAAGTACAAGTTTTGCTATTCTACTTCCCTATGTAATGTTCCTGAGATACTGTCAACTTCCGACTTTTAAGCCATCTGTTTTGAATGACATTGACATTGAAAAGGCATTTAATTATTTTAAATTTAACATGGGAAGTACAACCACCTAGCCAGTTATTCGGCATTTTGATTTTTGCTTCCTAAATTCAGTACTTTGTACTTGTCTTTATTGAATTTCTTCTTATTTCAGACCAAGTTTCTCATTTGCCAATTTTTAAGTAAGGTCTTTCAAGCAATTGTGCACCCACCTTATAATAATATGATGTAGATGGCATATCCCTAGGTTTCTTATGAACATTTCCTGTGGGACAGCGTCAAAAGCCAAACTAAAATCAAGATTGTCATAAGTGTGGAGTGTGTCTTGTCTGGGTGGGGCTATGTTATCTAAGACAGAGCCTGGGTGGGGCTATGTTATCTGAGACAAGTGACATAAAATCTCCCTGCCATGAGGGAGGGAGGAGTTTTAAGTCAGTTTTGTTTTTGGCTAGCCATGCGGCAGGAGCCAGGGTCCGAGTTCATCTCTAGCTGTGGAGATGACTCAGCATTTTCTTCTTATATTTCTACTTAGCTGATGTAAGTGATCTTTGATATATAAAGCCTGTGCCATCTGGGTGTCTCTTTCCGTTTTAGAAGGGAGGTAGAGAACCCCAGATTGTGAAGTGTACTGTATCTCTGTTTTATTCTTTATTAAATCTTGTTAGTTATAAAAGTGTTTGGTTTTATTTCCTTAAGGTTCTCTGCTTCCAGTCTGGGAAGGGAGAAGGGAAGGGAGTAGGCAAACAGATCAGCTCAGGTTATTAGCTGAGGAACGGTGCCTGACTCTTCAACTAGAAGGGTGGGGGGGTGGAGGTGAATAGCCCTCAGGTGTCTGGCTCTGGCTCTCGGGGAGGGAGACAGGGTTAGGGGAAGTCTGCCTTCAGCCGGGAAGGGGGAAGGGAAGCAGCCTTCAGGTGTCTACTTTGGCTCCCAGGAAGGGGGACAAAGTTAGGGTAAAGGGGAAGTTTGGGGGCCCCTCCAAGATTTTGGAAGTACACCCGAATGGTGGCAGCATTGGGTAACCCCAATCGCCCAGCTGGCAAAGTGGGGGTGTGGGGGAGAAGGACTTAATTTGGCTGGGAAGCAGCTTGGTTGAGTGGTTTGGCTAGTAAAGAGTCCCAGCTTTTGTACTCGAGAGCACAGGGCTGGGGTAGCACTCTTACAAAGATATATCACATCTACTACATTCAAAACCCACTAAGCCAATAACTCTGCCAAAGATGGAAAATAGGTTGTTGGTTTGGCATGATTTGCTCTTGACAAATCCAAGCTTGCTCTTCACTATATATAGCATTTTGCAGAGTGCTACAATATAATTATATTACACACACAGAGACCCACACACCAGTTGTGAAATCCCTGCACAGGGAGATCAGTAAAATCAGTAAAATGTCTCACACATGTTTTGGACATTTGAATTACTATAAATAAGAGACATTGTCTAGTTACTGTGGTGTCCAGTAACTTATTCTGATTTGTACATGTGTTCAGTATACAATCTTCTGTGGTTCTGCATAATAAAATATATTTAATTATAAAAAAATGCCTGAAATACGCAGAATCTTTAAACAGTTCCTTATCTGCCACACAGATATGTGTGAGCTAGATCCCAATTTTGCCTTGTCCTCAGTTGCTGCTTCTGAATATGTAAGGGAAAATACAGAAAGACTAATGAATGGAAATTGCAATGGGGCTCAATGCTCAACTACTTCTATAACTGCTTTGGGATTACTGGGTTCATAGATACTGCTACAGAAGTTTTGGAATCCCTGTGGCTTTATACATAGCACTGCTGCCTAGAGTGATTGAAGAGACAAAGGGGAAAAGATCTGCATGCAGAAAACACGGCAGATTTTTCAAGTGAAGTTGAAAAGCAATTATGAATAAAACTCCATGTGTAATCCCCTCTTTTTGCCATCCCACTGTTTGGAGTTCCCATATTCTAGTCTTCTTAAGGGGAATCTTCATTTCTTTAATACAGATTCTGATTTAAGTTAAAATTTGTTTTAATTTGGTAATCTTTATGCAAGGTTTTCAAAATGCAAACAGAACTGTCCCCTGGGAAATACAACCTACACTTGATTCGCTCCAAGCTAAAATAGGCTGCTTTATAATGTCAAAGGTGGCACGGGGGTGAATTTCTTTCTGTTCTGAGGTGCAGTGCATAATGGTACCTATAGCAGCAATTTTAATGATAATTTATTGTTACTGAGAAGGGGAAAAAGAGGTCAAATCTGTATAGTGGTTCAGCAGGCACTTGCTGCTAGTCTTTCACTCCCTTGCTCCGTTTTTGCAGAGATGATGGAGAAGAAAAATGAAGCATAATACATTTTCAAGGTTACTAGGAGCAACTAATGCTTCCAAATTGGTATTTGTGTTTTATTACATCTTAAATTTCAACACCTTAAAACAATAAAGGAAATTACATTTTCACAAAGGATCTTTCTTCAGGGAATGTACTTCAATTTTAGTGTCTTTTTCCTGAAGCCTTTATCCATGTAGTATGAATTCTTTGTTCCAGACAGAATATATATATTGTGGTCTCAGCAACTCAATGAGAGAAATCAGATTTTGTAAAAGTTAAAGGATCTGAAATTATATATGCATACATGTGTTTATACATGCATGTATATACACATATGCTCACACAACATATATAGGCTTGATTCAATGCCCACTGAAGTCCATAGAAAGGCTCTTATTGGCTCCATACAAGACCTGAGCACCTTTGAGCACCCACCATCTGAAAATCAGGCTTATTTAAGGAATTTCAGGTTGAATACTATTATGTCCCAGAGTTGTGTGTGCAACACAAATTTAGAGAGTCCAACTCCAATACACACTGAAACCAAATTAAAGACTCCCATAGAGCTTGTACAGGATGCTATTAATCCCTTTGTTTTCTCAAAAATCCCACTCATATTTCATCAGTCTCTGTTCAGGTCAGAATGGTAAATATCAAACAATGTAGTTGGCACAACTGTTGAAACTTTTTACCACCTAATCTGCTTATACTTTAAACATTTCTTTCCAGTCACCATAACTGCCTTGCAGATTTTTGGGATAGTCCTTTTGTTACTAGGTTTCCAGGCACTATCCGCTAGACCCACAGCCAGCAACACCACAACAAAAAGGTAGATTTTGCCTATAATCAGCATTAAACAGCTGCGGAAGTAGTAACTGTTAACTAGATTTTAAAAATAAAAATATGTCCTGTAACAATCATATGCCCCAGTAAGAGGTGATATCAGGTAAAAGTAAGATAGGATAAGATATTAAATTCTAAATCATTCATACAAGCACATTTAAGCATCACACTGGTGTGAGGAGCACTGGACTGAATACAAAAGGAATTTAAATGAATGACAGTGGAAACAAATAGCAATGATGTAAATTTGCTCTGTTATGTGCAGATATTTATGGGAAATACACTCGAGCAGAGATTGCTAAATTGGGTTTTGATTGTATTAGGTAGAAAAATGTTCAGCAAGGTCCTGAACGATATTTTTTTTCTACTGAACTCTATTGACTTTGGGTCTTAAGATGCATTAATAGGCTATGGGACACGTTATTTTCTCAGTTACGTTGGTGTAAACTGAGTAACTCCATTACCTCCTGAGTTACTTCCTCTGCGGTGACTCTAACATCTCCTTTTCTGGGGAAAAAATGTGTTAATCGACCAAACCACCTGGACTACTGACCTTGTGAATTATTCCAGTTAAATACTGGGTTTTCTGTTTGTGAAATCAGAAGCCCCCATTTCCTCCTATACCCAACTCCAGTAAAATCTCCCTCACCATCCTTTGTCCTTATTATTTCTTCTCTTGTATGATTTGGCCGTTTATGACTCCCTGTCTATTCTCATGGCAACCCCTTCACCTGGAACAGCCTCCATGAAATGTAAGCCAAGCACTCTTCCATATATCCTGCAAAAAGCCTTTGATAAGCCAATGTTTGCAAAGACATTTCAGCTGTAATTATCACATATTTTGGTAAACCTCAGGGTGTATTCTGCACAAGTGATAACTAGCTCTTCCATCACTCCTTTCACACTTCTATTTCTTCTCTCTCTCCTTTTTCCTGTGTTATTTCTTCACTTCCTCTCTTTTTTGTCCTGTAAAGCTCTTGTCTCCCACTGTCTTGTTCCTATATTCTTTCCTTTTACAGCACCATAGTCTCAGTTGACGTTAATCAACATATCTTTGAAATTTTTTTTGTAGACTATGTTAATTTGTATCAGATGAGGTTTCTGTGCCCAGAGCCCATCCCTGGAAGATGCTCTTAGGGTATGTCTACACTGCAGTCAAACACCTGCGGGGGGCAAGTCAGCTAACATGGGCTCGTGGGGCTCCAGCCTGATCCCAGATGTCTCCACTGCAGTTTTATAGTCTCCAGAACCCTGTGAGCCCAAGTCAGTTGACACAGGCCAGCCACAGGTGTTTGACGGCAGTGCAGACATACCTTAAGAGATGTAGGTGCTTAGTAGTTGGTAGGTCTGAGCTCTGAACAACTACAACAAATTCAATGGCAATTATGCCTTCTCCAAGCTGCCCTGCCTTCCCATTTTTCTTAATCCTTTGAAGAACCACAACTAGGGAAGAATAGATAGTTCAGCCTCCATTGGCTTCTCTGCTGAGACCGCAACAAGATTCTCAGATAATGCCAAATGTCACAGTGATTTTTGTGATGTGTATGCTTCCCTTCACATTGCCACAAACCAATTCATTTCACATAAGCCCCCATCAAACATTTGGATTGGATTTGAACTGGTGACATAAAAATAAAAGACTGTGCTCTATTGCCAATCCTCTCTGTTAATCCCCTTGAAACCCAGAAACTGCCATTGCAATTGCCAGAAATTTAAGGCAAGAATGACGTACATTCCTTGAATCAGAAAAAGCATTTACTCTGTTGTTTATAATGGTATCAGTTATTTTGCTTAGCACTAGCTAATGGGTACATAACAGTTTAATTCTGGAAGACAGATCCAAACTGAGGACTGATGGGACCAAAATCAAAATATAGCCCCCAAAGTGCACTTTCTATTAGTGAAAGTCATGATAACCTTTACTCATTTAACAAGATAGAGATACCTTCCTCTCCACAAGTATATGTAGGACACTGCACGGGCTGAGTGACTGAGTAGGTTATAGAAACGAGATCATATTGCTAAGATTACTTACATAGGCTAGGTATGCATGTTTATTCTATGTGACAAATTCTGCTCTCACTATTTACAAAAGTGTAAGTTTTCAGCAAGTCCACTGAGATCACAGGAGTTACTCTGGATTTATTGCAGCTTAAGAACAGAATTTGTCCCAATATCTACAAAATTATTAGGAATACTAGTTTTCAATTATAAAAAAAAAACTCCGATAACAAAAAACACCATAGAAATCTATTTTTCCCCACAATTAAAATGAAACACTGAACTTTTCTAAGCTGCAATATACATAGGTATTGAACACAATGTTTTATTGATAGATTTACAATTTTTAAGCAAGTTCAAGGCTCACCATTACCATCAATTATTATAATAAAATAAAATTAATAGAATTGAAATTTAATTTCTTACATATACCAAAAACGTATTGTATATTTTCAGAAAATTGATGTTAATCAACATATCTTTGAAAATTGTAGAACTATGTGATGAAAGAGGTAACAAAGTCCTGTGGCACCTTAAAGACTAACTATAAAGTTTTGAAGCATAAGCTTTCGTGGGCTAATACCCACTTCGTCGGATGCAAGCAGTGGAAGTGTCCAGAGGCAGGTATAGATAAATAGTCAGGAATCAGGTAGGGGGTAACAAGGTTAGTCCAATCAGGCTGAACCAGCTTGTTATCTCCAATCAGGGAGGGTGAGATGTTCTTCTAGCAGCTGAATTGAAGGTGCCACAGGACTTTGTTACCTCTGCTATTCCAGACTAACACGGCTACCTCTCTGATATGTGATGAAAATTGGTGTTAATCAACATATCTTTTAAATGTACAAAAATGCTGGAATGATCCAGGCATAGAGCATTATTTCTTTACTGTTGTCCATAGCCTTGCTGTTTCAGCCTCATTTCACATCTTTTCATTCAGTTAATGTTTAGCACTTTCAGTGTGTTCTACAATTATCTGCTTTTGAATATCATCTATAGCCTTGTTGCATAAAGTACAGAACAGCCCATTACCATCAATGTGAAATTTGTCTTCCAACTCAGTCACACGGTTTTAGGGATGATTTTTAAAGTTTTCGGCATCTTTTCATAAGTGCAATTACTCACATCTGGAGGCTCAAGTGAAATTTGAAATGCATTAAAACATAAACCCCTATATGCCATTGTGCAACCTCTTTACACTGGGAGCAGTTTATTGGAGTATGTAAATTTAAAGAGCATTCAAAAATCAACCACAAGAGGGAGGTTGCATGCATTGAATAAATAACACTGGTACTTTCACTAAAATGTAGTTAATAGTTAACATGTTTTCATTTTAGACAAAATTAAAAAATGCAAATTCTATGCTTTTAATGACAAACCAATTTCTAGGATCCCTGGAAATTATAAACAAACTCCCATTCTTTTAAAAATCTACTGTGTTTGAAAAACACAAAAGTGTGTTGAAAAGTGTTACTAACTTCAATACCAACTTTATTTTTGTAAAATAAAATACCTTAAAAAACAATTAAAAAAATCTTCCAGCTGAGTTAAGTTTAGCACGTTGGTCATGAAATGACCTTTAAGAAAACTAAAACTTTCCAGGAGTGCATGTGTGGGGGGGGGGGGGGGGGAGAGAGAAAAGGGAGGTATATGTGATCTTCAAAAGCTTCAGCTCATCCATTACTAAATACCAAGCACTATGTTCAAATTCCTGTATTTAAGAGGTGGAGTCCTTTTTAAACTGATATTTAAAATTTTGGTGTACAGAACTGGTGCTAGATTATAAATCAGTCTGTGAAATCTAGCTCCAAGCCTGGCCATTGCAGAGAGCCTCCTGATGTTGTAAGCAGAGTGGATCTGATTAGGAGAGACACACGGGGAGCAACCACAGCATGATGCTATGTCCACTGTGGAGCAGTGCAGTCCCCATTAAGGCAAAGGAGATCTAGAATAATTACTAAATCTGTCATTGTTATTTACTTTAAAATGTCCCTATTATAGGATGCCAGCCTTCAGGATACACCCTTGTGGCTCTGCAAGACATTGTACTCAGCACCCTTTCAGGTTCTTTCAATCAATTATTGAAACTGAAGTTGGTTGCAAATACGTGTCTTCTGTGTGGGAGCTGATTTCTGAAGTCCTTCTATAAAATGCAATTTACTTCATTAGTCATCCCACTCTGGGTTCATACAGGAGTCCTGGTCAGCTCTCACTCCTGTTCAGGAAACCCACTTAGCCCCTTTCCTGGAGCTGGGCTTGTACTTTACATGGTCACTTTCTCAAAACAGGAGTCCCCAGCTCTCCTCCTTGGAGCTGGATTGTCATTTAGCCAGCTATAGGGCCTTAGCAAGGTTATCTTTCAGCTGGCCCTTTCCCCAATTATCCACAAGCTCAGTATGTTCTGTAGGCCAAAATTTCTCCTACTGGTGTTTGCCATGCTATGATAGAGGAGGCAGCATTTATACTCATCCCCTTCCCAGGGCCAGGAGCCTTGCCCCTCCCTCCGTGAAAAGCTCCTGACTCTGGGCCCTTAAAGGCATAGTGACAGGATATTCTTCCAAGCAGGACTTATTCCTGGGCTGCTTCATTTCTCTCATTAGACCTAGATCCTTCCATGTACATGTATCTCAGACCTTTCACAATTTTAAAGGGTCATACCACACGACAGGGTTGGGCTCACCCATAGGAACCAATATTCTTAAGGGGACAGGCTTCCCTATCACAGTTCCACCCCAAAGATATTTTTTAAAAAATATGAAATAAAGAATAGTCATATTGTCAATTCAAGAAGATTAACCAGGCAAGCTGGAATGACAGCAAATCCCCACAACTCATTTCAGGAAACTCCCTCCCCCCGCCTTCTGTGTTTTTGTTTATTCTTCTGTTTTGGGCTAGATTATCAGTTTACATATGCCGAGAGTCCTTCCTGAAGTCCTCAGTGTGCCTCTGAGGAAAATACAGTGACAGGCTTACACCAAAGGCAGTACATGCTTCCATCATTATGGTTTAGCTACATTGCTGAGCATGTTGTATATAGGGAGTGGAGCTAAGACTTTTCTCACTCTTTGCCCCCTTCTGCTCAGCTGTACAGAGTCTGCACCCT
The DNA here is from genome assembly GCA_032164245.1 of Sternotherus odoratus. Lineage (NCBI taxonomy): Eukaryota > Metazoa > Chordata > Testudines > Kinosternidae > Sternotherus > Sternotherus odoratus. The sequence goes on along the minus strand of JAVMKO010000008.1, from coordinate 50,388,476 downwards.
CTCCCATGTTGTGGTTAGCTGGCAGAAGAGCACAAAGGGGGCAACTGTACACACTCTTATATCTTCATACTGTCACATAGTCCAGACTATGTTTCAGTCCTTACTTAGTACATTCATGTCATAGATACATTATGCAGGGAAAACACATCTTCTGTTCTTTCCTATGGCTCTGAGTACAGCACTCTGTCTCTCTGGTTACAACCCTGACTTTCTCTGTTTTGCTACACATCATCAGGCCAGGGTTCTTGTAGAAATCATCATTAAAGCAGCACCTCCTTTTGATGGACATAAATGTACACTTCATTTTGATAGAGTTGGGAAACCCCTTCAGTTATATTTTACCCTCTGCTTTGCAATGCTCACGTTTAAATTGCATAGCCTGACAAAGTGGAATTTTCTGTAGTCTTAAGAAATAGTAAAAATCACTGTGTGTGTGTGTGTGGGGGGGGTATGTGTGTGTGAGAGAGGGAGAGATTTTGATACCTATTGGATGAGAATGGGACTGAGACAAGAATCTCATTTTACATCCTCTTGGCCCATGGCTCACATCTTAAATTGTTGTGAAGTGTATTTGATGGAACATCCAATTCATGTACCACAGTTTGGAAACTCTTGGTTTAGTCCACCAAATAAACTGAAAGGTAAAAATTTGAAGGGAAACTCATTTTTAAGTCTTTCATATCTGCCACAATCAAACAAGTACTCTCATACCATACAATAATATTTCATTCTCTCTCCTTTTCTTCAGAGAGATCTTTGTTTTCCAATGGTGAAATAAAAAATAAACCCATGAAAGAATGGCCTGATTTATGAAATCATAAATTATCCAGAAATAAATCTCAAGAAAACAAGGGGCACCCTGTTGTCAGCCTGTCAAATTCACTACTGCAGGAGAGCCATCAAGAGTAATAATGAAATAGGGTTTTTGTTTGTTTTTTGTTTTTCTCTTTCTTTAAAGGACTAGACAGACTTGTGTACAGTTAGAACATTCACAATTGCATAAGCACTGGCAGATTTATAAAGAGAATTAAACCTCAGGTTTAAGGTGTAAGTCAATCATCTGAAAAAGTTAGAAAGGAATTCCCTTCCTCTCTCCTCTCCATTATATTATAATAATGTAACCTGTAGTCCACTAGGTGCTGCCAACTGGTGTCTGAGCATCCTAGGTTCTTTAGCGGCAGTGTGTTTTCATGGCATTGTTTGTACTCTAGTAACGAAAGTTTGATGTAAGGTTTGGAAGTGGTGTTTTTTGTGCATTCATTAAAGCCCTCTTGGACACATATGGAAGGCACAGTGAGTGTCATACTACTCTAATGACAATTTCAACACGGATAAGAGCTTACACAATGATCTAAGGAATCAAGGAACCAGTCAGGAACCTCGTGCAATGTTACGGAGGAGAAATGAGAATAGAGAAAAAGAGGGAGGTAATAAGAAACAGAAATACTTGTCAAATTATTAAGCAAACAGACTTTTTTTCCACATCTCCCGCAACCTCAGACAGTCCCTAAACCCTCAGAGTATTACACCAGAAGACTTGCCAGCAGTTGTATGCACAAAAAAGAATTCCAAGACCCATACTGTTATTCCTGCTAAGTGTATGGTCAACTGCCTTGTGAGAGTCTTACAAAAAACAAGACAACCCACCCTACAATACAAACCAATGCAAGAGATTCACAGGTTACAGACAAACAATTCACACCAATGGAGATACTCTGCAGCAAATTCTTAGCTTGAGTTCAAAATTGTAGCAAACAAATCCCCAGAATAGAAATTCTCTCTCCTCAGGTGGCTTTTGAACTTAACCTGATAAAAGTATCGCTGCTGAAAGACCAACCAGGTACTAGCAACCACCTTCCTCTTCAACCACCTTCCTCTTCCTCACGGTGGCGGCAGTCAGTGGCACACTCCCCCGTCGACTCCAGCTTGCACCTCCCAGCAAGCTGGAGTTCCAGAGTCGACGGGGGCACCGCGGGCGATCGATTTCTCGTGTCCTCACAAGATGCGAGAAATCAATCGCCAAAAGATCGATCGCTACCCGCCGATCCGCCCGGTAGTGAAGACCAGCCCTATGTGTACATACATCTATACTGCAGATAGGAGAATGTAGCCATAGTCTCACAGGCAGCATTTCGGATGAGTCACCCAAGTACAAGTCTGCCTGAACTCCCGGGATACATACTCGGGTGGCTGGCTTGAGCTAACACCTAGGCTATCAGAGCTACATTGCTATTTTTAGTGTGCTAGCTGTAGCAGAGATAGTGTGTATCTGTCTACCCACACTGGAAGCATGATCCCGGGGGCTGTGTAGACATACCCTGTGGTGATCCAATAGACACAGAGCTTCTGTTGAAATCAGTTTCGAACAGAATTCCAGTGGTCAAAGTGTGTTTAATTAGATGAGTTTTAAAATGCAAGTTTTTCAAGTAAAGTTAAACTGCAAGTTAATAAGCTTTTTTTCCCTCCTTTTTAATGGAACAGCCAACATATTTAGGGAATTAAGAGAAAATATATAATATTTCATTATTATTGTATAAAACCATGGTAATGGAGGTCTTATTTCATGATTTTTTTAAATATACTAAAGTAAAACAGAAAAAAGTCTTTTCCTACATTTACAAATCATAAGATGTGGGTGTAGTTTGCTAGCGTTGCTTCATTTAACACAAGGCAGGGATCATGATTTTTAGGGAGTGCAATAGCAGACTGTAAAGTATCATCTCCAAGAAGGAGGGCATAGTTGCTTCATGTCCCAACCTGTCATTAAGAAGCAATTTTGCTGCTGGCATGATTGATTTTTAAACCCAGAACTGAAAAAAAGGGAATATTAAAAGCAGAGAGGGAAAAAATAGCTCTTAAGAAATGTCCAGCTTTCAAATAATGTAGCTTACTGTGACAGAGAAAATATCACAAAGGCAAATGCTGCAAATGTAGAAAGGGAGATTGTCCACAACTGGTGCACATGACGAGTTTTCCTGCCATCTGATTTGTTACTAGGCACCGAATAAAGATAGAGCATTACAAGTTTCCTGCCTGCTTGGGACTGTCCCAAGAGTTTACCTTCTAAAAAGCTGAAACAGACACACAAGTTAGGGAAGGGGTATAATGTTTCACTAAATTGGAGAAGTGCTGATTATTAATCATGACCTAATAAGACAAAAATAAATACAAAATATGGAACGTGAGTTTGTACTCCAGTAACTGGTCTGAAAATATAGCAGATGACACCAAAACATCAGCAGGCAACAACAAATTTCCAGCTAAGACGAGGTTAACATCATGTCTACTGACTTTCTCAGAGAGGGACTTCCGTTTAACTCATCTGGTATTGCTGCTGTCTACAAAGATCCTAGTTCAAGGCTCAGCTACTGGGGTGAGTGGAATTCTCCTACAAGTCCAGTAACCAGATGGCAGATTTTTCTAATTAGTTAATAATGCTCTATTATCTAGCCACCCATTCCATGAAAACTCATGTCTGAGTTATTAAAATGGAAGAGCCAATCCCTCTAATCTTAAATTGTGCAGCAGTCCACAAGTAATTGTTACTGAATCGAGTCACAACATTTCTCCCCCTCTTTCGACCACTCTCATTTGGTACATTTATGCCTCACAGAGGAAAAATAAAGTCTAATACTATATGAACTACCACAAATAGTATATATTGTGACATTACACAGATGGAAAACGTGGGTCACAACAAGTGACTATCAGGGATAGGCAAACTTTGGCACACGGTCCATCAGGGAAATCCGCTGGCAGGCCGGGAGGGTTTATTTACCTGCAGCCCCCTCTTTTTTTTTTAATTTTCCCATTTGGAAAGTCTAAATAAAATATTTAATTTAAGGTCAATTCAACCTCATTCGGTTTTTTTTAATATATATATAATTGACCCAAAATGCTTCGTTTCAAATCAGTCATAAAATAAACAAATTTTATTTCCCTCTGAGACATTACCCTGTGGATGTTATAATTCCAGTTCCTCTTCTCTCCTGAATACTGGGCTTTCTGCAGGCTTTTCTTCCATGATGCAATGTAGGTTTTCTGCTGTGTGGTGAATCATGTGAGAGACAAGACTGTGTGTGCATTATGGAAGATGTAGCCCATCTAGATGGTTATTTATAACATAATTAACATAATAGATAATATTAGCAAATAATAATATTCCAATTTTATTTTGCAAGTAGGGCTCTTGTTCCTAAGCAGTGAGCAACTGATTCAAAGCCCATTACAGTCACTAGAAATATTTTCATTGACTTTGGTGATCAGCTCATTAGCTCATAATTTCATACATTATTTTCAGCATCAGATGAACCCAATCCATTAAAAAATTTTTATGGGAAGTTCAGCTGTCCTTTCAGCATTACAAACCTGTTTCTGTTAATATCTTCCTTTCTCTTTTTTGGGGGGAGGGGGAAGGGGGGAGAGAATCTTTCAAAATTTATAATAACTGTTTTGCCACTGAAGTAATTGTCAAATTGTAATAAACTAGCTGTTTCTGTATCCTCTAGAGGCTTGGGCAGCTATAGCGTGCTGATATTTTATAGCTACATCATCTATACGCTGAGCACCTTCTGAGTCTTGGATATGAAGAGATATTTTTGTTACATGTGTGGCTTGATTACAACTGGCAGACTGTGCTTTATTGTAAAACCTGCAGCTTTTCTGATTGGGGCATGAGTTGACCATACATCAATCCCTTTGATCATAAAATGCTAGGTTTTCCTGGTCTCATTGTCTTTATCAGTGCTAGGGCCAACAATTCTGGAGGCAGCAATATATTTTAGAAGTTATAGTCAATTATATCCATATTTTGAATTTTTTCTGCCCTGTCTCAGATGTAGTCTTCCAGGTACTAGGTTATTTCTCATCAAATAATGTTATTTAAAAAGTTATTTTTCAGGGCTCACTCTGCTTTCAGGACCTTAACACCATTTCTGCACCTTTTCCATAAGAGGAAAATGCAAGGTGGGATATACTTTCTATCCCAAAGCCTGCCCTGTCCCTAAATCACAATTGTGCAGTGCATAGCAGCAACTAAATCATCCCTTGGTGGAGGCTAGCACCTGATTCTACCTCACCGCCAGCCACGAGCCCTGTACATCCACAGTGCTGGAGATGCCCCAGCCGCTCGCCTGCTCCACCCATGCTGGCTGGATCGAGCACCAGGCTGCTGGTGGGCCTGAGCAGCGGACTGCCCCAGCCCCGGATGCTAGCTTAAGCAGAGGCCCCTCCAGCTTTAGGGGAGAGTGGGAGTCAGGGAGAGCCATTAGGGCAGAGCATGTGCAGAGCTAAAGGCCTGTTCTAGTGGAGGCTTAGCCTCCCTGGCCTATGATACCCATTGCCTATGGTGCAGTGGTGTATGGGACCCCCTATAGAGCTGGGCTCTACAGTGTACAAGACACAAATATTAGCCAAACCAAGTCTCTATTTGCCTTAGTCAGCAATTCAACTCTATCATCAACACAACTCTATTTTCTCAGGCGACGTACCTTTTTTTGTCTCCCTCAGTCCTTTTCCTTCTGCTGTCTAGTCACTCTTATGGATGATTCCACACAACATGGAAGCTTCCTGTTGTTTCTGCCATCTCCTCTCTATAGTAACTGTCTTCTGTCCTTGGTTCTCCTCTTTCCTCTCTCCACTTGTCCTTTTGGTGACCTTATCTGATCCATGGTCTCATACCACCTCTACTCTCAAATCTTTCTCTACTGCTTTGTCATTTGCCTTTATGTCCAAGTCTCCTTAAATATCTTATCATGCTATTCCACTACTTCCTTAATATAAATATGAAAAATGAAACTTCTTCCCTTCTAATACCTTTTCTCTCCCCACTTCTCCATCAGACGAGTCCTTGGTAGTGCATGGGGCAAGAGGGAAATTGTGTAGATTGGTTCACTCAGGTTTATTCATGGGTATGACTGTCCAGGTTTTAAAAGTCTTAGTTTTCAAAAATATGTGATTTTTTAATTTTTAATGTCTATTTCATTCTACATTGTTCATATTTAATGAAATAAATAAACGAATAACTAACTTAATGAGCATAACATTTTTAGAATATGAAATATTCCAGTCACTGAATAATTTTCAGTAGGTATAAGTTGTGTTTTAAAAAAAACATACAGCAACAGCTGTGGGAGAGTAGAGAACCTGTCTTTGGCTGACATTCAAAGACAACCAATCTAATATAACGTCTTCCAGCATTTTATGAATAATTGTGCAACAGAGTGCTGGGATATGACAGGCAAGTCAGCACTCTGATCACTATAGTCTCAATCATTTCCCCCAGTAATTTCTGATTGAATAATTAACTAATAAGAAGGAGAGGCTCGGGAGGTAGGAAATAATTAGCCCTCAGTTGTCCAACCTGATGATAAAATCAGGAAGGAAGTGTTGCACATGGGGAGGACAAGGCTAGCTGTGCTTGGAATGCTTGGAATGCTTGGAGCTCCCAAGAGAGAGAGGGAGAACGCTTTTCTTCATAGGGCCATAATAAAGAAGGACTGGAAGTGGTAGAGGTTAAAACTGTGAAGTACTGTCCTGGTGATGGTAGACAGGTTTAGAATAAATTACAGCCTGTACACAATAAGAAACTGTCTGAGAAGGTTCTGGGGTATCAGAAGATGGGTGACTGAGCATGGCCCCATCATAAATGGATACCTTGCTCTGATGCCCTATTGTCTTTCAGATTAAAATAAATTCAGGCATGAGTGTGGGTCTCATGGTGCTGGCTTCTCCATATTTCCAGATTCTACGCTACATTAAAAAGTTTTCAGAAGGAATTTAATATATTTCTGATATATGGCTTTTCCATGTTAGAAATTTCAAGAGTTGGCACAGTGATGATGTTGGGTGATCACAAATAGGAGAAGTTACCCACACAATAATAAGTGGGAAGAGGATATCCTATAAGACAATGTGTGTGTTGACATGAAGTCTTTTCCATGGTTTGGGGCTCACCTCTGTTGTCTCTTCAAGTCATGTCCCAGTAGGTCTCATCCCTCCAGCCATCCCCTCTGTGTAGGTAGGGTTCTGGAATTCTTTCCCTCCAGACCCGGGATTTAGGCCACAATTCCACCTGCCCATCACTGTGCATATCCCAGTAGGGCTGAACTTAGTTCAGCACCTACAGTTTTATTTTCTTTCTCAAGGGCTATAACAGTGAAAACAAGCCAGCCCAGCCTTCACAAAGCAAAGTTAATTTATTTTTTCCTAGAGCCATGATGGGAAACCACAGCAAATATATTCTGTTTGGGTTGGACTTGAACATTGCCACCCACCTTGAATATAGAATAATGTTCTGTCCCAGGATCAGGGGCTGAGTCATGACTTAGTGTCACAATTTAGCTTATGCTTCCCCTTTGCTCCAGGGGACAAGAAAGTCATCAGCCATTTTTATTTCCCCTCTGTGCTGACCCAACTGTGCTAGTCCTAAAGGTCTGGACAAAAAGGCTTTTTCAGTGGTTAGAGAACTAGCCTACAGCTTGGAAGACCTGGGTTCAATTCCCTGTGTAACCTTTTGTCTCTGTGCTTAAGTTCCCAATGGTAAAATGGAGAAAATAGCACTTCCCTACCTAACAAGGGCATTGTGAGGATAAATACATTGAACACTGAGGTGCTCAGACACTCTAGTGATGGGGGCAATATAAGTACCTAGATATATAGTCAGTGCATGAGGGTGCAGAGTCAAAGAAGACTCTGACCACCCCTTGTCCCTTCCATCTTTCCACCGACATGGATGTGAAGCATAACAGCCCCAGCTTCAGCTGCTCTCTCCTCCCTCTGCTTTGTGACCTGTGATATAGGTAGCTGATGCAAAGTGATAGGAAAATGCTTTATGTCTTCTATTCCCTTGCATACCATTTTAGCCAAGGCTGCTTCCTAGGGAATTACTTCACCACCACCATAAGGGAATGCAGTGCTGTACATATATTTATGGGCATACTGTGGAGAAGATTTTTTTTAAATGGGACCCTAAAACTAGGATACTAAGTCAGTACATATAGAGCAGGGATCGGCAACTTTTGGCATGTCAGGGAAGTCTGCTGGCAGGCCAGGCCAGTTTGTTTACCTGCAGCGTTCACAGGTTCAGCCAATTGCAGCTCCCTCTGGCTGCAGTTCACTGTTTCAGGCCCGTCCACATGTAGGGCACACCCACACACTAGCAATGCTTTGAATCCAAGAAGCAGATTCTTAATCATTCGTAATCATTATTTTGATTTTTAATTTTACATAGTAAAAATACAAATTCCTAAGAAATTTCTTTCTGAAGCATTTTCAGAAAGCTTTTTTTAAACTCTTTTGATGAAGATAAGGGAGTCAATTAACATGCCATTAAATAGACTTCAGATGTAGACAAGGTGTGCCTCAATTTGTTAGAAATTGTTTAAATAATTTTGGAAAATTGGAAAATAAGTTAAAGATCTTCATGGATTTCTCCAAAGTTATTGTTACCTACAGATGACTTTTGGTTTAAAATTAAGAAGTCTAGTTTAGGATTTGGTTAAAATTAAATTAATTTATAATAGTCATATATGATGATAGAAAGAAACTGTCAAAATAATTAGATCCAGTTCTAGTATAAAGAACCATGTCATTGAAATTCCTAGCAGATAAAAGGTATTTATTTTCCTCAATGCAAAATTTATTTCTATTATGGTGGCACCCAAAAGGCCCAACTGCAATTCCATTGCACCAGATATTGCATATACATACAGTAAAATACAATAGCCCTTCTTTTTCCCTTCCCTCCCCCTGCAAAAGTGAAAATCTAAAATAGACAATACAGACAACGAGGAAAGAAAGAAAGTACTATTATATCTATTTTATAGATGGGGAACTGAGGTGCACAAACATTAAGGTCCAATTTAGCAAAGTACTAGTGGGTCTTATTTTCAAAAGAATATAGACATATTTTTCAAGTTCTCATCTTCCAGAAGCGATGGCTGAAAATAATGGGGGAGGGGATGCTGGATGCTGAGATCATTTGTAAAGCTGGCCCTTAATCATAAGCTTAATTGTAAGCATGGAGCTAGCCTCACTAACGTCACTGAGTCTAGATCATACGTAAGTGATTCACTGGATTAGGCTACAATGCTCAGTTCTTAGAGTCTTGTCCAAAGTGTCACAGGAAGCCCATAGCAAAACCATAAACTGAATCCATATCATGAGTCTCAATGCAATACCTTACCAACAAACCATGAAGTTATGTTTATCCAATGATCAAAGAGATTATGCTCCTGGCATACCCAGAGTTAAGATCAAATAACCTTTTTTGAAGTTCAATACACATTTCATACCATTTGACAGGTTATAGCCAATGCCGTTAGCAATTATTTTGTTCAGAGAGTCTGAAGCTTCATGGAGAATATATATTGGTAACCGAGAAATGTATTTGTGGGATCACTGATTCGGAGGATGGTTCCGCTCTATTTTAATTTTAAAGTCTGCCTAATTTAAGGAAATAATCCATGCAATACAAAAACATTCCTACAGCTGCTGGTTCAGATGACTTGGACACTAATATATTCAAGTTTGTAGATGAAGTATTAGCTAATATTGAAGCTAAATTTGTTCAGAAGAGTTGTTAAAAGCTGTCTGCAAAGCCTGGCACACACATGCTCATAGCCTCTTGCCATGTCATGACTCTCTCTGTGTTGTTGGTTCATTTCATTTTAATACTATTAACAACGTGGTTCCTTTATTTCCAAAGTCTGCCTTTGTGTCTTGGAGCTGACAATTGAAAGAATGGAAATTAATCAAATCAGAAATTTCACAGAAGTCAACTTAAATCCAATCCATTGACAGGATATTTCTGCAAGGGTCTGTTTTTGCCATCCTTACCCACACTGAGTATCTTAATCACATAACAGGTCTGTTTGAAGAATAAGAAATTACTCACCATGAGTAAGGAGAGCAGAACCTGTCAGTATATGAAATTTAGTGAAATGAAGATTTCTATGAAATGCTATGAAATTGGATAGCAATGCTATGAATTGCTATGAAATGTAGTTTTAAAATAAATAACACTGCAAGAAATAGGGTGTAAGCTAGTAGGCCAAGACAACAACAGTGTATCAAATAAAGTTCCCAGCACAAAAAGAATTTCAGTTCCTTTCTTCAAAACTGATTTATTTTCCAAAACCAAAACGGTTCAACACAAACCAAATAAAGCCATGCTGCCTGGCTCCTCCTAAAGCCTAAGAAGCATAAGGCTTCTTTTGCCCCTTCCCACACATTATCAGGTATCTAACAGACAAGTCTTCCAATTTGCTAGTGGGGCAAGACCCCTTCTAGGTCTGTTCCCCTGAAACCGGACTTTCACATTACCTGTGGGCATTTTCTCTTACTGAACTGCTTGCTGGCCTTCTGAGTACCATGTCACCTGTAGGTTGATCCAAGGCCTCAAACCCATGCCTTCCAACATGGCTAAATTAGTCACAGATTGGCTATGCTCATTTCCTTTAAATTCACCCCCACCTTGTAGCATAATGGTATTGATACATTTTGAGAGAGAGAGTCTCTTTCTTGGGGAAAAAACATACACTCATATATAAGTAGGGCTGTAAAGCCAATTACTCCTTGTTCAGTAGGCAGGGAGCACAACTGATCGCCATCTTCTTTATAACAGATCTTAACATATTTGAAAACTTATGAGGTGCACCCCTGCCCGAACTTCTTTTCTCAAAATTAAATATGTCTAGTTGTTTTAATCTTTCCCTTTAGGTCAGGTTTTCTACATCTTTTAATATTTGTGTTGCTCTTTTCTGGACTCTCTCTACATCTTTTTCTAAATTTTGGCACCCCGAACTGGACACAGTACTGCAGCTGAGGCCTCACCAGTTCTGAGTAGAGAGGGACAATTATCTCCTGCTTCTTACATATAGCATTTCCATTAGTACACAACACAATTATGTTCATCTTTTTCACAACTGAACATTTCATTTGTGATCCATCCCAGATCCTTTTCAGCAGTACCCCCATCTAGCCAATTATTCCCAATTTCTTAGTTGTGCATTTGCTTTTTCCTTCCCAAACATAGAACTTAGAACTTGTCTTTGTTGAATTTAATTGTGTGGATTCCAAAACTATCCTCTAATTTGTCAAGGTCATTTTGATTTATCATCCTGACCTCAAAAGTGCTAGCAACCCCCCTCCCATGTTGGTATCACCCACAAATTTTATAAGGATACCTTCTATTCCATAGTCTATGTCATTAAGAAAAATATTGAATAGTACTGGACCCAGGACAGAGTCCTGTGGGACCCCCTATATATGTCTCCCCAGTTTCAACTACTCACAGTAAGGCCTTCCAACCAGTTTTGTTCCTACCATGTGGTAATCTCATCTTGACTACTTTTGCATGTGAGACTGTCTCACAAGTATTACTAAAATCAAGATACATCACATTTATAGCTCCCTCCCCCTGCATCCCAATAAGCCTATCAAAGAAGGAAAGTAGGTTAGTTTAGCATAATTTGTTCTTGAAAAATCCTCATTGCCTATCAGTTATTACCCAAATATAATCCGGGTTCTTATAAATTGATTGTTTAATCATTTGTTCCAGTATTTTTTTCAGGTATCCATATTAGGCTGACTGATCTGTAGTTCCCTTGGTCCTCTCTGTACCCTTTTCAAGATAGGTACAATGTCTTGCCTATCCCAGTTCTCTGAGACCTCATCCATCCTCCAGGACTTGTCAAAGATATTCTATGCTGGTTCCGAGATTGCTTCAGCTAGTTCTTTAGTACGCTGGGGTGTATTTCATCAGACCCTGCTGACTTGAATACTTCTAACTTATCTAAATATTTTTTTAACCTTTTCTTTCCCTATTTTGGCTTGTGTTACTTCCCCCTTGTTATTAACATTGTATTAAGTATCTGGTGACAATTTAAGAGGCTGAAGCAGGCATTAATCACCTCAGCTTTCCTGATTGTCTGTTATTAGCTTTCCTTCAATGCTACACAGAGAAACTACACTTTCCTTCATCTTTTTGTTTCTCATAATATGTTTGTAGAGCCCTTGCTGGATGAAACTCATTTTCTGCCTTGGCCTGATTTTATCCCTACATGCCTGTGGTATTCTTTTGTACTCCTCCTTAGCAATTTGTTCATGTTTCCCCTTTTTGTAGGAATCCTTTTTAATTTTCAGATCATTAAAAGACCTCCTGCTGAAGCCATAGTGGCCTCTTACTAGTCTTTCTATCTTCCCTTTACATACTGATTGCTTGCTGTTGAGCCTTTAATATTGTTTCTTAGAGAGACTGCTAGCAATCCTGAACTTCTTTTTCCTATAGATATTCTTCCCATGGGATCTTAGCTTCCATTTCTCTTACTTTGTTAGTCTGGATTTCTTTAAGTACACTGTCCTTATTCTGTTGCTTTCACTTCCTTTCTTCAGAATAATAAAATCTACCATTTCATGACCACTTTCACCCAAATTGCCTTCAGCTAGCCAACAAATTACTCCGTTACTCAGAATCAAGTTAAAATGCCTGTCCTCCTGTTCACTTCCTCCACCTTCTGAAACAAAAAGCTGTTCCCAACACATTCCAAAACTTACTGGACATTTTGTGTTTTGCTCCATTTCTTTTTCAAGAGATGTCTATTGGCAACACGGCTATCAATTCCATGAGCCCATGTTGCATTCATTTTCCTTTAACAATTTCCTTGGCTAAAGTCTTACAAACAACACTAGTGACCCAAAATAAGTCATCTATTGAAACTGGTGGACTCTCATCCCCTAATGCAGTGATGGCGAACCCGTGGCACGCGTGCCGCTGCTGGCACGCCGAGCCGTCTCTGTGGGCACGCCGTGACTACAGTCATACACTGTAGTCACGGCGTCGGCTCCCATGGACTACATCTCCCACAGTTCTCTGGGGAGAACCCTCCCCAGAGAACACTGAAGCCACGCCCCCCGCTCTATCACCTGACACACGGACGTCACAGGAGCGACTGGGGCAGGGGCCTCGCTGGAGTCGGGTCATAGCAGCGTGACCCAGCGAACAAGTAAGCGCCGGGGGAAGGCTGGGCTGGGAGCGGGGGTAAGCGGTGTGGGGGAGAGACCGGGCTGGGTGGCTCATTTGGGGGGTGGGTGGGAGGGAAGGAGGTTTGGGGGGGAGAGACCGGGCTGAGTGGGTCAGTTGGGGCGGTGGGAGGGAAGGAGGTTTGGGGGGGAGAGACCAGGCTGGGTGGGTCAGTTGGGGGGGGTTGGAGGAAAGGAGGTTTTGGGGGGAGAGACCGGGCTGGGTGGGTCATTTGGGGGGTGGGTGGGAGGGAAGGAGGTTTTGGGGGGAGAGACTGGGCTGAGTGGGTCAGTTGGGGGGGTGTACAGTTTTTTTTTTGTTTGTTTTTGTTTTTTTCAATAAAAAAAATGTTTAATGGAAAGCTCTGTTATTGTGTTTTTCTTTTTAAACAAAAGCTGTTAATTAGTTTGAAAAACTGTACGAATTGTTTTTTCTAAACTAAAACCTCGTTATTCAGGTTTAATTGCAGTGTTGGCACTTTGCAAACCAAAACGACTTGTTTTTTTTCAGTTTGGGCACTTGGGCTCAAAAAGGTTTGCCATCACTGCCCTAATGCATACACTTACATGGTTGAAGTCTTATAGAAATGGCTAACAGGTTTATGGAAGGATTGCCTTCTGTGCTTAGTATCCTATAATTAATGTTTCTTCCATCTCCCTTTAGACATAATTTGGAAATGTAGTGTATTCTATAACAAAAATACTGCGAGATACCAATTTATATTTTACCCTGAGTCATATGTAAAACATATGGCCCTGTTCCTTGGTAAAGAATTGGAGAGCCATAAATAGTTCTTAAACTTTTAAGTTCTTCGTCTTTGATTCTTGGTGGTCATATAAATGTTACAGAGTCAGTCCCTGGTTGCCATGGAATTTCACAAATTAGAGTTAAAGAAATATGTTCCAATGTGCTAATTTTATCATACATGTTGTGCAAATATAAAGCATTAACTTGAAATATATTACTACATCCAGGCTGATAAAAAAGTAAAGCAAGTTTTTAAAAACTGCTGCTGCTTAACTTGTACCATCTATAAATTTGTTCCCCACAAACAACATAAAAGCCTTGTTGCATATACCACTACTGTGCTAGTAGCCAGAGTCCCGGGCCCTTTAAATCACCACCGCAGCCGCAGATGGCATAGGCTGGGCAGCCCTGAAGGGCTGGCTGGGGGATTCTGGTCCCTGCCCCTTCTACCAGAGGCCCTGCCTTTTTCAGACCCAGAGTCCCCATCCCTACCACCTTGTCCAGAATACCCTGTACACCGGTAAGTTTGTTATTTTCCATAAAAATAACTCTTGAGTGGAAGGTGTAAGAAACTGAAGTTGTAGATTTATTTGTAGCCCAAATACAGTATAGTTACATACATATTATCCCATGGCATTTTTAAAAAACCCAGAATAGGGGTTTACTATTGCTTGAAATTCAATGCCTAGTTAAGAAAGTGAGGAATACTTGTAGCACCTTAGAGACTAACTAGTTTATTTCAGCATAAGTTAGTCTCTAAGGTGCTACAAGTATTCCTCGCTTTCTTTACGGATACAGACTAAGACGGCTGCTATTCTTGAAAATGCCTAGTTAGAATCCCCTTCTATTGAATAAACCAGAGGGCAGCAGCCTTCCAGAAGTGGTGTGCCAAGTCTTCATTTATTCACTTTAATTTAAGGTTTAACGTGCCAGTAATACATTTTAACATTTTTAGGTCTCTGTCTATATGTCTTTAATATATAACTAAACTATTGTTGTATGTAAAGTAAATAAGGTTTTTAAAATGTTTAAAAAGCTTCATTTAAAATTGAATTAATATGCAGAACCCCCCCAGACAGGTGACCAGGACCCGGGCAGTGTGAGTGCCACTGAAAATCAGCTTGCATGCTGCCTTCGGCACGCGTGCCATAGGTTGCCTACCCCTGGGATAAACAAACTCCTAATAAGTTTTAGGCTCTTACTCCAACACTGTGTGTTACTTAAATAGCCATTCCATGTTGTACTATAATTGAATATCTAAAATAAGTGCAGGATATGGTTCCTTATATTCTCACACAATAAAATCTCAAACGCTTCAGTGCCTGCTATGCAATTCTTTTTGTATTACACTAATTATCTGAATGCACCTAAAAAATAGATGCTTGGAGGGACTCAGTTAAAATCTGGGGATTCATTTTCTTTTGCCTTTAACAATTTTTTATTGAGAATACTACATCCTGAGGATTTTACCTTTCAAGTTTAAATTATTGCATAATGTTTCGGTATATCAATAGTGTTATCCACACAAACAATTACACATACGCTTTGGGAGTCCTTAAGTTACTGCTGTTAAGGGGAGATTGTTGGGGCAAATGGCAGGGGCTGGGGGAGGAAGAGAGCATTTTGAGAGGTGTAATGGCACACAGCCTCTCATTCCTCCATGAGCGAAGGAAGAAAGTGTTGGAAACCAGTCCCAATTTTTGCATGTGAGTCTCACATGGAAAACTAGGAGTTGTAGCCCTTATAGCAAGGGATGCTGGTAACTGTATTTTCCTGAGGTATGAAGCTGGGGGTTGGAAGAAATGCCATCCACCTGAAGAATCAGTATTGAGCTGACAGGGGAGTGGCTTGAGTCATTATGAAGTTCTAGCCTCTCTCCCTTACTACTCAGGGTATGATCCAAACTTCAGAAGCATGAAGGTCAATTCAGGATGTCTAAATCCCATTTTTGTCCACCCCCATTGCTTCCTATTTTGTTTAGGAATGTAAATTCATGTTTCATTATTCCTATACTTATTAACCTTTACCATACACTAGGTCTGAACGGTGGATTAAATATGCCTGGATTATACCAATGTCTTGCTCAATATAACATGGCCTCCTCTAATCACTCTTGCAGTGGCAGTGTTATATGCTACAATTTAAAGAATAATTTGCTGCAAGAACTTTGAAACTGCATAAGATTCCCAGCAAACTAAATTAGAGCATAAACATGTTAACATAGTCCTGTTTAATGCAGAGGCAAAATATGAAATGTGAAGATTTATTACTACCACACACAGTAAATAAATTGAGTTAAATACTTAAATGAGAATAATGGGTGCCTTCATACTACATGACCAGTTAACAACAGCCACTTGAAATTTTATAAGAAAGAGAGTGGTTTATAAGTGAATTAAAGCAGGATTTTATTATTACTACATTTCAAAGCATCCAAAGAAACAACAGTCCATTTGCCTAATCCGGAGAGAAATCTAGTGACTAAGAACCACTTGTGTATGCCATTAATGGAAACCACACTGAATTGGAGGATCAGGTGACTCAGACAGCCTTAGAATGTTATAAAAACAGAAGATTTACATTTTTAGTGTGAGGCAAAGAATTCCCCAACCACTTAGAGACCCCAATAATCTGGTTGAACTTGAAAAACAGCTCTGTCTCTCTGAGCTGTGGCCTCCTTTTACTCTCTCCTACAATGTTCAGATATGGAAAGAAATATGATGGTATTCACTTTCTGCTCATTTCCCACCTTCCCCCTCCCATACAATATATTTTTATTTTCAAGCAGCGTTGGTCAGGATAACAGTATTATAGCATATCACTGATAAAGCGCCGTGGAAATCAATTGGGACATACAATCCAGACAGTACGTAAGCGGCCATGGAGGGTATGTTCACATCCTCTCAAGGAACAGTGCATGAAGAGACTCAGGAATGACTGGGGGCCGTAAAAGACAAGTAAATGAGATCCTGCCTTCCAAATAACTGTCCACAGAATCCTGATATCTCTCCCCCTGTGCAAAGGCTTCAGGTATTACTAGAATCAGAGAGGTAGCCATGTTAGTCTGGAATAGCAGAGGTAACAAAGAGTCCTGTGGCACCTTAAAGACTAACTAAAGTATTGAAGCATAAGCTTTCATGGGCTAATACCCACTTCGTCGGATGCAAGCAGTCGGGTATTACTGTTGCCCTAGCATGGCAGACAGCCATCCCTTGTAGAGTTGCCACAGATGAAGAGGAAAATGTGTGGGGACAAGAGATTCTGGACACCTATTTTAAATAGACCAAAATACACTGCTGGTCAGAACTTGGTAGAAGGGCATTTTTTAATCCTGATGAGCCCATTCTTCATTTCCTGACAGCAGCCTAATAAACTATCACTTTGCTGCACAGCAGACAGCACCATCAAGGTCCATCCTGACAGGAAACACACTGCACTGCTAGCACTGGGGAGATTCTACGTGGGAACACAGCTTCCCCAATTTCACTTGCAATCAAGTGATTGGGAGGGAAAGATTGAGATAACTCATACTCCGGACTCCACTCTCTGGGGAGGAGTTGTACAGACATGTATGGAGTCCACAGGCACCCATAGGTCTCTGAGGAAATATCAGTTGCAGTGGCTGTGAACATCTTGTCAACTGTGCACTGCCCGAGTTGTAAGAATCAAGGACTTGGACCATTGCAATTAAATCTAGACCAGTAGAACATATCCTCCACTTAACTCTCTCCCAAGAAAGGAATAAACACCCTGCTGGAATCCAATCCTTCCTTATTCCTAAAAATAATTTCAATAATAATTCAATAATTCAATAATTTCTATATAGATTTTATAATGTTGGAAAACTAAGAGTTAGCATTTCAGTTATAGAAATGCTACAGATCAAAAATGCTTGCAGCAGAATATTATAACTGAAAAATATTCTAGTAGCTTCATTTTACAATGAATGTAATATTGAAGGTGATCTGGATGACTTGAAAATTTATTAAATTTGATTTCATCCAACACTGCAAATAATTAGAACAGTTTCTGCTTACTCTTCCTCATTAAAAAGTCAGCTACATTCTGAAAGTCAAAGTATGACTCATTTCTTTTAAAATTAAGAGGGGGAGGACTTTACCCAAAGTTACTGATCAAATTCAATGAAAAAAAAATCTGTTATTTCTAAAAGAGTCTGCACCAAGCATTGTGATGATCAGGTTATTCCCACAGGGATATAGGAAGCAAAGGACAGAAATTAAATATGCATGGAAAAAACACACACACTATTTCTACCAGTTCTAGATGTCCACTAATACATAGGTTTTGGGGTTTTTTATTTCTTAAATTTAGAAAGTTTTGAAAAAATCTTTTAACCTAAGGGTCAACTAGATTGTGAAAGATGCAAGACTATCAAGATGAAATCTTAGTATTTTCAGAAGTAGGAGAGCATACACAATGGTAATGCAAGCTTTCCACAAACTACCTGCCGGTATGTCTCTGCTCTCTGGATCTATGGACATTTATGGGATAACTCCCTTCAGGGATCAGAGGACTTTCCAGGGGTAGATTTTGGGAGTTAAATCTCTGTTGTTCACAATTCCCATGGGCATCAGCAACATCTCCCAGGTGGCTATGTGAAATTGGCAACACCACCCTTCTGGTTTGCAGGGGACTCTGGAATACATATTCAAAATGCATTTCTGCCAACATAACTCAGCAGAGCACAAGTTTGGTTGTGGATTCTAATGGAAAATCCACTAACCAAATATATGCAAAAACATATATTTGCATATGCTGAGTGTGGATGGGCTGGTTTGACCTAACTACAGTCAAGATAGCTACATTGAGTTAGGGTCACTGGAGAGCTATATTGATTGAAGACAAGACCTAGGAGTGAGAACCTAACAATCTCCATGTCATCATAATCCACTCCTGGCCAACAACTGCCATTTATGATGTCAATATTAGATATTTAGCAGTTTGTCCCTATAAGAATATAAATATAAATTCTGTCCCTACAATTTTGCTCCTTTTTATAACCCAAAGCAAACCTTTGAGGGTCCTTAAAAGTTTGGATAAAAGTTGGTTCCCATTTGACCGAAACTACCCCCATTCAATATCCCCCAGAGACAATGACTACTCATACCAGGAAAAAAAATGCTTCACATAGGAGATTTAGGCATAAGATGGACAGATGGACATTACTGATATGTCCAGAAGGTGAAGTAAGAGGAGATAGAAAACAGTAAGCCTCCTCCTAGAGAACAATTGGAAGAAAAAGAGTGGGGAAGGTCATGACGGGATTATGGGACACGTATGAGGAAACAGGAGGGTTGTGGGTAGCAGAATAGTACACAGGGGGATTCAAAGATAAAGAATCACATAAAATGAAAAATAAAGTACATCTCACAGTATCATTATTATGAAAAAATATTCTGTAACTGCACTGAAAAATGCCCATTACAGAGCTTAATTGCTTGTGAGTTCTGCAAGGTTTACACCATTTATCACTCTTGGATACATCTGGTCACAGTTAAGTACAACAGAAATGAATGCCTAATCCTGCAGGTGGTGATCACTACTAAATTCATTGGGAGATGAGGATGCTGAGTGTCAGACCTCAGTTACTTTTTCTAACATGTAGATGTATACAACCATCACCTATCAGCAATAAATGAAAATTCTTAGAGCTTTTAATAATTATGTAAATTATAAAAATATACATTGTTTTTGTTTCATTTTCAAACATAATGCTGTTTCACAGAGAAATGATATATTCAGGATATCAGTCTTTTCATACATCTCAGAGTTTTTTGTCACCTTAAATAATTCCAACAGCTGTTGCCATATAATTCAGATCTATCAATGTACAAGCTGTTGATCCTCAGGCAAAGAATACTTATTGAATTCGTAATTACTCTTCCGACATTCATTTACTTTAGTTTGGTGTTTTTATGTCCTGGCAGAATTCTAATAAAAAATGTACATGGAGCTGATTATACTTAATTTCTACTTCAGACTTTCTGGAGCAAGTGAAATAAAGCTGCAATTTGAGCTATTCCCAATGAAATGTAACTGCAGGAAGTTGAGGTCTTGAGGGTAGACCTGAAATTTTTTGAGAGATGTTATCCCAGTGTACAGTAAGTGGAGTCTAACAAAATATTCAGATACAGAGAAGCAGAGTAACCCCCTTCCAGGTAGTTGAAAGCAGCTATCAAATCCCCTCCCCCCCCATTCGTTTCTTCTGTAGACTAACAATCTCAGTTACCTCAGCCTCTCCTCATAAACCATGTGCTCCAACCCCTAATCATTTTTTTGTCTCCTCGGCACTCTTTCCAATTTTTCCAAATCTTTCTTTTAGTGCGGGCCCCAAAACTGGACACAGTACTCCAGATGAGGGCACACCAATGTTGAATAGAGGGGAATGAGTATGGAACATTAAGAACCACAGATCATAATTTGAAAAAAATCTTTTTCAAAAATAAAAAAGCCCTAAATTATCTATTAAATTTCCAAGGATTAAGACAATGCCATGAATAGAATGAACACCTGATTGTGAAAGATAGAAAAGCCATAGATAATTTCAAAAAAGGTCTTTCTTTACTTGTACCACAACCTCTTTGTTCCACATATACTCATTATGTACCTTGTTTAGATTTGAAAACTTTAATGATGCCTTTAAAATGTCAAGATTTTATACAGCTGCTTTAATCTTGGTTCACTTATCTGACAACGAACAAGCACAGATGTTTTATTAGATCATTTAGCATTCTGCAAGCTCTGTACTCTGTGTTTATGTTATTTGGTGGAAATATTATTCCTACTGGAATAAAATCAAAATGGATATTTTTGTCCTCTTGTTCTGTTTTTTAAAAGATGTGTAATATGTATATTTTATACAATCATCTGTTCTGATTTCTTTCAGATGATTTGAAACCATAGTTATATCTTTAATGTGAAGTTAAGGACTAGATATTTATACTGTAGTCTAATATCGTATTAAGAAAACTCTCATTCTTTCACCCACAGAAGAACTACACAGAGCTTGGGCACATTCTGTAGGAACAAGGATATCTACTTGCTCTCTTACTAGAAGGTAGGCAATGAACAACAGGGAAAAGGCTCTCCTGCTTATATGCGAAAAGAACAGGAATACTTGAGGCACCTTAGGAACTAAGGTGCCACAAGTTCTCCTGTTCTTTTTATGGATATAGACTAACATGGCTGCTACTCTGAAACCTGCTTATACATGGGTCATCATTCTTTAGGAAAGTAATAATTTACAGCAGTACCCGTTGGTAATATGGAACAGGCCGGGGAGGAATTGTGCATCAGAGAGGTGTCTGGGGCACACTATCTCCTGAGGCTGCTCCACCTTCCATACATCTTGCTCATGTGCCCAAAGGCGCAGTCTAGTTAGCTTTTAGAGACATTGTATGGACTAGAAAGAAAACCACAAAAGGAATTGCAATGCCATTTGAACATTCTTCCCTAAACTAGAATTTAACTTCACTTTGGGAGAGGTCACTCTGTCTTCCTGTAGCCCCCCCCCCCCACACAGAAGCTGCAAATAATTTCCCTTTAACAAAATATGCCTGATTTTTTAAATGCCAATATATTTCGGTACATATCTTCAGGTCCTTTTATTTCCATGATGGGCAAGAATATAGGACCTTACTACTTGAATAACTTAAATTTTCAGGTAACTTAGATATAATTCCCTATTCTTCATTATGTAAAGGTCCACAGATCTGTTATGGTTTGAATTTCACACTAGTGCACCACTAGGGTCATCATTTCATTGATAATATGATTAAAACAACAGATTATAAAAAGCCCTCATTCTTTAGTATGGTATCTTTATAACAGACGTCATTTCATGTACACCAAACATCTACTTTGGGCTGATTTAAGAGTCCAAATGCTATTCTTCTGTAAGTTCTTGATTCAAGAAAGCATTTAAGTATGTGCTTAAATTACATTTGGAAATTAAGAATGTGCAGTCCCTAATAGGGATGCTTTCCTGAATTGGATCATAAACAAAATGTTTCTCTTACTAGGAATGATAGAAATATTTATATTCTTAGAGAGATGGTATATATGAAGTTTACTTCATTTTATCCACAATAATATTTTTCCATCAAATCTAAACACATATATAACAAATAGGTATTCCTCTGAAATTCCTCTAGGAAAGGTCTTAATGCTAGCATTTATCACAGCTTTCTCATATACTTTATATAAACAAGCGCTTCTCAAAAAATAGGCAGAACGTGTACCAGTATATGGGAACCCTGAGAAATTATTTGTCTCTGTCTCCCTCTGTGGTTTCAGAAGAAACTGGTTTGCTTGGAATTAGACTGGCCAAATTACCAGTTGTTCAGTACCTTTATGTCTTGCATATTCAGTGCCTCTAAATATACTGATCTACAATGAAGGGGGACATATAAGTAGATAGATAAATGTGTAATGACAGTTTATTTATGTATTTGTCTCATTTTATTCTCTAAATTTTAAATCCCTTTTATTTCACCTGAAATTGTCTATCAAAGAAGCAGTAGGCTCTCCCCCTCAGAGTCAGCTATACTTGATGCTCCACAACTTGACCAGTCTATAAAAGGCAGACTCAAAATAGAGAGTATGTCAAGGTTAGCTTATCTGTGAATTTATCTTCTCTTATTTTCATACTCAACCTTCTTACAGGTAAAAAAAAACAGTGGGAATGGGCTGGGGAAATGAGATTGAAGTTAGACATAGATGAAACACACAAAAATAGTGACAAATTGCAGTGACATCTAAGGATATAATAATTTACCTTCTGTTATGGTGAAATGAATTCCCGGACTACAAAATGCAGTCAATGTTATCAATCACTCTCTCTATGAAGGGATATTTACAGATATTTTTTTACATATGCCCAAGTTAAGTTAGTGCCAGAACACAGAAATAAGAATTTTCTTGGCATCTAAACAATACTAATAATGTGACAGAATACTGTCACTTTGGATCACTACTTAAGATACCTCAGACCTAGTGATGTCTATTTCTTCATCTGTCTTAACCATCTTACTTTCAAAGAGCTCTAAGGGTGTCTAGAGGGGCACTCCTAGGAAGAAAGGAGTGACAGCATCTGAGGGAGGGAGGCTGAGTAGCAGCCACAGCTGTGGCCACACCAAATCAGGCCACAAATGGCGCTGATATAAGGGGTAAGGGAGGAACTGGGTCAGTCTCACTCTAGCTTGGAGTGGGAAGGATCTACCTGCCTGGGAGCACAGAGTACCTAAATCTGGGGAAGGGATAGAGGAACTGGGAAGCTCCAGCCAGGCACCTCCCCAGTCTGGGGCCCTGTTAAAGGCCTAAGGAGGTACTGAGGATGCAGAGATACAGCCTGGGGATAGGCAGAGTCAGCTGGTCCAACTCCCTTGCCACTGATGAGTGGCCTTTACAGACTGCAGTTTGCCCCAGAGAAAGGGAACTAGACAATCACTGTCAGTAGCTACTGAGGCAAGGTGTGCATAGGGGGAGGGGGTTCTCCTGGAAAGGGAGACCCAGAATGTGGGGGGCACTGCTGTGGGGCAGCACCCAAGGTAAGGGGCCCTGGAGCCTGAAAGGGACACAGGGGCCAGAGGAAGGAGATACAACGGAGAATTGTTAATATAATGAGGCACAACAATTTCTGCAGCCTATAATGATTAGAGGTGATGTTTCTTCTGGAAATTTCAAAATGAAGCTTTGTCCATCTCTTTCACTATTATATTAAATGCAAGTACTATTCAGTGATGCAGATGTAAAAATCAGACCACCACGTTTTTATTAAGAAAAAAGGAAACTTGACATATTGAATAATGAAATTGC
The DNA here is from genome assembly GCA_032164245.1 of Sternotherus odoratus. Lineage (NCBI taxonomy): Eukaryota > Metazoa > Chordata > Testudines > Kinosternidae > Sternotherus > Sternotherus odoratus. Next base: position 50,364,871 of record JAVMKO010000008.1, on the reverse strand, counting down.
AATCATGATTTCTGATGTGCAAGGTTATAGCAACAGGTTGTTTGGCACAAAGCATGTAGAAGATTTTTTTATGTCTTCAAAGGATGCCCAGATTGTATTTCCCTACTACAGAGTAGCATAGCAGAATCCTGAGCTTGGGTGGACAAAACACACACAACTTAGTGGCCTGTGATATTCATAATTGGTGATGGAGGATCCGGTACTGCAGGTTTGAGCTAGACAGATAATTATTACATACGAAGGCAGATTAGGGGTTTGTGGAGCTCTGGGCCAGAGCAAGTGGGGGCCCACTCATCCCTTCTGCTTGAAGTCCCCCCTGCTACTCCCCAGTGCTCCTGCCAGGGAAATGGGGTTGGCTTCTCCCACTCCACAGCAGGAGCACCTGTAGGGCAGAAGGAGAGGATCAGGGCCCAGTGGCATGCATTTTTATGGGGGGCTCCCAATTTCCAGGGCCACTAGACATGGGCCCTGTTGGCCTAGTGGCTAATCCATCACTGAGTAGATGTCTTGAATACATTGAGTATGGGTAAAACAGCTAACTAATATATATAGTCCAATTATAGGTTTGTGAAGTGGTATAAAGAGTGCTATATAAGCATCAAATATGAAAATGTAATTAATAACGCTTTCACCACTGCCATCTGCTAGATGGAACGGGAACTCAGCTATGTTTCATAAGCCCTATATCATAAAATTATCAAAAGTACCAAAGAGACATATCCTCAAATATATTTATGCACCTATCTCAATGAGAGTTGAGGATCTCGTCCTAAGTGTTTAGGAGCTTACATCTCATTGGCTTTCAATGGGACCTATGCATCTAAATCACTTCTGAAAGTTTTACTCAGTCTCATTGAAACTCAAAAGGACTTTGGCTCCTGAGTGCTTAAGTCACTTTTGAAAATTTCAGTTAGGAGCTTTGAAAACAATGTATTGTACGTACTAATATTTTTTTCTTTATCTCTAATGTTGGGAATCTGGAGCTACATGCACCAGTGAAAGACTGGCAGTGTCTGGCTGCAGGAGTATCGCTTTTCAGTTGGGAAAGGCCTCAACAGAAAACTGTGCCAGGAAAGTTTCAGCTGCAGGGAGCTACCAGAGTCTTTCCCCACTTCTGAGTTCCTTCCATGCTGCATGGAAAGGCTCCAGTAACAGGACACAACATTGCTAAAATACAACAGTGTAGATGAGGAAGGCACTGCTTGAGTGAGTATAGTACATGTTGGTTACATACCCACTGGAGTGCCAAACTCATAAAATAGAAATTCTTGCTATATGCATTTTGAAATTGTCCTCTCAAAACTCAACTCAAAAACAATGTGGATTGAGCCATGAACTCAAATGTCTCAAAACACCTACAGGCCTGCTGTGTCTGTGGATGACTTTCCAAGCCCAAAGTTACTGAAATGGGGATGGAAAGGTTATTAATTTGCATTAAGTTGACCTAATCCCCCATTCTGGGGATTTCAATGACCTCAGAAGAGGAGTTCTCCATTCTGATTTTCCAAGAATTTCAGAGAGCTCCAATGAGGAGAAACATAATTAGAGCCTGGAACCCTACACAACAATGAAACAGCCCAGTAGCCCAAGAGCCATGAGCTGAAGTTGGCTGGTATGTGCCAGCCATGGGTGTCTAGTTGCTATGTAGACATACCCAAAGAGGCTTGTGCTTCCTCCACCTTCTCAGCTGACCACTGAGGAATAAGAGTCCAGCAACATCTAAGATTTCATATCTACAAGAAAGTAACCTCCAGCCAGCAAGTCTGTCAATGCAAATAATATCAGAGACAGTAAGACTATGAGCTCATCTTTCTAGATACATACCAGCTTCACGAAGCCCAATTAAGTCACAACAACTATCCTGCATTATGTATTAGTGTTTTTGGTTTGGCTCAATTTCAAGTCTCTATTAACAGAGGGAAACTTCTACTATAGCATTCTTGCAGTTGTTTATAATTCTAGCAGGTGACTGGTGATGAGCATGTGTGCGTCTTCAGAAGTGTCTGGCTAAAACCCACAGAATTTGAGAAAAGTACATGCAGCAGAGTTCAAATACCTGAAACAGTCCGAGGTTAAACCCTTTTATCTAAAAGATCACACATGGGTTAGCAGTTGTATTTTTAATCCCAACAAATCATGTTATTCTCTCCATAAATTGTCACTGAATGATATGTGTAACAAGCTGTCATCTTGATTTGTACTGGAATATTTCATTCGGATAGGGAGAGGGAAAGGGAGAGGGAGAGGGAGAGGGAGAGGGAGGGAGAGACAGAGAGAGAGACAAGACTATCACCTAACCACCAGTAAATTTGGACAGACTACCTCAACCATCTCAACTAGTCTCAACATTATCTTCACCCTCCCCATATCAGCTATTTGGCTGGTTCCTAAATATATTGTTTCACATTGAGAATGATAATGCCCTTTTATTGTGGGGGCTGATAGCTGAGGAAGACTGCTGCCTTTTCAAATTATTACAAAGAGTAAGACATTTTAGGTTTGTCTGATGTAGTTTAATCAACCTGCTAATTAGATTTGATGTAATATTTTCCCATTTTATTTTAATTTGATTTGTTTATATGTATGAATATCTAGATATCTAGATATCTAGATATCTAGATAGATAGATAGATAGATAGATAGATAGATAGATAGATAGATAGATAGAGATATAAAATGCTTTTGCTTGAGTATATAATTTAGGTTAATACAATATATAAAACCGGAAACCAATATGATTTGAATATTTCCTTCCCAGACATGAGGATTCCAAAGCTAAGAACTCTCAGAGAAAATAAGCAACTCTTTAACCTTATAGTAACCCCATAAATTGTGTGTGAATTGGATTTTTTATAAAAAACAAGGAAAGTTGACTTATGTATTGGGCATTTCTTCTGATAAGCAACACAGATTCCAGACCCTTTGGGTGCCAAGTGTGGTGGATATGAATCATTCAATCAAAAATTTTACAAGTTCCCCATAATAAGTCTATACTGTTCACAGTCACTAATATTTAGCTTTAATTCTGAACTGCTGTTTTTTCCCCCTGACTAACACCATAAAACTGCAGTGCTCACAGTGCAATATATTTCTGTAGTCAAGAGATGATGTCTCACTTCACAGCTGTGAGAACAGCCTAAACCTTGGAGGTAATACATTCAGATACAATACAATGGTATACAGTTTTCAGATCTAGGTTACGAGCTCAGTAGGTTGGTAGTGGATGAAAAGTGCCCTATATTAAATGAGTTGCATGTCTCAAGGCATGTCTTAGTAGGAAAACATCCATATAACCCCCACCCCACTACACACTCACTGTAACTTGCTGTTTTAGCAAAGAGGACAATGACAATATAAGCACACAGAATGAATTATCCTCTCATTCTTCTATAAGTGGACTCTCCAGAACAAGGTTTCAGACATCACTTTCCTCTAGTCTGGAATTGCTGACACACTTTGCATTTCCATCTATTTATGCCAGAAAATCCCCTTAGTGAACTATGTCTGTGAAATCCTGGAGTTTATCCACAGGAAATGTCTGGGCTGTCATGAAGAGGCTTAAGGTCTTAAATCTAAATCTGTCCAATATTCCTCAGTAGATTTAAGGAACAGAAATATGGAGTTTATCTCAGCCCTTTTGAATTTGTGCTCCCGTTAGTACTTTTGGGTTTGAAAATCTAGTTCTCTTATTTTCTCTTCTAAGACTAGGGAAGTATCTTTGTATCCGTTTTATGAACTGGAGACTACAGATGGGCTTTTGTTGTTGTTGTTTTGGTGCAAATAATTTTATCATGGAAAATGTGGACTTGGGGTGACCAAAACAATTTTATAATTTAGGTCAATTTTGGCAAATTGTTTCTGTCAGTAAAAAAATACACGAAAAAAATCAAAAATATCAAAATGCATCATGTTGGTGTTTTCAAAATCAAAAACACAGACATCACTTTGGAAGGTGTTTTCATTTCTGAATTTCCTTAAGTTTATTTATTTTAAAATTAAACATTAATAAATCTTGAAACCAAACTTAAATATTTTGATATATCCCAAAATAAATCTTGAAACCAAACTTAAATATTTTGATATATCCCAAAATTATTTGATTTTTTTTCTGAAAAAAGTAGAAATGTTTTTATTTTGGGTTAAGCTGAACCAAAAACATCTTTCCCTCTTTTTTATAGGTTTTTTTTTTGGGGGGGGGGGGGGAGAAGATTGTGTTGGACTTGAGAAACAACCATAAATTCTTTAAAATAAATGAGTACTTGTGGCACCTTACAGACTATTTGTTGCCCAAATAAATTTGTTAGTCTCTAAGGTGCCACAAGTACTTCTTGTTCTTTTTGCAGATACAGACTAACACGGCTGCTACTCAAACCTGTCATAAATCCTTTAACACTCATGGACTGATAAGATTTTTAAATTATCATAGGCTTGAACATAGAACCTTTGGTCCATATTGTAAATGCTCAGCCATGTGAATAAAGGCTCCATAGTCTGATTCTGATGCTGCTCAGATTAGGTAACTCCAGGAAGAACTTTATGAACCCACTTTGATTCATAATATGGCCCATGCTGGCATCAGTTAGTTATTTAGCAGCAGAAGTTCTTTAAATAAAAATATGCCATGGCAATAGTACTTATAAATAAATAAGCTCAAATACTAGTACTGTTTAGGTAGTTACTCATATGTTGACCAGACAATTACAGGGTTAATGTGAGTTGAAAGTACAAGTACATAGTGGAAGAGAAAGAAAAAGAGCAACAATGACAGGAAGAAGTAGACTAAGAAATTGTTTAGGCCCCAATTTCCCAGCCATCCCTTCAGCATTGGAGCATGCCCCATGGTTTGTAGGCATTTCTTACCCCATTATGCAGGAGATGCAGCACTGGGGCCTTTTCCCACAATGCAAGGCACTGAAAGGTATGTGTCTGCCTGCTCTGTATTTACCCTCCTCTACATATACACATGCCTCTGCTGGGCTGTGACTCCCCCACTTCCAGTTTCACTGACCAATCATAAGTGAGGGGCAGAGCCATCACTTTCCCTAGCAGGTGAAACAGCAAGGCCAAGAGAAAAAAGCTCTGGCAGTCAGAATTCAGGGCCCAAAGCTCCCAAACTCTGGCAGAAGCTGGGACAGTTGGACGAGATGTGATTGCTTCAGTAGCTATTTTGAAAAAGTGCTTTCAAATAAAAATATTATGTATGCCTTGAGTACCTTTAAACTGTACTTAAATACAAGTACTAGGTACTGAATATTTAAAATGCAAGTATGTGGAGTGCTTCAAAATACTGAAGTATACAGGAACACTAAGAAGGTGTCTTTAATCAGAAAAGACATCGCTCATCACCTCTTCAATTAAAAAGATGAGATAGGCAGAGCTCACACATGATTCTAACATATAGGGAGATGCTGCAAAGGTAAAAGGTGGAATCTCCATATAGCATTTCAGCCAAGAGTCTGTCTGGGGGGTAGGGGTGAAGTTGCTTCACAAGCCAAACCAAGCTTATAATGTGAAGATCCCTTACCTGATACCAGAATTTAAATGGAGGTAGGTGATTCTCACATGGGTAAATAATATGGTATTGCTCCTTAAGGCATAAAAACTTTCCGGTTAGTTCTCTTGATTTTTTAAAGCTTATTAATCACATTACATTCCTCAGTACCTATACACATCAGAAAACAAATCCTTTTCAATTCTATCAGAACCACATTTTAGGATAGTTTATATTTCTTGCCCTGATTCTAAATCATTATAAGAACAGCCTCAAATCAAAATATTTTTACAATACTGAACGGTAAGATTTTGAAAATATATTCAAAGATGCAATTTATTTTTAGTCATTACGTATATTGGTGACAAAGGCTAATATCAGGGTTATCACTAGATACTAATACTACATTATTAACTGGTTTAACATGTTCAGAAGCAGTATTTTATCTATGGAAATGACTCATTATAAAAACGTGTTGCAGTGTCTCATGGGAAATTACATACCTATATTGCAATATGCAACCAGAATGGAGTTTGTCCTTTTTCCTTCTTCCCTTGGTACGTTCTAAAGTGTTGCACACAGGTAATTTCACAGTTTGACTTTGTCCTAAAACACTTCTGGAGATCTGTAGTCTCTCTCTTTTGGTGCTGATGGGGGAACTTGAAGTAGAACAGCATACAGACATTCTCCCTGATCCTATAGCCAAAGTAATCAGTCTTCTGCCCAGTACCCACCCTCCAAAAAAGGTAAAAAGAAGGAAAAATTATTATACTGTACATAATATACAAAGACACATACAGTATGTTATTTATGTAGGCAATTGACATATTATAGGTGTACAACAATTCTGTGGAAAAGGTCATGATTTAGGAGTTTACTGTACATAACCTACACACACCACATCATTTGAAAGCTTATTTTATGAAGTTTTAGGTAAGACATGATGTTGAGCTGTTAACAGGTGCCATAAACCCACAGATAAGCTGAAACAGTAGTTCCCAAAATGAGTGTCATTTTTTGTACATTTCCAGAAACACTGAAATATGATTATTACTACAGTTTAACTTAAAGCCAACACCTTCATGTAGTGTTTATTGCTCAAAGCTACCAAATGGCAATGTAATATAATAATTTGTATTGGTCTCGCACAGGCAAGTATTTTATTTTTCCAGAAATTATGAAGCTGTGTAGCATGTGGCAAAAATGGTGGTTCATTACCTGTGCTGCATAAACTGAAGGAAAAATACTCTAGGGAAGTATATTCATTTCAAATGAAAATGTGCCACTTCATGCTGGTGGAAATCTCATGTATGAAGGAGATGGTCTAGACAGCAACAGAGACTATTGATGAAACAAATACCTTCGATTCAATGGCTAGAGTGAGATTTCCAGAACAGTTTGAAGGTAGACCACCATTATGGATAATATCATGAAACTGTGGGAAAAAGTCACTTACTCTACCTGGCCATTGTCTCTTCTGTTGTGTGCAGCATTTAAAAAACCTAGAACATGTCGAAAACTGACTTGTCATGAAGAAGTACTTGAAAAATATCACCTACAAATGAAAGCTGTTTGGGATCTCTCCCTGTGTCTTAAGATTATCACCTTGTGGTACCCATCGGTGGGTAGAGCTCAATGCATCAGGGATCGATTTATCACATCTCATCTAGAAGCAATAAATCGATCCCCGAATAGAATCCTGTACTCCACCTCGGCAAGAGGAGTAAGCGGAGTTGGTGGGGCAGCAGCCACGGTTGGCTCGCCACCATGGGGAATGGCCAGGTAAGTCGACCTAAGATACTGTGACTTCCGCTACGCTATTCGCATAGCAGAAATTGTGTATCTTAGGTTTACTCCCCTCCCCCGTAGTGTAGCCCAGCCCTTAGATTGTAAAGTCTTCAGGGTAGGGACTTTACCTTCGTTTATACAGCACCTAATACAGATGACCTCAGGTCTTGACTGGAGTTGCTGTAGATAGAGAATATAAATATTATATACTACTGATAAAGCATCCCCCAAGAGGAGAAGAATGGAGCACAGTACTAGTCACAGCTGTGCATAGAAGAGAGGAATATGCACAGCTTTTTAGAAAGGGAAATAACCATTTTATTTTTCTGGCAAAGAAAAAACTGAAAGTGAAAATTCTATGATCACTGGACTCTTGACAATGGAACTGTTTTTTCTCCTTAAGGCCCTGCGAGTGACCTTTATGGTCATTTATTCTCTCTTTACATTTGTTTGTTTGTATCCTTTTCCAACTTTCTCTTACTTGGTATTATTTAAAATACTCTTTTGTTAATAACCTTGTTTTACTTTTAATCTAGGAAACCCAGTGCTGTTTGAATTGAAGCGATTGTTAACTCCAGTTAACTTGAGAAACTGTGCATTTGGTCTCTTTAGAGGAGAAAACAAACTATCTCTTTCCTCTGAATAGTCCAGGAATGGGCTGGACAGTGCAGAGCACACAGTTTGGGGAAAATTTGGAACAGTGGGATGTTGTGTCATATTGCCAGCTGTAGCCAAGGCTGATGGCAACCATGGACTGACTGTGTTGCTGGAGGAAGCAAACTGTTGATGTCAGAGTACTGGACTGGGGTTGTGCAGCATACAGGCACAGAAGGCAGACTTTCTGCTGATTCTGAGCATCCCAGGCTGCAGGAGCAGAGGATTCAACACACTCAGGGTTACAGAGCAAGTGGTGACAACTCTTCACTGGCCTAGATGGCACCCCAAAATGTGATACTACACTACTTAGATTCTGCAGTACAAAACATGCCTCTGATGCTAATAACTTTATCCTTTGTACTGAAATAGTGTGACCGAACTTGAATTTCAGTCCACTAACTGAAGATATTAGGAAAATATCCAGGAAATGGAAAAGAAGGGAAGACAGAAAGCCTTCAAGGTGATATAGTCAGAGCAACAAATAAAGAACCACCAGAATAATCAGGGCAAATTTGGCTTTCATTGATTTTATTAATTTTATACTAAAAAAAGTGAAGATTAAATGATTATTCAATGTTTAATCAAACTGGCAAGTGATAAATACATTTGACATCATTTCTTCTAATTAAAAGGTCATTTATGTTTTTCACCATATGGTGGCTTATTGTTATTACCACTAGTTACTAACCCAAACAGTTTATCTGATCTTATTGACATTTTAGAGACCATCTGGCATCAAATTTCACTATTACCTCCATCACTGACTTGACAAATACCGGTATATAACTTGAAGTCTATAGAGGTGCAATGGTTTCTTCTCTCTGCCAAATATTCGGAGAGACTTAAATTCTGATTGCCTCCTTCAGTTGAAGTGTCCCAATCAGATGCATATGTTTACTTACATACCATTAAAGATGCTAAATAACAGACACTACTTTGGTCTATTTATGAAAATGTTTCTTAATGATCTGGAAATTAACAGTAAATAGATAAGTGGAAAAGCACAGTAAACGTGTATCTATCAGTGATCATTTGGAACTGAGCTGTGTCATATGAGCCTGATCCAAAGCCCACTGAAGACAAAGAAAGTTCCATTGACTGCACTTGGGTTTGGATTAGATCCTATGTGAGCCCGCTTAGGGCAGGACAAAGCTACTTTCCAAGAGAGCTCAGGACAGAATGGAACTCCAAAGATAGAATAATTCTATCAACCTTTTATAGTTTTTTACCCAGAAAATACAGTTTTATTAAAAAAAAAGGGTTGAAAATAATGCGATAAAAAAACCATTTTTATTTTTACTTAAGGTCAAATTTTTCCATGAAAAAATAGAACAAAATGGTTTCAATCACAAAAATAAAGTGGACTTTTCTCTACCAGCTCTACATTCAAGGGGATGTTCAAAATGGATTAAAATTGAGGTTTTTCTGCTCTTTGTGGACATTCAGGATCTTGACGTATCTAAAGTTAGGTAATATTTAGAGATAATATTTTCAGGAGTGCCTAAGTGAATTTGCCTCCAATGTCCCATTCTCAAAAGTGACTTAAGGACTTGGTAGCCACAATTGCAATAACTTTCAATGAGACTTTATCTCCTAACTCACTTAGGCACTTCTGAAAATGGAACTTTTCCGAAGCACCTATTCTTAGCTATCTAAATGAACAAATAAATACTTAAAATATTCTAAACATTTCAGGAGCCTACAGTATCTACTTAGGGTGAATAGATTTAAATATTGGGTCCTTCTGACCTGTTCCTGCTCTTTGTGAAAGTAGTCTCCCTCCCTCACCACACCCCATCTACAGCCTGAATGTCTTCTACCTTAACTATTCTGTAACAGGCACTGTAACCACTTGTGTATCACACTATTGTCTTCCATCTCAGAGACAGCTGCATTTCAGTGGGGCTATGCATACTGTACACGTTAAGTGGTTGGAATCCTTCAGAATTGAAGCATATAACTCAAGGATAGCACAGAATGGAAGTACAACAGGATTCATACAATAATTATCTCAAACATTTTGCCTTATTAGCTCTCAACACCTTAGAATCTTTAATAAGAAGCTGCCTTATTAGAATGTATCCAAATGTTTAATAGCAATTCATATCTTCTGTTGTATATAGGCACCTCTGAGCATAGGTGTAGGGGTTATTTCTTGTCCTAGAAATGCACAGGAAGATTCCATAAGTAAACACCCTCCTATCTAAAGACTAGGCTCCTTAGAATGGCAATAGAAACAGCTGGTTAATTACAGGAATGCTGACACCATTGCAACAGATTGTGTATACATTCTGCTGCTGCCTAATTATGAACTTGAATAGATTGTAACTAATCTACTCCAAAAAATGGGTGGTACATATCTGCAACATCCAAAGAGCATAGTCCCAATTTCCTTCCTGGTCTCCCTCACTCCCCATCTTGTTCCCTGTAAACATAAAATAATGGAAATAATACATAACTGGTATAGACACAGAATATTTCCTTCTCTGAATATAGGTCACTTCTCCATATTGCTTTGTTTTACTTAAAACAGGCTTTAAACTGAAGTGAACATTTCTGCCGGAGTACACCTTTAATGATGATTTTTATATTGATTGCAAACTTTGTGGGGCAGGGACCAATTTTCATTATTTTATCTATATATATAAAAGTAAAGTGGTGTATGTATGTATGACCGCGAACTCCTCCCACACCGTTTGAGCTAGAGACTTGAAATTTGGTACAGTTAGAGGTCTTGGGGTCCGGATGGTCGTAGGGGTCGAAAATTTTTCGGATCTCACCTCTGACGCCCCCCAGGGGTGAAAGGCTTTAAGGTCCAATCACATCGGCTGGGCAGCTAGGTGGTGATGATGTCATAATACCCCCTCCAACAGACACCGCACTCGCTCAGCTCCCTGCCTCTCCCTCCTCCGACGGAACCCTGGAAATCCCTCAGTTCTCTGCCCCTCCCCCCTCCCAACGGAACCCCGGAATCCATCAGCTTTGTGCCCCCCCCACCTGCGAAGGTCCCCAGAATCCCTCAGCTCTGGGTCCCCTCCCCGCCTGCGCCGGATCCGAGTTGGGTTTGGTGGGACGGTAAGTGAGGTGGGGGTGTCGGGTTCGGTCGGGGGGTGAGGTGGGGGTGTCAGGTTTGGTCGGGGGGTAAGTGAGCCGGGGGGTGTTGGGGTTGGTCAGGGGGTGTCAGCTGTCTGCCCCCTCCCCACCTCTGACTGACCCGAGCAGCGCCGGGCACTTATGCTAGTTATATATATATATACACACACATCTATCAGTGTATCTATTAGATAGATACAGAATGAGAAAAGTTATAGAATTGGAAATAGATTTTTTTAAAGAAAATAAGTTTATATATATATATATATATATATTACACACACACAGTGCCTAGAACCATGGGACCCATGATTGGGGCCTAATAAAAACTCTGTGTCTGTCGGTCTATAAATACAGACACTCAGGAACACTGAATGTAAAATATAAATATAAATATATATCTCCTGGATATATATATCCTGAGGTGGAGTTTCATAATACCTAGTGAAGCTCTCTGGGAGGACCTTGGTAAAGTAAGGCTTGTTCAATTTTTTTCAATGAGACAGAACATCCGTTAGCCCTGATGATGTCTTTCCAGCCTATTATGCAGTGAAATAACTATGTCCTTCACCTCTTATCTCAACCAAAGCTCTGTTATCAATCTCTCGGGAATGACCTTTCCCTATCCTGCTGAATCGGGTTTTTATTGTTCCTAAAAAACTCTATTTCTATTTTCACGCTGCTGCAGGTAAAACCTTTTAAAATAAAATAATAATAGTAGTAAAAGAGCATTATGGCTTCACATTGTACCTAACAGGGATCAAAAGATTTATATAAAACTAGCCTCTTGCCAATAGCCACTTTCAGTGCAACCTACAAGGGTGTATGTGTGTGTGCGTTTTTTTAAACAGACAAGGTGCTGCTTGCAAAGAACAGCAGACTATATAACTCTCACAAATTTCCCAAAAGGCAGTGGCCAAATAGTCAAGAGGTGAAGAGACAAGTAATGAAAGCTTTGAATTCCCATTTGTACTATTTGTGAATGCACCATAGTGATAACTCTTATTGCCAAGAGCAAATGTTAACTCAGGTAAGAACTAGCAAGGGAACAAAAGTGAATCAGCACACATCTGTCCAGTTATCCATTTTCCAAGGACACATCACACAAATCTAGAGGTCCCTCAAACACAATGTCCCATAAATTTTTATTTCCATTTTTTTTTTGCAGAAAGATACAATTAAGGTCATATAAGAATAATCACATAAGAGCAGGAGCAAAGGTGGAAAAACAGAAATCTGAGGCTCTGCATTGCAATTTTTTTTTCTTTTTGGGGGGCGGGGAGGAAGGGAAGGTAGAAGTTCTAAGAAGCTTAATATAGTTAAATAAATCCTCCTTCAATGGTACCAAAGATAACTGAATATAATTACTCTGAATGTTCCAACTTTAAGTTTGGAATTGTTTAGATCACTTCTGCTTTGATACCAGAAGAACAGAGAGGATAGTTGGATGATAGATTTAAAGGTAAAATTGGCAAATCAAACCTATTTCATGAAGTGATTGCACATTATCCTCTCATTTGATTGGATAAACACTACTGCTAGGAAGTTGTAGTTCTGTCATATTAGCTGCCAAGGAAAATGTTTTTTAAAAAACTTGGATAAATGCATTTTTATCTAACAATGTTATAACACTATATTTAAATAATTATGTCTCTCAGAAATGTATATCTTTATTCTCCTCTGGTATTCATCATAACATGTTAGAGGTGATATGTCAAATGACATAAGCCACCTTAGTAACATGCTTAAAAAAATAAATAAGAGCACCCAGTTGTGTCACCCTTACTTACAAATAAAGTATGTCTACACTTGGAGCTAGGGAGTGTGATTCCCAGCACATATAACTATGCTCATCCTAGCTTTCATTGAGCCCAGTCCTAGGACCGAAGCTAGGACTGTACCCGACGCAAACTGCAACACAGCCTTACCACAGAACAAGAAGGCAGCAGGGCCAGAATGGTGGCTCAGAAGGATGTTTGAGTCACAGTATCTGCCAGGACTATTACCAGGGTCATAAACTTGCATACATTGTTCAAGACTGTGCCTGCAGGCATAATCTAGCCCACAATGAACCATTTCCTATGGACTGCTATAGATTTTGTATAAAGAAACAAAGACATTTATAGCATTCCCTCCCTCTTCACACACCAATTTTCAAACCAGAATGTATAAAACACTCTTTTTGGAAGAAATTTAGTTCTTCTGTAATTAATAAATATGAATATTAGATGCCACAGCTGAAGCAGCACTAACTAATTAGATGGTTTGAAATACTACGGCTTTCAGACTAAGAAAAGTTACAAAATTAGAAACAAAGATTTTTTTAAAAAAAGTCAGTTAATACTTCAAACTTAATTTATTGTTACGGTCACTAGATGAAATTCAGTTGTTTTATTATTACCCTGTCACATAACTAAAGAGGATAAGATTCTCTGAAATCCAGCCAATAATAAATTTCTAAGTGATAGTGAGAACTGAATATGGCAATAACTCAAAATTGTCGTAAAAGTTCATGATTTCCATGATTGTGAACTGTACTGAATAAAGTCTGACTTTCTATATTTTTATGCTGACATTAACCTGTAACATTGCCTAGGAACCAACACTAGATAGCTGAAAAATGGACATAAATGCCTACAAATGGGTAAACTACAAATGCAATAATCTGAACTGGTGGCGGTTGATGTTCCAATTGGTTTAAAGCCTATTAGGACCACTCAGGTCTGTAATCCACTTGAAAATCACCAGCAAAGATATCCCCTGTCATAAGCAAACTCTGTGCTGGGGCACCTGTACAGTGATGAGCGCTCTACCTTTGTCTCTTCAACACAGGGAAACAGAAGGGGGTGTCTGAGCTCTCCTTTGTCACAACAATCCTCCATTGGCATTTGGATGATTAAAAAAACCCTCCATAAAATGTAAATCCTAGAAGCATCCCAGCTACTGCTTCAAGTCACTTCAAGGCTACATGCAGATTCCTGGAACTCCTCCTCCTGGACTAAGCAGTGTTCTTGGGCAGGAGAGAATCTAGCCAAACAATTTGCATTAGTGACTGGATTTGGCCATTATTAACCACTACCATAAGATGTGTGTTCTTAGTTGGACAGATTTCCGATGGTCTCAGCTGTGCTATCTATGTTCCTGGATTCCATAGGCAGAACACAAAAAAACCAGTCCCTTTCCTGAAGAATCTCTACAGCATTTAGGATTGAACATTTGTTAATAGATTAGAACTCTAATATGGGATCTAATGATTTGACATAGTCTAGATTGGATGCCTCTGAGTTTATGTAATTCCATACTCATGAAACCTTTACTAAAGATTGAATAGCTTTCATATTAAGTTTATAATCAGCCATTAAGATCTGCAGCCCTTCATACTATGCAAAGCAAGGGTAGCCACTGACACTAAAGGATATTTATCTTGCAGCTCTGAGCCGACAGTGTTTCCTAGCATAGTGCCAGACTAGTCCAAAAAGAGGGCCATAAGGTAGAGCCAACCATCAATGTAAACAGAGAAAGCTACAGGATGCCAGATCCATCATCCCATTCACACTTCAAACATGCTGCTGCACCGGCAGGTCAAGTGGCAGATGGCACCTCAGAAGTTACCTCACTTTCCCAACCCCTGATGTAGATGGCTGTCCAATCTCTGCTTGTCTGCTCCGATGACACTCGGCTCAGCTTGGCTTCGCACCTACAGTACATTCACCCCCAATATATTGTAGCCTTCTGGTGAAGAAAAATGGGGAGCTAGAACAGGGCTACTAAATAAGATGGCAAAAATAAGAGGAGAAGGGTCATAAAAATACAAGTTAAAAAAACAAGAAGTCAAAGGGTGGAAGAAAATGGTGAGGACAAGAAGAAAACGGCAATAGTGTCACCAGTCATGTCAGGATATAGCGCTTGGAGAACACAGTGAACCCATTTCTCAGTCCAAATATTCAAGAAATCAGAGTAAGGGAGTCACTATTACCAGTATGATATAATTGGGCTGTGCTACCTCATTTTTAATTCCTTCCGTTCTGTCTGGGCTCAGGAAAAAATGTGTGGGTGGTTGCAAACTAAGAGTTTATTCCAACCACTAAGAGAAAATATGCACTTGCAAACAAACCCTGGATTTTTATGTAAGTAAAAATGTCAATCGTGTATCTTCCGTAGATGGCTCAAGACAACTGGATTTGTTTTAGTAGACCAGGCATCCTGCACACTCTCTCTCTAGCCATAAAGTTAAATGCTTCATACCCTCAATTAATCAATTTTGTTATTTTAAAACTATAATTTTCTATGGTACCAGCTTAAAGAAACATCCCTTCCTTTGAATTGCACAAATAAGAACAAGTTATTGCCACCTAATCAGTGCACATCCTTGGGCAAGTCACTTAACTGGTGTGCCTCAGTTTCTTCACCTTCAAAACTGAAGCAATGGTAACTACTGTACTTCACTAGGGTGTTCTGAGGCTTAGTTGGTGAATATTTGCAGAGCACCATGAGATTTATATGAAAGGTACTACATAAATGAAAAATAATTGCAATAAGTAATGTAACAAGTAATACAAACTATTTGACTGGCTAAGCATAAGGCCAGTACAGTAAAACCTCCATTTAACGGACTAATTCGGGCGAGGGGGTGTTCGTTAAATCAAAAAGTCTGTTATTTAATAAAAAAAAACACAAGCTGTCAGAGCAGCAGCCCGCCCGTCACAGGGTCGGGGCGGCAGCTCTGCAGCCCTCCCGCTGCCGGGACCCAGGCGGCAGCCGGGAGCCGGCAGCCAGCCCACCCGCTGCCGGGACCTGCCGGGAGCCGGCAGCCAGCCCGCCCACTGTTGGGGTCCCGGGCGGCAGCCGGGAGCCGGCAGCCAGCCCGCCCTCTGCCAGGATCTGGGTGGCAGCCGGGAGCCGGCAGCCAGCCCACCCGGGTCCTGGCTGCCGGGAAACGGCAGGCAGCCCGCCCACTGTTGGGGTCCCGGGCGGCAGCCGTGAGCCGGCAGCCAGCCCACCCGCTGCCAGGATCTGGGTGGCAGCTGGGAGCTGGCAGCCAGCCCGCCAGTGGCTGGGACCGGGGCAGCAGCTGGGAGCCGGCAGCCAGCTGCTTGCGAAGGGGACCGGGGCCACAGCCGGGAGGGGTCGCGGTCTGATATGGATCAGAAATTTTGTCCGTTGCATCCGAAGTCCGTTAAATCGAGATCCGTTAAATCGAGGTTTTACTGTATAGATATCTCTAAATAGTATTAAAATAATCTGTCTCTAATAAAAATATATACTTCATATTGTAGAATTATTTTGTTTTCAGCACGGGTCCAAAGTCACTAAGAACCCGGCAGTGCAGTAAATTAATTACCTCCCTTAATGCCCAATCCTTTCACTTCTCAAAGCTCCTTCCATTGAATTATTATTTTTTTTAAATTTCCACTGTTCCCCAAATACATATATGAAGTCAAAAGTGAAATATCATTAAAAGCTCTTTAATAATTTGTGGTAGAATGAAACACTCAATTTTAAAAGAAAATCTTTTAAAAAAGGATATTTTCCCAGGATCAAATCCAATATACACTCATTTCTAATCTAAAGGAATATATTAAACACAAAAGAGAAATTGGAAGAAAGAAATATCCTATAATATTTATGTTTACCCTTGTCTCTCTTTGTCACACCTATTGCGACTGACAACTGGTCCCATGCTCTGGGCTTTTTTTGGTAACCACAAGTAGACAACCCCCATTCTCTAGGCAGAGCTCTGCACATCTTCTTTCATTCAGATCCTCAATACACTGAACTTCCCTATTCTGACTTCCCACTTTTCATCATCATGTTCCATGAATGATATATTTGTGCTGGTGAAATTCACTGTTGTTGTAATGGAGAGTAACTCCTTTTAAAGGCAATGGGTGAAATCTTGGCACACCTATAGTTTTGCATGACTTAAAATGGGCCAGCATTTCATCTAATATTTCTGATAATGATAATATGGCACAGTGATGGACAGTGCATCTCTCCTCTACTTTGTTATATCCTGTCAGGTATTCCACATGTGAAACATTACTTTAAGTCAGCAGTTGTTTTAACTGATCAAAGGCAACTGATATGTGCACGACACACACACACACACACAAAATCATGCTGTTAAAGTGTTTGAAGCTTATTTCACATTTAATGCTAAATTCTAGGTATTTTACTAATGGAGGCAATATATTGCTTGTTAGAAATTTTCCAAGTGAATGTTTTTCTATAAGTCATTTTAAAGCGTCTATAAGTCATTGAAAGAGAAATGTTTCAAAGAAACATGTCCATTTTGACATTTTTTCAAAGGAAACCTGCTTAGTTTCCTGCCAGTCTTTCCTCTCCACTCCTAAAGAACTGTCTCAGGAGTCAGGACCCCATGACTTTTGGGGTCCAGATTTTTGGGCTAGCTGGCTCCCACAGCCGGAGGATTCAGTAGCCCCAAGGTTCAGGAAGCCAGTTGGCTGTGCAGCTGGGAGCCTGGAAACAGAGGGACCTGGAACCTGTGCTTGTTGGATCTCGGTCACAAAACGGAGAGTCTGGAAGTGCTGGATGGTTTTCAGGATCTGTGACTTTGAGGCAGCCCCACTGTGCAGACTCTCACAGGGCTTCTGGACTCCTGTGGCCAGTTATCTCCGCAGACTGCCCAACCTCCACAGCATAGGGAGCCTGCTGGCCTGGGTAGTCTATTAGCCCAGGGAGTCAGCTTCATTAGGAGCCCTGAGATCCCTGTCCTGGGAAAAGCCACTTGGTGGAATTACCTGTGATTCACAGATCCTGAAAGTCCTGCTGGTGCTGACAACTGCAAAGCGACAAGAATCATGTCAATTACAGTCAACAGCTGCCAAGGAAATAGGGTAATATTTGCTTTCAGAAACAAGTTTGTGTTCTTGAAACCAGACATTTTCAGATCTCTGTTCTGTGAACATTTTTTAGTTTGGGCCTTTTTGTCTTGATACAGGATGAAATGTTTTTTTTCTAAAATTTGAAAATTATTGCAAACTGGATACCAGAGCCGAGGCTCCAGCCAGAGCATGAATGTCCAAATTGTAATTCTATAAGACCACAGCCCAAGCCCTGTGAGCCCAAGTTGGCTAACACAGACCAGTCATTGATGTTTCTTCACACTGAAGCCATACCCTGAGCCTCTCCTCTGTCTCCCCCTACTGTGGACCAACTTTCCAGAAAGACTTACCCCACCCTTCAGGCTGATGCAATTTCTGTTGCAAAATTTGCACAGGTCATTATGTTGCAGATGCAAATTCAAGTAATTGAAAGTTGCTATTCTTTCTTAATGAAGGTAAAAATCAGTTAGTTACAAATCCAAATACCCAGATTTACAGGTACAGTTCATTTTTCAGGCTCAAATTATGCATGCAAACTGGAATTTTAAACCTTTAAGACTTAGCTGATTAGAAGTTCCACTGATGAAGGGCATACAAATGGCCGGATAAATTGTGTTATCTGTCTATTTCTTTGTATTTTCTCCTCTTTTCTACATCCTTCCTAGGAGTTACTCTGGGAACTGAACACAATGTTCAGGGTTCTTTTCTATCTGTAACAATGGTATTACTTGGCTAGGGTCACATTTGATCACCCTATATTTACTTCCAAGAGCAATTCTTGTTTTTGTTGTAATCTCATCTACAATTATCCCCAGAGTTTTTAATTCACTTTATGCTCTCCAACAAAAGGTAATGAACAGCAAGGTTCATTATGAAGGTCTCTATTATGAAGGTCTCTATTTTGCTAAATACTAATCAAATCAAAACATTTCAGAAAACAAAGATCTTAGACTGACTCCTAGGAAACAAATTAATTTAGGTTCAAGAATAGCAGCTGTGTTAGTCTGTATCTGTAAAGAAAGTGAGGAATACTTGTAGCGATTTAGAGGCTAACCAGTTTATTCAGCATAAGCTTTCGTGGACTATAGCATCCGATGAAGTGGGCTATAGTCCATGAAAGTTTAGGGTGAAATAAACTGGTTAGTGTCTAAGGTGCTACAAGTATTCCTCAAATTAATTTAGGACTTTTTGTTTATTTTAATGTGGTGGGGGACACAGTTTTAGCAATCTAAGAAAAAGTACAGCAAAAGATTAATTACTACAAACAAACAAAAACTTGAGTTATTGAAAAGAGTATTCCTTGTGTTAACTGATTGACTGAAAAAAAAATGTAATAGAAACTCTAGCAATCAATACAAATTATTATTTTTATTTTTCAAATATATATTTCCAAGAAGATATATTGTTGGCATTTTTATCCCCTTGGCAACTATAGAAATAGCATGAACAATGTTTGCATCCTAATCCTAGCTCTGGTTAGGTAATAACCTTACATTTCTAAATACCTGATCTGCTTTATCCACAACATGGCAGTTTTTGCGATTATCGAGGCTCACATAAAGTAATCTCAATCACAGAGTGCAACTGCCATTTATTAAATAATTGTTTCATTCCATCTACATTTACATTAGCCTTGGGACCAATAGGGTTGTCATTCTAAGAAACAATGAACTCTTAAAGTAATATGTCACAGGTACAGCAAGCAGAAAAACAGATGGAAGGCAAGGATAGTAACTTTTGGACACATTTATATTATGTAGCACAGAAAACTTCTAAGAATTATTTTCAACTAAAATTCTTTCCAAAAATGTCTGTCTTACATTTATTAAAATTGTTTAAGTAATATAAAAACAACATACAGAATCATAGAAATTAATCACAGAAATGTGGGGCTGGAAGGGGCCTTAAGAGGTCATCTAAATGTTTTCCTCCAATACCTAACCTAAATCTCCTATGCTCTGGGTGGTTCTATTTTATATTTTATATGTTCTATTGTAAGGGTGGAAACTGAGCTATTTGGCCCTTTCAAGCTGAAATCAGGCTAAAAGTGGGTTCTAGATGAGATTCACCTTGACATTTTATTTCGTCTCTCCCCAAAGGGAAACATGGTGTCTAAACCATCATACATAGAACTTATAGTGACCATGTGAATTAACCTTCAAACTGAATCCATGAATGTGTTCAGATGAACTCAGAGTCAGAAACCTTGTGCACACATCAAATTGTATTTTATCACTACAATGCTATTGACTATACAAGGAAAATCCATAAGAGAAAGAATCAGGGAATCTCCTGAGAAATATTTCTTTATGCTTTTCTGGGACAGGCAGAATAGACATGTATTATTTTAAAAAGGATATTCTATCAAGTGCTGCATCTATTTCAAAGGGATATGTTCCCTCTTGGGTCACAAGGATATTGTCATTTATCTCACACTAGCAGAATTAAAAGCTATCAATCACTTAGGAATAGGACCAATTTTGCCAACTTTAGACCCTATTACTCCAATGTGCTCTCCAGGGATGGTCAGATGATCCACTCAGAGCTCTACTGAAGTCAGTGGGTTAGTGTATGAATGGATCATTAAGAAGCATGGACCTTATAGCCCACTGAAAAATGGTGGGGTTTAGGTTCAGAAAATGTTTTTTGATCTTTGAGCTCTGCTCTGGTAAAAACACCAATTATTTCTCATGCCATTATAGGAGCCAGGCAAGCATTACTTTCAGATTACGATTGATCATATCTATAATGCCAGTTTCCATTTCGTTATAAATACATCAGAAAGACTGTCCCCACCTTTTAGCTTTATGCAATTTGCCCTTGCAAAATTTGCATAGATAGTTATCATATAGATGCAAATTCAAGTATCAGAGGGGTAGCCGTGTTAGTCTGGATCTGCAAAAGCGACAATGAGTTCTGTGGCACCTTATAGACTAACAGATGTATTTGAGCATTAGCTTTTGTGGGTGAATACCCACTTTGTTGTGCATGCATCTGACAAAGTAGATGGGTATTCACCCATGAAAGCTTATGCTGGAATACATCTGTTAGTCTATAAGGTGCCACAGGACTCTTGCTGCTTTTAAAAATTCAAGTAGTTGCAAGTTGCAATTCTTTCTTAACATGGTTGAAAACCAGGTATGTCCAAATACCCAGATTTCCAGCTTCATTGTTCAGTCTCAAATTGCATCTGCAAATAATCATTTTAAGTTTTTAAGGCTCCAGCTGCTCAGATGCTCCACTGATGAAGGCCATATAAGTGGCTAGATAAACTGTGTTAGACGTATTTTTTCTTGTATTTTCTCCTCTTTTCTATATCCTTCCTAAGAGTTACTCTGGGAACTGAACACAATTAGGGTTCTTTCTTATCTGCAATAATGCTATTAGCTTGCTGGAGTCACATTTGATCACCCTATATTTACATTGAAGAACAATACTTATCTTTGTTGGATAAGCAGCCAGAGTCTCTCTCTCAGTTTATGCTCTGCACATTGGCGTATGCCCTTGATTTTTGCATACTCCCTTATCCTTGGTGAAGTCCATACATTAGCTAAGTATGGACTCATTTCACTGAATACTATCATCTTACCAGGTCACTCTGCCATTTGAGCACTGGAGCTCTCTAATAGTGTATCAAACATGTCCTGACACACTAAATTGACTCATTTATCTTCTGAGAACTTTTTCTATGGCTTACAAGTTTCATTGCTGAGCGATCCTAATGTGTAGATGAAAACGAGTAAAAGGAAAGCATCAAAATAAAGACTGGTCCACACTTTAAAATTCAGATTGATATAGCTTCTTCATGCAGGGATGTGAAAAAATCACATCTTTGATTTCTGTAGCTATGCAAACCTAACCCGAGGTGTAGAAGCATCTAGATTGATGGACAAATGTTTCCTTTGACCTAACTAGCATCAGTTGGGGAGGTGATTTACTTACAGTGACAGAAAAGAAAACTTTGTCACTTTAGGAAGCATTTATGCTACAGCACTACAGTGGCATAGCTACAGGGCCCTAGCTGTGCCATGGTAGCATCCATCATATAGATATGGCCTAAATCTTTTCCAATATGTTTTAAAGGAGCAAGTCAACTACTTTTGCACAGATTACCATAATAGCAATTTTAGAGACTGGATTTAGAACTTTTACGGCAGAGAGAAAAATATTTATTATTTAATAAAGATAGGAGCACATGAGCTTTTAGAAAACAAAAATATATTTTTCTTTCCAAATATTCATTATTTATATATACACACGGGAAATTCCAGAAGTCCTCAAGCAGGATCTGGGCCCCATTGTGTTAGACATTGTACACATAAAGGAAGAGAAATAAAGGTACTATACAAGCAAACTGTTACGGGTTCAAGCACAATGGCTGCCATTTTGTCTTCCATAGCTAGAAGCATGAGTGTCTACAATTTGAACTTAACAGCCAGGCTATCCAGCTCAGTCCTGTAACAGACTCATCATCATCATCTGTGGACAGGACTCAGGGAGATATACATAACACAAATTTAAACACGTTATAGGTCTTCGTTACTTTCAAAAATAGCATTAATGATCCCCTCCAGCCCTGTCTTATTTAAGACAAACATATATCAAAATGGTGGCTCCAGAGCAGAAAAAGCAGTACATTGTATGGTAGTTTCCATATGCAATAACAGGCATTGAAACACCAGTTGAGTAGGTGTGGCATTATGTGAATATATGAATATTCTTTGACATTTCAACATGCCATTTTCTCCATATCACTATCAGGGCTGGCGACAGAAATTTTGGGGCCCCATACGCTGATTGTTTGTGCCCCCCCCCCGGTCTCCCGCCACCCACAGACCCCCACCCCGCTGCCTGCGCCCCCCCCCCCCCCGGCCGGTCTCCCGCCACCCGTGTTCTGACCACGCAAGGGGCACGGTGCCCCCCGCCAGCGTGACCGGCTTGCTCCCTGGCGCCCACTAATGCTGCTGGGCGGGGAGGAGGGAGCCCAGCAGCCCCCGCCCCAGGCAGAGGCTGGACACGCCCCCTCCCCCCGCATGTGCTCTCCCCCTCTGGAGGCGCAGAGCCCGACCGGGAGAAGCAAAGGGGGGCGGGGGAGGCTGCTGGGGGCCGGGGGAGGGGGCGGACGAGCGCTGCAGCAGCTGCCTGGAGCCGGGCCTTGCTGTGCAGGCCCGGCGACAAGGGGGTACAGCTGCGTACTGGGCCCGCCCCGGACTTCAGGGGGCCCCCCTGAAGTCCGGGGCCCGGTACAGTTGTCCCCCTTGTCCCCCCCTGTCGCCGGCCCTGATCACTATACACTCTGAGACTGAATCAAAACTCATGCAAGTAAAATTAAATAAAATGGCCTATACCTCTTCCTTTCGCCACAGGAACAAGAAGGAAACAGGGACCAGTGTGATAATCACACACTCCATTCGGTATGATATACGCCATTCGGTATTCATTATAAGGCAGCATACTAACCCTTACTGGTAATTATTTAGCAGACAGCCAGGAAAGGAGAGCTTATAGTTCACCATGTTCCTTTTAATAAAAGCAGTATTTCTCTTTAAGGATGATTTTCGTTTGCAAATAGCTATTTAATTTTTCTTTCCCAAATACTGAAAATGATCAAGCCACATAACGGGCTGTTTTTTAATAATATGAGACTATAAACCATCTATTTTAAGAGCCTCTTGTTAAAAAATGGACAAATTAATGTTGTTTTTTTAATTTGCTTTTTTCTAAAAAAAAAGACCTTAAAGAGTATTGTCTTAAATTCCAAGTTTCAGTCTTAACAGAAACAAATAAAAACACACAGTGGCTTTAGAAGAAGTGTTCCTATTTGACTATACAGACAGAAAATATAATTAAAAGCACACACTAAATTGGGCCTCCACTTTTGAATCATGGTCATTTTGCTCCACAGGTTAATGCTGCTGTTTGAGGTTTGTCATTTTATTTTCTTGAATGTTAAGATATTAAAAAATATCTAAGTCCTGGACTTGCATAAAAGAACTCTTTATTCTTATGTTGTCCACACCCTTCTACTTATCATTGCCTTGAAGCACCATGCATTTCACACTCCATGTATTTCAATCCTTGGTTCATTGTCACAGTCCAAAATGCAGCTGCTAAAATCAAACATAACTGATTTCTATGTAAATTATGTTTTGGTGTGTGGGAAAGGGGAGAAGGGCAGGACAACTGGCGCAGACCTGTAAACTCATACATGCGTGATGAAGATTTTATGAAGTTAATAGGACTACGCACATGCTCAGAGGTAGGCATATGTGTAAGTATATGCATGGCCTTAAATCACAGGTGTCTAATCTTCGAGTACAAAATAGATTGAAACCCAGGGGAACTGATTACCATGTCTTGAATCATTAGTCTCTCGCTGAGGTGTCAATTCATTTCGTAATGGTTTCAAAGATCTAAATGATCTGGGCTCTGTGGCCCAGAGAGAAACACAGGGAATCTTGGTGTGGAAAGAAAGTCCAGGATTCCTATAGAGAAGATGCGTGACTATACAGTAGTATACCTATTAGAACAATGGGCTAGGGAGAGAGGGTTCCCAAAGGAGGCAGTGACATGGAACAGCTGCTTCGTGTGGTGTTTGTTTTTGCTTAGCTTGGGGCACAGATTGTATAAATGCAGCACACACCCAGGCATGAGGATTCCAGTTTCATAAATCATTCATTTGAACAGATGTTATTTGTTTGCTCGTTGTCTAGAAATAGTTTCTTGATGAGGTAGCAACTGGCAAATACTCCCTGACTCTGTTTCACTTAGATTTACAGACAATTTGCTACCTGTTACCTGACAAAAAAGCAGCTCAACAAAGCACACCAGAGAGTTTACACATTTTGTTGCAATCTTTAAGATCCAGCAGGTTTTTGACAAATATATCTATTTTGAATAAAGCTCCCCTGGTTACAGTGTTGGTTCTGCCACTGGAGCATCTGGGGAACTGCTCTACTTGAAAGAGAAAAAAAAGTCAGAGTAAAATAAATGTTCCTTCATCCCTGTGCTACACACCACTTGTGGTTATGAATTTAATGGAATTGCTCTTCCACAGAAACATATCACCCATTTGGAGGCAACGGATCCAGTACCCAGAGTGCATTACACATGCCCAACAAAGAACTCCTTTGAAGGGCAGATGCCCTTTCTGAAATCCTTGAACTGATCCAAGTCTGCTCTTAGGTAGAAGCCTGAATTAAGCCCATAGAAGTCACTGGAAAGTCTCCCATTAACTTCAGTGGGCATTTGATTGGACCCTTAGGGCAAGTATACACTACCTGCCAGACTGGCGGGTAGCAATTGATCTTTCGGGGGTTGATTTATTGAGTCTAGTCTAGATGCAATAAATCGATCCCCACGTACTCTCCCATATGCTCCGGTACTCCACCGCTGCAAGAAGCACAGGTGCAGTCCACGGGGAAGCAGCAGCAGTCAACTCAGCATTGTGAAGACGCCGCAGTAAGTCGACCTAAGTAGGTCGACTTCAGCTACACTATTCCCAAAGCTGAAGTTGCATATCTTAGATTGATATCACTCCCTGCTCCCCAGTGTAGAGAAGAGCTTAGTGAACACATAGGGAAGCACAATACACCTAGGAGTTTGATTTAGAGAGGGTATTGCCAATTCCAGTTCACGTTTGTGTGCACTTCCACCCAAGTACTAAGGAGGCAATGAGATTTTAAAGGTCTGCCCCACTTCATTGTTCTTTCACATACTGCTTTTTTAAAGACAATAGAAAAGTAAATTGCATACATTTACTCTTCAGGATGTCACACATTTATACATGTAAATTATGCTGCAATAACTAGAACTTTGGTCTGGGAATGAATATGCATAATAAATATTTGAAGATTTGTTTTTATGAACAGAGATTACAACTGAGACACAGCATTTTCTAATCTTTAAATAAAATGTTAACTTTTTCATATTTAAACAGTGGACTTGAGGAATTGAATTTAATAGAAAAAGAAGCACAGTCTTCACGCTCATTCCTCCATGCTTTATGATCCTTCATATACATCGGGCATACTAAAGGATTGCATTTGGGTCAGCTCACTAGCCCTGAAATTAGGGCTCTATATTACAAGAAATCGGGTTTTCAGACTGAATTTCACCTTCTGAGTTGCTAAGTTAGATGAGGCACTACTTCTGCAGCACTTGTGCTCTCATGCAGCTAGAAAGGATACACTTATGTTGCTCTTAAGTGACCCTTGTGGCTGGATCATTATTTTCCTTTTGCCAGACCTCTCACATTGGAAAATGGACTAAACTCATTGGGGAAAACAATGCATAAGTGCCTGGGGTCCTCCAAGACACTGAATTGGCAGAATATGTATGTTCTTTCTTTGACACATAGGGCTGGTAGATACATTGGCTGTAAACTGATCAACCATTTTCCTGTGAAGATTATGGCAAGGTGCTTTTACACCTCAGTTATTCTTAGCTTCTTAAATCAAAACACACTATATTAAGGTACATGAGAGCTGATTGATTATGTCTTCATTATTTAGTTATCCACCATGGACCATACTCCTCAAGTTCTGTGAGCATTGTTATACTAACTTGCATGGTAGAAATGGGCCTAAAATGTCAAAGGTGTTAATATGGCCCTGTCACTTTTTAAAAAACATTTTTAACAAGGTTCGGGATTTGAGAGACCTCAGCCTGCTTAGTACTGCAGCAAAGAAGGTTAAGGGAAACTTGACTACTGCCTTTAAATAGCTATATGGGGAACAAATATTTAATAGTGAGCTCTTCAATCTAGCAGAGAAAGATATAACACAATTCAATGACTGGAAGTTGAAACTAGACAAATTCAGACTGAGCATGAGAATAGTTAGCCACTGGACTGATTTTTTTTAAAATCAAGATTGGATTTTTTTTTCATAAAAGCTACGCTCTAGGAATTATTTTGGGGAATTTCTATGGCCTGTGGTATACAGGTCAGACTAGATTATCAAAAAGGTCCCTTCTGACCTTGTAATCTATTAAAAAAATCATTAAAATATATTATTTAACCTTTTCTTAAAGATACAGAAGATGAAGGTAAAACAATTAGTATTTTATATTTCAAATGTTAAAATAAGGCTTTCATTTTAACGACATCCTTTGTTCCCTTTGGACATAGAAATGCTTTAGAAGGAAAAAAATCCCCTTAGATGTTAATTATTCTTTTGGGTGGAAAAATTAAAAATGAGTTGAGATTGGCTGGAACTGTCAAAAACTGAAAAAGCAACTTCTGTTTCTAGTGTTGACTTTTACTTGCACTCTCATTGCTGGAGAAACACCGGCATCACACAGTCTTACTAGCCACCAAGAGACCTATCAAACTTGTGTCAGTACCAGGCTATGAAAGGGCATTGCTTTTAGCTGCCTCCCGGGTCACAGGTTTACATCAGTGTTTTGCAAAATGTATAGCCTTGGCTGGCTAAGATAGAATCTTACTAAACAGAAGGCAAAAGGAGAAGGATAGGAAAGAGGGGGGAAAGGAACACACAAGAGGCTGAGGGGAGATGAGAAAGTCTACCGTTTTGGTATTTGACATTTAGTAGGAAATGGTCAAGATGGTGAGGTCATTGGGCCCCCTTCCGGGCCTGGATTTCTCAGGATTACAATAAAGAAGGTTCAACAGTGTTATGGTAGATTCCAGGAAAGGGTGATGGTAGCAGTCATGATGCAGTGGTTGTTGATAAACAGTTATTTCTTCTTATTTCCCCCCAAAAAAAACATTTTAAGGACCCTGAAATAGAGTGGCAGGTGGAATAGCCCACCCTTTTATTATTTCTTCCCCCCACCCCATTAAGCCTAATTTCTGGCACACTAATTTTGGCCCATTTATTTCCAGTCTGACAATTTTCTTGTTTACCAAGTATAATCTCACCACAGTCCTGCAGTTATATCTGTTAGCCTTTTTGTTTGGACAAATTACATCTGTTTCCCTTTTGCACCCTTTTCCCATCAATATATGTTGTTAAAGATTGTTGTGACATTTTATGAGCTTTCACTCACTTTTCAGAGCTGAGCTCTCCAGTAGGGTAAATTTGTAGTCTCAATTATCACAACAGCATTCACTGCTCTCATTGCAAAAACTGGAATGAAAAATCTTTGGTTTAAAAGTCAAGTCAGGAGAGGATATTCCTATTATACTATGGATATTAGATACCCATATTATAACCCCAAATGAAATAAATTGGATACAGCGGGCCTCTTGCTCGCCCTCTTCAAAAACGAGGCGGGACTCCTCTGGTGCTACCAACAGTGTCCTTTATTTACACCTTAGTGCAGGCCCACCACCTATTTACAACAGTACACACAAGTCTCTTGGCTTGGCTGCCTGGGGGAGCAGCTAACTAGGCACAGCCACCTTCTACAGTTCTGTTTCCTGCTCTCTCTCCCCTCCCCCCCACCCGACTTCCTTCCTGCCAGGCTTTACACCTTGCCTGGGAGGCTGCCAGGTGGTTCCCATTTAGCCCTACTCCATCCAGGGCCACACCCTGCTAGCTAATTAGCTCCCCCTGCCTAGGTGAGGTGCCAGCAGAGGCTTTTCTAGCTGTGTTTAGAGGGAGCAGGGGCTGGCTCAGCAGTTTCTGGCCAGCACCCTGCTACACTCTCTCTCTCTCCGCGGTCTTGGAGTCTGTCTGCATTCCCTGGCTATGGGGAGGAATCACATCTATGTTTCTATACATCATCTCAGTAATCTGCTAAGAAATCGAAAAGCCTGGCAGTAAGTGTATTCTTGAATTGTATCACTTAGAAGTTGATTCATGGTGTCCTTAGACTGTTAAGTTTAGCAGAGAGAGAAATTCCAAGGGAGGGGGCTCCATAAGGGCTGAGTAATGCTAGGGGCTCCATAAGGGCTGAGTAATGCTAGGGGGCTTAGTATCTATGGATTTCTGGATAAGGAGTTTATGATTTTCTCTTTATCTTTTATTAAAATCTTTCTTGTAAGAACTGTCTGTTTATTTCCATTGGAATGATCCTAGTTTGGATCAGGCTTGTCTCACAGCTAGTGAGGGTTTGTGGTTGTTGTTCTCAAATCTCTCCCAGGTAAAAAGGGGGTGGGGGTGTTACTATCAGGGTTCCAATTTGCCCTACCCCATGGTTTTGGGGACTCAGGTTGGTGATGGCACCGATTTCCAAGCCCCAACTGGAGAAGTTTGGGTTTTGGGGGAAAAGATTTAACCTAAGCTGGTAAAATAAGCTTGGGGGGCGATTTGTCTTTCATGCGGGGTCCCCACATCTTTACCCTAGAGTTCAGAGTGGGGAAATAGAACCTTAACAGATACAATAGCTATATACTAATATACTACACATCTGAAGACTAATCTTGAATTTGTATCCCAGGAAAAACTCCCTTTGAGAACAAAAACTTTCTCCTCATAGTTTGGCTCTCTCTACATATAGATTTTGACTAGCATTCTAACAGAACAAATTCATTTCACAGCTACTCAATAAACCAGGATAGATGCACTGTCTGATCTATGTGATCATACTGGTAACTTGTGATCCTAGATAATAGTTTCTGGAACATTTCCATGAAATGAACAAATCTGACCGTGATCTAGAAAAGATAGAGAAAGTGAACGTACCACGGTTCAACATTCATTATATAGAAAGGAGTAAGGAGAATAACCTTAAATGCTGACATTTCAGCAAGGTATAATAATAAAGCGGTAGCTTGAGTCTCATCTCATTCCTTTATGTCACAAAACTGCAAGCTGGTTGCAGGGGAAAGTGAGTCCCTTGAGGAAACAGGAGAGAACAAAATGGGCCTAAAAATAACCTCAAATATTTTATCTATAATTTTAAAATGCTCAAGTTTAACTCTTATTCTAACAAATGAAAATGGCTGGATAAATAGATCTTACATTTTTATGAAGCCTTTAATTCCATAGGTTACACCACTTTTGAAAAATAGTTACCTGTAAGACACAGGATGAAAATAAACCCTTAAATAACCCACAGTGCCCAATGCAACAGATGAGCAAGAAACTTAGATCCACATGAGAGGTATGAAAAATATCATACGATTTTTAAAGCCAACACTGAGCAAAAGGGTCAAATGATTTTTCCTCAAGACCTTCACATATTAAATTGCACATTATTCAATTTATTTACCTCAGCTGGATCAAAGATTGAGTCAATCGTGATGAGATTTGAACCTTTAGTCTTATGTAGTCTATATGGTCTTTTTTAAGCTATAAGTTTACAGTACTTGCATTGGTGTAACATGCTAGTCACTCACATCTTACTGATGTGTTAGTGACTAATACACAGACACTAGCGTAAGAGAGAATTTCCTAGAAGTGTTCCCCTTTTTCATTGCATGATATCACAAACCATTTTCTATAATAATTCACCCCCTACTAAAAACAAAGAGAGCTTCTGTTAGGTTATCTTACATTCTTTCCCGGTAGGTGTATGGTGGAAATAGGTAACTTGTGCAGAGGACAAAACCAATGTAGGGAAAACATTCAATTAGTTTGTTAGATAGAAAATAAACAGCTTGATAATCAGTAGTTGATTCAGCACATAACAACAAAGTGAGTATTAGCCCACGAAAGCTTATGCTTCAATACTTTAGTTAGTCTTTAAGGTGCCACAGGACTCTTTGTAACTTCTGCAATTCCAGATTAACGGGGCTACCTCTCTGATTCAGCACATAACAATGAATCCTTCAGATTGTGGTCTCATTGTTACAAAGTTAATGAAAGTTCAGCAAATATTCCTTCCAAGGACTTATTAGTGTAGAGCAGTGTATGTCAATATCTGAATTTATTAAATGGATACTTTGCATGCATGATCTTAAGATCAGAACACAAGGAGATAGAGAATCTGTGCTCCTCTGGTTTAGTCACTGAGTTCTCTTAATTTCTTTTTCCTTAGCCTAACATCATTTTCATTAACTGATCTTAATCTAAATTTGGAATTTAAGGGGACACTTCTATGTCTAACAATGATGTAGGGACTCGTGCTGGGCAGTGGAACTAACTGGTTCCTCACAGCATAATCTTCTCATTTTCATCCATGTGTTCCATGCTATACTTCCTTATAATTTAATGCAGAAGAATAGTCACAAATGGGTATGGAAGGTTACCACATACATTAACAGTTTGTTTCCTTTTTCTTTAACTGTTTAATAGCTTCAAGTTGTGGATTCTTAATGTGTTCCCTGTTTTGAAAAAGTCATTGTTAACCCATATCTTATGCTGTAACTTTTCACTATAGCTCTGTCAATTTATAGCGGAAAGAGCACTGTACTAGACCTTGAAAGACCTGGATTCCATTCAGTTCAGACTCACATGTCTTGTATGGATTTGGGAAATCATTTCATCTGCTCTGTGACTAGGTCCCCCATTTGTAACCCTTACTTCACAGGTATGTGGCAATAGAATCCACTAATAGCTGTGAGGTACTCAAATACTCTAATCATGACAGTGATGCTTTAAGTTTAGTTCTCTATTGTTGGCATTTACAGTTCAATTTTAATAAATGAACATGAAAAATTATACTGCCCAGTATTTTACAGAGGAGCCATATCCCAGCACTAAGGTGCATGACGATAACAGCACAGGGTGAAACAATGGCCCATATACCACAAAGAATATTCAGTGGCTACCACACAGAGGTTGGCCTTCTGGTATGACACTCCCAACATACAAGTTCTTCCACTATGGGGTGGAAGAACTCCTTTGAGTAAGTTGAACAGGTACTCTGTGTGAGTTAGTTATTTTTGAAGTCACTCGGGAACTATGATGCTTAAAGTATCAGCTCTTCAAGACATTTGTCCACTGTGCAGCAGCAGTCAGTACTGCAGTGTAAGGATAGGAAATGGGAGAGACACAGTACAGAAACAAGCACACGGAAGAACATTTGTCCTGGATCCTGACACCTACATTTAGCTAGTCACTTCCTACTTCTGTGCTGCAATGATTCCAGCAGAGTTAATACTGGAGTGGTGCGGGAAAGTGTCCCTCCCATAAAGGCAGTCCTCCCGTAAACTTTCTGCAAAGGACTGCAGCATACCACCATGAAAGCTTCCTAGAGATCTCCATGGAAGGGAAACACAATTTTAAATTGATCTAACATGCCTTAGGTTGACCTAACTTTCCAGGGTAGACTGGGTCTTAGAATTAACAGTCTCTTTAAGCTATTTGGCCGTGAACATCAAACAGCTATTGTGAAATACATTGGCCTAGTACACATGATCATGTCTCCATCGAGTGACTAGTCCCCATAGCTATATAAAGCCTTCTACTGTCTCAAAGCTTAGGGAATTCTCCGTTTGCATAAGTGATAAATGCAAGTACTTTTGGTGCTGAACATCCTTAGCATGATCCAATCAATAGCTGTGGTCATTGTACGTCTAGCACTTCACAAACATCAATGTATCCTATTAACACTAGATGTTAGAAGGCAAATATTTTTACTAAGAACTAATCTCATTCAGAGAGGTGTTAAATGTTTTACCAAGGTCACAAAAGTCTGTGTAAAAAAAAAAACAGAAAAAAGATTTTCTTCCTCCCACTCTGTGCTTAGACCACTACACCATACTTCAGCAACCCCAGTGCATCTGGGGTTCAGACCAACATTAGTTTCTCACACCATCTTTTGTCGCCATTTGTCAGTTCCACAGACCTTTCAACAGCCACAAGAAGAACATTAGGGTTACATACCCCGATGGGTATGGTTGAGAAAGTTGAGATGCATACTATATTTTAGTTACTATGTCTCATAGCTATCAACCATAGCTGTGTAGCAAAAAAAGTGTTTTTCCCTGAATACTACAGTAAATGCAGAGCAAATTCTACATTGACAAACAGACACTTTTTACCAAGTGAAAATTGGATTAAGTTATATGTGCCAATTCAATAGAAAATTCAATATTAAAAATATGAAAAGCTATGTCTGGACCAAACCCACTCTTGTATCTGCCTAGTGCACATGCAGGACCTTGGTAAAGATACTATATCAGGGTTAGATAAATATAGAAATATTGCTAACATGTTTATTTAAGCAGAAATTCAAATAATGACTTAATTCTTATCTGGAAGAATATTTGTGATATTAACTTCAGGCTGTCCTTTATTGACTTTACTGAAATAGGGAAGCTGAAAGTGAATAGCATGAAATACGAAGAAATTAGTCTTATGTGTTATTTATTTATTGTTTGTTGTTTATTTCTAATACAGTAGCACTTAGAAGATGCAACTGAGATCAAGCCCCATCATGCTAGGTGCTGTACATACACATAGTGAGATAGTCCTTGCTCCAAAGAGCTTGTCTAGATAGACAAGAGACTGACCAGGAAAACAGAAGCCCACAGTCCAAGATCACATAATAGCTCAGTAACAGAGTTGGGGATAGAACATATGCAATGGTGTACAGAGATAAATGTGTTTTCTGGTCTTCCTATTCATGACCAGGAGACAATTCTATTAGATAATATGTGGAATACAAATGAAAGATGGCTACCTAACTGAGTAGGTTTTCTCTCTCTCTCTCTCTCTCTCTCTCTCTCTCTCTCTCTCTCTCGTCTTATATTCATGCCAGTCAGATGGCATGGAAAAGTGTATGTAGCAAGTTACAAAGAGAAGGACTTAAACCCCTGCGTGGAGTATGGTGCAGTTTAGTTACGATGGCGAGGATTGGGAACCAGGGGAGCTGTTCTGTCACAATTCAGCCATGACACTTCAACTTTACTAAATCTATTTAGGCTTAAACTTTCTGAAACATCCCTCTAATTTGGGGAAGTTTAGTTCAACTTCACAGCTTCATTAAAGCTGATGGGGACCTGGAGATGTTGAGCATTTCTGAAAACTCAAGATTTGTTTCTCTTAATTGGGCTCCCAAGATCAAGTCACTCACAGCTAGTGAACATTTTGGGAGCAAAAAAATGAGCCTTAATACCTGAGTTTTAATTTTCGCCCATATGTAACCTAGGACTAGAAAAGAATGTTTCCATCTTATAATAGACTTGGATATACTTTAATGATAGATACTGAGCAAGTATG
Organism: Sternotherus odoratus; assembly: GCA_032164245.1. Lineage (NCBI taxonomy): Eukaryota > Metazoa > Chordata > Testudines > Kinosternidae > Sternotherus > Sternotherus odoratus. The sequence continues at coordinate 50,330,981 of JAVMKO010000008.1, read as the reverse complement.
AAATACGAGTATAAATAGCTCATTCCCAATGGGAGGAACATGCAACTCCATGCTCCAATTTTGCCCCTTCTCTCACAGACTTTTTACCTTTGCTGCTCTCTTGTATTTTCCCCTTTCCAACTCCCCCCTTATCCCCATTCTGCTCCCTCTCAATTTAGCTTATTCCATTGTGACAGACCGCTCTCTCACCCCTCTCAGGAACACAGGCAGGAAACCCTTCTTTGCTCCAAACAGTGCTCTTTATTCACAGTGCAGGCCCCACCACCAATACATACAGCTTTGTACAGTTCCCAGCTCTACAGACTCTATATAGTCCAGCTTACAACTCCAAACACTCAGCTCTGAATCACTCAAACCACACCACACTCTATACCATCCCCACCACACTGGGCTTCCTTCCTGGCAGGCCTTTTATCCCGCTGAGGCTGCTGCCAGGTGCAATCCCTCCAGGCTAATTGCCCTGCAGCCCAGGTGGCTGATTAGCCTTTCGGCAAGGGAGGTTTGCAGGCTTCTGCTCCCTCCTAAAGGGCCGGCAGGGCTGGCTCAGGCACTCCTGGCCAGCGCCCTGCCACACACCTCCCCCCTTAGCCTAGCCCCATCGGGCTGGGCTCGGACCCTTCAATATTTTCCAATTGAATCCAACAGGGCCCTTGAACCCTTTCTCCTCATTTCTCTCACCATAGTAGCATGGTCCTGAGGCTTTGGGGTGTCATGCCCGGCTGTGGCAGAGAACCCCACTGCCTTCACCTCTTTCACAGGCGCCGCCTGGGCAGGGGGTTGTGGTACTTTGCCCCCGTGCTTTTCGGGGGGGAGCCTTGTCCACTCCTCACACTGCAGGCAGTAGGGTGGAACTGACTGTCCCTCTGCCTCAGTTTCCCCCAAGCTCTCACAGGGGCTCAGGGCCTCCTCTGTGGAGCTCACCCCCTGCTCTGGCCTCAGCCCTTCCTGGCTGTCTAGGTCCTTCGCAGGGTTAGTGGGCTGGGACCCGCCCCTTCTCTCGGCCGAACCCCCCGTACGGGTTCACACGCTCGGCCTTGGGGCAGCCCGGGGCCTCATACCTCCCACCGGGCCCCAGTCCCGCCCAATGATTACGGGGCAAGGTAACCCCTCTGGCACCCCGACCCGCTTCCAGCGGAATCGTCCGCTGATTTTCAGGGGGACCTGGGCCACCCGACAGGTCTTCCTGTCTCCATGGACACACTGTAAGTCCATGGTAGCCCCTGGGATCAGCCACTCGGGGCGTACCAACGCTCTGCGGACAAGCGTACAGGGAGAGGCTGAGTCCACTACCCCCGGTTGGGACTTCCTTCCCACCTGCACCCGCAGGGTGGGTATCCCCTTATGCGGTTTCCACCCCCAAACCTCCGTCCACCCACACCAGTTAGAGTAGTCGCACTCCATGGCTGGGCAGTCTCTCTTAATATGCCCTGGCTTCCCACACTGCCAGCAGGTAAGCCGGGCAGTTCTCTCTGGCGCCCCTCGTCGTGGTCTGTCTTCTCCCCGAGGTCCCTCTGCCTCCACGTACTCCTTGGTCAGGCGCACCGCAGCCTCCACCGTCTCCGGCTGGTGCCTCCTGACCCAGGTACGGACAGTCTCGGGGAGGCTGAGCAAAAACTGCTCCAAGATCAGGGAGTCCATGATTTCCTCCCCAGACCGGGCCTCCGGCCTCAGCCAACGCGTCGCCCAGTCCCTCAGCCTCTGGGCAAACACCCGGGGCCGCACCGCCTGCGTCCAGCGGGCTGCCCGCAACTTCTGCCGGTATTTTTCCGGAGATAAGCCGACCCGGTCCAAGATGGCCACTCTTACAGTTTCAAAGTCTCGGGCCTCTGCATTCCCCAGGGCCATGTAGGCCGCCTGGGCTTCGCCCGCGAGGTAGGGAGCAAGCCGGAGGGCCCAGGTGGTCCGCTCCCACCTGGTTGTGGTGGCTACCCTCTCAAAGGTCCCCAGGAAAGCATCGGGGTCATCCGCCGGGCTCATCTTACAGAGTCCCCAGCCCGGCAGCCGCATGCCTTCTCCTGCCCCTGGACTCACCAGCAGCTGCTGGAGTTTCGTCTGGGTACTTGCTTGCTCCTGGATGAATTCTCGCAGCGTCTTCTGCTGCTCTGCTTGAGCCTGTTGCATCTCCAGGTGGGTTTGTTGCAAGGCATGCATGGCCTGCTGGGTCTGCTTTTGCTGCTCTACTAGCCACTGCAGGGTTCCCTCCATCTCAGGGCCACCAGTTGGGTTGCTGGTGTAGCGATCCCACCTCTGACACCACTTGTGACAGACCGCTCTCTCACCCCTCTCAGGAACACAGGCAGGAAACCCTTCTTTGCTCCAAACAGTGCTCTTTATTCACAGTGCAGGCCCCACCACCAATACATACAGCTTTGTACAGTTCCCAGCTCTACAGACTCTATATAGTCCAGCTTACAACTCCAAACACTCAGCTCTGAATCACTCAAACCACACCACACTCTATACCATCCCCACCACACTGGGCTTCCTTCCTGGCAGGCCTTTTATCCCGCTGAGGCTGCTGCCAGGTGCAATCCCTCCAGGCTAATTGCCCTGCAGCCCAGGTGGCTGATTAGCCTTTCTGCAAGGGAGGTTTGCAGGCTTCTGCTCCCTCTTAAAGGGCCGGCAGGGCTGGCTCAGGCACTCCTGGCCAGCGCCCTGCCACACCATCCTAAGTAAACTCCAACCAACCCCACAAAAATCATGGAACTAACATGATGTTTACTGCCATTACATTGTTGAATCTGTTTGCCTATTATATCCCTTCCCCTACTCTGCATATATTTTGTCTATTTAGACTATAAGCTCTTCAGGAAAGGACAATCTACCACTTTGTACAGTGTTTAGCATGATGGGGCCCCTTCTTTGTTGGCTCTTTGGCAATACCATAGGAGTCACGATGCACAATGATAATAATAAACTTGCCCACATTGCCTTTTGTATTGCATTGCAGACAGTGCCCTGTTCAAAAGAAGTGCCTAACATCTTGTTCAACACCATATCTGAGGAGCCATCAAGATAACAATCTGTGGCCATTGATTGTCTCTCAGCTATCACCCAACTCTGTGGAACAATGGACTATCTAGAAGTCCAGAGGGAAGGGAGTGGAGAACATGGCAAAAAGAGACAGGCTATTTTAGCATGTGTGCTTCTCCGTGAGGGAGGCAGACCACGTGCAGGATAGATGACAGGGGAGACTTTGCCTTGTCTGAATGCTGCCAAAATATGGACTCACAGAAAGAGAAATCAGACTCTGTTGGAAGGTGCATCTCAGGACATTGTTATTTCACGGAGATCTATAACTATTGTTTTCAGTTGTTAAATTGACTGTGGTTAAGGAAATATTTTGCTACACATGTTCGTTCCTTTCCTGCCACATTGCCACCAAAGGGGTTGAACACGAAGCCCAGAGTTTCAATATTTTTTGTGGAACTCTGTGAGGAGCATATCTTAAGTTATTTGGGGAGATTCATGTGTCTAGGGTGGCTGGACTGTAGAGTCACTCATACCAAGGAAGTGGCATCAGAAAAGCGGTCTGAAATGAGAGTATGCCCTAGAGAACCATAGCTAGAAAGAGTGACTAAGTTCTATGCATACCCACTTGGCTTAGAAGCACATGGGATCTAGCCATTGGGTTTACCTGCAACAGACTGGAACAGAAAGAGAGGTTCTAGTGGAGGCTGACAAACTGGGAACTGCTTGCTCTTTAATCTGGACATAAAAACCTTCACCAACCTACTTCCAAATAAATATAAATAAAATACCCCAAAGAATTCCAACCAGAAAAATTAAAGACAGATTTTTTTAAAAAAAATCATCTCTGGTGTTACTTTTCTGGACTTAGTGAATTCTGCTGCTGCAAACTGCTGACATTTATTTACTGTGCACTGAATACATAATATATTTTTAAGCTAAACTGTGAGTCTATTGCTCTGTTTTTATCCAGTCAAGAGTCTCATTTGGGTCAACAATCTCACCTGAAAGATGGAGCAAGTAAAAATCTGAGAAAGTGAGGATTCAGCCCAAAGTGAAACATCTGTTCTTTGGTTTCTTTCCCAGATATAATAAATTAGTTACTATACTGTTTAATAAAAGAGCTACTCTACACCACTTTTCTAACAAGGTTCCAGTAAGGCAAATTTTAGTCAGTGGGACAAGAAGGAAACAAAAAACTTGAAAGACTGGTCATCAAATCACTTTTCTTCTTGTCTAAAGATACTCTGTCTCATTAATCACACCTCTTACTCTAACTCTGAGAATTAATAATTGGTTACACTGATTTTTTTCTGTATATAGATTTTTTTCTAGCTACTCCTTATTGGCTGTCATTCAATCTCTGCTCCAATGCTTTTGAAGTATTCTAATTAAAGGCATAATTTATTTAGTTATAAGGGTCAAGATAGTGATATAGACTGACAGTTTTTTCTGACCAATCAGAATCTAAAAAGTTATAGAACTACTGTACCAGCCACCACTTTATCTCAAGGACAAGAGGCCTTTTAAAGGGAACTTGTCCTAATAAGTTGCATGCTTGCATAATACGGGAGGATCAGAGGGCTATATAGTAGATATATAAATTTCTACCAGCACACTGCATTTATCGGGCCCATTACATGGAAGATAGTAATAACAATACTACAAATTGTTCTTCAGATGCTATTTTGATATTTCTAAATATTATGAAATGGATTTCTCTCACTTTGAAGATATTTCTTAGCAGCGATAGCCAAAATCTCTGGAGTTTCTTATCATGAGATAATCACACTCTTGGGATTCAAAAGCATTTGACTGTATCATGCGCTGGATAAAGCCCCTGAGGCTTGATTACATCTTGATAACTATACCCTTGTTGAGTTTAATTGCTTTTTTTTTAATACATGAGATCATTTAATTAGATAATGATCTTTGAATGGCCCTATATAAAACATACTTTTTCAGCTTTACTTAGTTTTTTTCTTCATAGATATCTATCTTAATAACATTTATTAGTTGCATAAGCAGATTTTTGGGATCCATGTCCTATTTTTTATTATAATTTGAAAAGCCATTTTGAAAATGTTGTAGCTTTTAGTTATAGGTATTCCTAGGTTGCAACATTGCCATATTGTCCTGTTGACTGTAGTGTGCTTAGTGGAGGATTATCAGGTTCTCATGATAAATCAGTTTGATACTTCATTGATACTTTTACAATTAAGGTTCTGATCCTGAAATTTGATCACTTTGAGTAGGCCTTTGTGCTTTCAGTGTTCCATTGAAATCAATGCATTTTAACAGGTACAATGATCCATTTACAGGGTTGGGTTTAATTTGTTAAATTACATTTTTAAACCTGTTTTATAAATTTTTGCACGAATAAAGTATATTTAAAGCTGCAATTATATATATGGTTATATATTGTGCCTCTTATCTGTTACTCAACATCAAAAAATGAACTACATAATACTGTATATTGATATCAGAAAGTTTTATTCTCACTGTTCTGAATCTTTGTGCAATATTAGCACTCAGAATCATCCAAAATAGGAGTTCGAGTGAGTTAAACACTGGGCAAATGAATAATAAGAGACAATATAAGCCCCAAAGAGTTTATAGTCTAATAGGTTAAGAAAAAAAAAGTGTGGAAGAAAGGAAGTATTTTTAATCTTAATTTCACAGAAAGTATTTGTCATGGCCAATATTTCAAACTCCAAATGACTATATTTATAGTTTTTGTTTCCAGATTCCTTAACCTGTCCAGAGAGCAGGGAACGGTCAGTCAATCAAAAAGAACACACAGTAAGGTTTGCAATGAATAGTAATGCCTGAACTTCCAGAAAGATGAGTTTTCTTTCAGAAGAGAAACAGGGTATTTTTATCCCTAAAAGGAAGATCCTTTTCTATCTTTAAAAACAAAACTGCCTTAAAAAAAAGACGTTTAACAGAAATATAGATATTTTTCAAGAATTGCCAAATTTACCCTCATTCACACTGACTCAAAATGGAGGGTCTACCATCACTTAGCTCAAAAGGGTCATTTCTCAAAATGATGTAGCAACAGGATACAAGCTTTGACATAGTCTTAAAGATAGTAATATATACGTCAAAACTGAAAACACTTGAAAAAAAGATTGAAAAAAGTACAATCTTTCTCCTTCCCCCTTCAACTGCTCCCTCCATCCTCTCTTTGTGACTTATTTTCATAGCAAATCTAAAGGCAAAACGTCCTAAAATATCAAATTGTCTATGACATGTCAAGGTCTATACTTAACAGCAGCCTTATGTTACAAAGTATGCATTAGTAGAACAATGATGGACTGAATCCTGGAATGACAACACGGCATGTCTTAGATCTCACAATACATATAGGCCATGCAATAATGAGCCAATTAATGCACCACCTGTAGTATCTTGCTGCCTGAGGTTAAGCAGCTACTATGCTGGATAGCAATTATGTAATTTCCCAATCAGAGAACTATAGAAATGGTCACACTGGGTTTGGGTTGGAAGTGAACTAGATTAAAAATGTGCTACAAGTAAAGGAAAACTGGAACTAAATAGTAGTTTTCCGTTTCTTTCCCCCATGTCTTTGCATCTGTTTTTTATTTTTAGTTTGGAAATGAGGCTAGCTCATTTCCTTTTCAAATATCTGTAAGTTAAAATTTAGTTTTCATTGTTGTTTTTTTTTCCTTTTATTGTAGTAAGGTGATTAGGAAAATGACTAAAACAAAGCATGGAAATAAATTCAAATACAAAGATCTCCAAATATGTCCGTTAGTTTAAAAAACAACTAGAAAAAGTACAGAAAGATGATGCAATGACAGCAGCAGGGGAAGTGGTGGGGAGGGCTCAATGACATTTCTCAATGAAAGTACACAAACCTAATGAATTAAAGTTTTCCTGACTGCCAGCATATTTCCATAAACAATGAAGAACAAAGTGGGTGAGGGTTTCTTTAGACACCTGTCCTCTTTCATTTATTATTTACTTTTTAATGAACAAGCCAAGGGGTATATTTGAGCTTATGTCACACTTCACTCCTGGCCTGGCAGTGGCCATGGGCTTTGCAGAGGAAGAAATGCCCCTAAGAATCAATCAATTTGGCCATTTTATGAGTTATTTATCGGTATTACAGTAGTGCTTTAAAGCCCAAACTGAGATCAGAACTCCCAATAAGCTAGGTATATATAGCCATATAGTAAAACAAAGTTCTTTCCTTGAAGATCTTATACAACTAAGTAGTCATATCACCATTATACAGATGGGGACCTGAGGCACACAAAGAATCATAGAAGTGTGGGACTGAGAGAGACCTTGAGAGATCATCTAGTCTAATCCCCTGCACTCAAGGCAGGACAAAGCAATAGCTAGATCAGTGGTTTTCAAATTGTGGGTTGTGACCCAGTACTGGGTCATAGAATGTAAGGCACTGGGTCTCAGCGGCTCTGGTTAGCACCTCCGACCAGGTCATTAATATTGCTTCCCGACTAAGGCAGCTAGTCCCTACCTGTTCTGACATTGCGCTGAGCCCCAGAAGTGGCCAAGCAACAGGTTTGGCCCCTTGGTGGCAGGGCCACAGGACTCTGCGCACTACCTCCCGCCCGAGCATTGATTCCACACTCCCATTGGCCAGTTCCCAGCTAATGTGAGCATGGGCTATGGTGCCTGCAGGCAAGAGCTGCGCGAAGCCATTTGCATGCCTCTGCCTAGGAGTTAGACCTGTTACTGGCCACTTTCAGGGCGCAGCACAGTCTGCAGTGCCAGGAAAAGCAGGAAGCCTGCATTAGCACCCCCGCTGCACCACTGACTAGAAGCCACCTGAGGTAAGCCGCCCCAATCCCTTGCCCTAGCCATTTGCTCCATTATTGTTCTGGGTACTGAAGTTAAACTGACTGGTCTGTAATTACCTGTGTTGTCTTTATTCCCCTTTTTAATTGATTGGCACTATATTTGCCCTCTTACCATCTTATGGATTCAGACTTTAAAATCAATGTATGCCTACATAGCTGATGTTAACGTGCTGCCAGGGCAGCACTTTACCACCAGCTAAGTAGTTGCAGCTCCAGTGCTGGGAGAGCTCTCCCAGCACTGTAATAAAACTACCTCTTCAAGGGAATAGCTCCCAGTGCTGGGAGCATGGATAACAGCGCTGGTGCACTGCCCACCCTGCCACTTCACAGCGCTGAAAGTTGCATTGCTCAGGGGTGTGTTTTTTCACACCACTGAGTGTTAAAAGTTTCAGCGCTGTAAGTAGCATTGTAGACAAGGCCGTAGACTGAACCATCATGATCTAATCTGACCTCCTGCACATTGCATACCACAAAACCTCACACACCAACTCCAGTAATCGACTTCTAACCTCTGGCTGAGTTACTAAAATTTTCGTACCAGTGTTTAAAGACTTCAAGTTATAGAGAATTCACCATACACTAGTTTAAATCTGCAAGTGATCCATGCCCCATGCTGCAGAGGAAGATGAAAAAAGTCCAGGTCTCTGCCAATCAGATTTAGGGGAAAATTCCTTCCCGACCCAACTGATACCAATCAGTTAGGCTCTGAGCGTGTGTGCAAGACAAAACAGACAGATACTTGAAATAATTCTCTATAATAATTCCAAGCCCTCCCCAACTAGTGTCACATCCTTCATGACTTTTTGAAGATAATTGCTAATGGCATATATCATCAGTCAGTTCCTTGAGTATTCTAGGATGTATTTCAACCGGCCCTGACATTTTGAGGACTTCTAACTTGTCTAGGTATTTTTTTCCTTGTTTTTTCCCTATTTTAACCTCAAATGCTACTTTATTTTCATCGCTGTTCCCTATGTTAGGTGACTGACTGCTACCAACTTTTCTGGTGAAAACCAAAACAAAAGTGTCAGTTAGTAGTTCTGCCATTTCCACATTTTCTGTCATTGTCTCTGCCCTCTCATTGAATAAAAGACCTACACTATCCTTGTCTTCCCCTTGCTGCTAATGCTGCTAACTCATTTTGTCCCTTGGCCTTTCTAATTTTGTACCTAAATGCTTGTATACGAGCTCACTCAAAGTTGGCTGCTGCCAATTCAGTCATTTCTTTATAAAGTTATTTTCAGTTTTAGTTTGACAATTCCTTTGACATCTGGGAAAAAAGGTCCTGATCCAAAGCCCACTGGAATCCTTGGACATATTTCCATTAACTTCAACATGTGTCAGAGCCAGGCCTTAGAATGTTGAAGTCAATGCAAATACTGTTATTGCCTTCAGTGGCTTTGGATGAAGCCCTACATAAACATAAGTAAATGGTCATGAGAAGGACTGAGATGTTTTCCCCTTTTTATCAAATCCTTATTCAGTAACACACACAAAGTAAACATTTCAGACTTAGTCCAGATTAATCAAAGTAAAATATAGGCTCCAGTCTTTAATTTGTAATGAGAATGAGTTAGGCTTGTATCACTTTTATGCTCTCTGTGATAAGTGTGAATTCATTGCTGTGACACCAATTTTCATTCTCTGAAGTATATTCTTAACTCACTGTTCAGGGATTCACCTGTGTCATGTGATTTAACTCACACTAGGCACATTAACACTAACTCCCATGAAACTGATTAGACCCACAAAATGACCTGTTCTAAATCTATTCTTGTAACGATGATAGGGAGAAAAGGAAGTGAAAATTAAGGATTGTAATGTAATAGTTCTCCTAAAACGCCAGGGAAGAAAAGGGGTTCATATGATTAAAGACTGATGTATACAATATTGGCAGATGTATTACACAGAATGTAAAAGATACAGGACAAACTGTGCTGGTGAGGAACCTGTGCTTGTGTTGCTCATGACCAACTAAAGTGGGTTAATCCTAAGGCCTTTGGGGTTCTTTAAACAAACGGTTTAAACAAATCCCATTTTTCTGTCAAGAGCTTGGTCTATAGTTCTTAAGAATGTTAACACATGGTATCTAATCAAAGCAAGTTAGCCCAGGGCTGGTGACAGGAATTTTGGGGCCCCGTATGGCAGATCGTACGCCCCCCCCCCCGCCAGCCTCCCGCCGCCCATGCCCCCCCCCGGTCTCCTGCCACCCGCGCCCCCCCCCACCGGTCTCCCGCTGTCCATGCCCCCCCCCCCCGGCCAGTCTCCTGCCTCCTGCGGGCCCCAACCCCCGCATGCGCTGTGGCCGCGTGGCCCGGCCGGGAGAAGCAAAGGGGTCGGGGGGAGGCTGCTGGGTGCCGGGGGAGGGGGCTGGTGAGCGCTGCAGCGGCTGCCCGGAGCCGCGCCTTGCTCACAGGCCGGGCGACAAGGGGGTACAGCTGCGTACCCGGCCCGCCCCGGACTTCAGGGGGCCCCCCTGAAGTCCGGGGCCCGGTACAGCTGTACCCGTTGTACCCCCCTGTCGCCGGCCCTGAGTTAGCCAGAATGAGACTAATTTCTAGATCATAATATTCACTAGGAAGTACGTCCAAAATCTGAACTTCCTTGAAACTAACAAACTACTCCTATTTTTTCAAGGGTTCTTTTCTAGCTTTTTATAAACCTCTTAGTGAATTAAAAAAAGCAATGCTTCTGCACCTTATCAAAGATTTCTAAGCAAAAAATCATACACAGCCAGCTCAACAGCTGGTCAAAATACTCAGTTTTCAGGGATGTATTTTCTCCACTGAAAATTAAGTTCTGAAACTAAGTATTTAATCAAACTCAAAATTTTGGGGAAATTTTGACCAGCTTTAGGTTAATTTGATCAAGGAGCCAATTCAATGCCTGTTGATGCCTTTATTTTTATTTGAATGGGATTAGCTCAAATCCTGATAGATGTTATAAATATATCAATAGGAAATCTAGTAGGAGCTAGAAAGTAAGTCTATTAATAAGACAAGAAGTTGATGTAATAATGATGACTCAAATGACTGAGAAATTAACGTTTGTAATGTTGCAGTTATCTCTCCCCCAGGATATCAGAGAGAGGAGGTGGGTGATGTAATATCTTTTATTCGACTAGTCTGTTGGTAAAAGAGACAAGCTTTTGATCTACATAGACCTGAAGATTTCCGTTACTTTGAAAGCTTGTCTCTTTTACCAACAGAAATTGTTCTAATAAAAAATATTACCTCAGTTACCTTCTTTCTGAGAAACAAGCCTGTGAGGTAGAAAGCAACAAAGCGGGGAAAGCCCAGCCCATTAAAGGACTAATCTCAAGGCAACTGACATCAATAGAAATGCTCCATTGACTTCAGTGAACTTTGGATTGGTCTCCAAGTAAGTATAAAATATTTATATATTGCTAATGGACCAAAATATCGACTAAAGTCTTCAAAATTAACTAGAGATAGGCAAATTCACACTCTGTGCATATTCTTTTACATTAATTTGGTTTTGACTATAGTTGCCCTCCTGTAGACTTTTGTAAAATATAGTTTTACCAGCAGGGAAGGTTGTAGATATCTACTTTTAACATTTTTCAGTAGCAATGTATGTCAGTGAGCAGCATTATTTATCTCTCTAAAACCCCAGGCTCCCCATGTTCTTTGACCTAGGAAATTAGGGTTTTTCAAGAAACCAATATTCTAAATACTTCTTCTAATTAGGAGGCAAAATTAATAGTTGATAGCAGATGAGAGATAGAGTGATGATTTCATATCCATTGAGGGTCTTATCAGCTGTGAGGATCTGACCTTGGGATCTTTGTCAGAATCACTTCAAGATGAACATTATCTGTCTGGGTAAACCGACATTAGAATGTGACATTGAAGGCTTTCATCGAGCAAAGTATTTAAGAACATGTGTAACTTTATGCCTATGAGTAGTCAGAATTAATTCAAAATGACTAATTTATGCTTAAAATTAAGCACATAATAAATTGCTTTGCTAGATTGAGAATTATCAACATCTCTTCATATCCTTTGTTTCATATCTACTTGGTACTCTCACTCTTCTTTTTTTAAAAAAAAGACTTTGTTTAAAAACACATGTACCATATTTTATTATCCCTGCAATAAATCAGTGTAATTGCTTGGTCTTTCCCAGAAATCTATTAATGTTTTTAATAGGCATGAGCTCAGACAAAATGTAGATACCCTTAGTCTATTTAATGTGGGTCAATCAGCATTTGCTGAAGACGTGATGTGAGATAATTTTAAGATTTGAATTCAAGGCCAATTGTTGCTGTCTCTGAGCACTGGTCTCTAACTTTGCATTTAAGGAGGCAGACAGACTGGGGATTTTCCAGCATCAATGTTAATGGAATGAAATACCAGAGATGTGTCACTTCTATTCTGTCTATTAAGTGTGTTCTTTGAGAATGTGTAAAAGACCCATTCTCTTGCATGTGTTCACACATTGTTCCTGCTGCACATTAGTGATGAACGAACTGCAAAGCTTCAGGTATCATTCAGAACGTTATCCAAAGCTTATTTTAACTTATTCAAACCTCTCTATTCTGGAAAATAATATATTTCTGCAAAGGATTTGTAGGATTTTTTATCTTAAAAACAGCATTGGGACTTCCTCCCTCCCTCTCCACCACCATGATCCTTCTGCTTTAAGCTGGTCAGAGTTTGATACACAGTAACTTAGGGCGGGGGGGGGGGGGAGAGTTATCTGAGCTCTTTGAACCCCCCAAAAGAGAAATTTCAGATTATGTTGTGTTTGGGAGAAAAGTTCAGGTATAATAGATTCTCAGGGTGGGATTTTTAAAATGCTTAACATCTGCATAACTGCTCCTACTGAATTCAGCGGGGAGTAGGGTTAGGCCAACACTGCACTTTTGAAAATTGCAGCCTTATTGCAACCATATTCATTTTTGCTCCGATGCCTGACGCCTTTGAACAATTGTGCAACAGAGGTCCATTGGTACCAGCTGGTAAAATGTTTACTGTTCTGTAACAGCAACTCCTGACAGGAGTGACAAACTCACTATTTACATACACCATTTTCATGGTATTTATCCATGAAGAATATCATGTAACATCTTAAATTAAAGCCAGGACCACACTAATCATTCATAGAATTGTGAAATATTTACACAGATACTATGTTAAAGTTCTGTGGATATAATCAAAGTATGTTTCTAAGGTCTGAATCAAGGCAGGACTGACAAATATGTTTCTGCCAGACAAAGGATGAATATTCACCTCTCTCAGTTCACAGGTAAATTAAACATTATTTGAAAACGCAGTGGAAGCCCAATTTGTAGGAGTAGGATTTTATATTTGTATTAGAGGTTATAATGATTGATGGTCATGATAACGTAGTATGTATTAAATGTATTAATGTATGATTTGATTTCATCCTGCCAGCCACCCTTTTTGAATAGCAGAAAGGAATGTCCCTCCGGGACATTGGTAGAAATGCATCTGACAGATTGCTAGTGTCTGTATTGATGTTAAGGCAGTAACAGACCAGAACAGTCCTTATGGCTGAGTATGGTCACCCTCTGATTTAGGATAAGTAATAATGTCTATTATGGGGTCTTGTTTCCTAAATGCATTACAAATTAGGCTCCCCAGTTAAATATATATTTCTTTGTTTTAAGATCTAGTATGACACAGGATCTTGTCATGTGTCCACGTCAATTAGATAAGAGGAACGTTAAGGCCAGGGCTCTAATGCATAACATTTAGTAAGGTTTAATTTACAGTGTCTTTTTTGCTCAGTATAAAACACTGCTGTTTATACACATTTGAAGGTCTCTGCGAAAGACTGTTTGTGTGAATGAGGAGTGTATGCATCAGTAAAAGATAAGGTGTGAAGGCCACTTGACAGCAGATGGTCAAGGTAGGAGTAAAGAGATTTAATGACGCCAAAGAACTATCAACGTACATCCATAATTGGGAAAGGGCAGATTGACGACCCTGAGGTGGAGGCTGGCACCCTTAAAGACAAGATAATTAATTAAATTGAAACCAGGATAGGATGACCCTCTCAGAGATGCTTTGGAGTGTTAACATCAAAAGATAATACCAGTTAAGGAGTAACCAGTCATAAATGATACAGCAAAATCCATAGATGGCAACAGAGAAAAAGGACTATAAAAACAGGGTGCTTTGCCATAGAGGTTTGGATTTCATCTTGCCAGGAACATCGGATCGTGACCAACAGAGCCTGACTCCCCTCTGTGATCAAACTGACTGGCCACTAGATTGATCCAGACTCTGGACTAGTAACTATAACAATTGACTGGAAGGACTGTGTGTGTATGTGCGTGAGTGAAAAGCAAGTGCTAACTGCTGTATTCTCAATAAATGTGGTGAATTGCCTTCTTCTCTATAAAGGATCTCGTGTGCTTTGTATAAGAATAACAAATGTACATACAAAGTCAACAGGGAAATTAAAACTCAAAAGGAGACAAGACACCACAGACTGAACCATAGGGGATTATCCTGTGAATCTCTGGGGCCAAACAATGAACTTTGGGGAATGCAAAACCCCCCCTCTGCCTGCACCCGAGGAAGTAGACAGACAACCAACCTTGGCTGAAAATGATGTAATGTCATCTTTGGGTGAGATAAGATTGCTTTTGCCAGGAGGTTATCCTATTAAATTCAGTCGCTAGAAAGTGTATTATGATTTTGTTTGAGATGTAACCCTTTTAATTACAGTAAACCCTCGATTTAGCGGACCTCGATTTAACGGACTTCGGATTTAATGGCCAAAATTTCCAGTCCGTATGTCATATGTGAAAATTAACACCCTGTTAATTTTAAAATGCTTTTAACCAAGATTTGCTTATTAAATTAACAGGTTATTTTTTTGTTATTAATTCACTGTTACAGTAGACTCCTGATTATCCAGGCGCGGGTTAACTGGGCTGCGGATTAACCGGGATGTCTAAGGCTGAGCCCCCCGCCGCTTTGGGGCTTCCCCCACTGGCCCCTTATGAGCTGGGGTCTCAGCCTGCTTCCAGCCTGGGTGTAGGAAACCCAGGCTGGCAGTGGGCTGAGACCCAGGCTGGCAGGAGCCTGGGGGGAAAGCCCAAAGCAGCAGCAGGCTGAGTGCTGAGCCTGCCGCTGCTTTGGGCTCTCTCCCCAGGCTCCTGCCACCTGCCCCACTCAGCTCCCACTGACAGCCTGGGTGCAGGGAACCCAGGCTGACAGCGGGAGCAGACTGGGGCAGGAGGCAGGACCCCTGCTGGCAAGGGGCCAGCGGGGGGAAATCCCAAAGTGGCAGCGGGCTGAGCGCTCAGCCTGCCGCTGCTTTGGGGTTTCCCCCACTGGCCCCTTGCCAGCCGGGGTCTCAACTTGCTGCCAGCCTGTGTGTAGGAAGCCCAGGCTGGCAGCAGGCTGAGATCCTGGCGGGCAGGAGCCTGGGGGGAAATCCCAAAGCGGCGGCAGGCTGAGTGCTCAGAGCGCCGCCTCTTTGGGCTCTCTCCCAAGGCTCCTGCCGCCTCCCCCAGTCAGCTCCCGCTGCCAGCCTGGGTGTAGGGAACCCAGACTGGCAGCGGAAGCCGAGACCCCGGCTGGTAGGAGCCTGGGGGGAAACCCCCAAAGCGGCGGCAGGCTTCCGACACCCAGGCTAGCAGGGGAGCTGACTGGGGCAGGTGGTGGGACCACCACCATCCCACCCCAACCCCCAGGGCGGCCGGCAACCCTCCCCCCCCCAGTAGACGTGTGATTATCGGGGATTTTATTAACCAGGATTAAGGTTTTCCCGATCATCCCGGATAATCGAGAGTCTACTGTATAGAAAACTTTTCTGTGAAATTAAACTTTTCATACATACTTAATTTTAATTACACAAACATGTCTACATAAGTAAAAACAGGTAAACTAACTAATTTGTCAATTTTTTAACATACGCATTCGGAAAACCTACTTTATGACATAACGGACTTTCGGCTTTAACGGACACCCCCTCGCCCGAATTAGTCCGTTATATCGAGGTTTTACTGTATCTTCATTTGCCAGTCACTTTAATCTTTGTTATTAAATATTCTTGTTATCACTACAAATATATTTCAGTGCTGTGGCATTAGGCAAGGTGTTGTTCTGGAGTTGAAATCATTCGACCTTGTGTATACACTGTCCCTTTAGGGATAGCAAACCTTATAATTCTGTGAGTGTCCAGTGGACAAGAGGCTAGACATTGCAGGGAATGCTCCAAGGACTTGGGGATTGATATACACCTATCACTAACCTGCACAGAAAGAATAAGGCCTGGAAGGTGATGCACATGTTACCAGGGGCTGTTTTCAGGGAGCTGAGCTGCAGCAGGCTGAGTCAAGACTGCTTCAATACTAAGGACAGGAAGCTGTGAGGTGCATCACAACCCTGGGTATCCCTGGTCAGCATCACAACAATTTGGAAATGGAGCTAAACAAGAATCTCAAACCCAATTCTCCTATTTCGAGCACTGGAATTGTTTAGATCTTGTTCTAGCCTTTAAAGTTTTAGCTCATTCCTACTAAAGCACCACCTCGGTTTAGAGCTAAAGACTGACAATGCACCTGGGATTTAGCTGTGGCTCATTCTGCTGCTTGAGGCAACAACGTGAAAGTTCTATGTGCACTTTTTGTGACAGAGTCATCAAGAAAAATAATCTTTAACAAAGGTTATTTAGCTTGTCAATCAGAAAAAGAAAAAAAAGAATTATTTTAAAAGGTTTACTGATGAATGAATTAACTTCAAATTGCATTTGATTTCTGGCCTAGGTTATTGGTAAAACTGACAGGATTTTGATTTACATGGAGATGATGTGGCTTTACTTAACTGCCTTAGAAAACAAAATAAGATTTCCCAGTTACTTTTAATACTTCCAACAATTAGTTATTTCCCATAGTAAACATAGAGAAGTACAAGGGGCTACTGCAGACACAGAATTCAATTTATTTTAGGTTAGCTAATAAGCTTTTCAATACTACTGCTTAAGAATTATGTCATGCACACATTACTTATGTAAACAAACACATTTTGGATGTTAGAGTGCTAGGCAACCATAATTAAAATATGTACATACATCACAGTGGTTCTATATGGCTCTACATATACTCAGTCAGACTCCCATTTTCTCCCTGTGACTTTAGCTATTGTATTCAGTGGATCAGGATTGGACTCTTAGCTTTACCTAAAAATAGTAGACGTGCTGAACAACTATGTGGCTGAGAAAATTCCTGGTCCCCATTGTACAAAACAATAATTAAGACATACATGGGATTTTTTAATGCCTTCCACTATATTCCACTATTTATCAAAAGAATGTCTTATGAACCACATCTTGTTCCTAGAGCATATATTTGTAAACCAGTGCCAGGAATGTACTAGACAAAAAGATCTTCCAAGTTATTGATGTCTATAAAGGTTCTATAAACAGAGAAATTTACTTTTAATTTACTATTTGAAGTAAGTTTATTTTTAAAAATGGGGTGGATAGCTTTTCTGGTTTTAGAAATATGCTTGCAGAACCAAGAGAAAAGCATCAAGTGGCAAGCATGGTGTTAAATCTCTTGGGTTTATCTCTAGAATGCCTTTTGAATCAAAACCTCCAAATAAACTGAGTTCAGATCCTAGGGATTTATATATAAATATATATATATTCCTGGCACTTGAATTCATGCAGCTGTTACGTATAAATGAGAAAGTCTCCGCTTCTCCTGTCTGATATCCTATTATTATAGGTCTGAGTAAACTATTTATTTTACATGAGATGTGAAAAATAAAACCAATGTATAGAATTCTGAGAATTAACACACAAAAATATTACTTAGAATACACTGGTACCTCGATATAATGTGGTCCAATATTAGGAGAATTCTGATACAACGTGGTAAAGGCGCTCTCTGGGGGGCATGGCTGTGCACTCCAGTGGATCAGTGCATCAGCGAGTCTGGCTTCGATATAATGCAGTTTCACCTATACCTCGGTATGATTTTTTGGCTACCAACGACTGCATTATATTGAGGAGTGGTGTATGTGTACAATGCCATTTTCTGAAGTGACTAGAGATTTTTGAAGGGTTCTGTTTTTAGGTGACCAATTTGAAACGCCTTAAGAAAGGAGCTTGATTTACAAAGGGTGAATGCTCAGCACTTTCTTGACTGAAAGAAACGAAGGCAAAAAAAAAAATCTTTAATCACTTCATAAAATGTAGGGGAGCAGAATCAGCAGTTGCTGCATAATGCCCTGAATAAGGTCTTCCTCCCTACCAGCTATTTCCTCTCAATGAAAAGGAACGATTTGAAAAACTTTGGATCACAGACAGTTATCCTTTCTCAGTAAAGCCATAAGTTAGCAATGGAAAGGCACTTGCATTGTCAATATGAAAATGAATGGCTACCTCCTGCACACTCTATTCAGGGAAAACTTTCATTAACTTCAATGAGAATTTCATCTGAGGAAGGAGCATAGGAGCATGCCTTGTGAAGATAAAGGGCTAGAAGAGAGTTTCACAAACTCTTGAAAGCTGACCCCCTCTTCAGGAAAATAGTCAACTGCAACACTTGTCAACATTGCCATATGTTAAAGACGTACTCAATGTGAGTGGTCACTCTTAGTGGAAGGCATAGATCTTCTTTCTTGGTCTGTCATGTATCACAAGCAGTAAAATAGTTACCAACACTGACATTTAAAGGATAATTGGCAGCTGACAGTTTTCACTTGTAAACTGCCCCCTTCGTGTACCTCAGACTTATTATTTCAAGCTGTTTGAAAACTCAGTTAGGGCCGCATTGTTTAACTCCGCTTATATTTTGAAGATTTTCTTTGCAGCCCAAACAGCCACACCTTTTCTTTTAAATGAAATCTAAGAATCCAGAGAACAATGGAGAGGTTTGCTTGATCTTCTCTGCCTAGTCTTTTAGGTCCCAACAGGCTTTGCTTGGCACTTTGAGAAACATAAGGCTACATGGAGACTCTTTCCCTGAGACTTCATGGACATGTAGGGGAGTTGGAGAGAATCCTCCTTATGCCCTCAATATCCTAATGGGTAGAGCTCTCCACTGGAAAATGAAATGCACAGATTCAAGTTCTGCTCTGAATCAGGCAGAACAGGGACTTGAACTTAGGTCTTACACATTGTAGTTAAGTGCACTAACCACCAGTTAGACCAGGGGTCAGCAACCTTTCGGAAGTGGTGTGCTGAGTCTATATTTATTCACTGTAATTTAAGGTTTTGCGCGCCAGTAATACATTTTAGCATTTTTAGAAGGTCTATTTCTATAAGTCTATAATACATAAACTAGCTTAATTTAAAATTAAACGAAGATCCTGCAAGACCGGTGGCCAGGACCCAGGCAGTGTGAGTACCATGGAAAATCAGCTCGCATACCGCCTTTGGCCCGTGTGCCACAGGTTGCCTACCCCTGAGTTAGACTATTGGTTGTTCTGAGGCTGGGTTAATCCATCTTTCTAATTTTTGGTGAACATTTTCGAAAGTCTTGTTTTAGTTTTATATTAGAATGAAAAATATTGCAATATCAATTTCCTACAAGATGCAATGGTTTTCTAGCCAGTCCTATTTCATCGAACACTCATTGAGGTAGAAGAGAGTCTTTCCATGAACTTCTAATGGCCATTTGATCAGGCCCGAATTCTGGCTCACCGATGGGAAATTCATGCATATCTGGACACCAGCATATGCAACACAAGAAGTGTTAATATATTTATGGATTCTTGCTGACAACATCAAGGACAAGGTATTCAGGTGATGATCAGGATATGACATTTAAATCCACTTCCTAGCCATATAAACACTCCAGCAGCCCTTCCTGTAAGAGAAAAATAACTTAGGCAAAAACTCTAGGAATTGTGGCAGTGCAATAGATTGAAAAACATGTGCTTAACTTTACTCATGTGAACACTTCCAGTGAGGTCAGTGAAACTCATGTGCTTAAAGTTAAATACATGCATATGGTGTTTTCAGGATTGGTGCCCAGAGGCTGCCTTAGGCTAGCTGCAAGCAACTGGCTCCTTAGGTGAACCAAGCATTCAGCGCCCCTCACCCCCAACTGCAAGGGCAGATCTAGGCAGAGGTTTTTGGTAAACTGGGAAACATTTTGTTCCTTTTTTTCCCTTTTAATGTGTTTATTTATTTATTTTTAAAACAGAGGCTCGATTATTTGATTTGTCCATCCGTCTGCCCAACCAATGTTTGGGATCTCGTAAAATAGAAAAACAAAATTTTCAGAATAGATTTGTACAACAGCTAGATGATATTTCAGTCCAATTTCAAATAAAAATGTTAATTATTATTATTACAAATCCAAAATAATCCATTACGCTATCCTGCTTTAATTGCCATTGCCACCACATCCAACATAGAAAGAAATAAGAAAATTCTTCAATGAACTTTAACTTGTATTTACAAAACACTCTGAATAAAAAAGCACTGTGCTCTTAAAATATAATATGACTTTTCTTGCTTTAAGTTTTGAAAATTCAGTCACTAGTTCTTTTTTAGGTTCAGTTTTTCAGATATTTCATGCTCTATTGACATTGGGGCAAGTCCAACAAGTCTCTCTTGCACCGCTGTTGAATGCAGATATGTTTTCATCAATTTTAACTTTGAGAAGCTACATTCCCCACTGCTACAAAGACTGGCAAAGTTAAAAGGATGTGTCGAGCTATAAAAATGTTTGGAAAACTGCCCGAGTTTATTTTCACAAACAAACTTCAGTACTTCTTCAGGAGTGGAAAGTTTCTTAAGTCATCTTGAAAAAGCCTGAAGCTCACTACACAAATCTGTAGCACCAATGACTTTTGAATTTTCATGAGTCAATGGCAACTCCAGTTTTATATAAAATTCTCTTATCTGTTTTGCTGGTTTTCTTTTGCAAGCTGTGGATATCATAATATCATAAAGCCAAAATATTTTTTTCCTAAGTAATGAACCTTTTACGTAGATGCTTATTCATGACTGGATCAAACAAAGCTAGATATTCAACAATTTTTTTAAAGTTTCCATTATCTGGAGTGTATAATTTTACATTTCTACCATGGCCACAGAATGTTAAATTTTGCCCACCAAGAACTCTTACTAAAGCAATCAGATGCTCTAATATTTGTTGCCAAATTTCTTTTTTCTCTTGATCACACATAAATTGTCATCTTCAGTAGTTTTTCCCTTTTTTCCTCCAATCGTAAGTCAAGTATTTTCCAATTTTGAAAACATTCCATATGTTCTGTACTTATTTCATGTGAAGAGAGAATGGAAGATATGTTCTTCCAATCCTTTGGACCATTTTCAGTAAGTGATGTACCAATTGCTTGATTTCTAAAGACCTTGCAGCAAATGCAAAGCACAGAGTCCTTCAACACTGAATATTGTAACCAGTTTGGATGAATTTCTTCCCCATTAATGAGTTTTCTCTTGTAATGCTAGGCAGAGAATTTTCTTTTATTTCCATCCTTAGGGAAGTGAAATTCATGAAGTTGTTCAGGTCCGTGTTCTACGAGAATTTGCTGCACACTGTTATCACGTCTGGGCGATGAAACTGGGTCCCCATACTGTACCCTGTTTGCATCACTTTCTCATCCTCTCTTCTTTCTACTTCATTTATTTCAATTTTTGCAGGTCTCTCTGAAGATAAATACATTTTCTCCACTTCAATATCAGTCTGAGCTGTCACTGAGCATATCCGTGTGAGCTGCCTTCATCTAGAATAAGTTTCCAGCACCTTGAGTTTCCAAACTGCTTTTTTGTGGATGTGAGCTACCCTTATCTCAAAATAATATATCTTTATCTTGATGTTCCAAACTGCTTCCATATGGATCCGAGCTAACCCTTTTTTCCAAGTAAAATTCCTTCATCTGAATGCTGTGAAATGCTTCCATCTTTATTTGGATTAAAAAGAAGATATTTGAGGAAGGATATCTGCTGTTTTGCTTGGTCCGTTTCCTTCTCAGTCTTTCGTTTATGATACTCAGCTCCTGAGGGATTTCTTTTTCCTCTTTCTGCCATAGAGCATTTAAATATTGTTATGTATTGTGCTCCCAACTGCAAGCATTATAGCATTAAGGATGACTGACATCATATGGTTGGCAATTTAAACCAAACTGCAGCCATCCCAACATGTCTTTTCACTGCTTAAAGGTTCAGTGATTACTAACATACACTCACTTAACTATTAAAACAGTTAGTTACAACATTTACACAGAAACAAAATGACCTTTTTTAACATTATAACCTGAGACTGGTTGTTTGGAAAGTAATCCCCTTCCTCACAGTTACCCACATGGAGTGTGACAACATCACTTGCATAGTCGATTAAGCGTTAATGCTGTTACTTTTCTTTTATGGACCATATTAATTGCATGTGAACGAGTTATAACAAAGAAAAGTTCATAATTATACAGCCCAATAATAATGCTAAGGTTTAGTAAAACTTAAAGATACTCACATTTAGGATTTATAATGCTGAAAGATGTTATTCTTTATTCTTTGGCACCAAGAAACAATTTTCCACGGTATTTGCTCAATTCTTAGACATCTACCAGAAATGTTTGTTAAATTGACCGTTTGACGTGTATCAACTCTCGATATCGCCGCTCTACATGAATTTCTGGCTATGCAACCTGCATGTATAATTGAGTTAGGTGTCACTAGCATTGCTGCTTTTGCCACTGGCAGATGTCTTTCATTGTGGAAGAGTTATTGCTTATCAAAATAGCAGAGTGGTTGATCTTGACCCATGTCGCAAATTGAAAAAAAATCATTAATTTTTATTTTCTGCAAAAAAAATAAAAGATTTTACATATTAATAAATTATCAGAAATGTAGGGAAGTTAATTATAATTTATATTCCCACTGTATATGCACAGGTATTGAAATGATGAGATCTTTGTTATTTTATTTGCATTTTTCATCTTTTTTACTTTCTTCTTTTTTGTTGTTGTTGTTATTGTTGATTTTAACTCAGCACCCTAGCCAACTGCCTACTTCGCCTATATGGACAGGCCGCCCCGGTCAGTGCCTATAAAATCAAAAAGCTGATGTACTGAATGGTGTGATAGATGACAAAGTGAGCAACCAGTAGATTCAATAAAAACACTTTGCAAATACAGGAAATATTTGACATGGGATGGGGCATAGTACTTAGCACAGAGTCATGAGGAGTATATTCTAAGAGTTCTAGGACAGAGCTGTGGTATTTTTGTAATTAAACAAACAAGATGAACAATAGAAAAACTCCTAATATTTTTACATCCTTATATGTTAATTCTACTCAATATCAGATAGAAACCAATAGCTACACAATGAACCAGTAGAAATGTATTTAGAACTCAGGAATGTGTGGCTCCCTGGCCACTACTCACTCTTCTAGAGCACAGTCTCTCTTTAAAGTTTCCACTTTTTTTGAAACAAGTATATAAATAAAATGTAGTTTAGTTACCAAAGTCAGTCAAGTCCATTACCAGAAAAAGTCATATTAACCCAGGATTATGCTGTGTGCTGTGACTTCTATTTTTGGATAAGTCCTGTGAAAAGTGTGACTAATGCACTGTAAAATTTAAGAAGGTTTGAAATGTTAAGTGGCTGGCTGTGATTAGGTGCTTCACCAAAGTCATTTTTGCTCATATGCAGAGGGTTGAACTGATCACACAGTGTCCCTCCTTTGGCCTCAAATTTTGAAGTAAGGGAATATCTTATTACGAGGGACTTTGGAAACTGTCCATCTGCCTCACTTTGAAGCAATGAGGGAGAATCATTCAACAAGATCATGTGGGTAAATCCCTGAAAATTGCTTTCCTATGAACATAGCAGCATTTATTAGCTATTGGTCTCTTTGTTTTCTCTTTCAATGTTTATGGAGGGTTTTTTCTGTATTTATTTCTTAGTATTACATGAACTATATACCTTAGTATGGTTTTTGTGAACTTTTAAACAGGTATTTCATATTAAAATATTCATGTGTAGTGCAACTCCCAAAGACGGTTTGCAAATACTTTAAGAAACCATCACTTGCTTTTTCACCCTAGTAAGAGGGCTTCATGCTTTTGAGTTATAATGCACTGTGCTGTATGGTTAGTTGAACACCGATTGAGTTACTATGCTGGTTGGGTGAGCATTACAGTCGGTCAGAATTTTTTCAACTGAATGTTTTAGCATCGGAAAATACCAATTTGTTGAAAACTAAACATCTTGTGAAAACATGTACATTGAGACAAAAAAAGACCTTTCAGAAACCTATATGGTTATTGCCAAGTCATCTGCTGACCTTCCCCACTCAATGGCATCTCATGTGGCAGCTCCAATGTACAAGTCCCTGAGCTCTACAGTATCCTATCTGGCAGGGAGCTTGGGAGCCAGGGCTCTCAAGCTCTGTGGGATTCTACCAGGCAGGTGACTATGGAGCTGGGCCTACCAGAGATTTCAGACTCCCAGCTCCTTGGCAGACCACTTGGTGCACTGTGGTAGGGCTAGAGCTCTCCCCAGGAGGCTGGCTCCCCAGCTCTAGTTAGCCCTCAACCCACACAGCTCGTTAGCATTCCTTGGAACACATCTTGGCCCCGACCCTGCAAACACTGACACGCATGCTTACTTTGAAGGACATGGTTAGTCCCATGGCTAGTATATATAGCAAATAAACAAAGAAAACCTTGTATTAAAAGATTAAGATTGCAAAGTGGATCACTGAAAAGTTAGAAGCAACTGAAGCAAGATTTCCTGTGTAATCTTAATTCAGACCCCTCTGTGCCTATACATGATACTGTCTTTAAGTACATGATCTTATACTCCCCCACCCCCCTGCCCACACACACAGCTGTTTCCCATCTGTACAATGGAGATATAATACTTCCCTTTCTTTGCTCAGTATTTTTTTCCACTTATAGTTTAATGGAGAATTTGGATTTTTTTCTATTCTGCTGCAGTGATTTTTTTAATTCTTAATACATGAATGCACACACACTTCTCTGGACAGCTTATACACAACTGCTCCTTTTGTGCTACATTCCAAATCACAAACCATTTCTAGCAGTGTTGTTCCAGGATTCCCTTTGACCTTGTAGATAGCCCCCTAAAAATGCTTCCAGCTAGTGGGGTATCTATTTTGCAGCTCCAGTGCAAGTGCTGAGCTACATCCTCTCCACAGACACCAGTATGGTTGCAGCCTCAAACAATGTTCTGTATGTTTAAACAAAATGTTTCCAAAACCCTGAATCCCATTCATTTGGGAAACCACTTAAAGAAAAGCTTGCCTTCAAAGGATGTATTGGAGTCTACTGTAGTAAAGAATTTTCCTGAATTGTGGCTTTTAAAAATTCTAATTTGCTATCATTTAATTTATTGAAGCATCTCTCTTAGAGATGATAATTATGGAAGGGAGCAGAGAGTTATTGCAAAATAGGTCACTCAAGTGCACACGGGACTGGGCCTTTTGTTACCCACACATCTGTTGTAAGCACCTTTGATCCTTAGGAAGTCTGAATTCATACAGTGAGTTTGCATTAAGCTGATGACTAAAAAAAAAAGTAAAGAAACTCACACACAGCACAAGAAATGATCAACTAATTTTCTCAAGGAGAGTTTGTCAGTGAGGAAGCACCATATCTCAAAACAATCTCTTTCTAGTGCATTAATCCTCTGCCCTCTGTTCTTAAGTATTTTGCCTGAGCTGAGGATTCATGAGCACAGTCAGAGATGACTTTTATGCTGTTTGAAATGTCAGCAAGGGGAAAAGGTGAACCTCTGGCTGAGGAGATCTCTGAAGAGTTCACATTTAGCTAACTGCATCAATGAAATTAATCATTAATTGCATATCCACATAAAAATTACATAAAATGATTGAAATGTGGGTGAGCCAGGGTGGCCAACCTGAGCATCCCCCCCATCCCTCCCCGCTGCAGTTCCCATGGGCTAGGAAAGCAGAACTGGGGGAAAAGGGAGCTTCAGGGAGGTACCCACAGGCAAGAACCAGAATTTACCAATATATATTGCCAGAGAGCCACAGTAATACATTAGCAGTCCCCCTCCCTTCTGGTTGCCAGCACCTCCCACCCACCGGCAGCCCTGCCTATCAGCACCTCCTCCTCTCTCAGTGCACCTCCTGATCAGCTTATAGAGAATCTTTGCAGATGATTATGCACAGGAAAACCAGACCCATAACTTGAAATATAATATTCTTGCTCTGAGAACAGAATATACCAAGCAGTATTTCAGTCCAATTGCAGTATATGGAACTAGTCAATTTACTAAATCCATAACTCATGAAGCAGTGGGGCACCATCTGGTGCTCTGATGCTCTTCAGCTTTCATTAAATACTTAAGAATCAGAGAGGTAGCCATGTTAGTCTGGAATTGCAGAAGTGACAAAGAGTCCTGTGGCACCTTAAAGACTAACTAAAGTATTGAAGCATAAGCTTTCGTGGGCTAATACCCACTTCGCCGGATGTTATCAATACTTGTTAGTCTTTAAGGTGCCACAGGACTCTTTGTCACTTCATTAAATACTTAGAAACTAAGTTTTTTAAAAGGTTTCTCTTCCTGATCTGGCCAAGTATTATGTGAGCACTGAAGATTCCATGGCACCATTCACAAGAGTCAGAGATATCTGCTTTGGTGTCAAATCCAAATAAGTTATATTTTTTTAAAAAAATCTTCATTATCCAAATTCCTTTTAAATTTTCCACTGTTTATGGTCATCCTCATTTACTGTTCTATATGGTATTGTTACTGTGCTAATTCTACTACAAAGGTGCTGCATTTCAGTGGAAGGCTAAGCAATTTGTAATTATGTATTAATCAAAAAATTATTTAATATCATCAGGTATTGTATTGGAATGAGACATCCTTATGCCATAAACGCCATCATGTATTCTATATCTACATAGACAAAGGAAGTTTGCTAATTTTTAAAAGCAACATTAACCTTCAGAATTAAATTCACTTCATGGAAGATACCGTCTAATTTTTCACTTCTTTATTATTGTATAGTAGTTAAAAAACAAATTGGAACATTTTCTAACAAGTTCTTGAGTGCTGGATCTTCATTTCTGCACAAACTTCTCCATACAAAAAAAGTCAACAACAAGAAAGACCAACTAAGGCTGTTTCTGTGAGAAATAAGTATTATAGCTATATTTGGGAAATACAGAGCTCTCCCTTCACCTTCCATATTCCTTATAATACTTTAAAATTCAAGGCAGATCATTCCTTCCCTTTCTTCATAGGCTAGTGAAGCTGTAATTAGTGGAGACATGGGATGGCCAACCAGTCTAAACACAGAATATTGAAAAGGTCAGTGCAGTACAAGGAAGGAGTTATTTATAGAATGTGCTGGACATTTAAATTCTCATCTACCTTTTCATGACAATGTGCAAAAAAGAGTAAGCTGACAGCAAATTAATTCTTCTTTATGATAAGTTATGTTAATTAGATTGAGAAAATAGCACACAATTATCTCACGCACTATTAGTTTTAAAAGGACAGTCAAATTTTCCCCCATTTATTTTTACCCATTCTTTTAAAAAGCCCCCAAGAAATTTGAAACTGAACTTATTTCCTTATTTTCCCCCATTCATTATGCACAATGTCTAATTCTGCCCTAGTCCAAATTCAGTCATTCTTTGGCTTGTTTATCCAAGGGGTGAATTTATTCTTCAAGAACAGTCTTATTGGTGGGTGCAATGATACAGACTTTGCTAGGTTCTAGTGCAGTGGAACTTTTCTCCTCACCATCCATTGGTCGCAAGCTATCAAAAAGAGCTGGGTGATTTTTTTTGGTCAATGTACTATTCACCTATACATACATATGCGTGTGTGTATTATATATGTTCACCTATATTATATATGCATATGTATTATGTATGTGTGTGTATTACACACACATACATATATACACACACATTTTTGAGGGAACCAAGACTATTCACAAATAATTCAGATCAAATTCGGCATATAATTTCTGATGAAAAAATCATTTTAATAAATATCAAGATGTTTCTAATAGATTGTTTGAATCAACAATCAAATGGTTTTATTTGAACCAAATGATTTTCTTTTCTTTTGTTTAAGCAAGGGGGAAAAAAACTGAAAAAAGTTTTGCCTGAAAGCAAGCTCACCTGAGATTTGGGTGGCTGAATTATGATGCTGTGGCTTCACTGCTATAGTAACTGAAACTAGGAGGATCAAAGCTAGCTTGGGTATGTCTATAGATGCTGCGAGTCATACCTCTGATTGAAGCATAGGCATATAGTAAGGGTTGATGGATGACGGTAACTTTACCATCTTTTGTGTTTGCTTTCCAGGAACACCCTAGTAAACGTACTTACTGGCGAGAAGCCTCTGTGGCAGTGAATTTTAAGTCTCTACTGAAGAAGATTTATTGATAACCTAAAAGCTAGGATATACTCTCATCCCATCAGAAATATTGCATATTCCAACCCACATGCACAGAGGTGGAAATAGCAACCCTGTGGAAACTGCTTCTCCTCTCTGTGCTGTGAATCATGATTTGAGTAGTTAGCACAACATTGCAAAGTGGCACCTTATGTTCCCTGGTTTCTTTGAAGATTTGTGTAAAGTAAGTAACAAAAACATTTTCTATAAATTTCTCTTATCCTGTACCGATCATCAACGCCTTAACACTCCCCTCATACAAACAGACCAACCACTTCCACAGTGGTGAGGGTAGTTCAGCCTTTTTCATTACATTTTTGGCCTCAGTGCCTAATTAAGCCAGATGGGATGGTGGATTCAGTGAGGAAGTCATCAGTCCAAGAGCATATTAACACCATTAACTCAATGCACCTGGTATCTGAACATACATGTGTTTGGGAATTCTGTATTTTTTAAAAATAGTTCATTCCATCTTTACCACACTCTGCTTCTACTTTCAATATTGACTTTTTTCCTCTTTTTACAATTACACTTTATAATGCTCTCTCATGCGCATATGAGTATCTATATTATATATAAAACCCACAGGCTCTGTTAATTCTGTTTTTAAATTCAAATATTAAAAATTGCTGCTGCCTCAGCAAACACAAACCTAAGTAATATGTTTTTAAAAGTTTTGAAACTTTCAATCACTTATTGTGAAAGGTTTACTATTTCAAGGAGGATGTAACAGGAATTTCTGTTGACCCTGGAAAATGCATATTTTTGTGATTTTTTTCTCCAGGGCCGAAGAATGCCTTGAGCATGACAGCTATTTCCAGAGGTTTTCTTTACAGCAAACTGTTTTCATGTTTATCCATGCTGAAATAAATTCATTACATGAGGTGTGAGGCAAGCTGTTTACTAATGCTGAGCTTCTCCAGAGTTTCACAGTAGCGAGGGAGGAACAACTTCAGAAAGCAATCAACCTTATTCCCCCCTCGTCCACGTCTGCACACTCTCCTCCCCACCCCCCGGGAAATTCATGTTTTAGTACATGCAGGGGTTGCTGCAGTGATCAAAGGATGAGAAGTGAACTCGGAACTAAGATGACCAAATGAAATATATTTGCATTCTGTGATCCCTCTGAGATGGTCAGACAGTGCTGGTCAGTGGCAGGAGCTGTATTCAGGAAACGGAACAGAATTTGAAGGATTAATAGTTTTGTGTTTGTGTAGTACAGCAATACTCAAGCCTGTAGCCAGGGAACTGTGCCTTTGGACATATGCAAGATGCAGTAAAGGGATGTGTGGGTTGATTTAATCAGAATAAGAATCCATTATAAATAAACTGATGAAGATTACCCAAGTGGCACGCTAAGTATTATTTAATTTCAGATATGGGTTGCTGGTGTTAAAGTCTCAGAATGGTTGTTTTGATTCATAAGATCAACCTATTGCTAACTCCTCAGTTCTTGATTAGTGAAAAGTGTTTATTCCTATCCCTGCCACCACATAGCATAATAAATCCTGGACCATCTTGTGTCAATATCACACTTACTGTGGCCACTCAGTTTCAGAGGAACTGGAAGAATAGACCTCTGATCATACACCACTTGAGCTAAAGGAGGCTCTCCATACTCTGTTGAGCTGTTCTGATTCTCTCTAGTTCCAAACAGCTGTGCATACCTACTGGCAGTTCATTACAATATCCTTCTTGGACCAGTCACCCTTAGGGTAAGCCAGTAGAGTTACACTAGGAATGAAGTTCTCTACCAATACAAATGTGGATATAATCTTGATTTTTGGTAAATTGCTGTAACTTCTTAGGGAAGGGAAGATATTTTTGGAAAACTCCATTGAAACAATCATCTTCAGTTGGCAGCCCAGGCAGGAGAGATCAGGCAGGATCATAGACAATGATGGAGTTTAGAACCCTCAAACACTTCTCGAACTACTTTACACTCCCTGGTTTAGATTCATGGGGATTGATCCCATAGGCCCTCTAAGCACAGAACTCTCTTTGAAATCAACAGAAGTTCCTAATTATGTTATTTATATCAGTGTAGGATGTGTAGGATCTGAACACCCCACAATATTTAATGAATTTATTCTTGCAACACTGCTATGAGGTAGAGGAATGCTATTATCTTCATTTTACACATGAAATATCGAGCCACAGAAAGACTAAGTGGTATGTTAAAGGTCACAGAGGAAGTTTGTGGTACAGTTCTTGGTTGCTATCTCAACCATTATTCCTCCATGCTGGGGGCGCTCCAAGCATACAACTCCCTAACACACAATCCAGGAGATGGTCCAACAGGCTCTCTATGACTGGACAGGGTTTATAGCTAATGAAGATTTCAATTCATTAACAGCTCAATGAAACACTTTTTTTTTCTAGAAACCATACTCCCATTATATCATGTTCCAGTTGTTGGATTATGGGAAAATATTGAAAATTACTACTAAATAACAAAAGTGATGCCTAGATTCACTGAACTTGGTGCTGGAAGGTATGAGTTATAGGCCTTCCTTCCCCAACCTGTCATCTGACAACCAAAGTTGTGATTGGTTCCAAGATAAGACACTCTCAATCAGGGTCACCTCATATACTCTCCATCAGGGTTTTCTTCCTGGAAGGCAGCTTTTATTTCTCCAGGGAGTCCATAGGAGACTCAGAACCTCATGCTAAGTGTCCAGAGGAAAATGCTAACCACCCACTTTCTGTTCAGCACTTTGGACCTCTGCTGGGCCCCCATTGGGATACAGAAAATAGGAAGTCACTTTGGTTTCTTATGATATCCCACTGACAGTTTAAAAAAAGTGGCACACTCTCTTATGCCAATTCTAATCTAATAACTCAAATTGAAGTAAATGCATTTACTATTCCTAAGTGCAGACTTCCCAGAAAACTTTAAAAACATCAGTTTTAAAAGGTTTTCCATAAATTCACTTCTTGCTTTTCAGCTTTAAAAAGTTTGCTATTTTACTGCCAAGGACACAGACTCTCACAGCTGCCCCTGGTAAACTCAGTACAGTCATGTTTCACTGAGCTCTTTATAGCATGTTTCATATTTTTTCTAAAAAAGCACATCACCACCACCATAAAAAAATAAAAAATAAGCATGCACAGGAGCTACCATTCCCTAAGAACACTGTCAAGAAGATAGGATGAGATATGAGGGAAGAAACTTCACAAATGAACATATACTGAACACAGGTAGAGACTGTGGACTAGATTCTGTGCTCCATTTAAACTCTATTTGATAAGAGAGGAGAGGAAAAGCATGCAGAATATCAAGGAGCTAATTATTAGGGTTGAGTGAATAAACTGACTTCTCAGTTTAGTTGCCAAATGGGAAAAAAATGTCCAACACAGGTGTTCTAAAAGTTGGTCTGAAGAGACACGTCAAAACAAAATTGTTAATTTAAAAATGAGTTTTAAAAATATCAAAACAAACTTTTCAACTGCTTCAAATTTTTTATCCAGCCAAGACTAATCTCCACATTTGACCTGAATTCATGGATAGTTTTGCTCACCTGAAAAGTATGCTTTTTGGTGAATTTATTATTCAACCAAAAAAGTTTCCCAGATCTCCTGGTAATGACTGTCTGATCCCCAGGACTGGTTTTCCTTGAGTCTTAGCTTTGACTCTATTTAAGATAACTGCTGGACTACTCTAAGATATACAATTGGAGCAGGATCCTCAATATATTCTCCCATTATCTCTTTGGCAAACAATCCATAAGTACATTTTTTTGCTCTCTTATTTCACAAGGCTGTCCCTGCCAGCAGGTATATGGGATCTTGGGGAGCAATTACCACACAGGTGGGGTGCAAAATAAACTTTATTAAGAAAATGCAAAAACAGGGAAAATTCAATAGTGAGGGGTATGGGGTTTGTTAAAGTAGACAATTGGGGAGGGGTTTCTTTTAGTAAATGGGATAGGGGGTTTCAATAGTGGGGTACAATACAGTGGGGTATAATACAGTTGGTAACCAATTAACACTGAAGTATAAATGTAACAGGTAGCTAACAATTTCTATGTAAAGAGTGTGTCACAGCAGCATATAACCAACTAACAGTATGGGTAAAATGTGTTAAATAGCCAACAATTTTAGGTAAAAATGTGTCTCAGTGGTGTAAATGTAAAATGTGAGGTGTGTTAGAGAGGAAAGGGGTAACCAATGGGGTTTTATGCTAGAAAGAGAGAGAGAAGACAGGCTGTAAGTTGAAACAGCAGAGAGACAATTATACAAAACACAGCAAAATCTTATCTATGATTTAACTTAACCAAAACTACACAAATTAGCAAGTAACAAAACACAATGCAACAATTCTTTAAGGCTAACTTACAGGGTACAATGCAAGCAATTTCCTAAACCTAACTTAACTACAGCTATGCAAAATGAAATTACAATTTATCTAGACTAAAAGACAAAATCTAACCTAATGGGTGCACCTTATACTAGGGGTAGTTTCAGAGGGCAGAGTGGTGTGTGCCCAGGATACAGATCCAAGGGGGGAGGGGGATTTAACTAGTGGTGGCTGCAAGCTGGCAGCCCAGGATACAGTCCAGGAAGGCACAGGCTTATTTCTAGCAGCAAAGGCGCTGCAAAGCAAGAAACAGATTGCGGATACAGACCAAGGAGTTTAAGAGAGGTTTTAAGACACAGACCAAGGTTTAGTTTGAGTCTGTGTGCTGGGGAAACAGAGCCAGCAGCTAAAGTAATAAAAGTATAGAAAGCTTCACAGAGGGATTCTTACCAGTCCCCAAGGCAGCAAGAAAGGCAGAAGCAGCAACAGCATCAGAAGAAGCAAGGAGGGCTCGGCACGGTCTTGATAATCAGGAGGTCTCTCAGGCAGCAATTCGTTCTTCGTGGGGGGGGGGTTAAAAACGGGGGTACGCTCAAAAATAAAACGAGAGCGGAGAAAGGACCCCCCAGAACTCCTGGCTGATCAGACCAGGTAGCAATGCAGGAACCTTTCTGATATTTGTTTCAAAAATGCCTGTTCTTAAAGGCAAACTCAGGCAGTTTCCCCGCCAGTAATCCTGATAGGCTCCTTCTGTCATAGGGGAGGAGATACGGGGAAAAACTGCAGGTGAGCATAGAGACATGCCTGGGAAGAGTCCTGGACCATAGGCATGAGTTCCCACCTCATGACTCAAAAGCACATGAAGCCTATGACTCATGCCCAGGATCTCAAAAACACATTAGGTCTTGCAGCTCTGGACATTGCCTACCCTACACTGAGCCCAGGTTTAACAAGGTGATAACAGGACCAACCCTTTGAACAGGGCAGTCGTCCCACTTAGCACGCAGCACAAGTGGCCATCCCTTTGTGAAGGGCAATGGCTCTTGGTAAACAACTTAAGGGGCCCTCCCTTGAGAAGGGCAGTGGCCCTGGTAAACAACTTAACAGCCAGGGAGGGGCGGCCACAGGAGGAGAACAAAAACAAAATGGAGTAAGGGGACAGCTGTAAGAAACAAAATGGAATAGGGGGAAAGCTGTAACAGACAAAGGCTAAGCAGTATCTCCAGTAACAAGTGCCCTGATGCTAATCCTAACTGTTGAAGAATGTCTTTCCCCCCAATTCCATGCTCCCCCTCCCAGATTGCTAACCCACCTGGTGACAGGTGATTTATTGACTTCCAACTAACACACTCCACAGACATGCAGCCTAAATACTCTGCCATCTGGTAAACCCTTCTGCTGGCATGATCCATATCCTCCCAAAACCGATAGTAAATTATAGGATTATATAAGACTGACACCCAATTTTTATGGGGACCCCAAAAACTTAAGCAGCCATATGGTTTAAACTCCATTACAAGCACATTTTCTTTTGAAAACTTGTGCTAAACTTGCTAGCAAATAACTTTTCCACTCCTCTGTGAAATGAAGTGGAATTACAGTAAAATAATCTTATTGTAGGAAAATGCCATAAGTGAGGGAACTTATTTTTTTCACCGTCAGAAAAAAGAGGTGGTAGTTCAGGTTGAACTACAAACTTAATGACTCCCAAAGAAGAATGTGGTTCATAGCTGCTTGAATTGGCTTTTTAAAATAAACATTTTCTAAGGCAATATGATGGTTTTTCTCTCAAATGGACCTTTGATAGCAGATCACTGAACTTGGGATCTAGCAAATGAATAAAAAGGGAGCTCTGACCATTCTTTCTGCCTGAAACTGTGTCATCTTATTACACACACACACACACACACACCTTAGATCAGTGTCAAAAGAGCCAAAAGGTCCTTTTCATTTATCTTCCTCAACTGATGCTCAAGAAAGTTGACCTGATTAAGCTGACACTGTTATAATCATTCATTTATAATCTCCCAATAAGGTGAAAATGCAACTCCTACCATTACTAAGGCTTGGAAAGATTAGAATATAGACTTTTGCTTCAGTTCCTAGCAGGCAATAGTTGCCATAGCACCACTCAACTGCAAAGCCTCATCTTCACTCAGCAGGGGACAGTGTGCCCAATTCGACACTATTACATTGGGTTTTTTTTGAACCAGTGTGACTCCACTGAAGCAAATAAAGTTGCATTGGCGTAGAACTTGTGTCATGGAGGGGGCAATCAGGCCCAGGTTGCTAAACTGTGCTTGAAAATAAATATCATCACAGCAAAGTCTGATTTATAGTTTATTGCATGGTTGAACCTGCTTTTGTGGAAACAAGGCTGGTGTTACAGATGACATCAAAATAATTATCACTCCTCTTAACCCCTCCTCCCAAACAAACAAACAAAAACCTCTCGGAGTGTAGCTGCTCACGTCCCTTTGCTCTCTGCTTCCAGATGCTGCATGTGGAAGGGTTGCCCCTGAAGGTGCTAAAGCCATGCTGATATGGTTTTTATTTGGATTGGGGAGGGTGAAAGGGGCAGGACATTAAAATTACAAGTCATCTTTAAAAAACAGTGTCCTATCTACTTATGCAGCCTAGGCCTACCCTATTCCTTGAGTATATGGGAAATAAAGCCTTTGTAAACATGAAGAATATTCTAGTCACACCTGCCTTTTCTAAAGATGGAAATTTGTTGTGATTTATTTCAGTATCTAATTTATATGTAACAGTTCCAAGAAGATAATAAGGATAAAGAAAATGGTATGGAAATGAATTTACTGCTCCCCCTGTACTTTTTTAATCCATTCCATATGACTCCCATGACGCTAGGCTATACATTCTTATGTAACATTTACCACCACGTTTATTCAGATAAGTTTCACTCTCAAGTGACTGGTATTTCATCTTTTTTGGTGCAATGACTACCAAAAGAACAACAGAATGTAATGTAGCTTTTTCGGTCATTATTTTAAGTTGTTATTAATCTTTCTCATGCAGAGTCCACAGAACTGATACTGCAATCAATTTAGGATTTAAATGAATCTTTGAGGATTCTTGATTTTCCAGCAAACCTCTCTGGAGAATTAGGTTTTGCTATTGAAAATTATTGTTTAATACCTTCCTAAATTAAGCCTGTGTGGTATATTAGTTGCAAGGTACTCAGCCCAGTTACTAGATAGCTGAAGAGCACCATAGAAGTCATAAATCTATTGTTGCTTAGTTATAATGCTTAAGACAACCAGCATAAAAATTTGATTTGGGAAATTTTGTGCAGAAAACAGATTGTTACTTGTCTGCCACACTGCTAATATTTTACCCTTCAATAGCATTTAATTTAAAAATGCCTCAGGTTATGATTTCAGCAGTATGCTATAGCTTGTCTTACAAGTTTCAAAAAGTCACCTTTACCCAATGTGGGCAACACTGCAATTAAAGTCAGCAAAAGGAACAATGAGCAATATAAAAAAATAATAATCACGATCTTTCAAAAATAAATCTAAATTACCATGCTAGCAAGAAAATGCACTTCCAGTCATAAAATGTCAAAACAGTTTTAGGATTAGAACTTCATCTGTTCGTAGAAAAGACACATATTTTTAAAGATGTGCTAATTAAAGATTTCACTTGTCTGCAGTCAACATCACTGGGAATATTTTTTGACAGATGGCTGAAATATATACCCTTCGTGATCACACATCTATGAGCTACATACTATACCACTGCACAGTCTCTGACTTACTACCGGCAAATGCCTTTGGCTGGTTTGCAATTCCTGAGTGAACATTAAGAATGTATGGGATAAATAATGTAGTGTCATAATTAAACAATTGTTTTTGAATAATTGTGCTTGTAGCAAAATATATCCTCTTCATTGCGAGGAAAGATTATTTATAGTACATCATTTTAGTGGTCAAAATGATTCATAATTAATTGTTATTAATTGACAAGAATATTGCCCTTTTCTGTACATTTCACTCTTAGTATGTTACCTCTAGCAATGAAATTAGAGAGAAGAGAGAAAGCTGTTTAGATCTAATCATATTAAATACTTTGGACATGGTACGAGGGACTGGAGACAACAGAAACAATAAGTTAATATTGCTAAATTATGGTTTGCTGTTCTCATCCACCTTTTCAACATGCAGATTTGTAGAAATTGGTTAGGAATTCCAAAACAATTTCCTTTTTGTTAATTTCCCTATTATTTAGAAAGTAAATAATCATTGTCTAAATAGCCTATCTAAAATGGCAATTCCCCAACACCACTACATATTGTACAATTATTATTTTTTTTAAAAAAATAGGTATTAACAAAAACAGGAAACTGACTGGTGGAGGCAGGAAGGAGAGATGAGAAAAAGCCCATGAAGACTTTTTACAGAAATATTGTGTCAAATAGATAAATATATATTCAAAGAAGAAGAACAAGCTGAAATGAACAAAAACCTGGTTGCTTAAGAAGAAAATATGATTAAGATTTTTAATGTGTCACAGGTAGTGGATGAGACTTTCAAATAACTAACTTGGGAAATAGGTGCCTAATTCCCACTGAGTTTCAGTAGGACTTTAGATTACCTGTAGGCACCTTTAAGAGTCCCAGCTAGTGTCAGATGATTAGAAGAGGAGATGGTCTAGAGAACTTTTCACAAAGTAACCTGAAACCAATCCAAAACTCAGCCCAGGTTCAACAAACATGTAATGGACACCTGTAAATGAAAATGCACCCAACTTGCAGCTTTGGACTATGCCATCTCTCCCTTTGGGGTTCCCCTTTTCACAAGGTTCAGGACTTTCCAGACATTTCTCTCTCTCTCTTTGGGTGTGGAGCTTTGCAACTTGCAGTTTTCCATGGACATCCAATTGCTTTGACAATGACCTCATTCTGGGGTCCACCATTAACCATTACCACAGTAATGGGATTCATTGGAGCTTTGGAATATTGTTGCTACCAAATGTGGAGAAAGCAGCCTGCTCCTCTAAAGAGATTTCTTCAAAGGGAATAGACTTTTATTGAGGGAATGTCCAGTCCTGTTGAAGAAGGAACATGCAGGGAGCTAATGATGCTGTAGATGGGAGGAGAGAAGTTGTCTGTCTCTCAAAACATCAGGGACCAAATTTTCTTAAAGTGACTAGTGATACCTGAAGCCTCCATTATGTACTCCCAATGAGAGATTTTTTGAGAGCATGGGGGCACAGCACTTTCTGGAAATAAGTCCCCATAAGTGTTTCTCAAGTTAGGCACCCTAAAAGGGAGTCTCCCAAAATTAATTAGTCAGGCCCAGTTTCTGGGCAAAGGTGACTGCAGCTACCTATGAATATACTGCATGCAAGAGACTTCAAACATCTCAACAGCACTAGAGACAAGGACAGATTGTGCCTTAGGGATCCAGTGGGAAATGTTATGGTGTGAAGCGGAGCTCATGAGAAACTTGGGAGTTTTTACAGAGTTTGGCTTTCAGATTTTGTTGTTTGTTGAATCTGAAATTCAAAACAAAATACAGAGGAGTTGGCCCAGGTGAATCAAAACTGGAAATAGAGCCTCATGCAAACTAAAAAAGAAACAGCTTTGCTTCTGGGTTCTAATTCCTGGTCCTACTACTGACTCACTCTGTGTTCATGAGCAACTTAACTCCCCACTGAACCTCATTTTCCCCTTCAGTAAAATGTGTAGCAAGACTTATCTTCCTCACTTGGGTGTTGCAAGACTTAAATAATAGATGTTTGTAAAGCACCCCAGAACCTCTGGAAAAACATTACACTTTGGTACAGTCTATTATTAACCGAGATCATGCATAGGTTTTTGAGGGACACATGGCTTTTGCCCTTCACAGCTGAGGAATGAATCCATTGTTGTTTATATAGAGTAGCATTTAGATGTCCAAACCAAGAATAGTGAATTGATAGGTGTTGTACAGAACATGGAGAGAGATGGTCTGTGCCCCAAAATAAATTGCTTTCTTAGTAGCCAAGCCAGGCAAAGTCTGGGAGGTTAAACTGAGTCACAGCCATGTGAAACACCACAGAGCAGTTTAGGGACAGAGCCAGCAATGTTATCTTCCCTTCCCGAGTATTAATCAAGTGTCCTGTACACTGGACTACACTATCATTCCAGGTGCCATAGTTGATACATTATATCCTTATTAGCCTATTAAGGAATTTCTCATTAAGCAAGAATTGTATATTATTCAACAGTATACAGTGACTATATTACACACACCACAGTGGTATTATATATATCTGCATTCTATAGATAGGTGACATTTATCATTATCTTGAGCATTCTCTTATTAGATACAGGAGTCTTGAGTTACAGTAAGCACGAGTGGCAAACAGGATAAGAATACAGAAGATTTCATCCATGAAGGATGTGTGTATTGTAACTTTCATGTGTGCAAAAGATCCATAACTCATTAGCCTTGCCTCAGAGAATTATGAAGGTCTATATTCACATCTGGGGAAAAAAATCCAGCCTTCACAGGAGGGTTATTTTATTTATTCTCTGAGGATTCATTGTAGTTTACTTTACAATAAACTGTGTTACTATACACATTTGGGTCCTGTCTTACAAGAAAGATGATAATGGGAAATACCCAAAGTTACATTATCTGCAGAGCCTTTGGCACATTCTAGACAAGAGGAGGATGAGGATTGCTTCCAACACCCCCTCATTTTGGACAATAATTTTACAATCTAAGTTATCCTTTGAACGCAATTTGTAGACCGAGTTCAGCCTCAGTAAAAAATTCCACGCTCCCAAAGTTGTTGATTATACATAGGCAATGGGATCAGTAAGGCCTTTAAGATCCATTTTAGTTTTTCACAACAGCTTTTTTTTTTCTTCTAGATCACAAATTGAAAGAATCACTGATTTCTTTAAAGCTACCTTTGGTTTTACAGACAAAAAGTATACCACGTTTCCAATAGGGGTGGTGAAATTATTTATCCAGCAGTATTTCAGAGGCAGATGACATTACTTTCTCCTGTAATATAATCATGATATATATTATTAGATTTCCCAGGATGGGGATGCTTTCCCATTTCAAACCATGCCAAGGACTTTCACAGCATTAATAGAAACAAGTTGAAAGAGGTCTATGTGCAATCCTTATTCTTCTGGAAGAAGAACTTAAATTACTAACATTTTTCTTAAAGCAGAATTATTTATAGGTTCACCTATTTTAAAGCCAGAAGAGACTATTAGACTTCATGTATACCCCACACCATTAAATTTCACCCAGTCACCCTGCATTGAGCCCAATAACTTATGTTCAGCCAAAGTCTATCTTCCAGAACGTGATCCTGTCTTGATATCAAGAGATGGAGAATCTACCACTTCTCTTAATAGGTCCAGTGGTTAAATCATCCTTACTTTAAAAGGTGTGAGTAATGTCTAATTTAAATGTGTCTGGCTTCAGTTTTATCCATAGGTTCCTGTTATGCCTTTCTCTACTACATTAAGAGTCTTTTAGTACCTGGTATTTCTCCTTGTGAAGGCACTTATGTGCTGTAATCAAGTCACCTCTCAGTCATATTTTTGATAAGATGAACAGACTTAACACTTTGTGTCTTTGTTACTATAAAACATTTTATCCAGCCCTTGAATCTATTTTTATGGCTCTTTGCTACAGCCTCTCCATTTTTAACTTCCTTTTAAAATGCAGTCCCCAGAACTGTATGCAGTATTCTACTATCGGACTCACCATTGTTATATACAGAGGTAAAATCACCTCCCTATTCCCCTATCCATACATTTAAGAATCAAAATACAGCTTGTTCCAATAGCATCACACCTGGAAGCGCCTGTTGAGTTGCTTGTCTATTTTGGCTCCCTAAATCCTTTCAGAAACATTGGTTTCCATCATAAAGTCCCCCATTCTATAGGTAGAGCCTGCATTCCTTGCTCCTAGAAGTATAATTTTGCATATAACTGCATAAATTGTGTTTGAACAGGGCCTAGTTTCATCTCTCATCTCTCATAATAAAGATTATGTTTCTAAAATAAACCTTTAAATGACCAAGTACTGATCTTTGAGATTTTTCAGACTTCAAGAATTTAAAATTACTCTTAATCCATGTATTGTTGTTTGTACCACTTATGGAAAAAGTAATAATGTGCAGTCTTAAAATAAAACTGATAATAAAAGAATAAATAAAATTGATAGTGACACCTGTTTTATTTTAAGTTTTGCCAAATTAGGGGTGAGATAGCAGAAATAAATTCTCCCCAACTGTAATGTGTTACTGTGTCTACAAAAGAATGATAGTATATAGGCTACAATACATCTATAATAGATCCCTCAAACTATGTTGTGTATGTCAGACTTCAACCAAATCCAATGCCACACACAGAGGAAGGATTAGTATGTTCTTATTTTCTATTATGAGTAGCATCTCATGAGTAGTATTAATAGCATGGATGACAAGTCAAATATTTCACAGTGTATCGAGATTCAGGATGGGTATGAAGGGAATTCACTGCATCATCATTAACCCTTATGCCACTAAGAGCATTTACAGACCCAAGTGTGGCAAAAGTGAGGACTACTGGAACAATTTTTACAGCAAGGGTGCTGAGAACCATTGAATCAAAGTGTAAACCCTATACATGATAGAAACCTCTTCAAGCCAGTAGGGGCGGGAGCACCCCTAGTTCCCACACCTGTGACAAGAATATGTATTTTGGGACAATGATATTTGGAGATCTATTAAAATATGTATGACTGTGTGTTGTGTGAAGAAATACTTCCTTTCATTTGTTCAGATCAGTTTCTGTCTGCATCCTGTAAACACTTGCCCATACCGGTATTGCCCTGGCCTCCTCTTTTGTCATTCAGTTTCGCATGCATTCTATAACAATATGCATTTCCTCACCTTTGGGGGCGAAGCCAGACTTTAAGGCACCTGCTCCCCTACTTGGTGTAAACATTGCTTGTGCCAATCAGAAGCGAACACAGACAGGGTTGGGGCCCCGTCCCCTATGACACTTTTGTGATGTCATAGTTGGTACTTATGGGTCTGTCTGCCATGTGCAGACAGAGAGAGGAAAACGAAAACTAATCTCGTGTATCCGTGTATCCCAATAACCGAGCCTGATCAACTCGAAGCCTCTCTCTCAGCTCACATGTTTTCAAACAGAGCTTCTATGTTTACCGGTCGTTTATGTGTTGGTTTGTATTTGTAAGTATCAATTATTACTAAATGCTGCATCTTTGTTTGTAAATATTGTTAGCAAGTATTTTAGTAATTGTGTGTTTTAAGTTTCATTAAGTCTATTAGTTAATCAAAAAACTGCTCCCTTACCCCTTGTAATTATCCCA
Organism: Sternotherus odoratus; assembly: GCA_032164245.1. Taxonomy (NCBI): domain Eukaryota; kingdom Metazoa; phylum Chordata; order Testudines; family Kinosternidae; genus Sternotherus; species Sternotherus odoratus. The sequence continues at coordinate 50,289,108 of JAVMKO010000008.1, read as the reverse complement.
AATAAAACTTTACATTGATTAATTTTAGTTGTGTGTGTGTGTGCATCTGCAGCTTGTGTCCTGACCCACACTCTCCTTGCATCCCTTACCAATATAGTCTGTTGCCACGTGCAGCCTGGTAAATAACAGGCCTGCAAATTTTTTCCTCGCCCCTGCGAGGAAATCCACATCATTGTTTTAAACCTGCTGCCTATTAACTGGGCTTCAAAACCAAGGTTTGGATCTAAGCTTTCCTAAACTTCCATGACTACGATCCAATTTTTGGAGCTAGTACACATCTCTACATTATCTTCCTTCTGCAGCCTATAGATATAGATATTTGCTAGATAAGGCACAGGTATAATGTAAGGCAATAATGTAAATTAGCCTACAATGCCTGTAAAATAATAGCTTAGCTAAACAAGACATAAGGCCCAAAAGCTTTAGCATAAACAGCTAACCAGGAGTAACCCTAGATCATAAGACATCACAAGATGGATCGCTGTACTGACTAAACTGCTCACAGGTTACCACAAGATGCTAGTTTATACCAGCCTGGGATATTTTAAGTTAGGAACATCAGAGGATGTGTGAGCACAAGAGTGCCATGGTAATGAATTAACATATATGCTAATACTCTTAACATAAAATGGCTAATAACCTATATGAAAAGGGCACCCCAATGTTAGCAGGGTGAGGAAATACAAAACAAGGAAATACAAACCCCTACTGAATATGAATTAGGCATAGTGGTATCAGTATAACTATTATAAAAGTTTAGTATCAGAGAGGTAGTTGTGTTAGTGTGGATCTGCATAAGCAACAAAGTCTTGTAGAACCTTATAAACTAACAGATCTTAGGGATCATAAGCTTTCATGGGCTAAGACCCACTTGATCAGATGAATGTTGTAAAAGTTATATCCTAGCCTGCATGCCTTGGAAGAGGTCAGGATTATAACCACTGGTGATGGTGACAAGGAAGATGGTGAGGAAGAGCAAGATAAAATGACAAAACACTTCAGGTCTTTCTGAGATGGAGGGCGTCAATATAGGAATGCTCAGACACATGTTCTGTATTATCTCTGTCTATATTGCTGGGTTGGAGTGTTTATGACTGATAAATGAAGGATGTGGGGGTTGCTCCATTTTATTGACACCCAGCCAGCCAGCAGCTACAAAATCCCTCTTAGAAGCTGTTCTACCTGTAAAGGAATAAAAAGTTTCACTGCTATGCATAGGTAAAATAAAGTGAGTGGGCACCTGGCCAAAAGAGCCTATGAGAAGGTTAGAACTCTTTAAAAATTGAAATTTTGTCTGTCTAGTTGTTCTCTGGGGAGGGGCAGACGTGCTTAAGCTTAAGCTATGCTGTAAGAGCTTCGGTCAGGAGTGAGAAAAAACAACATCCAAATCATGCCTAGAAACTATACATTTAAAATTCCAGACGTGTAAATAGATCAGGAAATGTCCAGGGAAACACAATTAGGTTTATCTTGCTTATTTCTCTATGGCTTGTGGATTCCTCTGTGCTAACCCCAGGTGCTTTTGTTTTGCCTGTAATCTTTAAATTAGACCTCAAGAAAGCTATTCTTGATGTTTAATCATTGTATTTTTTTTTAAATCTAGCTAAAGCCTAAGTTCCCAGATGTATTTTCTTTTTCTTTTGTTTTTTAAATAAAAATGACCTTTAAGAACAGAATTGGAGGGGTGTGTGTGTGTGTGTGTGTGTGTCTTATGAGGTTTGTGCACATTATTTAATTAGCTGGTGCAAGAGCTGATTTCTGTTTTTCCCCTCTCTCAGCTCTTCCCTGGAGGGCATGTGTGAAAGGGCTTCAGGGTATGCCACAGAAAAGAATTCCCAAGTATTCCTACCTGGGTTCTCAAAGTGTTCTGCTCTTGGGTAGTGGCGGCATCTACCCATCCAAGGTAGATGGGTAGAGAGAAGCTTTAACCTTAGGAGTGTAATACAAGCCGGGGGTGGCCCATATTAATTTTTAAGAGTCCTTGCAAGCACCCACCTTCTGCACCTGAAGTGCCAGAGTGGGGAATCAGCCTTGACAATGACTTTGCTAACTGTATTAATAAAACTATTACAAATACAAAGATTTTTCCTAAATATGAGTTTTCAGTCATGCGTGTCAGGGTGCCCAATCTCACAGTGTTAATTGGGAGTTTGTAGATAATCAATATAATTACTACATCAAGCAAAATTCCCTATTCCTTCCTCTCCACTAACCCCATCCCAAACACTGCGAAGAATCATTATTTATCACAGTTATCCAACTCTCAAGATAAATGATACCACTTCTGAGATGCTTTAATGTGTGTTTTTGTAAAAAGAAATAATCTTAATGACTGGTAATATCTCCTTGCTTTTAAAAATCAATAGCATGTTACTAAAGAGAGAAAATAGCAACATTTACATTTTTCATTCAAGCATGAGCTGAGAAAAACATCCATTTAGATTACTGGTGACTGTACATGAATTATAATAAATGCTGGAACATTCTGGATTTTAGAAAAATCTTGTTTAAGCAGTTTTCCTAGTCCTGATGTGATTGTCCAAAAAAATCATTCACTGTAATGGATTTCCAGTTAATGGCCAGCAAGACTTGAAAACTCCGATATGTTTTCATTATTTTCTGCAGAATCTAAATGTATGCTTCGGATTATTTAAACTGGTAAACCATTACAAAACACTCATGTAGAAAAGAATTTAGAAAAGAAAACATTGAGAATGGCACATTTTGGTAGAGGAAAAACACAGCAAGAGCAATTATCAGTACAAACTGTATGATATGGTAAATTCCTATTATTATTTGCTGTTGTCTGGTAATTTATGCTCCAGAAGTTTTTTGTTGGTTCGTTTTTGTTTTAAATTAAATATCATGAAGGGCCAGGATCATTTACAGGAATATTTTCTTCTCCTGCTTGGACTGTGTAAAGGAAGGAAAGCAAAATCACCTCGAGGTATTCTGTTAGTTTGAATGACCCATATCACAATTCAGGGTAACCACACCTTATTCCCTCTTTGTTTTCCCTTGAGGTCACCCACTTCAGGCTCCCAACTTTTCAACCATCACCTCTCTTGGGTAGAGACCTGCCTCTCTGTCCCTCCTGACCACAGTTTTTCCAGGCTGCACCATCCCCTGACTATTATTGTGATATCTCCAGCAAAGCAGACCACCTACAAGGCCAACATCTGTGCTTTGCTTTCTCTCCAGAGGTTATGCAAAGCATAATTGCCTGCACTTATAGGTTACCACATAGATTCTTATATGAAAGCATATTTATTCTTAGAAGTTAAAGAATTAGCGAAAACACTAAAAAAAGATCCTTCATGCATGTTACAAAGCTTATCAGAGGTACCCATCCTCAGCCTCAGACAGTGGTATGTACATGTCAGGCCTTCAAAAACACACAACTGAGTTTTTATTATGGTTACCAGTCTCAGAACCAAAACCACCATGAATACTTAAGTCTTTTATACAGCTTGGGACTTTGATCTTGGCCTCATGTAATAAGTGACCAGCAGAAAAGGTTCACCTCCTCAGGGCACAGCTTCAAAGGGCTATATTTTTGCATAACCAGAAATGAGGAATTTGTATTCACATCCCCTAGATATTCCCCAGGAAAACCATTTAGCACTTTCTGTTCCAGGAGTCTATTCTTATCTGGCACAGTCTTCAGTATAGTCCTTTGAACCTCCAGTTCTCACATCTGGTACCTCTTCCCCCTCACCCTAGGGGGACATACAATCCTGACCCATAAAACATAAATCATGTATTTAATACCCTGGTCCTCAAAGATTCTTAAACTTAATTCAGTATAGTCTCCCAAGGATATGGCAGGGAAATTGGCATGTGCCTTTATCAGACAATGGTAATGGATTTCCAAATTTGTATGAATGGAAGTTCAAGAAATGTAAGCCAGAGAAAGGTGGGGGTAATTAATAACTTATACATGTTTTTTTTTTTAAGTATAGGGAGGGATTTTCTGAATCATTTCAGCCTTGGCATAATAATGCTCCTAGTGAGGACAGCAGGAAATCTACCAGATTTTACTGGAAAAATTGTGTCAATTCTATGTGCTTTTGAAAGATCCATCCACCTTCTCAATTACTTGTAAAGGTAATGCATGATGTTTTTGAAGATAAACATTTCATTTGAAGGAGAGAGTAATTACTCAAAGTTAAGTTTCCCCAAGCCAAGGCCTCAGACTGACATTGTTAAAGCATGTCAGTTTCATAGCCAACAGAACATAAAAGAGTGATGTGGCCAGCATTAGATCCACCACCTTTGACTGCCCTAACCTAACCTAACCTAACCTAATGGATTAGGTACCCATTTTGCATTTGGGTGAACTGCAGTTGGTCTTTCAGAATGAGATTGAGTGACATTCAAACCCATGACCTTCAAGACCAAAATCCAGTGCTTTAGCCACTCAGTTACCAAACCTTATCGAGAGAATTAATGTATGCTATAAACCACAGGTCCTGATCCTGCAAAGATGAAAATTCTGACCTTTACACACATGAATAGGTCCAGTGAAGTCAATAGCATGATTCACATTCATAAAGTTAAACACATGTGTAAGTGTTTGCAGGATGGTTCCCAGACAACTAATGCTAATTACAGCTGATTGGAAATTTTCAGATGGGATATTTTTTTCAACTGGAAAATACAATTTTGTCAAAATAAAACTTCCTCCAGGAACAGGTCAATTCCCATTGCATTCAATTTTGGAAAAAACGTGTTTCAATGTTGGTATTTTCAGAATGTAACAGTTCAATTTTTATAGTCCAGAGCTATTGTAATTTTAAATTTAAAATAAAATTTAAAACATGATGAAAATAAAATGTTTAAGCTGAAAGGAAGTTTTTGGAAATTTTGTTTCAAAGGAAATTTTAAATAAATTGGTTTTGTTCCAATTTGGAGCTAAACAAATTCAAATATCACAGAATTTCCTCATGAAATTGAATTTCTAGATCCTAAACAGCTCTAATGCTAAGGTTTAACAGCCAGTAATATAGAAAAAAATACATTTACAATCTCAGGCTGGTGTAAATCTGAAGCAATAATGTTTCTGATTCTCTGGTTCTTCTTTATATTGAATTCTCCCGCCCCCATCAAAATTTACCTTTAAAATATTTTAAAGTATTATGTACCAGTTTCTGACCTTATTTATATTGGTGTATGTCAATTAGGATTAATCACAGCAGAGATCACAGTCTGCCCCCCATCAGAAGCTAGTCACCACCTACAAACTTATATAGTTCTGCTAAAAGACCTCCATCTCAACCTGCTCTGAATCATGCACCAGGCTTCCCACAGGCTAAAACTTGCAGCTGTGCTTCTATGCTAGGGACAAATATCTAGGAAGGATTATGGTCAGGCCAAATACATTTGCGACCACTCCACGTAAGTCTGCACTAAAATGCTATGCTAATGAATTTGCATTAGTCTATTTACCTTATTGTTGAACCTCATATACATAGCTAATTTATGGACTCCTTAACTATATCGGAGTTTCTAAATTTATATGTACTAGCTGCTGCACATTTTAATGTTATTTTGTTTTGTTTGTTTTAGAATGAAGGTTATGCACCTAGGTAATTTTTTATTTTTCTAATGAGTTAATTATTGAAACTAGAACATTGCAGTCAAACCTAGCCAAGCAAAGTGCATTAATCATCTTTGGCTGCATACTTATTTAAGTAGTAGGACTATGGGAGACTGCATGAGATCCCACTGCAGGTCACAAGATAGATACTAGAGCTGTTCCAAACAGCCAAGAGAAAAATATTGTTACAGTAGATTCTCGATTATCCAGGATGATAGGGAAAAAATTATTCTGGTTAATAAAATCCCAGATAATCATCATCCATAGGAAATATGGGGAGTGGGGGTTGATTCATCAGCCATCCTGCACCAGGGGGGGTTGGGGTTGGTATATGCCCCTATGCCCTGTGTGTGTCCTTGGGGTGGCAGCAAAGCCAGAGCCGGCCCTGCGAGTTGCACATTTTTTTTTGACATCCTGGTTAATCCACATCCTGGTTAATCCAATCCTGGATAATCGAGAGTCTACTGTACTTTAAATTCATTTAACACTTTCAGTAGTACGTACACACACACACACACACACACACACACACACACACACATAGAGGGATGTGGTCCTTCATTACAGCTTCATAAATATATGAAACAGCAGTGCTATCAAAATAACAATCTGCAATGGGAAACCGTAGATATATTGCTAGTCTACTGATAGGTTAATAATTCAATGTCTAAGAGTCCACAAGTAAGGAAATAAGTTAACAGGTGATGGACAATTAGCAGATGACTCTTGAGAACTAAGATAAAATTCATTCATAGTTTAAGGCCATGTCTACACTAGAAATGCTCTGCTGGTACAGGATACAGCTATATTAGCAAAGCTGAGCTTTGAACCAATATAGCAAAGCCACCACCTGTGAGAGAAAGAATCTGTGCTGTTTCAAACGGTACAGCATCTACATCAGGGATTTCAGCCATCACACCTATGTCAGTCAGTCAGTGTTCACACCTCTTCACACCCAGACCTGCAGAACATACAGTGAAGACCTGGCCTAAATCAATTGAAGCCAACATAATGCACCAATTTCTCCCCATTTATTTAAGAGAGAGCTACACTGACTTGTAGTGGGCAGCTGGAAAAAGGGGGATAGATAGAGCATTTGGCTGACACCCAGAACTAGGAGGGGGAAAATATGCACAACATTTAGAACAGAACAAAGCCATCTGAGGTTGGCAATACTGAGTTAAATGGATTTTAATGTATTTAATGGGGATGAAAGACAAACTGTAATGTTACTAGGAATATCAACCCAGCTCTCTTTCCCTTGACTTCTAAAAATGCTGCTCTACTCATAGAAGCTTTGCTGCTAAGTTTACTGTTAATCCAATTATAGGAAATACATGCATACAGTAAATTAACAAACCAGGAAATAAAATTCTGAGCCTGTGTACCAGATTTCTCTCTCAACAAGGGAAGAACTTACTGCTGGAATATGAATCTCTTTCTTTTGAATTCTGAAAAGCTACTTGTACAATGCTCTCAAAGACACAATACACCCATATCAACCAATACCTGTATTGCCCTCTCCATTTGATCAAAAATGTACCTACTTGACTTTTACTGAGACCATGCATGCCATGTATCATTTCAATCACTCTTTTCACTCCTGGTTTGCCTTCACATCAGAGAATGTTCCAGTCAACTCCTGCCTTTTCCCCCACCAATTTGGAAGCATTCCTCAAGTATCCCCTAGTCTGTGATTTGTACTATAACACAATGGATAGCACTTAATAGTAAAATAGGGGAACCTTCGTACTGTGAATTCAGATTTAGTAAAAATGTATAGTTAATTAGAATGAATGTTTCACACCATGTTACTGCATCACAGTTGCAATAAAAAATCCAGGTAATAAAGTTGTTCTGTGAATGAAATTTACTTTAAGAAAAAATCCATTATTTTAAACTGGATGTATCCTGAAGTCCCCCTCAGGTTTTAATCTTCCCATATTCTGATGAACTCCCATTGCAGTCAATGGAACTGAGTAAATGTCTACCATTTTTATGATTGCATTGAAAACAAAATGAGTTTGTTTTGATAATGTGTGGGTCTCTTAGTGATGCTTTCAGTGAATGATCCAGAAACAAGCTGGTTGTTTTTTGTGCATGGAAACAGTAAATTCTGGAAAATATTCACGGAAAGGGAATTTTGAATTCATAAATTAGATATTTTCTTTTAATTTGAAACCTAATTCTAAAAAAAATATGCTCATCCAGTCTGTGAACAGACATGCCATCTAAACTTCATGTCCAACCAGCATCTCAGATCTTCAATGTCAAAATATCTACAGTTAACATCTTACCCGCAATATCCAGGCTAAGAATTATGTTCAGACAATACAGTGAATAATTTAGAATAATGAATAAAAGACTAACTCACTAACAATTTGTGAAGAGCAAACTATTTGAAATTCAAATAAGTTACTCTCTACAAATTATTTGTTGAACACTAACTAGAAATTGAGGAGATTAAGAATGAAACAATTCTTGCCCATTTAATACTTTCTAAGGTATCAAAGTCTGAACCAAATTATGAACACACAAAACTCTAAATTTAGGACTCTTTTTAGCTGTGAAAAAGAAGTTGCAATAGTGACCTGTCACCTGTCCAACATTTTATCCGAGTGAAGTAACAGCTTCTAGTTAGAGGACACATTTGTTCCCACCCAGAACATGCTGGTAGAGAAATAGCATGACCACTGCTCACAACTATTTATCCACTGCTTGCTGCTGTGAAACAGAGCTTAACCATTAATTATTTTGGCAGCCAGTGAGGAAAAAAAAACAACCTCTAGACCACTGTATATGTATTTACCGTATTTTTCGGCGTATAAGACGCCTTTTTAACCCCCAAAAATACTTTCAATATTAGGGGGGGCGTCTTATACGCCGAATATCGGCCGGACCAAAAAAAAAAAAAAAAGCGCTTTTTTTTTTTTTTTTGGTCCGAAAACGCGGGGGCGTCTTATACGCCAGAGCGTCCTATGGGACGAAAAATACGGTAAGCAATGAGCTTAGAACTTTTCTTTATTTCCTTACAGGTCTAAAATTAACATGACTGTCAAAGTTGCTTAACTTTGCAAAAACAAAACAGAAAAACAAGTTATTTTTTAAGGGATAATAGTTATTACTTCTTGAGGGGAAGTGAGTTCTGATTTTTTCAGCTCCTTGGAATGTATGTTCTTATGCAAAAGAACATGTAATGAAGTCAGATTGCCACAGTGAGATGGTTTTGGATGGATTGACAGGGTGCCTTACTTTCCCCTTAGAACTAGGGGGGTCATTATCAGTACAGAAGAGAGGATGGATCACCATAATGTTTCATTTTTTTCATTCCCTGGAAATCTAAAAGATACAACAGTGCAGATCGCAGAAACCTTCAATGCATGATAGTCTCCTATTCCCGTGCAATCTCTCAAATCTTGCCCAGAACTAGTTACGTGGACTGTGAAGATGGTAAGCTGCCACTAGGTATCTTTCCCTCTCGTTTCACGGTCATACCCTCTCCTCTCCATCTCTTGAGTTTGTAAAACCAGGCTGGACATCTTTAGTGTATATGTTTTCATGATGTTTCCAGAACCTATTGACTCCTGTCAAACCAGAAATACCTTTAATGCAAAGCAGAAGCAGCTTTAATGGAGCTGTGTGACTGAGTAAAGGAAGCAGGACTTAAGCCCAAATTGTGTTTGTACAAAGGTTCAGAGCTATTTTCATGTAATTATAAACTCTTCATTTATAAATGTATGGTACATAGTGATCAAGTTAAGGTTCTGAATTCCCAACTAAGTTAAAAGATGTTTTCCAGGAATGTGGACAAGCTAAGCAAGTGCCTTGACAGATGACTTTATGTACTTTCTTGCTTGATTAAAAAATTGTCAGCTCCTTCAGATGACCTGCTTGCTTATTGGCTTACTGAGTTAAGCAAATGACTTACATTCTGAATTTTCCATGTTTTAATAAAGTCATACAGATGACACTCCCAATGGATACACACAAAACAAAAATAAGGACTCAAAAGTGGAGTTTGCCTTTGACTGGAGACAGTCAGAATTACAACTGTGGTCATTGCTAATTTTCCTCTTATGATTCTGCTTCTCTTCATTAGCTTTAGTAATGAAACAGCTTTGTTACAGACTTGTAGCCTATAGCAGAGGGCTGAAGATCAAAACTTAACTGTGATACACAACAGGAGAAAAAACCAACACATTAAACCCATGGAAATTGTTAGAGGATAACTTTAACATGGTTACTGTAGCCAAAATAGAAAGATCATGAATTAAAGATGAGCAGACAAAGAGATATTGTAGAAATCCTTATTGGATGGTTGGTTTTGTAGTGTTGTTTGAAGGCAGGTCACATTGTATCTAGACTCCTGAAATGTAGGATATTTTGGATAATAAATTTGGTTTTTGTCCATCTCCGTTGCCTATTTGCTTACTTCTAACAGGAAAAGTGGTTTGATTTATCACTTCTATTTGGAAAAAAAAATTGTTTCCCGACTAGAATTACTTATCTGAACTCCTTTATCATATGGAGGCTAGGGGAAACAGAGAACAAGGATACACAAAATAACAGTGTGAGTCTATATGTACATTTTTTACACTTGGCAATCTTTTCTTTTCATCCTGTCTAACAAGATGTGAATTAGTGAATTTCTGAGCTGTCTTGACATTTATTTGAATTGCCCTGTGCACATCAGTTAAAAGCCCATGCACATTTCTAAATAAAATCACTGTTTAAATAAAACTAAACTGGAATAGACATGGATTCACATTCAGAGCCATATTCCAAATACAACCCCTGTAAATTAAGACGGGTGTGATAGAAGTAACTTCATGGTTACTTAAGATCAATACACAAGGTTCAAAAGTATGCTTCATTAGGACTTAAGACTTCCAAATGGAGATTGTCAGTAATTTTCTAATAAATGTTTCATGAGAAAAATGTCAGTTTGCCAAAACCTAAATTGCTTGTGGAAAAGGTCTGATTTTTAAATATCCCTCCTCTCATGATAATTTGGCATTTCTATGTCCAATTCTGGATGAAACCAAGACAGGAAAACTTTAATAATTAAATATAAGGGGAGGAATTTAACTGAATATTTTAAAAATTCCAGAAAATATTTCAGATTTCTAGGAAGAGAGACAGTTTTCGGTAAAAGGAGTTGTTTCCTACATGCACCCATTAAACTCTTTGCTCATCTTCCTAACTCAGAAGTGTCCTAAAATCTTTCCCAAATCATTTTTTTCCAATTTGATATAAATTCTCATTTTAATTTCAATAATCAAACAATTTGATTTTTTAATAACTTAAATGATTCGCCATAGCTATTACTGCAAAAACTACCAGCACTTTTCATGTATATATGGGGAGTTGTCTCTTGAGACACAAACTGATTAACAAAAGTTGGAAAAACTGAATATGATTTTCAGGCACCCTGATAAAGCAGAATTGTACGAGGTGACAAGTAACAATAAAAGCCTGTGAGAGGTAGGTGTCTATCAAGCTCAGGGGACTTTAATAATGGAGAAAGAAAATCTTCCTTTTACAGGCAATTTAAATTTAACTCCACCAGAAAACAAGTGCGCTGACAGAAAGAAAATTACTTCAAACAAGGCCTTTTTAGCAAATTGAAATAAGTTAAGCAAAGCCTTCAAATCTCTTTCCACTGACACACCTTACTTTCAATTGGGCTTTTCACAATGGGCTGAAGTTTGCACGATGCTAAGGGCATGGTTACACTTACAGGATTATAGCGCTTTTGGTTATAGCTGTCCCCGTATACAGCAATAGGTATTGCACTAGAATGTGTCCACACTCAGACCCGCCAGCGCTAGAGCACGGCCACATTTGCGAAGCTTCAGGTGGCATTAGGAGCAGTGCATTAGGGCCGGTATCCCACAGAGCACCTCTTCCCAATCTAGTGCAGTGCCTTGTGGGAAGGGGGGCGTCACTTGCAGCCATTCTGCATCCTGTTCCAACTCCCTGTGATGCTTTGTGTTCTATCCCAGTAATCCCTGTGTTTCCATCCACCTCAGGTGCCATCTTTCAACGGTTTCAGCAAGGTGCGCTCCGTCGTCCGTTTTCGTGTGCCGTAATGGATCCCAAACTAGTGAGGAGCATGCTGGTGAGTGTCACCAGCAGAACTCTCTGCGCAGTGAAGTTCATTCTTGACATGGAAAGTGACAGTAGTGATGGGTCTGAAGAAGATGAGCTCGAGCTGAGGAACACATTGGACACTAAACTGATTGACGCTTTAACGGACATGCTCACGACCGTTAAACGCCGCTTCTGGGCGTGGGAAACAAGCACTGAATGGTGGAATCGCATCGTCATGCAATGTGGGATGATGAGCAGTGGTTGCAAAACTTTCACATAAGGAAAGCCACTTTCATGGGACTGTGTGCTGAACTTGCCCCTGCCCTGCAGCGCAAGGACACCAGATTGAGAGCTGCTTCCCGGTTGAGAAGCCGGTGGCTATAGCACTCTGGAAGCTGGCCACCCCAGACAACTACCAATCGGTGGCCAACCACTTTGGGGTGGGAAGTCTACCTTTGGAGTCTGTTGATGCAAGTGTGCAGGGCCATTAATCGCCTCCTGCTATGAAAAATTGTGACTCTTGGTGATGTGCGTGACATCGTGTCTGGCTTTGAACAGATGGGTTTCCCTAACTGTGGAGGGGTGATCGATGGGATCCATATACATATTCTGGTGCCCGACCCCCTAGCAGACGAGTACATTAACTGAAAGGAATACTTCTCCATGGTTCTTCAGGTGCTTGTGGATCACCGTGAGCATTTTACTGACATTAATGCAGGCTGTTCGGGAAAGGTGCGTGACGCACGCCTCTTCTGCAACACCGGCCTGTTCAGGAAGCTTCAAGAAGGCACTTTTTTTTCCAGACCAGAGGATCCCCGTGGGGGAAGTTGAAATGTCCAGTGAGATTCTTGGCAACCCCATTTACCCTTTAATGCCCCGGCTCATGAAACCCTACACAGGGAGCCTGGACAGCAGCCAGGAAAGGTTGAACTAAAGGCTGAGCCGCTGTCGAATGACTTTGGAGTGTGCTTTTGGGCATCTCAAGGCGCTCTGGTGCTGTCTTTATGGGAAGCTAGACTCGGCAGAGGGAAGTATCCCCGTGGTTATTTCCGCGTGCTGTGCCCTACATAATCTTTGTGAGCAGAAGGGCGAAGGCTTCACTCTGGCATGGTCCTCAGAGGTTCAACTCCTGCACAGCCAAAGAGCAGGGCTCTTAGAGGGGCCCAGCGCAAGGCTACAAGGTTCAGGGATGCCTTGAGGGAGCATTTTGATGCTGAAAGTGAGTTCTAATGGGAATTCCAGAGGGAGGAAGGGAGGGTGCATTCTGTTAATAGGATAAGGCATTTGCTTTTCTGTAGCCATTTGTAATATATGTGCACCGAATAAAGAAACCCATTTATTAAAAAGAATTCATTTATTGAACTGCTTTTTCAGATTTTGAAATAAAAGTTGAAATAAAGTAAAATGTGTGTTTGGGGGGGGGGGTGCAATTGGGATGGGAAGGGGTCAGTCAGAAATTGGTGTATGTCCTGGCCTCATACCCTCCAATGCCCTTCGAGTTGCTGTGTTCCCCGAACCCCATTTGCAGAGGGCGATAATGCTTCTTATTAGGGGTTGGGTGCAGTGGATAAGGGTCCTGGGTCTGTGGGTTCGTCGGTGAAGACAGGGGGGTTGGAGGCAGCTGTGGGTGGTAATAACCAGGGAGCTGTTGATATTGGCCCAAAGGGGCCAGAGGGCCAGAAGGGGAAGGGTTAGGGGGCAACTGAGAATGGGGGCGGCGAGCACAGTGCTGCTTCTCCTCTTGAACGGCAGCGATCCGCTGCAGAGTCTCTACTTTCACCTTTAATAATGTAAACAGCTTTTCAGTGCACTTTTTGGCGCTCTGCTCATGAGCCTTCTCCCTCAACTGGATCTGTTCATCCCTCAGCTTGCTCTCATTCTCCCGTCACTGCTGTGCAACGCGATTCTCCATTTCAACCTGTTGCATAACTTGTTGTAAAAGATCTTCCTTGCTCGTTTGTGGTCTTTTCCTAATCTGCCTCAGCTTATCAGCTGGTGATAAGACTGACGGTGATGGCATGTTCAAAGTCGAAGCTAGGGAAAGTCAGTGAAAAGTTAAAACAGGATTCCCTTGTTCACAACAGACAGTGCCATGATTCCCCCGCATTCCCCGTTTCTCTGTCCCGTTTGCCTGTCCCACACACAGCTAGATTACACAGAGAGCAACAGAGCCCCTGCCATGGTGAGTTGTCTCAGGATGCAGGGGGAAGGATTGTTTCCCTGCCTTGCTGTCCTAGCGGTTGGGGGGAGCGCAGGGCATTTGTGGGAACCGTACTCTGAGCACTGTCCCAACATTCTCTGTGTAGGTGTTCGTGCTGGAAGATATCTCGCTGCTGCAGATGACGGAGGAAGAAAGGGAGGGTATTCTAATGAGATGCGGCTTCTGCCCAGGGCCATATGCAGCTTGCCTCTGTGCAGCAATACTCCCTCCACCCCTCGTAGAACAGTGGCGGGGACTAGTGACCGTGGCCGGGACAGGGACCACGCTGGCTCTCCCGAGAAACCTGCGCAGGCACATTGCAAGAGCTCTTATTGAGATGTTAGAAGAAATCACTGACGACGATTACTGCGATGTGATAGAGTACATCAATGCACTATTCCACATGTAGGCAAGCATGCAGCAAGCATCTCTTTCCACCTTCTCCCAAGCTGCCTGCTTTCCCAATAGAAAAGTAGCTGTACCTGCGCAATCCCTGCCCTCTGGGCTTGAGAAGAGTTCCTGGCTGCATGTGTCCTGTGACTCCTCTGTGCTCTGGGTCGCTGCCATGGCCGTTGCCTCCTCCTCCTCTCCGTCCTGCTCCTCTCCATCCTCCTCTTCTTCGGCCTCCTCTCCCCTCCCCACTTCGCTGGTGGGCTAGGAAGAAGTGTCCTCAGTGGTCGATGGAGTGCACATTGGATCACCACCAAGTATCGCCTGCAGCTCCTTGTAGAATCTGCAAGTCACAGGGGCTGCCCCAGAGCGGCTGTTTGCCTCACGGGCTTTGTGATAGACATTCCTAAGATACTTTACTTTTGCCTGGCACTGCAGAGTGTCCCACTCATGGGCTCTTTCTGTCATGGCCCGTGATATCTGAATATATGTATCGTAATTCCTGTGGCTAGACTGCAGCTGAGACTGGACAGCTTCTCCCCCCACAACAACTGATGAGGTCCATCACCTCGCTATTGTTCCACGGTGCAGCTTGCTTATTGCGAGGAGACATGGCATGTGGAGTCATGGCCAAGCAAAATGGTTACCTGCAACGATTGCCTGAGGAGCACTCCATGCTTGGCTGGAGCAAACAGGAAGGGGATTTTCAAATTTCCCTGGGAATTTAAAGGGCGGGTCTGACGTGTGGTCACCTGAGGATGCGACAGAAGAGTTTGAAAGTGATGACCAGAGTGGCTCGAACGGGAATTATGGGCCAGGCTGGAGGCTAATTAATGCACGAGTGTCCACATTCGCACCGTAGCGCTACAGCGGGAGCGATACAGCCCTTATTCCCTGTGAGGAGGTGGATTACCAGGAACCCTATAAACTCGGACTTATAGCACAATTTGTGCCTTGCCAGTGTGGACGGGTAGGGAGTTATAGCACTCCTGGAGGCTTTATAGCACTATCAAGTGCCAGTGTAACCAAGGTCTCAGTGTTAGAGGAGCACAGACTCAGGACACCAGGGTAATCTTTAATCCCAGCTAGCCCATAGTTTTTATACCTTGTCACTAAAGCCTCCTAATGGCCTGTCAAGTCAGTGACTGTAGGGAGTCATAGCTAATGCCACAGTGAGGACTTTGGCCCAAACCAGTAAAGGAGTTCAGCAGACTAGTGCAAAGTAGCCAGTCTAGTGCAAATAGAAAATTTCCATACAACTATGCTAATTTATGTTTTGGCAACTTTTAGTTTTGATATATTCCTCACAGAGGCCTACAATATCTTAGGTTTGCAATCTTACTAGCTGGAATTCCCTTAGATATTACTGCCTAGGAACTGTACATAACTGGAATCTCTAACACAGAATTTAAGACAATAATTTTACAAGAGAAAGATTAGAGTTTTGTTGTTGTTTCACAGACTTAATTTTCCAGAATCCTGCATACTCCACAATGGCAAACTGGTATTACTGACCTCTGGAATTCCCTGTTGTAATTGCCCAGAACCTTCAGTTCTCTTGAAACTAACTGGCTTCTTTGTTGATAGTATCAGCAGAAGAGTCAACAACCCAAAAGAATCTTCCATCTCATGCTATGAGAGCTCCACGGATAAACAAGATTTCAGATGCATCAATCCATCTGTGAATTTAGGTTGCTGTTTTAAAAGTTGTAATTATTGTTAATGTAATCAGAATTAAAATTAAAATATATATTGATCATTGCTGTCAATTTCTGTATTTTTTCTCTGCAATTGTTTGTGTATTTCTTAAAGTCTTAGCTACTGAAATTACAATATTGCATGAAAAATACCCCTGCTTTCATTTAAAAAGCAAAACAAGATTCTAGCCCTTATGGTTGCTGGGGAAAGCCTGAAAATGTGAGCCAGGTGCACCCTAACAGCTCTAAAGACAAAAGATAAATAGATAGAATGCACTTTTAAAATCCCCTTATTTTAAGAGGCCAGACTTCTGTAATTTTTTAACATTTGGGCTGGTAAATGCCGATTCATTCATTGATTTTATGGCCAGACATACCTTTAGAGACAAAGATGCAGTTGTGGCCTTTTAAATGAAAATATTTTTCTTTTTCTGACTTGTTTATCACAGATCTTTGTGCTGGAGCAACTTAAACTTAGGCACAACTCTATATTTATGAATAAAGAATTTGAGCATTGTTTCACATACACCGTGCATACATACGTAAAAAGCTGGTAGCATGACCTAAACCAGAAAGTAACTGTGCATATTCTAGTTGAAGAATTGTGTGTGATGTGATTCCTACATCACCTGGACTATCCACAAGACTTTGACTAGCCTATTAGTGCTTAATCTACACCATTCTGGTACACTGCAATAGTTTATGAAATATCTTCAGTATTTTAATCCTGTGGATTTACACTTCTCAACTGCCCTTGGATAATTTTTTTTTTAAAAGGAAACAATTCATTTTTGAAGTCTCCTGATCTGTGGGAGTCTGCCATGATTTTTGAATGTGCGGGGTGAGAAATGCTGTCTTTCAGATGATAGGATGTTATTTATATGGAAGAATGGAATCGTACAGTACTAATTTTCTGCATTAATAATTTATAGATTTCCCTCAATTTGGTTCTGCAATCTTGCATTCTTCATTTAAGCCAACGAAGGCCGAGAGGTATGAATGGGAGTATTCACATGCTTAAAGTTATATATGTGATTAAATACACAGGAACAAGGCCTACATGCTAATGACATTATGTGATAAAGTCCCACTGATTTTAAGCTTCTGCAAAGACAATAGATTAATCCTACAAGGCTACTCTGTGTTTGTACAAGATTGTATTGGCTTGCATAACAGGGGTCCATTCTTGACTTGCCCTTAGACACTGTGTTAATAAAGATTATTAATAAATGCATTTAAAGTAGCAGAATATTCATTGTTTTAATACACATTTCATAAGAGTCTTATGAAACAATTCAAACAAGGTTTCTTTTCAGAAAAAAAGAAGAAAAAATCCTTTTTGCTTAATATTTATTTGCCATAGGGAATCAAACAGTTATAACATGGACTACTTTAATTATAACATGCACTCACACACAAAAGGTCACCGTGCTTATAAAAGTCAATCCTGGAAATGAAGAGCAGAGAATTATAGCCAATGTTTTACATGTGCCTATAAAATTGATGATATATATAAAAAAAGAATAGCATTACAGTTCATCACTACTCAAGGCGCATATTGAGTGATTGAAACCATGTGCCTTGGAAAGAGTGATAAAAAATTAACCACATCTTTGACATCGCTGTTGACCATCATACAAGCAGGTTACTGGAATAGTCACTTCTGTTACAGACCACAATTAGCTCCCCCGACCCCTCCAAAAAAAAAAAAAAAAAAGATGCAATGCGGGCCACTTGGTGGCAATCTGCATCCTCACAGAGTCTCTTAGAAGTAATCATGATACAACAGTCCACCTCAGGAAGGGTATTGTGACAAGTGTAGATTAAGCAAATTAAGGGTGCCAATGAAATCATTAAGCAGAACATATTTTTGATGAAGAAAACAAGGGCCCACAATCCCTCTCACACTGAGTTAAAGTGTAAGTTCTGTTAACTTCAACTGAAGAAGAACCAGGCCAATATCCATTCATTCCCAATGTACAGAGGGACTGAAAATTGCTTTCAATTACAGATAAGTGAGAATTGCAAGCAAGAATAAGATGAAGTTGGTCTTAGCCCACGAAAGCTTACGATCCCTAAAATCTGTTAGTCTATAAGATGCTACAAGACTCTTTGTCGCTTTTGCAGATCCAGACTAACATGGCTACCCCTCTGATACTAAGCAAGAATAAGAGTACCTGAGAAGGAAAAGTTAAACTCATTTATCTCAGAAACTTCCCTTGACATTTCCATAAAACAAAGAAACAAACAAAAAATACCACCACAAAATCTCTGGAGGCTGAAAGGACAAGAATGGGCATCAAGAATTTATTCAAATTATAACAACTAAAAACTATAACTGGAGAAAAAACTATATAGATAAATACAAGACATTCACTAACACTTCTTTGGAAGGTATAGAAGAGCAAATACTTACCTACATGTCTCCAGCTTCCATCCTGGGCACATCACACGATCTATTGTTTACAGCCAAGCCCTAAGATACAAACACATTTGCTCCAATCTCTCAGACAGAAACAAACACCTACAAGATCTTTATCAAGTATTATTAAAACTACAGTATCCACCTGGGGAAGTTATGAAACAGACTGATAGAGTGAGATGGTTACCCAGAAGTCACCTACTACAGCACAGCCCACAAGGATATCAACAGAATACCACTGGCTATTACGTACAGCTACCAGCTAAAATCTCTCCAGTACATCAACGATCTACAAACTGTCCTGGAAAATGATCCCTCACTCTCACAGACTTTGGGAGGCAGGCCAGTCCTTGCTTACAGACAGCCCCCCAACCTGAAGCAAATACTCACCAGCAACTACACACCACACCACAGAAACACCAGTCCATGGAACCAATCCCTGTAACAAACCCAGTTGCCTACTATGTCTCCATATCTACCCTGGTGACACCATCAAAGGACCCAGCCACACCATCAGAGGCTCATTCACCTGTACATCTAACAATGTGAAATATGCCATCATGTGCCAGCAATGCCCCTCTGCCATGTATATTGGCCAAACCGGACAGTCTCTACATAAAGAATAAATAGACACAAATCAGACATCAGGAATGTTAACATACAAAAGCCACTAGGAGAACAGTTCAATCTCCCTGGACATTCCATAACAGATTTAAAAATAGACATCATTCAACCAAAAAAACTTCAAAAACAGACTTCAAAGAGAAACTGTAGAACTACAATTCTTTGCAAACTTAATACGATTAAGTTGGGTTTGAATAGGGAATGGGAGTGGGCAGGTACGAAAGCAATTTTTCCTCTCTTGGTATTGACACCTCCTCATCAGTTATTGGGAGTGTACCACATCCACCCTGACGGAACTGGCCTTTACAAACACTGGTTCTCCCTTCTTGTCATATGGCAATATACAGATACAGGCTTCAGTAATTTTCACTCCATGCATCTGAAGAAGTAGAGGTTTTTACCCACGAAAGCTTAGGACCAAATAAATCTTTAAGGTGCCACCAGACTCCTCGTTGTTTTTGTGGATACAGACTAATATGGCTACACCTGATATAAGAGCAAATACCAGTTGCCAAAGATTTAGGGTACACTCCGTGTTGCTTAATCACAAGAAAAAGCAACCTAAATATGCATTTTCTTTCTTTCTTCAATTTTTTTTATTTATCTAGCCTGTCAAACTGCGAACCCAGTACTATGATGAGATGAAATTAGTCACAGTGCAATTCAAATATATTTCATAAAGGCAGCAAGAATTGGTACTAAATGGCAATGAGAATTCTATGACAGTACATCGACAGTTCTGTAAAGATCCAATAAATTCTTCGAAGTGAATAATGGCATAATTAAAAATTGTGAATAAGGAAGGAATGTGAATCCTGTGAGGCAGGTGGAATCAATGGATTTGAGGAATACAATAAAGGAAAAGTATAATGCATATTACAAGAAGTGATATTAGAAAAGGTATTAACTGTTTCAAATTCAAATATAGGGTCTTGAATTTCAGTGCTTCTGAGCACTCAGAACTCCAACTGATCTCAGTAGAAGATGTGGGTACTCAACATCTCTGGGGTATGGGGAAGGTGTTAAAAAGAATCAGCCTCAGGAGACACAACTTTCATGAGTCCAAATGCAGTAAGAGGAAGCTTGGGCTACACCTCCTACCAAGAGGCTAGATTCTCTGATGATGTAAATTGGTGTAGCTTCAGTTCAGTGAAACTTGTGACAGATCGCCTTCTCACCCCTCTTCAAACACAGGCAGGAAACTCTTCTTTGGCTCCAACAGTGCTCTTTATTTCACAGTGCAAGGCCCCACCACCAATATACACAGCTTTATACACAGCTCTATAGCTTACAGCTCTACACAACTCTATATAGTTCAGCTCTTCAGCTTACAGCTCTAGACAGCTCTATAGCTTAGCTCTGTACAGCTCTATTCAAAGCTCTTTCTCTCTATCTCACACTACCATACCACCACACTGGGCTTCCTGCCTGGCAGGCTTATATCCTCCTGAGGAGGCTGCCAGGTGCAGCTCATCCAGGCTGATTACTCTGCAGCCCAGGTGGCTGATTAGGCTTCTCTGCAAGGGAGGTTTGCAGAGGGCTTTTCTCCCTCTTAAAGGGGCGGCAGGCTGGGTCAGGTCCATCCTGCCACAAGCTACACTGTTTTAATATCAGCTGAGGATCAGACTCTGAGAATTTGCTCAGAACTTCAGAAAGGGCATTCTCCTGCATACATGGTTTCTCAAGTGCTAGATACCGTATGCAACAAATGTTACATATATTTGCAGCAATAGATATTAAAGATTAAGTGGAAAGGTATAGATTCACAGAATGTTGAAAATAAGATGAAATCAAAGGAGGAGGATGGGAAACAGAAGCCAATGGAAAAATAACTTAAAGGATAACACAGGAGTAGATGTCCTGTATCTCTTTTCAGATGAAATGGTCAGTATGAAGCTCCTATGTGAAAGACGACAGTATGGCAGTCAGGACATATAATTGGATGATTTCTTTCTTAATCGTTTAACTTCTTCATCAAGTTTCTGGCAGTAGATCTTGTTAATTCTCTATTATTATTTTTTACTTCATTGTGTTGTCTTTCAAGAGCAATGTGCCATTATATACTAATTTCCAGTTTGTGTTACTTAACCTTAGAAAATAAATATATTTGTGAGCACTAACTGAATCACTCAGAGCAAAAATCCAATCAGAAATAGTCGCTTTCCTGGCAAAATGAAGTCTGATTACATTCTAATTGAATTTTAGCAACAAAAAAGAATAAATACTGTGTGTGCTTACATGAAAACATCCCATTGATAGCTCCAATGTATTGAACTTATCTTAAAAGTAGTGCTAGTTTAGGTAATTTCTCTGCCAGAAAGAAACAGAAAAGCTTTTAGCATTTCAAAAAAAGACTAAAGTTGAACAGCAACAGAATGTTCTAAGCGTACTTATGATTTCTGGGATTATGCATAGTTTGGGCATCTGTGGGGCTACATGCGCACATACATCACTTTAACTACCAACAGTCAGTGTGACTCTGTCCCACATTAACATTAACATTTTGTTTATTCCGAGTAATTCATACCTTCTTGTCAAAATGACTAATTCATCTCACCCTTCACCCTAAAAATGTTTGCGCAAGCAATCTTTCTTAAACAAGTCTTGGTTCTGCTAGGAAAATAATTCTGCCCAATTTGGTATTAAACTGACAATTAATTATCAAAAACAAAAACAAAACAAAAGATGAAGAGGAATTTAACTCTTAGGCCATCAAACAGATTCCCTGAGACAGAGTTTCGTTATGCCTTCTGACATAATATTGTAGATCTTACTTTCCCTAAAATGTTTTCCATTTTCATTATATTTCTAGGTTTGTTTGTTTTTTAAAAAAAATGTTTAGTTCTCATCTAAACCAATATAATCAAAGGAGCCTTTATGGGATTTTTAAATAAAATATCTGCTACCTTACTTTCAAAAGTCACTAGTTTGTTTTAAAAAGTAAAATATCTAAAGAATACTTCATGATTTGAAAAATTGAAGATCTTTAGTAGATATTGGTGATATGCCCCCTTACTGCTTTGGAAGCAGTATGTCAGAATTCAAGGGACTTTAATACAGTTTTAATAACTTTGAAGTCTTGACTCTCAAGGCTGAACAATCTAACCTTGAATTATACATTGCAAAATGATAATTTTCTGTAGCTTTGAATATTTATGTTTTAAAACAATATATTTACTTTTGGTCTAGACTAGTCTGGGATGTACAAGTAATTCTTTAAATGGAGCCTGTCCCTGCCATTTCAATCTAGAGCAAACTACAATGATGGGGATTTAAACATAGTTAAACATGTTAAAGTGAAGAAATGTCAAAAGTAAAATGGCACATTAAAATCGAATTCAGTTATTTGTGTGAATACACCTTACTACAACATATGTCTATGCATTACAATTGAAGCACTATTATGCATTTTTGTCCATCATATGCATTTTGCAATAACTTTTTTACTCATCTTGTACTTACAGTAATGTAGTCCATGACACATGGTGTGCTGTGCTCCTATTCAGTGGTTACTTGAACTGTTCTCTCTCGGGCTATAGTTCTGTTGAAGATTATCTTGTGGCATGTATTTTTGGGCTTCAGTGAAAAAGTGAGAAAATATATTAATTGACTAGCAAAATCTTACTGTGCAACATCTTTATTGAACAGATTTTTCAACATGATAGGCCAGTCAGAGTAAAACTATATTGAATTTTCATCAACATTGTGTACAGTGAGCTTCATACAACACTGTTTATGTTTTGTCATTTTATAGCCAAGTATAATCAAAGATGTCTCAGATGAAAGTTCCCAACACTGACACAATGTTGAGAGAAATTCCATGTACTAATGCCATGCAATAGGATGTAAAGCTAAGAACAAAGGTGAACATAGTATGTTCTTTGCTATGCCATTGAGAAGACAACCAAGTTCAAAGCTAGTTGCTTGACTCTAAATCTTGTGTATCAAAATTTGTTTAATAAGCATAATTCCAGGATTTGTAAATTGTGTCCCTGTGTTTAACATACTATCACTTGATGCCGATGTTTTCTTTAACATAGTTCAAGACAACATATACTACAAGCAGAACAAAAAATTGAAAACAAGGGTCAAATTCTCTTTCCCCATCAAGTTTCACTCAGTACAAAAATGGGGTATGGGGCAGCAAAGATAACTAAGTCACCAGTGGTACTATTACAAACGAAACTTCAATACTCAAGAAATCTTGTTTCCAAAATGCCTTCATAGATTTTTAGGCCAAAACAGACTATTACTAGCCTCACATCCTGCATAACAAGACTAGTCTGATATCCTGCATAACAAGGGGTAAAGAACCTCAGTCAGCTCTGTATCAGTCCCTTAACTTCTGTTTCAGCTGTGGTATCTCTTTTTTAGCACATGGCTCAGTGGCCAGTCCAGTAAACATTCTTCTTCCAAATTGGCCTACTGAATCATGCAAAGACCCATTAGTACAAACTATGATTGTTGATGTCATATTTGGAAATTGAGGTGACTATCATCTTTTAGAAAGACATTCAGTCTTGAATTAAAGACATCCCTGGAATAGTTGTTCCAATTATTAATTACACTCTGCTAAAAGTGTGTCTTTATTTCTAGTGTGACTTTGTCTAGTTTCAGCTTCCAGCCACGGAAGCTCATATTTCTCTCTGCTTATGAATTTTTAAAGGGTTCCTTCACAATGTTCCATAGGTAGTTTTTTTCCCTTTTCCCAATCAATAAAAAGCTTTGTCAAATATTCTCCAGACCTGTTCTTTTCTGACCTGTGTTGTCTTTACTCAGTATTTTTCCCCTGCAGAATTCTCACTACCCCTTTAAAAGCAGAGCATGATAGATTAAAGAGCCATCTCCTTCCAAAAAATTTCATTATCCGTGTAGGTGCTTGTAGAGTGACAAAATCACCTGTTGGATTTTTTTTTAAAGTGTTCAAGTCTCTCACTATAAAGAACTGTTTCCCAGACCTCAAAAAATTATTTTTGACAAAACTTGAGATCTGTAATTTGTTATTCACTCTTGTTTTATTCACATAGGTTAGTCAGCCAGGCAGGAAGCAGAGACAGTTACATGAGATGTAGGTAACCAACTATCATATAACAGAAATAGCTGAGTGAACAGTTAATCAAACCATAGCCTGAAAACTCTTTCAAACTGTTCAGTGAATTCTCATGAGTAACAAATGCATTTGAAAACTAGGATCTATTCACATACTACTTGTTTGCTAAAAAGACACCAAGTGTGTAACTAATGTTATTCAGAATAGTTTTATCACTTCCCACTATGAGTTTAAGTTCATAGAGAACATTCATGCGCATTAGACAATAACAAAATGAGAATTTGTATGCCAACTGTTTGTTTTGTATTGCTTGTAGACTGAAAAATCAGATGGAATGTTTTTCTTCCTTTCTACCATATTCTGTGTATGATGAAAACTCAAATCTTATTAGCACACTCTAGAGAATAATATTGTTTGTCTCATGTAAAATTTCATTTATGTCCTCAAATCAGGAGAAATAAATTTGATTTTAAAACCACTCAAAGGAAGGACACATTTTGTGTTCATACCAATAATATGCATTTGCATAAAGAAAGAAATCATGTATGCCTATTATCCAACATTATTGTATATATAAATAACCCTCATGTTGTGATTTTCTAAAATGGAATTTTACACTGAGCAAAAAAGGAGTTTGGGTTATAATTTGTTTATAAAAAAAATACTCTCCTCCCCTACAGTAAAACTTTAAAATGATTTACAATAAATTTAAATAAATTAGCTAATATATTGCAGAAGCCTTATTATCTAAACCACACATAAGCTGATAATACCTATCAGATATGAACAGTTCAGATTCAAGCATAATATGATCTCAAAGTTCCACACTTATTGCCCTCTGACTTAGATACTATTTGCATAATAATTGTGCCAAAAAAGAGAGACTATAAACGGAGAGCGTCTAGACCCAATGTAATAATGGAAAAATGAAAACCTACTTACTTCAGTATTGTTGGGGAAAACTTAAAGGATCATTTCATTGTATATAGTTGTAATACCATGAGACACCAGGTGCCTCTGTTAAATACAACACTTAAGATTATCTGTAATGGAGTATGGAGACTCATAAATCTTAGAAGAAAAGCCTTCTAAGTTGTGGCACTTTTTAGAAATTTTTCATAATCACCTGTAAAGTTTGTTCCTGGCCTGTGCATCTGATTGGAATAGTTTCTTACAGATGCTACAAGATATCCACGTAAGCAAAACTCATTTCATATACCTAGCAAGATAGGTACAAAAGTGTATACAACATAGGAGACCATATGAACTAGCTGTCATTCTGCAGCTGGTCATTTGGTGAACAAGAGGAGTGGGGACCTAAAAATACTCTGCAACCAGGAGATGAAGCACTACTTGTGGAGAAGACCAAAAACATCTATGCTCTGTGGAAAAAAAATCTTTGAATCTCAACTCTCTCTCCATAGATGGTGTTGTTTAAGTTACTGCTGCCCTCATAATACATGACAGTTAGGCCTTGGGTATGTCATATATGGAAACACAAATTTCACCCTAGATATCCCAGAGGGGGTACATTTACCAATAGTGCAATGGAGACAATGGATCATATAGCTTCAGATCAGTCAGGGAGAGGAGAAGGGGGCCTGTCGTGCTAAAGAAACTGCCCCTCTCCCAAAAGAAAGGGGGCCTAACCTCCATGTTGTTCCAGTGGGGTAGAAAAGAAGGAACTTGCAATGAAGTCCCTGTGATTTTTTGAAGGTTAGAGGGCCCATTTAGTTTGTCTCCATGTGATTATCAATAGACAACCCTGGGTCTGGCAAGGTTATAAGAGGCTCTGTGGATCCTCAAAAACAACAAGGAGTCTAGTGGCACCTTAAAAACTAACAGATTTATTTGGGCATAAGCTTTTGTGGGTAAAAAACACACTTCTTCAGATACATGGAGTGAAATTACAGATGCAGTCATTATTATACTAACACATGAAGAGATGGGAGTTACCTTGCAAGTAAAGAAACAGTGTTAACAGGGCCAATTGGATCAGAGACTCATTCACCAGCACATCTACTAATGTGATATATGTCATCATGTGCCTCTGCCATATACATTGGCCAAACCAGACAGTCTATACGTAAAAGAATAAATGCACACAAATCAGACATCAGGAATGGTAACGTACAAAAACCAGTGGAACACTTCAGTCTTCCTGGACATTTTAAAAACAGATTTTAAAGTAGCCATAATTGAACAAAATAACTTCAGAAACAGACTTCAATGAAAAATTGCTGAACTAAAATTCATTTGCAAATTTAAGACCATTAATTTGGACTTGAATAGGGACTGGGAGTGGCTGGCTCACTACTAAAGCAGCTTTCTCTCTCCTGGATTTGACACCTCTTCCTCAGTTATTGGGAGTGGACTACATCCCTACTCTGATCAAATTGGCCCTATCAACACTAGTTCTCCTCCATTTGTGAGTCAACTCCCTTCTTTCTCTTCATGTGTCAGTATAATGGCTGCATCTGTAATTTTGATTCCATGCATCTGAAGAAGTAGGTGTTTTACCCATGAAAGCTTATGCCCAAATAAATCTGTTAGTTTTTATGGTGCCACTGGATTCATTGGTTTTTTTTCTGGATATAGACTAACTCGGCTCCCCCCAATATTTGTGGATCCTCATTGAGGCCATATTTCAGACATTCTACATTTTCAAATATATCAATTTCAGTTACATCGCAGAAAACAAAGTGTACAGTGCTCCCTTTATATTATTTGCACTGTAAAAATGAAAAAAAAAAACAGTACTTTTCAATTCACCTTATACAAGTATTATCGGCCAATCACTATCATGAAAGTACAACTTTCAAATGTAGATTTTTTTTGTTACATAACTGCACTTAAAAACAAAATAATGTAAAACTTTAGAGTCTAAGTCCACTCTCTTCTACTTCTTGTTCAGCCAATCGCTAAGAGAAACAAGTTTGTTTCCATTTACAGGAGGTAATGCTGCGTGCTTCCTATTTATAATGTAATTTTAAAGTGAAAACAGGTGTTCATATGACACTGCTGTAGCTGGCATCACAAGATATTTATATGCCAGATACACTAAAGATTCAATTTCCTTTTCGTGCTTCAGCCATCATTCCAGAGGACATGTTTCCATGCTGATGATACTCATTAAAAAATAATGCATTTATTAAAGTTGTGACTGAACTCTTGGGGGAGGGGGGAGAATTGTATATCTCCATCTCTGTTTTACCTTCATTCTGCTATACATTTCATGTCATAGCAGTCTCGGATAGTGACCAACCCACGTTGTTCATTTTAAGAACATTTTTACTGCAGATTTGACAAATTGCAAAGAAGATACCAATGTGAAATTCTAAAGTTAGCTACTTGATGTAAGATTTAAGAATCTGAAGTGCCATCCAAAATCTGAGAGGGATGAGGTATGGAGCATGCTTTCAGTCTTAAAAGACTGATGTAGAAACTACAGAACCCTCACCACCAAAAAAGAAAATCAGCCTTCTTTGGTGGTATCTGATTGAGATTATGAAAATGAACGTGCAGTGGTCTGCACTGCGTTGGATCGTCATTGAGCAGAACCCATCATCAGCCTGGATGCAAGTCCTCAGTAATGGTGGATGAAACATCAAGGGACATCGTTTTTAGCCCATCTGGTAGGTAAACATCTTCTGGTACCAGCTACAATGGTGTCATGAAAACACCTGTTCTCACTTTTGGGTGACACTGTAAACAAGAAGCAGGCAACATTATCTTCTGCAAATGTAAACAAACCTGTTTGCCTGAGCGATTGGCTAAAAAAAGAAGTAGGACTGATTGGACGTGGGGGCGCTAAAGTTTGACATTGTAAAAAATGTAGAAAACCTCCAAAAATATTTAAGTAAATTGTATTCTATTATGGTTTAAAAGAGCAATTAATCAAGATTATTTTATTTAATTGTTTAACAACCATAGTCTATACCATTCAGTGTCACATAAAACCAATAATACTAGCTATATGGATTATAAAATGTTAGCCTTATGCTTTAACAATCTCAAAACTGTTTTATTAAAGTGGCTCTCTACTTAGACGAGCTGTCACACTGCCAGATCTCTTTTCAATAGGGCAGTTTGCATCTCAGAAGCCAGTTTTTCTAAGCAGAAAAAAAATTTGGTCACTCAGATAAATCCATAGGACTAAAGTAGATAGACTGTCTTGTTTTTTTATTTAATTTGATGTCAGAAGTCAGCCAGTGGCTAGAACTACTCAAGGACATTGCTGCTTTGAAAACATTAACTCCTGGCCCTCATAGAAATGGAGATGAGTATCAGCAACAGTATTTATGGATAAAGATTCATCTTGAGACTTATGATGTAGGTGAACCAGAAATATGGACATTCTGATTGTGAGATCAGTGGAGGCCATAGTCTTGTGAAAATGAATTGCAACGTATTGCATGGTATAAAATCTATACTGAATGTTGAGATATGTCACTATGGCTGTGTTAAGTCCTTCACACTTCAACCTTTAGCCTTCACTTAAAAAAAATGTAAAAAGAAGTCAGAGGCCTGATTTTATGCCTCTTAAGATACTAGGCCCATGCTACTCCTTAAATCTAAAAGGAGGGAAATTCTACTGGTCTGAAGATACAGGAGCAAAGATGCAAGTTGAACCTAAGCTTCCTTTCTGTCCCTTGTGACTATTAACCTTCTATCCTCAGATCTCAGAAGGCAAGATGAAAGATTCCTAAAGATCAGAAGTTCAGCAAGACAGTTGTGAGTGACCCAGTCTAAACCTTCAACTCCATCAAAACGCCAACAAGCAGCTTGTGCAGAGCAAAGCAGCGGGTAGGTCAAAAGCCCTCCACCCAACCTTTGTAATAATTGCCCTGCTGCATTCTCCACTAGCCGCAGGTAATTGACAAGCTTCTTTAGTAGCCCTGTACAGAATTTCATTTGAAGTAGTTCAACCACGATGTCACAAAGGCATGCAGTATGGTTATGTCAGAAAGTGAGAGGAAGTGCTGCAGTCTGGTGACCTTACTAAGCTAGTAAAGAAACTGGCCGTAACTATGATTGTCACTTGATCATCCTAACTATGAGCCAGGACTCATACCGCAACCCTGGATCCAGAACACCAAAAGTAGTGGAGGGTCTCTGAGTCTGTGCTCAAACGCCTACTACACAATTAAAGAGCCCAGTAGCCTGAGCCAGCTGACACAGCTGCAGGTGATTATTTACAATGAAGACATACAGGAAGGGACTTGAGCCTGGGTCTCCCACATCACAAGTGAGTGTCCAAACCCCTGAGCCATTTGCGGTCCGGAATGTCTGTCTCTGATCAGACATTGCACCCTCGTCCTGGTAAACCTTCCCAAACAAACAAGTTTAATCAAAATGCAGTTCCACAAAAAGGTTTTGTTTTGACAAACTAGCAATTTTTTGTAGAAAAATTTCCAGTGAACTCTACTTGTAGTAGCCTCAAGAGGCCCCAGTCTTGGATTGGGGCCATATTGTGCTAAACACTACATACACACAATGAAGAACCATCAGCGACCCAAATAGCATTCAGCCTAAGAAGTTAAATGAAAGCAGAGTGCTTCTTAAATGAAGTCAATCTTCAAAATAGTGAGATGTGTCTCTCTATCCCACCCTCCTTCACCTCAGTGTGCAAGAGAACTAGCAAGTTTAGCTCCTCTTGTTCAAACTGGGACAAACCAGTTACATAACAAGCATGGACTATAAGAGTTACTGTGTGTTGCTTCTTTACATGTAGAGGAAACTTCCTGCTTGCAGGAGCTGCTGTGACCTGCCATTTTGTTTGGTTTCGGAGTCATAATGTTACAGAATGAGTCACTGTTCTTTTAATTGACCTAATGGCTCATAATATCAGCTGGAGTACATCTCCACAGATCAATTGATTTTTTCTAGTTCACACCACAGTCTAGGTTCATCCAAAACTTCATACAAATCACACTTAGCACTTATACATCCAAAACATCTATTGGAATGAAAGATCAAGGAATACATGATTGGATCCATAATATATTACTGCAGCAACTACTGAAAGGAGATGTTTTACCATTCACAGATCCAACCTCTAGTCATTCTAGTTACAAAACTCCCATTGAAGTTTGTGATCTTGAGTCCAGACTCAGCACAGATCTTAACCCCTGCTAAAATCACCAATAGGAACATAAGACCCTACTTAAGTGTTGTGCTGAATCTGGGTCTTTGAGTCTAGGCTCCCATTGAAGATCATATTCTTAGGGTGTAACCTAATGCTCATTGAAGTCAATGGAAAAATTTCCCATTAACTTTAATTGACATTATGCCAGGCCCTTAAAAAAACGGATCAGTTTGTAGTAATGTGATACAGAACTTCCGTCTATGCAAGACCAAAGCAAAAAAGAGTTTAACTGAAATATACTATTAATACAAACTTAGTTTGCCATCAAGTTTAGACCTGTACAACTCCCAGATTTTTTAACTTGGATCAATTCACTAGCAACACTACATATTTTAACAAATGTATCATTAAGATTCCTTTACATTCATATCATATATATAGGGGGGGGTTAAAACCAAGAGATCTAAAGTACTTTATTATATAGCTCAAAAAAGTTATATGGCTCTAGGTGACTCATTCATCAAATCCAAGAGGCCAAGAATGAATGAGATGTTTACTTTTTTAGCTACAGGTTAAGCTTCCACAATAATTGACACCCTCCACATGTTCCCTGCCTCCAAGTGAATTGCTCCAAAAAGAAAAGACTGGTGGCATTAATATTAAACACCTACCTTAGGAGAAGGGGAGCTTTTTCCCCCCAGAAACAAACAGCCCCAGAAAAATCTAGATTAAAATCACCTAATGCAAAAATGTTTCTCTATATTTAGTAAATGAAAGTACACAATGACCTTTATGTTCCAATGATTATTCTGATTTAATTCTGTGTCCATAAAAAAATGCAGTGTCCATAATAATGTCAATCCTAGAAACCCTGCATCTGACGTGAATTCCAATGCACTGTGCAAAGCAAGGACTACTTTTTTGCAGCTGCAGTGTTGAAGTAACGTATAAAGTAGAGCTGGTCAGGATTTTAAGCAAAACTTAAAAAAAAAACAGAAAAAGCCAATGCAAGCAAACAGAACTTTTAATTGAAAGGATAGTTTCAACATCTTAATCAGAAGTTCTCTCAGATTCAGGATGGAATTTCTGGTTAAAAGCAGAGATCCTCCTTTGAGAGAACAGCCTAAAACCCAGTAATTAGGGCACTCACCTGGGATGTAGAAAATAAATTCAAGTCACTACTCCAAGTAATATGATGGGTATCTTAAAGACACCAGATGTACGAAGTGACTGATCAATCACTTAAGCACAGGGATCACTTGGGGATTATCGAAACACCAGCTATAAATGAGACCATCTTTTATGTCACCACAATAGTTCTGCACAAAAAAAAATCATATCTGATAAAGTACAAGTGGCAATTCTAGCTTCTTCGTGGTGGATAATTTTTAGTGTTCTAGTTTTTTTAGAAGTGTTTACCAATGAAAACTAAGCATTATTTCACAAAGGAAAATACCCTTTGTTTCCCAACCCCCTGTTATAAGTGTGAAGGATGTCTTGCCTGGTTAGGACTTTGTTATCTAACACAGTGTGCCTGGCCTGGGTGGGGCTTGTTATCTGAGACAGGTAACATAGGAGTTTCCCTGCCATGGGGGAGGGAGGAGCCTCAAGCCCATGAAGAAGGGAGGAGCAAAACAGTCAGTTCCATCTTGGCTGGTCTCCAGGGAGGAGGCAAAAGCCAGAGTGTCCCATCTTGGCTGGTCTCCAGGGAGGGGGCCAGGGCCAGGAGAGATCCATCTTGGCTGCACATGAGGCAGGAAGCTTGCCAAGGTAGCTGGCAAGGGTTCTAGACCATCTTTGGCTATAAAGATGGCTCTACCTTTTTCTTATACTTCTACTTAGCTAATGTGAGTATTACCATTTGATTTGTCTATTAAGCCGTGCCTTTGGGGTGTTCTTTGCCTTTCAGACCAAAGTGGGAAACCCCAAATGTAAAGTGTCTGTATTTCTGCTTTAACCTTTTTCTTTATTAAATTTTCTAGTTATAAAACCGTCTGGTTTATTTCCCTTAGGGTTTTTCTCTGCTTCCAGTCTGGGAAGGGGGAAGGGAAGGGAATAGGAACCAGGGCAGCTAGGGGCCTAGCTGGAGTGTGAAGACTGTCTCTCCTTACCGTCAGGTTAGACGGGGGAGGAAGGAAGCAGTTTTCAGGTGTCTGCCTCTCAGGTACAGAGAGACAGGGGTGCGGGAAGTCTGCCTTCAGCCGGGGAGGGTGAAGGACAGAAAGCAGCCTCCAGGTATCTAACTTTGAATCCCAGGAAGGGGTACAAGGTTAGGGTCTGGCTCTCAGGTTGAGAGAGACAGGGTTAAGGGAAGTCTGCCTTCAGCTGGTCAGGGTGAAGGGAAGCAGTTTTCCGGTGTTTGACTTTAAAACCCAGGGAGGGGGGGGCAAAGTCAGGGTTAGGGGAAGATCGGGGGCCCCTCCAAGATTTTGGAAGTATACCCGATTGGTGGCAGCGATTGGTGACCCCAAGAACCCCAACTGGCAAGGTGGGGGTGTCTTGGGGTGGAGGACTTGTTGGTTTGGCATAGAAGAGGCCCAGCCTTTGTACTCAGGAGCATAGAGGCTGGGGGTAACCCCTCTTATACCCCCAAAAAAGCATCCAGTGCTAGGAGACAATGTCCACATCATACCCACATTCTCCACTATAAACACCATATTTGACAGTGTTAGTGGAGAAGTAAAGGTTTTAATGTGTAGGGTTATACCCTTACCAACAGGGTACTAGCTAAAGGAGGAGGGACATTGGTGGTATAATATCAGTTATCTTGCATCAGGATATACAAGCGTCTGTGTATTCAGAAAACACATTTCACATCAGTTGCCACCAATACTGTTTCTTGTAATATTGCTCCCTGATAAATTTCAGAGAGGCGCCTTACAGACAGTAAAATATTTGATTTATCCATGATTAGATATTGGATTCCCCATATTAGAAAATTCTAGAACTTCCAGGCCTATGTAGATATATAGACACTAATTTAGGAAAGTATTTAAGCCTCATAGTTCCTATTCAGCCTATTCAGACAGCTCTTAAAAACATGCTGAATTCCCATTGATTTTAGTGGCCATTAAGCATATGCTGACGTTTTTCCTATATAGGTGTCCTAGAGAAGTCGATATTTTAAGCAGAGTTTCATTGTGCTATTTACTTACTTATGCACACATACAGACCTCCCAACCACCCCTATAAGATGTTGCAGCAGAGAATATACATATATGGTGTAAAAAAAGATACTCGGAGCTATTCCCATGAAAGAGTGAAAAGAGCACTCAGAGAAGAAAAGTAAGACAAAAAGTGATGTACAGAAGAGAAAAAGCTCTTCATAGTGTATAAAGTAAACCGTTTAAGAAAGTGCCATTGTTGACTCCTAGGAGATCTATTCTCCTCCTTGCCTCCCTTCTTCTGGGCAAAGTTCTGCAACAACATTTTGCAAGGCAAAACCACAGAACTTTGCCATTTAGACTACTTTTCAACTTTCTTCAACACATCTATGAAGTTTCAAAGAGGATTCTGCCACTCTCAGAGATCTTAAATAACCTCTTCAAAACACCCAGGGAAAGTGTTGACAAAATTATGAATAATGTTCATCTGAATTATGAACATCACAAAAAATAAGTTCACCCACAAACACACACTTCCCCAGAGAGAATGTTGCAGCAATGCAAGCTTCAGTATTACAGGCCTAAAGGACAGCTGTTTTGCTAGCATATGACACATATGATCATGTTGCCCTGAATGTGTAAAATAAAGCCTTCACAGTTTACCACCCATCAGTAACTTTATAAAAAGAACTAAATATTTTAATTGCAGTAGATTTAGATTTTACTGAGGAGCCTGTCCTTATTTTATTTACATAGGAAAAGTACAAATTTTGCATCAGTAATAACTGATCTGGTGCTTGTAAATTTTATAACATTTTGATTATAATAGAAAATCGCCAGTTGACATAATTTTTCATTCTGAAATTTAAGCTAACTGAAAATTAGGCTTTTTAGTTTTAACATTACTGAAACTTTTTTTCAAAAAAAATATTTGGGGGAAGGGATGAGGATTGCAGGAAATTAGTTGAAGCTACCCTTCCCTGTGAAAAGTTTGATTTTAATGAATCAGCAAAATGAATGTTTGACATTTAGTCTAAAAATTCTTATAGGTTCCAAGGCCAGAAGGGCCCATTGTGATCATCTAGCCTGACCTTGTATATAACACAGGACATAGAACTTCCCCAAAATAATTCCTAGAACACATCTTTTACAAAAAAAGAACCCTCTAAAATTTTGATTTAAAAAATTGTCATTGATGAAGAATTCACCATAATTTTTGGTCAGTTAGTTTCATGGTTAATTACTCTGACCATTAAAAATGTATGCCTTATTTAAAATCTTGATCAGCTTTATCCCAAGTAGCTGTGTTTACAAAATAGACACAAACATATAAGACTTGTCTTAGTCACTGTAGCTATGGCCTGGTTTCTGGAGGATTCTAGAACATTGAACACAGTGACAACCACTAGAGGACACTCAAAGAATTTAAAAGATACAATCCCATTCCTATCAGGGACAGCTCTATGTGTTCTGCTGCCCCAAATGCGGCAGTCAGGCGGCATTTCTGTGGGCAGTCCATCGGTCCCAGGGTATCATCTTACCTGCTGCCAAATTGTCACCGAATCTGTGGGCCCGGCGGACCACTCGCAGAAACGCCACTACCAGCTGGCCGCCCCCCACTGCTTGCCGCCCAAGGCATATGCTTGGTGCCCTGGTGCCTGGAGCCACCCTTGATTCCTACACACTGAATCTGTTCATACACAAGACAGATTAAATATTTTTCATTGTTAAAATATCTATGTTTTTCTATAGACCTCATCACCATAGTGTTGGAACACCTCATAAATTAGTTTAACCTACAAACACACAACATTCTTCTGAAGTATCATTTACATTTTACAGAGAAGGAGTGGAGGGACAGAGAAGTTAACTAGTACAGCTGGAAATTAAACCCTGGTGTTCTTAATTCCAAATCCCAAATCCCAGTCCTATGGCCATCCTTCCCAAATGGCCCGCTACAAGCCCTGCCTGGCACTAGCTGGCCATAAAGTATCACAGGGCCTGATCCTGAATAATGTGGAACAATCCCAACTCCCATTGACCTAGATGGAAGTCGCAGCCACTCAGCAGCACAGAACGAGAACAATCAGAAGGCAGAGTTTGTCTCATGCCTTCATGAATGGAATATTTGACAAAAGGAAAATATTATCTTTGGTCTGGTCTTGTGAACAAGTTTAAATGATATTGAGTGCTCTGTCTCAAATACTGAGCTAAGTCTGCTAAATAAGCTGTGTATGCAGTCAAACTAAAAACTTATATAGGTCCTGAGCTGCATGGCATAGTCACATGAAGACAGAGATTGTTGAGACTTAGGTCCAGTAGAAATGGCTGGAGTGCTGAGCTGCTCTTAGAAATTTCCTATGCAGAATTCTAATTGTAATGTGCAGCTCCTGAAAGGAGGGATTTACAAAAGGTTCACTACAAGAAAAACAAAACCTGTGAATGCTGCTAAGCCTTACTGGCTAACATTAATTGTCCTTTTGAAATTCTACTATTGCAGAGTCTTCACAATTACCTCAACTCTGGAAACTAAAATGCACCAGTCAAGCAATAACTACAATTAATTGAAAGCACATGGGAATACATCCTTTCAGTCCATCATTTCTTTGGAAAAGTTACTTTAAAATAAGCACAACCCAAAGCGTTTAAACATCTCAAAAATATATTATTGCGAATCACTTAGCAACAAGAAAGCAATTCACTTAGCAGCAAGAAAGCAATCTGAAATGAGCAAAGTCCCACACAGCAAAGCAAACACCAATTCACACCTGTGAACAGGATTACAGATAACACAAAGTGTGTCATTCAAAAGGATATAGTGTTCCATTTATCTGCTCTATAGGGTCAATGAAATCCACTGCATGGAATCAGTGAGGGCAGAGAAGTTAAGTTACAGCAAGGGGATTCACAAGCTGTGGATTTTTTCTAGCTCTCAGATGAGGCTGTGGTAAGGGCAGGAAGGTTAGCAACCATGACTTCTAGCGAGGCAGCTTCTAAACTAGAACGGCCAGCCTAGAAGCAGAAGAGAAGGAAAAAAGACCAGGAGTTTCAACTGAAACTCAAAGAAGCAGAGAAAACTGCCCACAAGAGAGCTATGGAGGTGGAGATAGCCAGGGAGGAGATTGCACATGAGAATAGCCCTGGAGTTAAAAGACAGAGAAATACAGGCCCAGAAGCATGAACTGGTTGTTATGGAGTTGAAAAACAGACCCTTTTTGCAGCTGGCTCCACTTCCCCCAAAATCCACAAATGAGAGTGACTATGGCCACAGTATAATGAATCCAGTGATATGGCAGAATATTTAATCACCTTTGAGAGATTGCATCTTCCATGCAATTCCCAAAGGTCACAAGATGACTACATTGGCAGGAAAATTGACCGGCAGATCTCTGGACATAGTCAACAAGATGCCCATTGAGGATGCTTCTGACTATGGCAAATGTAAGGATTTGGTTTTGAAACAATTTAAAATTACACCTGAAATTTACGGAGTAAAATTTAAATCCCTTAAGAGAGGGGCTAGACTAAGTAATGTGGTTTATGTAAACCAGATGAAGGATCTGTTAGATAAATGGGTCAAATTAAGAGGTGTAACTAGCTTTGAATGAATGTGTGCTTTGGTTGTACAGGAGCAGTTTCTGACCATGACAAATAATGATGTAAAACTATGTTTATGGGATAAGAAAATTGACTCAGTAGAAGTTTATGCTACTTATGCTGATCAATATGAGCAGTCGAGACCATCAGAGTGGTGAAGCAAATCAGAATAAAGTGGGTAGAGGTAGCAGACAGGAACAACTGGGGTCACAGTTTGGGCAGATACCAAAAAGGGACACCTTGACTTCCACCATACAAGGAGGAAGTCCAAGGCCACCCCTACACCCCAAGGAGAACTCTAAATACCTTATCATCCCACCAAACCATTCTCCAGCAACCAACCTCACCCCAGTGACCAGTCAGCGGGGTGATGTTTTAATGTAATGAGCTGGGGCACGTAAAGGCCAACTGGCCCAAGAACTCCAACAGATTGCAGTTCATTTCACAGGGGGCACCCCAAAGGTTCACAGGCCCAGATGCCTCCCAGATACCCTCAGAGCAAAGGGAAACTACTGTGGGCAGCAAGAAGGTTATAGCATGGAGGGACACTGGAGCACAGGTGTCAGCTATCCACCAATTCTGAGTGGACCCCAAATTCATCAACCCAGAGGCCCAAGTGAGGATTCAACCCTTCAAGTCAAACTCTTGACTTGCTTACAGCCAAGTTGCCTGTCCATTACAAGAGCTGGTCAGGAATGTGACACCAGATGGGTCAAGGAACTATCAACCCCCTATAGGCCAAAGTGAATGCTACCCAAAAGTGGCCTGTCCCAAAGTCAAAGAAACAGGTCAAATCCTGCTTAGGCTTGGATGGATATTACATGCTATTTGTACAACACTACAGCCTGATTGCTGCCCCACAGACAGACCTGACCAAAAAGAAACAGCCAAATGGAGTTCAGCAAACTGAAGTGTGTCAGAAGGCCTTTAACCAGCATAAAGCAACACCCATGTCTGACCCTGTGCTAAAGACCCCAGACTTTGACAAACCTTTCCTGGTAATGACAGATTCATCCAAGCATGGTGTGGGAGAAATTTTAGTGCAGGAAGGACCAGATCAAGAATTCCATTTTGTTGTATTTCTCAGAAAAAAAAACTGTCAGAGGGAAAGCCACTGGTCAATCACTAAAAAGGAATGTTATGCCATTGTGTAAGCTCTGGAAAAGCTACACTCATACATTTGGTGGTGGCACTTCCACCTGCAAACTGTAGCCCATAGGATTATTGTTAGCTATTATATCCTACTAATCCAGTTATTTTTATTAATATGCTTCTTTTTTCTGACAATCTCTTTTATTCTTATATTTTATCAGTATTTATTCCTTGGAATTTAAGATGTGTTGAGGTGTGTGCTTCCTAATAATAAGTTTTGCTGAAATGCAAGATGCCTACCGGTTCATGAAACTATATAACAAAATATTATATATTTATTTCAGTTATGAATATGGCAGCATAAAGACTGGCAACCTTTGGCTCAGATTAAGAATGGTCCCTGAATTTTGGGGAACCAAAAGGGAGGAACTATCAACATCACATCATAGGTTGATCCGGCATCTACAACTGGTTGGTGACCACAGGGTACACCACAACTTGGAGGACACCAAGAGAGTCTACGTTGGCAGTTTTGGAATGAGATAAGCCTTATTAATATAATTTGAAAGTAAGTATCAATCTACTAACCTATAGGAGAAGGGTACCCATAAATGTCTTAGGGTACAGAAATGAGATTTGGGTGTAGTAGGTTAGGTCTGAATTACATAGGTCAAGTTCCTATAAAATACCTTGTGAAAGAGCCCTTGGGGAGTCATCTCTATTCTAAAAATCTTTCTTTGATTCACTCATTCATTCAGTTCTCATATAGTCTATAGACTATTTTCATCTATCTTCTATTATACTATCAGTTCAGCTTGTGCAGTATAATATATATACTCAACATTCCTAACCATTGGGAAAACCAGACCATCGCATAATCGGGCATACAAGGAGTGAGGCTGGTCCTTCGCCTCCTCTTACCCTGTCCTTAAGGAAGGGTGTGAGTATGTTAGGTTCAGGTACTTATAATAGAAATGTTACCACCAGGAGTTTTGGAATTCTTTTACTGTTTTGCAGTTATAAGTTTCACTGCATTTCTTATGTTAATTTCAATAATTTTTTTATACATTTGGTATTGTCCTCAGTGTACATGTCTTGTCAAGCACCCCGAGAATCCTCTCCCCATACAGAATTCATTGAGTTCTCAAACTCTGTAGTCTGAACTGGATAAGAACTTATAAATCTTCTGGTTGGATGCAATCAGTGACTAGCTGTCATAAGTAGAAAGTAGCCTAGAGTTGCTTTTTACCTGTAAAGGGTTAACCTGAAACAGGAGAGGGGATGATGTAATGGAGTTGCTAATCAACCTGGCTGACAGAGTTTAGTTTTGGTTTCTCTCTCTCTCCGGATGGAGTTGTTCACCGGCTATGGGAAGGACCCACACCTATTTCTCTACTCTATCTACCTAATAACCTTCTAACAAAATCAAGTCCAGCAGTAAGTGAAGTGTAAGCTTGAACTGTATCACTTGATAATTGATCCATGGTGTTTCTTTACTGTTAAGCTGTGGCAGGGGAAGAATTCCCAGGGGAGGGTCAGTTATACTATGTAATGTGAGTGAGGTGTTTTTCTATTAATTTCTGTACAAGGGGTTTATGCTCCTTCTTTTCCTTTTATTAAAATCTTCCTTTAAAATTCTGCCTGCTTGTTTCTAGTGAATAGATCCTGGTTTGGAATGGGCACGTTTCACAGAAAGTGAGGGTTTTAGACTTTGTTCTCAAATCTCTCCCAGGTAAAGAGAGGAGATTTGAGGGGTGTTACAGTAGGGGTTCCAATTTATCCTAACCCATGGTTTTGGGGGCTCAAATTGGTGGTGGCAGCATTATTCAAAGTCCAAACTGGAGAAGTTTGGTTTTTTGGGGAAAAGTTTTAACCTAAGATGGTAAAATAAGCTGGGGGGGGGGGAGGGTTTCTTCTTTCATGCAGGTCCCGCCATCTTTACCCTAGAGTTCAGAGTGGGGAGACACACCTTGACACGAGCCATTTAACTAACCCATTAAAATTCAGGTAAAAAAACCTGACCATGCTTCAATGAAGTGTCTTCATACCATCAAGGAAAATAAAAACTTTTTAAGAGCTCAACTCCACCAAGATTTTGAGTTTGAAATACTACACATTTCAGGAGCTTCTAACAAAGTGGCTGATGCACTCTCCCATGAAAGTTTCCCAGAATCAACTGGTTCAACTCATCCTTGAAATGAGGGAAATATTGTTAGTTTTTATATAATCAGTAGTATATCTAAAGGTGCATGTGTCTTATTTTGTTTTCTCCTTAAGATCCAGGAAGAAATCACAGCCAGTGTGGAACTAGCTGTCCAGAACAGTCTGTGTTTTGGGGAGTCAATATATAAAGGGAAGGGTAACATCCATCATGTATGCAGTAACATCAAATCCCTCCTGGCCAGAGGTAAAGAATCACTTACCTGTAAGGGATTAATCAGTTTAATTAACCTAGTTAGCACCTGACCAGAAGGACCAATGGGGAAATAATATACTTTAAATGTGGGGGCAGGGAAGGTTTTGGTTTGTACTCTTTTGTTTGGTTCCTCTTACGGACTGTAGCATGCGGAGGAGATTGTGACAGGCCATCACTAGGGAATGCAATCCGCTTTCACTGCGTCTCCAGGAAAGGGCACTGTCTGTCAGGGTTGTTGGCCCAGGGAACAGCCTTGTCTCAGTGTTATCTCATGTGTGTGTGTCTGAGAAGAGCTTCGCAGCTCCAGCTGGGAGCTGTTTACTTGGCCTGTGTGAGATTCAGTTTGTGTGAAACTAGAAATGTAAACTAAGGCAGTGAAGCAAAACATGCTATTAGCTATTCATGAGCTACGTATGAGATGCAAATGTGCATGGGTATTTCTGTGTCAGCGTGCCCCAGAATGATGGGCTTCGCCCTGAGCATTGCTTCGGTGTGTCGGGCTTTCCCAGTCTGTCAGTGACTGCAATGATAGGGGGCCCCCGTTGCGGCTGTGTCACTGTCTGCCTTCAATAAACTC
Source organism: Sternotherus odoratus (assembly GCA_032164245.1). Lineage (NCBI taxonomy): Eukaryota > Metazoa > Chordata > Testudines > Kinosternidae > Sternotherus > Sternotherus odoratus. The sequence goes on along the minus strand of JAVMKO010000008.1, from coordinate 50,248,159 downwards.
ACCGCTTATATTCAGCTACTGTGTGAGCCTCATTTCTATGGGACTCAGTGTACCTTGCAACAGGGACAAAGAGAGAAACCAAGTGGGTAACCCAGCTCCTACTGAAATGATGCATGTAAAATTACAGAAATTGTAAGTGACAGCAAGGAAATATGTTAGATTTTGTTTTAGCTTGTGAATTTTCCCTATGCTAAGAGGGAGAATTTTCCCTATGAGAATTTTCCCTATGCTAAGAGGGAGGTTTATTCCTGTTTTTGTAACCTCGAAGTTAAGCCTAGAGGGGAATCCTCTGTGTTTTATTACTCTGTAAAGTTACATTCCATCCTTATTTTACAGAGTTGCTTCTTTTACCTTTTTCTTTATAATAAAGTTCTTCTTTTAAGAACCTGATTGATTTTAGTTTCCTAAACATAAAGGGTCTTGTCTGTAATTTTATTAAAGACAATTGGTTGGTATATTATTTTCAAGTCTCCCAATAAAATGGGGTGAAGGGGCTTTGAGGATATTTTGGGTAAAATAGGAACTACAAGTGGTCCTTTTCCTGAATCTTTGTCTAAATCACTCAGTGGGGACAGCAATACTATCCAAGTGCAAGGGAAGGAATTTGTACCTTGAGGAAGTTTTTAACCTAAGCTGGTGGAATATAAACTTAGGTGGTCTTTCATGTGGGTCTCCACACCTGTACCCCACAGTTCAGAGTGGAGAGGGAACCCTGACAGGCCAGTAAACAAGACTGGGACTCTAGAGATCTGGGTTGTATTCCTGCCTCCACTATTGACCTACTCTGTGACCATGGCCCAGTCATTTCATCTCCATGTCTTCCTTCCCATCTTTTGTTTGTTTGTGTATTTAGATAGTAACACATGTCCATCATCTCTAAAAATGGCATTTTTCTAAAATCTACTAACAAAATATTTATTCTACCTAGAAAGTACATTTTCTGTTTTAATAGAAAGAGCTATGCTAGCATAGTAGGACTTGCTGAATGATTGAACAATATTTTTATTGGTTTTTATTATAATATAGTGGCTGTTTTGGCTACACCTGATGTACTACTGGTTTCTTGATGTGACTCAGTACTATTGTCCACTTGGACCCAAGAGGATAGCCAAATTTGAGGGTCCTGAGTATGTTTCAGTTGGAAGTAGAAATTGATGGAGTCCTTTTTTTGTTTGTTTTGGGGTTTTTTGACACAATCTTGTTTTTTTAGAAGGAACGTACCAAGTCCTGCTTCTTCAAATGCAGGAGGAATGGGGAACAAAAAGAGAAAAGTTGCTTAGCTTAAGCTTCAAGCTTTAGCCAGCAGCAGATCCAAAAGTGCTTTCTAGCTTTTTCCAGTTTCTGCACAAATTCTATTAGGCCTTGTTTTAGTGTGAGACCCTTAAACATTTCTTTCAACTAATGTAAGTGAAGAGTGCATTCACACAACAGTTTGAATGAAGTTAACTGAATCCATTACAAGATTTCACCTAGCTCATAAAAGTAATTTACACATCCCTAAAATAAAAGACAGACCAATATTAAATTAGAAAACTTCTCTTTCTCCTGAACCTTATTATCTCAGTTCCATCACTTTCCTACCTACCTGCCTGGACTACAACAAAAGCACTCATCCTAACCAGTTCCCCTACCTTTGGTAATGCATTGTTTAACAAAACAAAACAAAAAACAAAAAACATTAATTTCTTGCACATCTAGCTGTTCTAGTAAAATCTGATGTTCTCCAGGGATTTTCCAGGCAAGAGTAACCAGGTAATGCACAGCTTCCATTGCCCCCATGGAAGTGTTAGAACTCCCACACTTTGCCAACAGTCTTTTTTTTTGTGTGGCAATTTTGCTACTAATGTTCTGAGTGGGTGAGGTTCATACATGCACAGAGACCAACCCAAGTTCTAGGCACTGTTTATATCCCAGTTAAGTTCCTAAATGGGATTTAAGTGATACATAGAAGTGGACCTGACTGCCCTCTGTACAATGATGAACTTCTCCAGAAAAATGTTAAAAGACAAGAACCCTGCTGGAGAGAATGGAAGATGAGGAAGAAATTTGGTGATTTGCATGTGTTTCAAACCAGATGACACATCACAACTCAACGAGCTGATCTTTGGATGTCTTACATACATTTTTTTTATGATTGGACAGATGCATTAGGAAACAATATTTGTAGCTGTACTACGAGGACAGATACACAATCAAACATGTCAAACTTTTATATCTCTAGTCATTCCATATTATTTATGAAACTATATTTTCTTTGTGGAGCCCTTCAATTAATTTTCTGTAGGCTGAATCTGAGTGGTGAGTATCAAGGAGAAATCACTAGCTATTATTTTTGAATCTCATCGATCCGGTCTAGTTCATTTCCAAATGTATTTTACTTACTGACAAAAGAAACAGACATTCTACACAGTTTTAGTGAGAATGCATTGTCATCATTTGATTAATTTTCTTTCCCCTCCTCCTTCTTTTGCCTACACTGTAATGAAATGCATCAGACCATTAAAACTGTCATTTTCTTCATAACGAACAGAAAAGGAGACAATTTATCTTTACTGTCAGAAGTTGGCAGTAACCCAAAATAGAGTTGTTTTTTTTACATAGAAGAAACAAAATATACACTGGTTACATAAATTAACAGCTTCCTTTAGAATCTGAACAGGTATTTCATATGTAAAATATTTTCCAAAACCCAGGTACTTCCCACCCCATTTTTGAGTCCCATTTAAAGCTGGTTGGGAATTATCAGTCAAAACTATTTTTCACTTGAAAATGCAGAGTCTGCAAAATCCAAGATTTCCCACATGAAGTTTTCAGTTTTGTCAATATTTTGATGCTGCTAGGATAACTGAAACAATCTATTTCATTTTGGACCAGTTTGACCTGAATAAAATCACTTTGGTTTGTTGAAACTAGGCATTATCTTATGTGTCAGTTCAACATTAATATCCACCTCAGTGGCGGATCTGCCTCATGATTCAGGTGTTTCACATCTCACTATTTCCCTTTGTCTGGCCTCTGGTCAGAGTACATCTCCCATAATGAACCTTTGTTTCTCCTCCCACTAAGCTGTGTAGACACTCCATAATGTACATGTCTGTGGTGCATCAAGGAAGCATTAGTCAAGCCAGGATTCAAGGCCTATAAGGAAATATGAAAGCATGAGGATTGCAACGTACAACTCCAGTGAGGCAATACAACATTTTAAGCACATGCAGTTTAATTCTGAACTGACTCTAAACATTTTTATGTCATTTAACACAGAAAAAACCAAGCATTTTTAGTTCAGGGATGTCAAAAATGAAGTGTTTTTAAGTTTTTCATAACTTTTCACTAAGTGAAAATTTTGGATTTTTAAACTTTTCAGGATGAAAACAAGTGTTCTTATATTTCAATTTCCATGCTGCAGGATGGAAATTGTGACTTCCACTCATCTCTGGTTCTATCTGTAAAACAACCTACTTCACTACCAATCCTGTTGATTAGTTTCCAACACAGGGACAAATTCTAATCTGCAGTTATATTTCCTTTGTAGAGGGCAGAGAATGCTTTGATTCACAGATTTGTATTCATTGTTCTCTCTGAAGGTAAATTTGCACAATACCTCAAACAATAGCAGGAGGTTTAAACTGAAAGGCAGTTTAAGTGTTAATAGTAGACTTCTCACTAAACTCAGGGTGATGTTATCGATTAACAGTTATGCTGTTTTGGCCAGCTGAGCTCTTGCAGTGTTTAGAGTTTAGAAGTTACTAATCATTATTTATATCACTATAGCACCTGGGGAGGAGAGGGGGGAGAATTATGGACCAGAATGTCATTGTGCTAGGTACTGTACAAACAGAATAAAAAGCTAGCCCTAGCCCATAGAGATCTGAACAGGGAATGAGCTCCCAGTAGAGCTAATGGAAATTTTTCATTTGAATTTTTAAAAGGCTTTTCCCATCAAAAATGGAATTTTCCACCAGAAAATTGAGGTTTTACTTGTTTGGGGGCAGGAGAGGAATGGGATGGAGTTTTTTTTAAAAGAAAAATTTGATAAAATCGGCCAGAATTTGTTTTTGCTATCAAAAATATATAAATTTAAGTTTTTTTAAAAATAGGAACTTTTATACAAAAAGATTTTCAACTCCCCCCGCCCCTCCCCAAAAAATATCCAAGCCACCATCCCCACTCACTCACTTACCTCCCAACCTATCCTACTTCCCAGTCACAGACTGAGAAGGAAACCAACCTATTGTATAACTTGTCACTACTTTTCCTAACAGAGGCCTATTTAAGCAATATATATATATTGATGTCTGAAAGCATTGCAGATTATAGGGTTGCCACTCCCATTTGTGGATGTTTGAAACCAGGATCTGAATCAGAATCTTCCAAGTAACTGCATGTTGAGATTTATCCTTGCATGTAGATGGATTCAGCGGGGTGGGAGTGCGGGTGGGGGTGAAGCATATGATATTCAGCCTAGTTCTTTGTCAGTGTAGCAGTCCCTATTGTTATTGCCAGCAATGGTTTTCATTTCCAACCCGTCCTTCCTCTTAATTTTAATAAGGATTATTTTGTCAAGCCTAAACTTGAAGAGGTTGTAATTCTTCTCGGTCAACTGATTAATATGAAGTAAACTCAACTAAGGACTGGGTTCAAGAACTGAAGCTCTTGCTACTGATATTACATTAATCTAAATTGCAACATTCTGTCATAACAACGGAACAAACAAATGAATCACATATTAGCATACCTGGATTACTTACATTTATGTGAATTTTGAAAAGTAACAAAGTTTGGGACAGAGACCTCATCTAGAATATGATGCAATTCGGAACATCATTTTAGGAGTGGCATTGTAAGGTTGAAAAGGTGCAGTAGAGGGCAAGATGAGCAATTTGGCATTTTAGCGAGTTCTGAGAAAGTCTAGTCAGACTTGACCCAGGCAGCACAAAACAAAAATGAGAAGTATTTCCATTAATTATATGATTTCCTGAAGTTCAAGGAACAGATTGATGTCAAGTTTCCAATTGAAAAGGTTATAAATTGATGTGAAGAAGGAAACTTTTTTTTCTTTTAAAAGAATCAGATGAAACTTCTTTACCAAAAGACAATTGATATATGGAATAAATGGCTGGAAGCAAGATCAGGGAACTATTGAGTTGCTTCTGGATACAGAATTATGGTACAGCTATAGGGTTGGTTAGGTAGAGATACACAAAAGTAGATCATGGAGGGCAACTTTTTCAAGAATAACCTCTGTCAGTCGCTAGGCACATTGCCTCTGCTTAGGCCTCCCCTTTGCCCCCCAAGTACATCTCTTTCTAGTGGCAGGCCCATGCCTCCACTTCTCCTTGGGATGGGGCCCAACAGCCCATCCACTTCCTGACTGGGTCTCCAGATTGCACCACTCAGTAGCCAACTGAGATGCTTATTAGGCCAATGGACATCTGAAAGGGTTTCCCTTTGGGAGCCTGTGGACAGTAAAATTATGCAATGACAGAAGCAGATAAATTACACTTTGTTTCAAAATACTTACCAAAAAGGTACAAAGAGCTTAGAGAAATTGATTTAAAATATGAAGACAACTATATACATGCTGTCTACCCACACTTGGAATTCTTCCCCCCCTCCCCTGAACTCCTAAATAGACATGACTTAGTCCTGGTTTCCCCAAGTTCTCTTGGGAACCAAGCTATAGTCTGCTTGCCACAGATCCCAGCTCTCAGTCAGGCTGTCAGCTTGGAACCTCTGATTCTTTCCCCTCTCTTTCTCCCAGGTAATTTATATCTATCTATCTAATAGCCCTGTCACAAGGGCTGGGGCTTCAGAGTCCCTTCTTATGCTTGTAAACCTGGCTATTGTTTGAAGGAATGCTGATACAAGTAATTGTGTAGTCTTTCATGCCTGATTTATTTTATCAATTTCTTTATATCTAACTAGGCAGGGTATTAAAAAAAAAAAACCACAAGCCACACAAAGGGGCATATGATATATATGAAAAAAACCAACACAAATATTTTGTCCACATCTCCACAGCCTCCATTTTCGCAAGTTCAGCTTGCACCTTCAAATTGTGACTTGACTCTACCTTTTTCACAAATGAAGTTTAATTGTGGGTGCAAGTCATTTTTTGCACACCCATCTTCTTGATTTGACAACACACTTCAATATTATGACTGTAGTACTGTACCGAGGAAAGCTATCAGACTGACCACACTTCAAAGTGAAGGCATCTGTTTACCAACAAGAGAGATGCAGCCCAATAGAAATGCAATCTTTCATCATGTTATCCTACCATATAGCTTACCCTGTTCTGGAGTAACCCAGCTATGCAAAATGAGGAAATATTGATATGCATGAGCAAACTAATCTCCTGTTTTCTGGCTGTGAGTGCCAGCAGAGTGCCAATTACTGTCATTTGGGATGATGGCTCGTGTTGTGGATACCCATCCATTATATATTGGACTAAGACCACCCATTCATTTCACATAAGAGCTGAAAGAGCCTTTAGATGGCAATGAGTTTAGTTCACAAGCAATTCAAATCCCCCTTAAGACGAACAGAACAATATTTTCTATGTGCCACAACAACAGGGATATTTCAAGTCAAAATAGATAAACCCAATAGGATTTACAATTCTGAAATATACAAATCTATGAGCCCAATGACTAACTCAGTAAACACAGTAGAGTACATGGCATCAGAAGTTGCTTTTATGATTCAGTGGCTAACAAAGTCAGACTGGTAACATTTAATTTGAGCAAAGGACTCAAAGTCCTCATGAAAATGTGCAGCTGTTTTTAATTTTCATAGGCTCTAGAGGCCTGCTGCGAAGTCAGTTTTACTTCCAATAGGCTTTGGGTCATGCTCATTAGTTCTTAAAAATATATCAGTGTTCTGAGAAGGGGAAAACACATTTATGTTATTTCAAATCTAATAAGTTTGGTTTTCTCATATTGTGCATTTACATGGGATTCTCCTGACCCCTCAACCCAACATCTCAATTTACAAAACCCAAGATGGTCTTAAAGCTAATTTTATTTAATATACAGTTCAATATATGGATATGTATATTTCTCCTCTTGATGTTTAGGGAATTATGCACACTCAAAAAAATCAAGTGTATTCTCATCTAAGAAATTGTATTATAAATTAATAAATACTTCTAAAGAACCTGTGCAACATCTTTCAGACCTAAAGAAGTTTACTGGTGGAGTAACAAAAAGCAAATACATATTTTTTAACAACAAAGTTTCATAACTTGTACTATATACCTTCCTATATAGTAGTTATGCTTCCCTCAATCTTTATATTCACTAACACAACTTTTCTCTTTCACCATTCCAATGTAATGTTCATAAATTAAAATTATGGCTTTATTTATTAAAAATAATCAGATTTTCAATTGGTAGCCTCAGGAACTGAGAGATGTAACTTGTTTTGGTTGTCAGATAGTGTAGTGACCGGAAGACATTGTGATAGGCAACCACTAGGAGGTGTAGTTACGCTTCTGAGTCAACCCCAGGAGTGCATGATGATGGTATTATCAGCTATGAGAATGACCTTGCTGCTATCTGTGTGTTTGGGAACAGAACCGTTCCCTGCTGTGTGAGTGTTTACCCAGTCTGTGTGAGAACGAATGCGTGGGAAACCAAATGGGGAAACTGAGGCAGGACAGCATGTAACCAATCAGCTTGTTGCTTGTAAATGAGATATGAGTATGTATGAGATGCAAATATGTGAGTGTATTTAAGCCCACTCCTCTATTTGCTCGTGGGCTCTTCCGACCTAGCAACGGCTCCAAAGTGCTAGGCACCCCTTCTGCGGTCGCGCTGATCAGAATCGGGCCCCTCAGCGCCTATTCGAGGGACCGAGCCTTCCAATAAACTCATCTACTTTCTACAACCATGTGTGTGTGCCTTGTCTCGCAAAATCCAAAGCACCTCACAAGAGATAGATCAAGTTATCTAACTCCTACAGGGTTTCAGTGAATGAGGTTAATTGGCCTGTTATCTAGAGAGATCCTTCAACAGGAAACTGCACGGAAAAATACTTTTTGAAAGTACTCTGTTGCAAAGGATTTTAGAGAATATACAAAAGGGGAAGTCAGATTAAAGGATAAAATTTTCAGAGCTGCCTAATACTAAAACTAATGGGCAGTTTTGAAAAAAATCTTATCCTAAAACCCCACTTGGTTAATAATTTTAGTGTTAGAGAAGAAAATGATGGACTACAGGAGGCTAGCTATTGGCATAGTGATATTAACAGAATAAATTATAGCATCTCTCCTAATTTCACTGCTGGCAATTAAAAAAACACCACCACCCTGGCTCTCTGGCCAGTGGCACAGCATAGGAGCGAATACTAAATTATACTAAGTGACAATGTCACGGTCATCAAGGGGTTAGGAGCACAGAATATAGACCAATTATAAGAAACATGATTTTGCTGTAGTCTCACCTCATATTGTCAATGTCACCAGATAAGGAATAATGGAGAGAGCGAGAGAGAGAGATAACTGTGACTCATTTTTCCTCAGTTAACTAGTGACAAAACTGAATTTTCTTCTTGTTGGCTAAAAGAGCACTGTAGTATGGATTAGAACAGCAAAATGTTTTCAAGTAATCTTTTAACCTTGCCATTTCTGGCCTGGTCAGGCACATGGCTTTCCAGTGTGACTGTAGGAGCAAAACTGTAATTACTTCTTTTGATCACATAGATATATACCTATGTTACGCCTACATATAGTATTACAGAAACTGCTTTAGTCAAAAGAAAGTATGCAGTTTCATATAAAAATGGGGGGGGGGGGAAATCAGGTTGACAGTGTTTATTTGGGATTCAATCCAGCTTCTCAAAAGGCCCCAGATAAGCAAATCAATTGGTTTCAAGTGCAGTTAGCTATGTGTTTAAAGTTATGTGTGTTCAAGGGTTCTGCTGGATTATGACCTGGGTGCTCATTGGAGGAGGAGGGAGAAGGTTGCAAGGAATTTGCACAGTTCTTCCACTCCCTCTGCATGTCTCTTGGGGCATGTTGTGGAAAAAGGAACATGGCTACAGCTCCTTAAGGAATATAACAGCAGATTCACTCCCCTGTAGGCCTGGAGGCAGAAATTGCTTCAGGAGCAACTCTGTGCTTAAAATGACAGAATATGGGAATAAGACAAAGAACACTTGTGGCACCTTAGAGACTAACCAGTTTATTTCAGCATAAGCTTTCGTGGACTATAGCCCACTTCATTGGATGCATAGAATAGAACAGAAGTAAGATGTATTTATATGGGAATATTGGAAGATCCTACAATCCGTAGCTTCATACACATTCTGTTTCAACAACAAAGAATGAAGTATCTGCTTTCTATCTAAGGCTTATATGAAAGTTCATTTCTCCTGGTAGTTAAAATAATCACCACCATCTCTCACCAACTTTATGCATGTTGAGTGACTTTAAATTTTTAAGTAAATGAAAATGCAAAGATTAGTTTTCCAGTGGTGAATTTACTGAAGTAATTAAAGCTATAAACAAATGAATCATTGGGAGGATTTTCTTAGAAGATTATATAAAAACTTCAAGCAGAACAAACATTCCCATTAAGAGAAGATAAAAGAAATACCAGATTTGGAGGTAAAGTCCAATAAATCCATACACATACCCTGTTTCCCCGAAAGTAAGACATCCCCCGAAAATAAGACGTACTTCCAGTTTTGCCTCTCACTGTAATATAATGTAATGTAATTTTGGGAGCAAAAATTAATATAAGACTGTCTTATTTTCGGGGAAACACGGTAGCAAGTGTTCATATCCAAAAGGTACTTTGCCTCTTGTTTGGGATCCTTAAAAAGAAAGTAATCCCTCGAATTAAGAAACAAAGAAAGCCCAGTTTCTGATTCCCTTGTTCATGTTGTATAGCACCTTACTTTAAGTAGTTCTGTTAGCTTCCATTAGACTACTTCTGGAGCTAGGTACCATCCCTCTTGAAGAAGAATAACAGAATCAGGCTCTAAACAAACAGTGAGGGACCTGGAACTGAAGAATTGGTGGAAAGGCAAGAGACAAAAGAACTAGAAGAAGAGACTATAAATTCATCCCTAGTATCACTCAGTCACCATGTTATTACCTAACAGATTAATTTGCTTCTCCAGTCTGTAATAGTTGGAGGCGGGGGGGGGGGGGAGATTATGTTCAGTATACTTATTTTTTTGTACAATGCCTTGTGATAATTAAGAAATTGGTATGATGGTTTGGGCCATTTCCATCCAGGTGTAAGTGAAAGAGGGTGTTTTTAGCATCCATAGCTATTTGGGCATCTAGGAAAGTCAGAAGTTGTGAAGCTTATTGAGGATGGTAGGCTAGAAAATGCATGAAGCTTTGGGGATGACTTCCTAAAGGTGCTTTCCCCTCCCCAAATTATCATTTTTATATGCTCTTTTCCAGGGACTGATATAATGGTGCTGCTTGTAGTTGATGTAACAGGAGATGTAGTAGTCACAGTGTTATCTGGCTATTGCTGAAATAGAAAGCATGTTGTCTCAGTTTTCCACTGTGGCTTCACATATTTAATAGGATGGAGTAAGTTTTTTTAAAAAAATGAAATGAAACTCCACACATAAGGAAGAAAGAGAGAAGTATACTTATAAACAATGTAACAACAAAAATAAACTACTCCCTGCTGCTAACAGGCTAAGATTCAAAGCTTGACTTTTTCCCCTCTCAAACAGAACTTTACAAATACTTTGATCTTCTTATTGACCTGGTTATTGAAAACATACATTCAATGGGACTTTCAAAAGAAATCCATAACAAATGAGATACAATTTTTGTACCAGTAGCAAGTACACTTCAAACACAAGCAACCAAACAGCTGCAAGAACTGTACATCTATAGATTTGTTCACAGTAAAATGTCAATGACTTACCAGAATCAAGCAATTTGGAAGACAATTAAATCCTCCCCTTAACCCTTTGTCCACCGAAAGATGAACAGTGTATGTTTAACTATCTATATAGGCAGCTTGTGTCAGATAGCATAGTAATGGTGTATTTTTATAGCTCCTTCCTTCTGGACACCTCAATGCACTTTAGGTATTAATTAAGCTAGTAAACTACATCAGGTGCTAGTGAAGGGAGGGAAAACTCAGTGGTATGAGGATTGGCTTGCTAAACCTAGGGTTCTGAGTTCAATCCTTGAGGGGGCCATTTAGGGATCTTGGTGCAGAAATCTGTGGGTGAGATTGTGGCCTGAGGTTGTGCAGGAGGTCAGACTAGTTGATCATAATGGTCCCTTCTGACTTTCAAAGTCTATGAAGTAGTACACAGAATAATTGATACAACAGTTGCCCATCTTGACTTCCATCTAATGTCTTACCATGACTAGTAGCCACAGACCACATGTTTAGGAGAAAGGTTCAAGGAACCCCACAATGGACAATTACCTAACACATCAATGTTAACAAAGTCCTGTGGCACCTTAAAGACTAACTATAAAGTTTTGAAGCATGAGCTTTTGTGGGCTAATACCCACTTCGTCGGATGCAGGCAGTGGCTGCCTGCATCGGACGAAGTGGGTATTAGCCCACGAAAGCTCATGCTTCAAAACTTTATAGTTAGTCTTTAAGGTGCCACAGGACTTTGTTAACTCTGCTATTCCAGACTAACACGGCTACCACCCTGATTCTTAACACATCAATGACATTTATTGGTTAGCTTATCCCATGAAATACAAGTGTGCATATCCCTTAAAACATTTTTAAAAAACCTGTGTAACTGAAGATTATCATTATTCAAATAAACTGTATACCCCAGATATTACCAAGTTCTTGGCCTCAATGATTCTTCTTTACAAAAGCTGAAGCACTGAAATTAAGAAACTTGCTGGAGAACAGTCTGCAATAGATCTGAGAATAAAAGCAGATAGAAGAGAAGAATAAAACCCAGATCTACTGACTTCTACTTCTGCAGCTTAGCAATTAGATCTACAAATCAGAGATTCTCAAAGTGCTGGCCTATAGCAGTGGCTCTCAACCTTTCCAAACTACCCCTTCAAGGGTAAAGACTGATTTGTCTTGTGTACCCCCAAGTTTCACATAACTTAAAAACTTACAAAATCAAACATAAAAATACAGAAGTCTCACACTACACTATTACTGAAAAATGCTTATTTTCTCCATATCATTATAAAACAAATCAATTGGAAGATAAATATTGTATTTACATTTCAGTGGGTAGTATATAGACCAGTATAAAGAAATCATTGCCTACTAAATTTTAATTTGTACTGATTTCGCTAGTGCTTTTTATATAGACTATTTTAAAACTAGGCAAATATCTAGATGAGTTGATGCACCCACTGGAAGACCTCTGAGTACCTCCAGGACTACACACAGCCCTGATTGAGAACCACAGGCTTTGTTTGTAGTATAGATGTAGAGCAGTTCACACAGTGCTCGCTCCTCCTCCCCCCTCCCAACTGCTCTGTGCGTTTTTGGATGGGAAAGGTTGCTAGCTCCTTTGTCCTGGACACCTAAATGCACTTCAGATACTACCTGGGGGACTGGGCAACAAAATAGCATACAACAGCCAAGTCTGATAAGTGACAATGAATGTACATTGATAAATATAATACATACATACAAAATGATAGGATCTAAATTATCTGCCACTCAAGAATGATCTTGAAGTGATCATGCATAACTTTCTGAAAACATCCGCTCAATGTACAGCGGCAATCATAAAAACTAACTGAATTTTAAGAACCATTAGGAAAAGGATAAATAATAAAAGACAACAAATATAATGCCACTATAAAAATCCATGGTACACCCATATCTTGAATATTGCATTTTTTGTTCCACCATATTAAAAAAGAAAGAGATATTGTAATTGGAAAAGGCATGGATAAGGGCAACAAATGTTACAGATATGGATCAGCTTCATATGAGAAGGCATTAAAAGGATTGGAACTGTTCATCTTAGGCAAGACAATGAAGAAGGATATATGTTGCAAGTTATCATGAATAGTGTACTGTAACAGGGTGCTGGCTTAGAAGAGCAAGCAGCCCCCTGTTAGCCCGGAGTCAGGGAAAAAGAAGCTGCTAGCTGGGGCTGGCTAGGAGGCCACGCCCTAATTAGCTGAGGAGAGACACCTGCAGGCCTGGGGAGCCAGCTATAAAAGCAGGCAGGCAGGAAGCCTGAGAAGGAGACTAGGGAGACAGGACAGGGAGGAGTGTGAGGCTCTGGATCCCTGTGGGCCAGGAAGTGGGTTTGTCTTCCTGAGCAGTGGACTGCTAACTTGTAAATGCTGTAAATAGTAGGTGGTGGGAAAAAGACACAGCTAATAAAGTACACGGGTGCTGCACAGAAGGGTCTCCCGTGGTGTTTTTGAAGAGGACCGGCAGGGGCCCAGTTACAAGTACATAAAGTGAACAGGAAAGCTTTATTTATCTCTTCACATAACAAGATCCAAGGGCCAGTCAATGAAATTATTAGGCAACATAGTTCAAACAAAGAATTACTTCTTAACACAACATACAGTCAAGTTGTGGAATTCATTGCTAGGGATGCTGTAAGGCCAAAAGTATAAGTGGGTTCAAAAAAAGCATCAAAAAGTTCATGGAGGATAAGTCTCTCAAGTAGGATAAGTCCTGATGGTCAGGAGTGCATGCATCTGACAAAGTGGGTATTCACCCATGAAAGCTTATGTTTCAATATATCTATCTGTTAGTTTATAAGGTGCCACGGGACTCTTCGTTGCTTTTCCATGATCTTGGTGTCCCTAAACTTCTAACTGCCAGAACCTGAGACTGGACAACTTGAACTTCTGTTCATTCTCTCTGAAGTATCTGGCACTGGTCACTTTCAGAGGACAGGATAGATGGACTGTAAACCTGGCCTACTATAACTATTTATGTACCGGTATTTCAATTCCATACTGTACTTTTTGAAGACTTACTTTTAAAACTGAAATGGGAAACCCCCATTTCCAACTAGAGAGTTATTTTAATGTACTAAATTAATTAATAAGGGGGCTGAATGGAAACACTCCTTGGACCAGGTTTGTTTAACCTCTTAATATTAGAGGGTTCTAGATTCACCACTGAAGTTTAGATGACATTTCCCAGAGAGATGATTTAAGCTACTCAAATATAGCTTAAGCTTTACAAAATATGTTCTTTCTATACTATTCTTGCCCTAACAAATTGCCATATACACTTGATGCTAAGACCTCTTTGTAAATATTGATACAGAAATGTTCGTTTGCTACACAGTAGCATGCATCTCTGCTGAAAATAGTTTAATAAAGTATACTTGAAAAAGCTGATCATATTAAAGGTAAAGAAATCTGAACATATTACACCAATAGTCAGCACTTGCTGGCAAGGGCTCTGGGTTAACAGGAAGAACACAGACTTGGGTGATGTTAATTCTGAGAGTAGGGCATAGGAGACTTAAGATGAAGATGGTATGGCATTTTCCTCAATGCTTGTATTTTTTCTAGTAAATATACTGTTCATTTGGTGCTAACTATCCCTTCTCTAATGTTCTATTTGAGCTAGCAGGAAATTTAGGGTAGACAAGTGGACATGTTTTTAATTACTGAAAAACGATTCTAATTAAAATGGTGGTGTTTGCTAAAAGGGGGGCTAGTCATGCAACCTCTCTAAGCTGTAGCTCTCGAGTCCCAACACCAGGTCAAACCAGTAACATTTTCCCCTTCCTAGTAAGTTATTTTGTGTAAACATTGCCCAATACAGACTTGGATAAATCATTTAGCATCAGACAGATTATTTTACAACTGCACAATGAGCTGTGCCAGTGTAACAAGTGAATACTCATGGAAGAGCAAGTGGATCATTTTCTGGAAACAGAATAATGTGTCTCTCCGGCCCTTTCCCTCTATGAAATGTAAACAGCTAAAGAAGTCTAAATATAAATTTGCACAGTATATTCTATATTGAGAGGCTTAATTAAGGTTTACAACATTTTTAGACATCTTTGGATAAGTACACACATGCAAAGTATTGTTGCTATTGTTCAATGTCATATGACCTTTGACAAATAATGCTTCTTATATTAAAAACTAGCGAAAATACCCGGCGTTGCTCGGGTCAGTCGGAGGTGGGGAGGGGGCAGACAGCTGAGCGTGTGCGGGGTCTGTTGGATGGGGGCAGAGAGCAAACCTGACACCCCCACCTCACTCCCCCGACCAAACCCGACACCCCCACCTCAGTTACCCCTCGACCAACCCCGACTCACATTTTCACCCCCCCACCCAAACCCAACACCCCCACATCTCCCCCCTACCAACCCCAACACCCCCTGACCAACACCCACACCTCATCCCCCATAGACCAAACCTGACACACCCACCTCACTTCCCCCCCAACCAAACCCGACACCCCTACCTACCACCACAAACAAATCCGACACCCACACCTCACTTACCCCTTGACCAACCCCGAATCCCCTCCTCGCCCCCCCAACCAAACCCAACACCCCCACCTTACCCCCCCACCAAACCCAACACCACCTGACCAACCCCAACCCCCACCCATCACCCACCCAGACACCTTCCCACCCACCCCGACCAAACCCAACACCCCCACCTCACCCCCCCAACCAAACCCAACACCCCCACCTCACCCCCCGACCAAACCCAACATCTCTACCTCACTTACCCTCCGACCAAACCCAACTCGGGTCCGTCGGAGGTGGGCAGGGGGCACAGAACTGAGGGATTCCGGGGTTCCGTCAGAGGGGAGAGGGGCAGAGAGCTGAGCGAGTGCGGTGTCTGTTGGAGGGGGTATTATGACATCATAACAACATAGCTGCCCAGCTGATGTGATTGGCCTTTAAAGACTTTCACCCTGGGGGGAGTCAGAGGTGAGATTTGAAAAAAATTCGACTCTTACGGTCATTAGGACCACAAGACCTCTAACTGTACCAAATTTCAAGTCTCTAGCTCAAACGGTGTGGAAGGAGTAAGCTTACATACATACATACATACATACATACACACACACACCATTTGACTTTTATATATATACTAGCATAAGTGCCCGGCGTTGCTCGGGTCAGTCGGAGGTGGGGAGGGGGCAGACAGTTGACACCCCCTGACCAACCCCAACACCCACCCTTCCATCTTCCCACCCCCCCGACCAACCCCAAGACCCCCCGGCTCACTTACCCCCCGACCAAACCCGACAACCCCACCTGACCCCCCAAAACAAACCCAACACCCCCACCTCACCCCCCGACCAAACCCGACACCCCCACCTCACTCCCTGAGCAAACCCGACACCCCCACCTCACCCCCCGACCGAACAGTGTATTTAATAATCTGTGTGCTACACAGTGCACCGTGAGCCGGGGGGGGGGGGGGGGTGTCGGGTTTGCTTGGGGGGGTCAGGTGGGGTTGTCGGGTTTGGTCGGGGGGTAAGTGAGCCGGGGGGGGTAGGGTTTGGTCTGGGGGGGTGGGAAGGTGTTGGGGTGGGTGAGGGGTGAGGGGTGGGTGTTGGGGTTGGTCAGGGGGTGTTGCGGTTGGTGGGGGGGTGAGGTGGGGGTGTCGGGTTTGCTTGGGGGGGTGAGGTGGGAGTGTCGGGTTCGGTCGGGGGGTAAGTGAGCCAGGGGGTGTCGGGTTTGGTCTGGGGGGGGGTGGGAAGGTGTTGGGGTGGGTGAGGGGTGAGGGGTGGGTGTTGGGGTTGGTCAGGGGGTGTTGCGGTTGGTGGGGGGGTGAGGTGGCGGTGTCGGGTTTGGTCGGGGGGTAAGTGAGCCGGGGGGGGGGGTGTCGGGTTTGGTCTGGGCACCCACCCCAACACCTTCCCCCCCCAGACCAAACCCAACACCCACACCACACCCCTCACCCCCCCGACACCTTCCCACACCCCCAGACCAACCCCGACAACCCCCCGGCTCACTTACCCCCCGACCAAACCCGACACCCCCACCTCACCCCCCCAAGCAAACCCAACACCCCCACCTCACACCCCCACCAACCGCAACACCCCCTGACCAACCCCAACACCCCCACCTCACCCCCCGACCGAACCCGACACCCCCACCTCACTTACCGTCCCACCAAACCCAACTCAGATCCGTCGCAGGGGGGGAGGGGGCACAGAGTTGATGGAGTCCGGGGTTGAGGTGGGAGGGGCAGAGAACTGAGGGCTCTCCGGGGTTCCGTTGGGAGGGGGGAGGGGCAGAGAACTGAGGGATCTCCGGGGTTCCGTTGGAGGAGGGAGGGGTGAGCTGAGCGAGTGAGGTGTCTGT
The DNA here is from genome assembly GCA_032164245.1 of Sternotherus odoratus. Classification (NCBI taxonomy): domain Eukaryota; kingdom Metazoa; phylum Chordata; order Testudines; family Kinosternidae; genus Sternotherus; species Sternotherus odoratus. Next base: position 50,230,909 of record JAVMKO010000008.1, on the reverse strand, counting down.
TGGAGGGGGGTATTATGACATCATCACCACCTAACCGCCCAGCCGATGTGATTGGCCCTGAAAGACTTTCACCCCTGGGGGGCGTCAGAGGTGAGATCCGAAAATTTTTCGACCCTTACCAGCATCTAGACCCCAAGACCCCTCACTGTACCAAATTTCAAGTCTCTGGCTCAAACGGTGCGGGAGGAGTTCGCAGTCATACGTACATACATACATACATACATACACCACTTGACTTTTATATATATAGATATAGATGGTTCAATTTCTCATACGCTTTTCAAACTTTACAGAGTATTTTGTTTGGAACATATACGATATGCGCACACTATTTCTCCTCCATCCTTTTAATATGAATAGTCACATGGAAAATAGCTCATCTGTTCCTGCTGCTTAATTCCCAACCCAAGTCATAATGTTCTTTTTGTGACATCATAATTACTTCCAAAGTAACCAATTGTGATAGCTCAAACAGGAGATTATGATTTCAAGCAGCAGACATCAAACTCTTAGGCAGCTAAGATCCTGTTTTCATGCAAATGCACTGATTACTAAAGGAATTTAAAGAGGTAAGAAAATACGATACAGCATAAACAGGGCTTGAAGTAGATACAGAAGAGTGCCAGGGCTGGCATTGCCCATTAGACGAATTTCTTTAGTTTGCTGGGAAAAGAAAATAGGACTTAGTTAGCTTGTTCAATACATTTGTAATAGTCCCTAACCAATTCAGTTAAGGCATTTTTGTCACAGGTCTGTGACATTTTGTGACCAAAACCAATTTAAACATTGAATATGAAAATCTTCCAAATATTTATCCAGGAAGTACCTTTGATCCTTTATTATATTGTGTTCTATCTTATGTAGGAGGTCAGGCTAGACAACTGAATATTTCTCATACTGGGGACCCATGTTGTTGCAAGTGAGAGAAAGAGAGAAGTTTCAAAATCATTCTTTTATTCAACCATAGGGAAGAGAAGTTGGATGATGAGAATGCATGGCCTAGATTTTAGCTGACCCTTTGGTCTGAAAAAAAAAATATTCTACTAAACCCACTGAAGTTCTCATAAATACTTAAAAAGGTGAGTAGCTGTAGAACCTGAAAGAACCTAAACAAGGGAAATATGAAGATACTCTATTCACCCATAACACTTCTGAAGATGACACAATGGGATACCAGAAAGGGAGGATTACTTTCTCCAACTCAAGAGAATGCAGAATGAGATCTGATTTTTATTTGCTTATTTTTGCTGAGAAAAAAACTCTCCCCTTCTACTCTGTTATGACTCTGCATGTGCCTTCCCACACCCAATGACTTTTTACAGCAGCACCTGTGCACAGAGAGCTTTACCTGGTAACATCCATCCATCCAATGTAAAAATGCTCACTGATTTTAATGGGAGCAGGATAAGGGCTGTGATGCAATGAATTCTCTTTGTTAAAAGTGAAAGGATGACTCATTTAATCCATACATAAAAACTGCACCAGAATATTTCATACAAATTCAGCTTTATGACAAAAGCCCTATAAATTCTTGCAACTGCCTTAGGGTCTAAATTTATCAGCCTTGGAAGGATGATGATTAGCTGATGCATGGGTTTGAAGAGTTATCCAAATTTGTGCACACAGTTTTCAAACTGCCAACACTGAAACGGGAAACATAAGTCTTTCACACGTGTGATAATGACTCAAAATTAGAGCACAACACAGCACTGCAGAGGATTGAGTGTGAAATTATGTGGGGTTAGTTTCTATGAAACATGTGCCAGAGCAATATAAAATGTTAGGTACACCAATTAGCATTTCTATTGTAATTAATTTGCTTCAATGTAAAGTCAGATACCACCATCGGGTCAATCAACAATGGAGGACTGATTTCCATTATCATTAGGTCTGCTACCCTGACCAACAACCTGGTCTCATTGCTCACCTATTACTATTTACTTTTTGTATTAGGATAGTGTCCCAAACATGCAAAGAACTGTCCACGGACAAAACACATTCATTGTCCCAGTTTCTGGCTCCAATTCTTAAAGGAAATGCTTAAGCACATTCTCAAATGCTTTCTTGAATCAGTGCCCAAGATTATATGCATCAGACAAAATTGGAAATATATAAACATATAAAAACTTAAACAACAAAAGGTGATTAGTTAGCAACAAATCCCACAGGGCTAGATTCAGATTCATGTATTGATGCTGAATATTACTTACCCCACTTAATAGTACCATGGGGCCACGGGTGTAATAAGTGACTACTCCATATAAGCAAGGGGTGACAATCTGCTCCAAAGAAATCCCATTCCTTCAACACACTGAGGGGATCCTGTTTAAAAACAGTCTGAACTATGGTTTGAGAGTCAGAGTTTAAGGCCAGAAGGGACCATCTAGCTTGACTGCCTGTATATCACAGGCCACCAATACCCAGCACACACATGCTAAATACAACTGCCAAACTGTTAGTAGCCCTCAAGAGATTAAACTATTGTGCATCACAGGCAAAGAACAGGAGGAACCAAGGTCCACCAAAGCCAAAATCCTCTGCAAAGGCAAGGAGTTGATTAAGTGAGACACATCAGATGTTGCCAGGAAGTTGCCTGCACCGTATGCTGCAGAGGAACTGCTAATCTGATCCAAGGAAAAAATTCTTCCTAACCCCTGCTGATAACTAGTAGAAACTTGAAATTCAAGGAACAGTAAACATGAACTAGAAGATTTGCTATTATACATATATGTTCCCTCCCTCAGTTAACTGGGTTGTTAGAAATTCTCAAGTTCCAGATTCAGTTGGTGTAAAAAGATGTAACTTCATACTGCTGTTTACACCCACTGAAAATCTGGCCCTGTGTCCATACCATCTTTAATTTTCCATCTTCTACCATCTTACTTTCCATGTAAGTCTCTTATATCGAATTCCAATTTGTAAATTCTTCCACTTACCCCTGTTGCCTTAGTATTCTAAATCATTAGCATCTCATTGAGGTGAGTAGAATTTCTACCAGTATGGAGTTTGTACTTAAGTAGTTCTTTTAAAAATGGTTTTTTTTTTAAGCCACCTCTTACATACTTATAACAAAAAGATACTCCACACAACGTGCATGTCACTTCTTGGTGTTTTCTTTCTAACTATATATTAGAAATGTTCTACTTACTATTTCCCCTTCTGTGCCCTGTTTGTTGTGCACAATAATGCCAATATTCCACTCCTGCAAATCTCAAAATGTTTCTATAATTGCTTTGAAAAATAATATTCCTTTTTACATCATTACCTCAAATTAATCCTGCTCTGAACATTTGTCTAGGAGTACCTGAAAGGGTCATTCCACTCTTAGCACTTCCTCCCTTATTCTTTACCTGGGCTACGCACTGCTTTTCAACTCACTGAAACACTTGATTTGTGCCCTCCCATGAACTCAATCCACCTCCTATTACCCCAATGTCAGTATGATTTAATCAGTTTTCAAAATTCTTAGCATTTTAACAAATTGGCTACCTCTGCTGGATAGAATTGTAACTGTTCATCTCTGTACTAGACCCTACAGTGCAAGCAGCGGAAAAGGCAACAAGGGTATATATATTTAGAGCAGGAGGATAGGAATTCCATGTTGTCATGGTGAAGTCTGAGTGTCCATTGTACGTAGCATAGCAACAACTAGAACAAGGAGGTGTATTCATAGCAAACAAATCACCTGATTGATTTAGCATTTTGTACCATTTATAAGTTTCTGACCAGATTGATTTTTACATATCAATTTTTCATAATTGTTGCATGAATATATTTCAGTCTGAGGCATTTTGACTATTTTCAACTGCTCATTTGTGGTGAATGACTTCTCTCCCAAGTCACATGGCATTATCCCAGCACTGATATGAGAATTTAAACAGAAAGCAATCACTTTTGGTGATATAAGTGAACTCACATGAGAGCGCAAAGCAAGGAAAGCATGGGAGGAGCTTAGTTTGTGTGTGATGGAGAAAAGAGCTTGAGTTGTGTGGGGTTTGGAGTAGAAACTGCATTTTGAGAAGTTAAATTCTCTTTTCAGAGGGCAGATTGTAAGAGGAAGTATGAGGGCATCACAGAGAAGGACAGGACAGATTCGATGCCTCCTTCTCACCAACTGCCTGCCAGTTTGCCCATCAAAAATCCCCAAAATTCATATTTTGAATACAAGACACCCATATTTAACTCAACTTAGCAACTAAAAACAAGTTCAATTTTGTCTTATGGGATTTTACAGATGTCCTGAGATTCCCTTACACCCAGGAAAGGAGAACATTAAGTATTTCACAGCTGTGAGCCTAGCTCACTCTCCCTGCTCAGCAAAAGCCTGTTTATTGGAAGGTTTCCAGCATCCCTGAAGTCTGACTAAAGGGAATAATTAAGTACAGTGTTTAGAATATGTAATGCTATAAAACTACTCTCTTAACCTTCAATTTTACAGCAGCAACTGTGCGGTCATAAAATATTTCTATTTATGTTGTATTTCAGATAGAACTTAAGTGATCGTAATTGTCTGCATTTGGAATAAAGTGTAATGTGATGTACTGCTAGTGATTATAACACTGATTAATACTTCATTGAATCAGAGGCAAGGCGATGATAGGTTCCTTCTCTACCCCTACCTTTTCACATTGTGTCTGCATTTATTGACATCTTTAATTACATTTGTTCTCACATAGCTGGAAAAAATAATTTCCTTTCTTTTAACTAAGTGAGGAATACTTGTAGCACCTTAGAGACTAACCAGTTTATTTCAGCATAGCTTTCGTGGACTATAGCCCACTTCATCGGATGCATAGAATGGAACAGAAGTAAGATGCATTTTATACACACAGAAAGGGGGGGGGGAAGGTTGTACATTAGCATACCAATTCTAAGAGGCTGTTAAATCTGGATGGGCCATTATCAGCAGGAGAAAAAAAATACCGTTTGAAATGGATTTCTTTCTCAGGTAAATTAACTCAGGAAATGCAATCAATTAGTGTAATGAGAGAACCATTCACAAGTCCTATTTAGCCCCTCGTTAATTGTATCCAATTTGAAAATTAATTCCAGTTCCTCAGTTTCTTGTTGAAGTCTGTTTTGGAAGTTTTTCTGTTTCAAAATTGACACCATCAAATGTTTAATGGAATGGCTAGGAAGATTGAATGTTCTCCTACTGGTTTTTGGATGTTATGATTCCGGATGTCAGATCTGTGTCCATTTATTCTTTTGCGTAGAGAGTGGCCTGTTTGGCCAATGTACATAGCAGAGGGGCATTGCTGGCACATGATGTCATATATCACATTGGTCGATGTGCAGGTGAATGAGCCTCTGATGGTGTGGCTGATGTGATTAGGTCTTATGATAGTGTCATTTTAATGGATATGAGGACAGACTTGGCATCGGGCTTTGTTACAAGGATAGGTACCTGGGTTAGTGTTTTTGTTGTGTGGTGTGTGGTTGCTGGTGAGTATTTGTTTCAGGTTGGGGGGCTGTCTGTAGGCGAAGACTGGTCTGTCTCCCAAGATCTGTGAGTGTGTGTGTAATAAGTATAAACTGTTTTACCTGTAAAGGGTTAACCTGAGAGGAGATGCTAATCAACCTCGGAGGAAAAAAAAGAGTTTTTAGCTTCTGTTTTCTCTCTCTCTCTCTCTCTCTCTCTCTCACTGTTTGCCCTGGCTTTGGGATGAACCACACCTATATCTGTACTCTACCTATCTATAATCTTCTAACAAGTCAAGTTCAGTAGTAAGTGAATTATATGCTTGAACTGTATGACTTGATAATTGAACCACGGTGTTCTTATACTGTTAAGCTTTAGCAGGGGGAAGAATTCCCAGGGAGGGATCAGTGAGGCTTTGTGATGCAAGGGTTTTTTCTATTGATTTCTGTACAAGGGATTTATGCTTCTTTATTTCTTTAATTAAAATCTTCTTTTAAGATTCTGACTGCTTGTTTCCATTGGCTAGATCCTGGTTTGGATCGGGCACGTCTCACAGAAAGTGAGGGTTTTGGTCCTTTTTTTCCCCCTCAAGTCTCTCCCAGGTAAAGGGAGGAGATTTGGGGGGCATTTAAAGGGGGGTTCCAATTTACCCTAACTCATGGTTTTGGGGGTTTAAATTGGTGGTGGCAGTGGTACCAGTCCAGACACTGGAGAAGTTTGTGTTCTGGGGAAAAGTTTTAACCTAAGCTGGTAAAATAAACTTATGGGGTTATTTCTTTTTTTCATGTGGGTCCCCACATCTTTACCCTAGAGTTCAGAGTGGGGAGGCAAACCTTGACAGTGTGGGATCATCTTTCAGGATGGGCTGTAGGTCTTTGATGATGCATTGGAGAGGCTTAAATTGGGGGCTGACCATCAGAGGCTCATTCACCTGCACATCGACCAATGTGATATATGACATCATGTGCCAGCAATGCCCCTCTGCTATGTACATTGGCCAAACCGGACAGTCTCTACACAAAAGAATAAATGGACACAAATCTGACATCAGGAATCATAACATTCAAAAACCAGTACAAGAACACTTCAATCTTCCTGGCCATTCCATTAAACATTTGATGGTGTCAATTTTGAAACAGAAAAACTTCCAGAACAGACTCCAACAAGAAACTGAGGAACTGGAATTAATTTTCAAATTGGATACAATTAACGAGGGGCTAAATAGGACTTGTGAATGGTTCTCTCGTTACACTAATTGATTGCATTTCCTGAGTTAATTTACCTGAGACAGAAATCCATTTCAAAAGGTATTTTTTCTCCTGCTGATAATGGCCCATCCAGATTTAACAGCCTCTTAGAAATGATATGCTAATTTACAACCTTTCCCCCCCACTTCTTTCTGTGTGTATAAATGCATCTTACTTCTGTTCCATTCTATGCATCCAATGAAGTGGGCTATAGTCCATGAAAGCTTATGCTGAAATAAACTGGTTAGTCTCTAAGGTGCTACAAGTGTTCCTCGCTTTCTTTACGGATACAGAATAACATGGCTGCTATTCTTGAACCTTTCTTTTAACTGTAGCTCAGTGGATACTGCCTACTATTAGATTTCTTAAAATACAGAAGTTTCTTTTTTTTTATATATATATATATATATATATATATATATATATATATATATATATATATATATATATATATATATATATATATATATATATAATCATCCTGATTTTAGTAGGTTTTCTGTTTTCCAGCATGTATATTTTGGTGATGAGAAAAGGGTATTTTCCCATTATTGTACTGTACATGCTCTTAAGTGCCATCATACATATATTTATTACTATCACCATCCATTATCCATGCTAGCCTTATGCTCCTTGAGTGAAATTGACAAGTGGTAGCATGTTTATTTCAGTACCAGTCCACAAGGAGTTGGAGTCACATTTGTTTATTTATATTGATATCCATTTCCAGTTACATTGATGCCTTGCCTCAACAAATCTATCATTAGAACAAACAAAATAGGGCTTTCTGCTTATACACTGAACTGAATCCCTTCTCCATAATAGGAACTGTCCAATATTAAACAATAGAGCTCACTGAAGCTTGACCAAACAAACTAGTATTACTGTGTCCTCATGAGGCTCAAATTCAGGCTGGAGAGAGCAGAGTTAAAGGAACGGGATTACAGCAAAGACAGCAGGCTGCTGACCAGGGGAGTTTAATTCCAGAACTATTAGGAAAATATGATTCCTGTGATGGGACAAGAACTCATCTTTATAAAGCATAGCCACCACCTCCAATTGTAGTTAGGAGCAGGAAAGTAGTCAAGATTATTATTCATTAGCTAGGTGTATTGTGGTAGCACTTGAGAACCCCAGTCATGGACAAGGACCCCACTGGGCTAGCACTGTACAAACACAGAACAAAAAGATGATAAATAGAGGTAGTTTTCATTCCACGCAAGTGATCAACTAGTATAGAATGCAGTAGCCTAAGCTTTCAAGTGTTTTTTCAAGCACCATAGCAAAGTGGTCTTGAAGTTACCAAGGCATGATCACAATGGCAAGGTCTAGATCAGAGAAAGATACTTTAGTAACAGTCCAAAAATGTCAACACAACTGATAAGATTCTAAGATGGTGTCGCGGACTCTTGGTTTTGTCCTTTATTGCTGCTGTCCTTAGTTTGCTTCCATGAGGGGGGTTATTTACTCTGACCTCTGAGTCCAGAAGCATGCCTATTCAAGTCCAGACTGCAAAGGGAACTGCAGAGCTACAATTCATTTGCAAATTCAACACAAACAATCTTGGATTGAACAAAGACCTACAATGGCTTGCTAATTACAGAAATAGTTTCTTCTCTCTCCATGTTCACCCCCCCCCACCCCCATTCAAATGCTAGAATAACCCACCCTCCCTGATCAGAGATGACAAGCTGGTTCAGCCTAATTGGACTAACCTTTTTACCTCCCACCTGGTTCTTGCCTACTTTTCTATACCTGCCTCTGGACACTTCCACTGCTTGCATCCGACGAAGTGGGTATTAGCCCACGAAAGCTTATGCTTCAAAACTTTATAGTTAGTCTTTAAGGTGCCACAGGACTTTGTTACCTCTGCTATTTCTCAGCTGTGCTTGGGGAGGCAGCCTGTGCAGGGGTGTGCCCCGTTGCTATTTTGGGCCATTCTGCCTTCTCTTCCTTCTATGCACACTCAGGGCCGGCGACAGGGGGGTACTATGGGTACAGCTGTACCGGGCCCCCCGACTTTAGGGGGGCCCCGGTACACCGCTGTACCTGTTGTGTCCCCCCTTGTCGCTGACCTGGAGAGCAGGGAAGGGGCGGGGAGGCGGCGCGGCTCTCCCCCGGACAAGCGCGCCTGGCCCCGGCAGGAGCAGAGAGCCCGGCCGGCGGCAGCAGCGCTGTCCGGGGAAGGGGGGGGGGGGAGAAAGGGCGGCTCACCCCGCTCTCGCTCCCGCTGCTGCCAGCTGTCAGCTGGCGGGGGGGGGGGGAGCGCCAGCTGGGCTGGGGGGGGCGGGCTGGGCTGGGGGGCCCCCATCCGCTGTCGGCTGGGCTGGGGGGGGCCTCCGGCTGGGCTGGGGGGGGCCCAAACTATCAGAGTAGGGGGCCCCCAAATTTCTGTCGCCAGCCCTGTGCACGCTCTCTCTTTTTATAGTAGGCCTTATGTATTGGACATAGCTGTGAGTGCCTGCTTCCAAGACTGGCAGCTCTGGTAGCCACATGTGTGTGAGGTCAAGCTGCTTGCTGGCAGACAGGAAAGGATCCCCTCTCCCTCTTGCCTAAGTTCACAATAGGGTTTATAGATCCCCATTGCAGATGGTGAATCATAATGGCAAAAGCTGAATATGCACTCCCAACAGAAGACAAATCACACACATTTGTGTGGGAGTATTCTTCTGTAACGTTATCTGGCCTGAGGTAAAGCCAGTTGAGGCCTATTCACATGTTTATTTTTCTCAGGGAATGGAAAATCAGCTATTACAGTATTGAGGGAAAATGAAATGCAGAACCAAGTGTTATTAGCATTTTGCTTAAGTTATAAATGCTACCACTACAACTGATGCACTGGTTGGCAATTCCAGCCAAGAGCAAAACAAACTACCTGGATGGACACTACAATATCAGATAAGGTCCACTGAAAGGTAGGCAGCAGCAATAGAAGTTGTGCTGTACCTATTTGGTAAACATCAGTCTTGAGAGATGTCAAATCAGCACTATTCAAAACCATCAACTTCACAGAAAATTAAAAACAAACAAGCTCAAAGCTGTTGTAAGCAGCTGATGGCTGGAGGTTCAGAGAACAGAGACACTGGAATTTTAAATCAATATTTACTTGTACTAGGATCTGTAATAGAACCGGGGCACATTTTCACTTCTAAACTGTAGTTTAAACAAAAGCAATAAAAATACAGGAACTTTGCATAATAGATATTTACTGGTACAATTCTCTAAAGATTAAGAGTGTGTGTGTATTTATGTTTGCTCACTAATTAGCTTTTTGGTCTTATATCAGCACACTTGTACATATTGTTAAGGCAGGGTCTGAAGTTACATTAGTATTGCAGTACTTAAGATTTCAGACTTCAAGCTATTTTCTATAGGTAGGCCAGGCCCTAAAAATTACAATTTTCCCTAATATAAAAAGTTCAAATTTTGCAAAAAGGGCATTTTCCATCAGAAAAGTTATTCTGGTAGAAGATTCCAGACCAGCTCCAGTAGTGACTCACCTCACCCATAGAGCACATAGGACTGCGGTGTCTACAGAATAACCCATCAAGAGTACATCACACTTTCACTCAAATGCAAAATCTTAACAGTGATCTCACATATTTTTATATCAACAGTTCAATACATCTGACCATCACAGTCCATGCATTCTGGAAGTTATTCTTCGTTGACACTGTTGAAGTCAATGTTAACATTTTGTACTAAAGAACAAATTTGAGCCAGTTGGGGACAGGTATTGGTTTTGGATACCTGCTGAAGATGAAATGAAAGTCTTATGGAGTGTGTTATCAATGTCATTGTAAGAAACCTGAAGGTGGAAAGGAATCCCAAAGTCTCCCTTTAACTTTTAAAGTGTTGGGTGGCTGAAGTTTTCCCTACTGCAACCAACTGCCACTAACATAATTTGATAATTTCTTAGTTTTAGTAAAAGAATTAGTGTTCTCAGCAGAGAGCTCTCCATAATCAAAGAGATGGCAAAGTGCACTGAACAAGGAATCAGAGGGAGAAACTGCATTGTTGAAATTGCTGCTGATTTCATTAGCCCACCTGAAGAGTGTGAGAAGCCGAAACATGCTTCCCTATATCCTTTGTCTAACATTTTATTGCCGTTGAAGTTACTGGAACTACTATCAAGATCAACCCATTCCATGTTTAACAACAACTTCACCTGTCCACTGGAGGAAACCTCATGGAAGAGTGTTATCACTCACTTAATATTATGATTTGTTTTGTCTCAGGGTTCATTGAGAACATGATACCCAGGCCTACTTCATTTCTGTGCATGTGTACCAACACACAAACATACATTGTTTTTGATAAAAGCAGCTACAGTATTTAGTAAACACTGTTTTAAAAAACAAGTTGTATGTCACAATATAGATATTCATTATAGATGGTGGCACTAATTCTTAGTAATACATTTGGGTTGATGTTATCCAATTTCTAAGTTAAAATCATCAGGAAGTGCATGGGTTTTGTGTAATAATGCTGCAAAAATGAGTTACTCTTCAAATTTGTACCCCAGAACAGGCTGCTATTATTCTCCTCTGCTTTATTAATAAATTCAGAGCTTATACTTTTACATAAACCAAGTAGTAGCAAGGGGAAAACAGGCCATATCAAAATATGAGTTGTCTCAATTGGGTGAAGCATGTAGATAGGGGAATGGAAGCACCCGAGGCTAGTTATAAATTTATTATGCTGCAATTTAGAGAGTGTTTCTATTGATTGATTCTTTGCTCTTCAGTGTCCTCTGGTGGGATGTTCTGTAAAGAAATTGCTGCAATCTTGTACTGTTGCATACTTAGGGGATCTGCTTGTTGAATCTGGATATTTTACAGCTTCATAATAAAAACTTCCATAAGAAGGGAAGTTAGAGAAGGCTGTTTAGGAGAACCTATTATTTCTACTTTGGAATCAAAAGTTTTAGTCACATGAGTGATCTAGAATATTGTCATCATGCACTGAGTTAGAAAGTGAACTTCTGTATAGGCCTGAGTCTCTCTTTCTCCTTAGCCCTACATCTTCAAAAGCAAAATTAGATCAAACAGAAATAAATAGAATAAACAGATGCTTCATATGAATTGCAGTAACTTACTCAAATATTAATTCAAAAGTTTGAGTGTCATCATCTTTGTTAATTAACCCAGATAGATGCTAAAGTCTCAGCTATGTCTTAAATTATGACACTTCAATATCTAGAATATTAAAATCAATTCAAAGTCACAATATCAACACCTTATTTAATCCATTAACAAGATACTTATCACATAACCCATCCATTTTATCATGCTAGCAGGGTGACCAAGGATATTATCCACCTTAATATCCTTAGTGAAAATAAGGCTACTTCCTTGTTACATGTTGATGTATATTGCAGTCATATATAATATTATAGTCCTTAAAAATGGAGCCCAAGCTCAGAGATAGTCTGCCTGTGGAACTACCCTGGAGCCACATTCTCAGAAAGCCTGCCTATGTTGCACCAGAACCTCTTAGAAATCAAACCAGCTCCTCGGAACATGTGGATTTCAACAAATTCCAACAAGTGTTTCATCTCCCCCCCCCCCCCCAACGTTGCTCAGAACATAGGCAATGAAACAAACACAACATTTCTTGGTTGTCTGTACAAGCATAATTTTAATTAAACAACTTGATAGTGAAAACTGAAAAATTCTTGAAGTTTCAATCAATGTCTGTAAAAAGACTATGCATATTATGCCATCTAAATAAACTAACCTTTTTAGAAATCAATTGCATTTAGTAGCAATTTATTGCAGACCTCCGAGCTAGATCTTGACACTAGGCAGATTCCTAAACACTGGGTAGTGTGTAACCATTGGGTGGTTGCACCAGCTCTTGTGTAGCCTCATGAAACACTGCTGTTCATACACCTGCTGAGCATAATTCTGCCCCTGCTTTGTCCTCTTTCCCTGGGTTATTAATGTACTGTGAGTCTAGTTCAGCTGTGAATTACTACCTCCCTCATTATGCTGGCTCAGCTACTCAGACCAGTAAATGTAGGGGATTAGAAATTGAATTAAATCCTCACACAAGCTCCACTGAGAGAGCAAGAAGGTACTAGCACTTCTTACCCCTAAATATTCATATCAAGATTGGAGTAGCCTATGTAATAGGATTCTTATTCTAAGTCACAGTCTAGGATTCAGTTTTTATTAATATTATTCAAAAGGTATCTATGTGTCTCCCCTATTTGATCTTAATACAGTCCTCCATTATGCCATGAGCTTGCATTGAAACAAATCCAAAAGTGCCAAGTGACATGACGGAAAAACAATCAATCACATTTTGTCTTGATTCCATCTGCAACAGCCATCCCTGGTTCAAAGTATTTTCTGTGGACCTGAATCAGGTCAGGCCCACCTAAGGCTATTGAAGTTTGATATAACTCTGCCTAGGAAATCTTTTTCAACTGGTTGCAACATGAAGAAAAAAAAATCACACATCTTTATTTTGTTATGATAAAGTGTGAAAGTTAATTTAAGATTTTGCTTAACAATATTCCTAACATTAATCTGGACAATTTTATTTTTATACACATTTATGAAATGTAGTGGCAAAAGCTTTAGTTAAAAAGAAATACAATTTATTGGACATTTTTTACTGACTGATACGGATTCTATTCAGCACAGATATCAAAGATTTCTGAAGGACCCGCATTGGAGACAATTGTTTCTTCAGATGTCAGGTTAAAGTCTAACCAGTTGCAGAAAAAATTCTTTGGCTAATTTGTATTTTCGTCCTTTTGGAAAACAAGCTCTTGAATGTTACTCTGAACTATCTCAAACAATAGTCTAAACTTGACCAGATTTATTATAGTTAATTTCATATCATGTGTATATGTAATATTTATCTGCATAACCTGGCTATTAACATAGGAGATTTGGGGATTTTGAAAATAGACTGCTAGCTATTTAAACAAAGCTTCTAATACTTCAGGTTAATAAGTTTAAATAAGAGGACAAATATGATACAAGTCACACGGGGGGGAGGGGGTGGTGGTGGATGAGCTGGTTTGTTGAAAAAGCCAGGATCATGTATCCTTGAATGTTGGCCACTTTATGAAACAAGCCAAACATTTCTGAAAATTCTAAACATCTCTTTTTCCCCATAAGCATCTCTAGTTACAGGTTCTGTCCTGGAAAAATATCAGAAACAAAACTGCTGATGTACTATTAGAAAGACAAAGTGCATGCGGTAATATAACTTGTTAGACTCACTTCTATTGGTGAGAGAGACAAGCTTTTGAGCCACACAGAGTTCTTAATTAGAAAATGATGCTCTTCCAATACTTTTATCTGGAAACAGAAAGTTTTAAAAATCTCAAAAGTCTGCCCTAGCAATATTTCCAGCTTGATATAAAAAGTGTTCGCAATTGATTGAGGATATCCTCCAAATTTCATATGTCTTGACTTCAAGGAAAGCCCATCACTTAATAGATTACTCAGTAGATTTAAATTACATTATACAATGCACAGTATAAGACAGACTGAAGACACTCCAATGCCTCAGAGCCAAGGTTTCAGCCCTGTAAATGTTGATCTTTTTTTCCTTCATGGAAATGTAGTGTAGTCAATGAGATTTCATGTTCGTGTAGGGCTCCACCTACATGAAACAGTTTACAGAACCGCGCCTACAGTTTGTAGACATGACAGAGAAAGTCCAGCCACCAACTTGTTCAGTTAACCTTTGTGGGTTTACTACTAGTTTCCCAGTAAAAACATCAGAGAGGATTGATGCAAAAAAAGTGTAATCACATAACTTTATACCTCAGATTTCGTGTTAGTACCCAGCACAAGGGCCATTCGGGGCCATTTCATTCCCCCCCCCCGCCCCCACCCCCACCATGTGCTTTTGACTGAAAGCTAATGATCATACTGAATTATGGAAATCTCTATGTGTTATAAAATCCACATAGAATTGAAGTTATTTAGAAGTAACCCAATAATGAATGAGTCCCCAATACTGAAATTAATGGGACTTCTTATAGATGAAGTTGCTCACAAGTTGTTTGTAGGATCTGGGCCGAAAGATTTTCTACAGAGAAATGCAAGTATAGCAAAGTAATTTTATACAATAAAGACTTTCTTAACTTGAAATAATTTGCCCCTGCCTAATACACACATTTTAAAACTCAAATCAAGCACATTACAGAAACAAGACAAAAGATCATCATTCATTTTCCAAGACAAAAGCTCTCTCAGCTCATGATTCTTAACTTCCTAGACAACCAAAATCTTTAAGCAAATTAAAGACTAAAAGGAGGACAATTAATCAAATTTCTCTCTTTTTTGTTTTTACCCAGCAATGAATATAAGGAACCCCATCTTTCATTGGTACAAATGGAACTCTTCATAAAGAAGAATATTCTCCAGCAAAAAAGGTCTCCAAGAATATGAAAATTCATATGCTAAACCACCATTGCTTGGGGATTTACCATTTCAATGTACCTTTTGAGATGCAACTATCTAAAATCATTTCTAAGCTATTCCCTGACCTCCAGGGAAAATGCATCTTATTTAATCATTTAACAAAACCAGCCTGGAAATCTGTATCACAAATAGTCTAGGAATAGAATAGTTTCTTAACACAAAACACTTTTTAATCCCTTTAAAATTACCTTTAAAAAATCCTTTGATAACCTGCCTCAGGATGTCAGCATTTCTTTCCAAAGAGAGTTACTAAATTACTCTTCAACACTCTCCCTGGAAAAAAAAGGTTCAATGTATTGACTATTGTTAGCAGCCCTGGTAATCAGTTTGAAAAATGTTGCAGGGGAGAT
Source organism: Sternotherus odoratus (assembly GCA_032164245.1). Taxonomy (NCBI): domain Eukaryota; kingdom Metazoa; phylum Chordata; order Testudines; family Kinosternidae; genus Sternotherus; species Sternotherus odoratus. The sequence continues at coordinate 50,215,437 of JAVMKO010000008.1, read as the reverse complement.
GAATGGAAACATCAGGACCTTCAGATCAAGTTTATTCTTGTTTAGACGACTTGGGCTTTGCTCCTAGAATGTGAGCCTCACTTTAAATCCTTCTAAAAACACCCGCTTCATGTAAGTTTTCCTGTACTGATCTCCAACCCACAGCTTTTGACCTGCAAACAGACTTGGCTTTTTCACACTGTAAGGTACAGATCCTGAACTTGAAGACAAAGGAGCCATGAGAAGTTACATCAGCTCAGGATCTGTTCATTAATGCATAACTTTAAGGCCTCCCAACACTGCAATAGGCTCTTATGTCCACATGAAGCCTCATCCTCTTTGAGGGTTAAGTGTGGGGTAAGTTGCAGGGTCAAGGTCCAAAATTCTACTGATAAATTAAAGGGAGGAGAAAGGAAGAAAGAAAAAAATATTTATGTAACAAATGTAATCCAATTACTTTCTCTAAGTCTTTTCCGTGGCATCATCCCCTCTTGTCTTTCTTAGGCGAGGTCCTGCTTCGTTCAAGTCAAAGGCAAAACTCTCAATCTCAATGAGAAGGATGAAGGACCTTAAGACCTGTAAATTGCTCCCTAGGAGCACTGTGCTGTACAGCCCCTTTGAAGTCTAGGAGGCTCCACTGACAGCATATTTTGTAGTCAGCCTTTGGAGCGGGAACCTGTCCTTGTCTGCAAGGCTGTGTGTTAACCTAATATTCTGAAGTAATAGCAAATAATGTACATTTCTACACCCAAGAACAGGGAAAAGAACAGATAAGCACAACAAATAGCTATGCACATCATTTTAGAGCTAATTTATTGGTAAGGAGAATATAACCAAATACTATAGCAGATGAAGGAAAGGCATTGGTTAGAAAGGGAGGTTGTTAATAAAATAATCTTCACACCTACCTTAAAGTCCACAATATAAAAGTACTAGATAATCACTGGGATCTGGTGAGATTAACTATCACATATGATTCTTAATTATTACTTTTTTCAATACTTAAGCCTTGAAGATTGGAGAAAATTTATAGGGATTTTTGGAAGGGGAAAGAATGTTTCATGTTGACTGCCCCGTGATTACATAGACTCCTCTATAACAATATTGGCTTACATCACTGACTTGCTTAAAGTTTAGTTTGGACTTTCAGCCTTCAAGGCTCTTTGACAAATGTACTGTTACCGTCTATTGTAACTGGTACTTACCATTAGGAATATATACTTCCTTGAAGAAAAGCATTAACTTAAGGCTGTGTTGGAGCAAAATATGAATGCATGCTAAAGGATTTTTTCTAAAGAATCGTAATTCGCCACTGCAGCTGCAGAAATGAGGACGAGAGAAGCTCCATGACTGAGCCACAAAGGGCATTAATAACAGAAACCGTCATAAGTGGGTGACAGTGCTAAATATTTATTGTGATTATTGTCCTACTAGTCCTATATTCATGTCAAAGATGCCTGGCCCACCAATCACCATAGGCAATATGAACCACAGACTATTAGCAAATAAATCAGACCACCTTTATTTAGGCACCCAAGTTTGAAGAATTTAGCTCTTATCTTGTTATTCAAGGATTTTAATAAACCAGCAGGCCAGCCATTCAAACACTTCCTATGCTAAGCTCAATGTGACTTGCATCCAGTAAGAGCTTCTAAGATCAGGCCTCCAAAAATCTCTACCTTATAAACCTGTTCTACTTTAGCTTTCCTTAATTTGTTCTATTAGCTTATCTTCCATTCACCTGAGTGAAAAAGTTCAGAGTTGAGCTGAAATTTAAATATCAATAGAATTAACATGTTATTTTGTTTTAAAAAATTTAAAAATCTTTCTAGTGCCATCACTTTTTTTAAAAAAATCCCTGTTCAGTACTTTTCTGCAGAATTTTTCTTACTCTAACTATTTGGTTTTATAGTCAAGCCTTTTCTTTGACCACCACTGCTGTTAAAACTAGACAGAGGAGATTCTACTTTTGCTGTATCTGATAAGATGGAATAGGACTTTTTGAACTACTTGGGATCAGACCTGGCATTGTTACAGCCTATGTCAACAGAATAGTTATGTGATCCACCAATAAAAGATTAGACTATTTTTCAGTCCATAATTTTATGAGTAGAACCTCCATAAATATTATATTTAGTCAAACACCCACCTACAGCATCCACACTTTGTACAACAGTCTAAAATGAAACTGAAAATACTTAATTTCCCTCTACATAGCCACTATTTCAAAGGAATGAGGACTCTAGTTGTTAGCTAGCATTAAGAGTATCAGCAAATATAAACCCTATGTAATTTTTTATATACTTCATTTGTTGTCTATACAAAAAGCCATCTGATATATCCACAGGTATCTGTTACTACCCCTTCACTGCTAAATATTAGTAACTTGATTTATCTAAGTGGTGGGCACTCATCTCCCAGTGCAATTGAGATTGAAATATCAGCCCTGAAATATTCAACATCAGAACTAAACAAGTAGGGCATGACAGTATTGCAACAGGAGAAGAAAGGGGTAACTATGTATAGTTATTACCCAAATTGTTGCTCTCACAGAACAGATTTTGTAACACTGATTTAATTATTTTTCTGGTAATTGGCATAAAGAGAAAAAAAAATCAGTCTGGAGTGTTAAAGTTTCACATGAATTTCAGTTTCTACACCTTCTGCAAAATTAATGTCCCAACATCTCAACTTCCCTCATTTTTCTACACTATTCCAGTAGGGAGACATACATACAGAGGGAGTATTTCTTTCAGTGTGGGGAGAAAATTGCCTTTGAGATTTCTAACTCACCTGCTAAAAGAAAGAGTTACTCTCCAGTAAGCTTTTTATAAGCACCTGTCTTGGGCTCTAACTGAAACCAATTAAGTGTTCAAATTCCTAGCTGGAGTTGAACAGGTGCAAGCAATTAGTCTTAGGCTGCAACTTTTTTGTCTAAGGAAAATTAACTCATTCATTTCCTATAGCAGGAACTCTTTTTGCATTATGTTGGAAAGTTATAAGTTGATCAATGTTATTACAGCCCCCGAAGGATTCATATTTCAATATAAAATGAACAGCCTTTGGTTAATGCATCCAAAGGGACTCATATCATGTTGGTCAGGGAAAGGCTTTCACATTGTTCCAAGCATGCAATGAGCATGTAATGAGGTGGATATAAAAATATAGCAAAGCTATCTTTCAAATAATGTGCATTCTCTAGTTCATAACAGTATCATCAAACATGCTTGAGACATTAAAATACAATTTTATTTTGCTTCTTTTTAATCAAAATCTGAGACCCAGAGGTAGAAAATTAATAAATAAAAGGTAAGTATCCTGCTCCATGTTATGGCTTGTTTACCGTTTTAGAGCAGTTTAAATGGACCATAAACTAGGCAATCAAGTATTCACATGACATGAAAGAATCTACCCTAGTGTAGAGATGGAGATGTGCTGTGCTTCAGAGTTCCCTAGCTGACATAAAGGACTTTAAATTTTGCCAGTTTGTAAAATCCCCCTGAAGGCAGCACTAAATTGTACTGGGAACTGTTGCTTCCATGTCAAGTTCAGATCAACCATTTACAACAGAATTTTCCCAAGTAGTCACTTGTACATGTACCCAAAGACTATCAAAATGCATATGCACAAGAGGGATGAATCAAGATTGCATGTGCACTCTTAATTCTGGCTTTTCCTAATGGAAAGGCGTTTGACTTTTTGTAACCTGTTAATTCCTTTTAATCCTTAACTTTGTGTTCCCAAATGTTTAAATTGCTCAGTTTATTGAAGAGAGCAACTTTAACAAATGAAGATTGTTGTTTATGATTTTCCTTAGTTTACTAATAGAATTAAAAATCATGACTGCTTGACAAAAATGAAGCACATTTGTCTTCAGTGCATTTGTCGTTATTTTTGAGAAGCTCCATATTTCACTACATATTGCCCAACATATTAAAATAATTAAACTATATTCAAATAGAATCATAGAATATTAGGGTTGGAAGGGACCTCTGGAGGTCATCTAGTCCAACTCCCTGCTCAAAGCAGGACCAATCCCCAACTAAATCATTCCAGCCAGGGCTTTATCAAGCCTGACCTTAAAAACCTCTAAGGAAGGTGATTCTACAACCTCCCTAGGTAACCAAATTCCAATGCTTGACCACCCTCCTAGTGAAAAAGTTTTTCCTAATATCCAATCTAAACTTTCCCAACAGCAACTTGAGACCATTACTCCTTGTTTGGTCATCTGCTACCACTGAGAACAGTCTAGATCCAACCTCTTTAGAACCCCCTTCCAGGTAGTTGAAAGAAGCAGTCAAATGTCCCCTCAGTCTTCTCTTCTGTATACTAAACAATCCCAGTTCTCTCAGCCTCTCCTCATATGTCATGCGCTCCAGGCTCCAAATAATTTTTGTTGCCCTTCTCTGGACTCTTTCCAATTTTCCCACATCCTCCTTGTAGTGTGGCCCCCAAAATTGGACACTGTACTCTAGATGAGGCCTCACCAATGTCGAGTAGAGGGGAACAATCAAGTTAAAGAAGTCCCTCGATCTGCTGGCAATGCCCCTACTTATACAGCCCAAAATGCCATTAGCCTTCTTGGCAACAAGGGCACGCTGTTGACTCATATCCAGCTTCTCATCCACTGTAATCCCTAGGTCCTTTTCTGCAGAACTGCTGCCTAGCCATTCGGTTCCTAGTCTGTAGCAGTGCATGGGATTCTTCCGTCCTAAGTGCAGGACTCTGCACTTCTCCTTGTTGAACCTCATCAAATTTCTTTTGGCCCAGTCCTCTAATTTGTCTAGGTCCCTTTGTATCCTATCCCTACCCTCCAGTGTATCTACCACTCCTCCCAGTTTAGTGTCATCTGCAAACTTTCTGAGGGTGCAGTCCACACCAACCTCCAGATCATTGATAAAGATATTGAAAAAACTGGCCCCAGGACCGACAATTGGGGCACTCCGCTCGATACTGGCTGCCAACTAGACATGGAGCCTAGTATCACATTGATCACTACCCGTTGAGCCAGATGATCCAGCCAGCTTTCTATCCACCTTATGGTCCATTTGTAAGTAGTGTCGGGATGGGTGACATCCGGTGGTGAGTTGCAGGAATTTCAGTGACTTTTGGAAAATAACACCTTATTTGCTTAGACACGCACACCGCACCTAGCCTGCACTCTAACAGCCCAGATGGTCACTTTGGCTACTGTGGGACCCCCAGTTTCTGTAGTATTGGGGCAAGAATGATAAGGTGTTGATTGACCTGTTTATGTGAATGAGGGGTTGGGACATGTATTTGGCCTTTGGCATGCTGGAGGGACTCGCCATCAGCTGGGTAGCGCTCACTAGACATGGGACAGGGGTTCCAAAACCCACTGAATTGAGAGAGGCTATGGACAGGCTTCTATACCTTGTGGTGAGGGTCTTGTCTGAGGGCCTCACAGGCCTATTGCACCTGGCTTCTCTCCCCTGTGGATTGTTAGAGCTGACTTTTGCTTCCATTAGGAGTCTAACTTCAGCTCACTGAGCTGAAGTTGCTTTGGGTCTGGTGGTGCCGCTGCACTAAGGCCCCCCCACTATGAGCTGAAATCACTCAAGAGCTGAAATCACTTAAGAGCTGAAAAATCACTGAGCTTTATCTTAAGTGGGGGCCCTAAGCAGTGCAGTTCCTGTGTCGACTAGCGGAGCAGTTCCTGAGACAGCCGGCAGAGCAGTTCCTGTGCCGGCTAGTGGACCAGTTCCTGAGACAGCTGGCAGAGCAGAGTCGAGCCGCTGACAGAGCAGTTCCTGTGTCGGCTAGCAGGGAGGCTAGCGGAGCAACCAGCACAACTGGAGAGGCGGGGAAGCCGGCCTCTGACCAACGGCCCATGGTGAGGACTGCAGCATGACTGGAGAGGCGGGGCAGTCGGCCTCTGACCACGTAAGGTGCCCCATAACCTACCCCCCCCTCCACCTCGGTGGGGAGGTACAACTCTGCTATGAACTTTTGAACTCTGCTGGGGCTGTTGGACTTTTGGGACTTTGGGGCTTGTGGGACTCAAGAACCCAAGGGAAAGGACACTGCCCAGTGGCGTGTGTGTGTGTGTGTGTGTATGGGGGGGGATTCTGGTTCATGGTTTGGTTTGTGACTTTTGTTTGTGGTATTTACCTAATAATATGCCACAGTGTTTCTCTCTGTCATTAAAAGGGTTTTGGTACACTCAGACTCTGTGCTTGCGAGAGGGGAAGTATTGCCTCTTAGAGGCGCCCAGAAGGGTGGTATATTGTTGTCCCAGGTCACTGGGTGGGGGCTCGAGCTGGTTTTGTATTGTGTCCTTAGAATGAAACCCCTGGATACTGAACCCGGCCCTTGTTGCTGCCAACTCTGATGGGCAGAAGGGTTACAATTAATCGAGCCCATACTTCTTTAACTTGCTGGCAAGAATATTGTGGGAGACTGCATCAAAAGCTTTGCTAAAGTCAAGGAACAACATATCCATTGCTTTCCCCTCATCCACAGAGCCAGTTAACTCATCGTAGAAGGAAATCAGGTTAGTCCAGCATGATTTGCCCTTGGTGAATCCATGTTGACTGTTCCTGATCACTTTCCTCTCCTCTAAGTGCTTGAGGATTGATTCCTTGAGGACCTGCTCCATGATTTTGTTTCTTCTTTTTAATGCAACTTCAATATTACTGCAACTTCTAAATATATAAATTATATAAACAGAAAACTCAGGAAGTTAGAAAATATATGTAATTTATTGCTTAATAAAAAAGGTAAATAGGCAGAAAGTCACAGCCCCCAACTTGAAAAAAAAAATCCCAATAATTAGCAGACAAAAACTTGCATATTAGATTTAAGCTTAGTAGTGGAAAGAACCTTGAGAACTTTATTATAGAAGGAATCATGAAGGATCATCATTGTAGGTGATGACCAGCAAGGAGAGGGATGAGTGGACATTGTGTGGCAGATCAGTGAAGTTGTGCTCAAACATAACAATAGATTGTGAATGCTTCCAAAAACTCTGCTGTGAACTCACTGATACTCAAACATGAGTAAATGGATTTACTTAAACAAACTACCCTTTGAAAATAAAACAGTATTACTTACCCTAGTACATGACAACCAAAACACTATTGACTCTCCACAAGCATACAAATGAACTAGAGACTAGAGTGGGTGAATACTGAGTGCATTATTTCTGATGTTACAAGTTACTGTTCAGGCAGATACAGGGGGAAGTGTGTGTGTGTGTGTGTGTGTGTGCTTTCAGATTTCTCCAAACAGGTGAAAACAAATATTTTTTAGTTCATTCCACACAAATTAATGAAATTTAGTTTAAATGCCCCATAGCCAGTTTTTTTTTTAAAGGGCTTCTGAATGATAAAACGGTGAGACTCTGAGGTAAAGGTTTTGGAAAACAGAAAATTCTGATGTAGCCTTGACGTCAAGATCACTACTACAAGACCATAACAACAGCAGCAGCGATCTTTTGACTTACCTTTCAGTAGAAGCAGTTTAATAGACAAATTAGCCACACAAAAAACAGATTTTATGAATGAATGCTTATTTTTTTTTTTTAAATTTTCACTGCGTACTTATGATAATTTCAGTCTGAAGTCTAACTATTTACCGATACTATTGCTTTGCATAGTTATTGGCAATGGATCATTTGTGCTGTGTGATTGGTTGCCTAAAATCACGATACCATTTATAGACCCAAAATTTTCAAAGTTGCTAGTGGCATAGTTTCCGCAGAAATACTTGCAAGAATGTGCATTTATACCACTTTGTGATTTCTTTTTTTACTAAAAAATCGTTCATTTAAATGTTTTTGAGGGAAGTGAATAAAGGTGACAATGGCCAAATGATTGTGGGCTTTATTTGAATTTTTTTAAAAAATACTTTACACTATTCAACCAGCTCTCACTGAGTTATTGCCATGAATATCAATAGTACTTTATATTATTTAGATATGCTTTAGGAAACATTTTGGGCGAGTTGTGTGTCCTAGGTTATACAGAAGGTCAGACTACGTGATCACAATGGTCCCTTCTTGCCTTGAAATTTATGAATTATTGATTAATTTCTTACAAGAGTGACAGAGAATGTATAGGAGATAGCATAATTTATTATATTCATCATGAGACATGAATACTGTTTTATATAAATAGATTAGGTCCTTTTGAGAATTTTTGTTGATATGGAAAATGAAAGTACTTCATTATTATTTTTATAAGCAATGGCTTTGAAAACTCAAACACTTATCTTTACTCTGGTAAATCCCTGCAGTTACTGAGCATAACTTATTTCACTCATTGGTGACTTGATTAATGCAAGGATAAGTAAATCAGTAGGCCTTCTTAAATGTCAATGAAGAAAATAAAGCTTTTACAAGAATATATTTATTATATACTACCACTTTCAATAAACAGGGTGCACATTTACATGCTTTAAATACCCAGTGGAAAGTATGGAGAATATAATTGTTAAATTAACAAATATCCCATACTTCAACAAAGAAATGGGATTAGATGATCCATTTCATTATTCAATCTATTATACAAATAAATCTGCCACCCATCTGTGTACTGTATTCCAGAGAAAATTAGTAAAAAAAAAATCCCCTAAAAATAAATCTATTTCAAGGAGAACTAGGAGGGATGGTGGTTTTACTGCCACTGAACAATGGTGGACCATCTAGACTGCAGAGTAGATGCTCAGTAGCAGGAAGACAGGTGTTCCAGACAGATCTAGTTACTTCTTAGATCTATCGGACCTTCAGCTTGCTGTGAGACCATACTCAGCCATATTTCTGTCACCTCTATTTCTTTCAATATTTGCACAAATAGGTGCTTTACCTTTCAGTATTAAAGGCAAGAAAGGACACTTGGAAGATTTATAAGAAGGTGTTTTTTTTGTTTTTGTTTTTTCCGGGGGGGGGGGGTTGTTTGTTTTGGGGACATTTGGCTTCAAAATGAAGAGATTTGTCCCACATGGACCTTCAAGTAGATCATAAACAAAGACATGATGAAAAAAAGTCTTAATTCTCACAAAAGGGATACATTCACTCTACTTTCATAAAGCTTAAGCAAGCAAGCTGTCAAAATACACAGGAGAGAGAACATTGGGATGATGAAATCCAACCCAAGGCTAGGCCATGAAGCCATTTCAAATGCCTTTGGTTATGTAGCCTGAGCCACTAGCTGTGCTACCACAGCCACACTGCAGAGCTATGCCTGTATGTCTACTTGAGCTGTGACTCACTTCCCAACTGCTGGGAAGTTGGGATGCACCCTAAATGTGGACCACACAACCCCTGGCCTAATCCGCACCTTCTCCTGTCCCCCATCTCCTTAAGGAAGTGTCCTGAAGGACTGATTGGAGTATGGATTTTCTTTCCATAGAATTATATCCTTACTAGAGTACCATGAAGTGGATCATACAACCTATGGAAAGGATCTGTTTTTTATGAGTAATTTCTGTACAACAATATAGGTTTAGGAATGTTCCCTCTGTTCTTGCCCCCATCCATGGGCACTGACTCCGTGGGTGCTCCAGGGTTGGAGTGCCCATAGGGAAAAATTGGTGGGTGCAGAACACACACTGGCAGCTCCCCGCCTCAGCTCACTGCCACTCCACCTCCTCCCAGGAGCGTGCTGCCAGGTCCTACTTCTCCCCCCTCCCTCCCAGCCATGCAAAACAGATGTTTTGTGCCACAAGAGCTGGGAGGGAAAGGGGAAGAGGGGGAACATAGTGCATTCAGGGGAGGAGGCAGGGCCAGGGTTGGAATCTGGGGAAGTGGTCCAATAGGGGCAGGCAGGGGTCAGGGTCTTTGGGGATGGGATTGGAATGGGGGGGCACGAGCACCCACTGGCACGGGGGGAAATTGGCACTGTCAAGTTTTGCCTCCCCACTCTGAACTCTAGGGTAAAGATGTGGGGACCTGCATGAAAAAAGAAATACCCCCCCCCAGCTTATTTTACCAGCTTAGGTTAAAAATTTTCCCCAGAACACAAACTTCTCCTATGTCTGGGCTTGGAAAATGCAGCCACCACCAATTTAAGCCACCAAAACAATGGGTTAGGGTAAATTGGAACCCCTACTTTAACCACCCCCCAAATCTCCTCCCTGCACATGGGTTTGAGAAACAAGAAATCCCTCACTTTCTGTAAGACGTGCCCGATCCAAACCAGGATCAATCCAATGGAAACAGTCAGACTCTTAAAAGCAAGATTTTACTTAGA